>JAWNNQ010001706.1:0-1285281 GCA_035044765.1 Leucophenga montana
CTTTCCTTCATATATCGCTGAACTTTGACTCAATTTGGTAGTAATCGGTTGCTCTCTTTGTAGTATCGTAGTAGTCATAAAGTACAATTGGTGCGGGTTTCTGCAGAGCCACTGCGAAAGACTTAAACGCAGATACTGGTATGCATTTCGTCTCGCCCTTGGGAAGGCTTTCGAAGTAAATGACAATGACAGAATCATCGTTTTTAGTTTCAACGAGCTGGAAAAGATATTTCAGATTTTATAGGCCACTAATAATAATACCTTGAATTTGACTTACTCTGACACGTTCAACCGCTTTAATTTTATCAAAACTTTCCTCGTCCGCAGTATAGCCTGATGGCAATGATATTTCCAAAATTGCCATGTTCGAGGCCTTCGATTTCTCCTCCACGTATTCAGCGCACACATCGAACTCAAGTTTAGCTGGTGGCAAATCCTTACGCAGTACTGTGGTCAATTTAAAGCTCGGCTGTGGATCCTTCTCAACTATGTTGTACTGGTAGCTGATCTGTACAAGAGCCGCACCGGTGCCCTTGGTATTGAAATCAATGGATTTGGTACCTTGTGGCAGCTAAACAAAGATGAAAGTTAAAGTGCATACTTGTACAACTTAAAAAACACTCACCTCAATGGTTTGCAGCAATAGATCATTGTCTTCGCTTACTTTGATTGTTTCGGTTTTTTCGCGTCCTCCGTGCGACTGCACATCGACATTAACACGCGCTGCTTCATAACCGGCCTTTTCAGCAAAACCGATAAGCGCACGCAGGCCAACTACGGTGTCCTGTGACGAGCCAAAGCCGCCGTAGTTATTACGCTGCGCCACAAGCCACTTTATAGTCGGCAGCACCTCTTCGGGTGTCTCGTTTTCAAGTAGCGTTAGTAGCACATAAGAGGTAATCTCAACATCGTTGCTAAATACCCAAAAGCACCAGCCACCACAGCGGCGTTTTGACCTGACCTGCTCGCTGTCCGACCACCAAGTATGACCCTCTTCAGATTTGGCGAGCGCCTTCAGATTGACAACATGCTTGTCTGCTGCTGCTTTCTGTGCCTTCTGCACGGCAAATGTCGCAAGAGCTTTGGGCAGCAACTCCTCGGACTTCTCCAAGTTCTCCGTCAAAAAGTGTACAGCCTTTTCTATAGACTCTGTTGCTGGCTTTTTGGCTGCTTGAAGCGCTAAAATGACGCTAGCGGTCATAGATAGTTCTGATTTCTGTGAACCATAAAAGTATTCGCCGGCCTCCGTGAAACTGCCGTTGTCAGCTTGCCTGGTCAGCAAATAGTCATAGCCCTCTTTCAGAAGCTTTTCATCGATTTTAACAAGGTCGGAGATCTCACGAAGCGAACGTAGCACATATGCAGTTAGCCAGGTGGAACCGTTACGTGGCTTTTCCTTATTGAGCCGTTTTGGTCCGAATGAGCTAAATGATCCATCATCGTGACGGTAGCTGAGTATGTTTTGGTAGCCTTGTTCCAGATTTCGCTTGATGCGCGACTCCACTGCGGGCGTCAGTTTATCTATACGCTGTAGATAGCTATAGATTAAATAGTTCGGCACTAGCTTAGACATTGTCTGTTCACCACAACCGCCCGGAAGACGAATCAAATTATCCAGATTCTTTACAACGGGACCAAGCAGATCACCGACCACAGAGAATTCAACATGTTGTGAATCCGGTACAATATCCTCTGGCAGTTCCAATTCGAAATGCTCCTGGAATTCTGGTTTTTCTTTCAGATTAACGAAGTAAGCACGATTGGCATACTGTGTAACACCCTCTGGTACGACTTTCAAAGTTTTGTGTATAGCATCACCCGCTATGGGTGACACAGCAAGGAACTTGAGCATTATGTTGCCTATAATCTTAGGGCGTATGATGTAAGAAACGCCAGCAGCCTCATTGGCACCCACTCGCACTGTTTGCACACGTTTTGACTCACTGATGATTTCGTTCGATGTGTCAACAAATTCATATTCGTCATCCGTATTGTCCAAGGTAACCTCCACATCGAGATCCTTATTGAGGTAGTTGAAAACCAAAGCGGGCACTTTAATCACTTCACCTGAGAAACAGAAAGATATCGATGTATAATTTAAATAAATCTAATTGAATTGGTACATACCTCGCTTAACCGAGTAAGGCAGGCGAATAGAAATAAAGAACGGCTGGAATGTTTTAATAGTGGTTTTTTCACCCGTAACGCCCAGACCCTTCTCAGGATGTATGGCAAAACCACTAAGCACCCAGCTGGTGATTGTATCTGGAATTTTTTTAGTCCATTCGAAGACAGCATCTACGGTGTTTTCTATATCCGCGAAGATCCAAGTTTCTTCAAAGTTTTTACGTACAGCTATAGTAGGAGCAGCGCCACCACCACCTCCACTTCCCGCTGCAGCACCGAATCCCTGTCCCACGCTGTCAGCCAGGGCTGGGGCCGCCGCCATCTTCCGCACACTCTGCACCTCGCCAGAAAAGGCAGCTAATTGAAGCGCTTCTTTTAAATAATAATTCTACTAACTTACATTTTTCGTGGTTAATGTGTGAAACTTACTAAAATGATGCTCCGGTGCTGTACGATTATAGAAGAAGTTGGCGTTCGTCATTGTCACCACGCCACTACGATCCCCGGGGAAATAGGAGTAGCCCCCCTGCCAGGGTGTATGTGTGTCATAGCGACCTAGACGCCATTTAAAATCGCCCGAGTCAATATCATTGTTGTTGCCGCCCAGAAGTAGTACACTCTGATCGACGGCCATCAGACCGACGAAAGATTTCGGTTCTGTTTCAATCTTTAGAGTAACATCTGCGCCAGGTTTCACCTCTTCCGGTGCAGTAATGTTAATCTGGAAAGTGAAGATTACATTTGCATTTCAAAGGAATTGTATGTTAGTTTCAATAGTTTACATGATTTTGCAACTCGACATCGACATAGAAGGTTTCCTCCGCAAAACGAAATTCGCCTTTCTCATCCACGAAGTACGCATAAATCCGACCATGAGGCGCCAACAGGAAATTAGTCTCTACTGTCAGATTGTGAAGATTTGTCGGTTTCGGCAGAACAACGCTCTCCGTATGTTGAATATTGCCACGACCAATCACATTGTAGACAAAATATGTGAAGGGTTCACTGGAGTTCAGTTGGAAGGTGGCCTTCTCGCCAATTTTAACGCTGCAATAAATATTTGTAAGAAGAAAACTCAGCTTTTAAAATTGCACCACTTACGACCACACATCTGGCTTTTCGCGTTGCAGTTCCATACGGAAGTACTGCTTTTCTTTTTCCTCATCCTCCTTTGTGGGTTCAACATGCTTAGGCTCCCTATAGGGATAAGTTGTAAAGACATTACGACGTTCGCCACTGTATTCCAGCTCGACTTCGTAGTAGCGTGTAAAATTCTCAATGTCCGGCAGATCGGGCAAAGTCACTTTAAATACTGCAATACTCGATTCGTTCAAATGGCTCTCGAAAGTGTAGACCTTCTTTTCGATTTTCGGTAATTCCTTCTTTTCTTCTGATCGATGCCAACCGTAATTAGCACGTATGCCTTCAGTATAAATGGCTCGGACTACGGACTTGGTGTCCTTCAACTCTGTATTGTCGATATAAGTGACCTTAAAGGCCACCTCATGCTCCTTATCAGCATGGAAGTTGAAGCAATTTTCAAAGTTGTGGCAATTCATGTGATAGCGATATGGATATATCGCTGTGCCGCCTGTGGTATTCAGTTTTACGCCAGTAAAATCTTCCTCAACTGTTGCCGTAATGCGTACATAAGAAGCTGACGTTTTATACGGCAGAAAAGGCTCAAATTCGCGTACATTCAAATCAAACTTTGCCTTGCCGCCGACCATATCTCTGGTATGTACACTGGTGTGTCCTGGCTTTTCCTCGCTCTCAGATTTACCATCGACATAATTCCAGATAGTAGTCGGATCAAGTTCAATCAGAAGCAATACTTTACCGGTAACTGGTTTGCCGTAGGTGTAACTGTTTTATATAATTATTTTAATATAGAAATTTGGTTGACAAGCATATGTTATAGCAACTGTACTCACTTTGCACGAACCACAACCTGCATATCGCCATCCTGTACTGCAACATTATCAGTTGACTCCATTTTGACTGAATACTTGGGCAGTACATATTTCTCGATCTCAAAGAAGGCGCGTCCTTCATCACGTCCACCATTCTGCACAATCAGACTCCACGAGCCAAGTGTTGCGTAATCGGATAGCTCAAACTTGCCCGTATAAACACCGGTAGTGGTCTTGAAGTTCTTAATCTCCTTAATGCGATTGCGTTTGTTATCCTGTTGTGTATAATAGAGAATATATTAAAAAACTGTAAGTACACGTAATACTTCCGATTTGTTCTTGCAGCTGCTTTACCTCAAAATAGATCTCTGCAGTGTCATCCGGCTTTGCTGGTTTCAAATTTTCATCAAGGAATAAAACACGATAGTTAATCGTATCACCTGGCTTGTATTTGCCTTTATCAGTCTGCACCGTTACAATCGGCCGGAACATCTTCGAAATTTAGCTTTGTTGTGTTTTTAAACTCCTGCTCCCGAAATGCCCTCCACAGTCAGATTATAATCGCCCTTCTCGAGTACGGGTAACTTAAAGGTGAGCAATTGCAATTCATTCGACTTCATCAGCTCAACTGTTTGAGTCTCATTAAACGAGGGTCCTGTTATGCCAATCTTTAACTCTACGGGCTCTGTGGCATGATGCACTGATACGGAAACATTGTAATCTCTTGCCGGAGTGTATAGTACCGGGACCAACTATCGTATATTGCCTAGTAAAAAAATTAATAAATATAAATGACATTAAGAATTCGTAACTGGATGTCAGATCGGGGTTTTTTTTTAGTAGTTTTGGATTTGATAACAAGGACAGACCGGAGTGAAAGCTTGTATCGCTATAATTTAGCTCCTAATAATATTATGAAAAACTACAAAAGATGTGTTAACTACTTTTTTCGTAGAGTATGTTAACTGAGTTAGTACATTAAATAAAATTTCCACATACAAACTTTGACCAACATTTTACCCTACTTGTGCAACGAATTTCAGAAAACTTCTTCACAAAAGGCAACTATTGTACAATTCATACAATTTGAATAAATTTGTTTAGGGTCAAGTACCTAAAATATTAAAAAAAATTGCTTGAAGTTTTTTTTATCGGAAATACACTTATTGGAAAATTGAGTTAAGTTAAAAGCGATTATTACATGTCATTATATCTGACACCTCCGTCGCTATATGAATAAATAGAGTTTCAAATAAGAAATGAAACAATATTTTATAATATGACAGACTGATTTAATCCGAACATGCCATGAAAGTCTTCTTTATAATATTTTTTGTACACTTCATACACATAGTATCATAATTTATTCACAATGTTTGCAACTCTTAAAATAAAGCATAAACATAAGGCTTATGAAGTATATATTCGTACATTCCAGATCAGCACGACCAGGGGTCGTTCTAGCCATATCCGGCTGTATACGTATCTGTATGGTGTGTATGTATGGCTTTTGTTGACTTGATGACGCGAAAATTACCATGACAGAGCCATCAGAATTTATTGGTAATTGTTAGAAACTGCATACAAAAGATTAAATTTGAATCTAATTAAGTTTGAACTAAATTTTCCATAGACGGTACGGTACGAGTATAATATGGACTATAGCTCATCTGTTTAGCGTTGTGGCTTACATAGCAGAAATCTAGGGTTAAAGCACTACACATTCGTAATATTCTTTATTTCTAACTATTTCATACCCAACAAAATTATTTGTGTCACTCTATCGCATGCACAAAATGCTATTCGTGCCAAATATATGATTGAATATGTATTATCGTTTCGAATATTTTTAAATTGAAGCAAACCTTCCCAAATAAAAAAAACTGATACATATTCCAAGAAAGCTTTTACCGATGTTAACATTTTCTAATCGTCATACAATACATTCCTATTTCAGAATAAATGTCTGCATTATTCGAATTACTCATCAATATTGTTATTTGCTGCTCTGAAGAGAGAAAAGTATACTAAGATAGTGCAAATGTGTGCAACAGTTATAAAGTGAAAATAGACGTGATAGACCCTATACAGTATATATATATTCTTGATCAGCATCGGTTATTGTTATGTCCGCCAGTTCGATTTTAAAGATTATAAAAGATAGAGTCACTAAAGTTGAATATTTTGACTCCCAGTGGTAAAATTTTGTGGGTCCCAGCACCTACAACATACGGCTATATGTATTTTACATGCATACTTTTCAGAACCAATTGGAACAAAGTTTCTTTTCGCTAATTTTATCATTTTTTGCTCATTATTTTTTTACTTTATATATTTATTTATTTTTTTTTTTATAGTAAATTTTTACAGTTTGTATAAGAGGTATGTATTCCTCAACATATGTATGTGGGTAGGGTATGTGAAAGTCGTAAACTCAGCTTTTTTTGCTTGTTTTTGTACATAGCAGAAGAAGAAAAACGTTTTTATATACATATAAATGTACACCCATTAAAAATCATCTATAAACAAACTTAATACAAAACTATTTAGAAGTATCATATATACATATGTATATATTTCATTAACAAATGACCAAATTTTTAACGACAATAGAATATAATTTAAATTCATGCAAATATAACTTACATTTTTCAAAACTGAAGTATTTATCAGAAATACAAGTACGGATATATGCAAAAGACAACAAATATTTAAGTTTTATGGTGAAATTAAATAGTGACACAGACCACACAGACCACACAGATCAGCAATTGCTAAACAACTGATTTCATATAAAACAGAGAACATGGAAAAGGTCTTCAGTGCAACGGCTACTACGATTCTCTACAAAAGCAGTTCGTCGAAGAGAGTCAAATACAAAATATTATCAGAAATTGTTGTTTTCATTGCTCACATATTTTAAAAGAGAACGGTGGAATTTGTTTTTATCGAAATGACTCAGTTTCTCTCATTAATTGTGTCTCTCTATTTTGCCGGTTGTATTTTTTAGTAACCAGCGAGAAAAATTGAGAGAGCCGGCATAAAAGCTTTCGGCTAAGACAGGTCCCCAAATGCGCTTCTGTGCTATGAAACATAAAGTACGAGAAAAAAAAAATGTCTTCGTTGGGCCAAATCGAAAATAGCTGGTCAAAATTCGAAAAACAGTTAAAGTTAGCTAATGCACATATTTTTAATGAGATTGGTTAAAAAAAATTTTCTGCAATAAACATTTCGTTGCGAAAATGTTTAAATAACTCCGTATAGCGCCTGAAAATTAATGCAAAGTACATACATCTATTTCTATGTCTAATTTAATATTAAAAAAAGCGAGTAAAAAATGGTTACAAATACTCTAAAAGTTGAGCGATTTTTATGATTAATATATGTATTTTATTTAAAAAGGTATGTAAGAGTTGATATTTTCATTTCGTTGTGTCTCTCATGTGTTCAGTTGCTTGTTGTCCTTAGGAAGGTGTCCTTTCAGGACTAGTTTACAAATTGTATGCTTAACCCTTTTCTCGCTTTTGACAGAAGGTTGGCTGTGAAGTAGAGTTGAGCGATATTTAACTACTTGTTATACTGAATATTGTAAATTTCAGTGATTGAGTATCATTTGTTTCTTACTAGTGAGTGCCACTATGATTCACGGCGTATGAGTAATATTTCATGTATGTAGTGTAACACAAAAATTATCAACGTATGCGTGATATAGTATTACCGATACGCCGTGAATTACAATGTCAAGCGGCAACTGATATTAGTGATTTTTCAGTCGCCGTGATTGAATCACAGGCAGTTGACTATCGTTCAACTGATATGTATATTGTAT
This sequence comes from Leucophenga montana, assembly GCA_035044765.1. NCBI lineage: Eukaryota > Metazoa > Arthropoda > Insecta > Diptera > Drosophilidae > Leucophenga > Leucophenga montana. The sequence continues at coordinate 7,870 of JAWNNQ010001706.1, forward strand.
CATACGCGTAGTTTTTTACAAAACTAGTATTAAGGCACATGTTTCAACAATAGTTGGCACTAGAATATATACGAATCAGCTGATTACCTAAAATAACATGTTCACGCCTCAATTCCTAAGATTTTTGTAACGAGTTTATATCCTGTTACGGGAGCCCAACATTTTCGACTATCTCCCACACTCTCGAATGGTTTCTTGTACCATTTTAAGCCAATCCTCTCCGGAAAGTAGCACCAAAATGAAGATATTCAAGAAACTGTTGGCGGTTTCCTGTAGTTTGGAATTAGTCCCAAAAAATGGTAGTAAAGATATGCCACTTGGAATGTATACATATCAAGTGACAACCTAAAATACCGTATTCCCGCCTCAATTCCATCGATTATCTCCTACAGAAAATCCCCTCCAGAAAATGGCATGCGCCTTTTCATACCATTCAAACATAGTGTGAAATTTTATTATCAGTTTGTCTGAAAGATTGTATTTAACTCATTAAAGGAGCCATCGTAGACCCCATAAAGTATATATATTCTTGATTAGCTCGACGAGACGAATCGATCTAGACATGTCCGTCTGTCTGTCTGTCTGCCTGTCCGTCTGTATGTTGTTGCGGGACCAATTTTTTGGGGACCAATTTTTATGCTATCCAGTTGAAATTTTGAACGGACATTTCTTTTTATTGCTGTTTAATAGAGTGCCAAGATTGACAGCCCCACTTTTTGGGATAGCCCCCATACAAACTCACCGCCCACTTTTGACTTTTTGTATGAAAAACATTTTTATTGTAGTCAATATAAACTTAACAATTGATATAGTAACTGAAAGTAGACGGATGCTGGACATATACATTAATGGGTGGGACCCGCCCACTATTTGGGGTAGCTCCCATACAAACCTACTACCCACTTTTGAGTTTTTGTATGAAAACTTCTTTATTAAAGTCAATATTAGGTTGAAATGCAATGTGGTGCCATTTTATGGTCAGCCGCTTAACATACATAGACTAACAGGCGTGGCCCGCCTACTATTTGGGGTAGCTCCCATACAAACTCACCGCCCACTTTTGACTTTTTGTATGAAAAACATTTTTATTGTAGTCAATATAAACTTAACAATTGATATAGTAACTGAAAGTAGACGGATGCTGGACATATACATTAATGGGTGGGACCCGCCCACTATTTGGGGTAGCTCCCATACAAACCTACTACCCACTTTTGAGTTTTTGTATGAAAACTTCTTTATTAAAGTCAATATTAGGTTAAAATGCGATATGGTGCCTTTTAAGAGACAGCGGCTTAACATACATAGACAATTGGGCGTGGCCCGCCCACTTTTTGAGGTAGCCCCCATACAAACCCACCGTGCAATTTTGTGTTTTTATGAATAAATCCTTCATTTAGATCATTTAGTCGACAACCGCTTCATATACATATAGTCCCATATAAACCCACAGTTCACTTTTATGCATTTGTATGGAAAACGACAATATCAACTTGAAATTCGATATGGCGGCCTCTTACACATCTACTACATCGCTTCATACACATTTTTGGGTTAGACCCTATTTAAACACCCACTTTTCTGTATTACAATACGATTTAAAGTTTTGTGTGAATGGTATTCGAGCTTCGGTTCAACCGAAGTTAACGTTTTTTCTTGTTTTTATTTCGTATTTATATAGTAAATATATAAAATATGTTGTTTTTTCTTTTCACAAATACTTTTTTCTTTTAATTTTTGGAGTGATCGCGGTAGCAGTTCAAAATCACTGTGATTTGAAAGTAGCAGCCACGATAATCACTGCTACGTAAAAATCACTGACTAACTCATCAGTAGCCCACAGTGATAATGTTTGCGTCACTTGCGTGTACTACCGTCCACAGTAAGAGTTCCTATGGAATCAAAGTAGTAGTCAGTCTATGTAATCAATGAAGTATACGATGTGCTTTGGTTCTTTTCCACTGGGTCTGTTCTCTCTTTGTCACTCTTCTATAGAAGAGCTGTTAGAACTGCTGAGCTTTTTCTCTTCAATCGCACTTTTATTCCACACATTTTCCATCTGTTTAGTGCAAAAACATATATGTACATAGTTTCCGTCTCGCTTTCGCAGCAAAGGTTTACAACCGTGTTTATTTGAAAGAAATTAAACAAACTGGTTCCTGATGAATGACCAAACAATTAAATTAAAAATAAATAATCATTAATCGTAATAAACAAAGGAAAAAGCACACACTAAACTGATTTACTAATGCTCGTACACACCTGTTTCAAGGTAAATTAACAGCTGACGACCGAACTAACTGGCGGTCAGGAGTTTAGCCTGGCCTGGTGCAATGCTTCTCAATTAAATGGAGTGGAGGTATGCTGAGTCATCATCATCATGAACAACATTGTAAAACGCTCGCTCGCGCCACTCTACTTGCGTGCAAGCGTTTTAAAACGTTTGGTTTGGATTATGAAAGTATCCGACGATCGGATTGACGGACAGACGGAAAATAAAAGCACAATATTCGCAGAATTCAAGGGTAGCGTTGCGTTCTGACGTCGTCATGTCGACTTGGTAAACCCGCCAATAGCTTTCAATTCAGTTTGTCTACAGAACTCAAAGATATCGGACGAGACGATTGCGCGCGCGCGTTTGCACGTAGACGAGATAAGGAAAGACTTCATTTCAATTGTAAATAGTTTATAAAACATTTTTACACAAAAACAACAACAACAGTCCTACCAGCAAAAGCATGGCATGTAAGTGACTCTCGAGTGTTTTGCATTAACCCAACTTAACCCAGATGAACTTTAAATTTTCATTCGCCTCAAACTATTGTCAGTTTGTGCAAATGCTAAAAGATAAGATCTTTTTGTAAATTTTAAAAACAAAAAATTTGCTCAAGAAATGTATGTACATATGTATATATCTGATCAATAGATTTGTATAGTTTTGTGTATCATGTTGTGCTACTAACGAAAACATCGACAATACAGTTTCATCTCTGTATAGCTCAAGCGGAAAATAAATCGCACAAACAGAAAACTTTTTATATCTAAAAATGAACACCAAATTTGAATATCTACAACGAGTTCCAAAAATTTTCCATATAAATTGTTTATCGATGTTTTCAGTATTGTATTTTTATTTTTTTAAACGAACTTTATAGAGATTACTGTCTAACTTTTCCGTAAGAAGTTTTCAATTACTACATTATAAATGAAGAGTGAAAATATGCGCACTCCATAAAGTATATTTAATTTCGTGAGCAGCATGACAAGAAGAGTTAATCTAGCTATGTCCGTCTGTCTGTGAGTTCCTGCTCGAGCTATTTCCTTAATATTGGTTTGGAAGTTGGTATGAAGACTTTTATAACCAGAAGCAACATCCGTTCAAAAATTACCGAGATTTATCCACTAGAAGGTATAGCTCCAAATATCCAAGTGTGAGTTGAGTCTTATAGTTTCTGTTTCATCGTGGCGTACCAAATTGGGTACATTGAATGGCTGCCGGCCAAAGAGTCTGTTTGTCGATTTCTAGAACGATTTGCAGAAAACTGAAGAACTAATTAAGTAAACTTAAACATTTTGTAATCTCTAGCAACTGCTTCTATGTGTTAAACACTTTGTAAGAAAAAGTAATGTGCAGGTTGTTTTTATACTCGTATCCATAGGGTAAACAGATGTATTAAGTTTGTGAGTATGTATGTAACATACCACATAAAGTATTACTTGTACATATGTATTCCTGTTTAGCATCAGAAGCTGAGTCGATATAGCCATGTACGTCTGGCCGTCTGTACAAACATTGAGATCTTGAAGACTGTAAGAGATTGAGTCTTCAAGTTTGGATACTAACATGGATACGCAGTGCTAACACAACAAAAAGAACTAGCCATATAAGTTTTTGAATTAAGTTTTGTTGTTAATTAAGCTACAAACGCCCCATTGGATGAATCTTACGTAAATCATAATAATATATGCCGCATATGTTCAGTTCGGACTACTACAAAGGATAAACCCCATACAAACTTGACCTTTCTTTGATATTCTTGTTAATTATGCGTTAAACGCAAAATTTGGTGTATCTTACGTAAATCCCAATAAAATGTGGCATGTCGGTACAGAGCGGATCTCTATAAGTGTTAGACGCCATGCAAACTAGACCCCAATTTTAAATTTTTGTATGCAATTTGTATTTTTTTTTTTTGTTATTTCAGCTAGATATACCAAATTGCGTGTATCTTACGTCAATCCTCACAAAATATTCCATTTAGGCTCAGATTGGACCACTATAAGAAGTAGAACCCATACAGACCTACCCCCTATTTTTGAGTGAAACATTTTTGTTCAAGTTTTCTATTAATTAAGCTACAAATGGCAAATTCAGATGAGACTACTATAGAGCATAGCCAATTCATATAAGGAACCTTAATCAAGGTAACTGGGTATCTTGAAGTAGAGCACACTCGACTGCAGCGTTCTTTCTCGTTTTTTAATGGTAACCGATACTTTTAATGAAAACCTGTACAACTTGTTTTATCTATTTTTGAAAAAAATATCTGGCAAAAAAACCGCCTCCATCAGTCACACATAATTCGGCCCTTTTTCAGCGTTTCCCATTATTTGTGTGGGGAGTTTTTTGTGTTATTCTTGCAATTTCCATATGGCATATGTTGGCCTAGATTTGCGCGAAAGATTTAGTTTTGTTGCTATAAACCTTGCTCTTCAAAGAAAACACAAGAAAAAGTCAGGCGAAGCCAAATCTGGTGAACTAGATGCCCAGTCGAAATCACCAACTTTCGGAATTAGTCGATCCACTTCAATAAATCGAATGAAAAATGTATCTGAGATAAATACAAATACAAATAAAATAAATAAATTAAATACAATAAATTTGATTCGCTCATACTCAACTCCTACTACAAATAGATTTGAACCTGTCTACATCAATAATTGATAATTATAGGAAAGTCCTTCTTCCCGCGATATGTTTCGGTTTGTTCTGTTGAATAAATTGTTGTTGGTTTTAGCAATCGCAATTCGCATTAAGTGACGCGTGAAGTGGTTTAATATTTTTCCATATATTTACAAATTCACTGAAAGCATTTACTATTGTGATAGCTGTATAACTTTTACTACACACCACCAAGGGCATCTCGAATATAGCACAATTTTTTTCCACTTAATTAAAATGGATTGTAAATATAATGTTATCTATGTCATTGGTGGAACCAGGTGAAAATGGGGAACGTCCCCCCAACAGCATTTTAGTTCATTATCATAAAATAATAGTTTGCTTTTTTATTAGAGTTTGCCCTCACACCTCTCCCCCAGACAAAGCGTTCTGGATCCGCCCCTAGAGATGTGAAAGTCCAGGAATTTTTGGGATAGTCTTTGTACATTCAAAGTTTGGTTCACAAAAAAAAAAGTCCCTTAACATGTATAAATCGTCACAGTTATAACTATGGTATTTTTCGTGTGTGAAAAAAGATATTATAATTCATATTAAAAACTACCTTAATCTCTTTCAGTATCCAGCAATAACTATTGTATCATGTCTAGCTTCGAGCAGCTTGTGCTTGCACAAACAAATGTCGATAATATGACTAATATAACAGGCGCGATTGAAAATATTTCAAACCCTATTAGAACCGGCGCGTTTCAAAACAACGATGTAAACGACATCAATGACTATATGGAACTTAATCAAATCATTCGTGAAATCTACTACACAGTTATTAGCATTATTTCGCACTCTATATTGATATCAATAACGGCAGCTTTATCGCACAAATGCATGAAGATGGGTCTGGAGAAAACGGCAGAGCATGCGTTCTATTGTACACTAGCGGTAGGTTCTTCAATATGAAGTAAGTAGAACTTCCATACTAATCTCCATTCTAACAATTGCAGTTTGTTTTCTTTCTGGGTGAGACCATACTTGTACGCAATCCGATGGATATATTGTTCAAAATGTTCAATCCGTATGGACGTAATGTTGCGCATTTTTTAATGGCCGTGGCTACAGCATTGTTCGGAATTTATGGTGTGGGTGTCAAGTTTATGCAGAAACGTGAACGCGGAAAGGAGGAGAAACGCGAGATCAAACACTTTTGTACGAAGCATGGATTTTTCGGTGAGTAAAAACAAAATGTTATTTTAAATGAGCACTCCTTGTGGTCTAGAGATATTGTAGCCCTGATTTAACGCAGATTTGAAAATAAATTTTTAGTAAAAACTGTTTTTAAGTATTTTTGTTCAGTTAACACCAAATAACTCAGACAACTCTTAACCATTTTTGAACCTTTTAACGGTTTTGGAATGAGAAAAAAATCTTCCTTACGTCTGTGTACGTCTTTGGGGTCTGAATAAACTTGAGTACGTTTGTAAACAAACTTATCTTAAATTTACCTTCGAACCATTAAATGCAAAGTTGTATTATTCAACATAATTTTTTACACTGATATTTAAGTCGAACATTCACTTTTTGTGATAATAGTCCATGAAAAGGTTTAACAAATTTACTAAAATTTTGAATGTGCTTAAAAGTAGAAAATTAAGTTTCGGTAGTGGAATACCACGTGTGGTTGAGCGATGGAGATATTTTTGTGATTTTCTATACACGAATTTCTAAAAAGCAAAAAGTGAACTTCGGTAAAACCGAAACTTCAATACTTTTCACACACATTCACTCCATTTTTAAGGTGGTTAGGGCGTTCAATAGTCGAAATATTCTTGAAATCTCTATCTCTTATAGGTTGTCTAAAAAACAATGTCTCGAAAATTTAGTGATTACTTTTTGCTCACTCGTGCAAGACTCTAAAACATGCCCAGCGTTTATATTTCTATTTATAACTAAAACGTTATAATTGTTAATATATTTAAATGCTAAGTTTGCCAATAACTTTCTAACACATTAAAGGAAGTATCGTAAATCCCTATATAGTATGTACGTACATTCAAGTATATTCTAGAGAAGCGCGACAAGACCAGTCGAATAAGACATGTACGCTTGTATTAGTCTGTCTGAATGTTGTTGCCTCCTTTAATTCGATCGGAAATGGGACTAAAACCTCTATGCCGGCTTAGTTTTGTTTTAAACATATAGAATATATCAGTGTGTCAAAATCATTAGCATGGCTCGAATACAAACTGTCGATTTTCGAGTTTTTGTGAGAAAAACTTTTTTATTTCAAAGGCTTCGGACTGTTAATTTAAAACTGATGTTTCTTATATCTATTACCAAAAGGTTCAATTTTAGCTCATATCAGATTTCCATAACATATGGTCCTCCCATACAATACTGAAGTACACATAGGAATCCTCCTGCTACAGTAGACTTTTATTAATAATAAATATTAACAAGAAAAAACTTTAACTTCGGTTGAACCGAAGCTCTAATACCATTCACACGAAACTTTATATAGTATAGTAATACATAAAAGTGGGGGTTTAAATAGGGGCTATCCCAAAAATTGGGTGGTACACTAGTAGATGTGTATGAAGCGATGTAGTAGATGTGTAAGATGCCGCCATATCGAATTTCAAGTTGATATTGACGTTTTCCATACAAATGCATAAAAGTGAACTATGGGTTTATATGGGACTACCTCAAAAAGTGGGTGGGGCACGCCCATTTGTATATGTATATGAAGCGGTTGTCTATTAAAATCCACAAAATCAAATTTCAAGCTAATATTGATCTAAATGAAGGATTTTTTCATAAAAAACACAAAATTGCACGGTGGGTTTGTATGGGGGTTATATCAAAAAGTGGGCCGGCCACGCCCAATTGTCTATGTATGTGAGCGGCTGTCTCTTAAAAGGCACCATATCACATTTCAACCTATTATTGACTTTAATAAAAAAGTTTTTCTTACAAAAAGTCAAAAGTGGACCATAGGTTTGTATGGGAGCTACCCCAAATAGTTGGCGGGTCACACCCGTTAGTCTATTTGTGTTAAGCGGCTGACCATAAAAAGGCACCAAATTGCATTTCAACCTAATATTGACTTTAATAAAGAAGTTTTCTTACAAAAAGTCTAAAGTGGGCAGTAGGTTTGTATGGGAGCTAGCCCAAATAATGGGCGGGTAGCACCCATTAATGTATATGTCAAGCATCCGTCTACTTTAAGTCACTATATCAATTATTAAGTTGATCTTGACTACAGTAAAAATGTTTTTCATACAAAGAGTCAAAAGTGGGCGGTGAGTTTGTATGGGGACTACCCCAAAAAAGTGGGCGTGGCTGGTCAATCTTTACACTCTATTAAACTGGAATAAAAAGAAGTATACGTGCAAAATTTCAACAGGATAGCATAAAAATTAGTCCCCAAAAAATGCGCAACAACATACAGACGGACAGGCGGACAGACAGAAAGACGGGCTTGGCTAGATCGATTCGTCTCGTTGAGCTGATCAAGAATATATATACTTTATGGGGTCTACGATGGCTCGTTTAATGTGTTACAAACTTTCAGACAAACTGATAATACCATTTCACACTAGCATGTGTGAATGGTACAAACTTCTTTTTGATATATTATACTAGACGTTACTAATATCAATCATGTAAAATATACAGCATTATTTCCCATAGAAACTTTATAGCATGTATGGGGTACACCCCATACCTATGTTCTAGGTGTGCAGATACCATCAATTAATTTAATATACAAGCTACACATTTGATACAGTTGTTAATACTATCAACCTATATAAAATATCCAAAATTAATTCATAAGGGACCACTATACTATTATACACCCTACACATACCATTACACCACAGTCCGGTTCTTTGTTACATATATATTGATTAAGCTTAGTAATAAGAAGAAAAAGTGCTGGTTTCTCAGATTTGTTTCTACAATATGTACTTTGCGGCGTCGATTCTTTGGGAACCGTTTTTAAGATATCCTCAATAAACACTTTTTTTTTGTAGTTTTTTCAGTTATTGGCTCATATCAATCCATCAATTTTTATCCGATTCGCATAAAATGCATATCGTTCGAAAGATTTATAATGATATCTCTCTCCAACATATATACTGTTTTTGAGAATCGGATAACACATTTGATGGAATTACAGCCGATTAAAGTTTAAAAAAAGTTTTTGTTTCTGCCTCTAAATTCCATTTGATCCGTTTAATTCAACTTCTCCATTTATTGTACGATTTGGACAAATTTGTAAATACTTCGAACTTTTGTAAAATAATGAGTTTTTCAGAATTAAACTTGAAAATATGGAAAACAAAAAATTGGAATTAAACGGTACAGTTAAAATTCAAAGGCTTTTAAAAACGGCTGGAAAAGTAATATTTTGTTGAACTTTGAACGCGTTTAATTACTGAAAAAAGTGCCAAAACTCGCGTTTTTTTTTCTTAGGATATCTCAAAATGGTTAAAAACAAATAGTTGGCTTTTTTGGAATCTACACCCCAAAATACATAGGAAAGTCAATGAGAAACCAGTTCTCAAGATGAGGCCCAAATTTGTAAACTAGTGTTATACAAAGCATTTATTTACAAAACATTTTATATCTTTGGTTGGGATACCATTTTATCAAAAGCTTCGGTTCCACCAAAGTTAACGTTCCGAATTGTTTCACTTTCTAATAACTTTAAAAAAAAAGTCCAAAATCAATCAAATATATTAAGATATTGGTTGCCAAACTGAACAAAAGTAACTCAAAAACGGTTTTGTAGCAATAAGTTTTAAATTTGAGGCTGTTGAAAATGCTTTTAAGTTTTGAACACATTTTATTAAACTTCCACTAAACTCTTGTACTGTATTCTCTTCCATACAATAGGTTTCCTTGGTCCTGAAATATTTTTGCTGGCAATGCTTTTTGGTTTTGTGGTGTATTTCGTTCCTGTGTGGAAATCTACAATGTTGGTGATTCATCGCGGTTTGGCGCTGCTCGGCTTTGTGCTAATTACGGTTTCGCAATATCTCGGCTACAATACTGGCTTTGCACGACGTAATATCTCCGAGCATCACAGACAACTTTATAAACTATTTACTGTGATAATGCTCTTCACCGTCATTAACTATTCCTTCCGACGTCTCTTAGCGGATATATTTTACATAGTACCGGTACAATTTTTTATTTTTTCAATATGAAATATTGAAAAAAAAAATCAATGTATTTATTTTATAAGGATATATTATTACCTCTTTGAATACAATACATAGTGATACAATATAAAGATATTTTGGTTACATAAGCGATAATTGCGAATATATATATATATTTAATAGACAATGCATACATTGTGTGTATAAAGTAGAGCAGTGCTCACCAAGAAACTACATGCTATTTTATTAAGTAATTGTTAAGGATAAGGTTGGAGGACTTTTTTTTTTTTTTTGTTCTTTTTTTTAAAGCATTAGTACAGTGCTTTACTCCAAATCTGTAATCTGGAATGAGCCACGGAAGTTGGCTAATTTGTATAATTGGGATATAGACTAACACCAACATACATTAAACTAATTCTAATATTTTGTGTAGGAGACGCTTGCAAACAATAATCAAGTGTTCTACCAAATATGTATGTGTATAAACTAAATTCTAACATTTCTCGTTTGCAAATTAATTGCGATTGCGCTGCGAAGCGCTCATAACATCAAGTGCAGCGGCAATGTTGCCATCTACCGATTCCAGAAGCTGTGTCAACCAGGCGCCCTCATTGCTAAAGCCCATGGCCATCATAGCCAGTACAGAGTTATTGATGCGTTTATCTGTATAGTTGGAACAGCGAGGAAATAAATAAAATAATCAGTAAGTTAGAAAAGTACAATAATTTCAACTACATACCAGCATGATAGACTGGCACCGCACGTTTCTCATGTGGCGGCAAAGGACGCGCCGGCTGCCGCTGTTGTTGTTGCGGTTCGGCATCGGCAGCGACCACATTGTTGGTATTTGTGCTGGCCGTAGAAGTGCTAACTATTGGCTCCTGTGCAGTCTGCGTGGTTACACTCTGCTGTACTGTGCGCGCATCTTCCATTGCAATGTGTGCACGTAAATCTTCGTTAAGTTTTGCAAAATTCGGTATGACGTTAATGGCATCAGTAGGAATTGGTGCCAGCGATTCAATACTGCTGCTAGACGTAGCAGCAACTGGTGCATTTGGCAAATCTAAAATGCAAGATTCGCGTCCGGAAGTATTGTTTGAAGCATCATCATCAATTACCTGCCAATCACCATCTTCGCTATTCTCGCGTGATTTAAGTGAAGTTGAAATCGGAGTCGGAGTAGCAATAGCAGCAGCAACGGTGGTATCTTGTTCCTTGCTGACTACTTGCTCCATATTGGCCACAGCTGGTGGTATTTTTTGTTCAGCAGTTGTTTCGCTGGCATTTGAGCTCGAGGACGTACCAGAAGCTACTGAGCTCTTGCGCGTATCTCTTGGCATTTCGCCTTCAACAGGATCCAACATCTTTGCAAACATTTCACTAAAGTTATTCAAAATTTCAATGCCTGCGCGCATGTACTCGGGCGGTACAACCTGTGACAAACTATCAAGATTTATAATCGGTGTGGTCGGTGTAGTTGCCTTGCCAGAAGTTGACTGCGGCTCTTCGTTGTTAGCGGCAGCTTCGGACTTTTCTGCTTGACGTGGAGCAGGAGTTGGTGGTGCGGCATCATTAATGTTTGACTTTTCAGCATAGAGAAACTCAGCTACAGGCTCCGTTTGAGCAGCTGGGACAGTAGTTTGTGCCTGTTTATTTGATTTTATATTTTCGGCAGCAGTTTCCATGTTAGCCCGAGCTTCAGCAGCTGCTACTCCAGCTGCAATATTAGTTTTAGCGTCAGCTACTCCAGCTGCAATATTGGTCTTAGCGTCAGCGACACCAGCAGCAACATTAGTCTGAGCATCAGCGACACCAGCTGCTGCTGCAGCAGCGCCAGTCTCTGCCAAATCCTGCATTATATTGTACATATGCGAAAAGATACCCTGACGCATTTGACGCTTATGATGTTTACGTCCATGGCGCACCTCCTCACCAGATTCTGTTGCCGCAGCTGCACCACTAGCAGCATTAGCTCCAGCATTAGCGGCCACAAATTCACCAACTCCGGCGAATGGACACTGGCCTTTTGGTGAGCGTTTATGATGACGATGTGAATGCCGACGCGACGACGAGCCACAATCATTGGTAATCCAAGTGTCAACGACATTTGGACAATTGTTGTGCGGCATGCGCAGCATCATATGCTCCGGATGCTTGTGTGCAGCCTCACAGCTTTGGCACAAATCATAATTGGGACATTGAATGCACTTGTAGCGGAAACCGACCATTGGTTCCAGGCCACAAATATCACACGATACATGATCGTGTATGACAAAGCTAGAGGGATCATTATCAGTAGTTTTCTTAGTAGTAGCAGCAGTAGCAGCGGCATCAGTTGCGCTTGAAGCCGCAATGGGCTTCTCTAGAGTTGAAATATGCATATGCAAATCCTTGCCAAGTGAATTATATTTGGCAATAAAGATTTCGTAGTCATTTTGATTAATCACATCGATCTCATCACCATCGGCATCTGTTTTGCAAAAAAAAAAAAAAAAGTTGGGAAAATATATGAGTAAAATATATACATATGTGTACATAGCTTAGTCTTTATTAATGTAGCATGAGTAATACTTTTGGTGGTTCCATACGTGTTTGTGTCGTATGTATGTATGTGTGTGTGAGTTGTCAAGAGATAACGTGTATTTTGATAAAATTAAAATTGGTCGATTGTTGGTTCGGGAAAAGCCTTTTTGCCTATTTTATCAGCTTTGTTCCAAACAATATGATTCACTGTTGGTTCTTTTATTTTTATATGTATTTTTCATACATTAAACAAATTTATGGGTTTGTCGAAAAGTTTGTAACGAAGTGAAGTAGGCGATGCCGGAATTTATTTTTTCTAATATATGCATTTTTATGTCCATTATGTATAAAATATTGAACACAAGTTCACATCAGAAAGAACTGAATCGATTTATAAAATTGCCAGTATTATAAACGTTCTACAGTACATATTCCAATATATTGCTAGAATCACTGGAGGATCCAATACATAGCTTCAATTTTTTATAAAATAATGAGCAAAAAACTAAAAAAAAAAAAAACTAGCAACGTAGCATATAAAATTCATACATATATAAGGTAACGTTCATCATAATCATAAACGTATTCAGAATATTTTGATGTACGGCCACTAGTCATGTACAGTGACTCGTAAAATGTAACTAGAACAAAAAATGGAATTAGTTTGAGAAAATTGTCGTGGATTATCGTCAAGAAAATTTTATATTTTAATAAAAAAAATTCCAAACTGCAAGATTGTACGATTTTTGGCGTGTCACGTTCTTATAGAACTCTTCAAAATTAGACATAAAATCAAAATAAAATTGTTCGATATTTTGCTTGGTTTTTGAGATAACAAATTTGAAAAATAATATTGAATACAAATTTTTAATTTTTCAGTGTCCCGCATTCCATTTTTGATATATTTTTCGATATTTCGATATATAAGCGACATTCGAGATAATTTATTCTTATTTTTCGTCTTATTTTGACCATCTTCGCCTTCTTTTACCCGAAAATGTAGTATTGCCGCAAATTGAATGTTTATACTCTGTATAAAAAATGTTTGTAACAAGGCATATTGGGTGTTTCGAACTGTCAAAATGTATGGAACATAAAGAAGGAAGCATCGGAGATCCCATTAGGTTTAAATATATTCATGATCAGCGCGTCAAAACGCGTCGACATAGCCATGTCCGTCTGAGAGAACAAATTTTCCATATAGAGAAGACTTGGACAAACTAAACTCATGGCATAGGGTTGCCTCCTGTATACCGCATTGCCACAAGACTAACTTAATATTTCATAACTCACAGCCATTTTGCCGCAGTGGAAAAGTAAAACCGGCCAAGTGCTAGTTGGACTCGCGCACGAAGGGCTTCGTACCATTATGTATAAAAAAAAAAAAATCACGTTTGTTGTATGGGAGCCCCCCTTAAATATTTGCTTTATTTTAATTTAATTATTTATTTTTAAAGTGAATATATAACTAAATATTCTGTGAATATTTCAAGCGTCTACCTGTTGCCGTTATCAATATCGAGCAAAAAAATAACGTTTGTTGTATAGGATGCCTCTTAAATATTTATTTTATTCTATTTTTTAGTATTTGTTGTTATAGCGGCAACAGAAATACATAATCCGTGAAAATTTCTACTGTCTAACTATCACGGTTCATGAGATATAGCATGGTGACAGCCAGCCAGCCAGACAGACGGACGGACAGTGGAGTCTTAGTAATAGGGTCCCGTTTCATCCTTTGGTACGGAACCCTAAAAATAAATTCAGTTGTCAATTTTGTTAAACTATTTGTTATAATTTTACAGTGTGCCTTAATATGCTTGAAACGTTTATTAACATATTTTGTAAAATAGTTTGTAGAAAGCCATATTTGTCGCAGATCAAGTTTATAACACAACTATATCCTCATAATTTACATCTCTTTCATGGTGAACCTTTAGAAAAAATCTACAATACTACTATCGAAAAATATGCTGTGTTCAGGTTATAATATAGTCTAGCTTCTCGAGTATAGTTCCTATTTTTTTTTTTTTTTTGTGAATTAAGAAATTTTAGAGTGTTATAGTGCGGCACCTTCGACAGTTTAAGTTCTCTAAATTCAGTCAGTGAATTTTTCTATTAGACATACATATGTACAGAGGGGCAGACATGGCTAGAACGGCTTCGCTTGTTGCGCTAATCATGAATATGCATAATATACTTTATAGAGTCTCCAATGCCTCCTTTATGTTTATCAAAATTTTGACAGTCAACAAAACCAATATACACAAATATTTGTTCTGCAGGGTATGAAGTATACATATTATATCGAAAACTACTTTATTATCAGTACCCCGTGACTCATACTGTAAAAGTGTCTTATAATTTTGCAACACACTTTAATTTAAAAAAAAAAAAAAAAAAAACAATAAACATTCTCAATATTTAAATTTAATTTATAATCAAAGCAGCTCAGACAAGTAATTTAATTTTTGAAAGAAATCATGACAAAGCGTTTTCGTTTGAAACGAAGTGTGTAGAGTATGCAAGCTTCGGCTTAAAAAAAGTTAGTCTTCTTTTTTTTTTTTTTTTACATAATTTTTTTTACATTGTTCTTTCTGCTCGACATCTTCTTTTCTTCTTGTCTATACACCACCGCCAAATTGATAGAAGCCAATTTCACAACACAATTACTATACACACATGCATTCACACACACACACACACACACACACACACACTGATACAGAACAGAAACTGCGTAGTTGCACTTTGAATGCTGCAACTTTTTTTTTATAGGCGTGGAAAAGTATTCAAAAATTTAAGTTTTTTGTTTGAAAAACTTACCAATCCAATAGATACGCATTTCAAATTCCGGAAATTTACGCTCCGTGAACAAATACATCTCCAGTTCACGTTTAAGGATCGCAAAAGTCGGAGACGGCATACGCAAATAGGAGCTATGCTTCTGCGGCGGCATGTGGCAGGTAATTTTAACTAGTTTCTCGGCCGGCATCTTTAATTTTTTTGTTTTTATTTATTAATCTTATTTCTTTTCAAATAAATTATTACTCAATTTTATTTTTATGAAAGCGTACACTTGTTTAAAATTTTTTCTACTGTTTTGTTAGTTTTCTTGTTTGCTGTATGTGCTTCTGAGCAAGTTCTTTGTTTAGCTGCTTTCGAACGATTTTTAATAGTTTTTCTCTTCTGGCCGTGTGCTTTTATAGCGTACACTGAAGCGTTGCGCTGTGTTGAATGGTTGCAGTTTTGTGATGAAATGTGTGTATATGAGCTGCGCTGCGCGAAGTTTCTTGAAAGTTCTGTCACAGAAGAAGTGCAAATCACTGCAAATGACTGGCCTATTCAATTCGGTTTTACGTTTGTTTTTGTTGAGTTGTGTTTTGACAACAACAACAACGGCTTCAGCTGTTACTTGCAAACTGTGCTGTCCACTTGCTTAGTGTGCATGGGATTTTTTAGTTTGTTGCGCACTGTGAACATTTTATAAATTAATAACGGTTTTTTGTTTTGTTTTAAATGCACTTAAAACATTTTACTTTTAATTTTTAAACTCTTCAAACAAAAAATGTGAATAGTATTATAATTTACTTACAATGTTTGCAATTGAATTTAAATTCAAATCAAACATTTTTTAATCATTCTTTTTTAAGACTTAATGAAGGAAAAAAAAACCACAAGAAAAAATGTTAACTTCGATGGAATTGAAGCTTACATACTTTTCACACTTGCAACGCTGTTTTAAATTAAAATTTTTGAAATCTTTAAATTTTTGAAGGGATACTTAGATTTAAAAGGATTTTTAATATAATAAAATTTATACATATATATGTATGTATTTGGCACATATTTTGTAATTTTGACGGTTGTTAAAATAATGAGAAACAATTATATTAAAAATTAAACAAATTTTGGATCGAGCTGTGGTTGAATCCAAGTCGTCTAGATGTTACGCTGCACGCTAGACAGTTGAGCTGTCGATGCCTTATATATTTGCTAATATAAGTATACAGTTTATGCAATATCCGCTATTACAAATTGGATTCACCTTTTGTGAGTAGTTGACCAATTCAATAGGAAGACATGCCACAAGGCTACGTTTAAACTCCTGGGGCTTCTGCAGAAGCTGCGGAAGCGCCGAACAGGAGGAGACGGTCGAGCACTTGCTATGTCATTGTCCGGCTCACAGTAGGAAGAGACTGACGTTATTAGGGCGCCCCTTCCTGGACAACTTAATTGAGATATCAGAAAAAGGCAAAGTGGTTTCCTGAGTAGCTGCGGATGAAATAGGAACAAATATGGTATCACAAGGGGCCTATGATGGCCTAAGTGAAAATGAGGGGTTTAACCATGTTAGGCCATCCTTACCTAACCTATACAATTCAAACAAATTCAAGGATAATTTTTGTTCAGTACAAACATATTTTTCCCCCCTTCATTTTCATAAAATAATAGTACATATATATAATATGGGTATAGAAAGTATCGTTTTCTATTGTTTTTTTTTCACTTTTTTTTGTTAGTAAGAACCCCTAATAGAGCATTAGACGATGGCATGACTAGGCCTATGATATCCTTAAAAAGCTTGGTATTGGCGTCTGGCACCGGCGCGTAGAAGACTGATGCGCCTTCCTACGTGCTGTTATGGTCAATATACGGTTGTAGAGCTATATAAAAAAGTATACAACATGAAAAGAATATTACAATATATTCTAAAGTGTGTAAGGAGGTAAGTAAGTTTTTTAATGTGACAAGACTTAAAATTTTCGATTATCGAAAATCTAACTGCATATTGACATATGCCATGGCGCCGGATATCAAACAATTTTTTGTGTCCAAAAGTACTTGAACATGGCCAGCAAGGCCTTTAGTTTGAACAGGTTAGACGAACGGACGTACTCATTCCATGGGCTGGATCATGTGTTCTGACACCACTGGACTCCTTTTTGTGCGTATCTTTGACGTAGTTGGTCTATGCGGACTATTGCCGTGGAAGCTAATGTCAAATTCACTATTCGTGATATAGGTCCTTAAATGATTGAACAAGTGGTGGAAAATTTGATCTAAGGGATGCAGTTCGTCAGACGTTTCCGTGGCGACCCGAAATCATTTTCCATCATTAAGTACCATTATTATCTACCGAAAAAAAAAATTATACCATTTCAAGTGTGTTTCGTTTGAGTTTAGATTTTGGTTTGGCAGCCATATTCTCGAGCGTTGCATGAAGACTTACAATTGTATTTTATTTTATAATACCATACACACATAGTGTGAAATGGATTTATCAGTTTGACTGAAAGTTTGTAACGCATTAATGGCGGCATCGTAGACAACATGTCTGGATGGATGCTGTTGCGCATTTTTTGGGGAACTAATTTTATGATATCAAGTTGTAAGTCGGCACTTAAACTTCTTTTTAAATACAGTATCCATATTGACATGCCACGCCCACTTTTTGGAGTAGCATCCATACAAACCACCAGCTTACTTTTGACATTTAGTATGGAAGATGTTTTTATTGCTATTCAAATTGACATGATGGATTCTCATGAAAAGGATGTGATCCCCTATTTTTTAGGGTAGCCTCATACAAACACCCTGACCAGTTTTTCCTTTTTGTATTGGGAAACTTTTCAATATGGACTTGAAGTTTGACATGACGGCTTCTAATGGACGGACGCTTTACATAACTATCAAGGGAAGTTTTTTTAAGTTGATTCTGACTGTAATAAGAAAGTTTTTCATACATAAACTCAAAAATGGGCGGTCAGTTTGTATGGGGGCTGCCCCAAAAGTATCCCCATACAAACTGACCTCCCACTTTTGAGATTATGTATGAAAAACTTTTTTATTGAAATTAGTACAGTATCAACTTAAAATTTGATATAGAGCTTCTTATGGACAAAAGCTTCGCAGATAGCGAAATAGGTGTGATTTCACCTTTTAAGGAGCAGAACCCATACAAACCCACCAATGACTTTTGGAATTTTGACTTCCAATTTTGTTTCGCTCAGTTCTGTTTTCAGTTCAACTAAATATTTAATAAAAAATTGCTTTTAAATACTATGATTTCTTCGTTTATTAAATAAGTAAAATTTATGCAGTCTTCTGTTTTTTTTTTTTTATTGTAAACTTAAGCTAGTAATAATTATGTTTGAATTCTGCTTCAATGTCTGCGCGAGTGTTTGAGCATATTAAAAACACGCAGCAAGTGTGCCCTGGTGCTAAAAGTACAAAACAAATATATGTAAATTAATGAGTCTTCACTTCAAACAGAATTATTGTAATTCGTACCGTGAACCACTACCGCCAACATCAGCATTACCCACAATGGAACTTGCCCGCTGCCTGTACTCCACATCCTTCTTGGGCACCATTGGCAATTTCTGCTCCTGCTGCGTTTGCTTCACTGCTGCTGTAGCATCATTTTCTTCATCCTTTTGCTTAGCATCAGCCGGTTGAACATCTCCAGCCGGTTGCTGCTGTGGCTTTTCAAGCACATCAGTTTGCACTGGCTCAACATCTTTCAGCTGTTCATCATAAAACTCCGTATAGTCCTCTTCTGAACTATAAGGCTTTTTAGTTGCTTTGATATTTGATAAAACTTTGTTCAACTAATTAGTTAAATAAATTTTTAGAAATTTCAAATTGCTCGCAACTTACATAAATTCTCCAGAAAGAATACATCTTCCAATTTGGGCAAATCATTTTGAGATGCAGCAAGAGCAAAACCATCCATTTTAAAACGTAAATTTTCCTCACCACGCTGCCGTTGATCATAGTGCAATTGTTCGTCATCGAAGTTGGTATTATGATCCGAATTTGAATCGGAGTTCTCGAACGCATTAAGCAAAGTTGTCACCATATCCCTACGCCTAAGGGGCTTTACATTCGCTATGACGCTGGTTAGCAGCGTAAAAACAAACAAACGATTTGAAAATTTACACATTTTGCACGGATCCGCCGCTTCCTTGAACCACTGCAGTCAAAGTTTCGGTAAGGAATGCTGCAACTAAATGCATGTCAGCCACGAAGAAACCACAAACCAAACGTTGACTAGTTTATGCATGTGTAGTTAGTTATATGTACGTACTAGAATATAACCTGCTACAACTTTTGCTGCTTTTGATGCTGCTGCTGATGCTGCTGCTGCTGCTACTGCTTGTTGCTGGCATTGATGTTATGTAATTGTAGAAGCAACAGTGCAGCTAGAATTTCTTGTATCTCCAGTTCAATGCACTCACTTGGGAGTAAAATCGCTTCCTGCTTTGCTTTTGCGCTTCGCTTGGCTTGGGCTTTGATCACTTTGACACGGATGCTCTCGCCTCCGTCAACAATGTCGCCATCGCCATCGTCATCACCATCGCCACCACCATCAAATGTTCCATGTTCTTTTTCATCTTCATCATTGAAAGTCTTCCGCATTGCATTGCATTTCATTGCCTTTGGGAGCCAATTCGGATAGACAGCTGCAATGGTCAATGGTTTTGGTTTGTTGCATCAAATATGCTGCCTAATTGATGACCATCAAACATTGACCACATTTGGCATGCAAGTAATTGGCTGTTATTACGTGTGGTCGGTCGATTATTGTCAAATAACATTAAAGGAGACCTGCGGTTTTCCAAATTCACACCATTGTCAGTTATCTTTCAACATGCTAGCTGCCAAGTTTAAGCGTCTCCGTTCTTTACAAATCGAAGAGTTTGGCTTTCGTCTGCTCGGTATCAATATACGTGACCAGCCAGCAGTATTTCAACGCAAGAGATTTATCATTCTCACGCTTACAACCATGTTATTGACCACTGCGCTGTTTGCCTTTTTCTACAAGGAGCACACAAACATCGAGGCTGTGGCTGAGCCTCTGGTGATTGCTATACAAATGGTGCTTACGCTAGCAAAAGTTGGTTGCATTCTTTATAGATCACATGCCATTCGTCGGTTGATACGCGCTATCGAACAATTGGCACTCAGTGGTAAGAAATTACAAGAATTTGGTTAGCATTCTCAAGAAATAGAAATAGCATGGCTATAGTTAATGGGCCCGAGTATACTATACAGTTTTTACTATCCCCAGAGAATCTGCATACCAATTTTTTGAACGATTCATTTCTTTAGTCTGTAGATTAACCTGCCAAAACAGTTTTGAAAATCAAGTTTTTGTAGCTTCTTAATTTCTGCATTAACTGCATCAATTATCTCTTCGTTGCTAATGAAGATTCCCATTTAATTTTGTTTTTTTTTTAAATTTTGAAAACAAGCAGAATATGATGATGGGCGAATTTCTATCACGTGAAAGACCGCAATAATAGTTCTATTACGTGTGAGCTGTCGAATTGTCGTGATGTAAAAAGTATCGACGTAATTCCTCTTTTGGTAAGTAGTCTTCAGTATACCTTTTTACCGTGACTGTATGACAAGTAATCAGGTCAATAGCAGCTAAAATTTTTGCTCTGGTGAAGTAAATACATTGCTGTAATTGGTTCACTTGCTCCTTGTCTGTTTGGTTTCCGGGTCGTACTTTATAAAACCAAGCTGTGATGAAGCTGTTTATCAAAGATTGCAGATCTTTCGTCTTGGAATTTTTTGAGAATATGTTGACCAAAACGAACTCAAGTCTCCTTTTGGACCTCATTCAAAATTCAGGAAGCCCACCGAACAGATTTATATGTGTACAGGAGATCATTTTGCATTATTCGCGACACAGCCATTTATTTAGAAATAATTTGTTGTATCAACCGTGGATCTTAGTCAACTGCAGCCTTTACCAGTGTCAGATTTCTCTCGTCGTAC
Source organism: Leucophenga montana (assembly GCA_035044765.1). NCBI lineage: Eukaryota > Metazoa > Arthropoda > Insecta > Diptera > Drosophilidae > Leucophenga > Leucophenga montana. Next base: position 29,251 of record JAWNNQ010001706.1, read on the forward strand.
CGAAAAATATTCAGTCTGGAATCGTCAAAACCACTTGAAAACAGTTTGAAGATATGGTGCATTTGTTTTATATGCAGTTTGGCATTCACTAAAACTATGTATTGACTTGAGTTGACGCCGAATGCAGTAAAAATTGCATGACAATGCATTGGTGGTTGCATTTCTTCCGATCTTGCTTCAGTAATTTAAAGAAAATACCAGCAACTCAGTGGACTTCTGTTAGTCCTCTGTACTTTATGTGTCTAAAACAAAGTAACAAAGTTTATATTAAAATCAATATACTAGAGCAACCGACTTCGTAATATCCTTCCAACTTTCTCATACAGACTCTGCATCTTTTTCAGTCAAGAAGAAAACAGAAAAGAGGTATATTGGGCCAATAGCGCTAGATAATGTGATGACGAATGATGGCCAATGAAATCATATTAGTTCTACGATACGCCATCTACTAGATGACGACAGTATTGAAAAGTACAGAAATAGAATACACATAGCTCTATTGTGGGCGTGATAGACGTGACATATACATTTTTTTCTAAACTTCTACCAACTGCTACTCTAATATTGATAGACTTTTTTTTGGAATGATATTAAATGGCACAGACTAAAATATTCTTGAACTAAAATAAAAGAAAAAGCTGATTTTTGAATCCAAACCGTCATGGATCATACGTTTTTGAGGAGACTGATTTCGATGTCAATATGTTTTTAAAACATAATGGTGGATTACTTTTTTAAGTTATAGAATCGTAACGAAATTAAATCTAATGCAGTTTTTGAGCTAGCTTAATTTGAATCTGATGTCCAAATTTCTGAAAACACATTTGTGTGGACGGTCCCACAATGCTGGACAAATTTCGGTTTTCAGGTCGCTGATTATGATACTGAATTCAGATTTAACAATGCTCGATTTAGTTTCGTACTCTTCATAAAATATTACTCAGTATGAATATTATCATAGTATCATATTGTATAAATATTATCATTTTTTCATACAGAGTATTGAAAAGACAGAGTTATCTTACTTAAAATTTATTGACCATATTCCAATATGCTATTTTATTTTGAATAACGAAATTCAGTATCGTAATTAGCAGCTAAAAACTCCTAAGCACCGAGATTCAAAACGATTAAATAACTTTTTCCATAATTGGAAAACCATTTTGCATCCGCCAGTTTGATTTCCGAAATTTTGACATCAAATTCGTATTGAGCGATCTGAAAATTTCATTTGAAATAAGTTCGCAATTTTGAATCTGCCATTTTCATTTTGGAAAGTTTGAGTATGAACCGCGACAGTTTAGATTTTTGGCCAGATTTGACCACTGTGAAACAAAGCATCGTTGGTGAAATTGATGAAAAACTTGTCCAAACTATGTCAAGAAACAAGTTATCTCTCGCTTTAAAAATCGCCTAGATTTATGCAGTGATTATTGAGGGAACACTAGGAATACAAATTTAGAAGCTCCCATTGTGTTTGATACAAAAAAGTGACAAAAAAATTACTTTTTACTTTTAATAAAAATTTTTCCACAGCTGACACCGTTGAGCTTGCCATCTATGAACGCGCCAACAAGCAACAGCGCATGATTGCAGGGATTTACTGTGTATCCTGTTGGTCAATATTCTTAATGTTGAATTCCATTTCGTTAATCGTTACTTTTAGTAGTTATATAAAGACCGGCGATTTTACAGCCATCATGCCGCAGCAGGCTTAGTATGTATACTATTAAAAAAAAAAATTCCTTTTTTAACTATCTAATCTAAGCTCTATTACAGTTTTCCCTATAACATAAACAAGCCCGTGCAGTACATCTTTACATATTTGCTTTACTTTTTTAGCTTTCACTATGTAAATAATGCAAATGCTGCCATAGAGCCACTATTTGCTTGGTTTGTCTCCAATATTGCTGCACATTTTCAGATCTTGGGCGAAAAGCTACGTAAACTGGCTGCTTGCCAGTATAAAGATCCTTTATACCGAAGCCTAAAATTCGCTGAAACCTTTGCCTATCATCAGAAGGTGTTGGCCTTTGTCGATGATTTTCAGTTGGCCTTTCGTGAGATTGCTTTTTTCGAGGTTTCACTCAGCTGCCTTGTGTTGACCTTTATTTTGGGCACCTGCGCTATTGTGCATTTGAAGCCATATCTTATGATATATTTGGTTGAATTAACTCTGAAATTAATCATTTATTGTCGTGGTAGCGAACACATAAATATCGAAGCTGAACGTTTTCGAGAAGCACTTTATACACTGCCTGATTGGCATGATATGAAACCACGTGAACGTGCAAAGTATTTGTTGCCATTGATGCGCAGCCAAAAGGACATTCCTATCAAAGCTATATTATTTCAGCTAAATAGTACTTTATTGGTTTCGGTGAGCTTTTAGATATAAAATAGAGGGTTTTTTAATAGGTGCATAACAATTTTGGTTTTTAATACTAATTTAATTTATATTTTTATTATGGTGAAGTTCACTAACGAGCAAAGTTTGAAAATTATGAATAATTACTACTAAAATTATAAGTCTTGAACTTCACCATAATAAAAATGTAAACCTTGACTGACGTTTTGACATTGGCAGATTCTGTAATAAATTTATAGGTGCATTAGTATTAATATACAAAAATGTAATGTCCCTATTGAAAACCCCTCTATAATGATAATGCTATATAGATATTAGAGTAAACGTTAATTACAGATTTTCCGTTCAGCAAGTTCATTCGTTGCTGCATTGGTCGCCTTACAGGAGCAAGCACAGGAGCAGACGTCTTAAATTATGCAAACTATTTGTAATGATACATTTGTTGCAATCAATTGTACAAATAGTATACAATTATAGTCATGTGAAAATAAAAGCCAATTTAGGTCAAAACAAATTTTTTTTTTTTTTTGTGGTTTTATTGTAACTAAAAATATTGCGTTAAAACGTTTTAAGTGCGAGGACTGACTTGTATTTTGCGCGCTTTGGCAACCCCAAGTTTTATTAGGTTCCAGCTGACATTTATTATAGGAGAACTTGACATTCGTACGCAGAACGTTTTGATGTACGAGCACTATATGTGTTGCTTACAGTGACTTGAAACATTAATCTCAGCCAAAAAATGAATAACCGCATGAAACTTCTAATTCGATGATTTATTACGACTTTCGATGTGAATTATCGAGACATGTGTGCATCGCTAAACTTACTCCCCCTTTTGACAATGACCATGCCCATCGTTTGCCACGCTGCTGTAAAATGTTTAATAGCGGACGTCTTTCGCTCAAGCACGAATGTCTTGAAAGTCGTACAAAAACAGTTGTTGTGCTAGAAACAATCAATACTGTTCTTGGATTGATATTGCAAGAATGTCATAAGACATATCGTTTGATTGAGACATCTTTGAGCATTAGTAGAACCAGCAAACATTCGCTATTATATGAACATTTGACCGTTAAGAAGATTTGTTCGCATAATTTGACAAAACGGATCGTATCGATAGGTGTAAAGAGATGTTGAAGTAATACAACCGTTCTGCTTCAAAACAAGTCTATGAGATCGTAGCAGCTGATGAGTCATGTATATATGTTTATGAGCCCAAAACAAAACAGCAATAGACTGCATGGGTGTACTAAAGCAATGTAGGATGGTCAATTCTGAATGGTACAAAACCATTAGTTCGCCAGAAGTTTTCGGTGAATTAAGAAAAACTCACCGCCTAAGGCGGATCACCATTCACCACGTCAATGCGAGCTATCACACATCGGTTCACACAAGAGAGTTTTTGAGCACTCAAAATATTGAATTGATGGGTCATCCGCCTTACAGCCCTAGCTTGGCACCCAATGACTTCTTTCTTTTGTCTGCACACCATTCCGATTTCAACAATTTTCGACGTCTGAAAATGATTTTGAAGACTTTACACAGATCGTTTTGGAGGGATACACTTCTGAGTTGCAAAATTGCTTCGAAAATAGGTTCAAACGCATGCAAAGGTGTATTGATCTTTATGGAGAATATTTTGAAAAACATTAAAGTACTTTCAATAATAAATTACTGTTTTTCCATTATTAGGCGCAATATATACTTAAATGACAATTCTCAATCACTGTTTAATAGAGTATCAAGATTGGCCCGCCACGCCTACTTTTTGGTGTAGCCCCCATACAAACCCACCGCCCACTTTTGACTTTTTGTATGAAAAACTTTTTTATTGTAGTCAATATCAACTATATAATTGATATGGTAACTTTTAGTGGACGGATGCTTGACATATACATTAATGGGTGGGACCCGCCCATTTAAACCCACTGTTTGGGGTAGCCCCCATACAAACCTACTGCTCACTTTTGACTTTTTGTATGAAAACTTCTTTATTAAAGTTATTGTTAGGTTTAAATGTGGTGCGTTTTTATGGTCAGCCTCTTGACATACATAGACTAACGGGCGTGGCCCGCCCACTTTTTGGTGTTACCCACATACAAACCTACTGCCCACTTTTATGTTTTTGTAAGAAAAACTTCTTTATTAAAGTCAATATCAGGTTGAAATGCGATATGGTACCTTTTTATAGACAGCCGCTTAACATAAATAGACTAATGGGCGTGGTCTGCCCACTTTTTGGCGTAGCCCCCATACAAACCCATCCTGCAATTTTGTGTTTTTTATGAAAAAATTCTTAAAATAAATCAATATTAGCTTGAAATTTGATTTGGTGGAATTTAGTGGACAACCGATTCATATACATATACAAATGGGCGTGTCCCTCCCACTTTTTGAAATTGTCCCATACAAAACCACAGCTCCCTTTTATGTATTCGTATGGAAAACGTCAATATCTACTTGAAATTCGATATGGTGGCATCTTACACATCTACTACATCGCTTCATACACATTTTTGGGGTAGTCTCTATTTAAACCCGCACTTTTATTTTGTACAATACTATCTAAAATTTCGTGTGAATGTTATTAGAGCTTCGGTTCAACGAAAGTTAAAGTTTTTTCTTGGTTTTTTCTTTTTTGGTAGTTCATATTTTTTTTTTAATCATCGCAGTCAGTTTGGTTGCATGTAACTCGATATATAGCTAAAATGGTGGACCTAAAAGCTTTGAGAACCATTCTCGCCTAGGCAGGTGGCTAGTTTTGTAAAAAGATATCTATTACTGTGTTATTGAGGGTACACCCATAAATTTTTTATAATATTGAAACGAAAAAATTTAAATTTAAAGACATTTTTCTGAGTAATCTATTAAAAGATAGATGCAAAAATAGATTTCTTTTTAAACATATTGTTCCGCTTTATTTAGAAAATAGCTTGATTTCATTAGATATTTATGATATTTGTATTTAGATATTGTAGATTCTTTCGCACAACTTGAAGTCCCGTCATTTTTATAAAGGGATTTCAAATGACAATGATCTTTGTCGAGAATATACTCAGTTGGCTATTTTTCATGCTCTAACAATTTCTCATGGCACTTCAATGGAAAGAAACCCTACGTGACAATGCAAATAACTGTCAGAATTTGTTGTACATATTTTTCTATAGTCTGTTTATTGATTGAAATACAGTACAGTGATGCATTCCATCATCACTATATGTTGGCTTCTATTTAAGTAAGATAGCCAAGTACCAATATATTAATGGGCATATACTCTTTTGCATACTAAATATTAAAATATTCATCTTAACATTCGTGTGAACGTCAACATTATTGCTCGCTGCAAGTTGAATTTTCGATTAGTTTTAGATACATACATGTATGTATGTAGATACAAGACTTCTAAGCTTTGTTTAAGCCACGCTAATTTCTTTAGAAAACATAACCTATTAACCTAAATAAAACGCTGCGACGCGACTGCAGCGTCACTTGGACCAGCGAAATTTGTTTCTACTGTCAGATATATTTATTTTAAACAATGTGGATGGTAACAATCTACTATAAACACAACTGATAAAAACTTTTTTTTTTTTTTGTTTAAGTCGTACTGCTCGTCTGTTTTACATATTTTATTGCACTCGAATTTTCACGTTTGCTATTTAAACTGTGCAACTTGTTTGGTTCAAGTTCAATGACACAGACACCAGCAACTTCCAGAGCAATCTCAGCAACAACAACAACATGTAGAATAGGTTCGCCGAAGTTTTCCCATACAGAATGAAATGCTTATGCAATCAGCGAAATAACTATAAGTTCACTTCAATTTATTAAAAAAAATTATTTATTCGGTGGAGACACAGAAATCTCTTTGTGTTATCCCAGAATATAATGAATTTGATCAATAAGTAGGACTAACATTGGAGAAAACTAAAAATTATAAAATTGAGATAGAAAATGAAAAAAAAAAGTTTTTCTCAAAAACTCAAATATGATTTTATATAGTAGTTCTCGATCAGATCTACAACATGCCTGTTTTGTATGGAAATCGTTTTCTTAAAGTCAGTATATAAATTTAAGTTTATTGGAGACACTATGTATAAAATTTTAAACCCTAATATATTCATAAAAATTTGAACCCAAGACATCAAAAAACTCAGAATATAGGGTGCGTATAATTACTATCGCAACATTACTATCGAGGCCCGTTCTCAAAAATTGATGGTTTGGGCACATTTTAAGCGACAAATAACAAAACATTCAACAAAACGAAATGTTATATAGTAGAGATAAAGGTGGAGAAACTTTTTGCGATTTTTCTTTTTGAAGTGAACACATCAATAAGATCATCGAAAGATAAATGGCGAATAACGTCGTTTTAAATAAACAAACCATCAGATTGGTAAGTCGAACATACCCGGTACTCTGCCGTAGTTTGATTTTGATGGGTTTAATTTTTGAGAACGATCTTTCTTCATTGCTATTAGTCACTCTTCAGGTGTCACCGTCACACAAAAACTACCTTACTTACTTACTTACTTAGGTGGCTCTACAACCGTCTATCGGTCAAGGCCGCACACAGGAAAGCACACCATTCGGTGTAGTTTAGTGTCAGTGTCAGTTCAGGATATCATAGACCTTATCTTGCCATCTTCAACTCGGACGTCCTCTCTGACGCCGTCCACCAATCAAGTTCAGGTTTCCGTCTTAAACCTTTAGTGCTGAAGCTTCGGGGTTCATCCGAATGAGTTGACCAACCCAGTGTAGCCGCTGGAATTTAATGCGCTGGACTATGTCAACCTCATCATACAGCTCATACAGCTCATGGTTCATACGGGTCCTCAACTCGACGCCTACGTAGAATCTTTCTCTTGAACACTCCTAAAGACGCTGTATTCGTTGATATCAGTGTCCATGCTTGATTATCAGTGTCTTATAGATTTTTATCTTCGTAGTTCGAGAGAGGACTCTACTTCTAATTTGCTTGCTGAGCCCAAAGTAGCAGCGATTAGCAAGCAAGATTCTTCGTCTGATCTCTCGGCTAACGTTGTTGTCGCTGGTAATTTCTGTTCCCAGATAGACGAAGTTTTCTACAACATTGAAGTTGAAATTCTCCATACTCACAGACCGACCAAGAAGCGCTGATGGTCTGCGAGTGGACACCAAGTACTTCGTCTTGTCGTCGTTCACCGCTAGGCACATGAGACGTGACTGTTTCTCAATCTCCGAGAGCTCCCTGCTTACTCGCTGTTCGTTGGTGCCTATGATGTCTATATCATCAGCATATGTGAGTGGCATCACTTCCTTATGGAAGATCGTGCCCGATCGTTATACGTATGGGCATTGGCGTAGGATGTACTCCATCAAGAGATTAAAAAAGTCGCACAATAAAGCATCACCCTGCCTGAAACCTCTCTTGGTATCAATGGGTTCGGAGAGGTTCTTTCCTACTCTGACGACGCTTTGGGTGTGTGAGAGCGTAATCATGCAAAGACGAACTATCTTCGCTGGGATACCAAGTTCAGATAGGGCGTTGAAGAACTTCGTTCTTATCGGCGTGTCGAAAGCGGCCTTATAATCGGCAAATAGGTGCTGTGTGTCTTTATTGTACTCATGGGTATTTTCCAGGATTTAGCGTAAAGTGAAAATTTGGTCACTGGTCGACCTCTTTGGTCTGTAGCCACACTGATACTGGCCTATCAGTGCATTCGTGTATGGCTCCAGCCTTTTACATAGTACGCGGGACTGAATTTTGTAAAATATTGACAGGAGACTTATTCCCAAAAACTATCTACATAGGCTTATATTAGCTGTGATATGATTATGAAGTCCACAACAGCGCGGGAGAAAAGTTTCAATGCGGAATTTATTTCCTGGTGACAGCTGGAATGCAGGTGATTTTTCGTAATTAAGTGGCTGCATTTGTACGTCTCGCCTTGTATCGTACTTTTCAGTTTTTTGAGAATTTTTTTTTTCCTATTTTCAAATATTTTGAAACAATTCCTTTTGACAAAAGATTTTTAAGACTTCATCGTTAAATTTTACTGTTCGATTTTATAGGCTTTTAAAATGAAATCGGGCAAAATGAACTGAACTTATAATAATTTCGGTGATTTGATTGCAGAAACATGCTAAGATGATGATGCTTAGTTTTTCACTGGAACAGGTTTTGAGAATTGTTTGAAAATTATATAGCATGCGTTATTCTTTTTCCTGCGCACACCTCTTTTCCGCTCTTTTGCTAGCATTTATTGCTTGTCATTGCAATTATCACCGTGCATTTGAGAGACTTAGACTTCCTTGTCGCATCTGCAGCTCATCAATAATTCGATAATTGCTTTTGGTAATAGCGCCTAACGGTAATTCAAATTCAATTCATTTGAAATAAAGAGAAATAAACTACCAGTACATGTTTGGATTATTAATGATTTAGGCTGTTCTTTCTGTTGTTGTAATTTTGTATACTAATGTTAATTTACATACACATAAGGTTCGTTTAAAAAGTTTCCGAATTCAGATAATTTTGTCTGAGAATTTTTACAATATTTACTTTGTGATGCCCAATTATTTCAATGTACCTAGCTATGTCTTACATCTATGTAAAATTTGTCGATCGAACTTATTAATTAAAAATTAACGATTTATTTACTTAAGTTTCTACCGAAAATCATCTATTTATAAACAAAAAATTTGGAGTTTCAATCTATGTCTATCCCAGGTAACTCCATTGCTTCTTAAAAAGTCTTTGAGAGAAAAACAGATTTTAATATTCTTATGAAATATTTTGTTCCGAAAACCCATCTTTAAGCCGGTTTGCTTACTACTGATCAAACCTCAGGTGATTTTATAAACATAGTAAATACTGAAATTGAAAGTTTGCGAGTATTATTATAATAATTATTAGTTTCTAAGCATAGCTTTTTTGAGATTATTACTCTGTACAACAATTTCGCATTTTATAACCGGATTATTGACTCTGTCAATAAACCATTTGTTTTTTTTTTTCGAGACATAGTGTCAATTGACTGCACACTGTTCGCGAATGCAAAATTTATCTTATAAATTAAAAAAAAAAAGAATTTTTTATTTTAGAAGAAAACTTGATTATCCTAATAGATTATACCACCATTGACATAAAAACATGGTTCAATAATTGAAGCTGCAACTTTGGGGCCAGACCCATGTTGCCTCTCTTTAAAATTGATTTTTTTTTTTGAGCCGCATTTTGTGCATAGGGACCCCAGAACCACGTGTTTCTCTTCTTTGAAATTGTTCTATTTTTTTTTTTTTTTTTGCTCCACACTTTGAATTTTGAGTGCCCCCAGAACCATGTTCTGTTCTTTCAAATAGAGTTTTTTTTTTTTTTTAAGTGTGAATATCCGATTGACAGTTAATGCTTCTACATCTTCGGATCTTCCAAAAGATTAGTCAAAATGTTAATCAAAGTAAAAAACAATAAAAAGACTTTCCTTAAAGTTGAATATAAACATCGAAGAAAAAATTCATAGAAGTATGCTGTTATATGTTCATGCTTAAACTTCGAAGAAACCGGCTATGATGACACCAGATGAATATCCAAACTGACAGAGTTCCCGTAGCAAAACGGAAATGTAGACCTAAAGGAATAAGAGCTACTGAAACCGTAACTGAAGTTTCCAAATTAAACTTGTTAAACTGCCAGCCAAAACATGCATTTGAAGAAGGCATTGAATCCAATTCTGATTTCAATTATGAAAACGTAAATCCATTTTCGTTTTAGATGATAGTTATGTATATAATTTGTTTACTCATTTCCGAATAAATGAATCAGGATGTACAATTACCAAAAATGTTTTGCTTCACAATATGGTCGCTAAATTTTATTCCTATTTGGCAACATGACGCAGGACTATAACACCTATACTTATATTTAATGATTACAGAAGATCCAACATTTTGAGTTAAAATATGCTGTTGCAAACTTAGCTTTATAAGGGCATATAATACATAGGTTGTCAGTATTATATGCTACGTCCGCCTCTTGACCACCACCCCTGGTAAAGCTTTGGCACAAATTTGTATATCCCTCCTCCTCCACATAGTAACGTAACACACAAAAATTGTGTGCAAAGCAGAAAAGACACATTTGTCCCTAAGGTACAACGACACATAAACAATCGATAAAATAAGAAAAAACAAGTAAAACTTTCCATCCAAATGAAACTCATTCTTTGTTGGTTCATGGAGATTGGGCTTAAATCCTTATGTCTTTTATGACATTGTACCCAGAATCCTTTTTTTCTTAACAGGTTTACTGACTTATAATCAATTTTCTCTTTGTCAATTCACAAAGCAACTTAATCGGAGTGGTGTTCGTATATGGCGCATTTTTCCCCCGTGAATGATACTTTTTCCTCTGTAACTTTTCACGAACATGATGTAGCATTTATTTCTATGATGCCCCGAAAGCCCACAAGTTTTACAAATGACAACTATTGTGGGATGTTGTTACTTGATTTTAATATTAGATGATTTCAAATAATGGTTTATTTTCATATTGATCACTATTAAAATAACTTGGGAAATATTACGTAACACAAACTGAACCACCTCCTCCACCCCATTGTAAGACTTTATAATAAATCGAGACCCACCTTATTATATATGGTGTTATATATGGCATAACCGCAACTTTTAAGTCTGCAGCTTCAGATTTCGAATCTGTACCAACGTGGACTGGTATGAAAAACATTCAATTAAGGCATTTACCTCATGGAGGAACCTGTCAACGACAACGCTTCAAGTCGTTCTAGAGAAAATCTAAAAATGCATTCAAAATAATATGCCATTGAGTTTTTTTGCCATTTTTAATTAAAGAAGATATCATTTTTTGGATAAGCATAGAATCTTAACCATAAATGATGCATCCGGTGATGATACAGAAATGGCATTCGCCTCAAATGCTACAAATTTCATTCAAAACTTTTAGTTTTACGATAAATTGCACTTTTCTATGTGGACATCAACAAAATTTCATGCCGTGTACAAAAAATATTTGTAACAGGGTATACAGGGTATATTTGTAACAGGGTATAACATAGCGAAGGAAGCATCGGAGAACCCATAAAGTATACATATACTCGTATATTCGGGAGGAGCGCGACGAGACGAGTCGATATAGCACAGTTCGTCCGTCCGTATGTCTGTCTGAGAGAAAAGTTGTACATCTAGAGAAGGCTTAGCCAAACAAAACTAAAGATTTGGGTTTTCTAGGTACCGTACTGCTACAAGAGTAACTTCAAATTTCATGATAAAAAACAAATTCAGTTTTTTTTATCATTTTTTTGGAAATATTTCTTATTTCTTAAGCCTTGATTTTCCTTGAAAGTTAAGATTTTTTATTTTGTAAAATAGTCTGTAGAAAGTAAAATTTGGCAAAAGATATGAACGCAGAACTAGTTTAGAACAAATTTTGGATATTCTTGAAGTAAAACAGCTTAAAAAATGTATTACTAAAAAAAAAAATGACGTGTGCAGGGTACAATATAGTCTAGCACCTCGACTATAGCTCTTTCTTGTAATACGGTAAATGCAGTAGAACAATAGTAGAATATTCAAACTTTCTAATGATGTATAATTCATTGCGACTAAACGTGATTTCAGGTTTTAAAAACGAAATGGAAAGTCATCACATACGCTTCTACATATGTTTTCTGTTGTGTATCTATGAAATACTATTTTGCCAATTAATCTTTAGCAGCATTTAATTATAAAAAGTTTTTGGAACTTTTATTTCTGAACTTGTACATTTAATAATGACGATGCTGCTTCATTTTTCATCCTCCTTCACGCAGATCAACTGCTAAATACTTCCGTCTACTTAGCGTTGTAAGCTTTGTCAAGTATCTTACGAAGCCAAACATAGAAAAATAACTGCCTCTGTCTCAAATGAACGACGTTCTCGCACTAATTGCGCTCCCAAGTGACTTATTTTTATTAACACGACACGGGATATATGTCAATATTTAATATTATGTTTAGCAGATGCGCTAAAAATAAAAACGGCACACAACTTGTTAACAAGTTCACATTGAGCATCGTCATCACCGGAAGATTGAAGAGAATGCAAATAAAGTGCGTGTTTTATGTATTTAGTAAAGTATTTATTTTTTAAATTTGTCGTTTTAAATAGTTGTCGTACTTAAGCTTAAAATTAAACAGTCTAAAATATTGAAGCCATTGAACCTTCAATGCAACATCAGTTTAGTATCCTGCAATTTCACGACAATTGCCATAACTGTCACGACGATGGCCAGGAGCGCAACGTTCAATTCGCCCATCGCTAAACAGCAGCTTGGTCTCAATCAGAGCATCTTCATCAACACCAGCCTCATCGCCCAGCAAATCTAGTTCAAAATCTGCAAGATTTTTAACCAAATGACGTGGTTCTGTGGCAGCGACATCCACCAAACGCCAAGTGCGTGCATTATCATCTGCAGTGACATAGGTCGGAGCATCAATTGGTGGATAGAGTTCATTTGTACGTGCACCCGAAGCCAGATCAGCACGATAAATGGGTACATTGGCAGCACGCGTACTCGTCTCTTGACCTTTATTGAATTTTGTGTTCGAACCAAGCCGATTGGTGTCCAAGAAGCTTTCGCCATGTATAGCACGTGAGACGCGATAGCCAAAACCAGCACTGGAGGCACGTGCAGCACTGTTCGCTGTTTGCTTTACGGCATTTTCGCTCTGCAGTGCCTGATTGTAACCTTCGAGTAATTGTTTATAGCCGACACCGCTGCCTCCAAGCTGTTCAGTTGGCGGCAACGCTTGTATAACCGTAGGCTCTGCCTCCAAATGGAAGGGTCTAATTAAATGCGGATAGTAAGCTGGTGGCAGTACATCAACCTGACGATCCGGATGCAAACGTGCCTGCTCATCATCGTTAGCGGAAATATCTACATGATATGGTGTACGGCCTTCTATGTACTCGGATTGGTGTTCGCCACCAATTGCTGCATCTCTTTCGAGTATGGCAATTTGTTGTTGTTGCTGTTGATGTTTTGCATTAGGTTTGAAATGTGTTGCCTGACGCACTTGTGTCGGATAGCCACCAACGTTGCGTGTTGACGAATGATAATGCTTACGTTTGGATTTCTTTCTTTCGTCCTCGGCAGCGTGTTGGTTTGGACCACCACGCATGGCCATATACAAATCGATCATGCCCGGACTTATTTTCGAACGCGGTGGTACTAGTAATATCAAAAAGTTTTCCAAATCTGCGCGTACATTATATTGACCTTCCTGGCGCTGATCATAGGTAACGATGCGTCGCCGGAGTCCATCGTGTGCAGTTTCTACGCTGCCGCCAAGTGGTGGTATCAACAACGCCGGCGTATCCGCATCAGTCATCGTTTCCGCAATAATATCATCTTTGATAGGCGCTGCTGGTGCTGCTGCTTGCGGCGGTTGCAGGCTTGCGAATTCGAGCGCGGCAGGTAGTGCAGTGCTGATGGGCTCAGTTGTTGTTAATGCTGATGCGGCTGCTGTGTTAACTGCCGGCGGTTCTGCTATTGCAACTTCGCGTAGAGCTTGCGTGCGATAAACTGCCGCTGCTGTTGATACCACAATGAGCGAAAATATAAAGAGTTCACGCATTATGATTTATTGCCTGCTGTATCTACGTTAGAAGTATCTTTTCCTTTTGATTACTTATCTCCGTTCAAATGTTCTTAACACGCGCGCTGTCTATTCGCAACTGTGCGCTAAGTTGCTGTCGCCTCAAGTCAACACCTTTCTTCCTACTCGAAAGCTGCGGCGGCAGCTGCGCAGTTGACGTTGTGGCCGCTGCGCATGCGCAACTTTCATTTCTGTTCGGTTCGTTCGCGACATTCTGATTCTGCTTCATGTTTTGTTTACTTTTTTTTTTTTTGTTGTTTTTGCATCGCGTTGTTCTTGTGCTCCACACCTGCGCACCTGCCCACCGCACCTGCTTCATCATCCCATTCGTTTTTAAGCTTTCTTTTGTTGCTGCTGTTTTTCTTTGTTGCTTATTCTACAACGCATTTGTTGTTGCGTTTTTTTTTTCACTGGCGATGCGTCTTATTGATTTGATTTATTTTTGTATTCCTCTTGGATTTTGTTTTTGTTTCATTTGGCCGTGCCCATTTAGTTGCGACGTGACCAGCGTATTAGCCAAGTATCAAGCGCACCGATGACCCCCTTGTGTTGGACAATATTCGTTTGTGTTCTTTCTCTCAGAGAACTAATGGGCGTATTACATAGTGTAAAATGGTATTATCGGCTAGACTCATAGTTTGTAATACATTAAAGGGGTATCGTACACCGCATAAAGTTTATATCAGGGGCGGATTGTGAACGCTTTATTTGGGGAGGTTCGTTGGCGAACTCTACTAAAAAAACTATTTTTTAACACCCCCCTCCCTTTATTGGATCCACCAATAGTGTATATATTCTTGATCCGACTGCCTGTTCGTCTGCCCTTCTGGATGTTGTTGCGCATTTTTATACCATATGGCCAAAAGGGAAAAGTGTTTAATAAGTTAGTGCAAATGTATGTAATATTCAGAAGGAGGAGTTGCAGATCTTATAAGGATTATATATTCTTGATCAGCATAAGAAGATGAGTTGAGATAGACATATCCGTCCTTATGCGACAACAGATCTGAGGATCTATAAGAGTTATAGATTTCAAACTTGGAATTCATATTCTCCTTAACCATATGTAGATGTCTTACACATATACTTTGTAAATTCCATGCCCCAACCCCATTATATGGCTATTTGATCCGTCTATGCACACTCTTCAAAGCCGCATAGCCGAAAAAATGTGTGTTCTCTTTTAGTTTTAGTTTTCTTTTTCTTTTCAATTAATAAAATTTTTTTAATTCAAATTTTGTTTTATATTTTAATTATACAAATTTTTTTTGTTAATACAAAAAAAAACCTGCAAGACTCGCCGACATTCTGAGATTTGACAGCAAGTATTTCGCCATGCTAACTCGCCGCTGATTAATGCCGATGATGTCAAAGTCATTAGCGAGTAGCATCTTTGACGTATTGACGTATGGGCATCGGCGTTGGCTGTACTCCATCAGGAAAAGTCGCACGATAAACCAACCCAATGCCTGAAACCTGTTCTCTTATGAAACTTTGTATGTGTGACTGACAGCGCCATCATGCAAAGACGAACGGATTCAAAATTTAGATGTCTCACATTAACCTTTGTAAATTCCACGCCCCAACCCCATTATATGGCTATTTGATCCGTCTATGCACACTCTTCAAAGCCGCATAGCCGGAAAAAATTTGTGTTCTCGTTCTTATCAGCGTGTCGGAAGCGGCCTTATAATCTAAAAAAAGATGGTGTGCGTTTGTGGTACTCACGATCCTTTTCCACGATTTGTAGTAGAGTGAAAATTTGGTCACTGATCGACATTTCCGGTTTGAAATCACACTAATACTGTCCTATCACTGTATCTGTATACGGCTGCAGCCATTTACACATAACACTGACGCAATTTTATTGAAAGGAGACTTATTCCATGGTAGTATGGGTAGACAGCTGTTTCTTCTTTTTTGAAAATTGAATAAATAAGACTTAGATTCCAATTGTATCTTGCATTAAAAATTATTACTGAGTCAACCTCGTTGTATTCCGGTGGATGTACACGAATGTCATTATCAACTAGTAATTATAGAAATACTTCTCCACCGGCGGTATTGTTTCCTTCATCGCCTGCAAGTAGGTAAGAGAAATGACTTCTGCATAATTTCAGTGCATATGTAACCTTCCTTTTTCGTCCTTACAGAAAAAACTCTACGCATATAATCTTCTGTCAGACGCTTCATCTTTTGATACAATTTTTGAGCTTCATTTCTATCACATAACACCTCAACATCCTCAAACTAAAGACTTTCTTGCTAATTTGTATGATTTTCACTGGATATCGCTCTCTAGCCAGCGGTACGTTGTCTGACTACTTCGTTTGTTAATATCGTACATGAAATAATCAGCGCTTTTCCGGCAGTTTTGTGTGCAGCGTTCAGTCATATGAAACCTCCGTTGCTGTTCCGGTAGTTTTTTTTTTTGTGAGCACTCCAAACGCTAAAATAATCCGTGTTGTGATTCAAATTAAAACCGCTTGCTACTTCAAAGTGAGATACACGTAATCGCTTACCACAGCGCGAAAATTACAACTGGGTAACAGCTGGCCTTGCTCCAGACTACCGAATTCTTCTGTAAATCTATGAAGTAGCTTGGCAACACTCCTTTTATATTTAAGTCAATATCAGCTTGAAATTCAGTTTAGTGGCTTTTTATATACGGCTGCTTCACATACATATCATATACTATTGGTCGCGTCACGCTTAACTTTTGGTATAGTCGTCATGCAAACACGCTTGTTTTTATATACGCTGTACCAATGGGATAAAAGGGTATATTCAACATTCAAAACTGAATCGATATAAACATGCGCGTCTGTTCATCCGATCGTCTATTTCAACGAAGAGATCTCAGAGACTATACGAGACAGCTCGTTCGTTTGGATATTTAGACTCTTCAGATAAAGCGTATTAACTGAACGTGCCAACTTCAATATAAGGGGTAGCTCCATACAAATCTGCTCCAATTTTTGAATTTTTGTATGAAATCATTTTTTTTTTTTTTGGTTAATTAAGCAAGAAATGGCAAATTTGATGCATCTTACGTAAATCCTATTGAGTATGTAGTGTTGTGTAACCGAAAAACATACATTTTGCATTGATTGTAAAATATTATTTTTATTTTTCTTAAGTTTTTTCGTTACATTTTTGTCTTTTACACTTTTCACTTTTCTTTAATTATTGTAAATATAACAGCAAATTAAAATTAACTTGATGTTTAAAAATTGATGTATGCTTAAAAATAAAATTAAAAGAGGTCCTTGTGGTTTTCGTGCTGAACATAAGTTTGCATAAAGTCTACATTACACAGCAGTCCATATACTAGTATAAGACAAACTATTGCAAATACAATAAAATCTAACTAAAATAATGACAACTAGCTGAATTTAAATAAATACAAATGTATAAAATGTTCATGGCTAACTTTTGTTACATTTAAACGCAACGACTAATTTAAGTAGTGGTGAGTTGTGTAATTACAGTGCTCCAAAAAATTAACTAAAACAGAATATACATCATAAACTAAACACGCAAGAATATTATAAATATTCGAAAAAATAACTCAAATTAATAATTGAAGTAGTTTATCTAACGATATGAACAGAAATTTACATATGCTATGCTGATATAGAAATATGTTTCGTCATAACTAAATACTCTAAAGAACAAAAAACTAAAATTATATATATATATATATATATATATATATATATATATATATATATATATATATATATATATATATATATGTATAATTTAAAATAAATTAAGCTACACGTGATGGATGGATGACCGGCAGCGATCTAAATACAACAAAAGGTGATCTTAGCCACGCGATTGTTTTAAATACATACATACATACATACAGACATACCGACGAGTAAAGGTAGAACAATTATAACGAACTACGTATTTTTTAAAACAAGTAATCTCACAAACAGCCTCCTTAAAAAATATACAATTAAAAAATATATAATCATAATTAAGCTTCTTTGGATATATATATATATATATATATATATATATATATATATATATATATATATATATATATATATATATATATATATATATATATATATATATATATATATATATATATATATATATATATATATATATATATATATATATATATATATATATATATATATTTCTCTCTCTCTCTCTCTCTCTCTCTCTCTCTCTCTCTCTCTCTCTCTCTCTCTCTCTCTCTCTCTCTCTCTATATATATATATATATATATATATATATATATATATATATATATATATATATATATATATATATATATATATATATATATATATATATATATATATATATATATATATATATATATATATCGATATATTGTGTCACACATATACGAAGCAAGCGAGTCAGCGATCGATCGATAGATCGACCGACCGAGTTATCTATGGAGAGTGTTGACGTAGCGGAGATGACCTGTACCATACGAAACAATTTCACTCCTGTTTCAGTAGAGGCGTTGACAGTTCATTCAACTGTTTTTCTTTTTGCTGCTGCTGCACCACATGTTCCGCATCTGCCGGTGGCGCACGGCGCGGTTTTACGCCAAAACAAATGCGATTAAAGTGTTCGCACATCTGGTTGACGACCATAGCGCCATAATGCCAGTGGGTCAGCGTAGTCGAGATGAGTAACAGGTAAAGTACAACGCGCTCTAAGCGCGGTACAAGCAAACCGAGCGCAATGCCAATGACATAGTACGGCGTCATCCAGTGATAACCATCACAGCGCGTATTCGACATCTGAGCAACGATTAGCCGGCACTGTAAGATTACGAAGAAAAAAAAAAAAAGAATGCGTATGAGTAAACTTTCAAGTGAATGAATAATTTTGTAAATTTACAATTACACAAATTAGTTATTAGCCAAAATTAGCAAATAAACAAAACATTAAACCTGTGCTTAGCTGTGATTTATTAATGAACGCTAATTGAAAATAAAAACAACTAAAATTTATGTGTGTACTCGAATTGCAACTGCTGGGCGTCTATATAGTGCATTGTTAAGTATTTTCATTTTTTTGTTTCAACTGTTGGTTGTCGTCTTCCTTGCAGACTCTTGCAGACTCCACATTATCTAACTCATTTCATGCGATTCTTTAATTGCTTATCTCGTAGTATGTGCTCAATCATCGGATCCATGGTACGTGGAAAATTGAATACGCCATTATCTTTCTTTTCAGCACGTTTCGCGCATTTGTCATACCAGCCGTAGACCTGATTTGTTGTCTCCGGCAATGGTGTACGCTTTTCTGTTGAATTTCTTCTATTGCGCTCAAAAGCCTTAACACGTGATGTCATTTTTTTGTACTCCTCATTCGTGCAGTTTATATAGGACTTATCATGTCGTGCATAGAATTTTAATGTTAATGGCGCTGCTAGCGCCATTACCGGCGAGATAGGTATTTCTAGATCATTATCATCCAGAAAACATTCCCAACGCTTAATAACTTTCTTTGGGCACTTTGCATCCTCTTCACGATATTTATTCACAATGCGTGCTGCATCATTTGGCGTAACAGCACCATATGGCCAATCATGACGTGAATAGAATTTTAGTGCCATCTGTTGCTCACGTGGTGGTTCTATCGGTTCTATTACTTTCCAACCCCATTGCAAATTAATATTGCTTGCTATGCGCATCTGTTTCTTATCCAAATCTTCGGCATTGCGACGACCGCCACAGCAAGGCATTTTTATTAAAAAAAAAAAAAAGATTTTGCGAAAATAAATTGATTTTGAAAAATATTTACAACGATTTTTAATATCAAATTTAGACAATTGTATTTTCATATGTTATAATTGTCAGTTGAAACTTTTATTCAAACTGGCTGAAATACCCGGCGTTCCTATTTTGATATTTAAATTTATTCACTCGTTTTAGTTTTCGATATATTAAATTGATTGTTATTTCCAAGATCCAAGATCCTATATGTGAAATCAGCGTTGAGTCGCATTATCCTTCATACATATGCCGGCGGGGCACCGCACATTTTTCCAATGAAACTTATTTCTCCTGATGTTCTTTTCCAAATTCTGTCCAAATTGCTATTAGTCATACAGTACACAAATAATTGCTTTAAAATTCGATAAAGAAACTCTCTAAAGTCGGCAAAAGTTTTAAATCAATAAACCGGTCAGCCACCTAGAGCATATTAAAACGGTTGCCTCCTTAAAAAAAACAACAATGCACAATGCACTCTAAACTAGATCTCAGTACAGATCTCATTCTCAAACTAATCAAACCTATATCAATTCTACAATATATATTTAACAAATATTGGAATATGGACAATTTGTAAAACATATGTTTTACTGGGTTCTATTGTTGTTGTAATAGCTTGTGGCCTGTACAAGGATCAATATATATACAGTTAATTATACAATAATAAAAAAGATAGTACACGATAATAAATAATGTAAGAGAGGAATAAACCGAAACGTAATCCTAGGTGTCAAGTACCAGGAACTAGGCTACCTCGATTGGACGCGTCTTTTGATCTACAGGGCTCAATTGCGTTGCATGGGGCGGACGGTTTAAGAGGTTGGTCGTGTTATGCGGCCATTGATCACCCTCAGAACAGCAATCATTAATGCTGATCTCGATTCGATTACTGTAACACGCGAATATGTTGCTCCATCCGCTTGTTAAATGTTTTAATTTAGTTCTGCGCAATTCGTTGTGTTGGTGAACAGTGAGCATCTTCGCTTCTTCATGAGTCATTTGTTAGCAACCAGTGGCAGTCGTCTGAGCGCTATTATGACCGCAAGTGGTATTGAGTCTTTTTTTGACTTAAGCCGATGAAGTCGTCTTGGTAAGGTAAGTCAACTTAGTCAAATACAGATTGATAACAGGGGTAGATAATTATATATTCCTGAATTATATATCGGAAGACGATTAGATATATACGTGTCCATCTGACCGTCTGCTTGAACGAACAGATCTCGAAGACTATAAGATATAGAGACTTTAAGTTTTGATATTTAGACTCTCTCAGATGACTAGTATTAAATCAAGTATTTAGTGAAAAATACGAACCTTACTTTAAGGGGTAGCTCTCATACAAAACTGGTCTCTCCTTTAAATTTTATGTACGAAAATTTTTCTTTTTACTAATTGCTCATCAATTCTTTTAAAACATGCCACATATGCCCAGACTCGATGGCGGTCCATGGTTGTCTTTCTTGATTTTTTTTTTTAAGTTTTGAGTTTCATTTATTAAAAACTATTGGTTACTTAAACACCGTATTTGGTGTGGAGGATCTGTAGTTATTCCCGTTAAAATATACATTAGTCCAGTTAGAATCACTATAGAATATAGCAACTATAGTTATAGACACTTAGATTGCTTATTGCAGCATTTACTATTGTTTTTGTTTTTTGTTTGCGTTGCTTTAAAAACTTCAATTGCTTTGAAGAAAAGCGTTTCGTTTTAAACTAAAACGATAAGAGAAAGATAAAAATTGGCAACACGTCATAATTTTGAATCAGCAGCGGGTTCGGCAGGCCTTACTTTGTTAAACAACGACCTTTGACAATTGATAACAAAACATTTTGATGTTGAGTATCACCTGAGTTTTTGTACTCGTAAAAATGTTACCAGCGATAACGACTTAAAAATAAACCCAAGGACGTTCCCAAGGACGACTGGGTTTTCGCCCGTACCGATCTGCACAAGAATATTTGTGCAGTCAAAGGTTGTCCAACTCAGCCCAAGTGGCTGTATCAGTTCACAAGAAGCTGCTACATCAACTTAAAAATAAAAAAGAGTATAAAAAGTAAAAAGTATTTCCCGGTTACTCCAGGCGTATTTTGTTTCTTTTTTTTGGCTACTTACGCTAACATTAGAGAAGATAGTACCGCTGAGCATAAAAAGTGCGCGGGGATCTTTTTCCATTATGTTATTAGGAGAGATCAATGGCCAGACGACCAATAGCACAAAATATGTTAGGAATGGCCACATAGGACGTATAGCTTCACTTAACGAGAGCATGCGACCAGTACCTTTTGTATAGGAGCTATAAAATAATTTTATAAAGCGTATTAGTTATGGTTCATCAATCATTTTATATTAATTACTACTCACTTGTAGACATTCACTATAACCACTGGAACATTGCCCATTGCGCTTATATGCAGTACCGCTTCCACGATATTACCCAACGGTAAACCGCTGCCGATCGGTATTGAACACTTCCACATTTCGAACCCAAACCACCAGGTGATCAGGTACATAGCCGTTGAACCCCACATACTTAGATCATAGCCCCAGGGCAGATACAATACGCCCGTATTATATTTCTCCCAGTGCGAGACGTAAAAATTGAAAAATACCGTCAAACAGACATAGTACATACGCATCGGACACACTGAATACAATTCTGAGCGTCCAAAAATGCTATACAAGCATGTTGGTATAATCATGGCTGTATACGAGTCTAAACCATGGTCAAAGAGTTCACCGAGTGGACCGGATAGACCGATGCGGCGCGCTTGTTTGCCGTCGATACCGTCGAGTGTATATGCCAGGAAGATATTTATAGCGGTAGCAAGCCAAACCCATGTGGGTATAGGTGTAGTGTCTGGCAGGCTGGAACTAGCATAGAAATTCCAATCGTAATAGGAGAGAAGCACCAGATTGAGAGCACTGCAGAGGAAGCCGAGAAAGGTCATCAGATTGGGTGCGAACCAGCGCGGGAAGTACTGCGTTTTGAAAAAAATTATGCATTAGTTATTTATTTTGTTTATTATTATGTAAATATGTTTTAGGTGTACGACTTTTCTTCTGTCATTTTCCTATAGAACGTGTAATACCTTGGTCATCTTGTAAACATAACAATATATCACCAGTAGTCTATAAAAGTAGTATAAAAATGTCAGTTTAAGTGGCAAATTGTCGTCATTTGCGGGTGATGTTAACTCATTTTTTTTTTTAAATTAAAATAATCTGTAGCTGAAATGGTTTCAACACTTTAAGACTGGTGATTTTCACGTAAAAGACCAGTATAGTGGTTGAACATCAAAATTTTTTGAAGATGTACGAAACAATTAGAGGTATTAGTTAGTGAATACTCCTGTTAAAC
This sequence comes from Leucophenga montana, assembly GCA_035044765.1. NCBI lineage: Eukaryota > Metazoa > Arthropoda > Insecta > Diptera > Drosophilidae > Leucophenga > Leucophenga montana. Next base: position 52,401 of record JAWNNQ010001706.1, read on the forward strand.
TCAAGAAGAGTTGACAAGATCGTTCGCGAGTGACTCAACAAGCAACTTCAAACCGTCTCAAAGAGCTGGAAATGATACAAAAGCAATGATATTGAGTGGCATACAAGTTGAAACAGAGTGAGTTGGAAAGGCGATTTTTATGTTGTTGTTTGTACGACAACAAATAAAGTGATTTGTGCATAGAAACGTGACTGGCGATGAAAGATGAATCGGCTACGAGAATCTCAAAACGGATCCAAATTCGACTTCGAGATACCCTGTACCTTGTTTAGAACTACTTTTATGAACTATAGATTATATTCTTAAGTGGTCTGATCTGGACATATGCAGGACATTTTATTAGAATTGATAAATTATTAGAGCTAAATAGTAATACAAACAAAAAAATTTGCATACAAAAACTCAAAAATGGGGGAGTCAGTTTGAATGGGGCTAACCCTTACAGTTGCCCGACCTGGACCTATGCCGGAGAATCAAAATATCCATACTAGAAGTTTCCATCTCTTATAGTCACCGAGATCGGCTCGTTCAAACAGATCGTCGGACGGACTGACATGCCTATATCCACTCGCTTTCCGTTGCTGATCAAGAATATATATACTTTATACTACGGATAGTACAAAGTCATATGTATCCAAGATCTTAATCAAGATTCATGAAATGCTTCTAAAGAAGTGTCGTTCTTCCCTATTCTAACTTTGTTTGTAATAATGCCTTGAATTTTAAAAACAAAACGAAGCGTGCAAAGTTGTAACCCAGATACGTAAGAGCATGCAGTAATATGCAGTCGTTACTTACCGTGACAAGCCAATTCCAAAACGGATGCATGAGGTATACACTCAGCGGTGAAGTATCTATAGCGCTATACTGTTGCGTGGGGAAATTCGAAAATGGGTTTATTATTAATCAGCATATATCACAAGAATTTTATATGAGTCAACGCACATACCTTGTAGTTATCGAAGCCCTTGAGTTGTGCCGGGCTTAGATATTTATGTTCTAGCAGTTTTTGCGGCGACATTTTAAAGCGTAGAGGGTGTTGATTTAGTTTTTGTTATACAAAGTACTATTGTAGGAAGAAAGCGTAAGATGCTACGTTGCTGTAGTTTCTGCAACGGAGGCGGCGGAGGCGGCGGCGGCGGCGGCGGCGGCGGCAACGACGACGACACAGACGGGAAGCAATAAATCTATATATCAGCAGCTACAACAACTTTGATGGTCGGTCTGTCGTCTATTCCACCGCTTTTTTTCAAACTTTCAAAAACAGTTTCTCATTTTTTGCACTTTAACGACTTTTTTTTTATAATGTTTTCGTATTACGTTGCGTTGCTTTTGTTAAAAAATATAATTAAATCAATGCGCGTGTACGAGATTATATTGCAAAATTAAACGCAATGCCGCCGGTTTCTGCTGCGCTGCCGTGCATGTGAAGTGTGGTCGAATTTTTTATTTCTTTCACTTTAAGGGGTTGAACGCCTCGTTTTAGTTTTGGCATGCATTCAAAATACTAAAAAGACACAGTAGGCGATGACATTTAAGTTGTCTGATTCATAACATTATGTAGTTAATTTTAATTCTTGTCCTTAATTTTTCACTTAATTAACTTTCATTTCAATTAAAACTAAGTGCTCATTAGCGTTGTGCGAGCCAGAGTACGCTCTGTCGAATGGTTATTTATGTACTAACCGTTTTGGATATGTTGAACCGGGTAATTAGTTTGAGTGTGTGTGTGTGTGTGTAGTATCGGGTAAGAAACAAAACGATACTCAAGCATTACACACACACACACACACATAGAAATTCAGACCTTAAAATCAAAACAAATCAAAGAATCACAGCAGTTGATCGACAATTTTTCTTTAACCCTCGCGCTGTATCATAAATATACGACGCTAACAAGCGGCAGTGATAAAGAGTGTTTCTTTTAGAAGTGTAAAACTTTGAATTGAATCAAAATACTGGGATTACATAATTTTAAACTAAATATTGTATGCCATTTGTGTTTAAATATGTTTTCGGGCATGTGGGCAATCCACGGCTTGGATGTGTCGCATTCTGGAAGTTCAATTTTATCTTCACATATTTTGTATACAAAACTTCATTGCTAGTATAAGTTTCGAATTTTAGCTGGTTCAAGTTCGTTCTTACAAAGAGAAATATATTTTTAAATAATTTTTTAATGAAGGAATAATAATAACAAGTTTTTGTTGCAGCAGAAAAATGTTTTAGCCACAGATACACATGTTTCGAGCCCAGCCACGAAGTTATCATCAGTCTGCTGGCAGCATATTGCAAATTTTTGCTACTTATATCCATTAGCGTATCAAGAAGTTTTTCTCTGGGTCTTCAATTCTTATATTGAAGAATTTTTTTCCATCAAGGCTTCCAGTCGGTCCATTCTAGAATTTATTTTACTCAAGGCTGAAGTCGTTGCTGTTGGCACCTGCAGGGTTTGGTGTCCTGGATATTCAGTATGACCACCTCGTACTGTACTGGCAGTACCTCTGTGAATGCTCAAAATCCCTGACAGCGGTAGCATTGGAGAATGTCCTTGGACTTATGCGGTGGTTCGAACGTGACCACGCAGGTGCACAGCCTTTTTAAAAGATATACCAAAGCTAAAGTGATGGCAACAAAATGAAGAATTTCTTAGAAAACACACAGATCTTACAGTCCTTAAGGCCAAAGTGAGGATCAAAAAAAGAATACAATAATTAAGATTTTCAAAGAAAAGAAATACATGGTTTTACGGGCCCCTAAAGCCAAAGTGAGGTGAAAAAAAGGAACATAACAAATGTAGTTCCTGGTCCCCTCGTACCAAAGTGATGAACTAAAAAGAAGATTTCCAAAGAAAATATATGGCTCTGGGGGCCACTAAAAGTTAAGAAGTTTTTTGGTCTTAATTGATCAGACAAAGACGAAATATTTATAATTTTTTTTTTTTTTTTTAAATTTTTAAGTATGTGATTAAAAAGTTTATTTAGCGAACTATATTAGTTTCGGAGTATAAGTAGCATAAAATTGCAATGTGATGCCATCATTTTGGCTTACGAAAATGTTGTTTTTGAGAATTTTGATCTAATCGTATTACAATTTTTTCCGTGTTGGAAATATTGAACTTGTGTACAACCTACCTACTTAAACACTCGACGTCAACTGTAATTTTATAGTGTGCGAGTGGTTAACTTATTAGTACACGTGTCATTCTTTGCATATCTCCAGAAGTTACAAGATATTTTGTGACATTTTTGGTGGGCACGGGCCGGGCTTTTTTTTCGTGCCCCACGTGCATCTGCTTGAGAAAAATGGGTTCGTGACCCAATATCTAATTCAAGCTTTTTTCGTACTTGTTCGGGCCTTAATCAAGAAGAAATGACTCGACATACGGCACATTTTTCATTCCGGTTCATGTCAAATCGCTCAAATCTCATCACAGATCATCTCTAGCATCAATACATGAAATAGTTAGAAGGAAATCAGTTGAAAGGCGCCATTCCGAAGCTTGTTGACTGGTTTGCATGTAAAACAAAAATTCGAAAAAATATCACAAATAACAATTAAAATGTACTGCCAAACCCAAGCACTGTTAACAAACTAAATGACAGATGATGCTCAAACTCATCAGTATAGAGTTGTGCTAACTTAGTAACAAAAAGAATTTTGACAATGCATATAAACCGTCATTTTAAATGATCAATTTAATATTTATACACGTATTTTAGACATTTTTTAAAGTTTGATAGCTTATAAAAATATGTCCAAATCTTGTTTTGTGTCGGTGACGGTGACAGAAAAATCCGCTGCCGAGGAAATCTGCATTTTACCGAATAGCTATAATATCCAAGCTATCAAGATTTTTTAGAAGCTGAAAACTGCTGACCCATGTTGCAACACCTCTGGACGCTAATATTGGAAAAGACTATATTAACTTTTTATTCACATATGCATATATTTAACAAAACCCTCGAGAGACACTGTGACTTCACATGGAAAACTAGGTATATGGAAACACTTGGTGATAACTGCAAGTAACTAACAAGACAAAAAACAAGACGGTATTTTTGTTTGTTTTTTAATTCTACAAAAAGTGGACGTGGTATGCTCTCAAAAGTTTAGTAATAAAAGAGTGCAAGGATAAACTTTCAATAAAACATTTCTACAATGAAATAATTTGTATCGTTTCGTTAGCAACAAAAAACCCAAATTATCAACTAAAAATACAAATTTTTTGACTTTTTGTTTAAAAAATGTAAAAAGTGTTATTTTTTTCTTTTCGAATTGTTACGCGAGCGAAGCCGCAGGCTAAGCTAGTATGAAAAAAAAAACTACTTCAGTTTCTGTGGGGCTACATATTCTTGTAACTTGTTATGAATTAACTGTCGAAAATTTTGTGCATATTTACATAAGAAACCTTTCGATTGTGGTTTAAGCTAACATTGTTAAGGCATGTGACTGATAACGTTAATGAAGACCCCTTTAGATAACAGACCAAAATATTTCTTTAATTACACTAGTCTAAACTTATCGATTCTTATCGATTCAAAATATCAATTAATTGCTTTTAACAACAATATGGAGGTGATTATATGGAGGTATTATATGGTTTTTGGTTTGGATACGAGGCCTACTTCCAGGTTTCAGTGTGTTAGCGTACCATGTTTTTAATGCATTCTCTCCGTTTCGGGGTAGTAATCCATAATGATAGTCCCAAATACATGTTGCATCGGTCTCGAAGAAATAAATACATCATCTGCGTTGGCACTTCAGTCTAACCCATTTGTATGCTTAGTATTTGTGAAACAGTAAATAAGTATAAATAGTTTCTCTAGTTAAGTTTTTATATTTCAATTCATTTTATCGTTACATTCGAATGAACATGGATGGGATTAATTTTTCGCTAGGACGTTCGTAATTTAAATACATATTTTGGTTTAACAAATCACATCCGAGTACAAAAATATTTGGCTTAATGTTTTAAAAAATTCTAATAGAATATAATGCGCTGCAGTTTGACTAATTGCTAAAAAACAAAACCAAATTAACTATAAGTGGTAAGAAATATTGCTGAAAAGAAATCTAAAACAAGTATAAATTATACTAAGTATTGAGTTTTCCAGTAACACGTACAGACTTCTTGCGTTCGCATGTGTAAATGACTTAGTTTATAAGCTCTAATAATGTATTACAATAATATCGATAGAATTGCACGACAGGATGGATGCATAATTTCTTATTCCATATTCTTCCATATTACTTTCTCTTTTATTAGTAGTAACTTATGCTAATAATGGCGTTCTAAACTGCCGCGTAATTAGTTTGATTTCTTCATAGACTTTTTGCGCGTATTACCAGGACATCCACCAGTGCTAAGTAGATGCAGCTTCCAGCCGCCGTCTAAAGGCAGATGTACATCGTCATGGCAGAGTGGACAGCGTGCTGCACCAGTTTTCAGTGCTGGAAAATGGCGAAGAATCATTTAAAAAATATGAATATAAACTTGAAAGGTTACAAGGTGACAGCACCTCTACAGTAGTCCTCCATTTGGTGCAGCTCAAATAGTTGCTTATGTACCGATTCCGTGCAGCGTTCACAAATGACATAGTTATCCTTGGCATCACATTCCTCTGTAAAAATAAATATGTATATTGGTATTAATAGTATACGCTTGGAAAATGCTAATAAGGTATTACGTAACGCGAAGAGAGCGAGAGCGAGAGAGAGGGACTGGGAATTGTGAATTGTGACGAAGAGGAAATTGACGACGAGTCAATAAATTAAGTTCTCAAGAAAAAATGGTTTCAGTGTTTCCTGTTATAAGAGACAAAAGTCTTTCTGCCCAATCTCCATGAATCTCCAATCTACTCAAATAGTATAGATAAAGTTTGGATGTTGTATGTAATCTCTGGAACTACAGAACCGATTCTAAAAATTCTTTCACTTATAAAAAATTGCACTATCTCTATGTGAAGGCGAAGGGCGGTGCCACACCCCAATATAAGAGAAAACCCATATCTCAGTAACAATTTGACCGATCATTAAGAAATTCATAGACTGCATTATTCGATCAGGAGATTCCCCATCTCCCGTCGATATAAGAAAAAACCAATTTCGTCATATTTATTTGATCGATCGCTTTGAAACTTTATATTAAGAGCAGGTTTGTTGCTATATAACATTTGGAAAAAATAGGCGGTACCATATCCCCCTCCCCATATAAAAGAAAAACAAAGTTCTCAGCCATTATTTCATACAGAGGAATTCGATTTGATACGTGAGTAAAGAACATACAGAAAGATAAGAATAAGTTTCACTTGAGAATTGGGGAGAGAAGCAGCGCAGTTTCCTTTAAGGGTTTCCTACAAATTTGAGACAAACTGTTACCAGTGTAGGGGGAGGACAAAATTGGTAAAAGAAATGTGTTACGTAATACTTGAAAGGTCCCTTACTCGCGACTACTTACTTGTCAGGTGATAGTTTAATGCGGCCACCTCTAATACCTGACTGCACTGTGGGCACTTGGTGAGAAAAGGACACGATTTCCAGTAGTGACGATCGAGTTGCGTCTGTTCGCCTTGGCAGCACCAATCGCAAAAGGGACAACTTCTGTAAATGATAGATATATTTTCATTAGCAGTTGTAATCAAGCCAATACCAAATAGAAAAACTACGCACATAATCTTCAAAGGTGTTGCCTCCTCCAAAGACTCCGAATTCGAGTTTGATCCTTTGCGCGAATTGCTGGCAGAGAGCATGGAACGTTTTAGCTGCTCGTTGTATTGTTGCTTGCCATTGCAGCTGCTATTCAAACCGCTGGAACTGGCAAAACCATTACTGGTACTGGCCACCGAACTCAATGTTGTCGTTAGATTCGCATTTTTATTATTCTTTAATATACGCGTCTCTGAGCGACGCATGGGACTGCCAGCACTTAGCGTGTGCTGTGACTCTGTTGATTTATGACCTAGCTGCAAATACTCTGACACCGAGAGACCACTGCTACGCTGATTCGCTGACAGCGGCGGTGGTGTTGTTGGATCACTTGAACTATGACCACCACCATCACCGTATTTGTTCGATTCCAGCATTTCCTGTTTGCGCGCCAGATCAAGCTTATCGAATTCGGTGAACAGTTGACGATAGAGTAGATTACGTCGGGTTATATCATCATCCGGCGGTAGCTGTTTACGCACCAAGCGCGGATTAACCTTGTACACCAGCAAAAGTATACGCTCGGCTACCTTACGTACCGGCTCCGCCGGATGATGTATGCCCGAACAACCACACTCAGAGAGCGCACGACATGTTAAACCACTATGTTTATCTGTGCTGATGCCCTGACTGAGCACCAATTGCTCGAGCATTTGCATGCGGCTTAACGCCAGCCGTGGATGTGTACCAGAGCCGACCGTGCGTGAAAGTGCGGGTGCTACCAAATTTTGCTCAGCCACTTCCGGGCAAGCAGCTATGCTCAGTATGGTATGTTGTGCGATTGTGTGTATACGTGCTGACGGATCACCGGATTTGGCAAGCAACTCCGGTAGTAGGCGATCCACGCAACGTGCTACTTCACTTTGCGATACGCGGCCGGGAACGTATTCGAGAAATAGTACACGCACCGTTTCCGTTGCCTGGTTAAAAACGGAGTAGACAGCATCGCGTACCGCACGGTGTAGTAACAGCGCTGCGCTACGTGCAACCTTATTGGCGCTGGTGGCTAACTGCTCGTTAGAATTGGCTGCGACGCTACAACCCAGTTCCTGTTCCTTGAAAAAGTTGCGCAAACGCATAAGTCCATCCTCACGATCTTGAAATTGACGCGAGTAAAACTGTTCGACCTATATAAAGTAAATAAATAGCGTCAGCAAGCGTTAGAAATGTATGTGCCATGCATACATACCATATCATTGCCAAACACCAGTATGGGCAGCGCAGCCTGGCGCCGTTCACGATCATTTAATCGTGAACGTCCTCTATTTGGATCGGCTGCTTCGAGTAGTGCGGTGCCCTGGCATTCCCTTAAAAATTCATTGGTATGTGAGCTAATGATGACATGGTTTACCAACCAATCAACAACAACAACGAACGAACGTTTACGAGGAAGTGTTTACGGGAAAAGTAAGATGAAAAGAAAAAAAAGAGAACCCAGAGTACGAGAATCAAATAAAAAATGTACATCGAGATGTTCAGGATGAGCTTAGCAACTACGTATGCAGTGGTGGATCTAGGATTAGTGTACGGGGTTATGGAACTTTTGATTTGCCGTTTCTTATGACAATATTTGCATAAAAATAGACATATCGAATACCTGTTGTAGGAAAACTAAATAATACATTTTAGGAATGAATTGTATATCAATAGTTAATAGAGAAAACGAAACTTTCTCTTATTTTTTTTAGAATAATTTGAGTGCGCTGAACACGAAAAACATTCGTCTTGTTATTTAGGTCCTGGGATTTTTCAGTGACCTTGGATCAATGGGATCGCATTTTGCACGAATGCAAAGTAGTTGCTATGGCATGTAAAAATAGGGGCCTGTAATTTTACGCTAGGTTGCCCTCTATAAAAAAATGTTGATTTTAAAATATGAGTAGCATTTTTGAAAATTTTAACTGCTAGACTAAAATTAATTCCCGAGATGGACAAAAAGTAAAATTGAAGCGGGTATTTAGGCAATTTAATCATCTTTCTAACGATTAATCATTTGCCTCAACCGGTTTTGCCGTTCAGTCTGGTGGCTGAAAGCGTTAAAAACACTAGGGAAACACAAAGTGTCCATAGCTGAGACTTCCTTGTCCGGTTATGTGAAAGAAGCTGAATAAAATCCGATAAACGATTTTTTTCTAATACGTTTTTCGAGGTATTTTGAATTTATCGCGTATAACTTGTATGTTACATCGGAATTTAAAAGATGTTCTGCTAATATTTCAAGCCTAATTTAAGCAAAATCAGTTGAAAAACGGCGAAGTTATTAAGTTATTAAATGCCATTATAGTAACACTAACATTTTTTTCATCATGCCAAATAACTTCAGCTTCTAACCTTTATTTTCCAGTCGAGCCCCCAAAGGTCTCCCCTGGATCCACCACTGTATGTATGTATAAACTTTTATGTAGCTACTGAAGTTGTATGTTTCTATGTATAATGATCATGCCACATGCAGAAAATTCTTAAATAACATAAAAGCTACATATCTACATGCCATTACACACTATCCACTGAGCTAGCTAGCGAGCGAGCGATCGTCTGAAACTAATCCGCTAGAGCATCGTTGAAGCAGCTAATGCCGGCTAAACATTTAAAACTTACTGTCGCAACGTGGGTATAGCACGCTCCTCATAGTCTTCATATGAATTACGTGGCGCACTTTTATTCCGTCGACGCAATGAACCTTGTCGACTGGACATGGGTGAACTGTGGCGCGAAGGACTGCGTCCGGTGGTGTTTAAACGTGGCGACATTGGCACCGGCAGCTCATCATGCGATTTACGTAGACTTGCATTCGATTGCGTCGATGAAAGATTATCGCTAACCGTAGCAGTAGCACCAATAGTAGCAGTTGTACAAACAGAACTGCCACCATCTGTCGAGGATTTGTCATCCTGTGTTCTCTTCGGGCTCAATGCTGCATTGTAGTGTGCATCGGCCAGTGCATGCGCCACATCCTGTAGACTTGGCGCTGGTGGTAATGTTGGCTTTGCAGCATACACCTCCGAACTTTGATCGTTTTCAGTTAATGCGCCATCGGATTCCAACAATTCGCTGACTTGCAGTTGCTTCAACACTACATCTCTATACATTTCGATCTGCTCTTTGCGCAGACGCGCGGTGGTAAAATCTTCCTGCTGCACAGCCTGCCGCTTTGCAAGCGCATATCTACCCAAGCGTTCACCAGCGGTACGCAGTGCCGACATGCAGAGTTTCAGCTTACGTGCATACTCAAAGCGCTCATCGGCCACTGCTTGCAACTTCCGTTGCTCCATGTTGCGTATATAACTGACAATGGATTCCTCAACGTACATGGAGAAGAGCAAATCATCACAGATGGATGCGAGTGCCAATTCACCGGTCGCTGTATCCAGCGGTGGACCTTGCTGTCCATTTTCCTGTGCGTCTTCTGCGGCCGTTGTCGCTCCTCCATTTGCCACCAAATCTTCACCAAGCACATTGATTGCAATGAGCGCAATTTGTCCGTTCGGATTATAGGCATTCGTTTGTGCTGCACTTAGTCGTAGCTTGAGATGTGTACCGCGTCTTGGATTTACGGTTACACTCTGTAGCTCACGTGATTTGTAATTTGTGGCAGCGTTGTCGGAGAGCGCCACAAAACCAAGGAAATCAAAACACTGCGATGAAGGCGTGCTGGGCATGCTCTTCGGCGAATAGTGGAGCCATAATTCAATTTTTTCGGCTTAAGGCAAAGAATATGGGTATAATTAGTATTTAAAACTTATGCATCGTATAAAGAACTCACGTATTAGATACTGGTGGGCTAATAACTGTATGCGGCAAATCTTTGCCGGCTGTTGAAAACGCAGTATGATGTCGTGTGGCGTCAGAGTGCTACCAGGTGAACTGCGCCATCCATGCACCGTCGGTCCATGTGTGTTCAGCTCACTGGCGGGATAAGCAGAATCTTCATCTAAAATGGAATCAAACGACTTCGAATGTTAAAAACAAGAACTAAATAAAAATCTAAAACGAAATTTTCTGAAGCACAGTTATTTTATGGAAGTTTTGTATATAACTACGATATACTCGTATGAATAAAATACATACATATACCAGTACATGTTTAAAATTGAGATTCTGTACATTGCTCCGGGACTAGAACATTGTAAGAGCGAAGAATAATGCAATTCTTGTGTAATACCATTAGGCAAAAGAGAAAGGTTATAGGATATGTTGGAATTCGAAAAATAGAGTCACAATATGGTGGCTACCACTACGCCACCTTATATTTTTGTGAAGCATCAGTCCATTAGAAGCTGTTATGTTCAATTTCAAGACGATATTGAGTGCAATAAAAATGTTTTCCATACAAAAAGGCAAAAGTGGACGAGTGATTTGTATGGGGCTACCCCAAAAAGAAGAAGATCACACCCATTGATATATAAATTAAGAGTCCTTTCATAAGAATTCACCATGTTAATTTATAAGGTAATATTGACGGCAAAAAAAAAAAATGTTCATAAAAAACTCAAAAGATGGTGGTGGGTGATTTGTATAGGGTCCATCCCAAAAAGTGAGAGTGGTATGGATACATTATAGAACCGCAGTAGTAGTACAACGGGATATGTTAAAAATTGGCAACATCATCCAGGCAGACGGACATGCCTTGATCGACTCGTCTCATCGAGCTGGTCAAGAATATATATACTTTATGGGATCAACGATGCGTTACAAACTTTCAGACAAACCGATAATATCATTTCACATTATGTGTGAGTGGTATAAAATATATGACCACCCTTTCGAAAATCTGATGTCAGATTCGGACGCAGCGATTCTTAAACCCCCCTTATACTAACCCCTCTTATTTTTTAAAAAATTGGACAAGATTAAAAAAGATAAGAATTTTGCTCGGAAAAGCTGGTGGCAACTTCAGTTTTTAAACATTTTAAGGGCACGAATTTTGCATTTTTGACAATTGTTGATAATTTTGTTGCGAACAGGGGTTGCACGCAAGTTGCCTGGAAGTTATTCTGCACGCTAGATGGTCGAGGTATCGATGCCTCATATATTTGCTGATATAAGTATACAGTTTATACAGTATCTGCTATTATTAGTGTATTTTTGTGGGCGCTAAATCTTCAATTTTTATAAAATAGCGATAATTTAATAAAAAGTTTCCATACCAATATTCGAACCAATATTTAAAAAATTGAGAGAATAGGGCGAGTACCAACGAACAGACAGACAGACAAACGGACTTAGCTAAATCGGCTCGTATAAATAGTTTAAGGGTTCTCCGATGCTTCCTTTAAGGCGTTGACTAAATTATTATATTATTGACGAGTATAAAAATGTAAAATTCATTTTAAATGATTCAAAATTATTAAATTCAATGTCGGAATGATTCCCAACTTCATTCAAAACTGAATCGAACCTTTAAAGCTCTGCTGTAAGGTCAACAATTAAAGTTCTCAGTTAAGTTTATTATATACGATTGAATTGTATTGAAACACTCAAAATGCTTCCACTCTATTTGTCACAATTAATCACTGCTGTCAGTTCTGATTTTCCATATAACGAGTAAGATCATAGGTAATGAAATATCGCTCATCCCTAAACACAATCTACTCTAGGTTACATCAATAGTATAAAATCATTGTAGCAGTGTTTAGTTTATTTGTCACACCATAAACATAATTACATTCATTTCTAAAAAATTTACCCTACGGTCTATGGACTACATACTTGTACTACATAGTTTGAAACGAAACGTAGTTATACAATATCGTATCTCTCATGATTATTCAAGACTATATTATATGTTCATAAATAGTTTTTTACACATTGATAGTGTCTAATGGTAACGGATGTTTTCTTTTAGACGTGTGGTTTTCAATCTGGCAACACTGTTTTCGGCAGCTTTTTTTTGGCAGCTGTCACCTGATTTATGTTCCTTTTGGTTTGCCATTTCATAATGAATAGACTTGCTCCGGAACAACGTTTGCAAATAGTGCAAATTTATTACCAAAAGGAGATGGCCACCGATCCCGATTTTCACAAGAAAATTTTGTTCAGCGGTGAAGCTCACTTTTTGTTGGATGGATACGTTAACAGACAAAATTGTCGCATTTGGAGTAATGATAATCCACAAGCCATTGTTGAGACGCAGTTACATCCTCAAAAAGTCACTGTTTGGTGTGCTCTATGGGCAGAGGAATCATTGGTCCATATTTCTTCAAAAATGAAGCCGGCCATAATGTTACAGTCAATGGGGAACGGTATAGAGCCATGATTAATGACTTTTTCGTGCCTGAATTGGAAAATGTTGATGTGGACGACCTTTGGTTCCAACAAGACGGCGCTACATGCCATACAGCCAACGAAACAATCAATTTATTGAAGGAAACTTTTGGTGAGCGCATTATCTCGCGTCGTGAGCCAGTGGCGTGGCCTCCAAGATCGTGCGATTTAACACCGCTGGACTATTTTTTGTGTGGTTATGTGAAGTCGCTTGTCTACGCAGATAAGCCCGAGACGATTGACGCCTTGGAAGAGAATATTCGGCGCGTTATTGCTGACATACGGCCCCAATTGCTGCAAAAAGTGGTCGAAAATTGGGCCTCTCGACTGGAATTTATTCGAGCCAGCCCACTTGCCCGAAATCATTTTTAAAACATAATGGCAAAACCTTATCTTTATAATAAAGCTAAATTCTTGGCCACAACATTAAAATATGCGTTTTATTTCTTCTTGAAAACCACACGTCTATTATAAAACACCCTTAATATTTACCGCAATACGTGTACCTTGTATCTTAAAGCTTATCAATAGTATACATTTTTATTTGTAATCGTGTTATCAAATGATACACCACTCATACACTAATTCCCTTGCGCTTTATCTCTCAATCTCTCTCTCTGTCTCTCTGTTACTCTCTCACACACAATAAACAAGCATCAAATCAGCTGTATCGCCGTTCTCTCTTTGCGTTTGATAGATATACATGAGTGTTTGTACAGAATTTTTTTTTTTAATACGTCGTGTGCCAGCGTCGTAGCCGGAGCGGTTTTTCTCTTCCAGTTCTTTGCATTTATTTATTTATTTTATATTCTTCTATAAAAAGTTGAACAAATTACACCGGGATGCCTTCACAAAAAGCATCCATGTGGCTGCAACTGCAGAGTCTGTTCAACTCAATCAATCATCTGTTTATAATACTTATTGGCGGCTATTTTACGGTGCTGGCCTACAGTTTGGATTTTAAAGACACTGCCATGCATATGTTTCTGACCACTATTGGGGTAAGTAAGACCGAGATATGATGTAGATTGCGAAAACTACTGCTTTATCTAATCTTCATAGTGCGGGAGCGTTAGAGCTGCTGCGTCATGCCGGTTCGCATTAATAACTACGTTCATTCCACGTATGTACATACATACACATTCTAGCTACAGTGAAAACTGTTTACATTGAACACATTTGGTTTGACCGTTTTTGTTCAATGTAGACAGTTACAATCTGATAATGGATTCTTATAGAACTCGTCAAGATAACACGAAAAAATTAGCATACAATTTTTCATTATGCCGCTTAGATTTCGAGATATCGAGTTTTTATCTTTGAAATTCGATATCTAGAAAGCTAAGCGAGATGATTGAATCAACAGATACAAGTGTTGCATAATATTTCTTTTCTAGTGACAAGAACAATATTTTCGAACAGTTATTTAAAAAAAAAAAAAAAAACTTTGCTTGAACAAAAAGCTCTAAAACCATTCACACGAAATTTCAAATTGTATGGTAAAACATGACCTTGGGTAGCCTGGATACAAATCCACCACTTTTGCGCTTTTGTATGCAAAACTTCTTTAGTTAGGTCAATATCAGTTTTATATTCGATGTGATGGCTTCTTACGGATAGCCTCTTCACATAAATAAACCAATGGGCTTCTCCCGCACACTTTTTGGAGTAGCTCTTATTCAAACCTGCCTCAAAAAGTGGGCGGAACATGTATACATATGTATGTGAAGCGGCCATCCGTAAGAAGCCACCATATCGAATATAAAGCTGATATTCACTCAAATAAATAACTTTTGCATACAAAAATTCAAAAGTGGGTGGGTGATTTGTATAGGGTCCACCCCAAAAGCGGGATATCATAGCCATCGTGAAGCGTCCATACATAGGAAATTGATTGCAATAAAAAAAAAGTTATTCGTACAAGAAGTCAAAATTGATTTGTATGCAGGCTACTCTAAAAAGTGGGCGTGGAATGTCAATATGTATACTCTTATTTGACTGAAATATAAAAATGCTAGGTGCCAGGTTATGTTACAAAATTATTCTTAAAAAATTCGTAACTACCAGATAGTCAAATAGACGGACATGACTAGATCGACACAACTTGTCTAGCTAACCAAGAATATACATATATACTTCAGGGTCCTTAAATGCGTCACAATATTTTTGACTAACTAATAATACCATTTCACACCATGTGTGTATGGTATTAAAATTGGCAGTAAAATTATTGCATGTTGTGTCCAATTCAGACAGAATATTTTAAAGGACCATGAACTAAAACAAATAAAACGCTGCAGTCGAGTGTGGTCGAGTATACTATATAAGAATATCCAATGTCCAGGGTAAACATAGTCCAATATACACAGAAAGTTGTATTAATATGTTTTGGTTTTTATTGAAGTGGCCAATGTAGACAGTTTTCACTGTATTTTATTAGTATAGCTGACCTTTGTCTACACCACTTTTAGTACCACGTACTCATGGCCGAAGCGCTGATGTCACACTACAATGTTAATCCCTTAACACGTTGGCTTTCACATCGTAACAAGTCACGATTCCACGGCTTGCTGCAACTGGTGGGCGGCCAAATGGCTTTACTAGGCGCATATGGGAAATTTGCATCAAAGGATGTACACTTCGATTCATGGCATGGAAAATTTGGTAAGTATTCCCGCGACAATGCTTTTATTTAATAATTAAACAACAACAACAAAATAACCTCTCCTCTACTCTTCCATAGGTGTCGTTGCTTCATTCTTCTGTGCTGCCAGTTTGCTGGGTGGCCTTGCAAACTTTTTTCAGCCAAAATTTGCACTGAAGGTCTATCCACCATCGGAGCTTAAATTTCGTCATAATTTATTTGGAATGCTCACCTTTACGTTGGGCATGATTACGATTTATCTGGGCTACTACACACAATTCTTTTTGAAATTTGTTAGCCATGAATTCATTCCGACCATAATGCTTGTCACCGTACTTGTATATCTCTTTACCATGATAGCGCCAGTAAGCGCACTGGTGTCGAAGTTAAAATACCGCAGCCGTAAGGCCGCTGCCAAATGAGTGATAAACATTTCTTTTTCGAGAGGGGTGTTGCAATAAAAATTTATAATTGTACCTATAATATAGATACATACATACATACAATATAAGAACTTTTTAATGCAATTTGTGTAAATTTTTTGTATGCCGGCTTAATTTATGCTTGGCACTGTGCCAAAAAGTAGCAGCAACTAAAATTAGATGCGATTGCCAAGCGCAGTCAGTAGCGCACAAGCTGCTGCGGCAGTCGTCTGGAGAATGAACATTTTTTGTCAATATAATATGAGTTATTGCGTTATTGGCCATTGTATTGTCTGCCGGCTAGAAGTTTTCATTCTCAATGATGCAATGAGAAAGGTGCAAGTTTGTGTGTACAAATTGAGTATATGGCGTCGTAAAAGTTAAATGGGAAAAGCTGCATTTCCATTCAATATATGTAACAAATGCAAAAAAATATATATTTACATTAATGAATTGACATAAAAACAGGCCAGCAAGAAAACTTTTATGGAACCGAATTGTTCTGCATACTAGGCATGGCTATTAAAAGTAAAGTTGGCTCTGGATAAACTCAATTCTAGCGTATAACAATCCTAAACGTCGATAGAAATTGTGCTAGAACGTCGATCTTTTTTGAAAGTTTTAAATAAAATATAACTAACAGTTTTTTATTTTATATCCATCGAGTTAAAGGGTATATGATAGGTCCAACAAAACTCCGCTGAGCTGCTGGTACTTTATTTGTTTTTTAAAAATCAAAAAATAGTAGATGCTTCACAATATGTAATAACAAAAAGAGAAGATTTCATTAAGTAAATATATATACCCATTCTTGATCAGCATATAAACTATTGCCAATATCACCAGGTCTGTCTCCAAGTTCAAGATCTCGGCGTTCCATAAAATTTCGATATTTATCTATGTCATGGTCTGATAAAATGTATGAAGTGAATGAGCCAATCTCACTAATGAATCGATTTGGTGTAGATGGTTTTTGGTTCAAATTGGATATAAAAAAATCACATAACTTCAGATTCGACTTTTATAAAATGTAGTGCCCATACAAATATAGTTTTCAAATATGACTGAGTGTATGGTTGTTGTCTTGATTGAAGGAGTTGGCTGCACTTTATCATCAATTGGCAATCATTGGGCAAAATTGTACTCTCCTCTGGATCTGCCCTGAGTCGCAGACCCGATTGCCGTGCGTAATGAGGGAGGATACCTCGTAGTCGAGCTTATTTGGCTGCAACATTTTTCATTGTTATGTCATATTTTCAGAAACGTAATAATTATACTCGAATATCAACAAAAAAAAAAAAGTTAACTTCGGTAGAACCGAAGCTTCAATACGCTTCATACGCCTTCACACCATATCTAAGGTGTTGAGCTCATAACAAAAAGGTGGTTTTTTGCCACATAAGTTTTTTAATGTGGCAACACTTAATCATTTTATATTTTATCGAAAAGCTGGTAGCAGATTTTCATACAAAAATATTTTGGCAAACCAATATGCAAAGTGTTCAGGTTGGGAGTTGATCCATTTTTTCATCGGAAAATTTTGTCCAGAGATGAGACGAACTCCTGCCTTAGTGGCTTTATCCATAAGTAAAGCTATTGCCGCATAAGAATATCAAATGGTGATTCATCAGCTATAGACAAAACCCTTAAAAATGTACTGTTTTTATGCGATTTATGCGTGAGAAAATGCAAATATCACCATCAATGGCCCCCGATATTGAGCTTTGTTGAACGACTTTACACATTGACGACTTTTTGTTTGCAAAACTATATAAAAATGGTCTAGAAGTCCTTTGGTTTCTACAGGTTGGCCCCATATGTCATGTTTCCGGGGCAACCATCGATTTATTGAGGGAAGAGTTTGACGACAACATAATCTCCAGAAACGTACACATTGACTGGTCCGCAAAAACGTGTGATCTGATATCGCTGGACTACTTTCTGTGGGGATACTTGAAATCATTGGACTACGCGGACAAGCCTGTATGGATGCAGCCTTTGAAACTAATATCGAGCGCACTATTCGTGTGATAGCGCCTCTCAAATGATTGAAAAAATTGGATCTGCAGGATACAGTTTGTCATACGGTCCCGTAGCAGTCATATGTCTGAAATTATTTTCCATCATTATTGCTGTAAAATTATCTACCAAACAAACAAATTGACTTATGCCATTTAATTGAGTTATCTTTCAATTTATACCTCTTTAAAATAACACTGTATGTAAAGCTTCCGTTCGTTAAAGGTCACCATATCGAATATCAAGTTAATATTGAAAGAAACGAAAAAAATTTCATACAAAATTCGAAAGTAGAAGATAGGTTTGTATGTGGGTATGGCATATTAGTTGTAGTATACCTTCAGCCTAGGTACATATGCAGTATCCATACTCGATTTCAAATTATTGTCTTAAAATCTGAGGGACTATTTTCAAATCATACAGAAATGGGACAGACAAACGGGCATGGGTAGTTTAATTCGTTGAGTTGATCAAGAATTTGTATACTTTCTAGTGCCTCCGATGCTTCCTTTAATGCTTGTAACGCATGACAAAATTATAATACTATTATTTTAAGTGAAAGTTTTTATAATTTAAGCTAATTTTAACAAACTTTGAATGGCACTAAATTCAGTATAATTGTATTAGGATTACCATCCATATACTTCGGTTCTTTAAATTTTTCAAAACCAGAGTGTCATGGTTTTAATTCGACAATTTTATGTAGTCCAAACAATATGTTCATAGTACCTTATCAGAAGTAGGCCTATTTAGTAACATTACAGCGCATAATGCTCAAATACAATAATTATTTAATAAACTCTAATCAAATATGTAAAATGTGTAAATGCATTTAAACTACTCACAGTCAATGTCAACAAAATTAAGGCTTAAAATCAAAATAATCTAGAACTAATTTAAAAACTAAATGAGCAGACTAATTAGATCAGACTACAATTAAAACCAATTAACTAAGTAGACAGCAGCAGCAGCAGCAGCAGCAAATAAACTGTTAGTATTTCTAGTTAAGGGTGTGCTGGTCGGAGTTATGCGGATAGCGGTGGTGGTGGTGAATGAAGTTGCAGCAGTTGTAAGTGCCAACGTTGTTGTTCGTTCGCCGCCGCCGCCTATCGATTTCTCAAGTGCACAATTTCAAATTAAACGAAAAATAAATCGAAATCAAAATCAAAAAGCAACTAAAAGCAAAGAAAACAAATGTTAAATAATAATTATACAAATAAATAAGTGCATCAATTAAACGAAAACTTAAGTGTATAGTTTGAAACCAATTGTTTTTGAACTGGTTTATTCGTTTTACCTGATGCAAAAACTACATTGAATGGAATTTTTTTAGCCATTTTAATGCAAATTTTACTACACACACAAATACATTTAAGCAGCTAGACCAAATGTTGCTAGTTAAATTAACCATTTATAATTAATTGTTTTGTTTATGCCGTAATCGTTTGTTCCGAATGTATTTATTAATTTGAAAACGATTTCAAAGGCGACATGTTTAGAACTGTCTTCAACGGCGACGACCGACGTTCGAACGACACAGATTGCGAATGTGAAGCTATTTTACACAAACACACGCACAAAAACTGAACAGCTGTTTAGCAATGTTGCCAGCTGGTTTTGAGCTATTTTCGTTTTGCAGCTACACAAAGGTGAGTAGACACGAGACACGCAACTAATTTAAAGTGTTTATTCGAATTATTGTGCTTACATTAAAATTTGTAAATAGAAAAAATTGATTTGCAGATGATCGAAATTAACTTTCAATCAAGTAATACATTGAGAAAATTTCACACTTGAAAAAGTAAGAGTAGTCAACTTTGTGTTATTGTAGTAAACGAACAGCATAAATCAATTGTGGACAAATTGATATGGATCCAAAAAAACATTTTGTGAAATCAATCTTAAAATATATTGTTATTTCTTTCGGATACTTTCTATCGATTTTCCCAGTAAGAATACAGCTAATAATTTAAAGCGAGCCCATTAATTTACTAATTCTTGAAGAAATATTAGGTTTTATAATTTAGATTCGAGAGTTTTTATTTTCTTTTTCTTTTTAACTAGACCCCTGAAAAAAATGTAAGGAAACAATTTATGAGTTTTGCGTTTCATTGAGTTTGCTGTAATTTTCAGGGAAAGTTTTTTTAGTTTCGAAGTATGATTAAAAAGTAAATTATTAACTTGCGCACTAAATCCAATCATATTATTACCGTCCCTACGTGTGTCTTTTCTACAACAATAGTCATCAAACTTAGGATTTCTACTCATTATGATTTCGAATGAAGTCTTCTTCTTTTAATTAGCTCATTGATCATTAAAAATGCGGAAAATAGTAATTTCGTTTATTTGATTCTGACTTTGGCCTTTAGATTTTGGCATATGTGTAACATTCTATGTTTGTGGAAATCTACGCAACGATTCCTTTCCAATGATGGGTACGACAAATGTAAATGATATGTATGAACACAGAAACATACTTTTCTAAATGTTAGAAACAGTTTTCTTAATTGAAATCACCACTAAAGTTCATAGATTTCCTTAATTTATATATATGTTTAATAAAATTAAAAAAGTTTCATAATTTATACCCGACTGATCTAAATAGTTTTTAAAGTGTATCATATTTAGAGTGCCTCTATATTCTTTCGTACGCTATATGGCGTGAACATCTTGAAGGACTTTGTCATAAGACAGGAATATTAAAAAAAAATAAGGTTCCTTTATTCTCAGAGGCTATATAAAATATTAAATCCTATACCACTCCCGTAATTTAGACGAATCTAACGATACCTTAGGCAGTTAGGCGTCAGTCAAGCAGTTAGGCTTCAGTAATATTAAAAAAAATTGCTTTAAAATCAGGAAATTTTCTACTTTTAATGTAGGCTTCAGTATAGGTTTATGGATTCTAAAATTTAGAGATACATTTTTCTGAGTGTGGTGTTGAGAACAATAAGCCTGTTTAAATGTCTCTAAATTTCATTTGCTCCTTTTAATTCAAAAACATTTTGTTTTCATCTACTCAAGTTTTGGTATGAACGATACTTTTATATGAAAGGATTAAGTATACGATTTCCCAAATCGATCAAAAAATGTTGAAGCTATTCAAAAGTTGATTAGAAATTGTAATTTTCGTATTTTCGAAGTTTCATGATTTTAGTCTAAAATACTTATTTTTGCTCAAACTTCTTCGTTTGTGTACCAGGAATCTTAACAAATTTGCATCGAGAAATAGTCAATCAACTTGCTTACGGTCCAACAATCTTGAAAACATTATAATTGTTGCGATGACCACCCAAATTCGGAGAGAAAGATTCTAAATGGATATGTAAAAAACGGATTTTTGATGAAATGTGCGTACCTGAAACGTACCGTAAGTCACATGTACTGAACAGAATTATCATATTCTGTATTACTTGGCGATCATTCGTATTTCAGTTGTTGTCCAAAAATCTACGACAAACTCTTTTCCAAAGCGTCGGCCTGGGTGAGCGTTTCCACCAAGACATCGCAATGACTTAGAGGTATGAGAAAACAAATGAAAGTGCCAATAACGTGTCCTTTGAAAATATCTCGAAAATGATTCTTAAGAAAGAAAACTTAGTTGGACGTTTTGAATCTACACACCAAAATATATGGAAAAATCTTTATGAGAAGCCAGCTCTTATTTGGTGTAAACTAAACCCGAATTGATTACTGTTTCTTTATAATATAAGTTTTAAAAATTATGGTCAGCTAACAAAAAAAAATATATATTTTGAGATACCATCTACGCTATTGCATAACACCAATTCAGGATTTTCTATCTGTCACAAAATATGTAGGTAAATTTTGTTTTTCCTTTGCAACTCAAAACATATTTCTGCGTACGTCATTTTAGCTATCATACGTATAAACAATCTGGCAACACTATTTTCCCTTCTTTTGTTTATCTTTTGCGCGAAGAAGAAGCAGCAGGGATTGATTTAATTCAATTAATAGAAAAATGCCAACAAACGCGCATAAATACAGCATATTGCTGCCCACCTACAATGAAAAGGAGAATCTACCAATTATAATATGGCTTATAGTAAAATATATGCACAAAAGGCAAGTTACACACATAATCCGGTCATTAATTGCTATACAAAACGATAACTTCCAATTCGACGACATATGAATAAAATAAATACAATTCTTTTGCAGCGGGTACAATTACGAGATAATAATAATCGATGACGCCAGTCCGGATGGTACACTGGACGTTGCAAAAGATTTGCAGAATATTTATGGCGAAGACCGTATTGTGCTGCGTCCGCGCGCCGGCAAATTGGGCTTAGGTACCGCTTATATACACGGCATTAAGCATGCGACCGGTGATTTTGTCATTATTATGGATGCCGATCTAAGTCATCACGTGCGTAATTTTATTCTTTGCTGAAAAAGTTAAATTCAAATGCTTACATTTTGCTTGCAGCCAAAATTCATACCGGAGTTTATTGAACTGCAGGCATCAAATGACTTGGACATTGTCTCCGGTACACGTTATGCTGGTGACGGCGGTGTCTATGGCTGGGATTTTAAGCGTAAGCTTATCTCACGCGGTGCTAATTTCCTCTCGCAGATTTTATTGCGGCCGCGTGCTTCCGACTTGACTGGCTCATTCCGTTTGTATAAGAAAGATGTGCTTGAACGTTGCATTTCGAGTTGTGTGTCGAAAGGTTATGTCTTCCAAATGGAAATGCTGGTACGGGCACGTCAACATGGTTTCAGTATTGGTGAGGTGCCTATTACATTTGTAGATCGCGTCTATGGTACTTCCAAATTGGGTGGTACCGAAATTGTGCAATTTGCTAAGAGCCTTTTGTATCTGTTTGCCACAACGTAGTGGCAGTGGATGATTACAATTTGTATCTCTGAGATTTCCACAGCAGGCAATAAAGTGTTGCATTTGACCATCAATATGTTGATATATACTTAATGTAAATAACTCCCTTTTTTTGAGATTTAAAAACACTTTTATCTGTAACTTTTACTTACCGGAAACAACTATGCAAGTCGAGCTAAGTACGGTTATATTACTAACCTTCGCATAAACTGAGTGTAGTATTTTAATTTAGGCGGAAAGTTGTAACACTTATAAAGTATTTTTATTATTGGTCAGTTAGATAAGACGATTGCCAAACCAGTTAAATCTGAGCAAAAGTCATGCTTCTAACTACCGATTAGTTTGCTGAATGTTACCACTGCCGGTCAAAGGTCACATGATTCCATACTACCATCAAGCTGTACAGCGGGTACTTAACATCCTAGAACAACGTTAGCTCTGTTCTTTTGCCTTCTAAATGTTCGTCAAGCATCTGATCTAGTGTGGCATCCTGGATTTTTGCATAATCTCTGCTGCCTGTACCATACTTTTTACGTCAGCTGTAAGGGTAAAGAGTCTGACATAAAAGACGTCCGAGTTGAAGTGCCACATTACAGTTTCTTAGGGCCTGTCTCATACATGTTGGTTTACGGCTGAGCTTCTGTTAATGAGGGACGATAGGCTAATGGTAGCCACGCAAGTATGCTCGACTTGCAGTTACGCTGTAACTAGTCAAAGGGTATTTTTTGATCTGTTATTATGTTTGAGGTACGATTTTCTATACATGAACCAACAATGTGTGTTTATATTTGTCTTTAAGAGAAATCTGCATTTTCTTGTTGTACTAGCCTCCATACCGAGATTAAAGTAGAAATATTTTGTTTTTTTATAAACATAAATAAAGGATTGGTAGCGAAATTTTAATTTTTGGACTTCATTCAATTTTTAGAACGTTTTTAGAACTTAAAAATTTTGAGCAAGCTAATGACCTGACCGAAAATTTTAGCAGCGTCGCAACCATTTAACAGAGAATTTGAATAAACGGCATTAAGCATGCGATAAATAAACTAACAGTTTTCGCACATGTGAATCATGGACACACTCCATTATTGCAGTAGGAAAAACAACCTGAAAAATGGACGTAGATTGGAAATTCGAATTTCGAATATATACTGCAAATCAAATTCGAACTGATATTTTCAGTTTTTGGTAAACGAATAAACAACATACGAAATCGAATACAACAAGTTTAGTAAGGATATCAACCGCAAACATAAACTTCGAATGAGGATGATTTTTTTTCAAAATATGTAGTCGAAATAGGATTCGATTATTAAGGTAAAGAAAGCAACATTGTTCGGTCATTCAATAATAGACAAGTTTGGTGGTTCCTGTTTGTATTAAAATTTCGAAATCAAAAACAAAATCGGAAACTAAATATGTAATTCGATTGAGGATTGAGTACGGATTATATTACATATTAGATTCCCATTGTATGGTCGCTTTCCTAGTAAAGTTCTATTTAGAAATAAATTAGTAAAGTGAATGTCTCCACTTAAAATAATTGTAAGCATAGGTCCATATAATCCTTCATAATAGATATCAAGTTAGCATTCACTGTAATAAAAAAAAAAAAAAAAAAATGGTTTATATTGGGGCTACCTCTAAAAGAGGGCATTTCTAATTGGAGATTCTGAACGAATGGTGAGCCCAAAGAGTCTCGTTACCGATTTCTAGGAAGATTGCATTAAATCTGAGGGACAAGTTTTCGTATATTGTTTATTATGTAATCTAATCCTATTTAACAATATTTCGAATAGTGCGAAAAATTCAGTACATAAACCATGGGGCTTTACTAGACTAAAAAGAGCCTCCTCAATTGAATTACTTATTTTTTAGTTTAAATTTTGATTTCGAAATTTGAATACAAACGTGAACCACCAAACCTGTCTGTCGTATTATTTAACAATCGAACTCGAATTCTATTTCCATTGCATATTTATAAAAAGTTTATACATGAATTGCTTGGCGCGAATGTTTCTAACTGCTCATTCGACATTTTGATTTGTGGTTGATTTCTTTACTAAACTTGTGGCATTGAATTCGAATATTTTTCGATTACGAACAACTGCATACATAAATTGATTCGAGTACGATTTGCTTTGCACATTCGAAATTGGAGTTTCCAATCTGTATTTTTAGGGTCGTTTTCTATGCTGCAAGAATGAAGTGTGTCTATGCTTCACTTATGTGGCAGTTTGCGAAAACTGTTAGTTTATTTACATTCTCTGTTCAATTGTTTCGAAATCTGTATCGTTTTTCGGTCATGAGCTATTATAACGGTAAATTGTCGTAAAAATTTAAGGCTAACGTTCTAAATATTTAATTAAATCGCAATATCATTCTGCCAGGTCAATCGTCAATCAGGTCATCGATCATAATAATTTGTAATCGAAAAATGATCGAGAATGTCTGCCGAATGCAGCGAGTGCGTTAGGATTGACCATTTGAAGGTTTTCAAGTTATTTTTAACTGGTTCTGCAACATGGACACAAGATTCGTCGCTCGGCGAAATCACTTAATCGTATCTCTACTTGAATTCTTTAATGTTCAACTGAAGAGCATCAATTGTTGTGGGCAGCTGTCATACGTGATGGTTTCGTTAGTTTTGATCAGTTTATAATACAATACAGCTAAATGATCTCACCAAATTCAATCCATGGATATTCGGGTTTGAAGTTGATGCATGAACGGCCTTTTTATATGATTTTTTTCATCTTGTCTTATCGTAATTTATCCACTTTTCATCGCCAATTACTATACGAAAAAATCGTCCAATTTTGCTTTTCTAGCAGCGGTTTAAACATGAAAATCTCGGTTTCAAATTTTCAATTTTCTCAATTTTCTTGGTTTTGAATAATTCGCATGGTTTTGAGACGGAGTAAAATGGCTTGTCGAGTCACTCCCATTGATTTTGCAAGTTCCTGTTACATTTCCCACAGTACTTCATACATCACTGGCTGGTCATATATATTCTTGAACAGCTCATTGCTCATGGAGAGGAATCGAAGTAGCTTTGTCCGTGCATATTTTTCTGTCTGCTCAGTTTAGAAGATATCGATCTGAAATCAGTTAAGGAGACTTCCTACGCTCCTAGGCTGTACATATATCACAGCTACCATGCCATACCACTTTTAGTGGTAGCCACATACAAAACCACTAAACACTTTTCGGATTTATTATGAAAAACTTGTTCATTTCAGCCAATAATAACTTACTTACTTAAATACTTATTTACTTATAAGGTTCTTCAACCGTATATTGGTCACTGCCTTACGTAGGAAGGCTCACCAGTCACTATAGTCTTCTGCGCGTCGATGCCAGTCGTTGGCATTACTGGATGGAATAATTCATATAATTTTATGTCGGAACTGTTGAATACATACGACTATCTTGAGGAAAGCTTTTAGCAAAATAAGAAATAACTACGAGTTATAAGCATCGAATGACTTGATGAGTATCCTTTATTGAGTTTCCCAACATAAATTTCAAATTCGATAAGTAACGCTCGATGGAATTCGCGTAATTAAAATAATTCAGGACATATTTCCATTGTGTAAAACACCTTGCACTTTGGATTTGAAATATACACATATATCTTCCAAAATAATTTTTAATATATGAATTACTAATTGTCCAATCACATCTACAACTCGCGATAAACTGATACAATTTGAAATGTTCTTACAACTTGATACGTTGATCCTTTTTGTGCTGCTAACACTACATGCATGATATATTACTGAAACGCCGTGAATTACAATATCGAAAACCAACTGATATCAGTGATTTTTTGGCTCTGTGTGATTGAATTACAGCTAGTTAAATATCCCTCAGCTCTACAATCTATTATAGTCTCCAAGTTCTCTTCTTTTGGCTATACACGACCCTGAGATTTGAACTTAAGTATTTTAATTAAATTATTTTATAATCAGACAAATTTCAAAAATCTTGGATCTATCATAGACTATAACTTACAAGTTCGGCGTAGTTCTGCTACGACAAAGCATACAGGATGAGCATACATACTCATAGAATAGTCGTAAAAAATAATATCTTGCCCTTTTTTGCCCAAGGCATCTTTTTTCAACTTAAGTGATATATTGCACGAGGAGCTTTATGAAAGAATTTTTGACACTTTTTTTTACCTTGGTGGCCATTTTGGTATAAAAAAGGTCCTATGGTCCTATTACCCTATGGTTTTTAATTTTTTTTTAAATCCTCATAAAATTTCCTTCAAATTTGCTGAAAATATATTATACAAATTTTTTGATTTTACTCCAAAATGGCCGCCAAAGTGAAACAAGGGCAACAAACTCTTGAAATTTTGACTTTATGATGCGCAGATTTCCCTAAAAACTAAAAAACAACCCCCAAAATATTTTTTTTATAAAAAGCTTATACAATTAGCTAAAAAAGCTCACTTGGTCGTTTATCACTAGGATTTAGGCGTGAAAACTTTTTTTATAGAACTACTGCCTATCACCTTCTTAACTCTATTACTCCCCAGGGTTGCATTTTAGACCGCACCTCCCATACAATTTTTGTTAGTCTAGACCTCCCCTATCTAACTTTGGCTAAAATTGAATTTTGACGTCCTAGATTGGCAAAATCTCACACTGTGAGACGGTCGGGCGGACGGACTTGTATATATAGACTGGACTTTTTAAAATATAAACTTATACTTTATGGGATCTGCCACGCTTAGTTAGGTCTGTTACATACATTTGCACAAACTTAATACTCCCTTTTATGGGTACAAAATATAAAAAATTATCACATTCTAAGTTTAATATTTTATCTTATTTATGGGGTGCGCTATAACTTTCAGGCAATCGAATAATAACGTTGTTACAGTATGTACGAATGATAGAAAGAAGAAAAAAAGTAAATTTTAGAATGACTATTACATTTTGAAAATATCGAAACTTATAATTCGCAATCAGTTTATGCATTTCACAAGGTAATATAAGTTGCCTCAAGGTAGATGTTACAATCCTTCAGCTCAACAATACTGTTAAGTTGGATATTTTGAGGCGAAGGATTGCCATAAATAATTCATTCAAACTTAAAGGTAGTTAGAAGTAGTGATGTTGTCTAGTACACAGGTTTGATCATTGTGGAGGTAGTGTAACAGGGGCGACGCCAGATACCTCGTTTGTATGTACTATATAACACAAGTGTGACTACTAAGTTACCAAATTGAGATCGTTTTCCAAACGATGCAATGCCAAATTGACATCGTTACATCGTTTACCAAACGAGCACTTGTTTTGAGCATCTGGATTTTTCACTAGTGATATTTTCTTGATTTTTTTTATATCCAATCTTCTTAAGGAAATGACATCTAAATACAACTCTTTCAGCATACCATTGTGCTTACAAGTTGTAGTGATTAATTCTAGAAGTGACTATGTGAAAAATAGACGATCCAGTTAATTTTTGAAATCGGAAATGAAATCAGCAATAGTTGGCACTAAAATAAATCCAAAACCGTTAACTTCCCGAAATACCATCTTCCCGCCTCAATTCTCAAGGTTTTGTTAAAGAATACTTCTTCTTTTGTTACAGGAGCCCAGTGATTGAGACTATATCCAACTCTCTCATCTTTTTTTTATGTCATTTAAAGCTAATTCTCTGCAGAAAATAGCACCAAAAAGGAGATATTCCAGAAACTGACTGCGGTTGTCTGTAGAAGAGACTTAGTCCCAAAGAATTGAAATATATACAAATCAGGTGACTACCTAAAATACCATGATGCCGCCTAAATTCCCAAATTCTTTGTAAGGAGTCCATATTCTGTTGCGGCAGCTCAATGATTCCGACTTTCTACCACACTATCGAACGGTTTCTTGTACCATTTTAAGTCAATTCCCTCTAGAAAATGATATTAATACTACTAGATACTAAAAAAATATTTAAAAAACAAAATTCTGCTTTATAATGCCAATTTCTGGAGAGTATTTGCTTAAAATGGTACAAGAAACGATTTGATGGTGTGGTAGATAGTCGGACTAGCTCAACTTGCTAGTTGCTACCATGTACGTAACTTAGTTTTTTCATTTAATAGAATAAAAATACACTGTCTTTGCTTCTATCATTAATTGAAGCTAGTATTCAGCACACCGAATCCTGCCGACTTCAGTATTCATATTCAATTTGTTTGATTTTACGAAATAATTTTATACTTATTTACTTGCTTCGGTTATAGGTATTTATGCGTATCAAACTTTGTTTTGCTCTCAACCCTCAACGTACAAGTATATCTCAATTTCCACAGCATGTCTACAGTCATGACAACGCTGCGCCATATAGTTAAATGTAATTTCCACCAAACCATCAAACAGTGCTCTTTGAGTGGAAAATAATCTCTAATAAGGCTTCGGCAGCGATTTTGCCAATCAATAAGATAATTTGATACATTCAAGCGCTCCAACCACTCAATTTTGTTTAACTTTTTTGATGAATTACTCTAGTCTGTTGGCATCTCTATACATCGTTGTGCTTTTAAAACTTTTTTTTCTGATTTTTTCTTATTAAAATTAGGATTTTTCATGTAATAGGCTTTGCCGATGTAATTCTTATTTTAGCTTATACTTTTTTTGTGGCTTCTTGTGAGTATTTTATTTTGCTATAAATTATTATTTTGTTAGCTTTGAAACACATGATCTTACAGTTCGATACTCAATGGTAGGTATTCACTGTGCGTTTGTGCCTTGATTTGTTACGTTTTTGTTTTTGCCCGAGGTCCTGCCAACTGCAAACGTGCACAGAAATGACAGCTTCTATTGAATCCTCCCTTACTTGAGGCAGAAATACATACGCCCACATGTTGTCATGCATATATGGTACTCGTCTGTACAAAGCATATTTTTGTAGTTCATAACGACGGCTTAATTAACTCACAATGCAACTTCAGGGTATAAATAGTCGTAGCCTGTAACTTTGTACTGCTCTGTTGTCTTTTACTTTTTTTTTTCTAGCATTGTTCATGATTATGGTTCTAAAATGGAGCTTGATTTTCTCAAAAAATTGTTTGGTATCAATATTTCCGTTTTACCATACGAGTATATACCCTTCTAAGGTTAAGTTTGATTACAGCAGACAAAAAAACTAAGTTCAACTTGAAACAAATAATTGATTATACGAAAGTATTAAAAACTTCGACTAATTCATTGCTATAGCATACATTTTATATGCAGGTGAGACACGTGTTTCGAACTTCGTAACAAGTTCATCATCAGTCACCGAGGTATTAAGCAATTTATTGAAGAGATTCTTACAAACATTTGATTTGGTTCGTATTTACTATCTTTGGCTAAGCTGTACCCGAAGCTTTGTCTCAGTAGTTTAACAATGAAAAAAAAAAAAAAAAATTCATTATATCTCAGCAAGTATTTGATGCAGAGTGATGAGAATTGGCCCATATGCAAAGAGAACCGAGAAAATGAAATTTCACTGGAAAAGTGTGCAGAGCAATGTTTTCCTTGTTTAGGAGAAAAACCAAATTCTACGTAGCTCAGCAAATATTTGACGCAAATAGTTAAGATCTGAAAAGCACTATGTACAAAGGTACGTTAAGAATGCGAATTGACAGCAAAATTGTCTGGCTGAGTGCTGATGTCGATTGGTCAGTCGTTGTATTTTCGGCATTGGAAGGCGATGTCTAAATAACACAAGGCTAAATAAGATTCACATGGAAATGGTCAGTGCCACGCCACTATATAAGAGAAAAACCAAAGGGCACATAGCTGCGCACACCAGCCACGCTAGATGAATGAGATTTGGTACATCTTTAAGGGCATTGGAAAATATTAAATTCGTATATAAAATTAAAATCCCTCAGTTTTTATCATTTAGGAAAATTGGAGCCGGCTTTCGTACAGGATCCCAAAACTGGTATGTCACTTCCACTATTTGGGAAAGCTGTATGGGTGCTCATCCATTGTTGGCAGTCCTTTCTCAGCTCTCGTTCTCAGCCTCGTAGTCTGGGATGATTGTAGAATAGTTACTTCACTGTATGCATCTGTATGCATCTCAGCAGAGTTGAATTCAAGCTCCATATGAGTTACCTCACTGGTTACCACCGAATGAAATACCATCTAATTCCTAGATAGGGTATAGAGTTTACCTTGACCCATAGGACTATACTATAACTTTGACTTTTGTTTCTAGATATGCTTATGACAGTTCGCCAAGCTTGACGTCGAAAAGTGCTGATTTTTGATGAGCTAATCCTTCAGAAATTTCCCTGTGGAATTTTTAGATTCAAAAGTTTATAACAAATAGCCACGCGCCCAATTTACAGTCCGAAATACTTTAACAGGGATGAAAATTCGCGAAAAAGGAGCACATTATGCCATCCGCACTAGACTCGACCATATGCACGATATTATTTTCAAAAACTAATTAAAACAAAATGGTTGAAAATAAATGATTAATCACTTTTCTCTAAAAATGTTCTTTTTAAAGTTAGTTAAAAATTACATGGATTAGATTAGGTTAAGTTGGCTTACACTGTACCTACTCTGTAGTACTCCAGCCAAAATCGGGAGTAGATATCGTTAAGGCTTCCAAACAACATCTAATAGTCTCATCGGCATATTTTAAGCTTTATTAAGTAAGCGCAGAAGATTCTGCCTCAATTAACCAATTTCTTGGCACAGTGTTCCATTAATTTTAGCCATTTTAGTCATATTCTCCAATAAGCAGTGGGTCTAAGTCAATTTTGATAGGCGGTATTAAAGTGGTTTTATTATACTTCACTTATTTTATCAAACTGGGTGTTTCCAACAAAAACAACACATATGCTACTACTCAAAGTAGCGTATTAAGATTTCACGTTAAACTGAAGCAGCATGAATTCCTGTGAGAACGTGTTCAAGTAGACAATTTTCAATTTTTGTTCATTTTTGCATTTAGGTTTGTATGAACTTCCAAAAGGTAAAGGTTCATTCAAGCAAGCAAAAGTGCAACAAAAAAAAATATTGCATACAACTAGGCGAACAACATTTGCTGCATGCAAAGCTATTTTGCACTTCATGAATTCATGAATAGAAATTTTTACTACTTCAAAGGAAAACGAAGTTGTCAATTTTCAATTGGTGCTGCACAATGATTTTTGTGAAAAGTTAACAGTAAGAAAATGCGACACTATTTCGCACAAAAGTATGTAAAATATTTTGTGAAAAGTTGAAAATAATTTCAACTGAAGTCTGAAAGTCTTTGGAAAAACAAACCAAACCGAAAGCAGAAGCAAAGCTACGATAAATGTGATGAATGCGATTTTAATCACATGTCCAGACAGACACAAACAAATAGACAGCGATGCGGTATGGCTTGAAAACGACGTGGAAATTGTATTAAGCTGTATCCATGTGAGACTGCCAAACCGTAAAGATAATAAAGACTGTTGTATAAAAGTAGATGTAGATGACTGTTGTATAAAAGTAGATGTATGTAGATGTTACGGCTATACTTTTACTGTGTACTGCTAATGAAACGCAGTGAAGTAAGCTTTGATGCGCTACCCCCACAACGAATTCTCAAATGGCACTCGATAAATGTGCTTGTCTATCGCGTCGCCGACGACGTTGCTAGAACTAGCAAACAATAAATGACCATAATCAAACACTTTACGCCTGAAAGCACGCAATGTTTGTTGGCTAGGTTAGAGTTTGGCTGGTTTTGTGTGTGTGTGTGTGTGTGTAATACCTGAACCTATTTGACTACGAGAAACACTCAGCTACTGCGTACGTGATTTTTAAGCTCTCACAAGCAGCTACTCAACAAATCAAAGTCACTTTTACTCAAAAACTTTGAACATTTTTAAGCACTGTTTTTGAAGTTGAAAATTGAAAAGCATTTTCCAATTGTCTGAGTACCTATCTTAGTTTGCCATTCAAGTGCATCAAAAGGCTAGCGAGACCACCTTTTTGTCTGTCTAACTGTCTCTCTGTTTGTCTCGGTTTGGCTTTGTTTTTGTATGATGCTCTGAGTCAAATTTAATTAGTACTACTGAATTTTTTATGCATTTTACAATACTGCATGAATACCTTGCTGCTGTTTACTCGTATTTGATGTAGACACATTGACTGACACCTAGCTTCCGTTAAATTAAACTTCATTTGCAGCCTTCGTTGCCTTTTAATCAATGCTCTGCAATAACTGTTGCATACTTTTAGGCAGTAGGCAGTTGGAGTCATTGTCTATGTAACGTATCTCATGCATACAGTTGGCAGCTTTTCAGCAAGCAATCATTCAGTACTCTCATTTGTACTACATCCTCCCGCAGGTTTTCGCTTTCTTCCCGTTCTCCAGACAACAATTTCGTTTGTTGACATTTTCCAAAAAATGCTTTGCATACTTTTTAGCTGCGTGGCCAAGCGAATGAATAATTGATTCCATAGCCGAGTTGTGGCAGTCGCTGTCTCGCATTCATTTGTCATTTGTGTTGTATGTGTGTGTGTGCGCGCGAGTAAGCCGTTTTATGTAGGGGTGTGTGTGTGTGTGTGTGTGGGCGCTGCCACGCCCACCGCAACTCACACTTTTACTGTCTGCTTTGTGGCATTACAAACGTTTTGCACACTGCCTTCGGCTCAACTCAACTCAATTCAATTCGTTTCGATTGTTTGTTTATTTGTGTTGTTTGTCTGCGCTTCATTTTCAAACTGCCGCACAAAAGTATGCAACATATTTTCACTGCAGTCGCATAATTCACTCATTCATTTTCACTCTCACTTCACTTAAGGCATATGCGGCATGCAGCAGCAATATGCTTAAACTCCACTACATCTCTCTCCCTCACTAACACA
Organism: Leucophenga montana; assembly: GCA_035044765.1. NCBI lineage: Eukaryota > Metazoa > Arthropoda > Insecta > Diptera > Drosophilidae > Leucophenga > Leucophenga montana. Next base: position 86,175 of record JAWNNQ010001706.1, read on the forward strand.
TTTTTACGCACACATTGCATTTGTTATTGCATATTTTGCATCGCTTATCAGTTTATTTGTGTTTAAAACACCCTTTGCAAAAGATATGAATAAGGTAGTTTGATTATTAAAAACAATTGACTGTTTATTGTATAAATCGGTAAAAATAATAATAAGTCGAATTTTCAAGATAAAAAGGAAACAACTCTAAATTTAAGCTTCAATATTTAAGCAATCTGCATCATTAAGTATGTGTTTGACAGACATTGAAATCAGATATGAAAGGTAGACAGACGGACAGAAATCAGAAGGTTGGCACCCCGATCCGACCTAAGAAAACCACTGTATTATCTCGCTGATGTGATGCAATAGATTTATATTTGGTCCACGTTCATGAAACGTTGCAAAAAACTTCATAATATTGCAGTTAACTAACATCAAACACTACTTCGAACTTATCAGACGACGACGTTTGAAGTCAACTGTTCTTGGAATCCGCTCCGGCGTCTGAAGACATATGTGAACAGAGAACACATATCTCCCACTCCATGGATTCTTGTTGTTAAGGAGGTCATTGGTTAGACCAGACGCAGTTTTGGGATGCGGGAAGTATTCTGCAGTCGGGAGTAACGCGAATTGTTAGAGAGCGATATCGAAAGAAACGAAGAGAGGAAAGGCGCCTTTTCAGAAAACAAAAAGGAACAAGGAAAGCGTGAACTGGACAATGTTGATATGTTTTGTAAAGCTCGAAAAATTTATAAAATGGTCAGTTTCCCCCAGTTTCTTTCTGCAAAGACAAAACTGGAAGTCTGGTTATGGAGAAGCTACTTTTCTAACCTACTTGGAGGCGATGAAGGAAACAATGCCGCCGATAGCTGCATTCACACTTATATTTGTACGAAGCGTATTCAAGCTTCTGTTTTTAACGAAGTTAACTTTTTGGCTGCCAAACTGAATGCTGTTCATTGTTGATCCTTTTTGTCAGCTTATTGCCATTGGTTTGCCATATGCTGGTGTGTGTGTGTTTGTGTGTGTGTGGCGTGCTCATTCGTCTGTAGTTAATCCTTGACAACGGATTGTTTTTTTTTCATTGCATACTTTACGCTACCATAGAATGATTTTCCGTTTTTACTTCAATTAACATATTTTCTATGCGGATTTGATTTTTAATACGTTTAATAAATATGTAACTGCAAATAAAAATAATAATAAAATTTTATGCAGAGTATCATTAGCTTTAATAGCAAGTTGTCAGTGCAACCAACTAACGTTGCATACACGCAGGCGTTCTAAGCTAATATTACATTTTGACAGGTGTCTGCTGAGGATATATGCAAGCGCTTTGCCTGCCAAAATCGTTTCGAGTCTCTGCTCGTCACTTCAAATTTCACGTTGATGCATAGTTTGATGTCTGCTATGGCTCCTGCTGCTGTGTTTGCTATTCCGCCTAAAGGCAGGTTATCATTTTCATTTTACTCGTTGTGGGCCTCGCGTACAACTAGTTTAGTTCGCGGCTTTTAGATTTATTAACTTGATTTGCTAAAGTGCCTTGCGAAAAATTGTGCAGATTTTCTGGCGTTGAGTTTGAGTTTGTCAGATTCAAAATCAGTTTACTGCATTTTAGGTTGAGTTCACTGTGGACTGCTTTTGAAATTTATGCTCCATTGCAGTATATTTTTCTGTGTGTGTGCTCGAGTGAGTGACACTCTGGACGGTAATAAATGTCAGGCTGCAATTAACAGAAATGACACAGGTAGTAAATTTTGATTTTTCGAAAAGGGTTGAAATGAGTTTTCAATGCAGAAAATTGTGTGTTCGCGCTACGAATTTTCGTAAGAATATCTTTATTACTACTCGAAGTAGAAACTGATATAAAATAGTTAACTTCACATTTACAAAACATAGTATTTCTGGTACCACCAGTTGATGGTGGCTTTCGTGTAGAACCACTGCACTGTAATGACTTCGTAATTAAAATGCTGAAGGAGAACAAAGTGGCAAGCTTGTTTGAGTTGCTGGTTGAGTTATTGAAGAACGGTGGCATATAAGGCATATGTTTGAACTCTTATGCAAAATATGGTCCGATGAATGCATGCCCAACAATTGGAATCTTAGTGTTTTTTGCCCTACCTTCAATAAAGAAGACCACGCTATCTGCGCGAACTACCGTGGAAAAAGTCTCCTTTCATTTGGTTGGGGTTAAAAACAGATATTAAGCGCTGCACACTACTTGGGATGACTTCAGAAGGTACCTTTATCTATTTCATTTGTAGCTTCTTTTCATTTTACCAGGTGTATAAACTTAAATCCGCTATTTGCTCATGGATAGCGTTAGTTGGCTATTAAACTACTATGGACATGCCATTCGTTTGTTTTTATAAGTTGGATATCTGTCAACAAAATATCCAGTGCATTATCAGCAATTTCACACAACAAGTTTAATCTTTCTTTTGATAATCATTTTTGCCAAAAAAGAGGATATGCGGGAAGCTCTGCTTTTCTGCTTAAATTTGAAGAAATCGGCTGTCGAATTGCATCGAATGCTTGATGAGGCCTATGGCGACAGAGCATTATCATAAACAACGTGCAGAGATTAAATTTGCTAAGCAACAAGGAGTGTGAAAATCGGCTCAGGAAGGTTGAAGACCATCAATTACATCAAAAAAATGCTTGCCGAGCAATTGTGTGTTACTCAACCAGACATTTCCATACGCCTCAGTGCCATGGAAATGTTAAAAGGATCAGAATATGGTTTTTTGAACAATTGAACGATAGGCAGGTGGAGCGGTGCCAAAACACATGCTCGCCAAACAAAAAAGAGAGCCGTTCCTGCATCCAATTTTGTGACGGGCAATGAAAAGTGCATATATTTTAATAATCCTAAACGCATGGGTTGATTCGCACCAACCTTCACATTGTCTGCAACGTCAAATCGCTTCAGACGGAAGTCATTGGATTACTTTTGATGGTATCTACTATGAGCTATTGAAACATGGTAACACTGTCAATGGCCATCGCTATCTACAACAACTGTTGAAATTACACCATGCTCTGCGTTAAAATAGGCCGGATTATTGACAAAGACATGACAAGCTGATTTTCCTCCACGTCACAGCACCAGCGCATACGCCAAAACTATTTGGAGGATCTTAACTTGGAGTTGCTACCCCATGCCGCTTGTTCATCAGACCTGGACCCTTCCGACTACCACCTGTCCACCGTCGATGGGCTACGCGCTCGCTGAGCAGCTGATATGTCTAAAAATGGTTTGATGAGTCGTTTGTTTCGTACGTAAAGAAATTCTTTTGGCGTGGTATCCACAAATTACCCATGAGATGGGTAGCTATCTTACAAAAAAAAGAGCAGATTTAAACTTATACACCTGGTAGGCAATTTGCGTTGTTTGCAGTAGAGGGCAATTTTCAGTTGCAGCAGTTTACGGAAAATTTACCATTCTAATCGGTTATTAAAGGTGTCTAAAACAAAACAGGATCTCTGTGAAAACTTATCATAGGCAGAAGCCATTTCTTTAAGTACTCTTTAAGGTGCAAAAACATATTTATCAGTGTTACCAATCTTTTTCTTCTGTCGGATTTGCAACATTAAATGGCTTCCAGCAGTGTATAAGTAATCTTCACGGATATTTCTGAGATCATCAGATCAATTCCCGAAGAAAAATAAACGGCGTAAAATTCCCATATAATTTTTAAAATCACGTAATTATCAGTTATAAATGAAATTGGAACAAACTAATGCCATTGTGGAACATAATCTTCCAGTCTTATTGGTCTTGATCCCACCCCGAACTTGATGTCTTGTTATAGCAGCTTTATTTACAAGGTCTGTCGCAAAAGAAACAGGACTTTTTAAAAATATCTGTTTCTGGTGGCTCCACCTATTGGTAAAGGTACATCTTCAACGTACTCGCCTGATTTGGCTCCGTGTGACTTTAATCTATTTGGAAAACTTCATTTGCCGATGCAAGGACACCGCTATGAGGACATTGAGGGAAGACCACGCGATCTTAAAAATGCAATTAATAATATAAAAGAAAATTATTTGCGTGACTATTTAAATTTGATATATTTCCCATATTTCCCCTCCATATTTTCCATTGCAATCAAATTTCCCTGTGTCGTCACACATTCAGGGGTAGCGCACAGTTTCCAACCCCTGAGAGTATGATATGCAACTTCCAATGCGCTCTCAAAATGCGCTCTCTCTTATTTCACATTTCCAGTTGTTTGGGAAATTTTTAAACATCAGCAGCAGAATACAATACTACCACAACACGCACACACATACACACAACCCCATATGTATGTGGTGACCGCTGTTCTGTTGCTGCCAACAGGCATTATCCTTATGAGCACTTACCTAGACTCCTTGCAAAAGGTAGCCTTTCTATTTTTACTTTTTTTTATACACTTCATACATAATTTGAAACGGGTATTGTGAGTTTGTTTGAAAATTGGCACGCATTTAAAGAGGCATGAAAGACACCTAAAAGTGTATATTTTATATATTTTTTTGCCAGTCTGTTCGTCTTGTTCGCTGGGTGTTTCAAAGACTTCGAGCTGGAACTTGTAATAATAACTTTGCGTTGTGATTAGCCCGTATGTCAAGTTGAGCATCTCTTGAAGTGACAAGCTCTACAACTTTGTGCTTCACAGACTTGGATGCTTTGTACACGTCTTGGGCTTCTTTAGCCAGACTATCAAGATATGCTCTATTGGAGTTAGCGGTTAGCTGTCGTGTACTTCCGCCTTATCCTTTCTAGTTCTGGCGCAGTTAATCTTAATCTTAGTTATATCCAAATTTCAATTAGTTCCCATGTTGTATCGGAAGACCATTGCTTCTTCGGCTGCCACGGATGCAATTATTAAAAAAGAAAAAATATTAAACATTAAAAAATCTTTTTCGGTTGATGACCATGAATTATGTAAGCCTTGGCGTAGGGTGTTAGAGTAGCTTTGTGCTTTGGTTGCCTATTTGAGCCTTCCTACATTAAGATAACTCTGATGAACTCTAATGTTTTTCTTGTTTTTGGCAGCAAGCTTAAGGATATTAAGAAGATATGAAAAGCTCGCAACAAGTGCTCTTTTTTTACAGGCAGTCAGAAAAAAAAAAACGTTGCAACTCTGTTTCTTTTTCAAATGTCTTGGTTCGATCAACGAGAGTTTTTGTTCGCTCACTTTATGCATTTGTTCACTTGCAACACTTTGCTGCTCTAAATTTGTCAAAAGTGTCTTCTGCTCATGCATGTGTGTTACTTATATTTTAACATATGCACACAATTTAGCGCTCTATCTCTTTCTCCCTCCCTGTTCCACGCTTTACCGGCGATGAAGTATTTAGAGCAACAACCACAACCTAACGCAACAACAACAAAATAGACACTTAGAACTTCCACTTGGCTCGTTTTGCTCAGTTGCTGATGCTCAGTTGCTGAGAGTTAGAGAGCTTCGTGTGTTTTGTTCATCGAGGAGCATGAAACAGAATACACGAAAAAATCAAAACGAAGTGTTCTGCTGAAAGAGTAAGCGAGTCTGGTGCATTTTTCTCTGTCTTTTCGCTGAGCTGACTGCATTGAAATATTTGGTTGAGCATATTTTGCGATCTCTGAAGATATGCTGTTGCTGGTTCTGCCTTTTGTTGCATTCATCTAAGATTGACACACGCCAGGTACTGATGGCAATATAGTCAAGTTGGTTTTTTTGTGGATCGATGCAGAGGGACGCATTTTAAGTATGCGGTTATAGATAAATGGAGTATAGATAAAATATTAAATTTTTCATATATCTCTCTCAAAAAAATGTCGATAAAATATTGCATACACTTCCTACGCAAAGGGGTATGCTCCAATTTTTTTTAAGTTTCATATTTCCGCAAATTTGGCTTAGAAAAAATTGTTGAATTTTTTGTATTCATTTTTCTAATACATCTCTTCCGATTCCGGGTGCACATTTTGTATGGTTACTCTGGTAGACTATCTGAAATTTGATATGAATGTTATTATTGTAGGGCAGTTGGCACTGCGACTGCTATATGTCTATTGTGTCCTTACCGTAGTAGTAGTCTCAGTCAAAAAGGTCACAAGGTTCCTCGGATTTATTGTTTGTAAATTGCTTTTTGTAGGCTGGTACTGCCTAAGACTGGGCAATGTTCCAAAATATGTTCCGGAGACTCCGCGTCCTCTAAAGAGAATCTGCATGTTTAAGTGTTTTTTGACCCTACAGTGTTCAGTCAATAACACTGATGCCATTATCAAAGTGTTTTTCCGCAACCCAATGCACCCATCCGTTCGTTGTTTGCTGTATTGGCCTAAAAGTTTCGTACCCTATCTATGATAGGGATGTTATTAACATAAATATCTAAAATCAATTCAGCATTGCTCCACTATAGAAAATGGAGCTTACTAAGCCCATTGCAGTTAACTTCATGCTAAAGTAAACTTATATGAGATAGATGCTCCAAATCCAAATTTGATTTTTTCTATATATCTGTTTTGGATTTACAAAAATAATGCTTCGTTGGGTCATGTTGCATGTTGTGAAGTGCATTTCAACTTCGGTATCATCACAATTCACGTTTTTCCTTGTTATTTTACAACTACTTCTGTTGCTACTGTTTGTAGCTATTTTGTGTTGAAAGCCACAAGCAAGCTACCTGCCGACTTGCCTAAGTTTATGCAATACAAATAGGGAAAACAAGTAGAATGCACGCACAGACGGACGGACAGACAAACAGACGTAAGGATGGATGGATGGATGGACGTGCCATGTTGAGTCGCTTCGGTTCGAGTTGAGCATGTGGCGCTTAATGGAAACTGAAACACCAGTTGATTGCATTGCTAATATACACATACCCTTCGCTCTTCTTACCTCTACTACAGGCTTTTATTTTTTTCTAGAGAGCTGCCAACGCTTTGCACGGTGTTGCATTGCATGGCTTATATATTGCATGTGGTTACTGGGTTTCATTCGCTGTAAAAGGTTAGCCAACTTTGTTTGCGCTTTGCATACTCAGGTCTTCGTTTATGTACTCTTCTTTGAAGCAAACGTTTGACGGGCAATAAGATCGTTTTAATATGAAATTGTATAGCACGGAAATCAAACCGCATACTAAACGTGCTGAAAACCGCAAAATTTTAAACGAAACAAATATGAATGGCTTAGCTGAGGTGCATACATTTGATACGCTTCACAGTGCCTTCATAAGGCAGTATTTTAGTAATAATATTCTAAATAAGTATATTCAACTAATGCAGATTGGAGTCTTCAGTATACTATTTTGTATTTAGGATGACAACCATCCAAGTTTGATTAGTTTGCTCACTGTCATCCGAGTAAAAAGTTGCAAAAATATAAAAAACTACGATGGAATACATTCATTTACATTTATTTACAAAAACATATTTAACTGCCACAGATGTTTTGTAATTAAGTATATAAAGCTGTCCGAGCACGTTGAAAAGCGTAATCACAGAAACAAAATTACATCAAATGCAGCATGCTCGTTCAGCGTGTTCTACAGTCTGAGTACAGCTGAAAGTGTTATAATTACAGATTGTAAAGCTCCATTAGCATTAGCATTTGCATTTTTCTATTTACATATCTTGATTCAAGCCTACTGCTCATTTTAACCGGCTCCATTTTAAAAGATGCTCTTTCAAACAGATGCTCTGTTTTGGTTTTTCGTTTGCAACTGATCCAATGAATTTAATCGAGATACTGCAAGGTACTCGTATACACAAAACTTAACAAAAATAAATTTAAGTTCGACATTAATAAATTCAAGGAAAAGTGCAAGTTTTCTGAAGTGTTAAAAAAATAGCATGACTACAGCATGACTGCATAGAAAACAAGGCGTTCTAAAAATAGGTTTCAAATTCTTATTCTTATCCGAAGGTGTATTTAAAAATTTTAACATTTCTACCATTTCTTGAATCAAGTACAAAACGGGATCTATTTATAAATCAAGCGCGGAAATATTTAGAATAAGTATTTAATTCTTAAAATAAGTATAAAAATCTAATTATAAAACAAATCTGGAAAAAAGTAGAAAATTCTTAAATCAATCTCTGAGAGGTGAAAAAAAACCTGAGTGGAAAATACAATTTACTCTCTCAGCTATTCCATTTTCTTCACCCAAACGGTAATTGAGAAAAGCAATAAGTTGTGATTCAAGATTTACTTGATCGAAATTCGATGGATGCGACTTATCGGACATCATCGGATATTATATCTTTAATCGGATCTTTATCTTTATGGGGTATCCAACGAGAGCATGTGGGAGCGTTACGAGGGGTACTATTTATATTTCGGGAATAGCAAATAATAAACATTTTTAAATGAAAATGGCTATATTCCCCTTGATGATCAATACACTTTTGCATTCGTTCAAACCATTTGTCATAGCAGTTTTTCCATTCCTCTTGAGACACCTCCAAAACATGGTTTTTGAACGCTTCACCTGCTTCTTCGGCGCTCGTAAATCGTTGACCACGCAGTTTACCTTTGATACTCGGGAACAAGAAGAAGTCATTGGGTGCCAAATCAGGACTGTACGGAGGATGCGTCATTAATTCGATGTTTTGACTGCTCAAAAATGCACTTGTTTGACGAGATGTGTGAGAGCTCGCATTGTCATGATGGAGAATGATTCGTCTTTGGCGGTTGGTTTTACGAATTTCTCCGAAGACTTGCGGCAAACAAATGGTCGTGTACCACTCAGAATTGACCGTCCTACATTGCTCAAGCGGAACAGTGGCCACATAGCCCATTCGGCCGAAGAAACAGGCGATCATTTGCTTCGCTGTGCTTCTTCCACGAACAACTTTTGTTGGATTTGGCTCGTATTTATCTGCTAACTTTTTCTAAAGTTAGCGGACTAAGTTTTTTCTGTTTTGAAACAGCTTCACATATTATTCAAATTATTCATATTGACAAACATATGGTTTTCTCAACTTGGTCTGCTAACTTCTTTGGGGTACTTAAATTTATACGTCAGAGCACAATTCCTAAATGTTTATAAAACTTTTTTGTAAGAACAATGTTGTTATGAACTATGTTTGCTAGTATAAAAAGCATTTAAAAATTCCATTGCATACTTTTCGGCATATAAACAACATAAATTTTTATAGTTTTCAAATTCAGTTTAATATTAAAGTGCATTGCATGTAGATTTGAATAATAAGCACACCTTATAGCTATGTACATACATATAAATGTACGTTATAAAGACCTCGTGCAGCCACTGCCGCCTTCAAAAACACAGCACACAATGCAATTTTACACGCTCCATATATAAAACTTCGACTCCAAAACTTAAACCTCTTTCATCGTATTTCACTGTGCCGTGCGGTGTAATGTAATTAACATGCGATTTTCTGATTGCATTTCAAGTTGTCATAAATCAGCGCTTGTTTTACGAAATCTAATGCGATATGCAAGCAAACATGTAGACGCCCTCTAGCGTCCGGTACCCCAGCCACATATCTATGGTAAGGCTTTGCATATACACGAGTACTCGTACATAGAAATAGGCGTAGAGTTTGTAGTTAATTTGAGTGGACTGTGCATTGCGGCATTAAAAAGCACGCATAATGTTGATTTCCTAAACGCATTCATTTCAATTTGTGTAATATGAGTTGCCCTGAATCCCCGTAGTGGTTGCCGTGTGCAGCAGTGTGGGTTCCGTAAATTTTTGCATAATCGCTGATGCTGATTTTTGCGCAAAAGATAAGAGTAACGACGTCGCCATAGACGTCGTGACATTCATTCGTTGTGGTAATTAAGAGGTTGCCAAAAAAATGGAGGCAAGAAGCCTGTGGTGGTTGCAAGTGATTAGACGGGGTGTTAATTGGTATGGCAAGGCTGTTGATGTGTATATTTTGAATATTGAAGTATTCTTTTGGGTTCTATTAAAACGGAGAAGTAAGTGTGCTGTAGTTGAGGTGCATGATATTATTATACCCTACAATAATTACAAAATGAGTTTTACGAAAATATTAATGATGAAACTTAAATATATAGAAACATAGAGAAATATTTGATGTGAAATGTATGGTTACGTTTTGTTTCTGTTCTACTTGAGCTCTACAGCACTTCAAAAGTATACAAAATAATTTAAACTTGTACATCTAGCGTTCGAAAAAATGGACTGATTATGTGGCAACTTGAAACTGTAGCTTGAAATAAGTGTACAATTGATTGAATCCAATTTAGTTTAATATTAAGCCTAATTAATAATAGGTGATATTGTGTAAATTTCCCACTTATATCAGTAAAAATTTGAGGCATAAACTGTAAAGTGTGTTAGCTAATATTGTGTTCAAATTCAAGTTTTAATTTAATTTCCAACTATTTCTAAATATTTCATACGCAACAAAATTAAACTCAGCTCTCTACCCAATCCACAATAGCCAAAAATGCGCAAGTCATGACAAATACTTATTTCCCTTTCAAAAACTAAAAACTGAATTAAATTCCAGCGTTGCCTAACAAAGGTCAAGTGTAAAGAGTGTTTAAACTTTGGTTCTACTTATTTTTATTACTTTTTAAATGTAAAGACTAACTAAGCCGGTGCCTTTGCTTTGGATGTCAAATGCAAAGCAGAATTAAGAGACAAAACAAGATGAAGCAAAAATACTATAACGGGAAAGTGCTTATGTTTTGTTAGTGTACTGTTCTTTGAGTGTAGCGTGTCGTTTGTTTCCTTGTTGGTGTTCTTTTTTTGCATTTTCTTATGTTTTGCTGGTGTAATGTACTTTGATTAGAGCGTGCTATTTGTTTCCTTTTTGGAGTTTTTTTTCTTCTTTTTCTCATTTTTTGAATTGTCGACCCTGTACACATAAAGCGGAGTACAAAACATTTTAGAGTGGGAGTGTGAATTCTTGTCCGTTACCATATACGTGTGTTTTTCTATCATTGCATTAGTAATATTTTCAAATCGCTTTTCACGCGTTGTATATAACCTATTCCGATTTTCACTGATTTTCGCACAGTCAGGAGTATATTAATTTATTTACAGTATAAACATATATAAATGATTTCTAACGAATTTCTACAGAGTATTTAAATTTGCCGTTGCTGAGTTTGCAGTTGGTTTGCACAACAACTAATTTTGGAGTATCGAAATGATTAATTTGGAAGCCAATATACAAGGTCTGTCGCAAATGAAACATGACTTTTTAAAAATAGGTTTCTGGTTGCGCCACCTATTGGAAAGGTAAATCCTTCACTCACATCTTATAAATTTATGACAATTGGACCCCTACAAGCTAAACTATCGCGCTAAAAGTGACAGTATCTTTTGGGCATCGGTCGAAAAATGAATCTCGAACAAAGAGCAATTACAAATTAAGTTCTATTTTAAACTTGGTAAAACTTCACCAAAACGTAACAAATGATGAAACAAGTTTATGGTGACAATTGTCTATCCCGTAGCAATGTTCACGAATGGTATAAACGTTTTCAAGAAAGTTGTGAAGACCTCTGTGACGATGAAAAGTCTGACCGGCAAAAATCAGTTTTGATCGGGCAGAACATTGAAAAAGTGCGTGAATTCATACAAAATGACACGAAATCTTCGTTGCGTTATATGGAAATGGAATTAAATATTCCCAAAAATTCGATTCATCGCATTTTGACGGAGAATTTGGGTCTACGGAGGGTGTGTTCGCAATTTGTTCCGCATAAATTGACTGATGACCAAAAATTGCTCCGAATCCAACATTCTAAGGACTTAATTAAAGAGTGGAGAAAGGAGGAAAACTTCAATTATTCAATTGTGACTGGTGATGAGACATAGTGCTTTCAATATGATGCCGAAACCAAACGTCAGAGTGCCGAATGGAAGCATCCAGACGAGCCAGAACAGAAAATAAGTCGTCTTAAGAAGTCAAAAGTGAAGACAATGTTGATTTGTTTCTACGATTCTGAGGGCATTGTATACCGAAAGTTCGCCCCACCTGGCCAAACGGTTAATGCTGTATTTTATATTGGTGTTATAAAGCGTTTTCTGTCGCGTATTCGTCGTGTTCGACCACAATACCGTGAGTCAGGGAGTTGGTGGCTGTTGCACGATAATGCGCCGTCCAAAAATGGCATTTTAACCATCAACCATTCACCGTAGTCGCCTGATTTGGCTCCGTGTGACTTTTATCTACATTCATTGAAGACATTGAAGCCATCCAAAAGGCGTCGATGGGCATTCTCAAGGACATTCGAAATGCTTTTTGACCGTGCAAAACGCTGTATCGAAACTATTTTGAATAAAAAAAATCACTTTTGCAAAATATTAAGTTTTTGTAGTTTTTTTCGAACAGTCCTGTTTCTGTTGCGACAACCTTGTATACCTACATATACATTTAACATTGTCGGTGTTATGAATCAATTTCGAAAATATTATATTCCAAGAATACGAGCCACAAGGGGAAGTTGTTATTCAACTTGTTCGAACGAACATGGCTATATTGACTTATCTCAATGACTTATCTGATGAAGTACGTTATGTATACTTTATGGTGTGCTTCTGATGCTCTATAAAATTAATACACTACACCTTCCATATTCATACATGAGTGACCTGGTAGAAAGTAAATCGGTCTTGTACCAATTTTGGATCAATAACAATGTCATCCTTCAAATCGTATCCAGCGAGTCAATGGAAACAAATTTTACATTTTTAGAATCATGGTTAAATTCAAAGTCGTGCAGTAACTAAATACTTGTTGAAAAAACCAATGATGAAATCAAGTCCGAATTAAAAGAAGCTTATGTGGATACTGCTCCTTCTATATCAACCATAAAATATTGAACAGCTGAATTTAAAAGAGATTGTACGATGATTTTTGACATTGAGCGTTCCGAATAAAAGTGTTCACTTAAGCAGAATCGGTTGAATTTATGCAAAATTAAAACGGACCGACCGCAATTAGTGAAAATAGTGCACTTCCACAAGTATATTTTGTATTTCCAAGCCTGAAGACATGACTTCGTAGACAAAGATTCATTGCTGCAATCGTTGATTATTTTAAAGGTTTTAGGAATCTTATTATCTTTTAGGATCTTATTATTTAGAAGGCATCGCATAATAGCAGAACGTTGGAGTAGTTCAAAACAAGCAACAACTTTCATATAGCAGCTATAGAGCTCAACCTCACTAAGGATCATATTGGTCCATGTGTGACAGCTGGGGTAATCTATTAAGCTCAACAAACAAAAAAAAAGCAGAAACCAGGAAACCCCCTCGTGAATGTCCTGAATGCCTTTATGGGACTGCGCCTAAAACTGTGTGGAGCACATCTATTAATATACTTGCGAAGCTTTTGTCCCTAATAAATCATCATATTCAATTTTAAGTTTAAATTGACTATGGGATTTTTATACTCTGTACCTATACGGTTATATTAAAGCAGATCGACTCTAAATTTTATGAGTATCTAAAGTAGAGACGATATAGACGTTCGTCTATTTGACAAAGAGATCTTGTATGCTATAAAAGAGAGAGAGACTTTAATTTTAGATATTTAGTGTCGCTTTCTTTCTCTTCAGATAAAGTGTATTAATTATTATTATGCCAACCCTACATTACAAACCACATACAAACCTAGACCATCTTTAAGTTTTCATCACACTTACTGAAAATAAAAATTATAATACATTACATACTTTTTTACACTATGGGTACAGTATATAATAAAAGTATTCTTGTCTAGACCGATAAATTTTCAGTGGGTCTCCAATGTCTTCATGTAACTGCATGTCAAAATTTCTGTTAAATGTTAACAACACATTAATAAATAAAAAAAAAAAAAAAAACAAGAAACAGAACAGAGATAAACTTTAATTCAATTACAAGCGTCGAAATCTACCCTCTTCGAAAACACTTCCGGCTGTTCGTTATATCCGCTTCCGGCGTGCGTATGACACCCCCCTCCAAACGCTTTAAAGCAAACACAGTCAGTCGACTTACTTTTGACGGTGTCTGTAATAACTTCAAATGTGTTTTGTTTGCCTCCAGATTTAAAAAAAAAAAAAAAACGCTGGGTTGCACAGTGTTGCGCTATTATTTTTGTTATGCAATTGGCAGCCATTTTCTTGTCAACGCCATTTTATTTTGATACTTCCCTCTGCAGATTACGACAAATGTCAAAAGACAATCAAAGCTAAGCGCGCCAAATCGTCATTTTCAGAAGAAGATTTTCAAAAGAAAATTTAAAGTTGAGTAAAAACGAATCAGTAGGCAACTTACATGTAGCACAGCAGTTAATCCTATAAAAAAAAAACAAAAAAATACTGCAGAGTGAGAGTAAAATAAATAAATCTCACTATAGACGTAACATTAAAAGACGAAAAAAGATCAAAGGCATTAAGGCAATGAAATTAGCTGAAGCGTCTTGCATAAATTGACAGTTAAGTTTATTTTATTTCTCCCACTTATATAGCCTAGAATGTACTTTAATTGAATGAAAAATATGTGTAGCATATTTTAAGGCTTTAAGGCTTGAAGAGATTTTTTTGTTGTTGTCTTTTTTTTGTTTTTTTTTTTTTTGTAGCAACACTAACCACAACTCAGATAAATTAGAACATCACATGTCAGAGATATATTCTGCGGTAAATCTTTGGTTACGCACAATGCACACTTCTCAAAGTTGCTGTACTTTTCAACACTGCACCTCAGAATTTCTAAGAGTTTCTCCATCCTGTCGACAGACTTTTCATGCACAAATGTTTATGACACATTTTCATGTGCGGTTTAACGCAAAAATTTGAGATGTGCTTGGTAACTTGGTAAATTTTGCTTGCAGATAATCAGTTTAGTAACAGACAACGCACGCCTACAAGTATGCTACAGACTTTGCATATAAAGGGTTTTTCAATAACAATGCACACTTAATTTTTTTCGGAATCTATCAACCATCAAAACTTGAGTCAAGGTTTATATTTTTATCGTGGTGAAGTACACAAACGTGCAACTTTTGGAAATTAGTAAAAATTATTACCGAAGGTCTGATTCGGTGATCGCAACTTTAACAGCGCTTACTCCAAATTTTAGTGGTAATTATCATGCCTCCAGACGTGGTATAGTATATAAAATCGAGTCAACATATTTACTATTGCATGTTCTTGTGCCAGTGAGACAACGCACAGGTCGAAATACTGCAAATATCGCATGCGTAAGTGCTTTAGTTCAAAGTGAGTAAAATCTGTCGATTTCACGCCGTTCACAAGAATTGAGTCGCACTAAAACCACATTGTGGCAAATTTTGCATTAGTTTCTTGGCCTACGTCCTTACAAGATCAAATTAACTCAAGAGCCTCAGCCTCTTGATCTTTTGGAGCTCCGAAACTTCTTCGAATGAGCTTTGCAAAACTTTAAAGAAAATTCTGAATTTCATCAAAAAATCATCTTCAGCGATGAAGCTCATATTTGCTACATGGCTTCATCAATAAGCAATATAAGCGTTACCGAATAGCAACAGACCCACATGTGCTTAAATAAACTCCATTGCAATAGGAGGTTTGATTGGATCATATGTTACTGTCAACGAAGTTCGTTATCGTTCCATGCTGGAAGGTTATTTTTATATTGATATTGACACATGAAAAACAATAAATCTATTGAAGAGAAAGTTCGGTAGCTGTATAATCTCGAGAAATGGGCCGGTCGAATGACCATCTTTCCCATGCGATTTAACGCCGTTCGATTAGTTTTTATGTTGTTACGTTAAGTCGTTGGTTTATGCCAACAAGCCAACAACATTAAAGTAGCTCATGAGCAATATCGAACTCGAAATTGCCAATGTTCCGGCCGATATGTGTGTGATTTATTGTTTGGAAAGTTGGTCCCCAAAGAATCGATTGCTGCAAACGTGCTCGCGGCAGTCATAGGAACGAGATTGATTTCCATACTTAAATGTAAGATGTATACATTTAGCCCAATATCTCAATTATTCTGAGTTTTATTTATATATAAAATTGGTATGTTCCTATTGAAAAACCCTTTACATATATATGAATATCCTTATCCATATATAAACGCAAAAACAAACTAACTAAAAATCATTTAATACACACACACACACACACACGCACATATTTGTATAAGCACACTTCCGGAAACAAAGCAATTTGCGTTTAAGTCTTCGCTAGCATAAAGTGTTGTATACTTTTAGGCGTTCAGGCGTAAAATTGCTAAAAAATTACACACACACACACACACACACAGAGATGCTTTCGCTGTATGTGTGTGTGTGCAAGTTTGTAAGTTCAGCCGTGTTCAGCTATGATAAATTATGCTCGCACTCAGATTGAAGCGTTGCGTTAAGTGGCTTATTTAAAAATGCATGAAAAATTGTAGCATGCTTTTAGGTGTCGCCATATGAATATCGCTTTCAGGGTGGCATAATGATATTGAATTATGTGTTATGCGATAAGTTAAGACGATATTGCATTATGCGACATATTTGCTTATATGTCGCCAAGAAAATAGTTAGCAGTGCGCCTTGGAGTAGGCAATGGAATATATGTACTTTATATATAAATAAATAATTGCAATTTACGAAGTCTTAAATATTTCTCAGGCTTATGTGCAAGGAAGTGGTTATATGTACAGTAAATATTGCTTTAAAATTACTTTGAATAATATGTTTCAGCATTTATAGAATTTATATAGCATAAAATCATCAATGGAACGATATTCAATATACATATACGGTTGTAGTGCCACATAAGTAAGCAAATAAGTGCATGCAAAACATAGTTATTACCATCTGAACAAATTCACTTTCGTAAAAGCGAAAGTGAAACCGGCACAAAGTTGAATGTCAGGAAACAGCCAGTGCGATAATAAATTTGTCACGTTGTTCATTCGATGGTTTTTATGATTCGCTACTACTTTATGCTCCGTCAAAATGAAGAGAAGCATCAAAATGCTGCGTAATAGATTTTTTTTTATTGGTTTCAGAAATCTTTTGGTTTAAATTGTTTATTAACTTTTTTTTAAATTTATACCTCATCAATAGACGTTTTCTTCTATATTAGTTGTATGGCATCTAGAGTTGGAATTGCCAATTCGGTTGCATTTCACTGGCGGTATAACTTCATTCACGATCGGTGCTGATTTATGAACACCTTACTGCAGTATTTTAAGTGCATTTTTTTACACTCGTCTGTCCACAAAATATTTCTCCATATCTCCAAAGCCCAATCTAAGTGTTCTTCTGCGAATTTCAATCTGTTCATATTAATGGGTCCGAACCTGAAACAGCTGAACCTGTATATTACATGGACCTGACTAATTCATTCATTCCTTTATTCATTTAAATGTTAGAGAGATGATTTGAGAAAAGTAGTTTTCTTCAATGGTGAAATTGCTCACCAAAGCGAAATGCCACTCCTAAGAAGGGAACATTTTAATACTCTCTACGGTTTATATATTCTACACAGCAAACAAATAAACACAATAAATAATTAAACACGTATTTTTGACGATTTGCAACATTTCATTATCAAGGAAATCTTGGAAGATATTATATGCGAGACAATGTTTTAATTTTTCCTTCCAATCGTCTTGAAACTAGAGTATAAATTGCATTAAGGTAGGTAAAAACCAGATAACGCCCTCTGCCAATCATAAAGTCCAGAGCTCTCTCCCTCACTCATCTCTCTTAATTTACTAATAAATAACATCGAAAAAGTCAAGGTCAGTGACGCCATAGAAATAAGCAACAGACGAAAATGTGTTGCTTTAGTTTGGTACCGCTGTATACACACAATGAAAGAGAGGAATTTGATTTGTCTATTTTCTTATTTACATCTTTCTAAGCACTTTAAAGTTTAGCATATGGTAGAATAAAATAGTAATGTAGCGTGTTACGCTTATCAGTTCTCTTTTTTTTGTGTCTTTCGGTTCCTTGGCTTTCAGTTGGGAAAAATAGAACATTTTTTCTATCTTTGTCGTGCTCTTAAGAGCGATTCACATTGTAAAGCATGTCGGTCCTGTTGTGGACGCACTTGCCAACATATTGGCGAGCATCAGTTGGGGCTGTTTTTTGATGGTATTTTTGTTGTGAAAATTTAAAATGGAGACGAATCAAATAAATATTTAAAACAAAAAAGCGAAAAAATTAATTATTGCAAATAAATTTCTCACTTACTGCCGCTTTCTTTCTGGACGGCACTGATTAAGAGCAGGGCGGTTCAAAAGGAAAGCGTCCAAAGTGTCTGCTTTGCACTTCGTGATATTTTATGCGAATCGTATGTGGGTGGGAACATGAATGTGTTCGTCCCCCTGAGGCTATGGCTGGACAGCGTTGATTTAGAAGAGAAGCGTTTTTCGTGACACTCCTGTATTATGAAAATTTTTATTGTTGGTTACTTTTAAAGCAAAAGGTCATATTTCGACCACTGCGGGAACTCTAGAATTGCTACATTTTTTACATGTGGGATGATTTTGCGATACGAATTAACTTGCAGTAAGTAATTAATCAATGCCAAGTGGTAATTATCCAATACGTAAAAATTTATCATTTTATCGAATTGACTTTCGCAAAATCTGCCCGAAAGTGAGCACCGGAACGGGCCTAAAAAATACTCATACGTGTTTCGTCGATTTAAGCAAATTTCATTATTAGTACTTTCCACTGTATGAGAGTACATTTGTCAGTTCCCTCGCCATGTTCTTTTAAGTGAGTGTAGTGAGCCCCCCCCCCCCCAGTGTGGGCTCACTAAAATTGTCTTTTCTATGTCGCCTCAAAGTTCAAAGTGCACGCTTGCCAAAACAGCATGTCAGGCATTCTTATGTCAGCTACATTTCAGTTCAAAAACAGACTCCAAACCAGCGCCAAAAACATCAAATACCAAAGTCGAGTATTGAGAGTGGCTGCCAAGTTACGTCAGTGTCACAGTGCCGCATGGTTTGACTTGGCTGGTTCGCTGGCTGACTGGCTAGCAACGTTGATTTAATGGCGTGGAAAATTAGAAAACGTTTGTAAATCCTGAACTCATTCTGTTTGCTGTCTGCCACTAAGTCAGCCACTAAGCTATGCTGTTTTTTTTTCAGTTGAAATTTTTGTTGCTTTTCCTTTAATGTTCCACTTATTTAGTTTAGTTAAATTTCAAGCTGACAAGCTTAGATCAGGCAATGAACTGTGCATGCAAGAAACTTAAGACGATAACGCCAAAAACATAAAATTTCATATAAATTTTCAACTCTTATCGGAAAATTTCTGGAATTTCTCAAATAAAAGAAGCTCGCTTGAAATAAGTAAATGATGTACTGTTGGTAAATGTTGGTACAATTGTCAGATGGTTCGTGCGAAATGACTTGGTAAAGAAGTTAGTGTTTTTCTCATTTTGCGAATTTCGAAGTTCATCTAAAACGCTGTCAAAATTTTAAAGAAAACCTACGATATTAACGATATTAAAGAAAACGAAGATATTACCATCTGAACAAATTCACTTTCGTAAAAGCGAAAGTGAAACCGGCACAAAGTTGAATGTCAGGAAACAACCAGTGCGATAGTAAATTTGTCACGTTGTTCATACGATGGTTCTTATGATTCGCTACTACTTTATGCTCCGACAAAATGAAGAGAAGCATCAAAATGCTGCGTAATAGTTTTTTTTTATTGGTTTCAGAAATCTTTTGGTTTAAATTGTTTATAAACTTTTTTTTAAATTTATACCTCATCAATAGACGTTTTCTTCTATATTAGTTGTATGGCATCTAGAGTTGGAATTGCCAATTCGGTTGCATTTCACTGGCGGTATAACTTCATTCACGATCGGTGCTGATTTATGAACACCTTACTGCAGTATTTTAAGTGCATTTATTTACACTCCTTCGTCCACAAAATATTTCTCCATATCTCCAAAGCCCAATCTAAGTGTTCTTCTGCGAATTTCAATCTGTTCATATTAATGGGTCCGAACCTGGAACAGCTGAACCTCTATATTACACAGTGACTCTGGTCACTATTTTAAAAATGGAGGAAGTTTTGTTTATTTTTGAGTGTTGCATGAAAATTTGAGTGGGTCCACAGCTGAGCCACTCCCTGCAGAACTCTGATGTGCAGCGGCTGCGCATAAGAAACCACCATATAGAATTTCAAACAGATTTTGACTAAAATAAAGAAGTTTTTCATACAAAAGCAAAAAAGTGGGAGGTTTGTTTACATGGGGACTGCTCGAAATGCTGCAATAAAAAGTTTAGATGCCGGTTTCAGCTATCTTAAAATTGAACCTCAAAAAAAATACGCAACTATGTGTCAGGGATTTAGCAGTCGACATTCGGGTCTTGCTTGAAGGGATGTAGAGCATCATGCACAATTTTTTGCAGATAACCACATCGTGACTATTTCAATAAAAACATTCCGTAAGCGTATCAATCTCCCATGGTCTTGTGTGACTTTTTTCTGCTACCATTACAACTCCGCGCAAAGCGTTTTCACCCGATTAGGTAGAAAAAATAAAATTCGTTGAGAGCGTTGAAAGTTATTCCAAATATCGACCTGTGAATAGTGTTTCGAAGATTTGAAACTGAAGGGAATTACATTGAAGAAGACAAAATATATATCAAAAACTCGTTTTATTACAATTTCCTGATACTTTTTGATCAGAAGTTATATAGCATCAGCAGGTGTGGCTGCCAACTTAAAATGCAGTTAATGACTTAATAAATTCATACAAAGGCATACCGCAAAAGCAAAGTGTAAGCCCATCCAGACAGACAGTCAGTCAGTTAGTCAGTCAGTTTCCCAAGCCGCCTCAGCTGTATCAAGGTAAAAAAGGTGGTAATGCACTTAATTTCAATTAAATTCAACTTCGGCTTCCGTTCGTGCGTCTTTTGTGCGCATTTTTAATGAAGTTTGTTGCGGTTTTTACAGCTCTACCCCCTTGGCTTTTTCTTAGCCTTTGCATTCTGCATGTTGCCACTTCCGTTGCCACTTCCGTTGCAAGTGCTTTGCACTTCCTGTTTCTCTTTGTTTTACTCTTTGACGCTACCTCTATTGGGTTTAAGTAGAAACTTCAAGAAAAAGCACCAAACAATCCGGATGTAAAGATGAGAGATGCAGTCTTGTTAAAATGGCGTTAGCGCGTGTAAAGTTAATAAATTGGCAAAAACAAAACTAAAAACAGAAAAAAAAACGTGCGCAAAAGTGGTTTTAATTAATTGTGCTAGCTTATGGCATAATAGTGTTGATCAACGACAACAGACGTTTGATGTTGGCAATAAAGTAGCGTGCAGGAAAGTTTTGTGGCCTATGAAACTTTTTTTGAACTTTTGAGTTGTGTAAATTTTTCAAATTGTTGAAATTATGCAAAGCTGTTATTTCTTTACAGTAGATATTTTAAAATTCAACTACAATAATTTAACTTCAGAATAATGATGTCACCTACCATACAGAAAAGTGTCTATACGAGCGTAGATTTTTAAATAATTTACCTTGGTAAGAAAATATTGGGAGCGCAAATAAGTTTTGACAATTTTTTTTGTCAATTTCAAAATTTTATTGTAACAAAATGGTTATAAATGCATACTCACAATATTTTCCATCGCTAGCCTCAACGTTTTTTCCATCGTTCGGGCCGCGTACGGATTCCATGCCTGAATGAAAGCAATTTTTTCAATGGTTATAATTTTGGATGTGCCATGAACCATCGAACAGAATAGGTGCTAATCAGAAGAAGCAACGTATGAAGACTTCCCATTTCAGCGTTATCAAGTAGGTTTTTAAGACTTGTGCAATATGAGGCCGAGCATTGTCGTGCTGTAAAATCACTTTATCGTGCCTCCGCTCGTATAGAGCGCGCCTATCCACTTTCCGTTGGAGCATTTGCTTTTCGGCGTCTCTTTCTTTGAGTTCGTGTTCTAGAGCATAGATCCAGAGTTTGGTGTGCCTTTCTATGTGCGTCCATGACCGATAAACGTTTGTAGTGCCATATCTAAGGAAGTAAGTAAACTATTGTGTAAGTTTCTAATATTCTTTTTCAACTATTAATTTGCCAATTTTAATTATAGATTTGCCTGTCTATAAATAGCCAATGCACAAATGTTTTAGTTCCCAGCCAACTAAAAACATATATGCAGTATTAGCAACAGAGTCTTAGCAGACTATTATACTAAATACTTATAAAACCTTTGTATATACTCTCATACTTTGTGCGTTTAAGCACCCCATTGAATTCAAAGGGTTTTCTAATATTATAAACGTAGTTACCTCTTAAATATGCAACGAGTGCCACCCACACAATAATAAGCTTAATAATTATTGCATAGCATACATTTAGGCGCTACTTCTATATACTAATACTATTCTATACTGAGCTATTACTTCATTTGTTGCTACAAATCCTTTTGCTAATATTGACTCGGCCGTCTAGTCGAACTCAACTCGAATCTCCGCCTATCGCAACATATTAAACTTGTATGCCATGTTGAGTTCATTTTACGCTTCCGGCGGTCGGCTGTGTTTTCCGTATACGGTCTATCTCAAAGGTGCCTCTGCAAGGTAAGCAACACCTTTTGAACTCACCTTTGTGAACTTTTGTTTGTCTACATGTATGTTGTATCTAATATCTATCGTGTTTGTCTGACTGTGTCCGTCTGTCTGTCGGTCTGTCTGTCTGTCTGATTGTCTACTTGCCTAGTAGTGTATGCTGTATAGAGAAGTTGTTGTTGCATGTTAAACTTACGCATTATTGTTTGTTTGACAATGCGTCCTATCTGTCTGCTTCCGCTGCTCGTGGCACTTATCAGATAAACCCTCACTCGCTCTAGATTCTCATCTAGCTCAAGGGCGCAAACAATTTTCTAGTCTGAAAAGTTTTTCTTAGTCTTTTTATACGGAAAATGTGCTGCTCTGCTTTTAGCACTTGTTGTTATTGGTGTGTGTGTGTGTGTGTGTGTGTGTGTGTCTATGGCGGCTCAACTGGCATATCGTTGCATACCTTTAGGCGCTATATGCTTGTATCGTAGTTTTATGTGGTTTTTTCATGTCTGAGAGCAGACAAACTTAATAAAAATTTTATGATTTGCGAATATGTGTCAGATGTGTAAATATTTTTAGCAACACATGAGACAATACATGTTCAGAGGAGTATGTAGATGACAGTTTATAATAATTGATCTCTCAATTAGATAACAAAGTGTAGTTAAATGCTGCGAGATTAGTTTTTTTTTTTTTTATCATACACAGAGTAGAATGTTGTTATTTAAAATGGCTTCAACTTATAAAAATGGTGAATGTAACTATAAATCTTAAGAACCACAAAAGATATGTAGAAAATGGTAAATAATTTTCTAGTCAAATTGTTACTTCGTCCAAGATTTTTTTTATTTATTTTCGTAACAATATCATTTTTTGGTGCCAGTATGGTTCTTTCACACAACAAATTTTCCTCTTGAATATTATGTTGCAGATTTGGAAAAACTTGAGGAATAAAAAAAAGAATCAACAATTTTTTTCCCTTAACAAATAATCAAATGTAAGTGTATCTAACCACAAAAAAATCTTCCAATTAACCAATATCTTCATAAATTATAGCCTATGTGTTATTCTGATATATGAGCTATATTGTTGTAAAGTTTCATTAAAATCCATTCAGTAATTTTTGCGTGAAGGAATTACAAACGTCCACACATCTATACAAACTTTCTAATTTATAATAATCCAAATAGAATATCTTTAAAATATATGTTCTGTTATCGTAGAATTGGTCAATACAACCACAAAAAAAAAAACCTTTTAACGAAGTAAAAAGTAAGTGACGGAAGCTCACAAAACTTCTAATATCAATTTTGTGATATTTATGCTCTTCACACATAATGTGAATAGTATTATAATTTAATCACAATGTTTGCAACGCTTTAAAGGCAACATCGAAGATCCCACTAAGTATATTTATTCGTGATCCGCATGGCAATACAAATCTATTTAGCCTTGTCCATCTGTCTGTCTGTGCGTTTCTACGTGTTTTATTCCCACAACCTTCAAAACTCTGGTTTGAAAGTTGGTATGAAGACTTTTAATATCCATAAGCAATACTTACCGCTATATAACAGATGGAAGGTATACCTCTCATACAATTTAAAGTTAATAGCACTTATAGTTCACAAATAGTTTTTACATATTATTTGTTAACTACGCGGCAGCATATACAGTGTGTTTTTAGAGGTTCCATTTTCCGACAAGGATTAAAATGTCATAAATTGGTCAGATCTGTCCACTATTGTCGTTTGTGCTATGTTTGGTTCGCCATTTTATCATGAATAGACTAGAGTCAGAACAAAGCTTGCAAATTGTGAAAATTTATTTCGAAAATCGTGCTTCAGTTCGGGAATGCTACTGTGTGCTACGTCCATATATCATTTACAACAAGCTTCCAATTAACCAATATCTTCATAAATTATAGCCTAAGTGTTATTCTGATATATGAGCTATATTATTGTAAAGTTTGATTAAAATCCATTCATTAGTTTTTGCGTGAAAAAGCAACAAACATCCACACATCCTATCTGAAGAGTATAATAAAAATAAATATTTAATAGCTTTAAGAACTGTGTATATATTTATTTATATTTGTTTACAATGTAGCTTTTAGAAAATGACTGTTTATTGAAGGCTTGTATTAAAACTTTCGATGACACATAAAGCAACAAACCAAATTACTGTCTGCAGCGTGTGTAACTGTACTACATAGTAGAGTAGAGTTAGAAGCGAGATATATATTTACAATATTTTCACCTTCTCTCTTAATTTAAGCGACATTTAAAATACCACTTAATAAACAGTAAAAAGCGCTTGCTCTTAATGCCACAGACACTCGTGGACGAAACATTTGCCAAGACATTTAAGTAAAAAGCGTCTGGCACAAAGGACCTTCAGTCGTTCACTTCATGAGACAATGAAGTCTTGAACCGTGACGAACGCGGACGACATCGTTGAAACTTGATTCCCGCGGCAGACATTTACAAATAAACAGCGTTAAATTATAGGTGCCAGGATAACCGACAATGACAGCGTGGTAGCAAGGAGTGTCTTTCCGTATGGCTCGAGTACTAGGTGTAAATAATATGCACAGCACACTAAATGCAACAAAAATGCTAGAGTAGACAACAATTGTACTAAAATATATGTATAGGTATACTTCGAACTTCTTGGCAACTTTAACTTCAACAAAGACACAAATTGCACTCGAGTAACTTAAAAAGTTTTGCTTCAAACAGGTGAGATAGTTTGTATTTTTTTATTTTTTTTTTTTTTGTATTTTTTTCTTTGAGCTTTGAGAAGTTTTACGTAGCAAAAACGATTGCCAATGAAATGATTTTTGAACTAAAAACTTCGCTGAACTGTCGCGAATCGATTGAATGCTTGTAAGAACATATCTCACATCTGTATCTATTTGTAACTCAAACTGTATCGATAATGTCGCATGGCGATAATTATAATTAAAAGTTTCATACAGCGCATTATTTTTTTATCCGGCACACGCGTTAGCTACAAGTTGAGCTTGTCGCTTGAAACTTTTTCAATTAAATTATGCTTTAATTAAAGGAAATCACGTTTGTTGGTATTCAACGAGGTGGTGCGTGTTCGTATTTTACCAAAGAATTTGCAGTCACATTAATTGCATTTAGCTGTCCTTCTGCAATAAATAATACTTAGTTTGTTTCAGTGGCTTCAACACAAACGAAATTTTAGTTCTGGCATAGTTCCGGTTCTTGGTTGAGGTGCCAAAACGTGTTAAAAAAACATATACGCCTGTTCTAGATTTTGATTCGAATAATTTGAACGGATTTAATAAAGTCTACTTTATTAAAATGGTCGTTGAGAATATGAACTTCATAGTAGCAATTTCCAATGAAATCAGATTGCAAAATATTTCTAAAAGTAACAAAATAAACCATTTTAATGAAGTCGATGCAGAGCAAATGATTCGGAACGGAATCTAGAACGGCAGCTTACAGTTTACTTATCTACGGGGCGGTCAATTTAAACCTACGGCAACTGGAAACGTAAAAAAAAAAATTGTCGAATTTATACAACTGACAATACATGAGTAACTTCTTCACGACTAACGAGTTTTTGTGTCATAATAACGGTTTTTTTTTTACTGTAAATAGTCGCTGATAGCGGTATAGAGAATTTCTGGTTGCAGCAAAATGGCGCAACAGCTGACACAGCCCGTGTCACGTTCGCTTTATTGCGTTCTTTGTTGCTCAGTTGCCTAATTTCGAAAAATGTTGTGATTGGCCACAGCGATCGGCCGACTTAACGCCTTCAGACTTCTTTCTGTAGCATTATTTGAAGTTTATGTCAACAAGCCGCGAACCCTTTAAGCATTGAAAAACAATATTCTTCATGAAATGGCTGCTATTCACTACGAAACACTTTAAAAAGTATTGAAAAATGTTGAAAAACTAGCACATTGGGGCATTCGTTCTGGCGGCGACTCGAAATAAACGAAACAAAGCTTCACAGCAAATAATTTTTTTGTTTTTTTACAATAATTATTACCAAAAAACATTCCGAAGCTTTAAATGGGCCATCTTTGTATGAGACATTTTCAAGATAATATGTATATTAACATCGAAATATTATTCTTTTTCGAGTAAGTTGGCTGGGCAATCTTCTTATACAGAAACTTTGTATATCAGAATAGGCCTCGCTAAAAGCAGTGCGCTTACGCAATGAGCTTTACAAGCAAACATATAGACATGCAGAGGATGCTCTTACGAAATCGTTATATGATCCAAATAAGTACTTAATGTATAACACAGGAACATCTCCATTTAGCGTCCGGTCGGATTCAGAAGAAGCTTTTGCTGACGCATGATAAAACTTGTTTACGCTCTTTGAGCTAGTGTCCAAATGATGTATTTGAAACGGAGTCTTTCCAGGAAACTGAACTAACTACATGAGCTACAAACTCTCTCCCATTACGCCAGATGAGGCAGGCCTTCAAATTAAAGGACTGAAAGTCACCTTAGTGCTTATTTTCAATTTCATAGCTCGCATTGAATTTAATAGTTCCGAATAATTTTGATGGTTCCGAAACTTAGTAAGCCGGAGATTCTTCCAGACCAAAAAGTTTGCTACTTACTTCCTCCATTATATTTAAAAGAATTCTATACCAATTCTATTCATTTATACCAAGATAAATGTTGATAGTTCCAGGTGTGCAGAGCGCCATTTCTGACCAGTCGTCTATGGAGTCGTTCAGTATGAACAGTACAGCTTGGTTGACTTTCTAAACGTTCAGCAAGTATTTGAACTCGTCGGGCATGAAGGATTGCTCTAAAAGCATAAGTCTCTTCTACCAGCCGCTTAATACCTACTGGCCAAGTCGTACTTTGGACGTTTGCTTTATAGCAGAGGACGTATTTGGACCTTTTCTAGACCTTTTCTATACACACTGTACACTGCAGATTTGCTGGTTTCAGTCTCACCCAACTCAATAATCGCCTAATACCCGGGGCCACTGTTTAGGTGGCTAGCTAAGCTAGCTGTAGTGAGGCGGTAGACCTCTCATAGCAGTTCCTGGATGGCATCAGCAGATAAGCCAATCGTTGGACTCTAATGGCAGTAAGTTGCAGTACTGTACGCTGCTTAGAGAAAATTAAAGAAAAACAAAACCAAATGTGAAGCCAATACAGCTTTAATAAGCTTCAAATGATTTTTCAAATTGTATACTTAGCAACTATAAAGAGAGATAAACAAGAAAATTTTATTTACATTAATGTCGCCTTTAAAAAATTGTCCATTAAGATTGAAATAGTCAGCCAGAAGGCATAATAAATAGCAACCTCTCAGGAACATCTCCATTTAGCGTCCGGTCAGATTCAGAAGAAGCTTTTGCTGACGCATGATAAAACTTGTTTACGCTCTTTGAGCTAGTGTCCAAATGATGTATTTGAAACGGAGTCTTTCCAGGAAACTGAACTAACTACAAAAAAGTTTGAGCTTAAGTGACAAATTTTTTTCGTATGACACTTTTAGGGCCATTTTCACGTCTAGCCTATAAATTTATAGGTAATTTTTTCACACTATATCCTACTTTTCAATTGCACGACTGCTCTTAAGCCTACAAACGTATTGCCTAGTTCGATGAAACAATATATTCGAGTATATTTCAAATATAGCTGCCAACTTGACTACACAGTTTCGATAACAAACCAAAACAAAAGCAAAATGAAAGCAAACAAAATAGAGCGGCGGCGTTCGCTCTCATCCAATTTTTTCTTCTAATTTATACTTTTTATGCGTTTGCATTTGTGCAAATGCATGGACTGTCCAC
This sequence comes from Leucophenga montana, assembly GCA_035044765.1. NCBI lineage: Eukaryota > Metazoa > Arthropoda > Insecta > Diptera > Drosophilidae > Leucophenga > Leucophenga montana. The sequence goes on from JAWNNQ010001706.1 coordinate 114,464, forward strand.
CTGTTCAGCATGTCGCACCTGACCGATAAATAAGACAAAAGTAACGATAACAGACAACAAGTAACGATAACAGACCAAAAATCGATGTACCTATACTGCAGGGCTACTAGAAATGGATTTATTACAATTGTGAAGTCGTAATATACACTACTCAATATTATTCCACCAATAGCATATCTTGGCAATACGTATTCTCGTATGTATTTCTAAGACGTGAAAATGGCTCTTCGAGCGTTAAGAAACTAATATAATTTCTTTTCGGTTCCAGATTCTCTTTGGATTTCTGAGTACGGATTTCGGGCTCTGTACATTTCAAAAAATGTTATTACGGTTCCAGAATAACAGTTTTCGCGCTAGTAAATAAGTTCCAGTTACAATTTTACTGATCCCTGGTTTGTTTCTTTTATTTTTCTACGGCTTTTATTCTGTACGTTTTCTTTCACTTTTGTTGATTTTTCTTTGCATTCATTTCATAATAAAGCAAAGCAGTGTAGAAGAACAGGTAAAACACGACAGAAAGACAACGTGTACTGAAACGTGTTAAAAGCTATTTTTGAAACTTTTATTTAAAGTTTATCTCAGCATTTCTACCGTTTTGGCTTTTTTTTCTTCCAAGTATTAAAAGAAACGCGAAACTTTTTTTGCAAAGAAATATTTGTGTTTTCAAGGATTTTTCTTAGAAGAATGTCGTAGTGATGAAAAGCATTTAATGAAGTTTAAAATGTCAATGCAATATTGCAGTGCTTGGTTTTTGCTTCTACACTTAAATTATAATAAATACTTGCAACAACCATTAAACTCATACGCCAGCATCTAACGACATTCATAAATAAACTTTGAAAATTTAATAATAACGAACGGAAACTCAAAATCACCACAAAACACCAGTTAAAAACTTCCGTTTCCGCTATATAAACACACAAATTCAAATATACATACAAAAAGCGTTGATTGCCTAAAGCACGGCGTATATACACATCCGTACAAACTTATAAACAGGCAGACATTTTATGCGCTTTATTTCTGTGTATGCGAATGCGTGAGTGTAGGTGGCTTTGGGGGCATAGTATGGCAGTTCCAACAACAACAAAAATCGATATTTTAAACACTGCAGAAAAATACACAATAAACATTCACATAAATAGAATCACGTTAAATGAACGAGCAACGTATTCAGCTACACAGTAAGCCGCCATTAAACTTATTTTGAAACAATTTAACACATATACGAGTACAGGCAATACAGTACTATAACAAAATAAACTTTTACTGGTGCTGCCAACTCGTGCCATGTCGACCCTTCAGCTGCATATGCATATGCATGCGATTGTGATTGTGTGTGTGGGAATACACACGCTTGACTGGATTTATGAATGCAACATGTGAAGCGCAAATAGTAACGACAGATTTGCAGGTAGTTTAGAATTGTGTAGCGCATGATACACTTGATAAAATTGCGATATATAATATTATATACCTAACCAGAGCTGGGTGGGAGCGCTCACCTCCACCAGCAACAATTGCCGTGATTCAAATTGTAATAGGTAAATAATCATTTTCAAGGAAAAAAAAATAAAATCATTTATTTGTATAATTACATGAAAACGTGCTAAACACCATTCAGAGGCCATGGTATCTGCTTTATTTTGACACTTATGATATGCACTTTTGACCGAACGTGAACTCCAAGGTTCCAATGAAAACATCAATTTACTAAATAATGGAAATTACATTGGAATACTCGAATTAATTTTGTAGTATGATTCATTTCTTGCCAGCCATTTCAAAGAACATGGAAACAAGAGAAACGATCATGTTAATTGTTTGTCTTCTACAAGCAGAGCGCATGGCCAAAAAAGTATTGTGTCTGTAATGTACGAATGAGAAAAACAAAGTTTTAACCGGTGTCAGTCGACTCTACTGCTGATGTAGCAAACATAGATCAATAGACAGTGGTTGTCAGTTATATTGAAGTTGAACTCTTTTTGACATTGATTTTCAACATACCGGTATACAGATGTTAGCAGCACTTGTTAAGTATTTAAAAGATTTGAGCCCAGACATTGAAAACTTCCCCAGTCAATCATATAACAATGTGCCTAATATGTACGGATATTATTAAGGCATGCAAGCTTCGATACTGGAGCAGAATTTTTACGCTGTCTTTGTCTTTGTTCATGTGATTCAAAAAGCATACACAACGGACTTTTTCGAGTCAAAAGCCCATTGTATAAAATGAAGCTTCTGACTTCTTAAAAAAATCTTTAAAAACTGCAGTTTACACAGAAATCTGGCACAACATTCTTGAAAGATTCAATGCCACCAGCAGATATTTGCAAAGTTCCACGATGGTATTAAATCAATAAAGTATTTAAAATCTTCTGTTGAATTTTTTGAATTGAATTTGAAAACTGAAGTGCTCAACACAAGTTCGAGAATACATAAACCTAACGTACGAGTGCAGGCACTTGACTATGGAAAGTTACCTGCTGTTCCAGGAGTTAAATTCCGCAATGCAGCTTTTTTTTTCCAGTTATGGATTCCATAATCATGTAGATATCACAACGATCACAACGAAAATTTAGATTTTTGTATGAGCATACAACAATGAATGGAAAAAGCGAAAAATCTCGTCGATATTTACATAGAACATCTGAAATTAACACTTCGTAACGAATTGTTACAACTTACTGATTTATTTAAGCTCTATGAAGGGCTTGACGAAGAACCAATGGCAAGAGTTATTTATTCCAAAAGAAAAAGATTGGCGGTAAAATTTTCTTAATATTGAAATAGTACTTCGTATTTCCTTGTCTATGAAAGTGACTAATTGCAGTGAAGAAAGCTCGTTCTCCAAAATAATACTCATCAAAAACAGATTACGTTCGAGCTCAGGATCGGCGCATCTTAACAATCTAATGGTTTTGAGTATTGAAAGCGTTATTCTTCGCGATTTATCTTTTGATGATCTTATTGATATGAATGACTCAAAAAATTCCCGAAAAAGTTCTTTTCTCTTGATCTCAAATTCAATATAGGGTATAAAAAATAAAAACATTATAACTCGTTGTTAAATATTTTATCACTTGTCGCGCTTAACGTTTGAAATGAGGCCCCTGCCATTATTCCTAGCACCGGACTCTCACAAACCTAAATCCTGCCATAAACCTAATACTTCTAAGATTACTGGAGGTTGGTTGAAACGGGTAAACCTTCAAATCGGTAATTTGTTGAGATTGAATGAAGCGGTAAAAGTGGAATATGGTAAATTGCTGGGAACAATCGAGATCATCTAGCCAATAAGTGGTAAAATGTTCTGGTCAGTTTCATTGATCTAGTCCACTGAAGCTAAGAATATGGGAAATTGCAGTTTGATTTTAACAAAACTATTCATCAATTGTTCGAATCAAGCCACCAGAACATGTTGAGTTAATAAAATTAAATTTAAATTTTCAAGCATAGTTAAAAGGTATACAATTATCGGTTTTACTGAACTTAAATTTTTTTTTTTTTGTCACAATACCTTTGCTCCACTTCTTCGCAGAACAAAAATGTTCCTATATACGAGTAGGTGGCATGCAAATATTTACACAACGAAGTTGATAATTATCATACTGGTGTGATTCATTGTAATCTATGCTACATTTATACATATACAGAGCTCTCTGAACCATTTTCACTTGTAGTGTACATACGTGGGATGCCTTTTATATTGTGCGGCTTATAATAAAAACTATGAAAAAATAGTGAGTTATCATTGAAAATGGCTATAATGATTTTTAAAATTTTCTCCTAGAAACAAAAGACAATTAATGCGTGCCAAGTCAGGGCTGTAAGGCGGATAACTCTTTTGTGTGAACCTATGTGTGAGAGTTCACATTGTCGTGGTGAGGGATGCTCCATCTTGGGTTTTATCCATTCTCCGAACATTTTCTGGAAAAGAAATACTTGTCTACTATTGAGAATTGACCGTTCTACGTTGTTCTAATGGAACTGTTGCTACATGACCAGGCGACTATTTGCTTTCAAGTGCTTTGCCAGGGCATAAGTTTTGTTGGATTACGTTCATCTTGGAACACCCAAACACTCGATTGTTGTTTTGCTTCGAACTCATATGATTCGTCACATGTCACAATGGCATAGACATATTTGCGAACCAATTTTTCTAATGCACAAGAGTGTCTCAGTGTAGCGATATGTCATATATGACGATCTTGCAATATCAATTTACGTTTTTGGACAACTTTCACGAAATTCTTCCTGAGCGAAAGACGTCCGCAATTAAACTTGTTCTAGCAGCATTTCACAGTTGCAAAGGATGGTATGAAGTGGAAGGAATTTCGTCGATACACTCTTGTCTTGATAATCTACATCGCATGTCGAAAATTTTCATGATTTCAATCCATTTTTTTTGACGAGATGAATTTTTCAAGTCACGGTAAACAACACAAATAATGCTCGTACAGCAAAACATACTGTTTAGGATTAAGCTAAAAAATGACAAACTTTACAATGGAAACAACAACACTCAGTATTTGCCAAGGTGTACAATATACAAGGTAACTCTAGTATACTCAAGTATTTGCATTTATTTATTGTATGTTATATTTGCGCTTTACGAAAAACACTTAATATTGTTTGCCTTTGCAGATACTTAAACTGAAATGCATTTGAACAAATGAATCAAGTGACAGAAGTTGAAGTCAAAACAGTTTGGAGCTTCAATAGACTCAATGCTATTTTATATTGTCCACATGCAGCCAATTTGTATTGCATTTGATACAAGCTGCTTATCTTCAGTTTGAACCTTAACCCTTCGACACAACAGCCTGCTGTACATGTTTGCAGATTTATTTGCTGCATCCGGCGGAAGACATATTATACTTAACATTTGTTCCGACGTTGTCCATTTTGTGAAGAAGAAAGATACTTACAATGTGATAGTACATAGTTTACTCTTTCTGGTGGGCAGTTCATCTCATGGCAAATGTGCATCAATTTAAATTTAAATTTATTGCCGCAATATAACCACAATTCGTTTGAGTTTTTTCTTTTTATAAAATTTACTTCTTATTTTATTTATTTACTTAAAGCGAAAATGTAAGTATGGCGCAAATCTTTTACTCTGGCCTGCTTCTAATAATATTTATTATTTCCTTAAATAGAAATCTCTTACTTTTCGCTTGCACATCAATTATTTGACTTATTTCGCAAACGTAAATCTCACCTGAACGTATAAATCTTCTTTATTGCTCGCGAAATGGTAACTGAAAGAACGTGGTGGAGATTCGTAGAGTAGCAGTGTTAGTTGTGTAAACATCTTGGTTTATCTTGGTTGATAAAGTATGTATTGTAACGTCTTTGTGTTTGATTCAAGGTATTCTAGATAGTTGCTCGTTGATTCATTAGTTTCTCATGGATCATGTGCAGATTTTCTGAGCCGAAATTTTGACAATTTTGTTTGTTGACGAAACTATTCAGATGAAATGCGCCTCATCGGTGAAGATGATTAACACAATGCTAATACGTTCTTCAATTATGAAGCGCTCCATTCTGGAACAATCGTACATTCTAAGTGTCAAATTGCAGAGTTGCCACTTGCACAGAAAAAAAATTTAGCTTATTGAATCGTTCACTCATTTTGGGATTTATGGGGGCTATGATGCTATTTTATTGCGTTCCAAATATTCGGACTAATTTGTAATACTTCTCGCACAACTCTGAGTGATGCATACAATATCTGTTTAAAGTGAAACAGGATAGGTGATTGATAAGTGTTTTTATATGTTAAGTGTTTTTATATTGCAGCTACACCTTCTAGTGGTCACATGATTACCATTTTGATAATTATGTTGCTAATGGTTATAAAAAGCCTCCATACCAACTTTCGAACCAGTACAAGTTGCGCTCCAATGTATACACTACTTTTTGAATAGGGCATTTACAGGTGGTTTAATCTATATGTGACTTTATGCGTTTCCAACTTCCAGTCAAATAATGCATTACATTTGGTGCACTAGCAGCGAAGGTTTTGACATCCTCCAGAGTGCTCTTCAGTACGTCGGTACAAGCATTTTGGATGGTTTTGAGAATGCTCAATTCCAATTCGATGATTTTTATTGAAGATTTTGATGAAATCACGCTCAGTTTTAATGTAATCTGCGGTTATCTCGAATTTCAGTTGGCCAATATGTTGTTCAGCATTTATTTTCTCACGACCGTTTTTAAACATAAACTTGGATCATCGATTGAAACGATTCTTTAAAAGTTTTACTAAAATTAAAATTTAGTAAACATTTTATCGAAAAGTAGATAGACATGGCAGGATCGATTCGTCGTGCTGATTACGAATATACGAGTATATACTTTATAAGGTCACCAATGCTGCCTTTAAGTCGTTGCACTCAATGTAACTCAATTAAAATACTATTCACATTCTATATGAAGAATGATTTCCATACGACACAATGAATTTGTTACAAATGTGCAAACGTACCAACACCATTTAATTTCTATGTGTGAGTATATATAAATAATGAATGAGAATAAGATGTTTACACAACAATTTTTTTCACAAAAGAATATTTCATTTGACTTCTTGTTGACAAGCTTTTAAATAAATTGAATTTACTTGAGAGGCACCAAACCTGATACGCCCTCCACTAGCTCAAGGTACACGGGCCACGCCCACCAAGAAACTCAGCTGCTGGCTTATGTAATGCCTTTCCTCGTTTGTTCTGCTTATGACTGAACCAGTCGACATTTGCACAAGATTTACGAGCCTTGTTGGCTGCTACTTTGCTTGGCTGGTTGTCGAAAGGGCACCTCTGAAGCTTCTTTTAAAAAATCAACAACAACTACAACAAAAAGACATCATCTCCTGGCAACAACAAAAAACGAAATGGTACCTGTAGAATAAAAAGACAAAAATGCAATAATAAAACACAAACACAAACAACAACAACAACAACAACAACAACAACAAAAACCACAATAAAAGCAACAAAGCAAAACTGCAAATTGCTTCAAAATCAGTTAACTGTAAACTTTTATTGCGCTTTCTTCGTTTTATTCTCTCCCCTACTCTCTTTTTGTAGGTAAATGTGTGGTAATTCTATGTAAAAGTAATTGTATCAAAATGTAAAAATTTTGATAGTGTGTGAGAGAGCTAGAGCGAGAGAGAGAGAGAGAGAGAGAGAGAGGAAACAAACACACACACACACCTTTTGCTCTACTCTTGCTTTTTATTTCATGCAACATACTCGTATAATGAATCGTTTTTGAGGGAATACCGGAAGTAATTGTCAGTCAGTCACTCCGTTAGTCGGCAGCCATTTTGTGTGTTGTGTGAATGTGTTTTATTTCCTTTTGCCTCTTTCACTGTTTAACGGGTGTTTGGTTCGTTTGTCGCTTTGCTGTTTATTTTTGTGTGTTTGTGTTGCATTTTGAAGGCTCCATTGCGTTTTATGACATTCCATTGTTATACTTGCTTCTTGTACTTATTTTTCTTTGTTTTACTTTCGTTTATTGTTGTATATTGTACCCTACATCTAGAATTTTGTGATATTTAAACTGTGAATTCGTATAAATAACAGTTTTCACGTAAACAACAGAGCTGAAAAAGATAATGAAATGATTAAAATTATGGTTGAAAGCTTTAAAAGATTACATAAATATGTTAACATGCTTACTTGGAGTAATTCTAGTAAAATTAGATGCATATTCTGAAGAACAAGCAGAGCGTTTTCACCAATACAAACCAGTCGCATAAAAAAATTTACACACGCATAAAAAAGAAATAGTAGCTCAAAGAATGATTAGTAATTATCTGAGGAATCAAACTGGAAGTAAAAATGATTCAGATTCTGACACTGATGAAGATTGTAATAGCTACAAAAGAGACCGGCCGATGAATCCATGAGACCAGAAGAAATTGAATGATATTGTAAAGGATTTGTGTACACCGAAATGTGTACACTGAAATGAAATGCTGCCGAATTTCTCCATCAAATCTCAAGAATATAGCTAATGACTAAGGTTACTCCTATTACTTTTTACCTACATAGGGAACAAGACTTCCTTGCCAACTTTAGGAGAGAAGAATCTCTCGTCCCCCACTCCCCCAAGAGAGCAGTCTGGATCCGTACCTGGTTAGTTCGATCAACTTGTCTCATTTAATTCTTTTAAATATAAAAACCAGGGAACTTTGTAGGGTATCATATAGTTGGCCATCTATATCGCACTCCTTGTATCACTTTTTTTAATGTTGGCCTTTTGTGGTTTGCCGCTATTTGCATTAAATTTTAACATTTTTTTCTAAAGAGTTGTCTGAGCAAATGGTTTGTTCGTTCTGAATGTTCGTGTTGCCAGTATTTAGTTCGGTATTTTAATTGGAATATTCACACGAAAGATGTGAAAGCAGATTATTACTTTAAAAGGGACATAACATTTAAGGTGCGATGGAAAAAGAGTTGTTAATAGAATAAAAAACTATTTGAAATTTAAGTGCAAAAAGTGAATCTGGTAAGTTCTGTTTGTATGGGAGCTACTCCAGAAAGTGGGAGAACGCGCTCGTGATTACATGTATGTAAAGCTGCCGTGCATAAAAAGTTACCTTAATGAATTTCAAGTTTAGTGTGGCTTAAATAAAATAGTTTTGCAATAAAAAAAAAAAAAATATATTATTGGATGGTAGTTTTGTATGGTGACTACCCCAAAAAGTGAGGCGACATGATTAGGTTTGAATTTGGTAATAGTTTCATCGGAGGCTCAACACTAACAATAGAGTTGCAGAGACGGTTAATCTAAAAGGCTACAACATTGTTGCTTGATGGCTCCAAATTGACAAAGAAGATTGACATTGGACTCTTTGTTGTTTTGCTGACTGCATTTTTAATGTCCCTGGTGATATGACCCAATTCGCGCAGGGCGTCCGATGTTTCAGTTGTGGAGGTAGAGAAATGCAAAAATTTGACGACTATACGATAAGCTCTCTCATCCTTAGGTTGAAATTTGTGGTATTGGCATTCGTTAGAGTCAAGATACGCCTTGAACTTGTCATACGATTCTTTGTCATTTAGCATTATTCTGACTTGACCATCACGCCCTGTTTTATAGCCAAACTGTTTACCATGACCGATAACTCTAGATATGTCAGCAATCATGTCACTTATAATATCATCATCACGCGCCGTTTTTTCCTGATTGAGTACCATGTGACTTTTACCTTTTCGAAAAAATGTATTTGCCGAAAAAAAAAAGAAAAAACTATGTGGACATAGAAGCCATCAGACGATCTAAAACACTCGTGTAAATCGATATATTTAGACATATGAACATAAGATATACATCATTTGGAAAAAATGGGCGTTGTCACGCCCCCATATAAGAGAAAAACCAAATTTTTTGTATCTCAGCAAACTTTTTGAAGTAGTTTGATGAGATTTGGTATATATGTATACAAAGGGCACCGGTAGAAATAAGGTCGACTGGAGAAGTGGACAGTGCCACGCCTTCTATATAAGAGAGAAACTATTTGAGGTTCATGGATGGGATTTCGTACATATGTAAAAGGCACAGGGAGAAACAAGATCCAGCGGAGATGTGTGCGGTGCCATACCTCCTATAGAGAATCAAACTCAAATTCGTCATGTCTCGGTAACTATTTGAGGCAGATGGATAAGATGTGGTACATATGTAAAGGGTACCATGAAAATTTATAACCACTACAAAAATAGATCTTTGGAACGCATCTTGTAGTATACTATGTTCGTGAAAATGTCTGGTTTAACCCAAAAGAAGAGTGGCAGAACTCATACAGTATTTGGGGTCTGTTGCAACAGCAAGAACATGGGATATGGTATAGTCATGACCACCTGTCTACTTCTCCATTAATATCATAGACTGTTCTTGGTCTCCATAAAAATCTTACACCAAAGTTAATTATAATCAAGACAGTTGATCTACTCCATTACATTTTTCATTCGCAGAGTGTATGTATTACTATTTTATCTCAGCATTGATATCAAATAGCAAATAGCTAAAAAAGAAAAAAAATCACTCCAATTCTCTGTTAAATGCTCACGCATGACCCACTTGCGTTTGCCCATTGGTATTAAAGAACATTTCATTAAAAAGCTAAAAATAAAAGCATTCAACTAACGAATTTTTCTCTCGTAAACTTATATGTGAGACACGTAGCTTTTTTCACATACGAGTGTGTGTGATATATCTTTCAATCTCGCTCTCTGTTACACTACACAGGACTTTACACTTATGTACAAAGTGAAAGACCACATTATCCGAATGGGCGTGCATCGCTACATTCCAACTTCAACAATGTCCTTATCCCTGTGGACGCGCGTGCCAAGTGCGTCATGTTCTGTCCAGTGCAGAGCATTCAGTGTTCAGTCAACGCAGTGCATGCATTCATTAAAACGTTGAAAGAATACATGGCAGTAATTGGGAGTACATGGGACAGAGTTGAGGATAAATAGAGAAAATCTCATTTGGAAGAGCACCGCTGTCATAACAAACAAATTCCCAGCTTGTGACTTTGATGAAGCGCATGAAAAGCAAAAGAATGAGCGCAAAAAAATTTAATTATACTTTTGATTTTAATGAAAAATACGCAAGGACATTCTTGAGTTTTTTTTTTTTTTGTTTTTGTTTTATTTCATTTGAACTGTTGCATGCGACTCAGTTGTTATTATAAATACGTAAAAGAACATGACATGTACTTCATTTAGGACACATTTGGGTATTTAAATTGAGTAGCAGGGATGTGGAGATGCGAATTTGTAGCGGAACATATTTACACCCGTTTTATGAAAAAGTTTTCTTAGTTTGCTAGATTGCTTGTGAAGCAATGAAGAAACTTTCATAAGTATATAATATATTGCCTCAAAAAGTTACTTGATGATTCGTATTATTCTTAAGTTTTATGAAAATAGTTAAAAGAGGTTGAGTGTAGTAAGTATTTCGTTGGTTTTAAGTATTTACAGCTACTTTTGGGTACAAAATGAAATCAATATAATCTTTTCATATTTCAAGATGAAAGTTTTAAAACTTTCAGATTTTTGAAGTGGTTTGTGGTGTGGACTAACTTAAGGAAAATTGGTCCACTTTCATATCACCTGTGCTAAAAATTTGAAAATATATTCTAATAAAGTATGCAGTAGATTTGTGTATATTATATTGATATATCGATATCTTTAATTTTAGATACGATAATATCGGTTCAGTATTTTTAAGGACGATTATATCGAATATCGATATTTTTGATCTGGTATAGAGTGTGTAGTCACTAACTTTTTGAATTACCATTACTTTTGATCGGGGAGTATGATTGATTCTTTAATTCTTAGATCTGAGAAAAGAAACCATTGAACTTAGTGAAAATAATAGTGGGAATCTATTAATAACGCACAAAGATGTTCATTGTGACATAGTTGATATAGAAACATGATATTTCCAATAAAATTTAGAGCATATATTCAGTACTTGTCCAGCTCTCTGGGACAAAGATATCTACTTAAATTAGCATACTATATACTGTATGAAGACTGCACTTATATTGACTTCAATATTGACTTTTCACCAGAGCTCGCAAAATATGCTCAACCAATTTTTTTTTATGCTGTCTGCTCACCTAAAAGACAGAGAAAAACGAACCAGACTTGCTCACTGTGTCAGCACAATACTTCTTTTTGATTCTTTCGTGTCTTCTGTTTCATGCTTCTCGATGAACAAAACACACGAAGCTCTCTAACGATAATGGTTGGATGAGAACACTTTCATTCGACTGTCAGCAACTGAGCATCAGCAACTGTGCAAAACGAGCCAAGTGTTTTTTGTTGTTGTTGCATTAGGTTGTGGTTGTTGCTTTAAATATTTCACCGCAGGCAAAGCGCGGAAGAGGGAGGAAGAAAGAGATACGGCGCTAAATTGTGTGTTTATGTTACAGTATAAGTAACACACATACATGCGAAAATTTTGTGCAGCAAAGTGTCTCAAGTGAACAAAGTGCATAAAGAGCATCGTGTCCGTAAGCAACTGTTTTTTTTTCTGACTGCCTGTAAAAAAAGAAGTCATGTTGCGAGCTCTGTTTTTCACTCTCATTACTAACGACCGATTGCAGTCTATCTGTGGCTTCCAACCGGTGCATCTGAACATACTCGTACTTGTAAGTTAATATCATCAATATAAAGTTGATAAAATAAGAACTTCCTGGAATTGCTTCGCTCAGAACAAATATTTATGTGAACATTGATCATAATGTCGGATGCTCTACTCTATTGCTAAGTATGGAATGAATAAATTGAAGAGAAACAGGGAATAGCGCCGATGGATTACCGACTCTCGAGCACGCCACGAACAACTACTCATGGGAAAAACACGGCAAGACAACGTTTTTTCTACACATTTCTAACGATTGTCCTTGCGATTTCTCAATCATCATTACGAATGCAATTCGAACCGGAAATTGTAAACGCTTGAATTGGAACGGCAAGTGGTATTCTTGAAATCAGAACATCCTCGACTGTGAATTATCATATGAGTATAGCTTCTTCAATAACGTTATTCAATTGTGGTATTTTAACCTTTGTTGTTGTTGTGCGAGCACAACATAATCCTGACGGTTCGTTTTGATAACTCAAAACATTGCAATGTCGACAAGCAGTGCTCATTGTTCCGAAGCCGACAGATACATCTGCGGCGTAATCAACTCTTGGATCGTATCCTTTCGATTTTTCACATTTGGCCGTCGGTTTTGTTGACGTTCCAAATTATTTCGTTCGTTATCTCCAACTGGGTTGAGGAAATTATTGATTCATATTTCTTTAAAAAATTAGGCCGGCAGGAACTTTACAGTCAAAGCAGAACGTTATTGATTCATGATTACTGTCAGTTTTGTTCGCTTATTGAAGGGCAATAATATAGAAAAGCAAAATGACATGTGCGCCCCAATCAATTGAATGAAAAAAGCATTTGATGTGCGCATAATTTCGTTTTATTTACTTGTGAATTGACCTTCAAGATACTACTGTGATTTAACACCTTTGAATTATCTTCCATGAGAATCCGAATAATAAGAGACTAGAGACAACTTGGTAGCCAACATCCGCTACTTTATTGCCGATGTATGGCTACATTTGCTTGATAAAGTAGTTGAAAACTTGATTCACAGATTGCACTTTTTAAAAGCAATTCGGAGAACAAAAGCATAGAGGGCACTTCGTAAAGGGCATTAAGCCATTTGTTCTACCCAAGTTAAATGTTTTTCTTGTTTTAGTGTTCAACGAGAAAATGTCGCTGCTCGTTGAAATGTAAATTACAACTGACCTCCAACTTCATCATTGCGTTTTGTTTTTGATGTGTTTGTAAACATTTAATTACACTTTCAACAATTTTAATGTACTTTTAAATGTATCTGCAAATGACGACGCGGTGACAGCGACGCGCGACATTAAATGAAATTAGACCCAGGAGAGATCTGTTGTGTACAATGCGAAGGACTCGCCTTGAGTTGCTGGTTGAGCACTTTATTTGTATAACATTTATTCTATATTGCTGATATTATGTGCCATTAAAGCCTATTGGTGTCTTTCAATAGTCTATCACTTTAATGCCAAATTGTACACCACTTTGACCATTGGTTACTTGAAAATAATAATCATAATAATATGCATATTTAATATGCGTGACTTGTCAAAATACAGTGCAACATATGCATATTTTGAACATTGCACACTGCACATACCATATATATACACTTGTAGTCATGTACATATGTAAATATTTACTTACATGATGAACCTTAATATATACGAGTACAAGGCTTCTGCGCCATTTTGTTACAATGGCGCAAGGGCAATTGAAGACAATGGCGGCTGCAGCGAAGCCGGATGTGGCTGAGGAAGCAAATGAAATACAAGACAACAAGCTGCGCATATTTGCATAGGCACTTGTGCATACGAGGGCGGAGTGAAAAATAATCAATGTGAGTTAGAAAATACAATTTTTTTGAACAAAATTTAATTAAGGAATACACTTTAAGCATCGCATAGGCATATAGGTGTATCTATATATATTTTATAACAACAATTTCCATAGAAAATATATATTTAGCTATCTGCAGCCTCAACTCTGCCGACGAGATTGTTCTGTATCTTCAGATAATGTATGGCCGTCTGGCAAAGTTGTAAGAACATCGTTTCAAAATACATTGTCAGGACCGTAAAAACAAGAGCGAATAGGAGATGGAAATGAGTAAGAAATTTTTAAAGTTGTTCACAACAACAAAAAAAAAAAAAAATCAAGAAAGAACGATAGTTTCAATGGAACCGAAGCTATAATACCATTCACACAAAACTTCAAATCGAACAGCAGATATATCAATACATCAGTGAGACAACTGTGAAATATTGTGACAAAATTTTACGCAACTGGAATCTTTCGAACTACATGAAGAATAAAGTCTACGATAATGGTCCAAAAACGATTCCAGTCGTGAAACGGAGCATTGTATCAGTTATTCGGCCCATTTCAATCGGAATTCTTTGTATGGTCTTTCGAGCGCAACAACATATTTGAATAAATTCGTATCTGTCAGCGTTTTATTTAAGAAGAAAGTACCACATGACTAAATAGAACACTCTTTACATTGAAAAATTAGAAATCGAAGTCTATTGGTATCAATGCCATTTCATACTGTCTATTGAAAGTAGCAAATTGAATTAGTTTTTAATAACACTGAACGTTTAAATAAAACGTCCGTGTTCGAATATGCATAAAACCGCATTACATCAATTTTCTGACTCCAAGCTCTACTAATCGCTGATAAGAATGTATTATAAGTAATTGGTAATGAGCTCATTCTCATTAGTTGCCTCGTCAATGGTCTAAAATGCGGGGTGTTCCAACAAGAGTGAACGATTCAAATTGTGTACAATTGTTTCCTTGTGGAAGTGGCAACTCTGAAATTTGATAACTGGCATCTGCAATTGTTGGGATTATTAAAAATGGAGCGCTACGAACACAAAACACATTACAAAAATGGGGCTTTCCTAATGTGTTACGCTGAGACCGTTCACAAACTTTGCGGAATTCTCGGTCTTGGAAGTGCATGTCAACAAGAGTGATCAATAAATTTGAAGAAACTGGGCCGATTATGGACAGTAAGTCTTGTGAGCGTCGACATGCCGCCTTGTTACTCAAAAACATTGCTGCAGTAAAGGAGAGTGTCGCTAAAAACTAGGGCATTATTTGATATGGCCCTACTTCTTTGAAAATGAGGCCGGAAATTTGTTACAGGAACATGATAACGGAGTTCTTGTGGCCTTCTTGTGGACTGTATGGATCTGGACGATATGCGGTTTCAGCATCTGCCACAACACGTATGAAACAATTGATTTATTGGAGCAACGATTACCAGATCAAATCAAATCCCGAAATTCTGATGTCAACTTTTTTTGGGGGTTTGTGAATAACCCACAAACATTTCCTGAGCTTAAGGCCAAGATCCAACGCGTCATCGGTGAAATGGAGCCACATCTTTGCCAAAATGTCATAGAAAATTTCATAAAAAGTGCAAGGGTCTGTGTTTAGGGCTGCAAGTGCCATTTGCCAGATAATATATTCCATACATATTCGGAACTTGTCTACTTTACAATGTAATAAAAATATCACCACTCGCTCAAAAAATATGCGTTATATTTTAAAATTAAAAATCGTGCACTTTTGTTGACTGCCGAAATATCTGTAGTTTACTACAAAATTGGATCGAAACAATATTCTTTAGCAATCGTTCTATTGCTTTTAACTTAATAGATGTGAATAATGTGTATTCCGAAATAATTAGATACTACTTTGTTCTTCGAAGCTTTCTCTTTGAAGCTTTCTAATGCTGAAGTGCACTATTTTGATTGCTACTTGCTCTCTAGTCTCTTTAAATATAGCCAATGCTCCTTTATAATATTCACTCGCATCCGGCAATGTCAATTACTTATGAATCTGCCCTCATATGCAAGAAGCTGCAATGCAACATACAAATGTGCAATCAACAACATTTGAAGTAAGGGAGATATAAACAGAGAATGTGCAAAAGAGATGCAAATAGCTTGTAGCTCTAATTAAAAGCAAATTTAAGCTTACCACTCACACAATTTGCTAACTGATTACGATTACGGCTGACATTTGTGCGCCGTTTGTGGCATCTTTTAGACTGGTACTCAGTACTCAGTACTCAGTACTTTAACTACTAACTCCTCTTCTGCTTCTGTGTTCAACTATCTGCCATTTTGAGCTCCATTGAGACACTTGAAGTGATTTCCTTTACCGCGCATTCAATGAGTGAGTGTTAATTAATATGATTTTAAACTGCCAAGCGAATCATCATCGTCGTCAGAGCTGCTCCAGCTGGCTGGCTTCCTTTTGAATTTGTATGAAGTGTCTTGCTGTGTTATAGCAGAGCTCCACTGTAGCCTTATTAAGCCTTGCTCGCTTGTCATTAACCCATTTTGGTATATAGCAAATCCAATTAGCAAACGAAAACGCGCAAAATCTTTCGATGCAAATTGAAATATTTGTGGTGGTCGAAGCGAATGGAAGGCTTTTGTCTTTGGCGTAGAATTTTAATGAGTTCCAGCAAGACACGGAGGCATTTGGGTAGCGTTTTAACTCAAATTATGCCAAAATCAATTGATAACGATAACTGCATTGACTTGAGGTATTAATTATCGCGGTCTGTATATAATTTTGTGCTGATTTGTGCCTTTGTACATCGTAATTGCTGAAGTTGGCGTTGGCCTTAGGACGGCATTTAATAATATAGTATTAGTACAACCTTTTCTCTTCTGCTATTGACTTTAAGGTACTTCAAAATAAAAATTAACTAACTCATGTTAAATAACAAACAAATCGATTTTGGGATAGGTTTAATTGAAATATCTAGCTACTTGGTTCTAGAGCCTTTGAAGAGTAAACCAGTTGTGAAGATTTTAGACATTTTAAACTGGATCGCATGTTCTTTCCTGAAACCTGTACTATGCTGTGTGGGAAAGAACTCGCCAGGCAATCTAGACTTCTTCTACAGTATTCTTAAGAATAAACCAAAATCTTCATCAACACGATTTGTTTGCAGCGTTATTTACTGCTTAAATTCAACTTCTTCTTCAGCCGGACGAAAATCAGAATGTTTTTAAGTCGATCCGTCTAGTGAAATCTATTGTTTCAACTATTGCTTGGCATCTAATGTGTTGCGATGGATGCATGTTCTTTCACGGTCATAAAATGGTGCAAAAATATTACCTTACTGCTGTTAACCAATGCCAATCACTACTTGGAAGGTATCACACGGTTGCGTTTGAGGTCAATTCGCCATTTTGAGATTTTACAACAATCGAAAAACAAAAGTTTAAATAAGGCAGCAAACAAAAAACTGCTGATGACGATTTTGGCACGTTCGAGCCTTTATTGTTCGTGAATGAATTCTAGTCCATCAAATTGTTCCACTTCTCCTTTCCTACAATACATATATCTACAGCTAGCAAAACAAATGAGGTGAATACTAAACTATTTGTGCTTCTCATTCAGATAATTTTTGAGTCTAGATTTTTGAGCAGCTGCGCTATCAGAATATAGACATATATTCGTGATGGTGACTGCTAATCTTCCTAGGCATGTCATAGAGTCCAGGATACCAACAGCTTCTGGTTGATAGTCACTATATTGAAGTGCAGTCTGAACGTCTTAAGAACATTGAGTTTATGTGTTATGCCCCACCATCTAGCTTCAAACCATCCGTGTAGATTTTGATTATATGAGTATCTTAAATGCGCTCTAACTTTCCATATTGCCTTTAGCATTCAACCAGAGTACGTTAATTTCTATGATTTGCTCAAATTCATCTTCATGCTTTGGTAGACGCTTCTCAACTCTTCTTTGAAAGTCACACCGAGTGGCAGGCACGGAAACAACGATCAACAAATGACACGCTATTTCAAATACGGAAATCAGTGCGCTGATCTTGGCTCCCAACATGCTGATTGTTGATGTTGATTGCTATGTGTATCTGGCCAGTCATTTAATCCGAGACGCCATTAAGGTCTGCTGGTACAAGGATGCTACAGAGAGCTACATCAACAATCAAATGATCAACTTTGCGATACTTTTCTTTTAAGATTATTTTATAGTTTTTCGATACTTTCCAAAAGTTAACGGTTGATTGCAAAGTCACGATATGTGGTTTATTCGGGCAAGTATGGAGGCAGGCGAGATTATCGATAAGCATACTAGCAATGGCTTATCAGTCTCACTTTGTAACACCATTACTCTTCTGCGGTCTAAACTGAGCTTCGATCAAGTCAACTATTGAGGATTTATTTTGGAAATCTTGCAAACTGCGCGGGAAAAGAGTATTTTAAGCTTTGGCAAGAAAAACATCTTATTTTAAAACAATATTCTAGAACCTGTGAGAATCTCTTGGAAGGTCACGACCAACTGGGATACTTACTACATTATATAGCGCTACAAACGTTTATCGGTCATGGCCGTATATAGGAAGGCGCACCAACCACAATAGTTTGCGAATGTGTTCCCAGTCATTCCAACATTTGTTCGGTGGCACTCTTCGACGTTGTTGTTCAACGGATACTCAGGAGATACACAGGAGATATGGGCGGTATCGCTTCGTTCCCAAGGAAATTTCACCACTAGTGTCTACATATGTGTGCGACCTCTTCCCCCAACTGAGATAGATCCCATAGCCGAGACAGAGTTTCTCGGAGGTAACTAGACAAGCGTGAACATACTCGGTGAATGTTTAGCCTAGGCCAGAACCAGTGCAAAATTCGTTGATTTAGTTAAATATGTTTGGGAGTTCAAAAGTTTTCCTAAACTATCTGTTAAAATAGTCCCTAAATTTTTTCAATTACCAGTTTAGAATGATTATTTCTTGTTCGAAACTTTAAGCAGTGCTTAACTATACTCGTTAGAAATTTCAGAGATCAGTGATTAAAACCTGTAAAATTACTTTGTAGTTAGGCTCATATATCTCATGGACTCAGTGCACACTCGACCGTAACTTTTTCTTAATTGCTGCACGATTATGTTAAAAAAAAACTACTAAACAAACTAGCCAGTGCCATGAGTTTTAAATGTTTGTATCGTATTGATGACACGTATTAACAAAGCACTGAAAAATGTCCTTGTATTTAAGCTATTTCGGCTTTAAAGCTGATCTGCTAAACTTGGGCTACGGTACAATATCCCACTTAACTTAAAATCTCAAAGAAAAGTAAATCTATTGAAAAGCTAATTGCATAAATCATCTAACAGCCGCATACTTGTCAACTTAGCCAACAAATATGTATGTAAAAACCGGCAGCTGTCGCCTAAAAGCAGGCAACATAAAATATTCACTTAAAAGCAACAAACGCAGCGGAAATCCTGCAGCGTAAACACATCATCTCAGAAGAGAGAAGGAAGCAAAAAAAAAAAAAAAACCCAACGGAACAAACTCAAAAAGAAAAAGCGAAAAAACATTAACACATAAATAATAAATACGCCTTAAAATTAACTTTCCGCCGTCAGCAGACTCCGGACTATTGCTCACTCTACGACAATCCGCTTTAACTTCTTACCTTGCAAACTATTTACGTATGCAAAGCACATTGGAGCTGAAGAAAATAAAGACCAACCACAAAAAAAAAAAAAAAAAAAAAATTACTATATTCTTCGCTTTTTGGCAATTTCACCAAGTTTTGAGGTAAGGCGCGATTATGGTTATGGCAAAATAAATATGAAAAAAAAAATATCGCCAGAAGCCGCCAGAAAAAAGAGAAAAAGAAAACCTGAAAGCGTCGCATAAAGTTGACAGTCAGCAAAAGGTGTCGACGTATGGCGAAATCTCGACGGTTTGTTTGGATTCAGATTTGGTTTTTGGTTGTTCTTGCCACTGGCAGCTATAAAAATCATAAAATATATTATCGCTACCAAAATTTCTAGTAGACTTTTCGGTGCAGTGAAAATACAAGCATCAGATCTTTAAGGCTGTGTGAATGAAAATGGAAAATTTGAAAAAAAAAAGGAAACAGTAGCGCCAGATTGCCTGTTGACAGCTTTTTTGTTTTTTTTTTTTTTGTTTTTTGCGTTTGTTGAAAATATTTTGAATTATTCAAAAGCATCTTATACTGCGATTTAGTTACGCTGTAGTATGCTTTTGGGCGCTCTTTACTGTTTGCGATATTGCTCCCTCAATTATACTTCTGGGCGTACGTATGTAAACAATTCTACTTAATAAAATCAACTTTGTTTTAAATTTAAAACATTTAATGTGGCGTGCAGTGAATTATGGCGAAATTGTTTGGAAAAATATTGCATACTTTAGGTCGTTTAAAGCGTATTTTTTTTTCTGTAAGAGATATAAAGTGAATTTAAAGATATTGAGGTAAAATTTGGTTTTGAGGCTGATTCAACATAAACATTTTTTGTGTTGCTTGCTTAATTGTATCTTGAAATAGTAGTTATGAGTCAAAAGTACATCTGTAGAAAGGTTTTTGGCAAATGTCTGTATTTTTTGAGTGGGTATTTCCTTCATATTTCTAGTCTTTCTAATGTCTAATAAGTCATTCTGCTCAGTCAGTTACTAAAATTCAGCATTCTGCTTTTCAGTATACAATAACTACTATATCAACCCATATATCAATAGTTTTGTTATACCTGTAGATATTTGTATTCTGTAAGTGGCTATTTCCACTGATTCGTTATGCAAATTAATTTGCTAAACTGTGAAAAACTTTATAAACTACTGGTATTTCAGCGTCAATATACATTTCATATATTTTAGCGATTTGATTCTTAATCGAATATAGCAGCTACTATAGCAGCTGTCGACATGTAATTAAAGTACCAGAAAATAATCCAAAAGCTATTAAATTAAATGTTTTATGAATTCAAATTGATATAACTCGTATAACGTTTAATGCATATCGAAAGCAGAGTATAGAAAATGTTATTTGCATTCTACTTTAATTGGAGTTGACGAAAACCCTGCTTTGAAGTTATGGGCAGCCCAGGCTTCGATAGTTCATCGTCCTCAAAGTATCTACATCTGTATAGGTCAAGCAAAAAGATAGGTCAAGCAAAAAGAATACGGTTCGATGCAGCGGCCTTTGAACCTAATGATCGTTTCTTATCGTCGGATGAAGACAAAGAACGCTGTGTAAAAGTTTTGAACTGAACAATTTTGTAAGCTTTATCAACATAAGCTCACGGGGGAAGTAAAACTTGCTAATCGGTAGGCGTTAAATGTTTATTGTACAATATCATTCAATGCTGAGAGCGTTATAGCGTGACAGTAGTTTGTTTCTATTCTGCCAACTGAAAATGAAGAAACCGAAAGAAACCAAAAAGAGAACAACTGGGCGTAAGTCGCCACATAATATTATTCCACCATGTGCGGCACACAGACAACACACACAGACACACACACACAGTCGTGTCTACTCATAACTACTCACAAGCCTTCAATCGATTGTTCCGCGAGCAGTATGGCTTGCTGCGCTATATTCTTGAGACCAGCAATTCGCTATATGAGCTAATGACTCTTTCCGAATATACACTGCTCCAGACAGTTACTTTTGGCGAATGTAAAGGCACCCCATGAATTATTTGTCTTTGATTCGTCGCATTAACAAAACTGAAAACTGATTTAAAAAATAAAATTTTACGATTTTAGCTTTTAGCTTTTTCTTTTGGTATGTAGTGCTTCATTGTGGTTGATGGTTCCAATGATCTCTGTCACATGCCGATTGTCATTTTATTCGATTTTAACATCGGGTAACACAAAAATACACACCCTGTGTATACATTGTGATGTCTGTAGCTCCTTCTTTCGCCAGTTACATACATTTTTCACCAACTAAAAGTCTTTTTACCGTATGGGTGCATGGTGTAATAGCCAGTAGAAATACCGTGCGTTGGACGGGAGCTTCGCTGTATACACATACCATTGTAGTCCCTTTTAATTTCATATACTCTTTTTGAGTCTGTCCCTCACACTTAAATAGAAAAAATTTACTTTAAATTAATAACCAGTACTTGATTAATTATATTCAGTAATTGCTTACTTTTAAGAGTAATCAATAAATAAATGAATGTTATAATACAAGTAGGACAAATAGGACATATAGTCGAGGTACTATACCGCATTACAACAAACTTTTAACCTCAAAGATGGCCTTGTTGTATGTTGCCGGTTCGAGAAGATCGAAATGGGCAACTTCGTATTTCGTTTCTTGCCATTGCTCAACCTTACTGTTCTCAAAGTTTTCACTAGCCTTTTTTAATGGTTCACCTTCTTCAACATAATTTGCACCTGCCCATCATGTCTAGTTTTAAATAAAGCTCTCCCCTATTATGGCTACTTGAAAAACGGTGGCGCTCTTGGCGTTGGTAAAGTCTCCACGTAATCTTCGAGTGCTGATTCTGCACTACGTTGAATATTAGCAAGGATTGCAAAGTGGTTTACTCTACTTGAGGGACTTGGCTTTGATATTTGTTACCTTCTTACAGGATGACTTACGTGGCTGCTTAACACCAGATTTCGTCGATGAGCTGACTTCTTAACTCTAATTTTTCCTGACATATCGGAATCTTCTTCTGTGGCTCCTCATTAACTTTCTTTTGATGCTGCGAATGACTGAAGAAGAGAAGCAATGTTGAGTAGTAAGTGAATCGAAAGACTGCTCTGCATGTTTTGCTCATTTGCCTTGTCTTTTTATTTGGAATGAGAGCACTCTGTATTTGCTAATTATTGTGATAAACTAAATGCGAATACAGTCACACAAACTTTTTTAATATTATTTAATCTACTGCAAAATGGATTGTCTTCTTGTATGTTTTCCTTTTTCACGTTTAACTTTTGAGTGTTGTTCTCTTGCATTGTTGACTCCAGAACAGTAGTATTAGCATGATTCTAGCAGTGTAAAACGCAGTGCGTGAATAAGGATTTCATATCAGATGCATGCTACATTCCTCACAGACTTTGAGACTACTGCAACAAGTTGAATTTTATATACACGTACAGCTGAATTTTGCACTTCACCGCGTTCACCAATAGACACCACCCTCTACACTTTTACTGGCAAAAAGTCTTGTTAATCCTTGGATAAATAAAGAAGTAATCGTTTCATTTTATACTACTATAGTTTTACAAAATAATTGCAAACTTTATGCACTTTAAAATAACATATTTTTAAACTTTAGCCATCTCAGTTTCAAATAGTTTCGTTTGGATATTATCATACGTCGACGTCTAGACGCATTCCGAGTACTAACAGCAACACTGATACCGTCTGAGGTGTTGGATTTCATGAGGTTAACTGCTGCATAGCTGTCAAAATGCCACAGCAAGCTGCAAGCATCAACTGCAACCGAGCAATGCAAAATTAATCTAAAGGTAAGCAACTGAATGCAACCAGTTAGTGGAAGTGAAATGAAGCGAAGTGTGAGTTAAGTGAGCAAAGTGAAATAAAATTCCAACGTATATACGTTCCGCCTGTCATTGGAGAAATCATTCTAAACTATGTATATCATTTGCCACTGTCAAGGACACGGTGACATACACCGGCGCAGCCATAGTCGCAGGTAGCGATGATGATGTTGATATTGTTGTCTTTGGTTTCGTACTTGATGTGTTGTTGACTCTGGCGCGACAGCTGTATTAGACTTCAATTCAAACTATTTTCTTTAACTCTCCATGTCACCAGCGTCTTTTGTACATGTGATTTATGTCTCCGAAAGCATATTTGCCTTGGCAATTGTTGAAAAAAACTAATGCAATTTAAATACAATAACAATGCAGACATTGCGCATAAAAAGCATGAGATACTATTTGGCCAAAAAGTGCAAGGATTACGTATAGAATTGTATCTATTCTTTACTCGTTTCGTTATACTTCCGGACTATGCAGCATTTGCATTTTATTCCTTGTATTCCTTACTGCGCTTTCAATTTCTGCTTGAAATAAGAATTAATCTTGCGTCCATTGGGATTTCTCAACGTCTTCGTGTATGTTTGTATATAGTGCACATATACTCGTAACAGATGTCCTTGATTTTTCATTTGGCCAGCTGCAAGGCTAGCTGGCTGTCTGGCAAGTAAGGCAAAGTAAAGACGCTTATATCACTTCCAGCCAAAAGCAAAATGCATTGTAATATTTTTTTCTGGCGTAATTTTTGCGAATATTCTTCTCCAACTTTCATGCTGCTCCAACTTCCAACCTATTTCCCACCATGTCGCCAACATCAAAGTGCAACTTCATCAAATAAATCCTCAAACTAAGCTGATAAACCGCTTCGGCATATCTGGCGAAAAAAAAACGAAAAAACGAGCTTATTACATGCGTTTTCTGCTTTATTGTACATGCCAAAAAAAAATATAAAAGAAAATATGCAATAATATTTCTACAATTCTATTGTCAGGGTGCATGGAAGTAGAGGGTGTATAATATCTAAGAACCAAAGAGTCATATGTCATGAGGGGTTGCAGCACACCGAGTAACTTTTTAATAAAAAAAAATGTCGTTGAAAAATCTGAAGAAAAGCACAATAAAATCTAAAATCGCATATGAAACCTTAAGTAAATTTGCAGGTGAGTTACGCATTTTCCATAGTCTGCTTTTAGGGGTGCGTTGAAACTCTGTGGTTTATCCTTGCTCCTTTATTTCTTAAGCTATTCGTCACTCGTTAAATCTGTCGTCTAGTTTATATATAGTGATGTATGTTAGTTGCATGCGTTTGCTATGAGGGTTACCCTGATTGTATCAGGTATTAATTACGAATTATGTATACCTACATTTAACAACAATATTAAATGAAAATAATTTCTGCAATATTTGTTTAAGATCGAGCAAATCCAGAATATCTATTAAAATATTCTTAGAGTGAGCTTTTATATTTATATACATATATATTTATATAAATGGATGGATGTATGTATGTATATATGTATATTCCCTACATCTAGAGCCACAGAAACTGAACAAGAACAGGAGTCGCGGCTTCGGCAAATGCGCGAAAGGGCATCCACATTGAATATACATATTAATGGGGTCGAGGAGAACATGGAAATTGAGCAGGGAGAAGTTGGCGTCAAAGAAAGGTAGTGGTAGAGAGTGGTTGGGAAGAGGTAGTAGGCGAGCGGTGGTAGGGAAAGGGGCATGGTGGTAGGAGAGGCAAAAGGAATGGCAGCAACGCGCTGGTTACCATTTAAGATAGAGCGATAAAATGTTGTATACGCGTTAATGGAATCGAAGGGGGCAGGAGAAATGGGGTGGAAAAATAAGGAGAGGTAGGGGAAGAGGAATGGGGGAGCCTAAGGGTGGTTGGAGAAAGAGTGGAAAGTACAGGAGAAGAGCGGGGGGGGGAATTGGAAGTAGAGTAAAAGGGCATGGGGAAGGTGGGGAATGTGGGGCAGGGTGAAGGAGTGCCAGCGGGAAGGAGAGGCAGAAACGTGCCGGGTACCAGCTAGTCTATATATAAATAGGCAAGTTCAAAACGTTCACACCCTTTTTAATCCATTTAAACTGAACATATTCGCTTGATTTTGTGTTGGACAGGTTGTGAAGCGGATGATGTTTTTTTCGAAACTTTTGCGACTAAGGTAGATTAAAACCAGGTAATGCCCTCGGCCAACCACAAAAACCTGAGCTGTCTCCCTGTCTTAGTTCTTTCAATTTGAATAAGTAACAGATGGACTTTCCAACATGTTGGCGAGCATCAGTTGAGAGCGTGGCTTTATAGTGTTGTTGGAAAATTTTTAAAAGAAGAGCAATGAATATTTCTTTGTGCCTGTTTAGCAGCTTGTTAGTCATACTTACCGCTTTCAGTATTACGAGCTAGACATATGATGAGCACAACATGTTGGTTATACTTAACGTTCTCAGTATTATCAAATGGCCCCGAACTGTTTCGTTTTGTAGCTACAATGTTTGAATATCAAGCATAGGGCAAACACTAGTATTTTAATTACTGCGATCTCATTTATTCTACAGATGCATCAGACTTCGATGTCAGTTAGACTGATAATTTTTTGATAGAATCGAGGGTGCAGTGTTCAGTAAATATTCAACATGATATTTGTGAAGCGTTTTAATTCGCTTTAGTTGAAATATGAAACACATGTTTTATCACAAAAAGATACTGAACGAATTCATAGCCTTAACTTGCTTCGTTACCGTGTATCCTGTGTAATACCATTGCCAATTTGATTAGAAATGACGAATATTTGATAAATTTTAATGAGACTATGCCTATGTATGTATTCGTGAAAAATTTTTGTTTGAGACATTACAATATACACATATGTGAAAAAGTGTTGCAAGGTAGTCACAAAACTACGTTACGTAATACTTAATGTACCCCTTAACGGCATAACGACATATTCGTATGTCAAATTTTAGCTGTTTGGCGCCTGTATGACAGATTTTGGACAGATGACTATTTCTTTATCAAATTAGAGCATTGAGAGTATTCACTTACTTATTGTAGAAAACTATCGATACGCATTGTGTCGACAAATGCCTAACACATGCGCCGACTGTTTTATTTTTATTCGAGCTAGAATTTCTAATCTCACTAAGAAACATATTGATCTACATATGTGATACATATTGATCTACATATCAAGGAGTCAGCCGGCGTAACATAGAAAATCTCATTGAATGCGAATTAAATTCAAGATCATAAAATATACAACATTGATTTAGATTAGTGGCGTAGATTGCGTTTTGACAAGGATGGTGGTAAGATTTTTCAATATCACATAACGAGGGGCAAAATAGTAATCAATTTTGTGGCTCATAAACCAAGACGCAGGAATGTGATTGATCACCTTCATCACCTCTATATTTACGCAACTAGTTCGGATCTGTTTGTTTTATAGCAAATAGCTTGTATGCCCCTGTGCTATATAGCGAAAGTATGGTCAGCAAAGAAGTATGGTCAGCACAGATTTTCTTAAACCTAAAATATTTCAGATGTTGAAAAAAAAATTCTTTGGCGAAAGCAGCTGGTACCCAACCAAGACACTTGACGAACGTCGTTGAAAATGTTCATCGACTTAACAACTTCGAAGTTGCCGAGACAGAAATCTTTGATATTGCTATCAGGGGGTTTTTTTTTTGCTCTCAAAGTTTGATTTAAAAATTGTCTACTTCAACTTCAAGTCAAAAAGGATTTTTTTTTTATATTCTGAGACTTCTGTACTTGACTTAAGTACACAGGTTTAAATTTGTATACTTATTTCAATAATTTTATACTTATTTCGAGATATTTATGCATATTCTAAGATCTCGTTTCATATTTGATTTGAGTACGAATCGACTTAAAATTTGAAGAACGACTTTGGATAAAAACAAGAATTTCAATACTGCATTTAGAATGCCGTCTTTTATCTGTGTACTATGCCGATCTCAAAATTATGTAAGAAAATGTTAAAGACGGTTAAATTACCTGCAATTTGAAACCTTTTTTGGCTAAGTCGGTCAATTAGAACTCGAAATAGGTATACTCAAAAACGTTGAAACAAATCTGAAAATTTAAAAAAGCATTTTGAAAATTCAGGTGAGTGAGTTCCAATGGCTGGATCGAAATATAGTCTCGTGGAGGGACCTCGTTTCCGCCCTAGATTCCGAGGTTGGGCAATACATTTTTATGATATATCGAATGTGTAACTTTTTTCGACGAATTAATACATATATGTTTACTTTCGAACTCAATTGAACTCACTGAACTTACTTAATGATGTGAATATCTACAGAAATATGAATGAAATATGTTTTTGAAAAGTAATAGTTTATATGCGGTTAAATTTTTGAAGTGTCCTGCATGCTTAAATGATCTATCGTTGCTAACATTTTCTCTGTATATACGCTAAACCAATTTACATATAATATTGTCGAATTTAAGTATTTTCGCGATGACCCTCGTATGCTAAGTGTTGACTGAATAATTTTTTTTCTGCACACAATACAGTTTTTACTTTTTTCTTTCTTTATAATATGCTGAGCAAGTCATAAATCATGCGTCGATTTGATGTGCTGCTGTCTGGCTCCAACTATATTTACTATACTACTTCATCTATAATAGTCTACTTGTATATATATATACGTATCCTATATACATATATGTGCATTTGTTTTGTGACTGCTGCATAATTTTAGGCGCATTAAAGCTTAGCGCACTTGAAAGACATCCGTTCATCTATCTGTCTGTCTGTCTGTCTGTCTATGTAAATATGTATGTATATCTTAGGATGTCTGTCGTTTTCAGCTTTACTGAAGCAAAATAATTGGCATGCTTTGCGCTGTATGCGCTCGTCTATCCCTCAGGATATAAACTTATTTATGCTGCATAAGCATATGTGTGGCATAAGCTTAGGCGTTGCTTTATACATTTTTTAGGTCAGCTACTTATTTATGTATGTATTCTTCTTGCTGCTCGTTAATGTTATATTTGGCTTTTTATTTTGTTTTTGTTTTTGTTTTTTACTGGCTTATTGAATATCATGCTCATATTTAAACATTTTTGTGCCTCAAGGCTAATGTTTATTATATTTTTCTACAATCTTTCTAACGACGAACAAATGTCCTTGCTGTATTTTTTGACATTTAATTAAAACTTTTGAACTCTGATGAGTTGCTGGAACAATAAACAAGAAGAAATGTTAAATGTTGAAATTGTAAACATTTAAAGTCTGACCAAAGTTTGCTCATGTAAGAAATTACTTTTCTAATGACTCGACAAAAATGTTAGTAAAGTTTTTATGAAAACAACGCTTCGAGCTCTTTGAGCTTGCACATTTTGCTACTTCTAACACACAATTTACAACGATTTAATAGTCTAATTAACTCATCTTGTTCTAAACGGCTAAAAAGTAGTTTTAGTGCACATGTGGCCTAATATTGTACACAAAACCAGGCCCGTCTAGAGAGGGAAGTGTGTTAAAAGGGTAAACTACCTCAGGTCCATGCTTTTTTAGGGGCCCGGTAAATCGGAGTACACTTTTTTTTCGATAAAATAAGTATCCTGATGGAGGGATCGGACAATTCGAAGTTTTTACTTAAATTTGAGCCACAAAACGTTTCAAAATTCGAAAAAATATATTCACAATATGCATTTGAACGATTTGTTTTTTCTATTTATGTAGATACCACTAAAATTGAATGTGATACGCTTTTTAATATATAGTTGTGCAGCTTCCGTCCATAAGAAATAGCCATATCCAGTTGACGTTCACTATAAATTTTTATATTTTTCATTCAAAAACGTAAAAGTGTATGGTTGATGGGGAATACACATTAAAGAGAGTAGGATACACAAGCTTACATATTTTATTTCGGAACAAAATGAATGAAATATTAATCAAAGTATTTTCGATTGCTGATTACTCGTACTATTTTTTCTCACCTCTCAGTTAATTTACGAATTTCATCTCGAACAAAAATGAATCCAAATTATGAGCCAATTTTCGATTTCCACGAAAGATATGAATCAATAACCTGCTAAATTGTGCTGCAACCGCCGGATGAAGCAGTAATCAGAAAGAGCAATGTCCGAAGAATTCGGCGGGTGCAGCGAAATGTCATACTTAAGCGTTTTCAAATATTTTATCACGACTTTTGCGTTATGAAGTCTACCGTTTTTATGCAGAGGAATAACTTTGTCAAGTCTTTGCTCGTATTCTGGGCCGTTTTTCTTGTAATGAAAACGAATCATTTGTCGTCTATACCAATCGCCCGTAATGGAATCGCCAGGATGTAGCAGCTCATGGTAAATAACATCTTTTTGGTCCCACCAGATACACAACATCAGCTACGAATCATGAATATTCGGTTTTGGTGTTGATGCTGAGGACGATGACAACGATTGACCGGGCATAGCCTAGTATTTTTTTCTTGTGGAGGTAATCGTAGAATATCTATTTCTCACACCCCTAGTCAAAATTCGATATAAAAGTTACCTTTGAATCAGCTGATCGCAAGTGAAAAATCGCCTTTCAACGTCTTTCGGTTTCAGTTCATAAGGCACCCAATTGCCTTGCTTTTGAATCATTCCCATGGATTTCAAACGTACAGAAACTGCTTGTTGAGTCACTCCCAATGATTCTGCAAGCGCCTGCTGCGTTTGTCTTCGATCTTCATCGAGTATTTGAACAATTTCTTTGTCTTCGAATTTATTTAGCTGTCCAGATCGAGGCTTGTCTTCAACGCTGAAATCACCATTCTTGAAATGTCGAAACCATTCCCTACATGATTTATCAGTTGGAGCATTGTCACCATAAACTTCCACAATCATTCGGTGCACTTCAGCTGCACTTTTCCTCCAAATAAAACAGAAAACTAAAACCTCCCGTAAAGGCTGCTTAGTTAACACAAAATTTGGCATATTCAACACAATAAAATACAACCGAAACGTGTTTTGAAATGCTTTTCATATTTCCATGTAAAATATGGAGCCCACAATTTTTTAGTCCCGGGCGCGCACTCTCTCTCTCGACGGACCTGCATAAAACGAACGCCAGCCGCCATTTTGTTAAAACCACGATACGCCAGCTCCAAAACAAATGGCTACCGAGCGGCAACCATAATTGTTGCACTTTCTGGCAGCTATTTTACCCTCATTGCACCATTATGTGTTGCTGGAAATTCGTTTAAAACTTGAAAATTACGCAAATAATTCAGCAAAAATGTCTGGCTTAAGTTGGGCTAAAACTTGTTTTTGAGCATTGGCATGTTGTGCGCTCAATCTGTCTCGCTCGATTAGCGTCGACCGCGTCTGGTCGCATAAATTTCATATGCATATGTCGAAAATATGCGTTGATAATCGCTGCGACTGGGCAAACTTCAGGCACTTTACTCCACATTCACAGTTTTGGAGGTTTGGCTGAATTGCTCAAACTTTAAATTGCGTATTATTTGCATTTTTAATTAACTAACAAACGCTGCAATTAGGCAGACGGCATGACTCGAACTCTGTCGTTGAGCAATCTGTTTGCCAAACAACTTCCGCCAAAGTTTGATGTCGTGCTCGCACGTTACATGTGTGTGTAGTAAATCAATTAAGTTGGGCATGTGTGTAGGGCATGTAGGGGAACTGGAAAAGGCGAATTTAACAGATTTACTGCTAAAGTTTGGCACTTGAACTTATGCTTAAACTTTCCATGTATGCATGCAATATCATTGCTCTAGAGGCGGACTGTTTGGAAAAATAAATGGATAAAAATCAAACGAAGCGAAGTTTGGTTGTTCTTTTAAGCGGCTTTTATTTAGTTGTTGAAGTATGCAAATACAAGCATAGTTGATAAACATTTATACACTGCAACTGAAATGCTCCCATGAATTGGTAATCACATTTGTTGCTTTCATAAAGCCTGGCGTAAAGAAATTTTACAGAATCTTTATCTTTTTAAGGTGATGTGTAATTTGCCAGCGCCGCAGTACTTTCTTTTGAAGTCATACCTGCTGGAAACTTAATGATTATAGTAATACAATCTGTTTTGTATAGAATCTATAATATATACCCTTACAGTATGTTGAAGTCTAAACAAACATTGCCAATTAAATCTATCCTAACGAAGTGGATGAGTGCAGTTTTCCAACAGTCCTCCGAAACACCTTTAACAAATCCCAATATTATCATTATTAGTTAAACCATTTTTCTGAACCCTTTGATACCTAGAGAGGTTTCAGGTAGGGTGATGCTTTATCGTGTGACTTTTTCAATCTTTTGATGGAGTACATCCTACGGTCGGGCTTGCTACTTTGGACTCAGCAAGCAAATTAGAAGTAGAGCCCTTTTTCGACGTACGCGAGTTGGCGTCGAGTTTAGGACCCGTATGAACTACAAGCTTTATGAGCTGTATGATGAGGTTGACATAGTCCAGCGCATTACATTGCAGCGGCTACCCTGGGCTGGTCACCTCATCCGGATGAACTACGAAGGTGGAGCACTAAAGGTTTACGACGGAAACCTGAACTTGATTGGTGGACGGCGTCAGAGAGGACGTCCGAGCTTAAGATGGCAAGATCAGGTCTATGATGACCTGAAGAAGCTCCGGATTGCCAGCAACTGCCTAAACTACACCGTATGGTGCGCTTTCCTACGTGCGGCCTTGACCGATAGACGGTTGTAGAGCCACCTAAGTAAGTAAGAATATGGTTCTATGTGAACTTCTGCGATGCCAGAGACCGCAATAAAGTTACTAGTTGTTTCAGCATTATGAGCTGATGCTTTTTCTCTCAGTTTTCTTACATATATTCCCAATTCCTCAGCAAGCATTTCTTGTTTCAATTGTGGATCTTCGGCTACTTTAGTCTTTAGCAGGGCTAGATTTCCGTAAGTGTCTAGTCTGAATTCTTCAAAACTATTAGGAAACAGTTTTAAGAGATGGTGCGTTTGTTTTACATGCATTTTGACATTCCTAACAAATAAAATAATAACAACTAACCGGATTTTTGTTAGTCCTCACAAAAATAAGTACAGAGTTTTTAACTGTTGGCCAAACGCGACTAACTTGTTCGCTCGCTCTAGCTTGTTTTAAGCAAATCTTTTATTACAATCATACCTTTAGTTTTGATTACTTATCTTAAGTTCTACTGAAATATTGAAGCACCCATACAAATGTGAAAAACTCATATAAATATTTTAATTACATAAAGGAATGTAAATGTAAATGAATACCAAGTAGTGCTTTATCAAATTAGCCTAATTCCTCAAAGTGACAAAGTGCTGTCAAAAAGTACTCACGAAAGTCTGACAAGCTGTCATGCATATGGCATATGCTAAGTACTTACTTCGTAGAAAATTCATATACGCCATTTTTTGCTACTTCTATCTCACTCCTTTTATCATATTTTTTATTACAAATATTACACATACGCCTTGTTGCATGTCACAAGTACATAATAAGCAGACTGAAGTGATATAATATATTTCGGCAATATTTTGTGTGTATGACTGAAACTGACAGAAACATCAGATAAATTAATGTGCGAGCGCACGCGTTTATTTTAAAGCATGCAGTATTTTTTGACAATACACGGAAATTTCATTTGATAAGTGCTTTTGTCGTAGGTCGTGTTTTGCGCCGCATCGAAGAAAGTTTACGTAACTCCATGCAACGTGCAAATAGCATTAAGTACTGCATACTTACAGGCGTATACACATTGATTGAAACAAACACACACAAGAAGGAGTTGTGGGAAAAGAGGCATTCCTGAAACTAAATATAACACAATTTGATAAGTTAAGCGTAACGTTGGCAAATGTGTGCTGACAGCAAATGTTGTACTACTAGTACAAAGACTGTTTAGCAGTAAAACTTCCAAACTTATTCAATACACCCAAAAAAAAATTCTAAAATTTGAGAAAATGTTACCTAAAAAACGTTTTTTTTTTAAACTAAAATCAGAATTGATTTTAAAATGACACTTAAAAGGGGGTAATGTGACATAAATGTAAAATTATTTACGTGAAAAAAATAGAAAATTTGTTTGTTAAAATTCGTACATATGTATGTTAAAATGCTATAGTATTGTCTTACAAGTACTTACACTGTCCATCATCTATACTAATATTATAAAGCTGAATAGTTTGTTTGTTTCTTTGCTTGAACACGCTTATCTCAGGAACTACTGGTCCGATTTGAAAAATTCTTTCAGTGCTAGATAGCCCATTTATCGAAGAAGGCTATAGGCTATAGGAGTATTAATATAATTCTAAAATCTATATATGTATGTATGTATGTATGTATGTATGTATGTATGTATGTATGTGAAAGGTGGAGTGCACCACACAATTTCACATAACTGCTAGCAAGCGAACTAGATGTTGTTCAACTCAACGCTAGATGTCGCACCAGCTGGTCATGAGCTAAAGAGGTCAATGACCATGAGTTGGTGTTTTTAAAATGTTATGACTACTTTATATGTATTTATTTTTTATATGTATTTAAAATTTATCTTCTATGCATATAAAAATGGAAGTATGTATATATGTTCATTATAGACCTGAAGCCGCTCAACCGATTTTGATTAAAATTTTGTGGCAATATTCAAAATAGTCCCGTGAGTGATCCTCTGAAGATTCGTGACGATTGGATAAACAGAACATTTTTTTTAGATTTTTCTAATTTTAATAAAATTGGAGGTAGAGTAAAGAAGCATGTGGAAGGTGGGGAAGGTGGATGGAGTATCAGGGGTAGGAGTGGCAGGGGGAAGGAGTGGCAGGGGAAAGAGGAGGGCCGCGTACAACGTCGCGGGAACCATCTAGTGTACTATATAAATAAGTAAACATTATGCATACGACTATTTTTTACCATATTTACATGCTACTACACGGTAAAAATCAAATCAAAACAAAAAAAATATATTGATATATTATATATTGAGACATATTGAACTAAAAAAATAAAGTTAGGAAGTCATACCCTTAGTAAACATAGACTTTGTCGCGTACCATTTTAAAGTGTATAACAAAAAACACACACAAATAATGAAACAATTCTTTTTTTTTTTGATAATTTTGGCTTTATACTAATGTTACACTTCATTTAAAACTTATAATTCACAAATAGTCGTTACATATTCTTTGTTAACTGCGCGGCACATTTTATTAAACCTTAGGTACCTTACTTAGGTACCTTACTACCTTACTACCTTACTACCTTACTACCTTACTACCTTACTACCTTACTACCTTACTACCTTACTACCTTACTACCTTACTACATTACTACCGTACTTAAGTACCTCACTACCGTACTTATGTACCTTACTTAGGTACCTTACTACCGTACTATCTTACCTTACTTAGGTATCTTACTACTTTACTACCTTACTACTTTACTACCTTACTTCCTTACTACTTTACTACCGTACTTAAGTACCTCACTACCGTACTTATGTACCTTACTTAGCTACCGTACTATCTTACCTTACTTAGGTACCTTACTACCTTACTTAGGTACCTTACTACCTTACTTAGGTACCTCACTACCTTACTTAGGGTCCTTACTACCTTACTTAGGTACCTTTCTACCGTACTATCTTACCTTACTTAGGTAACTTACTACCTTACTAAGGTAGTTCACGTCAACTTAAACCGGCACTTTTGCATTTTATATCTGTTTATAAGCAAAATGTGTGAAAAAAGCATAAGCAAAGCCCAGACATGCTCATATATAAGCAGCTTCGACTATATAAAGTGTTACCTATGCTAATAAATACTATTAAAATATGTACAGATTAATACGAGCGCACAACACCGCGATAATCAAAGAAAATAGTCAACATTAGATTGATTACATTTGATCAACTTAGACGTGGAGATTTCGGTATCGGCTCAATTGGAAGACGCCATTCCGAAGTGTGTTGTCTGATTTGCATGTCAAACCCGTAATCATCACCAGTCACAATGCGTTTTATGAATGTGAAGTCGGATTTAACTCGTTCTACCATGTCTTCAGCTTTCTTTACGCGAATGAATTTTTAAAAGAAAAACACAATTTGGATGAACTCACAAAAGTCGAGCACTTTAATCAAACTAAGTGACAGATTACGCTTATACCTGACAGTTCAGTGCCCTACGATACTTGGTACAACTTTCGATGCCTTGTTTAGCTTCTTGGCTCATGCCACCAAGACGATAGGCTACCACCACGAAATCGGCTTAAGTCAAGAAACAAAATGCTAAAGGCGCCTGCTGGGTCTTCTCGGGGTAAGGACAAAGAGACAATAATTACCAAATATAAAGCTATTGGACGATCTGTTCTAAATTATGCTTCACCTATCTAGACTCCTTATCTTAGTATGACTCAATGGTAATGCCTGCAATGAGGTCAGAATAGTGCTCTGAGGACTGCTACTGCTTGTCTACAAATTACTCATGCAGACCATTTGCATGAAGAAGCGGTTTCGGTTCACCGGCATAACGAATTGCTTACGAAACTGTTCTCATTTGGTGAGTATAAAATATATCATCCCAACCACGGCACTCTCAAGAGAATTGTTCCAACTCGTATTAGATATGATATCAGAAGTTACAAAACGAGTATATCTCAATTCGCAACTCATGATTACATAGAGGAGTATATTTAGTATATATCTGGTAGGCTCAATTTGTACTCCCTATAAAATAATGCCTAAAATATTAGGTAAGCATTGACTATTTTTAAATACATGAATTACCTTTAAATTTAGAACATAATGGATTTATTTCTATGGAAAATATAATATCTGAAACAGTTAAGCAATAAGGGTCCTAAAATCTACTCCCATATGCCTTGGACGTAAATTTATGTAAAATTTTCTAATTTTTAAGCAAGTTTTAGGCAATATTTTTGCTTGAGTGTACTTGCCAAACGTCGAAAACAATTCCGTTTAAACAATGCACGAAAATCTGATATTGTGTCACGGAAAATGCAACTTGAAAGTAACTACCGCACTTCGTTATGTCATTTCAAATAAAAAATCAATGTGCACTTTTGAATGCTTTTGATTTTTTGATATCTTGCCAAGAAATACTTATAGCACATTTGTTATACGTAGGTACTCGTTTAGATTTATTTTACCTTTTTTTCGCAATCGCTTACTTCGATTCATTCGCTGCATTCGTGCGCAACTAATTTGGTAATCAATTACTCGATTTTTTTTTCTTTCTTTTCATGTAATATGCTTTTCAATGCACGCTTTGAATTTCAATAACTTGTCGGAAGTATTTCAGAGAATTGTACCTACATACATCAGTATAAAGAGTAGTATTGTAGTTGAAGTTTGAGCAGCAATGTGTAACAACTGTGCACAGAACTCAGTCGCATTAAAAATTCATAATGTGTTTGGTTACCGCCCACTTACGACTTTTCTTTCAATTCATTTTTCACTCGAAATCAATAAATAAATAAATACATAAATATTAAACAAGTGAAAGGCTATACTTTTATGCAGCACATGCTTTAATACTTTATGAGGTATCTGAATATAATGGATACCTTATATGGTTTCATAAATAGGAAAATGCGGTCACAGTGATGCATTGAATGTATGCTAAACAGTTGCAATAAAGGATGTACAAGATGTTTTCACTTTCAAATGATATTTTAATAATATTTCAGATAGTCATATGCTTTATAGTCATAAGTTTGATGATTTAAACGACGATGTCAAAACTCGATTGGAACATGAATTTTACAAATTATCTTTCCTCAATACAATTAAACAAATAAATGTTCCAACTACTACCTGTGAGAACTTAGGCAATATAAAAGGAAGTCGCAATGAATGGATTGCATTGAAATTTTGTATACCCTTTAGTTTATCAGAAAATTTTTACAAAAATTTAAGGAGATTTAGTTAAACAGAGATGCCACAAAAGATTCACTTTATATATATTATCTTCTGAAGATTTGCACTACTAATTTGAGAACTGACCTCCATATAATTTGATGATTCAACTGTGTTCCCATCTTTTCAAAGTTCTCTAAAGCTGCCTTTTCACTTATCTGATTTCTAAAATGAGTTCTTCAGCTGAATAGTATACGCTTAAATTAGTTCAAAATAGAACCGACTCTATTTGACCTGAGCACTCAGCCAGCCAATTTTGCTTCTTGTAATTTAAATATTTTATGAACATTTTCGCTAATTTTTAGTGTGCTGGTACTTATCGTTTTTATATCCTTCAAACATTTTTTTGTAAGCAGTATATATTGAGACCTTGAATTAATAATTTGTTTTTTTTTTTTTTTAATTTACGTATTTATTGTGCAAAAATGGTTACAAACATATTATTCAAAGTATTGTCCATCACTGGCCATAACTTTTTCCCAACTTTCTGCCAATTTTCGGATACCAGCTCGGAAGAACGACTCGCCTTTTGAGGCAATCCAATCATCGACCCATTTTTTGCATTGTTTATATGCAGTGAACTTCTGCTGGGACAGGCCATGTGTCATCGACCGGAACAAGTAGTAATCGGAAGGAGCGACGACCGGAGAATACGGCGGGTGGGTTAGGACTTGCCACTTCAGCGTTTTGACCGGTTTTGCAACATGTGGCCAAGCGTTGTCATGCTATAAAATCACTTTGTCGTGCCTTTCTTCGTATTCCTTCATTTTTGCTTCAGTTCACGGCTCAAACGCATAAGTTGAGTTCGATAGCGTTCCCCCGTGATCGTTTCATTCGGTTTGAGCAGCTGTAGTAGATCATGCCGCGCTGGTCCCACCAAATACAGAGCATAAGCTTCATGCCATGAATATTCGGCTTTGCGAAGTATGTTTGCGACTGTCCATGCAAAACATATGACTTTATGCGCTTGGGGTTGTCGTAATGGATCCACTTTTCATCGCCAGTCACAATGCGATTCAAAAAAACCCTTTCTTTTTTGGCGTTCGAGAAGCTGTTCCCAAGCGAAAAATCGCCTCTCGATGTCGCGCGGCTTCAACTCGAATGGCACCCAGTTTCCTTGCTTTCGAATCAATCCCATGGCTTTTAGACTTTTGCTGACGGTCGACTCATCCACTCCCAATGATTCTGACAACTTTTGAAGCGTTTGGCATTGGTCCACATATAGCAATCCTTCCAATTCTTCGTCTTCAAACGTATTGGGTTTACCCGGCCGTTCCTTATCTTCGAGCTCAAAATCATCACTTTTAAAGCGACCAAACTAATTCCGACACGATTATTCAGATAGAGCATGCTCGCCGTAAACTTCCACTAAGATTCGATGACCCTCGGCCGCACTTTTCTTCATATTAATGTAATGAAGAAGACTATTGGTTCGTATACTAGTGGCGGCATCTTGTGTGAAACGCTCATTATTAATTCAAGGTCCCAATATAAGGTTTGTTGAGCTGTCAAAATGTATTTTAAGGCTAATAAAGTACAACTTCGTACCAGTTGCGTCTAGTTGGTCATAATACTAGAATAAAAAAAGTTAATATGTAATGGGACACTCGGAAATAGTGTTAGCTATTTATGCATTTTATGGTTTTTTACGAATGAAGAATATGTAAAAACTATATGTGAATTATAAGTGCCTTTCCTTTGTATGCAACTGACAGTATAGTCTCCAGGTCGGCCGTTACTTACGTACGCATTTTGAAATAGAATGTAAGTTGTTCTGGTAGTTTGCTACTCGGGTCTATGTTTGTTGTGCTCTCTTTTCCCATTCTCCCCTCACCTACGTACTTTTAGATATATCGTTTGATCATTATTACTTATTATATCACATCTATTTCGATATATTATTTGTCGATAGCATAATTTAATTTAAAATAGAATGATTTCTTTAAGGTTTATACGTCAACATTATTATTTAACAGCTGTTTCCAACTTTTAATCCAGTGAATGGAAGTTTTATATTTTTCAACAGTTAACAGAGCAAGTTTAAAGTGGACCACCTTATGTGATTTTCGCAATTATATTCGTGTCATGTACTTTTACAATTAAACGCTTATTGCACTACTTCCTTTACTTCATAAGCTACGCTGACGTTGATATTTATTATAATTTACTCCTTCTTCAATACATTTTCAAGTAGATAATTTAAATAAATACTCAGTTAATGCCAAATGTGTCAACGATTGACAAAGATGCCGCCCACACAAGACTCCCAAAAGACATTAGCATTCAGTGACCGAGTCAGACTGCACTGCCAACCTGACCTACGTTAGACTTTGAGAAATTTGACTGGCGTACGCTTCATTTAACTACATTTATACGAGTATATGTGACTGTATCCAACAAAAACTTTGAAATAAACTTAATTGCAACATTTTGTCTCGTACCCAAAGACGACTCAGCACTTCATGAAGTCACTAAATGTCTCAATAAACTAGAAACTTCCCTATGGAGTCAAAGTTGAAGTCGAATCGAAGCAAAGGCGAAAGGCGTATTTCTACATTGCAGACGCTAGGGAGCACAACTTAACCTCAATTTTGATTAACAATGTCTGGCAATGAAGCTGTCAACGGTGCGATAGAGGGGCGGACGTACATTGGTATGAATTGGTTTAGAATGTTTGGTGTTGATGCCAACGCGTTGTAAATTGGGGTTGGGTTGGTTTGGATTGGGTTGTTGTTTGTGCGACAAATTGGCAGCCTGAAAAATGAGCGCAATTTGTTTTTGGGCTGTGTGCAGCTGAGCGTGTTGTGCAAGCATATATATAAATATGTATAGAAATTTAAAGGCAATGAAAACCAACTCAACTGATGCTAACAAATCGTGAATAATTTATTTAATTTATTTGCTAATAACAAGTTTATTATGATGAGCCAAACCGAAACGTCGCCAATTGGTGTGGTGCTGTAGCTGTTCCTTGTCCGTCTGTCTGTCATCAGACTTTGTTTTAGCTTGCAGTATATATTGTTCCAATTGTTGTTGTATTTGAAAACGCGAACGACTCCAGTTAAGTGTAGGCACTCCAGTGGTAGGCATTATTGCTGCAGGATTATGGCGTCGTTGCCAACGTTTTCGTAGTCCATAGAAAAGATTTGCTGGTATTTCGAAACACAAAAAATAGCCCAACTCCATGCCGCTGATGAGCGAACAACCGAGAAATAGGCCCGCAATGCCGCCAAAGGATACTAACAGATGCATTATTATGAAAATCGCTACAATCGCTTGCTTGCATAATGAAACTTACCCATTAGATCTACCCAACCGAAAACCAAACTTGTGCGATACACCATCATTGTTTCGAAGCGAAAATGCAAATCCAAATCAACGTATGACACATCATCGTACATTTCCGGCGGCAAAAAGGATGGACGCACATCCACCAAATAGTTGAGCGAATAACAATTGCGAAAGCATTTGCAGACCATGCCGGCAAACTGATTTCTCACGAAACGCTCCTCACCCGGCTGATGATAGTACATGAAGTATTCTGTGTGTGTGTGTGTGTGTGTGTGTGTGTGTGTGTGTGAGCAAAGAGTTTGAAATCCATTAAAAAAAAAGAAACAAAAGCGCATTGGTCTGCTTACTATTATTCTCAGCAAGACACAGCATATCCTTGGCGAGGCACGAACGATACTGGCCTATGTGTATAAAGTTAGAGCAGATAGTAGTTGAGTTCACGTTTGAGGACATGCTTACCCGGCGGAAATAGCAAATCCACTGTGCAATTACAGTAACGCACCAAGTACTCTTGATGGCACTCTGACAGGCAATTCTCAATCATGTAAATGTAGCCGTGAAGCGATTTGAAGTCACGACTATTTTGTTCGTCCTGTTTATGTGTACCAAAATGAAATAAAAAATGTTTAAGGCTCTTGACTTTTGTTGTTCTTACATCAAACACACATTCACGCTGGTCTGAGCTCACACTGCGTGTATCGTTGTCGTAGAAGTAAATTATGGGCTCAATTTCCACCATGGTCTGTGTATGCGTTGGTACGTTAAAAGGATCCTTGTGCCAGACAAACG
This sequence comes from Leucophenga montana, assembly GCA_035044765.1. Lineage (NCBI taxonomy): Eukaryota > Metazoa > Arthropoda > Insecta > Diptera > Drosophilidae > Leucophenga > Leucophenga montana. Next base: position 155,946 of record JAWNNQ010001706.1, read on the forward strand.
GTTCGGTGATCATTACCTAAAAAAAAATGAAAATTTTAATTTGAAAAGAATTATTTATACTGAATGATTTAATAAAAACATTTATCTAGACGAATGGGAATTTAGTGACTATATGCTATGTAATAGGCGTGTCAAATATATTTACATATATTCTTTGTATAGTTTCTAAAGAAGCAAAGCAAGTATGTTAATACGAGGGTTGCTACATATATTTCTAGCCTGAGCAACAAAACGTGTTTCCAGATGCAATCTGACGTCTCCATTGTAAAGTCTGACAATTTTTAGCCCTAACTTACTGAGAACACTTTGACGTACGCGCCCAATTTGGTTTCTTTACAGGCACTTAAAAAATTCATCTCGGCCAAAAAATGGAATCACCGTCTACTCAATCGTGACAGGTGACGAAAAGTTTGCGGGCCACGCCCAATTGTCTATGTATGTTAAGCGGCTGTCTCTTAAAAGGCACCATATTGCATTTCAACCTAATATTGACTGTAATAAAAAAGTTTTTCTTACAAAAAGTCAAAGTGGACCATAGATTTGTATGGGAGCTACCCCAAACAGTGGGTTAAATTAGGACTTCGTGGAGGCCAATTTATGTCACCTCTCCTGGAGATCAATTTGCCAGGACAAAATTTCATGAACTCGTGGTAGAGACCTGTTGGACGTGTGTGAAGTTGCTAAAAATGCAGAATAATGATGATCTATGCACGTTTAAAGCAAAGGTCCGGGTTGTCACGAACCGACTGAGTAACACTGTCTACGTTTTCGAACGTTCTCGAAGATCTTGGACACCCGGATTTTGATTTTTCCAGCGTTGAACCGGTCTCTTCAAACTTCTCGACCCATTTTCCAATGAGTCGAGGGCTTTGCGCATCGTTTAAATGACGAACATGTCGAATACTGCAGAATTTTCTACGCGCTACAGTCGCTGAATTACCGTTATTGTAAAACTCACGTACACACAACGCAACCCGAGAAACGCTCCATAGCGACTAAATTCCCAAAACACTAGGCTACCGATTAACATACCCCCCGCGCCCCTAGCAATAGTTGCGTTCACGTAATCAGCAAATCAAATGTGAACTTTCTTTTGAGACACCCAGTAGTAAACTTAAAAATTAAAAAAAAAGAGAAAAAAATTTACTTGCACAAAAACTGTCGTATGCCCTTTACCACAATTTATAAAGAACACGAAAACACCTTCTCTAAGTTTAACTAAATTAACTTTTCACACTACCACAACACTACTCACATTTATGCCCTTCTCGTTTATGCGTCCCGGAAAGTGCTTCTCCGGATTAATCAGCACACGCACAGTCAACGCACTCGTTGGACCCGCATTGCCTGTACGCCAAGGCCACAAAGGGTCTAAGAGCTTCATGCGTTTACCCTCTAAGGTTTCCAACGTATTAAACGACAAACACAGGCCCCGATGACTGCGTCGACGTGAGAATATCTCACAGCAACTATAATTATAGTGACGCCAGACGCAATTCGTCAACATCTCTTCACAGCGCCAGGTCATAAACTCCACTACAAGACTGAAATTGACATGGTTTAGCTGTTCGAGTGGTTCGTTGCGCAACGTTTCGAATGGTTGAAATTGTCCGAACCGTATGTCATCATAGGCGCTTACAATACGCTCGAAAAGTGCCAATTTCTGCGTGGAATTTTCACCGGGCATAAAGAGTTGTTTTGCCTGTTCGATGCGCTGCCAGTTGAGACGATTCTGATTGCAGATTGTAATCACCGGAAATGGTATATTATAGACCGGAAAGCGTGTACTATCGACAACGGTTTGAAAATGACCCTCATTATAGCGACGCGAGAGTATCAGACAAACGTATACGGCACCCAGAAATGCGGCAATGAATGTGCACAGCCAGATGAAACGTTCCGAACGACTGGCACGCGCTACTAGTAAACGATCCAAACCGTGAATTGTTGTACGCTTGCCGAAGCGCAATGCCAACTGCCAACCGGAATGTGAGATATCACGGAGTATACGCACATGACGCGGATTGTTTGAGTTCGATTTTACGACGGTGATGCCGGCGTTGGGATTAATTCTTTGAAGTTTAACATGTTTCGCCATATTTTGTTGCATTGGCACATTTGTTTGTGCAGCATTACTGAAATATGCGTAAGTCATTTCCGAGGTCTCGTTATAATTTACAATATAGTATATCCATACACATATATCCGTATCCGCAACGTTCCACTTGTCATTGACAAGTGCTCCGTAAAATGCAGTAAGTCACAGTTTTATATGCTGCTTTCGGCTGTCTGGCGTCGTTTTATCTGATTTAATGATTATAATTATCCTTTCACTATGGAGAGCACATGTCAAAGTCTTTTGTGATTTTATTTGCATTCTTTCTGACGTGTTTAATGCTTATTAAGGGACACGAATGTACCTATACCGATTTCAAAGCGCTTTCAACAGCTAACAAAACTATTTGCAAAAATATTTCTACACCCATAATACGTCCTATATGCATATAAATAAATTCATCCGGTGTTGCACAGGACTTTTCATAGTGGCATACAATGTAGCGTTGATACTTTTAAGTTATTGTAGAACTTTAGTTTATAAAACTTAAATATAAAACAAAGTTTTTCTGTCACAAATTTCCTTTCATTGATGTATAATATGTTGTTCGGTATAAATATGTCAAACAAAGCAACTTCAAAGTAGTTCCATCGACTCAATAAAGGTCGATGGAACTAAAAGGTTGCAGCGAAGAAAGCATCCAGCTTTTCAATCCCATTCGAAAGGAAATGAGATCACTTCATAACTTGGCAAAGAGCTAGAAGACACTTAAAACCATGTCGTTGAAGTAGGGAACACTTCGAGGGTGTTTCGAATTTGGTACTTCTGAATCAAAATTCAAGAATTGGTTAGTGAGTAATCTTGAAGCAGTTTATAGTTGGTCATTGAATACATATCCGATAGAGTGGCGAAGCCAGTGCTTTACCTCTTCAAACTAGTACGTTGAGATAAATATTCCGCGTACTGTGTACCTCATGGAAACTTAAGGGATCTGCATTGCTTCTCAAACATTTTAGATGCATCCATTATCTGCAACCAAGTTTGTAAGCCATACGCATAAACCATGATTCATCATCAATGAACAATATTGAAAGGATTGAATCAAAGTTTCCATTATTACAGATTTTTGTTATCAAAATATCCCGTTGCTTTACATTAAAACAAAAATCAAAACGAATCTAACGGTACCTCACATGCAAGCGTTTATATTAAAAATATTTAAAATTCTTTCTTTATACTTTTTATTTATGGTCAGACCCTTTATAAAATGTTATATCCTATAGCACTCCCATAAATTTAACGATACATAATATGTTAAATTCCATTGAGCCTTTTAGGCTATATAGCATGACAAAGAATAGAAAGACTTATATTTTTTCTATTTTTTTACATAGAAGTTTCGCTTCTGCCGAGCATCCCCCGATGCTATTTCTTTGGTGCAGTCGGGTTTTTGGCAAAATTTTACCCTAAACTTAATCATTCATACATATGAAAGAGAGACAGACAGACATAGTTATATCGAATTGACTTTTGATGCTGATCAAGATAATTTTTGTATATGTACTATATAAAATCTGCCTTGCTTCCCTCTTACATACGTTTCCACAAACTTAGTATTCCTTTGGCCCAATAGAGCAGGGTATAAAAACGTGGTTCGACTATTAATATATAGTATATGGCAAACCAAAAGTGATGAAATAGTTATTGATCTGGTATTGTATGCTCGCTACTGTACATAAGTTACGCTACCATGAACATAAAATTATCGACAGTTGTATTGCTCAAATTCTCCAATTGTTCGCTGAGATACAAGAGGCACGAAACAAGGAAGTATTTTATAAACAGGAGAATTATACGCGAAAGAGGTACAGGAAAGTTCGAGAAAGAGATTTATGAAATAGGTTCTTATATAATATCATAGGACTCATACTCGTATACTTTGCGAAAAACTTGTAAGAGAAAACATAAAACTTTATCGGAAGACTTTCAAGGTCCAGCAGTGACATAAAAAATAAATAAATTATATTGTAGTTCATATAATTCAGATCTTGACTGGTTATTTTATATCTGTATTTATTTTAGTTTCTTGGAATTATGGCACGAGTATTACCAGTATAGTTTTTTAGTAGCAATAAATAAGTTTGCATACAAAAACTAAAATATGGGCGTATGGTTTGTACGGGAGCTACGCATAAAATTGGGCGTTTCATATAAACTTGAGGATTTAAATCGTTGTTAGAGCTTAATAACACTTATCAAGGTTATGTATATCGGTTGTATTATGCTGGTTTGTTTCTATTTGTAGACGCTACCCCATTAGAGTGGGCGTGGCATATCAACTTGAGGATTTTAAACATTTGGCGGTTCTATAAGATTCTTTAGAAATGTCTTCTTGCATTATTAGTCTACTAGTATAGACAGATGGATAAACCGTCGGACAAATGGATAGACAGGCGGATAGATAGACGGACAGACGAGTGGACAGACGGTTAGACAGATGGACAGAAATTAGATAGACGGGCAGACAGACGCACATATCGTTATTCGATTTGCTTCACGGTGATAGATCAGGCGAATACGGAGGGTGGTCGATGAGATAAATCTGTTTTTTCATCAAAAAATTTGTTGACTCCTTCGGTCTTGTGAGGTGCTACATTATCATACAATAAAAACAGCTGCTTTTCTTTGGTATATGCTGGCCTATCACGTAGAACTCTCGACCGCAAACGATATAAAACTTGTAAATAATATTCTCCATTGACAAATACCTTGTAAACAATACCTTTGGAATCATAGAAAGTTATCAACATTGTCTTGATTCTTGACTTCTGAAACACACAATTTTATAGGTTTCAGGATCATATTTAAAACATCATGTTTCATCGTCAGCTATGATCGAATCAAGAAAATCTGAATCGTTTTCAGTTGTTTCACTAACAAATATAATCATGTTCAAGCTGACTAAAATTAGTATAAAACATTTTAAGCTTCGATTTTCGTTTCTGACCATTTCGCCGAATTACTTAGAATCCTGTAGTTCTGTAAAAGTGCAAACGTGCTGTACTTAACTTCTACTTATAGATACATATTTCGATTGAATGCCGCAGCTGTGATACATTTAACGCTAATAAAATACTCGAATTCCACTGGGTGCTGTGCTCATTTCGTTTAGATTTCATTTTGTTAGCAACTAATACAAATAATATGAACTTCAACTTGATTTCTTAACATTTGACCTTAACCTATACAGGGCACACGCTTATAATGTAGAACACATAGTATCTAGCATTAAATCAATACTAGAAACATTCAATTTAATGTGCAGAACTTAGCACTATTTGCAGTGGCTTATGATGCATAATGTTTTGTTTGAACAGAATTTTTCAATTATACATGTAGCTAGTTTTCCTTGTATCTGAACGTATATAAAGCACAATTTTCTGTAAAGTATCTAAGATAGTCACAACGCAATGCAAAAGAGACGCATTAAACCAACACCGCGTGCCAAGTTACCCGCCTGGGCTGCAGCAGAAAGCAATTGTGCCAGTAAATCCTCTACTAATTTTAAGGAACTCTTACAGAAATTCGGACGTGAAACAAAAACGCATGGTCTGAATCAATTATTTTCAGAAGAATTAACTTTTCGCCTGCGGTGAGTGACACTTCATAACATAACATAATGTTAAAGTAATACAATTATGTGTTTATAATTGAACTACGTACATAGACTTTTCTGGATACTTGCCTTTCTAACCGCATTGTCGATGCTCATCTATATCAGTTGTCTGATCGCCGTACGTTTTAATCGCAAACAATTTCAGACCATCATAGCCGATGCCAAAGCAAATCCAGCCATTATATCCTTTCCGCTAGTAATTATCTGTAATAAGAATCAACTGAATTGGGCACGTTTGGATGAGGTCATGATACGTTTCAACATTAGCGCTGCACAACAGTATCTCTTCGAGCAGATTTTGACCGCCTACGATGGACTGAGTATTAGACAGTTGAATCGCTTTGCATTTTTGGCTGAAGAACAATTGCAGCCCTTGCAGCATGTGAACTTTACGCAAGTCGTACGCGATATGGCCTGGCATTGTGAGGAGCTATTGACGGATTGCAGTTGGAATAAGCAAAGCTTCGATTGTTGTGTACATTTTCGACCGCGTAGAACTCATTTTGGTTTTTGTTTTGCCTTTAATGAATTTAGGCCAGTGCGTACTAGTACTTTTGGCATTGGATCTGGTCTGTTGGTCAGATTGCAGCTTAGAGAGCGACAGCATGCGCCAATGAATAAGGAGCGGAAAGGATTTGTGGTAAGATTATTATTATTATTGTTAAAAGGTAGTTGGCGCTGCAAGCGGTCTTGGTCTATTGTGCCCTTATAGCATTATAATACATACAATGCGTCATCCAGCCCAGACTTCATAATAAAGACGACAAGTTCTTCGGATTTAGTGTTACATATAGTTAGTGTTACCTGTAAGCTTGTACTGTCCCCAATATTTAAACATTGTAAATAATACCCATGGCTGGGCAATCTTCCAAATATGCTATGTGAATTCCTCGCACTCTAGACAGAATTTACATGTGTTGTCACATTCAACACCCATTTTTAATAGGTGTTATTTGAGCCTGCATTGTCCAACGCACTGTCCAATGTCCTGCAACACTGATATCATTGTCAAAGTATTTTTTCCGTAACCCAACATTACTCTATTCAATCTTCCCAGTTTATTAATCAAATACTAGCTTGGAATTGATTGAATACGAGTTTAGTGCTCTGATAGCTGCCTGACTGTGGGGTAATCTATATAAAAATGTTGTCCCTATACGCTCTGCTTATGTTGAAGTGAATAAATAATAAATAAATAAACTACTACTGAAAGTAGTCCATTAGAAAACCGTCCCCGGTTTAATATTATAGTTAATGTTATCTATTTTTTCTTCTCGCGCAATGTTAAAGCTTTTGATGAAGCTGTGCTTAAAGCCGAGCTTATCGCTAGTATAGAGTAGTATTGGATGATTGGCTGTCAATAGGTTGCTTTTTCAACTGCTCGAGCAATCGTCGACGCTACTATTGTTTCTACCTATCTTCAATATAGTCCGATCTGCCTATTATTGCACGTATATGTGCAATGGTGAAGTGTCCTGGATGACATTCATATCTGCAGTTGGACAGGTACGGATGGCCCCTGTGATGCAATATGCAATAGTGAATAGTGTTCAGTTCTTTGCTGGCCGTCATTTATTTTGCTCGTTCCGACCAAAAAACGGCGCTGTATGTAACCATGGGCCTGACTATAGAGGTGCATCCTTCTTAAAATCTTAGATTTGCGGCCGCAATTTTTCTATTCTTTCTCTTGAGCTTACTTCGACAATCAGCAATTCGTGTCCGTGAGAGTACCCGAGCCCACCTCTGATATAGTAGAAGTTTATTTTCTTCATCCACTACTAATATAAAATGTATGGGGTATTTTCAACGTCAGAAGAGCGGTAGACTTATTCGACTGCAATATAGGCATACTAGGGTATACCTTTCCACTTATTCATTGTTATTTTATTGCGCGTCAATCAAAACAACAACTACAAATAGAGATACCGAAGCGTATACAAAGTAGAATGAGCAATCTTCTCTCTCTTTCGCGTTCATAGAGTATTTTCAACTGGTAACTAGTTACTCGCATGCTATCAGCTTCTATTAGTTCACCAAAAAAAATGTACTTCTCTATTTGTACATAGATTCCTATAAAACTGATATTACTCCAGATCGGATCTCAACCGGATATACATAGCTCCTATATAAACATGTAATTCTGAAATTAAATTTTGCTAGCAATAATGGTTCATAAAAATATTATTGTATGTGCTTAGCAACATACGAAGTCCAAATTAGAGCACAAAAATACTTAAGAGTTCCTAGCTGAACTGTCTCATTTTCAATCCATAGTTTCTTGCTGTTAATTTCGGTAGCAAATCGGCCCACAAGTGTTAACTCCGCAGCGACCACGACTCTAGCCACCTTCATCTAAACTATCAATGTTTCAAAATACAATATAATTTGTTTATTATAATTTTCAGTTAAATATTCTTGAGCCCGGTTGTTATCTTGGTGAGCCCATCTATGTAGAACCGCATTCGCGTACCAACATTGCTGTGAGTGCCGTCTATCATTACTATACAAAAGATATGTATAAAGTGTCACAGAAAGAGCGTCAATGTTTCTTCGAAGATGAGCGTGAGCATCCTGATTTCAAAACACTTCCTGGCTATCGTTATATGTTCGAAAATTGTCAGGCCGAGTGTCGTCAGCGTTATCTTCTGCAATTCTGCAACTGTACAATGGATCTTTTCTTTCCGCCGGCAACGTATGCACCGTGTAGGCTGACCGATCTAGTTTGCCTCGCTGCGCACAATCATTTAATGCAGTATTTTTGGGAGCCAGGCGAAAAGGAGTTTGTAAACAATCAACTACCCGGCATGGATTGTAAATGTCTGCTGAATTGTTATTCGTTGACTTTAATACCGGAGGTGCGCAATGAAGTACAGCAGCCGTATCAATATGCAAAACAACGTGGTTTTGTTAATTTGAATGTTTTCTATAAACAAGCGACCATGTTGGTGTACAAGACAAGCCTAAAATATACATGGATCGATTTGTTGGGTATGTGTATGTGATTGCTACAGGCTTGTTGCATACTTTTTAAAGCGTATTCTTTACAGTATCCTTTGGCAACATTTTTCAGCTATGCCTTGGCTGTTCCATCATCAGTTTCATTGAGCTTTGCTGCTTTAGTTGCATCGATATACCACGTTTTCTCTGGAACAGGCTGCGTTGCAATTACAAAATGCCAAAACAAACGAAACAGGCGAACTATGCTAAGAAAACCGTAAAATATTAAAGAAAACCGTCGACTGCTAGCAGTCTCAAGTCTTTAATATAATTTCATAATGGTTGCACATTATTTTGTTTTATTTTTTTCTCTAAATATTACATTGGTTCTTCGCCTGCACTTTAGAACACTTTAGCGTTGGTTATTCGGTATAGTTGCTGCATTCGACACGCAACTAGATGGCAAAATTGCACTTGTCGTCCCTTCTGTTTTTTGTCAAAGTTGTCAATGTCCTTTATTGGAGTCTTCAACAACGTCATATTCACGGTCTACTGCGATATGAATGAGTTTTGACTGTTTCGTTTGCAGTCTAGAAATCGTACTTGAAACATACAAAAACACGTACAGAAGTCACGGAAAGTACAACAGCAACTAAGCATTCTTGCCTTAAACTGTTTAACATTGTTCTTTTGCTTTCGATCTCATGAGCATAATTTGTATTTTTTGTATGCATTTAATTTTAATATAAAGGTACTACATTGAAAACCATTTTGAAAATTTTATTAATAACTTAAATCTCATAACTTAATAAAATTTAAACACACAATAACACACGATATTATACATTTCTCACTAGCAATGCTAAATTTATATAAATTGTATAAATATTAAAGTATTGGTTATAATAAAAACTACTTGTAAAAAATGTTTAAACTAGGTTATAAAACACCATCCTACTAATATTATAAACGCAAAAGTTTGTATAGATGTGTGTTTGTTACTCCATCACGCAAAAACTACTGAATGGATTTTATTGAAACTTTTCAATAATATAGCTCATATATCAGAATAACACATAGGCTATAATTAACGCATTTATTTAATTATTTATTTTAGTATTTATTCTCTACCATCTTATCGGTTATATTAATCCTAATACAATATTCATGCTTAACCCTAATACAATATATGACCCTACATACTAACATTTATGTTTACTATGCATACATATGAGAATAGGTCGTTAAGTATTTTTCAACCTCCTACCCCCACCCCCCATTTTTTAGCATTTTTTGCGATTTTAGTATTTTTGTATGCACAATTTTATTAGCCGAGGGGTCATGAAGAAGGTCGAAGTGGAGTAGTGGGACAGAGAGAAGAGCAGCAACGCGCCAGGTACTAACTAGTAGGCTATAAAAGAACATCCAAACACTTAGAATGAATGGCAAAGCTGCCCAACCGCAGTAGCATTGCAAGACTGGCTCAATATTCTTGCTATTATTAAGCTTCATTACACAAGTTTGAGCCTGCAGAAAATTTAAGCACCGCTCGTATAATAACCATTAATTTCAATGGTTCTTTTCTTGTAATAGAACTGATTTTCAAAATGGTTGTGATTATCTAAAATTTTAGATGAACTACCTTAGGGACTATATTTGTTTGCTAGCGACGTTTCTACCTTAAAGTAATAGCAGACTCAAGATTCAATAAAAAAGCACACTTGATATCTGGATCATCAAATAATTATTATGAAAATTAAAAATAATTGGTTGTCTGTAAAGTCGTTTTTTACGCGATAATTTTACGTGATAACGTCATAAGAAAACATTGATGAAAAATTGCATACTTTTATGAATTGTTTTGAATTATTATCACTGAATTAGCTGTGCCGCTATCAAACGATACTAATTCACGGTGAATTCATGATCTGGCATGCTACGTCATACAATAACTAGTTACCCGTCTACAAAAAACACGATTCGTCTTGCAAATGGATGAGTCGAATGATGTCGCTGGTCTGGCTATCTTGCTGGTCATCGTGAGATATCCATATGAAAGTTCTTTTGAAAAAGACATGCTTATGTGTTCACCGCTGGCCACAAACACTACCGGAGAAGAAATTTATAATAAAACAAACATATTTTTTGAAGAAAATCATCTCAGTTGGAACGATTGCATTGACATTTGTACAGATGGGGCCAAGGCACCTGACATCGCCTTGGCCCCATCTGTACAAATGTCAATGCAATCGTTCCAACTGAGATGATTTTCTTCAAAAATTATGTTTGTTTTATTATAAATTTCAGCAGGTGCAGTGTATTTGCATGAAGCAGTTATGAATAAAGCGGTAAAAATAATTCGATTTATCAATCATTCTCATTATTGTGTGAAGATTATGGCAGTAAACATAAAACACTGAGAAAGATTCTTCGTAGCGTTTTTGGTCCCCTTAGAGTTGGCGTCGAGTTTAGGACCCGTATGCACCATCAGCTATATGACGAGGTTGACATAGTCCAGCGCATTTAATTCACTGCACTGACATGTTCACCTCATCCGGATGAACCCCAAAGCTCCAGCACTAAAGGTTTACGACGGAAACCTGAACTTGATTGGTGGACGCCGTCAGAGAGGTCGTCCGTGCTTAAGATGGCAAGATACCTGAAGAAGCTCCGGATTGCCAGCGCGCACTAAACTAAACCGGCCTTGACCGATAGACAGTTGTAGAGCCACCTAAGTAAGTAAGTAAGTAAGTATACATAGTTAGTCAACTATGATATAAGTAGTTCAGCAACTCCGTTCACTAAAACCATTAAAATCAATGAATTCGGCTTGTATAGTCATGAGATGCTTACGCAGTATCTATTTGGGCATGCTATCAATGGGATCGCTTTTTTTTTCTTAAAATTTTTGAAATGGCCCCTATATATAACGTATAGCGTATAAAGGCACTGCGTTGGCCTCATCTCTGTTAGCATCTAGTCTCTTTTACGAGTGTAGAAAAATGCTGCTTTGTAATTTTTATCGAGTAAAAATAGTCTCATTTCTTTAAGGTTAATAAAACCATTTCGTGGTTTCACAATCGTAGGGCAGTCATCCGTAATCTGAACAACATATGTATCTGTCAAGCGTAATTTTAATAGTTTAATGTCCGACTTTTACAGTAATGAAGTTTTTAAACACCAAACAACGCGTTTAAACTTTTATATCATTTTTTATTTTTGAAACCACGAAATTGAGCAATTTATGTTTATATTTTTAAACTTCTATTATTGAAAAAAAAAATCAAATTTTTTTACGTTAATTTTGACCGATAAAAATCGATTAACGATATACTAACTTCAACGATAAAAGACATGACCAAAAACAAACGATAACAGTCAGAAACACGATGGCATACCCATTTTCGCTTCCGGTGCGCTATATTACCAACTTTCGTTTATACACTGCATTATCGGTGTAAATCGGTTGTTCTCGTTAACATCCGCTTCTGCTTAATTCGATGGTCGATACAGCAGTGTGATACTAAGCATGTGTAACATGGATTTATTCCCTATAATATAAGCGAGATAGCTATAGTGTGTTTGAAGTGGTTTTTTCTCACTTCATTAAACCACTTACTTTACAATACCACTGCTTCGTAACGGTTAAACGCGAATGGGTACATTTAGTGATATCGATTAAAGCAAGTAGGGAGAAGCCATTTCGCCAATAAGAATTTTATGAAAAAAAGAAAAGCAGCAGAGAGCAAAGATCGGCATGATAAAAAGGTTGGAAGACGAATAATTTTAGCCTGTCATGGTAGGGTGGAAGATTTATATCGATTGAGTATTCTAAAAGTATTCTAAGAGCAAAGAAAACAAACTGTTTGTGTAAAGACTCAATACGATCTTTCAAAACAGAGGAGCCAAATTCTAAAATCGGACGAGCAGGAGAAGTATAGAGGAGTCATTAAGTTCCTTTGACCAACACTTAACAAAGCGAAGAACACCTTTTGCTTTATTTATTATTATTATTAAGTTAGGTTTCATAAGTCTACCTAAACCATGAAAACAAAATTCTCTATGGAGTGTAAAAAATATGTTAAAAAATATGTCACTTTCAATTGTTTGTCTCCGATGAAACGACATACATTTAAATTTTCAGAAATTTAGATTAAGAACATTCAGACTAGTTTATGTACTAGTTTCAATCAGCCTGCAATAAACTGTATTGTGCATAATTTAACATCAACTGCATAGTGTATAGGCATGATTTATAACCAAAAGAAGGTCATTAAAAAGAATGTTGAACAATAAGTGACTTCCCTTAGGCAACAACAAGAAGAAACAACAATAGTTTTAGACAAACAATTGTTAAATAATACTCAGACTTGCTGGTCTTTTTATGTAATTCCAAAGAGTTGGAAGTTTGCATAACTTTGTTTTCTCTTATATGGAATAGTATGCGTACCAGCAGCTATTTTTTCCGTCATATTGTTGAAGATACTTTACTGATGTATCAAATCTCAACAAATTGCCTCAAACAGTTTAAGAAATGTGACTTTTGCACTTTGGAGCATGATATCGCCAACTTTTGCCAGTGGTACTTGTTCCTCCCGATACCCTTTACCTATACACAGTAACTTATGCATCTTATGCGTCAAATAAACGTTACGAAATGACGAATTTTGTGATTATTTTGTAATATGGCTGATGTATAGTCAGAAATTCTCTCCTGGTCGATAGTAACACAGCTTATGAATTTCATAACCCACGGCCGAATAATTGCAGACGAATTTAGATTTTCTCATGAATGGATTTCGATGATTATTGGGCGTACCGTAGAGATGGTTAACTGATGATGAGATACGCGAGAAATTTAACAAACTATTAAATTTGCATAAACATGTGCATGACATGCAAGGGGTAACTTTGGAGTCGGTTATATTTCACTTGTATTATTTTTTAAATTATGATTTGAAATACATTAATTTTACCATTGATTAAAACAAACTCCGAAATAAACTCAGTTACTTAGTTTATTTATTTAATGTTTGATAATTTTACAATATGATATCGCATTCAATTTGATAAAATTAAATTATGTAGGTATCAATATTTCTAGAAATAATTTTTGAACTTGCATTTAAAACATAACATAATCATAGCACTTTATTTTAGTTCTGATATACTTTCCTCAGTTTGGAAGAATAAACGAAAGATATGCATTTTCTATATAGGTTCTATATGTATATTTTTTTTATGTATTGTATATAATTTAATTTATTCATCTCACATTTGCCATCATTATTTAATATCAATAGCTGCAATATTTCTTTCCGAAGCACATACACTTAAACCATAACTTATATAAGTATATTCGATTTATCGACAAGAAAAATATTGTAGTATCGTATATTTTTATGTTTATATATGTATGTACTAACTACATTTAAATAATTATATATGCAACAAATTATGAATTCCAAAAAAAGTTTGACTTTTATTATACTATGTAGGACATAATTTGGAATTCCCTTGATAATGTATAAATAATAATTAGCTGTTGAAACATAAAATAGTTAAACATATAAAATACAGAAAACTGTTGCCGCTTTACCATTACCAAGCTTATCTCAGTAAAACTCAATGTAAAACATAAGCATAAAATGAGACTACGGTTCCAATTTTCGCTTACCAGCTGCTGTAGTCTTCGCTCTGATTTTGTGAACTAGTCAACCCGTAGAAGTCATTTAATGTATACACCTAAAGAACACATTTATATATTTTCGCATCGTCGTAACTTAGTGACAAGCAGGAAGTTCAGCTTAATGCGTGCCGGAGGTCTCTAAACACATTTATATGTACCAAAATATAAGTTTCATGGTCAAGATATAAAAAATATATAATCAAATTGTAGCTGGTACGCGGCGCGTTTCTGCCTCGCCACCTGCCTCTCCATCCCTCTGCCACTCCTTACCCGGCCACTCCTTCCCGCTGTCCCTCCTACCCCACGCCCATTACTCTAACTCCCATTCCTCTATTCATCTTCCCCTGCCCCCTTCCCCCTTTCGCCTACCACCCTTTACTCTGCACTAATTCATCTGCCCCTTTCCCCTACCGCCCCTTACTTTACATCCCCTTCTCTCTGCCCCTTCGATCTCATTAACATGTATACAACCTTTCATCCCTCTATCTTAAATGGTACCCCGCAAGTTGCTGCCCTGCCTCTACTACCTCTACCAATCCATTCCAATGCCCTCTTATCCTAATACTCATTCTCCTACCCTTCTTCCCACTGCCCACTGCCCCCTTTCCCTATCACTACTTCCCCAACCTGCCATTCCCCTTACCCTATTTCTCTGCACCTCTTTCACTGCCCCTCTTCCCCTGGCCCTTTTCCCCTTCCACCTCTTTCTCTTCAGGCCTTTTCCACAACACTCCCCTTTCCCTTCCCTATTCGCTCCCTTATACAACATTTCATCCCTCTATCTTAATTTTTTTAGGCCAGGAACACTAGCGGGCGGAAAAAAGCAACATCAACTGGTCGTCACCAGAGGTCTAAAGGGCTCAATTGAGTCGGATGGGACGGGCAATTAAACAAATGAATTGTATCGTGCGGTGTTTGACCGCATTCAGAGCAGCAATTAGTATTGCTTATCCCAATTCTTTCCCTGTAGCACTCAGGCATAACGCTCCATCCGGATCTTAACTGTGCAAGTTTCGAACTGGTGCTACGAGGGAGATGTAAAAGGCCTATTGTTAGTTGACCTGTCCTAAGCTTAGTATGAATCTTAGTAATTTAATAGAGCCCAAACTACTCACTTGCGTCTTTCTAATAAAGTGATTATCTAGCATATGCAGTCTGCTTCTAGCTACAGCTTTATATTCTGCAAGAATGTGTGGAGGGGTCTCCTCTTCGTGGTTACAGAATCTGCATTCGGGTGGGTTACGTATTCCCAAAACATATAAATGTTTCTTTAGTCTACAGTTGCCTGGTAGCAGCCCTGTTAATATTCTTACTTAGTTGGTTCCTACCTAGCTGAAGCATAGTTTACAATCTTCTCGGGTTGTAGCCCCCTAGAAGTAACAAACAAAAATCAAAGCATCAGATTGAAGCAATGCATTTTAAGTGAACTATTCTCAATATCATGAATTGCAGATACACTTTGGTCAGATATCTGTTATCCGCATGGTTTTTCTTGATTTGGTAGAGTTGGCACACACACATTCCAACATACTTTCTAAATGTAATAAACTTCATACCAAGTTCGTGCTGAGTAACTCACAAACTAATTGATAAAATATTCTTTTTGAGATGATATAAAATACATATATAAGAAGTCGTTGACATTGTCTCTTGATGTGGTTACAAACTTTATGGCAAACTTTAATTCTATTTATTGCATATTTAACTATTTAATGTAATGTAATGTAATAAGTTATTATCCCAGTGCATTTAAATTTCAACGTTTGTATAGAAGGTGCTTTGTTTAAAAATACTTCGAAAAAACGTTTCCATATACATATTGTATGAAAATAAAAAAGCTAACAATAAGTGGTGGCAACAGCCAAAGTTCCCTTTTTTCTTTTTCTTTTTGTTTTTTGAACAACTTTTATTTTAGTCTTAAAAAATGTGTAGCAGCGAAAATATTCCAAGTGAGTCTTTTTTATATTGCCGAATTACAAATAGTTTTTTTTTAGTTGATACAATAGAACAAAGCCGGAACTGTGTGCATTTTTTATTTTACTATTATCATATTTAATATATTGCAATTTTTATTTTGTAGTTTTCTATTTTTTTTTTTTTTAAACATTAACTTTGCAATTTAACACATCAACAGCTTATTTATTTATCGGTTTTCTTTTGTTTTATTTTCTTTTCTTTTTTTTTTGGTGCATTTTGTTTTAGGTAAACTTGGTATAGGTGGTGTTGGTTAACGTTTTATGTAGGTTAGTGATTGATTGTTTAACACTAATGTTGCGTAATTATGCTTTACCGCAAATAGTTAGTTAGATGCTATAGTTTATTAGAAGATATCGGAAATAGTCTATTAAACAAATATAGCAAATCTTTTGACTACCACATATGAAAAATAAAATATTTAGCCAAGTAAAAAGTTCATCTTGTATTTTTATTATCTTTATGGAAACATAATTAAATAAAATAAATAAAAATTAGTTCTTACACTTTTTTGCCAACTTTTACAAAGTATGCACAACGTCAGGAATAGGCAAATTCAGGTGAAACGACAGTCTATGAAAATACCACATGAAGTACTGTGCTGTGAAAAAAACCATGTATCTTATACTAAAACAAACTAATTATCATCTTCTTCCTTCTCAACACTGAATTACAAAGCACAAATAGTGAATAGCCAAAGATTATTCCTAGATGCCCACAGACTTTTCACTTTGGGGAGCAACTTTTGCCAGTGATACTTTTTTCTCCAGATACTTTTTACATATGTAATACATGCTCTTGTAATCGGGCCAAAATGATGTATATCCAGTAACCTTCTCCTAATGGATAGTAACACACTTTATGAATTTCATAAACCACTTTCGAATAATTCCAGAGATATGACGAAATTGGTTATTCTCATGAATGTAGTAGGTCGTGGCCCCGCCTACTTTTTCCGAAAGGCATATGGTCAGAAACCGTCTCATAATAGTTAGTATTTTAGATTATATTGATAACGTTTATTGTTCGTACAGTTGTTTATACTTCAACTGAGATGTCGTAATGATTAACTTGGCTGTTTAAAGTTCAGAAACCGATACAAATGAAATTTTAATCTTTTAGAGAGTATTGTTGAATTTAATTATATTACACTAACTGGGTCTACGTTAACTTGTACGCACCCACTCAATACATGATTAAATATACATATCCTACTAATATATTAAACGCGAAAGTTTGTATGGATGTTTGTTACTCTTTCACGCAAAAACTACTGTATGGATTTTAATGAAACTTTACAATAATATAGCTCATATATCAGAATAAGACATAGGCTTCAATTTATGAAGATTAAGTTAATGCATTTATTTAATTAATTTAAAACAAACACAACGCAAACATTTTAAACACGTCAACTTACTTTAGTAGACAATATAAGGCTGCTAGCTACAAAATCGTCTATCGATCATGTGTTTGCTTTAAATGGTCATGTGTTCGGGATGATATTAATAAGGCAGAGAATGAAAGAAAACCGTTGCCTTTTTTTTTGGCAATTTTATTACCCGAGGGGTCATGAAGAAGGGTGAAGTGGAGAAGTGGGGCAGGAAGAAGGGCAGCAACGCGCCAGGTACTAACTAGTCGTACATACTTAACGACTTCCGCGGAGCTTTCTCTGTATGTTACACACATTTCCACAACTTCATTACAGATTTTTCCCTTGGTATGCCTATTGTGAGACCGCTGGCTGTTGGTCTCATTGCACTAGCGTTTCGCTAACTACTGATATTTACTCTTAACGATTTAGCTAACTAATGTTCGTTAGTTCTTGACTAGCAAAAAGGTTTGAAGAGGCGCAACACCTTAAATGTATATCTATATCAACAGTAAAATCTAAACAACTTATCGTCAATCTTTAGCTAACGAAAATCTTCAGAGCGCTGCACCATCTAAAATAGTAGCCGCCATTGCAAAAGTGGCAGCAAGTAGAAAACAATTTTAATCTGTGCAGCATCAAGAAGTGACAATAGCTGCTAGTTATTCAGTAAATCAATGAGTTGTATGCCTGTTAAATGAAGTAGCTAAGATGTTGAGATGTTTGTGCTCATCGCAATTGGGCGAACTTCGAATAATACTTTCCTCCAAAGAAATAAAAATTTACATATGAGAAAGCTGAGCGCAAGATGGGCGTCACGATTACTTACAATGGAACAAATACAGCGTTGTGATCATGTTTCAATTGTGAGTTTGGCGAAGTTTCACAGCAATAAAGTGAGTCGATTCATGGGTCCTTCACTTTCCAACTGATACAAAGTAACAGAAACAACGATGATCAAAAAATCGCTCGTGTAAAGCATTGCAAAGACATCAATTCTACAGCTGAAAACGATCCAGATTTTCTTGCTTCGATTATAGCTTCGTTTTAAATATGATCCTCAAACTAAGCGATAATCTACAGAATAGAAGTCAAAAGGGTTAAAATTTTCCAAATTTCAAAATCTTGTTAATTTAAACTTTTCGCATAGCTTATCTCTACATAAGCACAACATTTTTTTTTTTTTTTCAAAAACCTTTTCAGTTTAGTTGTTATTCATTTTGGTCACAAAAATGTGTCAAATTACCCATAGTGCTTTGTTTCGAGTTTGTTTCAGTATGATTCGTATCAGCAGTGTGGAGTATTTCAGTTTTATTATTGTGAGTAAATTGAATAAGTTATTAATAAACGTACACTTAGTCAGTCTACATCCCAAGTTTAGTGGTTTTAGCTGATGTACAAGACCAATTCAATTCGTGTGTATCCGACTAATAAGTTATTTTGCAAAAAAATAAACTTATTAAGCAATTCAAAAGAAAATAAAATAACAATTAAAAAATTATACAAGCAGCATATCAAGTAAATATGGTATATATACATATATATATATATATATATATATATATATATATATATATATATATATATATATATATATATATATATATATATATATATATATATATATATATATATATATATATATATATATATATATATATATATATATATATATATATATATATATATATATATATATATTTCAATATTTCACACATTAATTAATATTTATATATATTTTTATTATAAATTTCTCATTTAATAATAGTATCTCACATTAACGTTAATTTAAGAATTACTTTAAATAGATTTTTTAAACGTGATCAAATATATTTTATTTTTGTAGTTTAATTTTCAAATATATTTTTTCACTTCTTTTATTTATTTTATAATTTAAATATAATACATTTTGTACAAATTTAAAAATTAAAGCAAGAAAAACTTAAAACTTTTTGATAAATTAAGAAAAAAAAAAACAAAGAAATACAAAAAAAAAGCACGGCAAATGAAAGTTTTCGAAAAGTGACGATTAAAAGTTATCGCTTGTGTCTATTTGTGTATTGGAGTTATTAATTCAAGTCTATATAATTGAAATTATATAGAATAGTTGCCTAAATAAGAATTTGCTTAATTGCGTTAGTAGTAAGTGTGTATTTAGTAGTACAAAGTAGCTTGGTCAGATTTTAATTTGTTTTTATCAATCAATTTGCTTATATAGATTGTGTGGGCATGTATTGTAGTATGTCGTATATTATATGTATATATATATAAGTTCATTAATACATTATGTATTTAGACTATATATATATATATATATATATATATATATATATATATATATATATATATATATATATATATATATATATATATATATATGTATGTATATATATTGTAGTATATGTGTGTACGTATATAACTTATATATGACAAGGAGCGGGGCTTCTCTTCACTTGCTTTGAGTAAGTGAACGTCAGCACAGATACTTTTTCATTACTTTAAGATAATTTTCTTTTTAAATTTGCTTTTTTTTTAAACGCTTGGATTAGCATTAATTAAGTATGTTTTGTTAATAATTAAGTAACCACATGCTTTATTGATATTCGGTGTTCGTGTGTTTCTGTGTGTGTGTGTGTGTGTGTGTGTGTGTGTGTGTGTGTGTGTGTGTGTGTGTGTGTGTGTGTGTGTGTGTGTGTGTGTGTGTGTGTGTGTGTGTGTGTGTGTGTGTGTGTGTGTGTGTGTGTGTGTGTGTGTGTGTGTGTGTGTGTGTGTGTGTGTGTGTGTGTGTGTGTGTGTGTGTGTGTGTGTGTGTGTGTAGTTCTGGTGGTGTATATATCTTTTTTTTGTATCTTATTAGTATTAAATACAATTATTGAATGTATATCGATATACTATTTTTGCTAGACACGCACTCAATCAACTTCATCTTATAACATCAACATCAACATCATCGTCATCATCATCATCATCGTCATCATCATCATCATCATTGTTCAAACTACATACTTCAACATATAATTTAAGCTAATTTAGTTAATTTTTTCAAGTGAACTACTACACTTCAACCCCCCGCATATCCCCTTAGCTTATGCGGCACCATCTACAGTTGCACCTGGAATGTCTGCGCTGGCGCTTTGGGCGGTGAGATAAACGGATTCGTGCTATGCAGCGCAATTGGTGTTCCCGACTTTGTCAACTTTGCAGCATCCGGTGATAGTTGTTTGGCTGCCGCTACATTAGCAGCCCATTCAGCATCAAAGGGATCTGTACCACCATTCGTGCTTAGCGATTGTGTACGTCCGCTTGTGACCAAGTAGCCTGGACGCTTGGGTGAAGCACTGCGTACTACTTGACCAAGCCACTGTTCCGCATTGGGCAGCAGCTCACGTTCTGTTGTGGGTGTCGTAATTCTAGGCGTGATGCTAGTTGGTGTTTTTGTAGGCGTTGTTGCACTCCCACCTCCAACCGCTGCTGCTGCTGCTGCTGTTCCAATCACCGGTGATACGCTGACAATGCGTGGCGTTATCTGTGCGGTCGGTGTTACTGTTGCAGTTGCAGCTGCACTATAGGAGATTACTTTTTGCTGCTGCTGCTGCTGCTGTTGTTGTTGCAGCTGTTGCTTTTCTGCCGCTATAATATTCTGATTAAGGCTACGATTATTATTGAAATTCATATCATCGCCGCCAGCCGCTAAAAACGCATCCGTTTGCGTTAGCAGCGATAGTCCCTGACTGAGTTCCTGACACAACTGACTAACTGTATCGGCAGTACTAAGCGCTGCAGCATTTGCATCTGCATCTGTCATCTTTGCCGGCGATACTTCCGGTATGGGTGAGACACTGCGACCCATGCCAACCGAACCGGGTGTATTCAGTGCAAAAGTGCCACCAGCGGCAGCGGCAAGGAATGCTTTTTGTCGTTCTGCATTGGACGGAAGATCATTGATGCGTAGTGACATCTGACGCTTAAACGGCGACTGACTGCCAATGGTGCTAAACGCACGGAATGAACCCTGACGCTCGAGCATCGATGGTGTTGCATGTGGACGCTCGATGGCAAAAGGATTGAATGGTTTCGGCTGTGGCGGCACTGCCGCCGATGGTGGTCCCATCGTAGCTGGCCCATCGATGCAGCGCTCATTTGCATTGGCCAGTCGTTCGGTAAATGTTTGCTGTCGGAAGGAACCGGTGCGTGTAAATGTTGAATTTTTCGTATCGAATGTCATCGTAACGCCGCATTCTTTGTCGCGTCGCTGTTTGCGCTCCAGACAGACAGCAAAGGCACAGCCTACGGCATGCGAAAGTCGTTCACCGGAATCTTTGCATGCCAAAAAACCGTGACACATCCAGCGCCGTGTAGTGCCATCGCGACAAATGTAGCTAAAACCGCGTTCATGATTACGATCCGGTGCACAGAAGCTAACCTTTTCAATGGTTTGATCAACTATTAGGCCCTTGGTTTCATCATCGACAACGCGCAGTCCATCACCGCTGACGTGTAGTAGGCCACGCACAGGACGACGACGAGAGTTCTGTAATAAAGTAACGAGATTAGAAGCTGTTCTGTGTAAAAATAACATAGAGCACACAAGTGATAAATTGATTGTTGTGGCAGTTATTGAAATTTTTTTTGGCATCTTTATACAATACAATATCGTGAATAATATCGTAAGTAAATTTATAAAGAATATTGATGAAAACCATATCTGAACCGACAAGATAAAATATAGAACTCTAATATGTTGATTTGGATAATATCGTAATTAACATGGTAAGTAGTTTCACAGCTAAGCGTGTAGTAGCTCAAGCTTGAATAGAACAAATGATGTCGGTACTAATATAAAACAAAGTTCAACAGTAACTTTTATAAACACCCAAATCTGTTATACAAAACATAAAATCCTTCTCACACATGAACGTAGCTAGAAGTTTTACCTACAGGGGAGTGCAACCAGCGTACTGACTTTTGTTAATGTCAAGAATGAAACGAGTATACTGCCGATTTTTGTAGGGGCAACGAAATTTGTAGATTGGGCGTCTCCCTTTGGTCCCTACCCTAAGTACACACATGTTCAAGCCACAACATTTAAAAGTTAACGAAGCCCATTTAACTAAAAAAGTTTTTGTATACCTCTTAATTAAACCTATTTTATTAAAATCTTGTTCTAAGCGATGTCGTAACTAATATCGTAAGCAGTGCCATAGCGAATTAGAATGAAATTTACACTTAAACTATATCGTAGTTAATATCGTAAGTACTTTCGCGGCGAATATAGATGAAACTCAAATTTGAGCTACCAATTCGAAAATTTAAGTTAATATCGTAAGCAGTTTATAGCTAATTTTAATTAGGCCCATATTTCAACCAATAAAACCAAATATTATTCGAATAGCGATAAGAAATGTTATTAAATATTGTATCGTAACTTATATCGTAAGTGTATACTAAGGAATGTAGATGAAACCTAAATCTGAACTGACAAAATCGAAAAATGAATTTAAATATAGTATTGTATTAGTCGTACATTTATTTATATATTGTACAACTATTAGACTAAAGTCTAATGCAATATATTGTAAACTATATCGTAAAAAATGTTATTGCAAATATCAAAACTGAAACAACAAAACTAAAAATCATTGTAAAATAAAAATTAAGTAGACCATTTCGGGTAATATCGTAACTAATAGTGACTAGTAGTGAAAGTTAACTAAATTCAAAGCTAATCAAAAATCATTCTAGTGTACAAATAAAAAATGTGATTTTTTTACGATATTATAAAAGGTTTTACTGTGAAGATTATAAACTAAACAGAAATCGAAAATAACAAACACAAAAATCATCTAGTATAGATACTTTTTTAGACGATATCGCAATTAATAACGTCAAAAAGCTGTACGCATAACTGCATTTAACTAAATACTGATAAGAGATTTTTTTAAATTGATATTTTACCAAAACTTTATAGAATATTTCATACGATATGATAACGAAAATACGTATCAAGTACTATATTCCTCTAGCAAAGCTATTCGTTAGCAACATAACACAAATCAATCTATTGCAGTTTTAAAAATCGAAGAAATACTGTATATGATATTGTAAGTTATATCGTAAATTGTTTTATAATCTGTTTAGTTTAGTATATCATCACTTGAAGGTTATAAGAATCATTCGAGCGTTAAAATTGGATGGATTATTTTATATATTATCGCCAAATATATCGTATTTTATACAATATCGTCAAATATATCGTAAATAGTGTTGAAGCACAGTTTCATTAAAAATATTTCGAAAGATTCAATTGTCTACTTATCTTATCTATTGAATGCCCTTCCTATATATATTGCTGCGATCACAAGCTGCTCATTCACCAAAATATGTGTTTCTTTTTAAGTTCGCTTTTATGTATAACCCCACGAACACTTTCGTATTTAATTAATACTAATTAAACTTAAATTGTACGATTCAAGTGCATAGTATAATAGAATGAAATGAACCAGAATCAATGATTACTTAATAGTTACTCAATTACCGAATCAAGCCGAATCAAACCAAACCGACTGAGTGTATGACGTACATCGTCTACATATGCAAAATATCTACGTTATTAAAAAAGTATCTATAAAGTGTCAACTCAATTAATTTCACTGCGCCGACAGCAATAAAGAAAAAAAAATGTACAGCGTCGACAATGTATACTATAAGAAGTAAATTGGCCGATAATAAAATGTGTTTAATTATGCGATATTGTCATAGACTACACCCGCAACAGACTACATACTGTACTACAAAAAACGTATGTTTTTTTTTTTATTGTACTGCAAGCTAGACGCCCCCTGGAAATCGTACTATGAACGGCCAACTCAAACAATTTATCACATCTACTATTACAGTCAACTTACGCGCAACACCTTGAGCGCCTCCTCGCAAACTTGCATGCCGCGCGATTCATAAACCTCAACACAGCCCAGATACTTTACAGCAAAGGAACAAGTGGCAGAACGTACAGACTCCTCGTCGGCTTGCCACTGATGCGGTTTCGATGATTCTGGTACACGATCCTTGCGACGTCGAAACGAATCACGAAAGGATCGTCGTAGACGATCCATTTTCTTTGGAGATTTTTTGCTAAAGCGAAATGAGGCAGATTTCTGAAAAAGTATAATAAAATACGTATGAAAATTTTCTATATTTAAAAAAAAAAAACGTTAAATTTCAAATAAAATTTTGAGAGAAACAAGTGCTTTTTTTTTTTTTTTTTGAAATGTTTATTGTTAAAAAACCTACCCCATTCTTGACATCACCGAATTTTCCGCGTGTGAAGCCGCGCTCGAGTGGTTCGTGCGTGTGTGACGATGAGTTTCCCATGGTTTAGAGTATGTGTCTGTGTGTGTAGTATGTATCTATGTGTATGTTTGTATGTATTTAAGAGATCCCGAGGACAAAACGTTGTAGGACGAAGACGTGTGCTTGTATAAGGTAGACTGGACTGAACGTTCTTCGAACTATGAATGAATTTGCTTTCTTTTGCGTGCTCCCTCTTTCCACTGTTTATACTTTTCTTCTCTCGCTCACGTGCTCTTATGCTCTTTAGCCGGCGTTTCGTTGGTATTGGTGTATCTGTGTGTGTGTGTGTGTGTGTGTGGCTGTGCTGTTTGTTGAAACCGTGAGTAAAACGCAATCAATAACCGTTACTATTTCGCTTAACGCGCGTCGCTGCTATTCATGCAGTTTTTCTTTGTATCTATAAGATACTTTTTACGCTTTGCGCTATTCAAGTGTGGACAGCTGGCGTTATCAATTGATAACTTTTATTTTTATTTTATTGTTTTATTTATTTTACCGTTTTTTTTTTCTTTTTTAAACACAATTGATTTTATTGATTTATTGACTTGTTGCCATCGC
The DNA here is from genome assembly GCA_035044765.1 of Leucophenga montana. Lineage (NCBI taxonomy): Eukaryota > Metazoa > Arthropoda > Insecta > Diptera > Drosophilidae > Leucophenga > Leucophenga montana. The sequence continues at coordinate 181,558 of JAWNNQ010001706.1, forward strand.
AAAGTTATATGTTGCTATATTTATGCCAGTTTTTCAGATTTTTTTTATTTTTTTTTTTATTGAATTTATATCTGTTCATATACGCGACTGCCTCAATGTTTGCTGTGTTTGTTTATTGCTGTAAATGAAATTTAATTTATTTAATATACGAAATAATCGAAGCAAATTAAACGCTCTACTACAATACGTTTGAAATACACATACCGATACATGTAGCGAAGAATTTACAAATTCAGAGTACTATTGCAATTAAACTAAACACTTGAATGACTCACCGTCAATCAAACTCATAGAAATTACTCGAAATATTTGAACGTTTCTGTAAAAACCTGCAACATTGCATGCTTTTGGCACAATCAAAACCAACTGTTTATACCCTACAGTCAGTGTGAAAGAGTGTATTATTTATTTTTCCTTTTTTTAAGAATTTGTAACTCAGTAAAAGAGCGCTGAGAGTTATATACATATGCGTATATTAGCTATGTACGTCTGTCAGTATGTAAAATGAATGTTTCAAACGCACTTTAAAGCATATCTATTAATACATATTTAACTATATGATAGTTAATTTAACTAATCAATCTATTATATGAGCTAGTGTATTATAGAAGAGTATAGAAACGCTACTTATATGTCTAATCTTGTTTGAACTACTAAAAGATACTTATGAGTATATCAAAGTATTAACGATGAGCACACTAACAGGCTTTATCAAACAGAAAACAAAGCTATGCTCTAATTGTAGACGAACCTTTGCATCTAGCTTACTACTTAATACTTATTTAACCAAATAGCGAATAACCAAGTGTACAAATATTTCGGTTTTGCCACTCTAAACAAATTTTTTTTTAAATTTTTTTACTCGAAAACACTTTACACATAGTAAAACACTAAACAGCATTTGTCAGATAATTATAGCTATAGACAAATGTATATGCCTTTATGGCTTGCACTGCGCTCTACGATGACTCAGTGTATAGAAAACCTTTAGACATTATCGCTGTACGATCGTAATTTTTAACAAATAAACCATTGGAAAATTGCTGTACATTCATCATGATAAGATTTAATTTTTTTCTTTTGTAGTTGCTGTGCTTTTTAACCATTGAATATATGCCAGTCATATTTGTAGATATTTGTTTTATTCGCAGATTATTATGGCAAATTGAAAGGGCCATCCATCATCATATAAACTTTTAAACAAAAGAGCTGCAGTGTTATTGAAATATATTTATATGTTTAGTGCTCTTGGAATGTCATGATGAAAGTTGCAGATGAAAGTCAAGTTTCAAACAACATAAGAGTACTTCAAATTTTGACAGCTAAGATACAAAAATATTCAATTAATAACACTAGGCAACAATTTTATAAAATAAAGAACACTTCCCGCGGTGACACTTCTGTTTTTTGTTTAAGTTGAAATATTAAAATGCAATAAAAATTTTTCTATCTGAAGATATGCAGTTCTGAATTTTAGTGAATATTTCCAACTTTTAATGCGCACTCGGTCCAGCACGATTGTAAATTTGCTAACTTCTCCCTTTTAACACGACAAAAAACCTCGATCTTACACACAATTTCAAAATATCGATGGTTTTTGTTTTTGTTTCGTTTGATGCGTGAGTATATGTATTTGTGTATGTATCGCTACGCAGATACGTGCTGAAAAATAATAAAAATATAGACAAGTGAATTACATAAATTGCAGACTGTACCATGGCCGAAAAAAAGAACAAAGCACCTCTAAAACGAAAAGTTATTTCTTTACAAACAAAAATTGAAATTCTAAACTGCTTGGAGAAATCGCAAACAGCCACCGAAATTGGAAGAAGCCTTGGTTTGAATGAGGCAACAATTCGCGCTCTATAAAAAAAATGACACTGAAATAAGACGCGCAGCAGGTATTGAGACAGCTATATCCACCAAATTTACCAATTGAACACGTGCACCTATATTAGAGAAAATGGAAAGAGCCCTTAGCATTGGGATTGACGATAGCTACGCTGCTCAAGCAAAATGTAGAGCCCTCTTCCAGAAAGATTTTGTTCCTAGTAATGGATGGTTCGAAAAATTTAAAAAACGGTTCTCAATTCATAATATGAAAATTAAAGGTGAAGCGGCATCAGCCGATGATGGAGCTGTTACCACATACCCAGAGGAAATTCAAGGATTCATTGAAGAGGGAGAATACTTGCCCGAGCAAGTTTTCAATGCTAATGAAACTGGTCAAAAAATGCCAAGTCGAACTTTTTTATCAAAAAAAAAAAAAAAAGTAGCACCCGGATTTAAGGCACAAAAAGATGGTTTTACACTTCTACTGTGTAGTATTGCATCAGGCGACTTTCAAGTAAGCAAGCAAGCCAATGCTTGTTTATAAGTCTCTGAATTCTCGTGTATTTAAAGGGGTAGAAAAGAGCACATTATCCGTTTATCCTAACCCCAGGTCATCCAAAAAATATAAGCCATCCGAATGTCGAACTGAAATTTCTACCACCTATGTATTAGGACATCACTTCTGCAGCCAAAGGATCAGGCAACAATATACACTTTCAAGACATACTATATCAGGCGCTCTATATGTTGGATTTTGTATACAAATGCAACTGACTACATCGATGTAATCAGTGATTGGAGGAAATTTTCTATTAAAGATTGCCTTGAATTGGTTAGTTTATCTTTAAAAACCACGATACACCACAGTGTGAACTCCGTAAAATATTAGAAATTGGTCATTTAATTGACGGTGAAGGATTCGAAGATATGACTATCGATGATGTGCAAGAGTTGTTTGAAGATAAAAGGATATGTGACGAATTATTATTGGAGTTGGCTGAAAATAAAGCGAGCAATTCAAAATCAGATGACAGTAGCTCTGAAGAAACCGAACCTGTATTCGGCCTGTAAATGCTTTAACCTTAGAAAAACTTCAAGAACTAATGGCTATGGTTAGCAGCTTGGAATCATTCGTTGCAAATTCTCCGCTCATCGAAAGACGATTAAAGTTTAAAAGAGAGTTCGAAAAATCTGTTTTACCTTATAGGGAGTACTACAAAGAAGCTATAAAAGCTACTAAACAATCAAAAATTACCGATTTTTTTTTTGCCAAGACCAAGACCAAGACACCACAAAAAAAAAAAAAAAAAAAACATGTTGAGTATGCAAATGGCTTAGATTATAAATGTCACCAAATGGATTTCATATTTTATATTACAAAACATGCTTTAACCACTTTATGTTTAAAATTTTTGCCTTTATAAAGTTAAATCTGTTAAATATTTAACACTTGAAGTAATTTTTGGTTAATTTTTAAAATGTTTTTGAAACTTTAATAAAAAAAAAACAGTGCAAATTTGCACAATAAACCTTTTTTTACCTTTGTGGGAATATAGGAACGTAACCCCATATTTTCTATTAAACCCACGTCTCATTTAACACGAATTCGGCTAACACGAGGTTTTCTAGGAACGTAACCCCCATGATAAGCGAGGGCCAGGGTACTAAGCATTGTTCCTTTTAATACAACAAGATTTATACACAGTTTATGTAATGAAAGCCACTTCTTATTAACCTTCTTTTTCTATATTACATAAGACTATTGGTCTCCGATATTAGTGTATGCAAATACTGAAAGAATACAAGAATACTGCGTCAACCGAATTTTTAGAGATTATAGTTAAGAACAAATAAACTAACTGTGAATTTTATACATCTATTTAAATATTCAATGCGCTTATAATACACAACAAGTTTTAGCGTCTGATCTGAAATGATCTCATCTGAAAATACACCATAGCGTCTGGCGAAATATAAAGATGTTTTGCATAAAAAATACTAGATATTGCACGGAATGACATTTGATAAATGGTGTTCATTGCTTCTGCATACTGAAATAAATGCAACGAATTTTATATGAATTTGTGAATTCCAGAAGGTTAACCCAAACGAAATTCGACCTTTTTTTCTTAAAATTATGCAATGCTTCCAAAATACGGCTTTATTGAACTCATTTCTGAGTTTACACATGTCTAGATATATCAACTTTATTCGTTGCAGTGCATAAAACTACAAAATTTTTTCATTCGAAAGCAGCAGTCGCTTTTTTTAACCTTGTAATTGCATAAACTGCATGCAAATTATAACATGCAGTTCTATGCGTGTGTTATGCGTGTACGTGTTGTCGATTGTGCAATCACCTGCAAGCCAGAGCTTGAGAGCTTGCTTGGGAGGGGAGAGAGAGAGAGAGAGAGAGAGAGAGAGAGAGAGAGAGAGAGAGAGAGAGAGAGAGAGAGAGAGAGAGAGAGAGATGAACAAAAAAAGATAATGTAGGTGCTAGTATGTATTTTTTACCCACACGCTACGTATGTCATTTGTTTCGTTGTGTGTGTGAAGATTGTTAAAGGCTTTTGCGACCAAAATATTCAACTGACTTTGATAAAATGTAGATTGTACACTGCTCCTCTTTACAACATTTTCAATATAAACAAAATCAAGCGAATATGTTGAATTTAAGGCATGTAAAAAGCAATTGAACAGTTTTGCCTTTGCCGATTTCTATTTAATTAATTTTATGTATCATTTCTAATTTACACGAAGATACGATTCACAAAATCATAATCAGAAAAAATGTCTTACATTTAGTTTAGTATCTAATTTTGTCTAAGTGGCAACAATGAACACCATTTAACAACGACCCAATTACTTACTTAGGTGGCTCTACAACCGTCTATCGGTCAAGGCCGCACGTAGGAAAGCGCAACATTCGGTGTAGTTTGGTGCGCGCCGGAGCTAGACGCTGGCAACATGGAGCTTCTTCAGGTCATCATAGACCTGATCTTGCCATCTTAAGCTCAAACGTGCTCTCTGACGCCGTCCACCAATGAAGTTCAGGTTTCCGTCGTAAACCTTTAGTGCTGCAGCTTCGGCAGCCGCTGGAATTTAATGCGCTCATACAGCTTATGATTCATACGGGTCCTAAACTCGTCGCCAACTCCTACGAAGAATCTTTCTCTCGAACACTCCTAAAGACGCTGTAGCCGTTGATGTCAGTGTCCATGCTTCTGCGCCATACAGCAGGACCGGGATTATCAGTGTCTTATAGATTTTTATCTTCGTAGTTCGAGACAGGGCTCTACTTCTAATTTGCTTGCTGAGCCCAAAGTAGCAGCGATCTCGGCTAACATTGTTGACGCTAGTAATTAATTAAGTTAAAATGTCTTAAGAAAATATTTAAAACAATTCCCACGAATTTTATATACCAAACGGCTTACTCAGCACAGTTTCTCAGCATTTATATACCGGATATAAATATATAGTATACGTCGAGTATGTTAATACAAAACAGAGCTTTTATTATATACAGCTTCAACTGTGTATACTATTAACTACCAAGTATAATCTACATCAACTTGAGAATTACTAAATCATCGACACTGTAAAATTAGCAATTTTCAAATAGTTGAGTAAAGAAATGCACAGCTAAGCAATATGGACACAAATAATTAGCATTATGAAGTTAATTAGAAACTAAATAGTTAAGTAAATACTTTAAAAAAAAAAAAATGCATTCAGGTTTCTGAGAATGACAGCATGAAAGGTGCATATCTAAGTACTAAATACTACTTCACACAAGTCAAGCCAAACTGTCAAGTGAAAATCTGTACAAGCATTAATATTTAACAAACTTAGATTGGTTTGGTATTAAAAATGTCAGTTGTGGCAGTGGGTGCAGATACCAGAGCAGTTAGATAGATCTGGTCGCAATATGACGTCAAATTGAAGATGAAACTGCGGCAAAAGTTAAGCGTTCGAAAAGAAAACAAAACAAAACAAAGAAAAATAAGCTAAATTTGTTTAGTTTGTACTCAGTAAAATGTTTTAACTAGATTTAATAATTAATGCGCAGAAGCTTAAGTTCTGTCATTAAATATGCATGAAACCAGCGGGCATAAAAGGGAAAAATAAACAGTAGTATGTTTACTTCGATAGAACTGAAAGTTTTATGCACTTTAAACAAATTTCGCATAAGTATCAATATCAAGCAGGTATATTTCATATTAAACTGTAGTAACTTGATACGTATAAATATAAAATACAATATTGTAATTTAATTCGAAAAACTAACTAAAGAAATATATACAGCAAGAAATTTCAGTGGTTAAATCTATCAATATTAACCAGAAGTTTATGAGAATTTTACTGTTCAGGTCTTCTGTTGTTGCTTATCAACGATTTATGGTAACTTGTTACCTATTTTATGGTTAACTGGAAACTTTTTGTAGGTAAATAATGTTTTGTCTGTGGTTGGTTAACTGTGACAAATGCTGATAACTGCAATAACAAAATATGTATTTACAAGTTAGAGTAAAGAAAGGAAACAATTTTTGTTGGTAAATGTTACAGTTGAAATATTTGATAAACAACCACAGAATACATGAAAGGTAAAACGATCATAAACTTGTGCTTAATATTTAATTAGATTTAAACTATTCGTTGGTAAATTTAATATTTGCAACAGCTAAAATTTCATTCTTTGTTTAGTCTTACAATTTAAACCATATAATTCGCAAGCAGTTTTTATAACACTGTTGTACTTTTTTTCAACATTTTTTTTTTATAAGTTTGTAAGATATGTCTACGAGTATTTTACTTAATCTGGGTACGCAGAATTCAGTGATTTCAAACATTTAGGCCTGTATCTCCGAAACAAACAGAGATACGGAAAATACGAATTTACTTTAAATTTGTATATGTGTATCTTTTCCGTATCTCTGCTAGTTTCAAAGCTACATGCCAAAATGTAAGAAGTTTCGGTTTTTGGAACTTTCTTGGAATAACCCGTGTTCGCCGCCCTATATCTCAAACACTATCACTCTCACGACTAAGGATCCGAAGACCGTTGCTTGCAAATTGAATTTACTTTAGTTTTGTACATTGGACAACATTTTCCATATATCTGCTAGTTACTAAGATACAGATCAAAATGTTAAATATTTCCTGTTTTTGGTTAAAAAACTCTTAAATTAAAATTACGTTTGGAGACATACGGTTATACGATTATCACCACTGAACATAGCTTACCCAAATTAAATAAAGTAGACCTATCTCAGGAACTCCTAGCAAGCCGATTACAACAGTTTAATATTTAAATGTATAATAAATTTGTAGTATATTGATATCTTTTGACACGTAAGCCTTATTCAGATGGTCAGATGTCGTATCGTGTCATATACTGTATATGACCGTGCGAAAAGTATATTAAATATTATGCAAGTTGCCTCTAAATCTAGACAAATCTACACTAAAAGTCCCAGCAAAATTAGTGAAATTTAAAGCCGAATAGTCTTGCGCAAGAAATTTCATAGTCTAAATAGATCTTTTTTTATAACATGACGGTAAAGATACTATTAATTTATACATTTCACGCTGTGTGTCAAGTTAGGCTTAAAAGCCCAAATTAGCAGTACCAGACAATATGAGAATGGCACAACTCCAGATAGCTGGTCTCAGAACCATAAATAGGCTTAAGAAAATCTCTGAGATTATTTTCGCTCACGGATGCATACTCGAGAACAAAATCGTCTTTATTTAAAAGGCATGGAAATCCAAAATCCAGGAAGAAATTAACAGAAACTGCGCTCCAACCTATCAACGCATCAACGCTTACTAGATTTGTTCATAAAGGTACAGCTCAGGGCGGTTTTCTCTCCTTTTCTATGACGCATAATAGTAAACGAACTAGTGAGGCAGGGATTTGCGTTGGTCTATGCGGACAATGTTACTATCCTTTTCAACGTAAAATACTCTCAAAATTTTGTACTTCTTGGAACTATTACTTGACAGAGTGCCCAAATGCACGGCAGTTGTCCGAGGCATCATTGAATATTGGTTGACTGGTTTATATGCAATGATTTGTGCAGTAGCTGACGACATGAGGACAAAATGGTACACGATTTTCTCTGCTTATACCCAGTGCTCAGTAGAAGAAGAAGAAGACTGACATTCTTAGGTGAATCTTTCTTCGCAGATATTTCTGATCTAGCCAATGTTAGTCCGAACCGTCTATCAAACTGCGTATATGCAACGGGTTTGTTAAGTGTCAATCTACAAAGAGTGGTAACACAATTGGCCGAAATCGGCCTAAGTGTGTTGAGCCTATTTTTAGTTTCAATAGCTAAATTACCTGTGCATCAAGTCTGAAAAAATGTTTAATTATCAAACTTAACCAAAGGTTTGAATGCAAAACAAATGTGGACGCTTCAACTCGAAAAACTGTGTATGTTTTGTAAGCTAGGTTTTGTAGTCGAAAGAATTTATTTAAGAGAAACTTCTTCAGAGCGTACGAAGTTTAGCTAACAGAGGAATAAGCTTATCATTATCAGAACTAGTTTGTTTTGCTACAAACTTTTTGAAAAGTTTACAATACTTCGGTGTAAAGTGTACAGGATATTTTATATATACTCGCAATAGCGCTACTATTTTTCTCCTCAACAGCGGCGGCGGCGATAGCCGCACATTTTGTTTGTATTTAATTTAATTTTTTTTTTATAAAATTGTATGATTTTTTTTAAGCTTATCAAATTACAAACAAACATGAAAAGTTTACTGCAATATGAGCATGTGATAAAGTCACAAAAATGTCAACTGCACACAAACAAATGGCAGTAGCTATTTAAATTAATTTATAGAAAACAAAACGCTTATAAATACAAAGAACTCGAGTAAACAATTACGTGAGACATGTAGAGATAGCCAGCCCAGTACGAGTATAAGTGACGTCGACGACTGCGATTAAGCAATGCCGCCGACTGTGCTTGAAGGTTTTTCTTTTTGGTGGCTGTCGCTTATGATAAACAACTTCGATAACAATTTGGACTAACTCAATTTTTTATTTGTTGTAATATTAGCTATAAAGTTGTTGTATTTAATTTTTGTCTAGCTATTTGTATACCATTCACACATAGTGTGAAATGGTATTATCAGTTTGTCGGAAAGTTTGTAACGCATGAAAGGAGTCATCGTAGACCCCATAAAGTATATATATTCTTGATCACCTCGACGAGACGAATCGATCTAGCCATGTCCGTCTGTATGTCTGTTCGTCTGTATGTTGTTGCGCATTTTTTGGGGACCAATTTTTATGCTATCCAGTTGAAATTTTGCACGTATTCTTGTTCTTATTCCAGTTTAATAGAGTGTCAAGATTGACCGACCACGCCCACTTTTTGGGGTAGCCCCCATACAAACTCACCGCCCACTTTTGACTTTTTGTATGAAAAACATTTTTATTGTAGTCAATATCAAGTTAATATTTGATATGGTAGCTTCAAGTATACATTACTTCACATATACATTAATGGGTGGGACACACCCACTATTTGGGGTAGCTTCCACTTCTTTACGGATGTCTATATTAGGTTGAAATGCGATATGGTGCCTTTTAAGAGACAGCCGCTAAACATATATGGACAATTGGGCGTGCCCCGCCCACTTTTTGGGATAGCCCCCATACAAACCCACCGTGCAATTTTGTATTTTTAATGAAAAAATCCTTCATTTAGATCAATTTTAGCTTGAAATTTGATTTTGTGGATTTTAATGGACAACCGCTTCATATATACATACAAATGGGCGTGTCCCGCCCACTTTTTGAGGTTCCCATATAAACCCAAAGTTCACTTTTATGCATTTGTATGGAAAACGTCAATATCAACTTGAAATTCGATATGGCGGCATCTTACACAACTACTACATCGCTTCATACACATCTACTAGTGAGCGTGTATCACCCACTTTTTGAGGTAGCCCCTATTTAAACCCCACTTTTATGTATTACAATACTATTTAAAAATTCGTGTAAATGGTATTAGAGCTTCGGTTCAACCGAAGTTAACTTTTTTTCTTGTTAACATTTTATTTTTGAATTTATCATAAACAACTTTTATTTTTTGGGTTAATTGCGCCATAAAATTTGTCTGAGGCTGACAATTTCTTTGCCCCCTTGGAAACAATTAGGTAGCCAAATTTTAATAAAATATAAAAATTAAATACAAACAGAGAATATTAAATCAAGTTGTATACGTAAGGAGTTTTGGATTTTGTATGGAAATGCTGGATTTTATACATCCATTCGTTGAATATAAAATATCACAGTTCCCGAATAAGTTTTTCAAGTCACTTTGTTATAAACAATCGCATTTGCATGCTGCCAGCACTGAAGAGAAAAAGTAGCGTCTTACAAAACAACTGGCTGGTCTAAATTTTGATAACCATGTAGTACGTCTAATCTCAAGTTTAGTTATTCTAAACATTTTCTCTTTAAAGTTTCAATATACTTGTATACTAATAGGTATAACCGGCGTTGCTCGGTGTAAAATTTTCAATATGCAATACGATAATATACAAGCCGAAAAATGGGGAGTTAGGTGGTTTGCAGAAGTCCATATTAGTGGGGAAAGTTCTAGATAATAAACGATTATTTTACAAACGGCTCAAACAGTTCACAACCGTCCGTTAGGACACGTAACCTCTGCGCATTCTTTCCCAGATGATCAATTTGTGAGAAGGCAACACCCTCAATTAATGATTGGTGCACTTGGTCTGGTTCCTGTCACCCCAAAAGTTTTATCATCGAAGACATAGAGGAAACCTCGCATACTATCACCTATGATGGGACAACGTTCGAGAGAACAACCGAGCATGCTTTGGAAATACCTAATCCAAGGAACCACTTTCTAACATTACCGGTTTCCGCCGTGCCTTATGAATGAATGAATCATTCAGGTCAAGCATTCTTAAAAGGATTTTCAATAGCTATACCGGAACTTTAATAGCTTACCTCTTACTCTGTTTTTTTCAGGTGGCAACGCTGTTCTTCTTCGACGTTCTGTATTCTGTCAAAGTCACCATTATACAATTTAAACATTTACGTTCGCTCACTGGCCTCTTGTTCAACAGCTTCGTGAAGAAGCGATATTGCTGCATTTGGAGAGAGAGAGGAGAGAGTAATCCACAGCAGTAGCAAGAGTATCCATTGCATACGGAAAATCTTACTGTATGATTGGGTTATTGTTATACTGCGTCATTGGGTTATACATCTTCTCAAACGAGAGTGTTCAGACGCTGACTATCAATGGCGAACGCTATCGTTTCATGATAACTGAGTTCTTTTGGTACCAACATGAATCTGGACGAGTTCTTTTGGTACCAATTGCGTAACATGAATCTGGACGACATGTAGTTGAAACAAGACACATCGGGCGTTCAAGTTGTTGCACAAAAAGTTTCCACAATGCTCTAGAGAGCAGAAGAGCCAACGTGTAATAGCCCGCTTTAGACATTTTCTCTGGGTTTATATGTTAAGTGACTGCTTTATGGCAGCAAACCAACAACAATTGACCAACTGGAGTACAACAACATTCAAACTATTGGTGAAATCCAGCTTCAGTTTTGCAACATAGTCATACAAAATTGTATCTCTCGGATGAAGTCCTCTAAACGAATAAACATTTCAATGTTATCATTTTCAAAACATATTGGTATTGAAGTTACTTTAATTCGCAATAAGCGTTTCCGTCATAACTCACTAATCTTTTTATTCAATTTTAAAGTTTCGATAAGCTTAATGGAAAAACTTTTGTAAAGATTATTTAAACCGACAAGCATTGCTTTACGTATTTCGGCACTGGTTGCCATATTATTTAAAGAAATGTGGTATAAACTTAAAAACTATTCCAAATTCTTAAAACGCGCAACACATTTTACTACTTCAAAACGACTTTCAAATGTTCGAACATAATTCAACAGTGTTTAATTAACTTATCGATGCTACATGCCAGCAAGTTGGTACGTCCAAATACATGTGTAAAAGAAAACTTTCTCTTAAACATTTTCGTTGAAGCGTTACAGCACTGTCAATCAAATAAATGTCTACAACGAATTCTTACAGATACATATAGAAACAAAAAAAAAATATTATATTAAGTAGAAAATCCAATCTCAGTCAAGTAGAAATACAGCATTGTTGTTGTTGCCGGTGTTGTTGAGTGATTTCGGTTGATGCAAGTCTTCTATACTCTCAGTACATAAAAGTCTATACTCTCAGTACATAAAAGTCTACATACTTGAAAGGCATGGGCGACTTTACCTTGACTAACTGTAAAAATTACAAAACCAGTTCTGTACAACATGCGTTTTTATAATGTATCTTTTGCTGTGGGTACTTTGTAAAAACATTCTTCAAGCTACAAGTTTAAAGCTTTGTTGTTGTATTAAATGATTAATAAGCTAAAACATAACTACAAATGAAGCTAAAAAAAAAAAGAGTTGAAACGCTGAAATCCCCTTAAAAATGTATGAAACCGCAGCTGACTTAATGCAGTTTTGTATCTTTTTTTTCCTATACATGTATTTATCTGCTGCTGCGAGCGTTTTTTATACTGAATACTTATCGCTGAGAACCGAGACATGCTTTTTTTTTGGTTTTTTTGTATTATGTTTGTGCTGTTCTTTTTCGTAGAAGTTGTTTTTCTACATTCTGTTAACAAGCTTAAATGCATTTGAGATTTCTTTAGTTTAAGCCTTGCTTTGTTTGAGCTTGAGCTTGTGATTTTTGGGCGTGTCTGTGGCTGCAGGGCTGGTAAGATTTGTCTGAGAGTTGAGACTTTGGTAGGTTTTGACTGAGAAAATATGCTAAGTGTTTAGATCTTGCCTTGAACTTTGTTCGGATGCAGTAAAGTATCTTTTTTTTCCTTTTTTTTTTTTTTGCTTTGGTCGAGTAAATATATACTTGTTCCACTTTGCCTAAAGTGGCTTTTTCTGTTTAATATTAATTTGCAAAAAAAAAAATTGACAGCCATTACTCAGTTTAAGTGTCTACTTTTACGATTTTTTACTAAATTTATAGTAATTTATGAAGTATTTGTGTAATTTTGTTTTTGTTATGAATCATAATATTTAGCGGGAAAATCACACAAATTCGAAAAATTTGTATTTAATAGCTGACCACAACTGGTCGCACATAATAATAATCAAAGTAGAGACAACGACCAAGCCAAAAACCAAATAAAATAATATACTCTGCGTGTACAAACAGTTCATTCAACCACACAGCTTGAAATGGTGTCGCACCGGTTTTAGATTTTGTTTTTTTTTTGTTTTTTTTTTTTTAATCAAGATACAGATACTTTGCAGCCATGCGCTGCGCTGATACGATTTAATATCGAAGTTGTGTTCAGTGTTCAGTTCAATTCAGTTGAAAAATAAACCTGCGTCATTTCCCTTGTATAGAGTGTGACTGAGCCAGCATTGAATGTATGTATTGTAAAAGTATATTTATGTACAATAGTTGGATTGCTGGTTTGTTGTGATTTGTTATTATTAAATAGTTGCTTATCAACTTTGATTTCTTGTTCATCTGCTTTGGAAGTGCAAATACTTTCATGAACATAGAAAAACAGTGTGCACAAGGCATGTGATTTATTTATTTCCTTCTATAATTTATTGTATTAATTTACTGTAAAAGAACATAATGACTTTAAAATATTTTAGTTAGATATGTGTACGAGTGTACGAGGTTCAATTGAAAATTAGAGTAGCATTAAATGTCTGATGGAATTACAGCTTCAGCTATTAACTTTAGTGAAAAAAAAGTTTTTACAACGTCCACACAAACTATACAACCTACTTCAAATTATTACCTCATAAAGTATATATATTCCTCATCAGCTCGACTTGTGCTGGCCATGTTCATTTGTTTATCTGCCTGTGCGTTTGTATTCGCGCTCTTCATTCAATCATTCAGTATTGTTTTGAAATGTTTTGGTATGTAGACTTATTATAGCCACAAGCAATATACTAGTGAAATTTACCGTGATATGGCCACTAGACGGTATAGATAGATGCCATACAAAAACAGATAACAATTGACTATAACACAATCGCTTACAATCGATACAATGCAATCGGTCTGTTGGTTGCCCATGAATGTATGTGCATATTTGTATAGTATTTTAATTAATTTTAAATTCAGTAAATAAATTTATTATTACAATTTGTTTGCAAGAACAAACCACCAAATGTGTTAAAAATTTGCGCATGGCTGGTCACACACCTGCCAAATAATTTTACATAATAGATACACATGTTTTAAACGTATTTGGCATTTTTTTTTCCTTTTTTATGCAAATAGTTTGTGCATCTGACCTTAGCTTTGCTCATAATCGATACAATATTCGATTTTTTTTTTCAATTAATCGATTATGTCAAACAGTTGGAAACATTTTCACTTCTTAAAAATTCAAAATTGTATAACACAATTGATAAATTTACTATAACATCCTACAATCGATAATGCAATTATTAAAACAATTGATTAGAAATGATTAATCGATTATCGCTACCGAAATTCTTAAGAACGAGATGAAATTAATATATTTTAATTTAAAAAAAAAAAAAAAAATCGACAATATCGAATCTTACTGTCTACATGAAACGTTTCAAAGAACTTTTTATTCTACTCTTAATAACATTGTATTATACTAGTGTATTCAACACATATATATGTACATCTATTCACAATAAGCTCGAAGAGATGAGTTGATATAGACATGCCCAGCTGCATGATTAAGTGTTTAAATGCCGTGTGGTGTGGAAGAGGGCTATCTATATGTTCAAAACCAATTGGACCTTTCCATTGCGCCCAATCTTCGCAACATTTTCCGTTTTCACTGGAAAATCTGCGTAGACGTTAACATATGAGTGGCAAAATGACGTTTGCTTTATTTAAATATATCAGCTGTTTGTGGCAATGATAGTATATATATGATATAATGTCGATAATAAATCGAACCGTTGGTAATATACTTCGAGTATGTTGAGATTATACAAGATTTTGACTGTTATGCTAAAAATGTGAAGAATATTGTCCGGTGGAAAGGCCCTATAAGAGTCATTTTAGAAGGAACAACAATTTACATTTGAAGTACTACAACCGAATTGCAAATAATAAAAAATATTCCAGCAGAAAAAATGTATATAGAGTATATAGGGTCATTACACATTTGTTGATGAATAAAAGGCTTTCCTATCGAATTTCTGCTTCTTCATTGATGGCAGTATATTTGATACTATATCTCAAGATAAGACTGAGTCATTGTTATATGGCTATTAATTTCACATCTAGTCTTACAGTTTGAAAGATGTCGTTCTAAAAATCATGGCATGTCCACTGTAAGATAAATTTTCATCGACCATTCACCATTCACCATTACTTCTAAATAACTCTTTATTCATTTAAGTTTCAAGCTTTAAATTAAGATTTGTGTATTCAAAAGTATGTGAGTATGGAGAATTTCAACTTCAATGTTGTAGATAACTTCGTCTATCTGGGAACAGAAATTACTAGCGACAACAACGTTAGCCAAGAGATCAGACGAAGAATCACGATTGCTAATCGCTGCTACTTTGGGCTCAGCAAGCAAATTAGAAGTAGAACCCTCTCTCGAACTACGAAGATAGAAATCTATAAGACACTGATAATCCCGGTCCTGCTGTATGGCGCAGAGGCATGGACACTGACATCAACGGATACAGCGTCTTTAAGAGTGTTCGAGAGAAAGATTCTTCGTAGGATTTTTGGTACCCTTAGAGTTGGCGTCGAGTTTAGGACCTGTATGAACCATGAGCTGTATGATGAGGTTGACAAAGTCCAGCGCATTAAATTCCAGCGGCTGCACTGGGCTGGTCACCTCATCCGGATGAAACCCGAAGCTCCCGCACTAAAGGTTTACGACGGAAACCTGAACTTGATTGGTGGACGGCGTCAGGGAGGACGTCCGAGCTTAAGATAGCAAGATCATCTCTATGATGACCTGAAGAAGCTCCGGATTGCCAGCGAGTGGCGCCGGTGCGCCCTAAACTACACCGAATGGTGCGCTTTGCTACGTGCGGCCTTGACCGATAGACGGTTGTAGAGCCACCTAAGTAAGTAAGTAAGTATTCAAAACTATTTAACCTACACTCGTCTACTCTGCTTACAACACCAATTAATAAATAAATCAAAACGTGTTTAAGCCAAACCATCATAACTTCAATAAAATCAACACTTCTGCACTCGTTTCTAGCCTACAAGTATCTATTGTATAAAGTATCTATCAGATACTGTTCCATATGCCGCCTTTTTTATAGACTGCGCCAAACACTTCAAACAATTAAGCGCGCATTGCCCTTCTGTGCGATGTCGTATGCATGTGTGTGTGTTTGTGTGATTAAAAAGCATGGCCTATGCGTGCTGTGCTTAAATATGTTTAGATTTCAATAGAAAACAAATTTATCATGCTATCTACAATACAAAATTTTCTATAAATTTCATATATGTATAGGCTAGCGCTATGTACTATGACAGTCAACAATCAAATACATCATAAAGCTTTGTAGAATAATAATAATAATAATAATAATAAATGATATAATGAAATAATATTCCGAAAAAAAAGTTTGTTGAAAAAGAAATACTAAAAACATTTATCAATTAACCCTTATAATCGAGAAGCACTCGAAACTGCCATAGACTCGTTCGGACATAAATTCGACCGTTCGATCATAGCTCGTCATTGACATAGACACGCTCGATACACCCAATGTAATTAAATGTACTTTATTCTATAAGCTCGTTGATTCATTTTTAATTTGGTATCGTTCAGTTCATGCAACAATATAAAATGTTTTAACAAAAAAACAAAATAAACAACCTCAAGTGCAGACACGGACAGCGCGACAAAAAAAAAAAAAAAAAAAAAAGTCAGTAAAACACTCGCCCACCACTTCAACTGGTGAGACTGAGAGGAAAAAGCGCATAGTTCATGTCGGAAAAGTGTTTGTGTCTAACGTTCTTTTGTTCCACACTATACTCAACTGTTGCATGTGTCTCTCTACATGTATACGAATGCTTACTTTTCATTGCTTTGAGCTAGTAGCTTTTTCATTTCAATTTATATTTAGTTGGCAATTAGCACTTATACTTGAAACAAACAAAAAAAGTATCTGAGAATTTTTGCTTTGTTTAAAATAAACTAAAATTTTAGGCTGTTGTGTGCCTGTTTCACACTCTATGTCCGGGTGTTTTATGTAATTATTGGTTACAGATTCAGTTATGAATATGAATATTAAATTTGCCTAAAGCGTGGTAATTATTGGCTACGATTTATTTATAAGTTAGTTTATAGTTGATTATGTAATTTAAATGATTATGAATCGTTCGTGAGAGATTTTAATCGATTTCAAGACATTAATTTTATTAAACTAAAGTTATAAATCAAAAACAGCTTATTAATGACTTGAATTTGAAGCTAATTTGCAAACAAAAAAAAGACCAAATTTTATTGTAACTGGTGAAGTTTATTTAGAAGAAACTTGTCAAGTAACAAGAATCGTTTAAGCTGTCTTTTCACCCATTTGAGTTCTCACTTGAGTTGCTGAGCTGAGTAGTTTACTAGACGTTACATATCCCTGAATCTTTTCATGTGAACGGTTAAACAGTTATTTCTCCAAATAGTAGAACACAATATGCATATTTGAGCAGAGTACATAGCCCGCCGAAAATTTTGCTGTCAATTAGAAGTATTGCGGTACTACAAATTTTATGACAATTTATTGGTCATTTATAGTACGATACTTACGATGTGTTTAAATAAAAATTATGTGTTTCCAGTTAAAAACTCCACAACTGACTAAGAGGACGTGTGTCATCTTATTGTTGTTGTGTAATATTCCATCCTGAAGATGACACTCGATGAGGGTCGAAATATATTGGTGAACAAAACATAAATTGTGTTTTAATTTGGACCTTGAGCCTGATAAACTACATTATATTATGTGTTACCTGTTAAAAAAATTATGTTTTCATATAATTCTCAACTTATTCAGCAGGCTCCGATGAATTGCCAGCTGAGTTATTCAAGACCGGTGGCGAAGAGTTGGTAAGGCGTATGCACCAACTCTTATGCAAAATATGGTTCGATGAATGCATGCCCAACGATTGGAATCTCAGTGTGCTTTGTCCTATCTTCAAGAAAGGAGACCCCGCTGTCTGCGCGAACTACCGGGGGAATAAGTCTCCTTTCAATAGGATACAAAATTCTGTCCCACGTACTGTGTAAACGGCTGGAGCCATACACGAATGCACTGTTAGGCATCAACGAACGGCGAGTAATTGGTGACCACTCGTAGACGGCGAGTACTTGGTGTCCACTCGCAGACCATCAGCGCGTCTTGTACGGTCTGTTGAGTATGGAGAATTCCAACTTTAATGTTGTAGAAAACTTCGTCTATCTGGGAACAGAAATTACCAGCGACAACGTTAGCCGAGAGATCAGACTAAGAATCACGCTTGCTAATCGCTGCTACTTTGGGCTCAGCAAGCAAATTAGAATTAGAGCCCTCTCTCGAACTACGAAGATAGAAATCTATAAGACACTGATAATCCCGGTCCTGCTGTATGGCGCAGAAGCATGGACACTGACATCAACGGCTACAGCGTCGAGAGAAAGATTCTACGTAGGAATTTTGGTACCCTTAGAGTTGGCCTCGAGTTTAGGAACCGTATGAACTAAGTGCTGTATGAGCTGTATGATGAGGTTGACTGGCCTGGTCACCTCATCCGGATGAACCCCAAAGCTCCAACACTAAAGGTTTACGACGGAAACCTGAACTTGATTGGTGGATTGCGTCAGAGAGGACGTCTGAGCTTAAGATGGCAAGATCAGGTCTATGATGACCTGAAGAAGCTCCGGATTGCCAGCGAGTGGCGACGGCGCGCACTAAACTACTAAAAACTAAACTAAGTAAGTAAGAAATAGCTTATTGAAACGATTATAATTTATATTTCTTCTGAGCTTAAATTTTTGACAGCAACTCAAAAATGAGAACTTAAAAAGGCGAAAAGTAGTACATACATATATATCACTTCGACGAATCGAGAGCTATGGATTCGATTCTCCCAGACTATAAGCTCAAAAAATAGTTTTTGAGATACTTTTTAACAAGTTTTTTTTTTTCTTGATATTTGTATTTCTTATTTCAAAAAATTTCAATTGCTAATTTAATAAAAGTAATTTTATAAAACTAATCTGTAAAATATCCAACGTTAGCTGACATTAAATCCCTATAGCCTACGGTCACGCTTCAACGCTCCTGGTACAGCACACATCTTTTTTGTTCTTGCTATATCGCCATACCTACCTGGCACAGATGAGGCTTCTGGTAAAGGCAACATCTTCATTTTAGATATTTCAAATTAGGGATACGATTTACATTGCTAAACTATACTGTACAGAGATAGGTTCTCTCATGCTAAATTTGTTGCACCTTCTTTTTGGTTATATATGTAAACAGTTTGAAGTTGAAGTTAATGTTTTCTCATTACATTTATGTACAGATGTGTAAATAATATCTATACTGAAATTATGAATTGGTTTGCAAAAGTCTTACTTACTCTCAACCATAAATACTTGAAAAATTCTAATAGATACCACATATCTGCAATTAAATTCAACTTAAAGTAAAATTTAACTATTCAACTGCTAACTCTAATCGTTGACACTAAAGACCAATATGTATGTTACAACTTATTTAAGCTGCTTAGCAATAGATATGTACATATATGTATACCAATTCTTAAGCTGTTCACACATGTACAGGTGAATAGATAGATAGATACATAGATACAGTAGGGGTGAAAGTTAAACAAGAGCTGTGCATATTTGTTCACGTGCTGTGCTTAATCTGCACAGTTCGTAATCAAACAATCTCAATATGCAACAGACGCAATGTGTACATTTGTGTGCTGCGCAAGAAAATGTAAAGTAGAATTTATACAAATAAAAATTTCTATAACACAATAGCAAATAAAGATAAAGTATCTGAAGCTATAAAAGTAGCTATTATTGTTAAACAATTGAAATCTTAAGAAGCTATTGCTTTAGAGTTTACTATGCAGTTCTAGAATTCATGATTTTAAATACTTGTTTAGTTATTAATCTAAGTTTAACTTATGCCATTCTATTCAACACCAAATAACTAAATTTACACACACATATTTTCTTGCTCATTTCTTAATACTTCATTCAAATCTTTACGAATTCTCTGCTTATAGATATAAATATTATAAATGCATTCATTCATGCCATTAACGAAATTTTGTCCCTCTTAATTTCATTCTATCTCTCATTTCTTATCACTACGCGTTGCATCATTATTATATTATAAAAGAAATCCTTACCAACTACATTTGCACTATCTGCCAGCTGGTTGTGAAATCCCAAGGATTCAACTGCAGAGTCCTGTGCACTCTAGCATATCTAAATGCGCAAACTTTGCAAAGGCAGCTAGACAAACTCATTAAGAAATGCATTGCATTGAGGTGCGCTCTGTCATCCTGTATCTTTTATATCTATATACATACATATGTATGTATGTATGTAGGTAGTTCTCCTGACCTATAGCTATTCGTTCAGGCGTTCGTTCTAGTTGAATGGAAATTCACACGCTCGCCACTACTATAGGTACTCTACTTGTAGAGTACGATACTATAGACTCTGCTATACGCTTTCTTCGCTCTTTCTGTCTGCAGTAAAATTTCTCACCTCTACATTTACCACAACAACTACCGGCTATAAAAAAAAAGGATATGCTGCTTTGCGTATTTCAATTTTATGGCTTCCCTTACAACGTTATACTACATACAAGAGAAGTTGTAGTTAAAATTATAATTTTCGCCCTTTATGCTTTGAAAAGTCGCGTCAAGTTATATTCGATTCCATTCAACCAACCAACCACCAGGATCAAGGTATGGAAATTTTATTAAACGATTCAACGGTGCCGGTCTGAGAGGCTTCTTTTTATTTCTCGCTCTCTTTTATAAATATATGTACTATATATATATATTTCAAAGGAAGTTTTTTAAGTGCAGGAATTCACATTTTAATTTTATTTTATTTTTTTGTTACTTGCTGCATACTCAAATTAAAACGTGGGAATTTTATAAGGTTTTTATTTTTTTAAAAGTCTAATGAGCTATGTATTTATGAGGGCGTACTTATGTACCTATATTACATAAATTTATTTCGAAGCTTAGATGAATGCTGCGGTAGACATTTAGCAGTTTGTTTATGAGTTTGTAAAAAGTATATGCAGTATTTATAAATATATTTCTCTCTTTGTTTTACAGCACACATGTATTTAGTAGGGTAGTACATTAAATCAATTCAACTAAATCTATACTTGATAAGCATTATGGGAATACTGAATCATTGCATGATGTTTACTGTGGTTCTAGAAACGTTCAACAATTCAATCTACAAAATTGCAAGGATTGTTCGAAAAATGTGCGTGTCTGGGATTGATGTCTATGAATCGAAATGCAATTGGTCAGGTGCATAATATTTGTATAAAAATGTCCCCAAGATATTTGCCACGTTTGTGAAAAATAGTTAATGACTTCATAAGTTTGACTTCATGGCGATTTTTTAAGTTAAGCGACATGAGAATCCTTAACGCAGAGCAAGAGACTAACAAAATATTCAAAACATTGATTTTTCCGAATGAAAATGGCTTTATTGTTTTTCAAAATATTCCCCTTGATGATCAATACACTTTTGCATTCGTTCAAACCATTTGTCATAGCAGTTTTTCCATTCCTCTTGAGACACCTCCAATACATGGTTCAACTGCTTCTTCGGCGCTCGTAAATCGTTGACCACGCAGTTTACGTTTGATACTCGGTAACAAGAATAAGTCATTGGGTGTCATTAATTCGATGTTTTGACTGCTCAAAAATGCACTTGTTTGACGAGATGTGTGAGAGCTCGCATTGTCATGATGGAGAATGATTCGTCTTTGGCGGTTGGTTTTACGAATTTCTCCGAAGACTTGCGGCAAAGAAATGGTCGTGTACCACTCAGAATTGACCGTTCTACGTTGCTCAAGCGGAACAGTGGCCACATGACCCATTCGGACGAAGAAACCGGAGATCATTTGCTTCGCTGTGCTTCTTCCACGAACAACTTTTGTTGGATTTGGCTCGTCTTGGAATACATACAAGGTCGTTTATTGTTTTGTTTCCGACTCATACGCATATATCCATGATTCGTAACCTGTCACGATTTTTTACACGTCTTTTGAAGCACCACGGTCGAAATTTTTATTCATTTCCTTACACCAATCGACACGAGTCTTTTTTTGAGCGATTGATAAATTATGGGGTTTCCAACGAGAGCAAATTTTTTTTACAGCTAAGTGTTCATGCAAAATCGAATGTATTGAAGTGGAATTGTGAATTGCAGTGAAACTGTGGTTATTGATGGTGCTTTATCGCCATACAAAGAACTGAGTTCATTGATACATTCTTGTTGAGATAATCCACGTCGAAAGTTGTGAAAAATAATCCAACGAAAACCTTCTCTTGAAATTTCCATTGTTTGGCCAAATTGCTTTTCTTAACTCACTGTAAACAAAACAAATAGCAATTGTACATCACAACAATATCTACCAAAATAGTCGGTGCTAGGTATTGCTTTTGTTTTTTTCATTTGCAGCAGAAGAACTGAACGACCTAAAAGCAAGGAGCTAGTTTAGTAGTTTAATTGTAATGCCTGAATTATAATGGACTACTTCAGAACTAAAATATTCAACTCTAGTCTTGGCAGTTATCCCACAACGAACAGTTCTCAGAACATAATTCTCAAAATAATAAACTTCGATTTGATGTGATTTCTTATTGCATAAAATTTTTCTTAGATTATCTATATGCCATCTACATCCATATTTAGGCTATTAGTTTAAGTACGTACAAAATTCTGATAGCTCAGACACAATTTCTTTGCTACATTTTTCAATGAATAATTAAAACTAACAAAATAAACTGCTTTCAAAAACTAACTTACGCACAGTTTCATGTATACATCGAATTTTATTTCGGCAGTAAATCTCTACGGCATGCAACTACCGCTAAATTCGTGGAATTCCGACAAGAATTCACTTGACGAAAAAAGAAAATAAGGTCAAAAATATAAAAAATGCGAAAATCTCAACAAGAGCTAAAATTCGCAACAAAAAAATATGTTACCTCTTCGTGTGCGAATATTTTTTAAACAAGTTGAAGTTTTTTGCGCATTAAACGGTTTTTTTTCTTATTCTCAATTACCAAGCATGACAATAAAACTCAAAAAAAAAAATAATAATAAAAAAAGAAGGGTAAGAGAAGACTGTGAACATTTTTTAAGAACACAAAATATAAATCTCTTGTAATCAGTTTCTTGAACTCTTTTACTACAATACTATACACAGATGAGAGCAACCGCTGTGAATAAGTACCACTTTTAAATCAAAAGGATAAAGGATGCTGCTGTGCACTAAGAAAAAATAAAAGACAAAAGCGAAGAAGTCTACAAAAAAAAAAAAAAAAAAAAATCAACTCAATGAAGTCTTCTTTTTGTGCTGAATTTGTTGCTGCTTGGTTTTCACACGCTTCGTTCAGCGCCTTTAAACATTGACAATGAATGATAGACACCCTTAGTCCTAGTTCTAGACTATGTACAGGGGGGTGAAAATTAGTGTATGTGCTACGGAATTCCTATGCACCCATGTATGTATTGTAATTGTATGCAGGCAGCGAATCCTATACGGACAGAGGGACAGGCAGATGTGAAGCATAGCGGCCAATGCAAACATAATTAGTCCTTGCATGCATCGAATGCGTCCTTTCCCTAGGTTTGTTATTTCGTCCTTTCATTCATATTGCTGTTGAAGTGCGTAATTATTAGCTGTCAATTGCATTTAGAAATGATATCAAACAGTTCTCTCAAACTACATTCATACCCTCTCTCTCTCTCTCTCTCTCTCTTTCACTATTTACAATTAAATAGTATATTATTTACCTGTGTGAACTTTATGTGAATTATGTGCATTTTTTTTTTGTTATTTCATAGGTGTGAGAACTGTGTATTTTAAGTAGTAGTTTGAGGTAGAACTGTGTAAATTATTTTTGACTTATGTCAATTATTGAATTATTATAATTATGCGAAATGTACTTTTTAAGGTCGAAACTTTTTTAAATTGTGATAAATATTTATTAGAAATTTGTTTCAAATTGTATTTGGTTTTAGAATGCATTTGAGTAGACAGTTTTTAAATGACTTTTACTAATATTTTTAATTACAAATAATATTTAGTTAGCATGCATTTGACAAATTATAATTATATAACTTTTACAATATTATTTCTATTTGGTAATAGCGTCTAATAAGGTATATAGAGCCCAGTTTTCTATACAACATTTTCCACAGTAGAAACATTAAATATGAAAATGTCTAACCAGGTTTTTACTAATATATAACAAATGCATTCGCACGTTGTGCTAATTTAGCAACACAACACAACACAATATGCTGGACTCCTCTCATTCGCTTTCTCTCCTCATCTTCGATCATGCCACGCACGGCATGGCATCACTTGCATTATATGCAACCCACTGAATACGCATATGCAATGCATAGAAAGCGTAAAACAATGAAAGTTATGCAAACGTCACTCGCATGTGTCTGATATTGTTTTTTGCTGCTATATTTGATGTACCCACTCTTTTGCTTTCTCTCCTCATCATCGTTTTTAAAAGCTTTCATTTAGCTTTACTTCGTATACTTATTTGTTTCAAATGTTAAGAATTATAAATTTTCACTTAAAACTCTTAATATAATTCACAAATAGTTTTTACATATTCATTCACCAATTTATTACTGATCTGTCGCATCGGTTGATAAACATATTCTATGCTTTGCTGTCCAAGGACACAGAAATAGCTATGCTAGTATAATAGAATTGAATGTACGATACCAAACAAACCAAGAAGATAACTCAGCGATAATTCTTCCAATGTAAGTTTGCATTACAAATTCGAGATTTCAATTTAAAAAAATTTTAGAAACTGCTAGTTCCCTTTTTGTTCTCTTTATATAAAAGTTCTATTAGACCTATCCTAAATTTAACAGACACCTAAACTGCTAGGTAAATTCTTTTCAGCCAAGAATAGGCTTTCGGTTAAGAAATGCAAATTTATTGGAAGAGTTGCGGAATTTTTATCAGATTTAGATTTGCCATACATTTTAATTCAATGTGATAAAGTTTTGAATATGTGACTTTACGCAAAATCTGGATGATGAAGCTCCATGATTCAGAAAGAAGTAACTTTTAGTACCATGTGTTTTTGCTGGTTTTTGATTTTATCACTTTTTAACTTTACTCAAAAATTAAAAATATTTTGAAAACTTTCGATGAAAACCTTTTTTTTTTTTTCAAAATGTAGAGGCTCGAAATCGTTTTTAGATCTATGGCTTCAGCTTTGAATTGCCCCTAAAGTACTTTATATTTGCCTGACAGTAGTTTTCCCTGTCTTATGCCCTCGCAGTTCTCCCTCTCGCTTTGTTTTCTTCCTCCTACTAGTAGTCAATAAGTTTCTGCTCCTAGTCTACAAAAGAGCGCTGGACTATTAAAGAGATTGGGTGGCCCTTTCTCGCTAAATTTCTGCTTCTACGTTCCCAGTTATCCACTACAGAGTTATCTTGTTTAGTCTTTCAAGAGTGTTTAGCTTTTTAAAACAGTGCAAGACTGACTTAGACTTAATCACATTTGAATTTAACGCTACCTGACTATCAGAGATTATCGTAATGTTTTGGTTCCTGAGCTCCATAGTTAGATTAACTTGGGCGCATCATTCAATTGCATAGATTTCTGTTTGATATGAAGTCAGTTTGAAGTCATGCAAAGACCACCACAAATATATTAATCTCTGTTAATTACTTTAATCAAAATGTGAATCATTTATGATTCAAGCGTGTAGTTCAAAATATAAGATTGATTTCAAACCTCAAACCGCATTATATTGTTTATTATAATTCCCATTGTTGTTACTGTAGTTAGAATCTAAAATACTTTTATTATAATTTGGTATATTTAAATGAAATTTCTATACTATTACAACTCGAAGATAGGATTAGTTATTTATAAAAAATGTATAATTTGCGGTAGTAACTATAAAAGATGCAGTGCTTAGATATTCTACAGATATCAATTAAAAATCTTTACACATAAGAGCTTAATGTATATGTTTTGTGAAGTCTTTACAACGAATTCGTCACAAACTTAGCTTTATTATTGTACAATGCTAAATTCTTTAGAACAAAGCCAAAGATTTAGCATCCTTTTAAGTAAAAAATCACACATCATTTCAATCTACAAACAAATAAAAAACGGAAGTTAAAACTCACTCATTGATCCAGACTCAATATTCGAATAAGAAACTGCGCAACTTTAAACAGAAAAATCTCAAATCACAAAGTATCTTGTATCTAGAGTATACATGAGCACGACAGTGCGTGCCTATCTTACGCTCTACAACTGCTGTAAACAACGCCATGTTTCTGTTCAAATTGCTTGCATCTGCTTGTGTTGATGACGACATATGTTTGTGCACGTGGTTAACAGGATACAGAAGGATAAACAGGCACACAAGAGCGTGTAGACTACTTGAATGCCAGAAGCGAAATTCATATGTATATATAAATAAGAGATTTGTTTAAAGAGTATTCGATCTTTATTAATTGCACCAATTGTTGAATTTTATTATTTGGTGAAAAACTGCAATCAAACTTGTTGTATCTAAAAGTATCTATTAAGCCTATATAGTAGCTAATTTTAATATGCTATATCAGTATAACACGTTCAAAATAAATACTGTGCATCAATACTTTTCGCACAGACCTCGAACATATATTTATAAGCTTTTATTTCGTTTATCCGCTTTAAAAATTATCTACTAAGACTGTAAGATACATTCGCAGAAATATGTTTAATGCAGAGTTGTGCAGCATCTGAGTATTCAAATGTAAATAATCTGCTTCAATACTTTTCGCACAAACCTCGTATATATAGAAAACACAAACGACTGAAGCAGTGGTAGATCAATTGTGTACGCATTTTCTGAAACGCAGATCAGTGAGTCATTGATTTGCTGCTGTTACTGCTTCAGGTAGATTTCCTTTTATATTTTTTTTCTTTTTTTTTTTGGTTTCAGCATTCAATGTGGAACGCACGACAAATGTTCACGAACATCTGCTATGAGATCCTTGTTTATAAAGTCCTGCGCTGCAAAAAATGTTACCTTTGTTTTAGTATATAAAAACCATTAAAAATTTTAGTTTTTTGTTTGCAGTGCGGCATTTTTATTTGATATTGCAAGGCAACAACGACGTCAAGCATTATACAAAGTGGCGGCATAAATTATTCATTATAAAAATATGATGCCATCTTTTACTTTTTTGCGAATTTGTATCTCAAAGAGTGCGAATTACTTAGAATTCGATATGAAAAATCAATGAGATACATTTGTATCTCAGCTTTGAACAGTGCGAATTACTTAGAACTCGATATGAAAAATCAATGCGATAACAACAAACTATTGAAGATGCTTCAACGAATTCGCAAATACAAATATGGTTTTCGTTTTTCTAGAGTTTTTATTTTTGTTTTTATTTTTTTTTTTTACACCATAATTTCAATTCGTATCTTTTATTTGTAAAAATGCAAATGACATAATGATTCAGTTAGACATTTGTGGTGGATTTTTGTTTTGTATATTATATGCTGTTTTATCTGTTGGTGTCTGAGTACATATACTCCTATATATATAAATATACAAATACAATACAACTACCACCAGTCATTCAGTCAGTCACACTGGCGAACAGGTTTCATAACGAGTTTTTTTCTATATATATATATATTTTTTTTTTAATGAATATCTTTAAAAGATACAAACAAGGCTAGGCGCATATGGCAATCCAAAGCAAATCGAACGTCAGTTGTTGGCTTAAGTATGAAACATTTAAGAAAAAAATAGCAGTAGCAAAACCCAAAAGTCAAAAACTTACCAATAAATATATTTAATAATGTATTGGAATTAACGAAAACATTGGAGAAAGCAAGTGAACCTTAATAAAATTATATTTTTAGCAGAAAAACAAAATTAAATATGCATGTCAGATGCTCAATCTAACTGTCTGCATTGGAATCTTTTCCACGAAGAGGTGCTATAAAAATGTGTTTACATAAAGGATTGGTAGTATTGCTGTTGCATTTTAATATTTATAGAATATGTTAAAAAAGATAAAATCGAAATTCATTAAAATTCATAATAAACAAGCAGATGGTTTCTATGGTTTCTATGGAGGTGAGCATATTTACTAAAAGTTCTGAATATATTTAGTTAGGTTAGGTTTGGATAGCCAACATGGTTGAACCCCACATTGTCACTTGGGCCAGCATAGGCCCCTTGTAATACAATATATATTTAGTTAACTAAGAAAACAAAATAGTGTATTAAAAAAGCATGAAAAGACAAAAAAGAATGCTATAGATGTAGTTCCCAACTATATCAATGAGTCATGGTATATGAAAATAAAAGTGATGAACAATTTAAACTATGCTTCAATAGGAGATAAAGGAAAAGAGAAATTGATTTTTGTGGTGATTTAATAACTAGCAGCTACACTAGGCATTGCCTGGGAAATATTTGTAATATAAAGAGGATTATGTTGGTTTCAGTCCATGCGCAATAAATATTCATTACAAGAAAGAAAAAATACGTTGTTGCATATATTTATTTTTGTATAGGGTATAAAATAATCGAACATAATTTCCTCCATATAACCATTAACCCTTCTTTTCTTTCCTTGAGGTGGAATTATCCGAAATATGTGATTAGTTACTTGGCCGAATTAGAAAACGATAAGATGGAAAAAAAAATTTCCTCCATACAAACTTTGAATCCCCCTTTTCCCCTTGGAAATGTTCCAATATCAGCAAAACAAGTGTTGTTGTGTGGAGTATACAAACCGACTTTTAGAACTATCCTATGATAATGTTCCTCATTTAACCTTTGAATTCCCCTTTTTCCCTCTTGCGGTGAAATTTTCCAAAATCAGCGAAAATCGTGTTTAATTTTATAGATATACCAAGTTTGAAAACGTTCCCTTATATAACATAACATATAACACTTGAGACTCCTTTTCACCACTTGCGGGTGGAATTTTGATAAACCCATCCCCTTCATCCCCTTAAATAAGAAAATTCGCCACCTAAGTCCAAGTTTTCAGTATAGAAGGAATCTACCGTTCAGTTCAATCAGTCGCAAAAAGAGTTATATATACATAACACATAACAACAGCGAAGAGATGCTCTTTGATAGACTCATCAAAATCGTAGGACCTACCATTCAAGTCGTTTTGCAAAGCACAAAAGAAGAATAGTAGTCTGACTTTGCACCAAGGTCTGTTGAGTAAGGAGATTGAAGCAAAACTTGTTTGTGGTTTCGCATCGACATGGTGGAACAATTCACCTTGGCGATTAATGAGTTTTGGCCGTTTCTCCGTTAAGACAGTATAACATTCTTCTGGTGAAGATTGCGCCAGAATCGTTAACGTTGAACATTGTTGTAAACAATCCAACAATCCATTGATACGATTGCTGAGATGGATTCCTTTAATATATAAGAATTTCATATATCAAGCTTGCTGATGTATTCCAGCCTACGGAGGTGATCGTGGAAGATCGAATATTGAAGGAACAATGTCTCCGCGATGTCAACAGCAGTCGAATGTGGCTTTACTCAAATCAGTGGCTTTACTTGGTCGTCATCAGCTTCACGGCCTTACGGCGTAAGGAGCATCATTGACTTCAAAATCACCAGCACGAAATTTAGAGAAACAATCTCTGGCACTGAAGCTTTTCTAGGGCATTATCCCCATAAACTTTCCGCAACTTTCTTAAGCTCAGTTTTGCGTTCTTCTCTTTGTGAAAGTAAAAAAAAACCAATATGCCGAAGTGGACTGTTTGGTTTTCCATCTTCAATTTGATGTAAAAACTAATCGACGCGTCAAAACCAATTACTTTTTTAATGAGTCGATTGCGGTGACGTTTGTGGGTCAAGCACATAAAATTCTGAGTCAACATACATTGTCTGGTTTCCGAATCTGAACAAAATTTTCGGAAGTTATTTCGTTAAAGTGGTCCGTGTTGCACTCTCAGAATGGTTTCGCTATTTGAATTCACTATAAAATTCATATTCCCAATGTCAAATAAATTCAAACCGCGAAGTCCTACTAAAAGTTAAATACGGACCATTTCAATAAAATCGCTTCCGAAAAATTTATTCGGAAGTGAAAACAGGAGCACGGTGTATAAAGCACATATCTTCATATTTATAAAGTCTGAGATCTAAGCGGCCTGTTCGATTTGTTCCACCGAACTGACCAAAAATAGTTGTGCGTGTATTTTAAACGCCAGTATCTGAAGATTCCAACGATCTTCAGATAGAGATATTTACTCGTACTCTATAATGAAACCCTTCATAAGACTAAACTAAACTGAATGTTCTCTATAATTATTCTGCTATATTTATTCAAGACAAATTTAGGAAAAACATTTTTAAGCATTTCCAAACACTAAACCACTTCAATGTGAATGTCATCCGTTGACATGTTCTAACAAATTTGAAGAATTTATTTTATTTGGCAGACAGCACTGAACTTGAAGCTTTCGTTAAATGCGTTTCCAAATAAATACGGTCAAAAAGCACAAAACTTTAAATGCTCATGCTGAACTTGCACTCTGAGATAAGTCCATTATTTACGTTAAAAATTTAGAAACGTGCATAAATCACATGCAGACACATACAAATAAAGTATTTGTATAAGAAAAAAAAAAAAAGAAAAGTAAACACAAATATTTTTCTCTCCTTAAAAACCAAAAGAATCCGTTGACAGACAAGGCAACAAACAAGCGTAGAATATTTATAATAAATTCTAACATGCGCTTCAGACAGTTGAACTATCTACAAAATAGGTTTGTATATATTTACTTCGCATATGATTAGTTAAGTTCAGTTGACAAGATTAGTTAAGCACAGGTTTAGAACAATATTACGAGTAGATAATGTGATTTTCATTATGTAATTATTGTGCAAAGAATTTATGAACTGTTGCACGAGTTTGCCTATTTTAATCTACTCAGATAGTAAGCAGCGACTGCTTTCATATTTTGAACCATATCATTTAAATGAAATGCAAACAGTTCAATCAATCAATGAGATACATTGCAGCGTAGCTGTCTTTCACGCGTGTTAACTAGAAACTCATCATAATGCATGACAATTATAATCATCAACAGAAACATCTCACATTTTGCATGCAACTAACTGTCATGCCACAGTTATACACAAGCGCAATAATGTATCTTTTGTTGTACTGTTGGGTAGATAGAGCTATTATTTGCCTGTTGTAGCAATCAGCGAAGCGTTACAATTTCCAAAGTATGCTCTGATTGGTAATGTGGCACATAAGTAGATACAAACTGGGAATACTATTTATAGGTATACTACATGCCATAATACATACGTTTGTAACCAATTTGGTATGTGTATGTTTTGCCTCAATTTATTGTTTAAAAAGTTAAATCGATTTTGAAGTTCATGATTTAGATGTAGCGCAATGTGCTTAAAATGTTTTTAGCGTTAATGTATAAGCGGCTTATGAAACAAACATTAAAGTAACAAAAGGATATATAAAAGTTTGTAATCGAGCTTATGTGAGTATAGCGCCTAAGAGTATGCAACGAAAATTATGTACAAAATTAACTTCGGTGGAACTGATGCTTTTCTTAAATTTGTACAGGATATAATGCATTTTTATAAGGCACCAGTAAAGAATTGATTATACATTTTATAAGGGCACGAACCGAGCCAGTGCAGCATATTGATTGCTTATTAGTGACATCCACATCAAGTTCGCAGTCTTCAGCTTGCATAATAAAGAAGTTATTCATACTAGGAGCTCTATTCAGTATTTTTATTTAAAATTTTTTTTATTCCTGTTTCAGCATTTCATATGCAAATTTTAAAATTATTGCTATAAAACTGTTTTGATCTTCTAATAACTCAGTAATTTCTTAACTGATATTAGACTTCTTTACGCTTTTGAAAAAAAGAAGAATATTTGAACGAAATAGTCTGAAAATTGTACTCTTTTTACATTTGCTTTTTTTCTGATGGAATTAATTTTTCGTTTAGCTATTTATGTAGTACTCATCTGTCAACCGAAAACGATAATTGGCTAAATAAGAAATCGTTTATAACTGT
This sequence comes from Leucophenga montana, assembly GCA_035044765.1. Lineage (NCBI taxonomy): Eukaryota > Metazoa > Arthropoda > Insecta > Diptera > Drosophilidae > Leucophenga > Leucophenga montana. The sequence continues at coordinate 213,794 of JAWNNQ010001706.1, forward strand.
TGAAAATGATTATTGATAATCTCTTACGTTTATAAACCTGAAAAATGCTGCACATGGAGTAGTCGAGAGGATTCGCATTCCGTGTCCATGCAGACCATTGTGCGTTCTAGATATACAGTGGAACTTTTTTTTTTAACAAATCTTGATTAACCTTGGTTAACCAATCTTAAGTTTTGCTACCTATAATGTCCATTCTGTTTCACCGAAATATTTGTTGGCCCATAGCTTCAGAGCAACTTTCAGAACGCTTTCCCGTTACACATTTAAACGCCACAGAGAAAACAATATTTGGCAACTGGCCACGTTCGCACAAGCGCAACAAGTCCTTCGCTCTATTGAGCATCGGATATTTCGGATAGATGTGAAATTTACAAAAATCATTAAATTAAATTGAAAAACATAACTGGAAACATAATCTGATCTGGATCAAGTATTTGTTTGGCAGCTATATGCAGAAATGTTTCGATCCGAACCAATGGTCAATAGTTTATGGTATTTAAAATATAAAAATGCAGATCACTTTTGGATTCTCTCGCCTGATGAGGAAGTTCATTTAAAGTGTTCACAATGTGGTGTAACGGAGCAGAAGTGCAAACTTGCAAGGATTGCTTTTTGAACAACTATGTGCAAAAAAATGTTTGTACAGCTTTGCACTTTTTTGGTTTATATTTTCGTGAAAAAAAATACATTTAAAAGTAAAGAAGGTAGACTCCGATACACAATCCGATGCACCGATACACAACATCGTGAACACTTTATATGTCTTTATTAAGACTCTCCTATCAGAACTAAAGGATTGCATAGAAAAAATATGCATGGTGCGTTTCAAAGTAAATAAGACTTTTGGAATAGAGCATTATCTGGTAGCGTTGGAAAGGTACAATCTTTTCCAATCTTCAGTCAAAAATATCATGACATTTGGTCGTCTTGAAACGGAGTTGGTGCCGTCGGCCAGGTTGTCGTTCAGGATAACGTTGCAAGTGTTTTGAATGGCTTCTACAAAACCTGAAAGAATACCAAGCATCACACATACGAATATGGCTAGATTGATCCATCTTGTCAAGCTGTTAAAGAATATAAATACTTTATAAGATCTTCGGCTCCTTCTTCAAAGGGTTACAAACATTGCAACAAGTAAATTCCCTTTACAAACATTTCATCAAACGACACACATTACAGACAGCCGATACCGAGGTATAATGCCTTAAATTATGCTATGAAAAATTCATTAAGCTAAGCATTATTAAAGAGCGTTTAATAGTATAAAGATTGCACGCAAACAAGAATTATAAAACTTTCAAACAATCAGTTTAAGCTACTGCGCCTAAAAATATACCACATAAAATATTCACGTCACGTTCAAATTTCGCATACTGCTTGAAAAGAAAATCAATAAATCGTTATATGATGCACGACAACTCGAAATGCAATGGGTCAAATGGAAATACTGAAGGAAGCCACACAAAAATATTACGAGTAAATTATATATTTTTTTTTCGTTGCCCTCATTTAAGCGCCTCAGTTTATGCAATTTATTTAACACGCACACTCAGTACTCAAGTTGATGTAAACAATTCCACACTTGCACTCTCGGAGCTCAGAGCTCTCAGTTTATAGTATTAAATATAATACGCATTTAAACCTTTTACTGCCGACCTTTGTAATGCTATAGGTGTATGTATGCTAGTGGCGACTGTAATTTCATCTAAGCACGTTTTGACAGCCCTGGAAAAACTGCAAACTGCAGCATAAAGTTTCTCCATGCTCTCTATGCAATTTGCTCGTAGAAAAACAAAATCCACACACATACAAATTGTTACAGCAAACAATTTAGAATGCGGTTTTAGTTTTAATGAAAAACTTCAGAAGAAAGCGGCCAAATTGAAAGTGAGTTGAGCGTGGCAGCTTATACCTTCTTCATACCTCCGGTAAAAACCATTTAGACACAATTGTAACCTCTGACATTTCAGTATGCTCGTTTAGTACACTCGTCGCACACACACAGGTATCAAGGTTACGTTGACTTTGACTGGCGCCATACAAAAAAAAAAACTCTAAAAAAAAAACAATTTTTGGCGCGCTAGCGAAATTTGAGCACTCAAAACAAAGCCACATAAGGTCTATGGTATGAAGAAAAGTTATATGAAGTATAGGGTGCTCTTTTTTAGAGCTTTAATTTTGCGTCAAAGATTCAACTGTCATAAATTGCTAAGACTTGCCAACGCTAATGTCATTTGTGCTCAACGCTAATGTCATTTGTGCTCATTTGTCATTTGGTTTATTCATGAATCATGAGCAGAATTAACACCAAAACAAAACTTGCAAACTGTGCAAATCTATTACGAAAATCGTGGTTCATTTCGGGAATGTTACCGTGCGCTACGTTCATTTAACCGTCGACATAATCGGGGATCCGTATTGAACTACCAGCATGCGCTAAATCCGAGCCAACTGCCAATTTTCAGTTTGAATTTAGGTAATCTCAGTATTTTAATGCAACTCCAAGTTCTACAGCTTTAAAAAAAAAAAAACCTATATTTGGAAGCTACTAGCACATCAAGTAGCAAAAACATTACATGTACAAATATTTTTACAAAAGTACCAACACGTCTAAAAGAAGCATACAAAGTTTGCACAAAGTCAATGAAAATAGACAATGTAAAAAGATGAGATATTTTTTTGGCACAAAAGCTACGTACTTTCAGATAATGTTTATTATTTTTTTTTTGTAAGCTAGGAAATTTGATAAATGACAGCACTTAGCATGCAAGAAAGAACAAATTTCCGATAGTCACAAAAGTGAATTTGAAGAAATTTTATTGGAACAAATTGCATACTTTTAGAATTTAGTTAGTGAAAGGGAAAATAACTTGAGCATTTGCTTTAATGGACAAACTCTGGAACTACTGAACCGATTCTAAAAATTCGATCACTAATAGAAACCTACAACATTCGTGAGTGCTGTAGACTAGTATATATGATTTGGTAAAAATGGGTGGTGTCACGCCCCCATACAAGAGAAATTCCATATTTCTCATATTTACGCAAATGTTTGATATTTCGCTATGAAATTCATAGAGTCTTTTCTCATCAGGGTAAGGTTTCTGACTATATGTGATTTAAAACAAGAAGAAAATATAACTTCGATGAAACAGTCACATAAAGTTTCAATGTGTGTACTTAGCAGCTATAAAGATAAAAAATATTTGTAAAGTCGAACAACCTAAAAATGAGTAGTAATTTTATATGGGGTTTATTCCTAAAAGTGGTCGGTACACGTTCCTTGATAACAAGCCACCATGACAAACTTCAAATAGTTTTCTGTAATGCCAATTTCTCTTCAATAGTCAAAATCCCAAAAGTGGTTGATGTGTTTGTATTGTGGCTACACCCCCTGGGGAGCACATCCATTGATACAAATGTGAAGTCTAACTCCATAATCAAATTTCAAGTTGATTTTGCCTGATCAAAAAAATATTTGGCACAAAATCCAAAAATTTGGTGGTTGATTTATATGGGAATCACTCCAAAACGTGGGGGATCACAGAAGTTGGTGGGCTGTTTGTATTTGGGGTACTCCAAAAATGGGCGTATCATGTCAATATGGGTTACTCTATTTAAGTGCAATAACCATGTCAGTCTGCGTGACAATACCTGCTACAATATCCAGACTCCAGACCTCACACCTATTCGCATTTAAGAAAAACCAAATTCGTCAAACTCAGACATTATTTGACCTAGAAACTATGAAATGTTTATAGTGTATTACTTTCGATCAGAAAAGCGGTTCTATTCCTACGGATTTTTTACCCTTTAGTGACCGACTGACAGAATTTAGTGACGTATATTTAAAATATTGTTACACAGATCAATTATTCGGCAACTATGAAGACATCTGTACGTTTCCAAACGTCTTAATAGTCCTTATTCTACTTATTCTTTGATTCAATTTGGATAATAATCACAGATATCTATACTAAACAATTAAATCCGTACAAACGTATACACTTAATTTGTATATATTGTAACCATGTAAATACATATATGTTTAGATATAAAAGTACTCATAAAAAACACCCAACGATAACACTTTACCACACACATCGAGTGCAATGACACCTTAAAGCGTGCAATACTAATAGTATAAAAGAAAAATACTTATCACAAGAACAATGGATAATCATAACATAAAACCTGATGCCAAATGACTTAATGACAAAACGTTTATATGCATAATTAGTGAAATTTCATAGAATTCATGTGAGCTAAACACAATGATAGACCTATAGAAGATATAGTCACATATAGGGAGATTGATAGATAGAGAGAGGCGCTGTCATAATAAAGCAAAGGCTCAACTTTGTGCGCCTCGACTTAACTTGCCAGTTGGCAAAAGCAAACTATCAGTACATATAATATCAGCCCAAGTTAATGACTTTGCACACGAGCAGTTAATACACATGCATGCAGCTAGCTATGCATGGTTAGGAAGGCGTTGTAGCGCTGGCTTCCTGCCACAAGGTACAATAAAGCATTATATACGAGGGCAGTTGAATGAGTTAGTGTGAATCTAATAAAATGATATATACAAAAAAAAAAAAGAACGGAAAAACTGACATCCTGACATCCTGAAAGTTTTTCCATGTAAACTTTGTTTCTAAATATAGTACTAATTCGATACTATTTCAGATTTCACGCTAAAAAAGACTACTTCTTGTATAATATAAATAAATGTGCATGGGCATTTCTAAGAATAAAATCTAAAAGTGCTCATCTAACATCACTGCTTCCGTTCTAAAATGAAAGATACCACTTCCGAGAAACTCTTAGATGTGAGAAGATCCGTTAGCTATGAAACAGCTATTACAAACTGTAAATTGCACATTATCACGGATACCCACGAATTCTGACCACCTTCAGGATTGAAGCACTGTAACTTTTTCTTTCCAAACTCGGTGAAGATAGACTAAAAATCTATACCAAAACATAGGCTAGGCGGCGTGACACCATGGAATCTAAAAATTTTTGACATATCATTAAGTATATAATCCTATATACCTTTGAATCCTATTTTACACAGTTTGGTGGAGAACAATAATATTTATTCTAATTTTTTAAAGACAAATACATCAAATAATTCCAATGAATGGAAAAGAACATTTAAATTTCTTCAAGTAAAAACATTTAGAGTATAGGCTTGCAGGTTGCCACCCCTGCTGTATTGCAATATTTGTAATTAATGGAAAAATTAAAATTGTGTTTTTGTCTTGTGTGTGCTCATAAATTTCAAGGTAAATATTTGTGCTGTGCTGTGTTCCATTCAATTTACATAATCCTCACAGAATTCCAAATGTTTCATGTTTATTCCAAAATGGCGTGAAAAATGCAGTTTGACACCTTATTTAGGCTTGCAGGTTGCCACCTCTCTCCCCCTCCCTATCTTTTTCGTCTGTTTATACTCAAATTCTAGTGTTCATGATTGAATGTTGTTTATGCTTGTCTGAAATATGATTCCGATGACGATTTAGAATGCTATTCTACCACTAAATTAAAAATCGTAACTAAGTTAAAGCCCATGGACTTCTTCATTTTAACTAATTTATTAAACTGCTCTCGTATATAAAATTAGCAATCACCAGCAGCAGCCGACAACGACGACGACGACGCCATCACCACACCACAGGCCCATTGAAGTTGCAACATCATAATGGGTGCGTCTCCTCTACTAGTTCAGTAACTCTTCTTTCTCTTTTAGTTTTTATGCAACCATTTTAGCTTTAAGATGAACACACTACATATAACTTATGTATATACCATGTACGTACAATATAAAAATAGAAAGGAAATTCCAGCAGAAAATTAAAGCTTGTGATGCTTGTAGATGTCTGTTGGCGATGATCTTGTTCTTTACTTTGACTCTTGACTGTTGGCGCTGTTGTTTGTCTGTCTGTCCGTCCGTCTGCCTGTCTGTCTGTCTGTCTATCTGTCTGTCTGTCTGTCTGTCTGTCTGTCTATCTACCATTATGTCTGAGTTAACCAGCCCCAGCTTGGAGCCGCAGCCATCGTCGTTCTCAGCGAAAGCGTGCAACTCAACAATTGCAACTGATGTCCAGAGTATCTCTCGCGAGGCACAGCCAGTCAAGTCAGCAAGTCGGGGCAAGTTGGCCTTAAAAGAATGCAGTAATCGAAAGGTATGCCATGACTACAGTCATGTCGTTGTCGATGTCGACGTCGACTCCAAACTGGTTTCCAAGTAGTAGCTTTTTTTTGCTCTCCAGTTGCTGCTGGTTCTTTGTTATAATTTATACTTTTTTTTTTTTACTTGTATTTTTATGTACTTCAGTTAGCAGCGCTTCGCTTCTAAAGTCGATTGTCAGTCCAATGCAATAACGTTGAATAAACGAACGAGCTGAGAGAATTCTATATAAGTTTATTTCATTTTATGTAGCTTTGAATTGAGAATTGAATTTTAAATGTGTTGAATAATACAAGCAGAAAATGTAAATTTTAAATACAGACATGGATTTCAACGAATTCAAACTGCATTTATGATGATATAGTTTTAGGAGTTCTGATGTCTGTAGAGATACTTGCTGCCAATGTATATAGTTTATTTAATAAATATATATATATATAATTTGTGCAAGCGAAAGAGTGTCAAGCAAAGCATATGTTTTGAAGTTTAAATATATAAATTAACTTGTATATACAGAAAGCGGGAAGTCACTAATGGAACACTTAAGGTTAGAAAGTTGTACTTTTAAGTATATTCTTTAGTGAATTTCTAAAAATATTACTAGGTACTTCGTATTTTAGAATACATACTTTATAAAGATAATGAAATGAACAATTGTACAGCGTAAAAATATGCTACAATTTTATTTTTTATGCATTAACTTTGTAGCATACTTTCATTGAGTTCTCTTTAAAGCAATTTAGTTAAAACGTCGAAAAAACCATGATACCATTCACACGTAAATTAAAATTGTATTACAGCTAAAACACTACGCCAAATTTCAAGTTAGTATTGACTATAAAACAAGCAAAGGGTATTAGTGGGCGGTGTGTTCTCTGGTCTACATGGTGTGAATCGTTTTGATCTGTTCGATATCGACTCTATGGACTTCAAAATATATTGATATATCCAATATATTGATATATCGAATTTCACCACTCGAACAGAATTAAAAGAATTTCGCAAAGTGCTTGACGTTATCTATATAGATACTCTGTATCACAACTGAAACTGGAAGGGGAAAAAGCCACATCAGTGAAGTCATCAATATTATGGAAGATGTGGCTAGAAACTTTTCGTGTTCGAATAGAAAACAATTTCCTGCCAATTTGTGCCAAAGAGTGTACAAGTTTTGGTCAAAAAGCCTTTTTGAAGCCTACATTTTTCTGATTTTTTGAAAGAAATAAGTTAATTTTTATACAATTTCAGGTTGCCAAAATGGCTACCTGATATCCGGCAAGATATTCCATTCAGATATGTATAAATTCTAGTCAGGTTTGATCAAAGTATTAAGCTAATACGATTCTTTGATAAGAAAAGAAAGAATAGCGATTATGTAATATTTTCGAAAGATGAAGAAATCGAATACGAATTAAAACTGCAGTGGAATCTTGTAATAAAAAAGTGGTAACAGATTAGCCAACAATTAAGTCTCATATGTTTAGAGTTTTACTCTACAAAGTTTTTATACCATTCACACATAGTGTGAAATGGTATTATCAGTTTGTCTGAAAGTTTGTAACGCATTAAAGGAGGTAACGCCACAAAGTATATATATTCTTGATCAGCTCGACGAGACGAACCGATCTAGTCCTGTCCTTCTGTCTGTCCGCCTGTCTGTCCGTCTGTATGTCCGTCTGTATATTGTTGGGCATTTTTTGAGGACCAATTTTTATGCTATCCAGTTGAAATTTTGCACATACACTTCTTTTTATTGCAAATTTAATAGAGTAACAAGATTGACCCGCTACGCCTACTTTTTGGGGTATCCCCCATACAAACCCACCACACAGTTTTGACTTTTTGTATGAAAAACTTTTTTTATTGTAGTCAATATCAGCTTAATAATTGATATGGTAACTTTTAGTGGACGGATGCTTGACATATACATTAACAGGTGGGTCCCACCGACTGTTTGGGGTAGCCCCCATACACACCTACTGCCCACTTTTGACTTTTTGTATGAAAAACTTCTTTATTAAAGTCAATATTAGGTTGATGTGCAATCTGGTGCCCTTTCATGGTCAGCAGCTTAGCATACTTTGACTAATGGGCGTGGTCATTTGGCACTTTTTGGTATTAGAGCTTCAGTTCAACCGACGTTAACGTTTTTTCTTGTTTTATTCTTGAATGGCGGGAAACTACGAATAAAATACTACATTTAATACGCTCTAATTCGATGCCTATTTGAACTTTATTGTGTTATTCAACTAAACTATTTATATTTTGTACTAAGTATAACGAACGAATCTAACCTAACAAAACCTTGTATACTTTTAGGTGCCCAAAACCCTAAAAATCAAAAAACCCAATTTCTTTTTTGTGACACAAATATCAAGTTTGATGTACAAATAAACAATAACACACGCTTATTTATTGATTTGCTCACATTCAGTGCAAATATTTCATAATAGCGTAGGTATCTGGTGTTCTAAGTAAGTACAATATGTATTCCAGCTACGATACCAAGTACAGCTGTTCAAACTGACACCATTCGAATTATGGTTTCGTGTTCACTAATAATAATAACAAATAAACGTGCAAACAGCAATGCACATAGATACATCTATATTGTATATAGATACAATATTACAATACAACAAAGAGTGGAAAAAAAAGTAAAATTATCGTATAATGAAAAAGAAATCGTATACATATACTGAATGTACAACAAGGAGAAAACATTCATTAGCAAAACAATAAAGAAATACATTACATATTACTTGCAAAAAATAGAAATATGCAATTAGCAACAAACTTTAAATGAAACATGAACGTTCACAAAATATTCAGGGTTGCACACGTGCAATAAGTAAACAAATTAAAAGCTATAAGAAAATATATAGCTTATACATTCAGCAGAGTGACTTTTGTAGATACTCAGATACAAAATAATCGTTTGTTCATCATACGTAGATACCAATTATTGCAATTAAACGCAGCTAAATGACGACGAATCTATGTAGGCAGCAGTTCGCGAAACTCAATTAATAAATAAATAAATAAATTACTAGCATATGTTCCATTGCACGTAGATACTAAATCAACAGTTTCAGTTTTTGTTTATTAGAACAACAGCAAAAGCGTAGAATGAGCATGTAAAATAAATAGTTATAAATAAAGCCGAGGGCTATTAAAAAGTTATACATACAACAAAAGTAGGCGTACAAACTTTGGTCACATAACAATTGCATTTAAAACTGATAAAAAAAAAAAAAGAATCTTTCAAAAAAAAATTACAAAACTACTTCGCACAGTGGTGCGTCAAGCCAAAAATCGCTGCAAAACTTTAAAATATGATAAAAGCGCTGAACAAAATGAAAGTATGCATAGTATAGAGAATGAACCAAAGATTGAGAATCCGAAAATTTGTGTAAATTTGTTTAATTGTTGTGGGTGGTACAACCGCTCAAAGTTAACTAACACAAATTTTATAAATAGTAATGCTTCTCTTTCAGATGGTATTTTAGACAAACTATACAATGAATTCTTACCTTTTTAAACTTTATTGCAAGGTATATCAATTTCGAATGTAATCAAACAAAATATAAGATCATTGGGTGTTCGTTTCATCAGCAAACCGTGTTTTTCAAACACACAAAAAAATCTTTGGAAAGCATCAAGGCCACAGTATTTGATATAAAAAATCAACTCGGAATTATGAAGCCTACTGTTCTTAAAATCAAGAACGGAAAAACAATTAATATTAACTCTGAATTTTTGCTCACAATGATAGATGGTAAATTTTTAATCGCAATTACAAATATCTCGGCAACTTGTGAAATTTGTAAAAACATACAAAAAGGCTTTCAAAATTTGAATATTTCAACACGTGAAGTGCAAAAATATGAATATTGCATGCCAGAATTAAGTTCATCTTGAAGCTAGCATACACACTTTCGCGAGACGGTAAAACTTTTGACGAAGACATACCATCCAAAGAGAAGTATAGAATTCGAAAATAAAGCAAAGCATGGATACGGAAATACCAACAATGGAAATGCGTCGCAGACAATCATGAGATAATAGTCCGAATAACTGTAACCGATAATGGCATAATTGAAAAGATTGGCTGTTATTCTCAATGGTTTGAGCAGTAAGGAAATGTGTGGTCAATGACCAAAACTTTGGTTAATGTGTTTCAAAAACTGCCGAACTACAGTACACAACAAATTTGGCTCATGGTAAAAATTTAATTGAATACCAGTCAGTGCCTACCAATCGGAGAGTTGTCAAAAGAAAAGAAGAAGCAAAGATAAGAAACAACTCAAATATTCAAATACTTGCAAGAGTACACGAATTACAAAAAATGCGCATCTTTTTATATGTTGGCTCAAATTGAATCGCGAATTATTAGATATTCCTTCCAATGCCAATATTGATGATTATTTTGAAGAAATTTATCTTATTTATATAAGAACTAACTGGTACCCGGCGCGTTGCTGCTCCTTTCCCCACTCTTTCCCGCTGCCCACCCTTCCACATGCCCCTCAACTCTACCTACAATTCTCCTACCCATCTTACGTTGCCTTTTATAAAATAAATTATTTACCATTTAAAATATAAAGTTCTTATACCCTGTGCAGTCGATCATATATGTAGATTGTATCTGACAAAGATTCGGAAGTTCAAGCAATTTTCATTAAGTTTGCTGTCGTATCTAGTTGAAATTTATAGAGTTGTAGTTGACACTATTTTCAAGTCAATATGAGTAATGTGGCACATATATATGATGGTCTGAACATGACTTTAATAGCATTAATACATGTTATATGCACAATATACTCGTATCTATGTAAAGTAAAATATTGTGTAAATAAAATTCGAAATTTGAGTTCAGAAAATACAATTCAACAACACCCTGTGGTTTTAGCACTTGTTTTAAAGCTTGAAGAATTCTCTTATAAATAATTTCAAAAATTTTGTAATTTATGTTTACTAAATATCTTCTTTACTTTAGAAGTTACATTTGCCCCACTGTGCATCGTCAAAAAAAAAAAACAAAACGCGTTTTGCAATTTAAACTTTTACCCGCTTAATTTTTTAGGTTTAAACTGATTTATAATTATTTATGTTAGTGCATAAATTATGTCCGCTGTTGTGGAAAAAACTATCTACTTGTGCGAAAAACTTTTCGCTGTCACTTTAACAAAACAAAAAATGATAAAACTCTATACTTCAACACGTTTTGCGGTTCAGGCTTGAATTGTCAAATGACTAACAAAGTCAAAGATAGCACAGAGGTGCCAGATAAAATTAAATTACAAATTACACTGTATACACAAGTAATAAAATGCGTCAGTGAAAATGACGTGAAATGAGGTGAAGTGAGAGCAGCACACATGAGAATTTGCATAGCCGTAGAATGGCGTAAATCCGGGGGAAGACCTTACCTACGTGCATAAACACGAAACAATGCAAATAGCTAGCTGCAGCAAAGTATCTACAACACATAGTCTTCAAATAGAATTCACTGTGAAAGTATGCACTTCATTTAAATATACTGAAGTAAACTGCAAAAATGTGGAATTTAATGACTTTAAAAAAGTTTAAGAAATTTCCAACAATATTTTAATACTTATATACGATTGTCGCATTCATTTCCGCTGCACTGTAAACTTGGCCAATTCACAATTAAACGAATTTTGCAGAAAGTTATCAATGAAGATTTTGTTTTTTTTTTAAATTTGTATTTCATTTTGAGATGCATGCTCTAAGATTGTTTAAAGTATATTTCATATTAAAGGCATCAATGAATGATTAACTCAAAAGTATAAAGTACAAATTCCGCGTGTAATAGATACATTGTTTGTCATTGAGCTCATTAATAGTAATTATAAATTAGAATTATTAGAATAATTTGAAATTTTAAAAAATTCATTTATATGACGTTAGCAATCATCCGTAACCGTCAACGATAGCTGAATAACATACTACAGTAGAAACTATCCACATTGGACTTAGATCAATAGAGAGACGTAAGGTAGATGCCAAAAAAAAAAAACAGAGAAACTAAGACGAAATCAAGAAATTAAAACTATATTTTATAAATGAAATTTGAAGATTTGGAGGCGACAGCGTTTTCTTTGATACACCTGATGAAGACCATTATGTGTTATGCCACGTGATGGCAACCGTTAGAATAATCCTCTTGAGCCAAAAAAGAAACTGTCAAATCTGTTGACATAAAGATTTGTGTGCCATGACTAGTGAACTAACTGCAACACCTCGCTTTGCCGATGTTATCCACATGATTGGCTATCAAGCTCGTGCAATGTTAATTGCTGTAACAGGCACTGGATATATACATAAGTAGATAGGTCGATCCCTTGTTTGCCAGTTCATCTGCATTTCTCTACCGTAGCTACCATAATATCTAGGTAGGACAACATAAGTATTTCACTTTACTCGGTTACGATATTTAAACAGGCGTGTGATCTAAGTGTGGTCTTGGCTGTCACTGCAGATTCCTATCTTTTTGCTAGCAATCCATTGTCACGATTCAAGTACGCAATAATAAATATAGCAAAGTACTCAGTTTGGAAGACTGTTTGAATCTCTACTGTTGCATAAATGCACCTGATATTTTGTCTATGCAAATACCATTCTGATCCAGACCCGTTTAATATACGTCTGTGAAGTAAAGTCGAACTTCATCAGAACGTTTTCAAGAATTGCAGGAAGAAATCGAATATTATATGTTCTTCCGAAACTACTGGAAACTGGACAAACGAAAACAATGAGTATTATACCTTGAGTTTCTTGAACTTTTTCCTGTGCCATATGCATGTGAGTTTCGACATGGGAGCAACCAATTTACTATTCATACTCGGGAACATCTCTTATGCCTCAAAATCTTCAAATTTTAATCATAAATTTTAGTTTTATGAATAAAGTTTGGAGATTTTGAGGCGAAAGTTATTACTCTGTCTAACTAAATGGATGTTACACTATTATTAAGACGCGTTTAAGTGGCACTATCCTATAGATAGGCACATCAAATTTATAAGTAATGAAATTTATTGTGCTTACGAATTTGTTTGTATAAATAATTTTGCAGCGATTTATTATAACTAACTTCAAAGTGCCTCAAGTTCGAAAATTTTAAATTTTTTATGCTTCAGATCGATCGGTAGCGGGAAAAATATAATATGAAACTACGAATGTTATCTATAGAGTATCAACCTTTTCTTGATATATAGTAAAACTATTAAAATCGAGTCATTTTGAGCTACTCACCGCGCGAATTTCGCCAAGGTTGTGCGGCCTAAATGGCTCTGAGTGGTCTTTTTCAGAGTGAAAGCAAACATACAAATATAGGTACATTATATATACTCGTATATAGATTCTAATCGATATTAAATGGATCAAATTATATCTGAAGATATATTTGATATTTTGCAGAGATTACTGATTACTAACTTCAAAGCGCCTCAAGATCAAAAATCTTTAATGTATTTATGCTTCGAACCGACTATTTTCGGCAGAAATATCAATTAATTAATTAATAAAAAAAGGAGTAGAGTATCAACATATTGTTGATATGGTAAAAATTCACTGAGATCGAGCCATTGTTATACATGCTGTTGCAGTTTTAGTATCTTCTCTTGCATCCCCGTCTACCAGTTCGGCTTTGCATCGCACGAAGTTTGCTAAGCGTTCTAAAATGCTCATTTTCAGAGATTGAGGTATTCAGCAGTGTTGACAGATTAGAACTGCACCCTGCGATTCCAGTATTTAGATACCTTATTTTATGAAAAATCCTCATCTTAAATTAACGTTAAACAGTTACAAGAGTATATCCATAAAAATAACAGCAATATTGGAGCTTATGGATGAAATTTAATATAGAGAAAACTTTATTAAATTTTAAAGCTATCGAGTTACAATTTTAGTTGAATGCTGTCGACTAAATCTATAGAAAATATGGTTAATGAATGAAAAAATGTTTATGATATAAGTTAGTAACTACATATAACACAGTTCAGTTCGGTTTACGACTAATACATATATCATAAAATCTGTAATATAATAATAAAATTATTAAAAACAACCTGTACATTCGGTCGAGTAAATGAAAATCCAGGAACACTTAACCTACAGGAAATTCCAATAATCCTAATCCAAAAACATTGCTGCTTTACCGCAACTGCTTTGTAAGACATCAAAGTACGGTAGGAAAGGACTTATTTGATGTGTTTTTAATCCCTTTAAATCTTTTGCGACTTAGCCAATTGTAATCAGGCTCGTAAAACTATTTATATGTATCTTTTTCTCTGTTTTCCTCATACTTTATGCTTAAGTAAAAATTCTTCGTCGTATGTGTATTTCAAAAACGTATATACTTAGAGCGATGAAAGAAAACATGTATCATAAATCAAAATTCAACAAAACAAACCATATAAAGCAAAAATACCATGCAAAATTTGGAAGATAAAAGCAAGCAAAAAAGATTTTTAAACAGGTAATCGCTAAAAATGTCGAAAAAAAACATACGCCTTAAAATGTTTTGTATTATTTAATCAATCTCAATACACCCTACTAACTGAAGTGTTTTGAATGGTAACATTAATGTAAGGGAATGTTTGTAAAACAAGGTAAGAAGTAACGTAGCAGCTATAAAATTTCTGGAGACTGTTCTACAATAAGTATGAATTTTTTTTTTTTTAGAAATTTTAAGGGAGTCAAAGAACAACTTCGGACAATAGGATGCTTGTACATAAAGCTATCATATAAACATTTAATTCGATTAGTATTTCTTGTATGTATAGTCTTTTATTAAACAAAATCTCTCTAAATCTCTCGTATCAGATAAATCTAAATTATTGGGATACGATTTGGTTAAATTGGTCAGTTGTTTACTTTCAGATGAATTCACTTGGAATTAGCACTATGCTCAAAGTCTAGTAAATACCAACGGCGACAATCCGAAATAAGAAGCATGGGTGTAATGTATCTTTAGTCAGTTTAGTTTATTGTTACTGTTTTCAACCACTTGTGTAGTGTATAGACGTTTCGTTTCGACCAAATACAAAAAATTTATCTCATTTAAAATTCGCTTTAACTTTTTTTTAGTACAAACTTAAACAAAAACCACAAGTCGGCCAATTGGCAACAACAACAATTTAAGTCGTATCTCCCCAAAAACCGCGGCAAAGACAAAGAATCAAATGCAAATACCATGGAATTTGATAAACTTGTTTTAAATGAAATGTATCGGGGTATATATTGAAGAGCTTCAACAATATATTGTATATGTATCTACATATATAGTTGTTTTTTCTTTTTTTTGTTTGCGCTCTTTTATAGTTTTTGTTGGTATTGTTGTTGTAGTCGGTGTTGTGGCTTATTGCTACTGTTGTTGTTTCAGCTATTGAGGTTGTCTCTGGTTTTTTTTTTCTTTATAAACTTTTTTTGTTTGCATGGAATTAAATGCTTTAAATGTATTCACTTTATTTACATTTAATTTATTTTATTTATTTATTAGTTTTATTTTTGTTTTTTATTTACCAGCTTGTATTGTTGTATATCCAATTGTTGTTGTGTAAAAAATTTGCAAAACAAATTAAATACATACAACCAGAATAAACCAAAGAATGCTCGAATAAAGATATATTGTTGATTTTGCTGATGACGTAAATTAATCCAGAGTGTGCAAAAAGTTGTTGTGGTTTTTTAACTTTACAAACAAAATTTTTGTAATATTAAAACATATTTTTTTTTTTTTAAACACTTTAAACTCAGTTTATATACGTTAAAATAAATTGATACGACTAAAAGCTATATATCGTTTTGCAGTCTTCAGATACTTTCTTCTACTGTGTATCTCTTTCACACTTCAACAAACACCGTATGCAAATTTTGTATCTTGAGCTATTGCAGCAACCACTCCACTGCCAAACATTTAAGTATAGTCAAGAATACTTCAATACTATAGTCCAACGAACGTACGTACTAAAACTTTGTATCTCAAACTGAAATGTACTGAACTTTATGTTAACCCGTTGGCGCACCGTTTTTTCGAATATGTTGTAGAGCAGACAGACGAGACGCGTTTCGATCCAAAGTATTACGAATATGGCCCCGCGTATCTATCCCCGTTGTGGATTTACTGCTGCTGCTGCTGCTGCTGCTGCTGAGCTAAGCTGACTGACGACGACGACGAGGAGAGCCGAACCGATATGCACGTTTCAGCGTTTCAAATTACTCTACTGTACTGAACGTTCAATCGCTCGCGAACAAGCTACTCACTCGCTCACTACATTGTACGCCGGCACGGCAGCGCTCAAAAACTTTGACAGCTGTTAGATATTCTTGTATCGTATGTGTGTATATGTATGTGTGTTGAGGGTTTATCGAGGTTGTGGTATTGATAATTGCACTCTCTTTGCACACACATACATACGTAGAATCGCACACATCTACGCTCGGTTAATATTATTTACAACCAGCCAACGACGTCAACGACAACGACAACGTCAACGATAAAACAACAACGCAACGTTTGCATATAGTGTGAGTGTGTGTGTGTGTGTGTGTATAAATTGTATGTAGAAAAGTGGTAAAGATAAAGCGAGTAGTTGAGTAGCGTAGACTATTAGAGTCGCTACTTTAAAGATTAAACTAGAAACTTGCTGCTACACCCCACTAGAGTAATACGAGGGGTACTATTTATATTTCGGGAATAGCAAATAATAACAAACATTTTTAAATGAAAATGGCTTTATTGTTTTTCAAAATGTACCCCTTGATGATCAATACACTTTTGCATTCGTTCAAACCATTTGTCATAGCAGTTTTTCCATTCCTCTTGAGACACCTCCAAAACATGGTTCAACTGCTTCTTCGGCGCTCGTAAATCGTTGACCACGCAGTTTACCTTAGATACTCGGGAACAAGAAGAAGTCATTGGGTGCCAAATCAGGACTGTACGGAGGATGAGTCATTAATTTGAAGTTTTGACTGCTCAAAAATGCACTTGTTTGACGAGATGTGTGAGAGCTCGCATTGTCATGATGGAGAATGATTCGTCTTTGGCGGTTGGTTTTACCAATTTCTCCGAAGACTTGCGGAAAATAAATGATCGTAAACCACTCAGAATTGACCGTCCTAAGTTGCTCAAGAGGAACAGTGGCCACATGACCCATTCGGACGAACAAACCGGCGATCATTTGCTTCGCTGTGCTTCTTCCACGAACAACTTTTGTTGGATTTGGCTCGTCTTGGAATACCCACACGGTCGATTGGTGTTTTGTTTCCGGCTCATACGCATATATCCATGATTCGTCACCTGTCACGATTTTATACACATCTTTTGAAGCACCACGGTCGAACTTTTTAATCATTTCCTTACACCAATCGATGCGAGCCTATTTTTGAGCGATTGATAAATTATGGGGTATCCAAAGAGAGCAAATTTTTTTTACAGTTAAATGTTCATGCAAAATCGAATGTATTGAAGTGGAACTAATGTGCAAGGATGACTCTATCTCACGATATGTCACATGACGATCTTGCATTATCAGTTCACGCACTGCATCGATGTTTTTGGGCACAACAACCGATTTTGGACGACTTTCACGGAATTCGTCGGCGACCGAACTACGACCACGAATGAATTCACTATACCAGCGATATACTGTGGTTTTTGATGGTGCTTTATCGCCATACAAAGAACTGAGTTTATTGACACATTCTTGTTGAGATAATCCACGTCGAAAGTTGTGAAAAATAATCCAACGAAAACCTTCTCTTGAAATTTCCATTTTTTGGCCAAATTGCTTTTCTTAACTCACTGTAAACAAAACAAATAGCAATTGTACACCCAAACTTTGTGAGTACGTTTATGCCAAAAAAAATGTCAAACTTTATTATGGTGTTGCCAGATTTTAGCTTTTGACAATAGTGTTGCCAGTTCCCGAAATATAAATAGCAGCCCTCGTATGAGTGTGCTGAACACGAAAAACATGATGATTTTTTTTTTATTTGGGCCATTCACCTAGATAACAGTATTTTTGTTTTTCGATGCATAATTTTACTTAAACAAGCGTTATGTATACCGTTAGACAGGTGATTAAATTACACGTGAAAAGTTATCCAACTCATTCCGATGACTGAGTTAGAACTGATAGAAGTTCAATATTCATGCAATTTTTAACGAATTTCGTACATTTCTACATTCTTATTTGAGTACATTTTTTCAACAATAAAAAATTCTAATCCGTAATTTAAAACGATAGCTTAATCAATCCCAAAAAATTTAGGCCCTAGCAGACCTAGATCCGATGAAAAATTAAAACGTTATAGAAGAAAGAAGGAAAAATTCGAATTTTCAATTACTCGCGTCTCGTCTCATTTTCATTCAGAGCCTATATTATAGTACCATCGGTTCGATTGTAAACCCTTTATAGATTACGAATGAAATTGCTTATTTCATAATCAGTTTGTCCGAATAATTTAAAAGTCGTGAATTTTGTGACACCAATGTAATATTTACATCTCGATGTACCATATTTACTGTGGTCACGCTGTGCAATATTAAGTTTCAATTTTCAATTACATGCAAAAAAATTCGATTATCATACGATCATAGCGCTTCGCCTTGACGTTAATCGTCCCTTCAGCTCAGTTTTTGAAAAAATACGGCCGAATGCCAATTATAGACCAATAATACTTTTCTAGGTGAAACGGCCTCTCTTCAATTGTTTGACGATTTTAATGCAATCATTTTGCTTATTTATGTACCCACCGAGTGTGAAACGATCATCATCACCGAATAAAATTTTATTCGAAAAAAGGGTCACACTAAGAAACACCACTTGGAATGACAGATTTGTTGTACAGATTACAGATGACTGCCCTACGATTTTGAAATCACGAAATGGATAAAGCATAACATCTGAACAGTTCAAACAAATGGCGAAGCTATAAAAGTGCCAATAACGTTGTAAGGCTAAGGCAAAACTGCTGCCATGATTGGGCTGTATAACTTTATATTGTTGCATGCGTTTGGAGCTGTAACAAAATTAAACAGGAACTGTAACCTGCACTTTGTTGTTACATAATAAACTTTTAAAACCCGTTATGAGGAACATGAATTTGACGTGAATAATTTTGAATATTTATCTGATGATGTGAAATCGATTTCGATAAATTCCAATTATTTGACTGGCTTTAATTGCTATTCAACCTTTTTGCTCAAATTTAACTGGCTAAAATAAATTTTTGCTTTTAAGTTCGGTGATAGATTTCATATGTTGTTTTTGTAACAGCTTCTTGGAAGCTAATACAACCAATCTTGGGCTCCACAGAACGCAATTCTCTGTAGGAACACATATTCATAACAAGTTCAAATTGTTGCTGCGTTTTATAGAACAGCTCCTTTTTCGTTCTATCTTCGACTGTTTAAGTGTTCATAAAGTAAATATTTTTCATGAGACATTTAAAGTATACATATGTATGTGCTCTCAGGATGTTTGTTCTCTTTGAGGTGCACCACATTAATCTACATACTAGTACTGTGAAGCAAAACATTTCTTGGTATGATTAAATGACTTTTTAATTGCCGTTTGCGCATGTTCGCAACAAGAGTATTGTACATCACAAGTATAAGTATTTCATCAACATTTAATTGAAGCAATATAGAATATATTGTTCCGAATATGTTTTCAATATATAATGTAATGATCGTTTATGTATTTGGACTTATAAGCTACATTTATAATGTGTGGCTGTTTTATTTTTTTCAAAACTATATACTATCTATAAGCAAATAACAATTATAACTTCAATAAACCTTTGAATTGAGCAGTTTGAAAATAATGTGTTCATAGGTACTGAGGTATAATGATTTTATAATGAGACCAAACTGGACATTTTACACACTTCGGAATTCAACATTATATTATCCGAGCAACAATTAAGGCAACCGCAACATAGAAATCTAAATCTAATAAAATATATTGTCAGAAAAATATATTTGTGGTGAAGCTGCACACACAAAGAATTTGAGGAATATACATTTAAATATACAAAACTATGTTATAACATTATACAATATATAGCTCAACAACTTTTTATTTGTAAATTTTTAGTTGACGCATCTTTTTCAAATTGCTCAATATGCCTTACTTTTTTATAGAAGTGGTAGAGTATCGAAAACCAGTTGGTTTTGCAGCTGCCTACATGGAACAACGGATTTGTATGCGTACAAATAGAATGCATCTGTATGTGTAGCTGAAGAGAACGCTGTAACTTAAGAGAATCACGCAGATCAACGTTATAGCATAGTTTAATAGAGTATGCCTCTCTTTGAACAAATATAAAACAGTCAATAAAATTTGGATACAGTGTTTTAAAATAGTATTACTACTTATTAAAATAAGTACGTGCAACAATGCTATGCAAAAAGATCAATATAATGTATCTAGATACTATTGTTTTACCTGCCCAACCTTAGTACAAACAAAACAATAACCTCAACGATCTGAAAAAGATACAGATACATTGTACAACAACAATGGCAACAAAAGATAAAAGAGCGCAAGACAGTAAGACAAGGTCGTAGCAGAGAAAACGTAACGTAACTTAGCTCAGCTCAGCTCAATGTATAAAGATTTAAGAGTAGATTTGAATAGCTACATATATACACAGTGCAACTGTGTATTTGTGTAACAGTGTAAAATGGTCTAAACACTCTGGTCGAATACTCTGAAAGAGCAAATACACAGAGAGCCAATCCATTGCTCAGGTAAAAATTGCGATACTTCATACAAACAGCTGAACTGTAGATAGTACACTGCATTCTAATGCAGATTTGTGTCGCGTTGGAAAAATCACTTCCGAAAGTAAATGAAATAAAAATTCACTTAAAGTGTAACTGAGAAATTAATTAAACAATAGCTGGAAATTGTGATCTTGAGTCAACGCTATTTAGCTTATTGTGTAATTCTATATCATATTTTCATTAAATTTTTCTAAAGAAAAATCTCTGAAAAAAGTCACAGCCCCTCGTTAAATCCACATTCACGTAATTCACGTTTTCCGAGAACAATAAATGACAAAAACTTATTTACAAAAGCTGCAAAAGAGCCATCAATAAATAATTACAAAGCGCGCATACATTGACACCTTCGACTTTTAGTGAGTAGTGCATAAGAGAAGCACATAAATATCCATGCATATGAAGAGCGCTAGTGTATCGGTCAGATATAGATAACTGCCACAGCACACTGGCGGCACACCCACCGACAGATACTCGACGTCGTAGCAATCAATGCCACAAAATAACAATGCAAGCGAAAATCTAATCAAAAATTCAATCAACAAACGAATTGCAATACACTTTGCCTCGCATTGCAATACAATTGTCGACGGCAACGGCGACGACGACGGGCCATCGACAGACAATGAATGGGGAATGGGAATCTAAATCATATAAACTGTGTTGAGAAAAAAACAAAATACAACAAAACAAAAAATAATAAATTAACTTCGACACAAATAAAGCTTTTATACGCAACATATGCGCTACAAATAATAGCAAGCTGTAGATAATAGCGAAATATATCTTTAGATATTGTTTCTCAAAGTGGTTTTTCTGTCGATACGCCTTATCTCCCCTCCCTAATAGTTTATCATAACCAATGATCGAGCCATTATTTTGAAAATTATCTTCACCGCGAATGATGAAAAATGCACAAACAATTTAAAAATGGGCGGTGACACGCCTCTTTGTAAGAGAAACATAAAGTTCGTCATATCTCAGCGATTATTCGACCGATCGTTATGAAATTCATGGAGCAAGTTTTATCATATCGAAGAAGATTTCTGACATATATATGATTTGAAAAAATGGACTCCTTTATAAGAGAAACACTAAATTCATATCTAAGCAATTATTTATTTAAAGCAGATAAATGAGAATCGGTAAATAGGTAAAGAACATCAGAAGAAACAAGTACCACTGGCGAAATTGGACGATGCCAAATTGAAAACTTCATATTTTGAAAACTATTTGACGCAGATTGATATACATACATATGTAAAAAGTATATGTAAAAGTAAAATATATGTAAAAGTACTGGAAAAAATACGATCGACTGAAAAAATAGCCAGCTACCATATAATAGAAGTCAAATAGAGCGTAGCAGCGCAAGCTGGACGCACTAGTATGTTAAATAATGTATCTAGATACTATTGTATAGTTTTATATGCAGTTTTATTGGCAGTGATTCCAAAATAATTTCATAATAAGAATTTTTAATATACACCAGCGGTGTGCACGAAATTTTGAATCGGGAGCCAGTACAACAACAACATCTACAACAAACAGAATTTTTGAAGTCATAAATCTAAGCAAAATTAACAATTTTATGATTCTATGCGTCGCGAAGAAAATCGAGCCTTCACTGTATTCTGGTTGTTTGGTTTATTAAAGTAAAAAAAATTCAACACTGAAAAAAATTATTGAAACCATTTAAATTCAATCACTTAGTAAAAATCGTAACACATCAAAACATACTTCGCTTTCTTAATCAGTGTACAAGTCGCGGCAGAAGTCATAAATCATAGCAAAATGAACACTTTTATGACGGTCCGAAAATCGTATATGGTTGTTGTTTCGTTTTCGGCTGTGCCGAAAGTTGTTGTTGTTGTCTTATCGAAAATCGTAAACAATGCAAAAGTAACAGTTTAAGCACTCAGAGCAACGAGAGCAAGGGGTTGCCCACCGCTGATATACTCCTATGAACCCACATCAGTTAAAAACGTAAACTTCGTTGGAACCTAAGCTTTAATACTCTTCACACTTGCCCGTTTTGTTCAGTACCGCTAGAGAATTCAAATCGGGTCGCAGTCCGGTTGATGGTTTGTCTCATTCTGGGCGTCTATGCACCTCGTCGAAAAAAAAAAATTTTACAAATGTTGAAAATCGTTAGGGATCCGACCAGTCGACCTTGGGATCTTCTTTGGATCGATGCAGAGCATTATGTATTTGATATTTTGCGTATGAGCCGAATTTTAACACGATTTATGACAACATTACTTAATTTTTGCAGATATCATCATCTTGTACGCGACTACTTGACCAAACAACAACGTTTATGTCATTCCGGAAGCACCGTAACTTTTTTCTGCTACCACAACTCAAGTTACCAACAACAAGTTACCGCGGAAAGCTTTTTGAGCCGATTTGGTCGGAAAAAGAAAGTTTGTAGAGTAAGAAAGTTATTCCACAAATGGATCTATGAATTGTGTTTCGAAAATTGGAAAAACCTGGGAATATGGGAATTACTTGGAAGCAGACAAAATAAATATGCAAGAATAATTAAACCGTTTTCCTTTTATTGACAATTTTCTGCTGTTTTTTTTTTAATTGGAGATATATATATAGGGAGCTTTTTTAGAGGTTCCATTTTCCTTCAGGGTTTACTCTGTCATAAATTAGTCAGATCTGGCAATGCTATTAATTTGGTTCTCAAATTTGTTTGCCATTTTATCATGAATAGACTAACGCCAGAACAACGCTTGCAAATTGTGAAAATTTGGTATTTCGAAAATCGTGGTTCAGTTCGAGAATATTAACATGCTCTCTACCATTCCATTTTACAGTCGACATAATCGTTAATCCGAGCTACTAATTTGATTAACCATTGATAGTTTTCGCACTACGAACACTCTAAATAAAAAGTGGACGAAATTGGACATCCCGAATGCATCGTATCCGAGCTAGCTGACAGGCCCGAAATCATATTTAAACAAGAATGGCATAAAATTTGCTTTTTAATAAAACCAATTTTTAGTTTTAAATTAAATAATGTCAGTATTTTAATTCAATGTAAAGTTCCACACCTCTAAAAAAAAACATCATATAATTTATGGGATGTACCACACCTTCTATCTGTTACATACATTTGCACAAACTCAATATAGCCTTTTAAGCTAGCTATGGATGCAGGGTATAAAAATTATAAATCACTGAATTGCCTGGAAGTTTAGAACAAACATTATATATGGTAATGTTAAACCATTAATAATTAAAATTAAAGAATACCTAGTTTACGTAGACCCTCCGCTGTTCCACTCACAGATTATATTATGGATTCCCACATAAAACATGTGCGTATAAAATGAAGGGTGTAAAAAAAGGCAAATTAATTACCAAAATGTAACTATCTACAGCACGCGACAATGTTCAGAAAATTAAGATAATATTTATAGCCCAAGCTGTGGAAAAAGAATTTTAATTATGAAATACAGTTATATATAAAAAAATTTATAACTTTAATCATTTATAATTTTTGTTCCTATGCAAGCACTTGTTTCTCAAAATTTCATATTAATTGATTTTATACACACTTACCTTAAAACTATTTATTTAAGTATTTATTTTACTTAATGTCCAAAGTAAACCTAGTGGAAAATCTGTAAATGAAAAGTTAGATAGTATAAAATCAGACCGTTAAATTCAAAACATTAACAAAAACTGGTATAAAATAAAAGTTTATTATGGCAATACTTGCAGATAAACTAAAGAGCACAATGAATGCTCTCTCTTAAATTATTAAACTTAAGCTTCTAAAGTTCTCATACAATTTGTTAAAAAAGTTCCCACATTCATTAGGGTCATTGTTTACGATGTGCATTATTGTCTACTAAAGAGAATGACAATAAGCTTTTAAGTGTTCATTCCCAACTTGGCTTAAAAGCGGTTGACTTTGTGTTAAGCTTTATACTAAACAAGTTTAAGCTTGATTTTGTTTTTAACCATTTATATGGTTGAATGAACTTAGCGCATACTATATGGATTATGGCAGTAGATCGATGTGTAGTAATACAATATAAACAAAAAAAAATCCCAAAAATCAAGATACATATTAGGTAAATAGTAACTATAAACTTCAATAGCTTTTAGCAAATAATAGCAAGAGTTAAAGTCTTTTTGGCTTAGAAGACTATATTTATTGGATTATAGACTTAAGTATTTTTGTGTGAAACGTGGGCAAGCTACCGAAAGTATTGTGGGATAATATACTAAGCGAAAAATGAGCACAAAAGCCTACAACATTACAATGTGCCTTGACAAAAATAAACTGTGAACTGTGATGATATCATCACGAATCTTGTATCCTTACAGAAGCATGTTTAGAAAATTGGCAAAGCAAAGCCCACACTTCAGTTTGTATGAATCATATTATGTTAGTATAATAAATCTTATGATATAAATGTTCTATAAATTACTAAGTGTCGAAAATATGTTGATAAGTTCTCTTATAAATTTGTATTTTAATTTTAAAGGCACGACCAGAGTCAAGCCAATGAGATAATTCTTAATAAGATTTATTCTTTTTATGTAATTTAAAGGATCGAATTGAATCCCTATACAATAAAATTATACTAAGCTGGAGATTTAAGCGAACAATCTCACTAAATTCAGATGAACTACTCAATTAAAACTCATAAAAAAAACTATTCGAACCATGAATTTGAACAGTACAGTAACTGGTAAATTTTTTTCTGTCTAAATCAAAGTCGGACTTTTAAAAGTTTAAATATGCAAGTAAAAAATCCGGAGACAGAACAAATAAACGTCCATTCAACTATTTTTTATAGATAACTTAACAACTTATATTGCACATTCTTTCAAAAGATGAGCAGCATATCCTATACACAAGGTGAAACCCACGAAAAATGAAAATATTAGAATAGAATATTTCCAACTTCCAGTCAAAAAAAATCAAGACATTCACTCCACTGCTTGCGAAATTATTAACGTTGGCTGGGATATTCTTCGGTCGTCGTCTTTTGGATGGCTTCCACTTCCACTTCCACAAAACGATTTGCTTTCATCGGCAATTTCATTCTTCCGAAAAGGTAAGAGTCGCACGATGCCAAATCAGGCGAATGGTTAATCGAGATTTTGTTAATTAAAATGTAGACCCATGAGCTAAAAAAGTTCTGTTTACTTTGGGACAATACTAACAAGCGTGCACACACCTTAAGTACATTTAAATTGTACGACGAAGTGTGATAAATTGATGTATTGGACGTATTCAATTCCATTTCCATGTATTGCATTGAAGAATTCGCCTCATTTTTTATGAAATCACGCACTTTTTCAATGTTACTTTCAGTAGCCAAGGTTTCCAAAGGAGCCGAATATTATTACGAACTTCCTTCAACCGCTTAAACCACTCATAAACCGCGGTATAAGAAAAATGCTTAAAACTTCTTTCATCAAACGAAAAATTTCGGTAAAAGTTTTACCGAGTTTAAAACAGAACTTAATATTTTCTCATTGTTCGAAGTAAACTAAAAATTTTTGAATTAAAACCCCAACGACCAAAAAATTCCCGCTAACAATACAAATGTCATGAAGTTTAGCCTGAAAGTAGCACTAGGTCATTATTATTATATTGAACGGTGGACATATAAACTAGCTACCTAAAAGATCTATTGTTTGTTCTACTAAGTAATGTTAGTATAGTTAGTACAAATGTTAGCATTTTCCTATGATCTAATCTTTTCAGTTGCTCTTCACTAATGAAGTGGTTGAATGTCGTCCGTAGTCACATTCCGCAAGAATGTGAACAGAGGTCTGTTAGCAGCCATGTCAGTATTATTAGTTGGTTCTTACCTAGTTGGAGCATAATTTCTTATCTGTTCGGGTTTTAATCCCCTAGAAGTATCTTAGTCCTAGACCTACAGCTCAGTGTTGTTCCTTCACATATTCATTTCCTGGCGGATTATTTCCGTTATAGTGTGCATGCCAATGCCACTGAATGGTTCTGGTCATATCATTGGCGATGCCGTTTCTTCTAAGTTCTTCTAGTACACATATTGCTTCAAGCACTAACTTCGACTTTTTGGAGTTGGAGTTGAGTGTTTTTAACGTCCGATACAATGGCAAAAGTACAATGGCAAAAGTACAATGGCAAAAGTAGGTCACTTACATGTAGATGGCACCACTAGGGTGGGATTTTTTTTTTAATAAGTATGATTCAACTTGTACACGAGTATTAATGTTTCCTTTTACGTCTATTCTCAGCATTTTAGACCATATCGGGTCGTATTCCACTTGCTTACAAGCGCAAAGTAGAGGAAGAGAGAATTACATCGTGCAGACGAATAGACATAATTCGCTACCAGTTTCCGAAACAAATTCGTTGATTTGAAAACAATTTGTGCACATAAAATGTTCTATTGCAACGCGCACATTTAGAGCGAAGTTAATTCATATATTTATGTGGATGAACACAGTGAAAATCTCTTCACACAAATGTAAATTGCCGTTGTGGTATTGAATTTCAATGTGTTGGCTGTAAGCAAGTAAAATTATATTGAAAAGGTATAATTTACCTGCTTAGAACCTATACTTTTTGGTGAGTTTTCTGTCGCTTGCACTTAATCAACTTCCATAAAGATACGATATCTGTATTACTCTAAACGTAGTTACCATACTTTAAGTAGTATAAGCAAGTGGAATACGACCTTTAATGATACCATTCGATGGGGATTTTACTGCTGACTGTGCGAAAATCAAAGAACTTTGAAATCGGCAAAATACAAGGCTACATGCCTTTGCGATGTTACGAAAGCATTGATAAAAAAAAAAACACACACGTACATGCTCATGTACAAAAATTCACACTTACACTCATATTCTTTTTTTTATTTAAGTGCACAGAGTGCATCAAATAAAGGGAAACAAGAACCAACAAGGAAACAAATGACACGCTCTAATCAAAATATTACACCAACAAAACGAAAGGACTTCCCCTTTTTATGCTTTCCCTTTGTATTTTTTTGTCTCTTAATTTTTCTTTTGCCTAATTTCCTTTGTTTTAACTCTTATATATGTTACTCTATATTAACTCAATTTCGCCCATTTTGCAAAATTCTGTTAAAAATGTATCTTGCGATGCAACAAAGTTTTTAAAATAAAATATTTAACAACGACTTAACTTAACAAACTTTTACATTAACTCAATGATGCTGTGAACTTTCCATCAATTTCCCCAATTCACGTCAATACACAATAAATTGAGCTCATTTTATGCAGCTACAAACCAATAAGTTCTTCTCATTATCATTCTCATCATTATTTTCTCCAATGCCATCGTAAAACTTCAACAATTTACACTGATTAAAAATATACAAGAACGCTCGCGCGTGTTTACAATTCAATTTATGTTGTAGCCTGAGAGGCAAGCATTCGAGCGTGAGAATGTCTGCAATATCGAACTTATAAAATTTTACATAATTTGTCGAGCAAATTTGATTATGCACAAAATTTATAGGATACTGACTGACTGACTGCCTGACTGACTGCCGGACATTGAAACGCTACTGCCGCACATACAGTCCTCGGGGCAGTCATAAATGTGTGATTTATGGATAATGCTCTTGGCGAATTTATGCATGAAGAGGCGAATTGATTGCCTCCATGGAGCAATATCCATGTAGCTAAGATATTTTGAAATGCAAATTGATTTAAAACTCGAAAAGCAAAAATGTACAGAAGCAAATTAAACGAAACGAAACGAAACGAAACAAGTAATGTATGCTTAATGTCCTTGTGTATGCGTGTTAGTGTACTGATGCCAAGGATGTCAGGGACGATCTGGGTTGAATGAATGTTTTCCAGTTAACTCGCATCAGTTAAACAAGGCGTACTGAGAAATAAGTGGGCGACCACAAACGACTAAATAACAGTGCCAGACATCCCCAAAGTATGCTATGCATCCTCATCGTCGACATCGTCGTCGCTTTAGCACTTTACCAAAGATAGGTTTTGCATTTGCTGCGTAGGTTTGCTTTTATTACTTTCCAGTGCCGCTTGAGACTCGTTTTGCATAGATAAATATTAGATTGCAACGGAAAGAAAGAAAAAATAGAAAAGCATTTATTTAAACAGTTCCTTAAATTAAATTGTTGATGCGCTTTAAAGTGCTTACTTTGTGAGAATTCTAAAGGGTGTCCTCCCAATACAACCAATATGATTCAGTTCCCAACATAAAATGCGTGGAAAAAGAAGTTACTAGAACAAACGATTAGCTGATGGACGAAAAGCAGATCATTTTCTTCCATCGAATCGCGGTAAACAGATAAGCAACTTATTTAAGTTACCAAACATAATTAGTGATGAATTTTACTATAAAAATTTCAGTGTGATATATCTTTTCGTTTTCTTTATACATATAGTTTTCACTAAAATGTCAAGAGCACAACTAATTCTGAAGTACGGAGCATGTGAATGGTGGCTGAATTTAAACAAGCTATCTACAAGCTATCCCCAAGCAACTACAAAGGCTACAAATAAGTGCAAAACTTTGTATCACCCTACTCACCACGCCGATAGACGGATTAAACGTTCCATTTAATTTACTCCCTCTTGATCTCACGAGAGAGAGCAACAACCACTGTCTTAATGTCCTCTCGGGAGAATACAATAATCCGTCCTTTTTGGGAGGGAGTTTACGAGAATGTATACTCCCTCCCAAAAAGGACGGATTATTGCATACCGATTACCAGTTTCGACAAAAAACATAATGGAACATTTCTATACACTACAAAGAGAATCGCAATATCTTTACTAATAGTCATATTAAACAACTTTTCTGATTTATAATAGCGTATACCAAGCGGAAGTATTGGCGATAAAGTAGGTTACACACTGTCTCATCAGCCTATCAAGAACATATGTATTCGTACATTTATTCAGATAGTGCAGTTTCTCTCAAAGCGCTTGACTCATATTCGAAAAGTTCAAACATCCCCAATCTGATACACGTCTTTATAGGTCATTGCCTTGTACGAAGGCATTCCACTATGCTAGGGCTTAGCACTCATCATATCTGTAGAACTTGTAGATATTCCAAACAAAAAGAAACAGTTGTGCATTTACGATAATGTTCCCAGAAGTATCCGACCATACGTCGGATGTCGCCTCTAGTTTTCCACTTTTTTTTTTTGTGTTTGGAGATACCACATACAGCCAAATTTTGAGTATTTTGCATCATTACGTTTCTGTTTGCCAGTCATTGAATGCAGATATGAAAGGCAGACAAACGGACTGGAATTAGAAAGCAGCCTCGCCGATCCCGCGAGTGAAACCCATTATTTAAACTACTGAATCATGTTTTGTCCACGGTCAATAAACGGTGCAAAAACTTCATCGGTTAAGTAACGCCCAACTCTACTTTAAAGTTGTCACACGACTCTTCGTCTGCCCGTCTTTCATTTTATTTACATATTTGATTCATTGAGATTTATTAACTGGACAATAATTAAATTAAGAGAGTTGGCGTTGACTGAAATTACTGAAGATGAATTCGCTTGAATAAATTTGTTATATTTTATTTTATAATTCTGCGTTGCTCTGACCCCTCTCATTTTCCCAGTGAATCCTATTTGTTCCGTTTCACTTTGCA
Source organism: Leucophenga montana (assembly GCA_035044765.1). Lineage (NCBI taxonomy): Eukaryota > Metazoa > Arthropoda > Insecta > Diptera > Drosophilidae > Leucophenga > Leucophenga montana. The sequence continues at coordinate 244,460 of JAWNNQ010001706.1, forward strand.
GCTGTACCAAATTCCATCCATTTAGCATTCTCGGCATGTCCCCTATGCCCCCTTTTACTTTTCTTTTATATGCTGGCTTAACTTAGAAAATTTTCAGGTTGTTTTTTTTTCTAGTACCCTTTACAGAGCGCAATGAAACGACTGACAATTCGAACTGAGCACTCAGCTTTAAATATTTTCTGTCGATTCGCATTGTTACCCTGCCATAAATTTGTTGATAATTTAAGCAGGATACATAAATCATCTGTTCAAATCTCATCTAACTGCGTCAATTACTTGCTGAGATATGCCAACTTTTGTTTTTCTTTTAAATAGAGGAGGCGTGGCACTGCCCACTTTTCCAGTAGATTTAATTTTTTCTCCTTCACTTTTTATATGTGCCAAATCTCATCCGCATCAATTATATGCTGAGATAAGACGATATTTGGTTTTTCTGTTATTTGTAGGGGCCGTGGTACAACTTATTTTTCCAATGAATTCTGGTGTCTTTTGTACCAAATCTCATCCATCTATGTCAATTAGTTGCTGAGACATTACAAAATTGTTGTTACTCTTAAATGTGGTAAGCGTGGTACTGCCCACCTTTTCAAAGGATCTTATTGTTTATAGTGCCCTTAACATGTGCACCAAATATCATTTAACTGCGTCAAAAAGTTCTTGAGATATGATGAAATTAGTTTCTCTCATATGAGGGAGGGAGAGTGAGAGAGGGAGAGAGTGGAGCGTGGCACCACCCATTTTTCATTGGATCATATTTGGATCATCCTGATACTCTATACATATTTACCATATTTCATGGATATGCGTCAATTATTTGCTAAAATATGACGAATTTGGTCTTTCTCTTTGGTTTTGTGCAAATGGTACTGCCTTCTTTTCAGAATGATGTATAGCCAGAAACTTTATCTAGATCGATAGTAACACACTCCATCAACCACTATAACGAACAAACGGACAAACATTCAGCTTTATATACATACATAGATAGATGAATGACCACTAAAAAATCATCATCCACCGCAGCTTAACATTCACATTACTTGTGACTAGATATAAAAGTGTGAATTGATATGCGAATTACATTAAACGTGTCGAAAACCATGTTAACTATCTCTAGTCATAAATTTGTGTGACAACAGTCAGCAAGTTTAAATCTTTTACAAACCAAACTCGATTAAAAATTCTTTTAAGGATTTACTCTCTAATCAAGTAAAAATCAAACTTAAGCCACCTCCATAAATTGCAGCAGATAAAATTGAATTTTTATTTACACCAAAATTAAATTGCATACTTTCAGGCGTTTATTTTATTTTCACACAAACTGCTTGCATTTGATTTTACTTAGATAATGATAATGCTGGTACCAGCTGCATTATATGGTAGAATCTTTGTTAAATCCACAGTTGCATCTGCTTTCTAATCCACTTATTACTTTTTAATTGCATTTTATCGCAAGTGAGATTTCCCACTGTGCGTTTTTATTTTCTTTTCAGATCAACAATATTTATTTTCTTTATTTTTTTTTTTCAATCTTTTTATTGTGTCTGTATGAGGCGAGGCGTGGACTATTTTTTAAGCGTCGCTAATTGCGGTCACTTGATTTTTCATCCCTCAGCTAATTTTTTCTCAATTAGTTGGGCGTGAAGTACATAAATGCAAACGCGGGCATATAAAAATACCGGCAACAGAACGACTATTTGCTTTGAGCTTCATACCTTACACCCCTATATGATAAAGTGGCTACAAAATAAAAAAAAATAAATAAAGTTTAAAATAAACACACAAGTACTTGAAAATGGGAACTACCCATTTGTGTGCGTGTGTGAGATTTTATTTATTAAACTCGTAGCGTGTGCAGTTTTTACAATTCTAAAAATTTGCGTAAAGTTTTTGAAAAGTAAGCTGCTGTGATTTCTATACAAGTAGAAGGGTTAAACTGGTATATTAATTTGTATTTTTAATTAAAATATAATAAAATATACTAGCATAGTATACTTGACCTTTCTTCTAGTGAAAATGTGTTATTCTATTAGTAAGGGTTTTGTTTGTAACTGATAGAGCTTTCAAAATGTATTTGACATTTTTGACAGTTGAACTTTCAAGCCAGTTATCATTACATTAAAACCCAAATTCTATTAACAATTTGATTAATTAAAATTTAAACTTTCAAAAAGCCAACGGTTTTCTTTTATTCTCTGCCTCTCTAATATCATCCCGCACACATGACCATTTAAGGCAAACACATGATCGTTGGACGTTTTTGTAGCTATCAGCTTTTTATCATTTTCGAAAGTAAGTAGACGTGGTTAAAATGTTTGCGATGTATTTGTTTTAAATTAATTAAATTAATTAATGCGTTAATTTAATCTTCTGTAAATTATAGCCTATGTGTTATTCTGTTATATGAGCTATATTATTGTAAAGTTTCATTAAAATCCATTCAGTAGTTTTTGCGTGAAAGAGTAACAAACATCCACACATTCACAAATACATACAAACTTTCGTGTTTATAATATTAGTAGGATTGTTTGACACACCTAGTAAGAAGAATAGTATGAAGAATAGACAACTATTCGGAATTGGGAATTCACAGCATCGACCTTAAAAGTTTGGCACTGGTTTGTTCACCATGTGAACGATTTTAGGAGATCTTGGCCTGTATCAGTACATGAACTAAAGCCGCGAGATCTTGGTTTTAATCGCTATTTATTTATTTATTCAACGAACATGGCTCACGTTACTGGAAAATAATTATTGATTATTTTAATTATTTCATTAAAATAGGGGCGATATATAACCGGAGAGCATTGAGTTTCCTTAAAACTATTAACTAACTCACTAATTTCAAGAACATTATTTCGTAAAATGATACAGTAAATTGGGCTATATTGGTGTATATAAGTATAGATAAACTGTAGAAAGTTATGCACTATTGTATTAAGTCTTGGAAGTCAATAATCAGCGAGTTTTGGTGAGATAGAGCTTTTACTGCTCGAATCAGTGTGCCGCAATTGAACCGATAGTATTCGCTGCGATAAAAACAGTCAAGAAGGCCATATGCCAGAAATCGTGTCAAAATATAACGCCATATACAATTATCGATTATTATTACGAGTATTACGTACACCCATTACACACACATGTGCTTCCTCAGTAGACAGTGTCCCGTTAGTAAGTATTCATGTCAGTATTCTTAGCTGGTTTCTACCCAGTTGGAGAATTATTTTCATCCTGCTCGATTCATACCACCCTAGAAGTAGTTTTGCTTGCCTTAGACCTTGGCTCATGACTATTTCGTAATATATTGGTGTACAAATATACTCTGTTAAGTTTCCGAATTACCTCCAATACAATGAGTGTCTCTTGCAATAGTTTGAACTCTAGCCTATGGCTTACGACTTCTAGACCAGTACCATCTGCCGTCAAAGATCCATCCGTATACCACTTGATGGTACAATATGTGGTTTCAGTACGTAGGACTTTTCCGACGTCCAGGAATTCTTGTCGGACCGTTGAAAGGTGAAATTCTGATTAAATATGTTCCTACTTATCATTTCATCTTTTGGCATGGCAACTAAAAAAAATCTAGATTTAAGAATACAAAATCTTATATTTTTATTTTATAATCTTAAAATTTAAAAAAAATAATAAGAATTTTGGACTTGTTTGATTACAAGGCCGTTTCTTATTTTTAGACCATTTTTTATGTGTAGTTATGCAGCCTATGTCCATGTAGAGAGACATTTTTAAAATATGTCGGAGGTAGCTTTATTCTCGTTGACTACCGGTCTCAGAAGTATAGTTTCCTTATTGTTTTGTGAATTGCATCCAATGCTATGGTTGGATACTTAAGCGTTGCCCAGTAATGCACATATGAATATGCTGGTCTTTGTAAGGAGTTTAAATTCTTTGTGTCTTGTTTCGCTTTCCGAGTATGATTTCTTTTAGTCTAGGCAGCTTATGCCTCCAAGTAAATGGTACAAATAAAGTTTTGGCGGGGTTAATGTTGAGTCTCACCTTCCTACACCAACCCTGTGTCATAATTCTGTGCTTAAAACTTAAAAACTTAAGATCTGTAGTTAAAAAAAAATGTATCCTTAATGCATATTAAATGTCCTATGACCTTAATTTTTCAACTTTTAAAATTCTAACAAACCACGCTTCAATACTTTCAAAGTAAAATACATATTCTAAGTTTCAAACTTCAACTGCTTAGTTAAATCGATAAAACCTTCAATTGCTGCTCCTTCTCAAATAAGCTGACCATATTGCTCAAAAATACAAAAAAAAAACTTCTTCAGTTTTGAATTATATGACTGATATCAAGAAACAAGCTTTTTCAATTCTACTTAACTGGCATTATTTGTAGATATGGCAAGCTCATTTTTTACATCTTTGCTTATTTGAAATGCAATTGCAAAAAAAATTTTCTTTTTCGAAACTTCATGCAATCAAGCGCAATCAATAAAAGACCAACTAACGAGCAGCTAAACTTAGTAAACTACCTGGTATTCAAATTATGGACAACAACTACACCCGAAGGCAGTAATATAGATGCATAAATACATTGCCACGCCAGGCTGCGCTCAAGCACGCCAAACACTCCAAGCGGAATTTCATTTGCACTTCACAATCAAAATGAAGTGGAAAATAGTTCTAAATGCCAACGGAAGTCAATTTATGTGCACACCTTAGACTTAGACTTGGGCTTTGGCTTTGGCTTTGGCTTTGGCTTTTACTGCCTCCTACACCTCAATCGACAATTGATTCAACCCAAACATTCACAATGGTTTCATAGACGCACCTATAGCATGCTTGTGTACGAGTATCTTTTGTATCTGGCAGATACTTTGTTACTTTTTTTCATTTCATAAAGTTGAAGCATATACAAAGCTACTCACTAATACTTGTATATGTATAGTACTACTAGTACTTCTATAAAATGGCAAATTCAATGTATTTCCGGTTTCAGCTGCTTGAAGCCCCTGACCTATGCTCTACGTCGCAGCGTGGCAAGGCCGACACAATTGACAGTCGGCGGTTTACTGCATATGTATATAATTCTTATAAGAAGCAGCAGCTACTGCTCGAAGCACTTCAAGTGCAATAAACGTGCAAAGGAACTAAGAACAATATTGTATTGCGAATAAAGACGATCAGTCGATTGCGTTTTAGTTTATAGCAAAAGCAAAGCTAAAGACTAAATGCAAGAAGCGTGGCAGTAAATAGAAGAAATGATTTAAAAGTTTTCAAAATATTTCAATTAACGTTTTGTCTTTAAACTGCATTAAATGGTATTTTGAATATACGATTTTTTTACCGAAACTTAAATGAAGACTTAAGTTTGAGTCACAATATTGTGCTTCTGTTAGAAGCTGGACTGTCACTGGATGTGTTTCGAAAACCTACAAATCTGACATGAATCCGTGTGACTTCAAAATCTTCCTTAGACAGCAGATATGCAACTTAAGAAGACATTATGTAGAATATAAACGAAGCTAACTGTAGAAACAAACATTATTAAGAAAGCAAAGAAAGAAAAAAAATCGATCGAAAACCTCTTATATTAACTTCAATGCAACTTATGATGTGGGTGATGCCCAACCTTACAGAATTTGTAAGTTCGCGGATTTTAAAACTGTAGAATCGGATGATCGAAAAGTCAACTTGTATATACGATGTGATCTACATATAAATTTTTTACTGGTTGATAGATTGTTTTAGATCGATTATGTCTCGAAAATGTTGGACATCATTTGCATAATAAATGAAATGAAAAGAAAAACCATCCCCACTAAAATTTTCGGAGGTGAATTCGTTAAAATACTACTTTTTTCACTTTCCAGATGATTTCGGGATTATAATTCACTTGAAATTGATATGGAGTAATTAATATGATTATCAGAAATAGAGACGTGTATCAAGATCAAGATGTCAAGCTTGATGCTGATCAAATAAAAAACTTCGTAAAAACTGCAAAAATCAAGGCTCACAAACCAGTCAATTTCAAAGCTTTATCTTTGTTGAGTACGAAGAGACTTCAGAGACGACTTTAACGAACCCTTAAACCCTATGATATGTTCAACGTAACAGTACAATAGTTAACCACAAATAAAACGGTTAAATGAAAATTGTTTGTTAGTCCTAAGAACCAGTTGTAATTATTTATATATATATATATAGCTTTACTATAATTGTTACACAAATTATTGGGTGCGAAAATAAGTTTTGAATGAAATTTTGTCAATTGCAAGGCTTTATTGTGGAAAAATTGTTAAAGTGAATTACTCAAAATATTGTCCATCCCTGGCCAGAATTTTTCCCATCTTTCTGGTAGCATACTTGTAACACGTCTATAAAAATACTATTCAGACATTCTCTGAATCAACCCGATTTTTGGCTTCACGTTGTTATGAAAGTGCTGCACAGCCAGGCCAAAATTTTTGGATCGGTACAAGTGGTAATCGGAAGGAGGACTGCCTGGTAAATACTGCGGGTGGGGTACAACTTTCCATTTTAGCGTTTTCAACTCAAAATATCGTACGGAAGTATCACTTTATTGAGTTTCTACTTGAATTCCGGCTCTTTTTTCTTCAATACTCGGCGCAAGCGTATCAATTGTGTTTGGTAGCGATCCCTCGTGATTATTTCATTGAATTTGATTAGCTTATAGTGCACTACAACCTTGGTCTATTTTGAACTCCGTAACATGGGGTAGTACACAAAAATTATTTTATGCCATTTTACTACATTACTTATGATTTCAATAATTTCAACAAACGTTTCATATGACATTAGTGTTCATTTTGATATTAATAAAATTTGCAATTTCCAATAAGTATTTTACTAACATTTTATTGAGATACCAATGGAAATAAATATACATACAAATATAATCTGGAGTAGTCAAATAATGCAAAAGATTATAGAAAAAAGGACGAAAATATGATGCATTGTGTACTCCTTTATATATATATATCTAACAACAACAAACAAAAATTGCTCTAAACCATATTGTTTTTGATATTCGGCTGGTCAAAAACAGATACTTTATTTCAATAGTTGCAAGAACATCCATAAATAGATAGCCAGATAAAGATATAATATTGACACTCAAGAAGATGTATAAAACCAGTTTTTTTTTATGACTTTTCTTTCAATAAAAGTGTTATTTTACATTAAAACGAAACAACTTTGAATGCAATAAATGATTTAACAAACAACATTTTTTGTAGTATCCAAATCGTTTAAATCAGACCTTGTTTCTATGTACATGTGTGTAATGACGCGTAACTGAGTGTATGTGCCGCACACACACTCATAAACAAGTTTAGTCACTTTGATAGCACCATTAATCTCAAATGCTGTCTAGCTAGGCGTCATAGTAAACCGTCGTCTTCTCCTCTGCATAGGCTCTTCTTGTTTTTCATTGATTACCCCCGCTTTGTATCTATCGTATCGTAGCTACAAAATGTATTCTGAGTACAATATTTGTGTAGGTTGCTTTTAGGCGTTTGACAGTACCAATGTACGAGTAGGTGTTTAAAAGTGTACCTACTAGTATTTTTGTGCGGAAAATGGCAAATGTGTGTTTTCGCACACAAGCGTTCTATATAACTGATAAGCTAATTAATTTTATTTGTAATTTAGATAAATGCTCACGTCAACATAGAGGAGTGCTCAATTGACAGGAAATGATGTGACATACATACATATATACTTATACATACGTACAAATAGTCGTATAGCGAAATTTCTGGATATATTGATTGAAATTATTCATTGTAAAAATAACGTCGTTGCAGTTGTTCAATAAAGAATAATATAGGCCTTGGATTTTATAGCCGATCAAAATAATATATATAAACTAGATAATAACAAAATCTAGAACTAAACCGCTGCAAAGTTTCCAGCAATTTTCATCGCCTGGTTGCATTTTTATAATCGGATAAAGCAAACAACTTGATATTTTCAGACAATGGAAAATGTGAACGTTCCCCAGTTCCCAATCATTTAAGACTGTTTACAATTGGATGAATAAGAATTTAGTCATACATCCACTAGTGATGCAAATCGTTCGGGACGGCCAACTGAGAAACGATGAATAAAATTCATGGCACTGTTCTCAATGTACATGAAGAAGCTAACCGCAAAATGGATACCGTGCTTGACAACAATTGACTACAAACACAATCGTATAACAACTTCTAAGGAGTAGAATAAACATTGATCCATTGCAATACACTAGAGATCAAGGAACTGTTAGAACAGTAAATTTCCGCGGACGGATCGCCGTGAAGTAGGTGGCACGCGGAATGTTTCACATTATTGATTACATTGAAAAAGAGAAACGATCAACGGCGAATATTATTTCAAACCTATTGGACTATTTCAACAACAATTTGAAAGAAAATACGACTGCATTAAGCCAAAAAAAAAGAAAAATTCTTCCTTCAACACAACGCACGAGTGCATATGTGTTATAGTCGCCTTGGCGCTACGAATTGCTCTATCTTTCCACCATGTGCAGTGGAAAGTGATTTTGCTCCAACGCCCATTTTGAAGGGTTTGAGATATCAATTGTTTTGAAAGAACTTTTCCGCCACCCCTCGTACAATAAGCACACATTTAGTCGATGTGCCCGACTATATTGCGAGAAATTACAAATGAAACTTTTTTGTTTTTGGAAAATATCCCTCAACTTTTTTTTGGAAATTCAGATGACTAAATCAATGCACCCAGTAGGAAATGGCATTTCTATAACTTTTCCTCAAAGGGGTAAGGGAGCAATAAGTTTGTGCGAAGAAGATGACAAAGAAAACCTCATAACGAATATATATTCTAGATCAGCATCGGAGCCTTATTCTAGCCACAACAAATTTGAATATTGAGACTCCCATTATACATACATATGCATATCAAGCTTATGAATATTCATTTTTAGTATTTATAGCCTGTACCCAAAGGGACAAGTACGAAATACACAGAAAGAACCGTGCCACTTTTTAGTATGAAGAACATTTTTATTACTATCTAGATCAGCGGTGGACAAGATCTTGCTCTCGTTGCTCTGAGTGCTCAAACCGTTACTTTTGCATGCTTGCGATTTTCGACGAGACAACAACAACAACTTTCGGCACAGCCGAAAACGAAACAACAATCACACACGATTTTCGGACCGTCATAAAAGTGTTTATTTTGATATGATTTATGGCTTCTGCCGCGTCTTGAACACTGAATACGAAAGCGAAGTAGGTTTTGATGTGTTACAATTTTTACTAAGTGATTGAACTAAGTGATTGAATTTAAATGGTTTCCATAATTTTTTTCACTCTTGAATTTATTTTACTTTAATAAACCAAAAAACAACAATACAGCGAAGGCTCGAGTTTCTTCGCAACGCATAGAATCTTAAAAGTGTTAATTTTTTCCTTAGATTTATGACTTCAAAAACTTTGTTTGTTGTAGATGTTGTTGTACTGCCTCCCGATACAAAATTTCGTGCCAACCGCTTATCTAGATCCACTTGGAAATGAATATGGTTTCTTACTATGAATAGATACTTCACATAAATATCAATGGGCGTGTCCCTCCATACTATTAGTGGTAACCCCATATAAACCCACGGCCCAAAAAAAATAGTTTTTTCAATTGAGCTATATAGTTGCTATACAATTTCGTGAGAATACTATAAGAGCTTACGGTTTTGTAATAAAAACTTGTTCATTACAGTCAAAATTAATTTGAAATACACAACTATGGCTTGTATATGTTCACACTTTACAAAACCAACATTCATTTTGCGGATTTTGTGTGTAAAACTTTCATAATTAGTATTAACCACTTAAAGCTTTGGCTCTATCAAAATTAACGTTTTATGTTCTTAGCATTTCAAATTACTTAATATAATTCGTTATTTTTAACACTTCAACTAAGTCGAGTTGAAATAAACTTTTGTAAAGTAAGAGAAAAGACAAAAACTTTAAATTTTGCATTGACTTACAGAAAAAAAAAAGAAGAAACTTCTACTGAATGCATGAAAAAGTTTTCAAGTAAATATATCTTAAATTCCTTCAAATTTATCCACAACACTATTGGCAAAATTTAACTTTTTTCTAATCTCTACTTCATTCAACCACACCAAAAAATATTGTGCTGACCAAGAAAAAATAATCAAATTGCAAGCTTTTCCCATAGAGAGCAACTTATCAATGTCCTGATAGAAGTTTTTTTGTGTGTGCTCCTACACATAAGTAGTTGGATTTATACGGAGATAAAAAATAAGGTGAAAAATCGAGAAATTATATTAGAGTATTAAAGCGACACCAATGTGCAGTCACGTTTTCTGACTACATTTTTTGACTGTGCGATAGTCACTTTTGTGACATTTTATTTTTTTACCAGGAAATTTCCGTTAACCCAGCACACTGAAAACGAGAGTTACCCTTAAACACTCTACAATATGCATGGGAACAAAAATAAAAATGGAAATATGTAACTCATTTCTTTTTTACTAAATCGCAAAGTAACCCTCGTTCAAACAATGAACTCGAAATATGCTGCACAAGTTTGCAATTAGGTCAGTGTGAATGTATGTATGTAATAAACTCACAGGACGACGAGTGAATGAACGAAGAAACAACAAATGAAGTAGCGTAGAAAGTGTCACAAACACAAAAAATGGGTGAGTGTATCTAAATAGAACCACGCACAGATACTACGAGGTACATTCACAGTTGTACAATATTTGTTTGCAATCGTACTCGAAGCAATGAACGACGTCAACGACGACGTTCTGAAACACGTTCCACCCACAACCCACTCCTTTCTTCAATACGTTGGCGCTGGCACGTTTTTGCATGACTTCCGTTGACGCTGCTTTCCGTGCTGGCTCCGGTTTTAGCTTTTCTACGCTATAACAGAAGTGCATGTACTCTGCTTGCTACTTGTACGATATATATGTAGACTACATATATATTCGTGCACACTACATAAGGGTTGTTTGTGGTTCTGTGCAGCATATGACGGCGTATGGTTTATTATCCTTAAACGACGCTATGACACACGACTTGGCTATGGTTAGGCATCGCTTTCGATTTTTTTTTTTTTTTTTGTTGGTTTTACAAGTGATTTTCGTGTTATAATTGCTTACGGCAGACATCTCCCAGTCAGTCAGTTTTTCACTGAGTCAGCGACATTGATTTCTTGTAAGCTTCTGCCATAGACTTTCGCTTCTTGAGCTCTTTGGTTTCCCGTGGGAATTATGAAAGTTTCTCGTGAGAAATGCTTTGTAGGCGTGTGAAGTTAACTTGAAAAACTACTGCAAGAAAAATAGTATGGTTGATGTGAGTTTAAGTGAGTTAGTTAAGGGGAAAGCTTACTTTGAGAAAAAAAAAAACAAACTAACACAATGTGTACACCAGTTGTGGGTTTATGTGGTTTAATTAAAGATTTTTGTTATTTTTACTTTTTAGTTAAAACGAAACAAGTTTACAGTACTAGAAAAAGTTAGTCATAGAATAACACAACGTTAAACGGTTTTATTTATAAACTTGCCGAAAAAGCATCATACATCAAAACAGTTGCTAACCTGATGTGTTAGTGAATTTTATTTCTCCTCTACATATAACTTTTTCTAGTAAATAGTTGAGCAATTTTATACTTGAACACTGCTAGTAAGATGGTTTTAACTTTGCAGAATGAAGTTTTTCGATTGTGATAAAATTTAAGAATTTTGTGCATTGAAAAACGGTTTATGGTGCAGCAGTAAATTGCCTCATTAAAGATACTGGTCATCATGTTAAGGTGACTTTATTTGAAATGCATTTATGGTTAGAGCTTTGATATTTATACCAGGAATAGTAACTAGCTGAAAATGGTGTGTGCTTATTTTCAGTTGTTCAGAGTATCAATTAAGTTTAGGTTCCCCTTAAACCATACTGAAGGGCCGTTATCCATCCGATCCAGTGCATCAGCTGGAATTTATTGCGCTGGACTATATCATACAGCTAGTTCGAAACTTGTGGCAAGCTATAATGATGAGGAAGATTCTTTCTGTCCATGGTCTATGGTCCATGACGACTAAGAACTAAAAAATAATAAAGTTGTGTGTTGGAATACTACTTAGCTTGACGAACTACTCTTTTGTGCAAGCATTCCATATGTGCCGACTACTGGCGAAATACGGATGAAAAAGTCGGAACAAAATTCGAAAAAAAATGCCGTCAAGACGTGAATTTTAGGATTAGGTTTGTTGGCAATAGTAAAAATTTGGAATGGTCTGAACGACTTACAACCTAAAGACTGTCAAAGCTGAGTTAAACCTGTAAAAGTCAGCATTTGAGTAAAAAAAAATTTTACGAAAATATGATAACAACTTAAAAAAAGTAATACTGCAGATCGATTTCAATGCCCCGAAATTGAATTAACTGTCGATATCTGACATGTCTTTTGACGACGATTAGGTGGTCGGTGTCTTTTTTGTAGTCACGGGTCTTCATCAGGTTTTATCATACAATTAAAGTTTGATTACTGGTCGATCTTTTTGATCTGAAGCCATACTGATACTGTTCTATCAATGTATTCGCGTATAGATCCAGCGTAGGCAGTAGTCGGGACAGAAGTTTATGTACAATTGTAAGGAGACTTATTATAAGTTCGTTCGCGCAGATAGCGGTGTCTCCTTTCTTGTAGATAAGACAAAGAACACTGAGATTCGAATCGTTCGTCATGTATTCATTAGACCCATTTAAAGATCAACGAGGGTTGGTCCCATGTACCCGACGCTAAATTTTCTTTCGATATTTCAGCTGTTTTCAAGAGATTTTAAGAATGAAGTACGAATCATAAATTACAATTATTACATCTATGTTGCTGGTAAATCTTCTATTCTTGAAGTTTATGAATGGAAACTACTGCATGAGGCTAAGTTTTGCAAGTATTTTCTTCAATGCATTTATATTGACCATCGTCCTATGAGTGAAATCTGTGTTGGTGCTTTACCCTGATTTAAAAAACACTTAATTTGTTGTTATTAATAAAAAACTAAAGGTCTGCAGCGTTCCAATTAAGGCTTTGCCCAGTTGTCATGAACTTGTAACTTACTCATGTATATTCAGATTTCTTTTAATTATCCACGCTTAAATTTCTGCATAGTATAATGCCAAATTTTATTTTAAAAAGCATTTATGCTGCTACTACACAACTCAATTTACAACATTTATGCTCCCACAAAAAGCACTCTAGCATTTATTCCATTACAAACTAAACTAATTGGTTGTTTTACGTGTAGTGCATGTGCATAAGTATCGTATGTACATATATAAGATACTTGTACCTACTACGCCATATGACGTTTACTATATATCCTTAGCAACAACAACAACAATTCCGCTGCTGGTACTTGTATCCTTTGCATAAACCATGCATGTATATAATCCTATAGAAAAATGAAACAGATACTCGCTAATGCAACGAACCGTAAAGGGTTATACGATAGATAGATACTTACTAATACTCGTACATATGGAACCACCATATACGAGTATATATACATACATGGACAGCTATAATACTATAGTACGATACTACTTATGATGACGGCAACGTTGGCAATTCTCCCATGACATAATAGGCTTATTTCAAATGGTTTACGCTTGTAGTTGGCGCTTGTTAACAATTGTATCTGTTAGTTAGTCGTTGACTATATCACTCTTTTTTTTCTCTTCTTGATGTTGAAAAGCGTAATTCCCACAGACCATTTGCATAACTCATAGTCAGATGAATGCAGTTTGATGGCTAAAATGTTCTTGTTGCATTTTCGCACAATTCATTTACTTATTATATTTTATGAAACCATCAAATGAAATGAGATGTGTGCGAGCGAGTGTGTCAGGCAGTTATCAACCTCACCCTTCGGATTATTGCTGTCGTGTGCAGCTGATTAGTTATGCGGTTGTTAGGTTCAGATCATTCTATGCTCGTATATAGTCTGGTTGAAAACTCATTGAAGGAAGGGGTGTGTGGCTTGTTTGTTGCCTTTGCTCACCCGCTCTACACGTCTCATTGTTCCAGATTATGTTGATAGTGTGGAATTTATTTTTATTGGACATTTTGTATGATAATATCGAAAATATCATTGTTCTGGATTGCCATTTGCAATGAGATTATAACGCCCTGTTGGCAATCACGCGAGATTTTAGCAAATTATATTTTAAGCATAATAATGACGATGATGGGATTATGACAGATTATATTTTGAAATATTGGATTTATTGATGGGGCACGAATTAAGAACTATAATTAAAACTGTAACACACTGAACGCTGGGTTAAGTAAAATCATATATTGAAACTACAGAAATAGACCATTATCTATGTGAAAGGCCCAAATGAAAGCAATCAGTATGCTTTTCGTGTTCAGCGCACCCAAATTACTCTAAAAAAAAGTAAGCGAACGGTTACTATCGTTTCAAAATTGTAAACTAGTGTTATTTTTTTTTTAACTTTCTAATATTCTAATCCGAATTAAAATACTTCGACTTATTTAAAATAGATAGTTTTAAAATTTTCCATACAAAAACGTTCAACTGGATGGTGAATTTTTATGGTGACTACCTCTAAAAACGGGCATGGCAATCTGATTTTGGGATTTCTTTTGTCCGTAAAGTTTTCATTCCGATTTTGAGAACGATATCTTAATAACTGTAGAAGTAATAACTAGGCACAGCTACATATAACGACGCGTCTTATCAAGTATATATATATATATATATATATATATATATATATATATATATATATATATATATATTTTATGAGATATCGAAAGAAAATCTGCTTGTCTGCAAACTTTGAGGGAAAATGAATGTAACTGCTATTCAAGAAAAGAAGAAATTAGTATACTTCTGAAGAACATCAAAAAAAAAACTACAAAGAATGTGCCTTACTCTGAAGTTGATTGAATTTAGTAAAAATTTGTCATAAAAAATGGATTAGAAAGAAGATTGCCAGGATTCCAAAAACTATCGAGCAATCCTAAAATTAATTTAAATGCAAAAATAGAAAATGTAAGTTAGAAGAGTTTCCATAGTAGTCACAGACTCTTGTAAAGAAGATCACCATGAAAATAATCTTTAAAAAGTCAGAGCGCTGGTTTCTGTAAACCTACTTTCGGTCGGACAGTTTTTTAAGTTAATAGTCACTCACAACTATCACATACAATAACATACTAGTCGATACAAAATTTGTTGGTTCATTTTCACATTTGTGACCAATTAGGAACATTTAGCTATGTTGGATTCGGTAGGCATCTATTTGGCAGTTTCCAGTTTCTATGGTAACCTTACATCTTTATCTTATTGTACATATCTTCTGGTTGCCGCCTTCAATAGTATCATTAATTTTCTTTCGATTTATAACATTGCTTAGCGAATACTACCTAAGGTGGAAAATGGTGAATCAAAGATAGATGGACAATTTTTTTCACACGATCGCTTTCAAACTCGATTTTTATATTCTACAAAATAAATAATAAAGCATGCGTTATGCTGATTTTAGTAAATTACGCCGCAAAAGGGAGAAACAAGGGAAACGGAGGTAAAAGTTTATCTTCTATATATACATAAGAATGTTTGACTTGATGCATCATCAAAACGGAATTGAAACTGCTAGTTCAAGAGAGCTGATATCTGAAAAGTAGTTTCCTTTTTCTTTTTTTTAGGAAATTCAACCTCTAAGGGGGATATGGGGGATGAAAAAATGTAAGGTTTAAAAAAATGTTTTCATCCGATATTTTTTTAACTCATTTTATTACTCTAACAATTAATTAAAAACGTACTTTGTCGATTTTAATAAATACCAACCTAAGCGGTATGAGAGTCAAAATTATATGGTGAGACCCTTTTTTAAAACTCGATTAGTATATGAAAAATTCTACACCGGGCAACACCGGTTATTAGTGCTAGTAAACTATAGTACACTAAGAAGGAACGCTGCAGACGAATTAGCTCCAATTTGAGATACCCTACACCTTGCCAAAGGGTCTTTATGTTAACCTTTGAACTAGACCAAAGTGGAATATTTTGTTAGAATTAGACGTAAGACACACAATATTTGCCGTTGCTAGCATAATTAACAACAAAAACACACATCTTTTTACACAAATACTCCTAAGCCGGGAAATTTTTCAATAGGGTCCAACCCTTACAGAGGGATTGACACTTTCAATGGAAACACTTTACTTGAGTAGGAAAAGTTTAAATACAAAATTGTAAAGTTTAAATACAAACATTTTAAAATACCATCTCTTTTAGTTTTCAAGATCTCGGCGTTAATACAAACGGACTGACAGACGGACATACCTACGATTCGACTTTTGATGCTGATTAAGCATAATTATTTTTAATAGTCTACCACTCCTTGAATACAATTACTCTTGCATACATTTGCAGAAACGAAGTATAGCTTTTTACCCTATGGGTGCAGAGTAAAAAAAAAACAATATCAGTAACCTCATAGACCACCATAAAGTACCATGTTTAAAGCACCAAGATTTTAAGCACCATCTTGGCTACGTCGTTTTTAAGTTACACTAGATGGAACCTGCGACGTTGTACGCGGCCCTCCACTTTCCCCTGCCACTCCTTCCCCCTTCCGCACCTATCACATGCTCCTTTACACTGCCTCCAATTCTATTAAAATTAGAAAAATCTAATAAAAGAATGTCTGTGTATCCAAATGTTGACACAAAATTTTTTCAAAATCGGTTGAGCGGTTTTTATATATTTATAGATTTATATTAATAAAAATAAATAAAACTTCTAAAATGAAAGTAGCCTAAGTTCCTCCTTATAACATCACATCAAAATTGGTCCAGCCGTTTCAGAGATTAGCCGGAACAAACAGACAGACAAAAATTGTAAAAAAATTTGTTTTGGTATATGTACCGTGTATACATTCAAACAGACACTCCAATTTGTTTATCTGTATAGATAAAATTGTATTGTCACACGTACAAGTCTTACTCCGATCAGTAGAAGTGGGTCAATAATTTTAACAAAATTTTGGGACTCTTAAGTAAGGAATTTGCTTTCAAATATAATTTTGGAAGCTTATTATATATTAGACGAATCCAGTAAATATTGTATGCTTTACAATCTTTATTGCTTTACCAGACTCACGTCTACATTTTCTTATTCTTCATCAAAGTTTCTTTCAACTAACTACCATTTAATAACATTTCGGACACGAGAAAAAATATGAAAAAAAAAAAGCAATGTGATTATTGAAAATAGTAATTACGACAATTAAATTACCTGGCGAACAAACTACCTAATAATAACTTAAACAATTTATTTCAAGACGACACTGAACTAATTGCTTAACAGCCAACAGAAACGAAGCGAACAAACCGACAAAGTAAATAGTCAATGAACAGCCCAGTCTCATAATAAAAAGCGAACGAGAAGTATCCATGGGAAATACGAGTATGTCTATCATACCAAGAGCATTCAAAGAGCCAGTGATATATGACAAAGTTTATGGTCGAGCATTTAGATTGGGGGAAGATGTAGACAGACATCGAAAGGAGTATACGGCAACCAATCTACAATGTTCTATTAAAAATTATGCACACTTTAGAGCGGCGACGACAAAGATGACGTTCAACTACCGGCAAAGTGACATAAGTCAATTTCAGCTACAACACTCACTCGCACACTAGTATATGCTGAGTTACTTTTCTCTTACTAATGCTACCAATACTTCATCTATATATTGTATTATACATAGACTAAAGTTGATGAGTCTGAGACTACTACTGCGTCTGCAGCGTGGCAACTTTGCGCTTGGCTGCTCATTTATGACCATAAGGCGCACGAAATGACAAAATAAAAAAAAAATAAAAAAAGAATTCAAGTAAAGTTGTACTGCATAGATACAAAAGATACGGGTACTTTCAAGCCAATATTACTGCTGCTGCTGCTACTGCTGCTGTATATAAATACTTTATTGCTGAGATTGTATGTAAGTACATACAAAACTATGTATTATGCCTACCTATATACTATATGTGATGTATTTCAAGGTTTTGTAATATGATTATAGCTGTATCTAAGCTAGTTGCATATGTATCTAATGTAGTTACCATACAAGTATCTATGTATCTAAAGTGCGGTTTTTGTGGCTTTGCTTGTTCACTTCACTTGCTTCAACGAGTTTATGAGTTTGCATTTACTCGTCGCTTATTTTTCAAGCTATAATTGAGTTCATTGTGCTTTACTTGCTTGTGAGTAAAGTTTTATATTTTAAGTTTTTGTAAGTTTTTGGTACTTAAAGCATAAAAAGCGGGGAACTTGAACAACAACAAAAACAAAATGAAGCCAACAGTAACGCATGTGAAGCATTAAATGAGTTTTAAAGTATGTAAAAGTATTTCACAACTCGCTTAAAAGTAACTCAAAGTCTAGCGAGAAAATTTTCTTTTAATTAGTTTGTATATCAGTGAAAATGTTCAGCAAAGATGCTTCGATATATGCTCGACTGTCAGAAGTACATATATGTCAAATTATTGCTGTCTACATGTGTACGCATGCATGATTTATGTGCACAAATAAAAAACAAAAAATAATCCCAATTGTATGCATACGCAGCTTTAGATACTATATAAAGTTATACACATATGTATCTAATACATTAGAATAGCGTCGAAATTTGACAAAGCTCATGTTTTCTGTTCACAGCACATGCCACGCGTTGTATAAGTAAATGTGTTGCCATAAATTCCAAAAAAAAAGAAGAAAAAAAAACTGCAAAGCCGCAAAGGACAAAAAAAAGTTACTTTTGACATTTAGTTACGCGACGTCCTCGAAATGTCAAACGTGCTCAAACAGCGCATAAGCAAACATAGTAAAACCAATTGCTTTAAATTACAATTTCTATTCTTTTTAAGCATTATTGCTAAAGGATAATACACCAAATGTAGGCGTTACACAACATAACAAATGTATCTGCTACCTAATGACAATGTCAGAAACTGCTTATCTAAGTGAAAAACATTTCTAAGATGCGTTGCTGCTGTTGCTGCTTGTTAAGTTGTCATACAGATGACAGCCGCAAAGCTTAATGACTGTTTGCTAGCGTTAAGTGCAGCTACGCAGATACTTTTCTGCAGCTATGAAGTCATAATGCAGTAACAGCATAAAAGCAAAATTATACCATTAATGTTTGAGAAAATCACAGCTTTTATGATTTCATAAAAGTGCTGAATTGCCAGTATGCTGTAAAAGCAAAATCTTTTCTTTTCTTTTTTTTTATAAAAAGTTGTATCTATAATATGTGTGCCTAATATAAGTTACTGTTGCTGACATTTGACAGACTAAAGTGACATTTGCAGCAACGAAACTTTAGCTTTTGATAAGAAATAAAATGTAAGCTGTGAGTTAAAAGTATTTGTACAATGTGGGACAGCGAATTAGTTTCAGAATTGTGAACAATGGAGTAAAAGCTTTTGTAATTGAAATATTGTTATTATAGCAACTATTGAATCCCAAATACCTGACACCACTCGACGTATTAAATTGGCAATCTTGGGCCAAAGCAAAAATTCACTCTGGGCCGATGCCGGTCGAAGATCCGATTGCCCTACAGGTTCCTTACTAAATTTTACTTTTTTTCGGCTGATTTACTTTGAAAAACGGTAAATTTTAAAGTTATATAGCCCTATTGTGGCTGTGCATTCAAAATACACTTGATCTGCGCGCGAACTACACGAATCTAAAAATCAAAGTTTAGAAGTTCTATCTTTTTATGGTTTCTTTGATCTCGTTGTTCAAACATACGAAGGACGAACGAACAGATAGACAGAGGGATATGGCTGGATGAACTCGCTTTCGATACTGATCAAGAATATATATATTTTATGGGGTCTACCACTCCTCCTTCTGTCTACTACATATGTACATTTTTTCAAACTTAGTATACCATTGGCCCTGACAGGGTATAAATATACATAAATATTTATCTGGTTTATTTCACGCGTCAATTCTTTTAAAGTATCTTTGTTACAAAGTAAGGAAATGTTGTCTTAATTAGGACACTCCACAAAAATAAAATGTTATCTGCCGCCTATGTTGAGACACTTCTGTCGCCTAAATTGGGCCAATTCTTATTTAAGTAAATCTTTTTAGTGCACGACAATAATATCTTTAGGTTTCGTTTAGGCTAAGGACAAACGTCTCACGATCGAAGTTGAATATATAAATCTAAGATTGAGCACTCAAAAAAAGTAATAACGAAGTAATTTTCAATTGTAGCCCAAGTAGGTCAGTGCTGATTCATTATGAAATCATACAATGTATTTCAACAGAATTCTAAGGGAACCTGTCCTGCAGAAGCGAATTCATTTTCATACGAAACTTTAGCATACTTTTAACATTTACTGTATATACGATATCTCTGCTCAATTAGTTAGGAGTTGGCTTTTGAATATTGTGAACTTTTTCCGGACAAGGTATTATCAAGATGCGTTCCACCTATTCTCGTTCTCAATATTCCCAGAGTTAATACAGATGTTTTAAATTATGCTATACTTTATCCAAAGAAAGCGAAAAAGTTGATAGCGTTTGTTATATACACAGCGCGTAACTTGGCAGATATTTGTACCTGGTCAAGGCCCAAATTGGACAGTATTCTATGAAATATTCCGAACTTTCTTCATCTTTTAAACAGAATATCGAAACAGTTGCTGTCGTTTTCGATTCCATATATATCAATACTTTGAAGACTTTTAAGTGTGAAAACCTAAGTGTTCCTGGTTCTAATCCGCAGAAAGGAACTGGATCATTGAAGAGGTAGGCTGAAAGCATACTAGTATCACCTTACAAATTTAAAAGTCTCTTACTTTGCAGACATACTTAATTAAATCATTCTAGGACTTTGAATTTTTGTAGACAGTAAATGATATTCAACTTGTTCGAATTAGACTTCAGTGCTATGATAGCTGGTTTCTGCACTACAATTGAGCTCACCTCTCCATCTTGAAGGTGTTGAGACCGAGTCAGTCAATCAACTGGACGATGAGAAATCTGTGAATGAGGATTTCTCATCGTCAGCCGTTATGCGAAGGCAGTATCTGTAGGAAATGGTCAAAGCTCTGCCAGCTCCATTGCAAAACCGTATGGTCGTTCTAAAAAATATTCAACTAAAACATCTTAAGCTTGAGGCCGAATTTTTTGAAGAGGTCTATAAATTGGAGAAGAAATACCAACTTCTTTAGCAACCGTTTTTTTTATAAAAGGAAAGACATTACCAATGGCGCTGTAGATCCACCGAATGAGACGCCTTCTTGGAAGGAAGAAATAACGAAGAGAGTCCTGAATTTACAGAAGCACTGAAGAAATTAAAAACCATCCGAGAGGATGCAAAAGGTATTCCCACTTGAGTTCCATATTGTTAAAAATTAATACTTCTCCAACCCGATATTGACAAAACAATACTTCCTCAAATCTACTTTACATTAGGAAGAAGCAAAAGCATAAGGGGAGAGTCGCTGTGCGCACAATTGTTAAGCAAGTCCCAATTAATTCCTTCTTTAACTTTTTCGATCGAAGAAGAATCTCAGGGGATTTTGGCGACTGATTTCGAAATTGGCCACTATCCGAGGGCAAGGATTATTCCTAAAGCCATTCTCTACTACACAGGCGACTTAGTCGATGATAAAGACGACGAAGACGACTGTGAGGATGGTGAGACCGAAGAAGAATCTGATGATGACGCACCAGGCTTGAAAAAATCAGTGGCTGGCAATAGGAAAAAACCAACTCCGAATGATATATTGTCCAAATCAATAAACTTCAATAACTTCACTTCAAATAATGAAAAACTTGTATGCTAGCAGTTCCTGGCTGCCGTTTCACATAGGTATTGATTTTTATACTCATTGGTTTCAATCTTCTTCGTATATAAAACTTGTCATTTTATTTTATAAACTTAATAGAAGTCTTGCTTGAATCTTAGTATTAAATTGAGTACAAATAAAGTTATGTCATCACAAATTTGTTCATTTTTGCTGCGAAAACTTAAGTAATCTCATAGCTACATCTTTCTCTTTTATTTCATTTAAGCTAAAATCCAATTTCAAACGCTCAACCGCATAAAATACATTTAAACACCCCTACTACTTACTTGCTTATAAAGCAGCTGAAAGTATTACTGCTGCTGTCTTGTTGCTATTTATACAAGAGACGAGCAAAATATAAAATTGCATTAATGCAATTGCTGCGCTCCACTCACACAAAGATACAAATATCGTATACACAGATACACACAGACACACACACACACACACACAGTGGCAAAGCTTAAGAAATGAAGCGTGCTCCACTCTTTATGGCTGCATGCTGCAACCGAGCTACCATCATGATGCTGCCCACTTCTCTGGCATATCGTACAGATACTTCTGCAGCATCTGTAGCGTAATCATAAAATGAAAATGCAATGCCAGCAATTTTATCCACAATGAGGCAAACGCGTGGTTGGCACATGCTAAACAAAAATAAATGCAAAGACTTGAGTGAAATGCATGACGACAGTTTGACAAAAGCAAATTGTGAAATTGTAAAAGCAAACATCACGAGTGATGAAGAAGTATTTAGAAGTCTTACAAAATAAATTGCATAAAATTGCATTTATCAGCTACATACTGTAGATAGATGCTTAAGCATTTTCAAGTCAATGTCGCAACGTAAATCTTTTTGAAATTCCAATTGACACGCAACAACTAATTTAAACATTACTTTGTTTCACTTCAACGTACATATTTCGCAAATCCTTTTCAACTCATCACAATGACCTATGTTAATAAATAATTCATAAAAGATACAGATACTCATTTGTATCTCATATAGTATGCATTTGCATTCGCACGCTAATTGAACATCAACGAAAAACAATTCAAATCTAAAATGTGTCAGTGACGTCGAGTAGAGCGAGAGCGAGAGCGAGAGCGAGTAGAATGACAGATAAAACGTATAATAAATAAATATGAGCGTACACAAAATTTAAAGTCACAAAAAAAGATACTCATATATGTATCTGCATATAAATCGAAATACATTAATAAAGCGTATAAATAAATAAAAATCTGTTAATTGACAAAATAAACAATGACAATGAAAACACAATTTTTTTGGAGTTTAACATTGAAATTGCAAAAATTAAAACAGAACATTCGAAAAACAAAATCTGAAATTATAATTATATCAAAAGATAAGCTGAATGAAAGCATACAAATCTAGTTTAGTGCAGTGTAAACTCGATAAACGAACTCTACAACTATTCAGATTATATAGATACATAGCTTAAACATAACACGAAATGAATTTTTAGATTTGATTTTTAGTATTTCAGCTCTCTATTCATATAATTTAAATTTTTATAGTAGATAATACTAATAACACTGTGCAGGTTCAAGAAATATCAACCGAGGGCGCAAGTGGGTAAACCAATTTTGAGGATGCTGAATTTGTGTTCTGCTGTCGAAATATTTGAGTTTGACGGACAGACAAAGTAATAGAGGGACGGATGGATAAACATGGCTAAATTATCCTTTATTCACATACTTCCAACTGTATTTGAGGCTCTTCACCGAACTGCAGAACTCAACACTAATATAAGCATTGAATGTTTTGCTCAGCAGAGGCGAATATGGTGCCACCCAACGATTGTCAATGTCAATTTCTTCGTTGTTGATATTTTTCGTAAGTGATCGTATCGTTATTGAAATTTTCAGGAAAAAGCTTTGTACATTTTCCATCCGCCATGCAAGGTGATAAACGATTCAGATTACCACATGAGCCATGAATCATGTTTGTTGTAACAATATCAAACAGTAATTGATCAGTAGACGGATATGGAATTTCCTCAGAAATTATACTATCGATTTGAGCAGGACGTATTTTGTCGACAAACCAAATCAAAATGTGTGCATGAGGTAATCCCTGCTTTTGCTTTTGCCATGAAATTAAAATTAAATGTTTTCGTGTGGGATATCGTAGTTATTTTACGGAAATAGGAGAATAAGGAGGATAAGGAGGGTAAGGAGGTATAGGGAAGGTGGGGTAGTGGTAGGTGAGGCAGTGGGAAGAGCAGCAACGCGCAGGGTACCATTGAAGATAGATGGATGAAGGGGAGGAAAAGGTGCAGGGTAAAGGGTTGTAGGAGAAGTGGTGGAAGGGGCAGGGGAAGATGGGTAGGGGAATGGGTGGTTGGGTAAGGGAGCATGGGCAACGAGGGGTAGAGGTAAAGTGTTAGCAGGCGGAAGGAGAGGACGATAGAGGGGCGGTAACGCGTCGGGTACCAGCTAGTCGTATATATTTCCATGGAAAACTTCAAGAATATACATTGTTTCTTTATTTACCATATACAGCTAATTTAGTTCTCTAATTTATCATATTCGGTCGTAATATATTCTAAGTGTAAAATACAATAAACGAGAAGTTATACTCCAATAAAAAACGTACATCAAAAGTGAACGTCGACTACGTCATTTACGCTTTATTCTGCTTGGAAACAACTGAAACGTCAATACACTTGTAAGTATGCTCGTATGTATGCAGCAGTGGCAAATTGTCTTATAAGAAACGAATAAGTTCAAGTGAGAAACAAAAAAAAAGACTTCCAGCTTAAACATTTTGCGTTCGCAGATACTTTATTAAATGTCAGATATAATTTAGCTTAAATGAATAATGAAACGTGGGCGTTGCTGTTCTTCCTTATATGTATGCAAATACAATAAATTTCTTATTGGAAACCGGCAAAAGTTAGCGCTCACTCTTATATCTATGAGGTTTGTCTGTATTTGAGTGTGATTGCGAAAAATTTGCATATGAATTTGCAATTAGCAGAGAAAAATAAAAAATATATATATAAAACACATAAAATATTAAATATAACAAATGCATTAAGTGGTTAAATAAAGCAAATGAGAATTGAAAACCAACAGCTGTACCAATAAGAATGATTTACTTCAAGAATATATACTTGTTCGAAAAAGTCTGCGTACACCACAAAAAAATTTGACGTTTCAACTTTAATCGCAAATATCTCAGCTAATATTTTGTGTATTGAATTAAACTTTGTTTTATTCTATAGTTTATTAGTTTCTCTTAAATTATAGTTTTAATTCATTTTTCATGTCATTTCATGTCAGAAAAGCACTACCGCAAAAGTCTGCGTACAGGTTCTTTTTTTTCGAAGAAAATGATCTGTTAATAACTGGTAGGATAACCCCTTCTCGTCAGTAACTCCGTAAGACCTCTTGGCATGGAGTCCACAATTTTTTTTATCTTCAGTTGTAATTTTTCCCATTCCTCCATTATTATATTTTTTTTAATTTCAGGGCTGCAACATAGGAAGTTATTTTTAAATACCTTTCTTCTACTTCTAGTTTCAGTTGATGAGGTTGGAGCTTGGATTCTGTCCCACTAACTGAATGTCGCCTTATTCGCTCATTTTTTTAAGAGAGATGGATGACCTAAATGGGGTTTTGGCAGAATGGAACCAGTTTAAGTGTAGTTAGTTACAAGTCTTTGTATTGATAAGTGAGCTCTGCCAATTACTTTTTCTATAGGACTTTCCCTAAAATATATTGCTTTAAAATAATAATCCGCACCAATTTGATTTCCGTTGTTGTCCATGGCGCTATTAACATTTTTTTTTACCCTCCAATTGATTGAAAATGAATGAACTAAAACTCCAAAGTTTTAGTTCATTCATTTCTTCGAATATTTTTAGGTAGCGGTAATCGCATATTCGCTCATTCCATGCATCTCGTATGCAGCTGTACGCAGACTTTTGCGGTTTCTGTCGCTCTTTGGGACGAATTGTATGTCGCTCGCTGAAAACGCCGAACTTGAGACTGTTCAGGTGTCTCAGCAGCCCGTTAGGATGCCAGATATTCAGCATGCTGTTGATGCCGGGCTTGGGACGGTTCTGGTGTCTCATCAGCTCTATGTGCTGCCTCACGCGACGCCTGTTCAAGTCTTCGCAGTTCAGCTTGTGTATATGTCTCGTCACGTCTGGCAACTCTCATAGCTCGAGCTTTATTAGAAATTTGGGAAAGATTAGACTTACGCTTTCCCGGCATAATACTTAGTATAGTTGCTTTTTCTACCTATCAAAAAATAATCAAATAATTTAATAAAAATTTAAAAAAAAAATATAATAACTTGTTGTAAGTGTATCTAACTTCCAATTAACCAATATCTTATAGCCTATGTGTTATTCTGATATATGAGCTATATTTTTGAAAACTTTCATTAAAATCCATTCAGTAGTTTTTGCGTGAAGGAGTAACAAAGATTTACACATCTACACATCCATACAAACTTTCTCGTATATAATGCAAACTATATAATATAACAAAGTTTGATTCAATACATAAAGCATTAGCTGAGATATTTGCGATTAAAGTTAAAATTTCAAATTTTTTTTGGTGTACGCAGACTTTTTCGAGCAACTGTTATTCAAGAATATACATGAGAATAGATTTTATACACTTTAAAATAAAAAATGTTTCACTAATCATGTTTCCACTAATAAAACTAACATAACTTTCTTAACTAAAAGAAGAGTGAGAATACTTAACACTCCCTTACTAATATACACCTTAAGCCTCGATAAAAAATATAAGCCAATAAAGACGAAAATAAACAGAACGCTTATATTTTGATGATTAATTATTTTTTCTTTTTTTTTGCGTTGAGTACAAAGCTGAAATAAGTTTGGGTTGACTCACATTTGTTTGGCTCTTTTTGGATTATTTTTTCATTTTTATTCTTATTTTTTAGGTAGCTCAAGGTGATTTTCGGGTTTTTTATTAGACATACTTTTTTTAATGTAATATTCTCATAATTTATGCACAGGAAATAATTATTAAGCAAAAAATATATTGTTCAAGTGTTTTTCTCAAGCATCGGTTCAACTTTACAATAAACCAACTGAAGTCACACCAATTGCTGAACGCGTAGCAAATTGCACAACGTAACAGTTCAATATACTGTTCATTTCCAATTGGATTTGAAGTGCTAATTGCGCAACTTAATGGAACCAATCGAAAATTCATTTTTAACCTTAAAAAGTTGCTCAAATTGAAATTTATAATGTGAAAATCAAGGCAAATTAATTTAAGTGATTTTAGTTTAATATTCTTTACGTATTTTAGACAGCTAATTGGATTTTCAGCAATAGAAACTTTTTATCGAGTTTGCTGATATGTTTGAAAAGCAATAAAACCAAAAATGAAAATTAAAAAAAGAAATATATAATATCTACTTGCTAAAATTTTCACTGACATTTTTATTGGGATACACTGAAGTTTAAAAATAATATATACTTTTTAAAACTTTATTATTTTTGCTTATTCTTCTCGAAGTGATACTAGTGAACTTTTGTGTGTCAATGCCACATCATCTTCCGCAGAAGTGTTTTTTATTACTCCACCATTTTTATAACTTACATAAAGTTCTCCAGCATTTATTTAAGCCTTTGAATAAGCATTTGGACTAATGATAATATTTATCTTACAAGTTACTGAAAGCCAGTTAGTTGGACCGTTTCAAAATAACCTATAAACTAGCATAAGATTGAGGCATTCTTGAGAATTAGTGGCACCAACACTACTCTGGTTTGCCGAATCAAGCACTTTTTTCGGCGAAGTTTTACGGTATGGCGCCTCTCTACTATAAAGTAATGTGCCCAGCGAACCAAAAGAGACTTTTTCTATGTATTTTTTGCCGTTGAATTGAAGTTGAGTTAAAAAAAAAACAAGCGTTTTTTGTTTACATATTTAGTAATGAAAAACCGCCGAAAATACTATGTTTTTTGAGGTTAGAAAGAAACATGAGTGTGCTGACGGAATTCTGCTCACGTATTCGGATTCAGCGACCAAAATTCATAAAATGTGATTACTCTGGAGTTCAAAACTAACGACTTAAGTATCTTCTTCACACCGCAAAATGTTTTCTTTTTTCGGATTGATGCAAACGCATCCAAAAGTATTTATCTTCATTGAGAATAATTAACTAAAAAATAATGGCTTCACCTTTACATCATGCCTATACATTTTCGAGTTTCCAAAATCCGTCATATATTTTATTGTATTTATTCTATTACAAAGTCAATGCTAATGCGCGAAATTAGAGCAAAAGTATGGCGGTCAATTCTTAGTGGTAGATAACTACTTTTTTACCAGAAGTTTACGAAGAACGGAGAAACCCCAAGATGCATCATCCTATAACATGACAATGTGAGCTCACACACATCGGTTCACAGAAGAGAGTTTTTGAGTACGCAAAACATTGATGGGTCATGTGCCTTACAGTGCTGACTAGGCACCCAGTGACTGCTTTTGTTCCCGTACATCAAATCAAATCACATCAAATCAATATATCAATCAATAACAAGCGAGTTGAATTTTTTTCGTCGTCTGAAGATAAGCTGTTGAAGCCATTTAACAGCTCCTTTTGGAGCTACTTACTTCTGAGTACTTCAAAAATTGCTCGTACATCAAAACAATCTGCGTACGTTTAACTTTCCAATCGAAATGTCAGCTGGCACCTAACAACTGACTAGCACCTAACCTAACTAGGGTTGTCAAAGCGCACAAGGCAACCCTTCTAATTAAGATTAATTGAATTTCTGTGCAATACAAAATATTTAAAAAAAAAATGCATTTAAATAAAAAATCAAATAAATTTCACATTAAAATAAAATTAATAAACACCATCATTAAAATTACATTATACATAATCAAACAAGTGGAATTGTATGCACAGCTGGAATTTGACAAACGGAATAGAGTCAAAAACGAATTGGATATCATATTCAGAATGTAGAATAAACAAGCAAGTGTGAAAGAGCGGAAAAGATAAAATAAGCGAGTAAGGCAGAGAGCATTCATAAATATAGATGGATTGAAAAGTATTTGACTTACCTATTAGGATGGTAGGGAAACAAGTTTTATTGGAACATTCCCATATAGCCTATTCCAAGATGACTTACTGAACATTTCAACATTATTTAACAATATAAAAAAAAAAACGGAAAGTAAAGGTATTATATACCTATGACTGCTTGCAGAAAAATAGTAATTCATAGGATATTTTCTATTGGGCTCCATATTCTCAATATTTCCCCTTTCCACTGGTTATTCTTCGTTGCCGTTAACGTGTGAGTGGCAAAATGAAATTCGCTTTATTTAAATATCAATTTTTTGTGGTGATGTTAAATAAATATGATATAGCATCGATGAGAAATAAATAAATGAGAAATACTACAAAAACATAAAATGGATATCGTACATAAATAAAAATAATATCTCACCACAAAATGAACTGAATGTGAAAAGCAATAAAATAGAAATGGAACAAATGCACTCTTGATTACATTAGCTAAATTCAAAATTATAAGGAAGTATTATGCAGCATATGTTTCATTAGCTTTTTAATAATAATTGTTCAATAAAAAAAAAACTTTTTTTCAGCAATAAGAGCCGCCAGTTGGTAAGCGCAAATTCTGAAAATTAACATTACCAGCTGTTTTTTGTTTAACACAAACAGCTGTTTCTTCCTAATTGTTGGAAATAATTATTTCAAATTGAACCAAAAAACTTTAGTTTCAGTTTGAAATATTGTTTACAAGTTTATACAATAGTACCTTTAAACAAAAAGTGCAAATACATACTAGTGGACGGCGTTTTTTTAAATTTTCTCTAGATCGCATATGGCAACCGGAATGAATTATTTTCTGTTGTTTGATAGAAAATTTAAGATATTTCGCACTATGCTCCATAAATTCTGGAGGTTAAAGAAGTTCAGAATATTTATTTATTTTCACCAACAAACTTAAGTCTTTATATGCATATACAATATCGGTCTCATGTAGGAACATAAGCTAGAACCCGTAGGTGTCGCTGTTGTCGAATTCTTGACTTTTTTTTTTTATAATTCACAAGCTGTTTATGCTTGTTATTTTTGTATTTTTTATACCATTTTTTTTATAACTGTAAGTGTAAGCCGTACGCAGAATAGTTATGTTGTACGGAACATCATACTAACAGTCGTAAACTCAGCGCATAATGCAGAAGCACGAGACCGGATGCCAAAAGTACGTGCAAACGAGCAAACACAACAATCGTCTTCCAGCAAATGAGAACGAATAATGTTTTTAGTAAAAAGAATGAAGATTAAAGCTCCGTACTAAGATCGATGAAAATTTTTGATATAAAAAAACTTCATATAAAAAAACTTTGTCAAACAAGAATCAAAAAATTTCGGCACGAACTGTTTCGCATAGTAATATACTCAAAAAACAGGTGTCAAAAAGTGTAACCTTTTGCATCTCCGTGAGAAAAACCCAAAGAAAAATCAAAATGTGTGGACTTTTCACCTAATAAATAACTGATTTTAGTATTTCATGTTGAATTGGGAACTCTGCTTTTCGTTTGTTTGACATAGCAGAAATAATTAACAATTTATCATCAAAAATTTTCATCGATCTCAGTATTGGGCTTTAACCGAAAAATTGGAAAACACGGGAAAATCTGAAAGTGCTTATTTCTCTGGGATTTTTGTATGAACTCAAAACCATAACTCACGGTTCGGACGATGGATATGCGTAATAATTTTTTGGTTTTACATCAATAACCACTTGAGGCAGAGATTTGATACATATGTATGTAAAGAGAACCGGGAATTTAGGTATAACCACTAAAAAAATGGGTGGTGCCACGTCCCCATATAAGAGAAAAACAAAGAAAAAAAGAGGCGTAGCAGCGCAAACCGGTTATTCACACTTTATCCTTTTGTGGAAGATGGCGCAAACGAAGTTACGGAGGCCAGCTAGTATGTAACATAAAGGAGTATTTAGTTCATTTAATCAGTTGTTTTCAGCCCGCCCTCGTATATCAGGGAACAATGGGAAGTTATTTCTGGTAAAGGACACGCAAAAGTTTGAAAAGGCGAGAAAGAGTGCGATGATATTGCTTAGATACATGGAAAAACAAACATAGCAACGCCAAAAAAACAAAACCCAGAAGAAGAATAAAACGGGAACGCACAAAAATAAAACTAAAGCAAAATGTATACTTGTATAAAAAACAAGAAAAACCGTTAGCGTCGGTTGAACCGAAGCTCTAATACCATTCACAAGAAATTTTAAATCGTATTGTAAAACAAAAATGTGGAGGTTTAAATGGGGGCTACCCCAAAAAGTGGGTGGTACACGCTCACTAGTAGATGTGTATGAAGCGACCATCTATAAGATGCCGTCATATCGATTTTTAAGTTGATAGTTACGTTTTTTATACAAATGCATAAAAGTGAGCTGTGGATTTGTATGGGACTACCTCAAAATACAGTCTCGGGACACACCCATTTGTATATGTATATGAAGCAGTTGTCCATTCAAATCCAATAAATCAAATTTAAAGCAAATATTAATTTAAATAAAGAATTTTTTTATAAAAAAAAACAAATGTGGGAGGTGAGTTTGTATGGGAACTACCCCAAAAAGTAGGCGGGACACGCATATTAGTCTATGTATGTTAATCGGCTATCCATTAAAAGGCACCACGTCGCATTTCAACCTAATATTGACTTTAACAAAGAAGTTTCTCATACAAACACACAAAATTGGGCAGTAGGTTTGTATAGGGGCTACCCCAATCAGTGGGCGGGTCCTATCCATTAATGTATATGTGAAGTGTCCGTCTACTAGAAGCTACCATATCAAATATTAAGTTGATACTACTACGTGCGTAGTGAAGAAAGGTTTCCTCTGTAGCAGCCAGTGTTGAAGCCAACCAAACTTTATACGTATATCGTCGTTGTGTAGAACTCAGTTTATCTCCCATTACAAAATGTCAAATTTTTGCTTGAATTGGTGGTTATTGGAGAGCTAAAAATTCTCGTGTCGTTCTTGAATCACCTTTGCGATCATAAAGAGTCATAGTTAGTTTATTTCTTTAAAAAAAAAGTAAGAAATATGCGTTACCATCAATGGTGATCGTTATCGCACCATTAAATCATGGTATTTCTTCGCCGAACTTGATTAAATCGATTATTTTTACCAATACGGCGCAACTTGACATACAGTTTGCGTAACAATGTTCAGAGCCAAACGTTCGTTGACTCACTTATTTCCAGAAGTAGTCAAGACAACTCTATTGTTATTTTCATATTTGTATGT
Source organism: Leucophenga montana (assembly GCA_035044765.1). Taxonomy (NCBI): domain Eukaryota; kingdom Metazoa; phylum Arthropoda; class Insecta; order Diptera; family Drosophilidae; genus Leucophenga; species Leucophenga montana. Next base: position 276,703 of record JAWNNQ010001706.1, read on the forward strand.
ACATATATATGTGTATATTCTACCATGCGCGTATATTCTACCATGTCCATATTATGCATATACAAGGAGACTGACAACTTTGCTTTCATCAACATACACAGCACCACACCCCACCGCGCGCTAGTTAACACTAATACGCAAACACATACACACATAACTTTAGCTTTCACAAGCCGAACGCTTTTAACGATCGTGCCTCTCTATCGCTTGTTCCGCGCTCTCGCTTGCACGCACGGCTGAGCTGTATGTGGCGGCATTCATCGATTTAATAGACGTTATCACGTCAAAAAAACCTTTAAAAATAAAACACCCTATATATGAATCTAGACGCAAAGACAGAACGAAATCCTTTTATATCGTTAAATTAATTAAAAACATTGATGCAACAAATCCCTAATTAAAATACATATACCCAATGTAATTTATGAGTTTGTAAGAGTATCACAGACAGCAGCCGCAGCATATGGGACACTTGTGTGTTCAGTTCAGGAGCCTACTATGCTACCATGTACGGGTGCGCGGAGAAGTGGGCGTGCATGGCGGCGTACGGGAATTACCACCAGGTTGCCTTGGCAGTGGCGTATTTTACTTATACATATACATATGCCTGTGTGTGTGTATGTGTATGTGCGTGTAACAAACAAATTCAATTTGAATTTACTTTTGTAGAGCAAATGCAAAAATAACGGAGTTTTACAAAAAAAAAAAAAAAAAAATAACAAAAACACAAATAAATTCAAATTGAACGATAAAACACGTACAACTGTTTTTTCTATCTCGCTCTATTTATTTAAATAGATTGTTCGCTCCCTATTTTCCTATTGGATTCCTATTGATTTTTCGGCATTTCATTTCATGTTGCCAAAAAAAACAACAACAAAACGAGTAAATTGGAGCATGAAACAACAACAACAAGAGCAAACGCAAATGCAAAAGGGGCGGTGTGTGTGGTAGGTGGGTGGTAGGGCGCAAACGAAAAAATAAAACTTCACTTACCAATTTGATTGTTGTTATTTTTACTATTTCTTCTTTACTTCTCGACAATTATGTTGATTCGTTGTTGTTGTTGTTGTTTTTATTTATTTACTTTTTTTGTTTAACTTTAAATTTCGCTATATGAACACACATACATATATACATACAGGTATATAATTACACACTTATTTTATGATTTTTTTTTTCTCAACTTTTTTCGTACTTTTTGCACGAAACGAAATATTAAAAAAAAAAACAATTAAACTTCAAACTTCGCGATTTGGATTACACAACAACAACAAAAACAATATAAAAGACAGCTTTCAAATTTGTTAACACAAAAAACTTGCAACTTTAAGTAATAAAAATATGTTTTAAAACATTTTACGCGCGTACCGCGAAAAAAAAGTGTCAGCGCTGGTGTTGTTGTAGGTTTTTTTTGTTGTTTCTGCTGCTTTTGTTAATTTTGTTAATTTTTATTTCATTTTTTTACACAAACAGTTGTTCATGCTTTTGTTTTATTTTTTTTATTAGTAATATTAAAAAATTCACGTGTAATTTTAATCGAATCACGCCGCGCTAGTTTGTCCGTTATTTTTTTGTTGCAATATTTATTAACACTTGCTGCGCTTCAATAAAATAAAACATGTTGTCAACTCAACGAATAAACGGCAACTGTTTCTGTATCAGTTTTTTTCGTTGAAGATTTTTTACTCTCATTGTTTTCTCTTTTTCTTTGTTTTGTTTTTCGTCTTTTTCTTTTCTTTCATTATATTTGCCCGATTTGAATCAAACATGTTCGAAGTCAAGTTCGTCGTCTCCATATAAAATCTTGTATCAGCTTTTTAAACTTGTATCATTTTCAGTGCTTTTTGTGCTTTTAGTTGGAAAATTCAAAATCCAACTAGAATGTAAACAAGAATAATTTCGTTTGAATTTTATTGGTTTGCGTCTTAACTACATTTAGCTTTGATTTGATTTGGGGAAATTTCTAAGCAGTAAATACAAAATCCATTAACTGTAATAAGGCGTCCTTCTAAATTTCCTAAAGCGAAGGAAATTAATTTGCGAGTTTTTGTGTGCTTAAATTGTTTTCATTGAAAATTAATTGATTGTTTTGTTTTAATTAATTGGATTGAAGTTAAATTTGTGTTAAAGAGTGTTATTTGAAAAAACAAAATGGTTGAAAGAGTTTCGTTAGCAACAACAAAGAGTGAAATATACGCTCTGTCTCTCTCTCTCTCTCTCTCTCTCTCTCTCTCTTCGACTGACCACCAGCAACTTTAAAAGCCTTTTGTTGTTGTTTTTTGCACTCAAATGCAAAAGTAACTGTTATTGTCGTCTTACTTGATCTATGGTGTGCGTGCTTGTTCACTTTGTAGACGTATTTTATTTTAAACAAACTTTATTATACACTTACAATGTTATTATTCATACATTCTACCATGTACATACCGCACACCACCGCACGCTAGATAACACTAATTCGCAAATGCACACACATACATAACTATAGCTTTCAACAAGCCAATGCACGCTGGTCGATAACTTTCGACAGTAGCACTTTTTACTTGCATTAGGGCAACTGTGCTGGATGTGCCGTAAGTATAAAAAATCCTTCCCCATAATAAAGTTTTGTTAAATCATTTGTTAAATCAAAGTTATTGTCCACTCTCGATGAAGACTGAAACAGAAGATATTGTTTATTTACAGTTTGGTTTTGTTTGTCTTTGCAAATGCAAAGTTTTGCATCCGAGTCAATTTTGACCAGCAGAAGAACTTCACTTTTATCGTTGGTAGCACATTTGGGATAACCATCATTAGTTTCAAGATCCACAGAGTAATCTTATGTCGGAAATCTTTGACACTATTTGAAAAGATTACACTTGGACCCATATGCAATTTGGCATTTGGCCAGAGATTTCAGTTGATATTGAGAGTATATAGACTTATATGCGAATGTAAACAACAGACAGAAGTGGGCGTGGATGACCCTATAAAGTATATACTACAATCTTGATAAGCATCGGAAACTGATTCTATTTAGCTATGTCCGTCCGTATGGGTGTATGACACAACAGATCTCAGAAACTATAAAAACTAGAGACTGGAAACTTGGACATTTAGATTCACTTTGAACATACGCAATGTCTTATATTAAATGTTGTAGATGGCACGTCCACAACGGCTACCACGCCCATAAAACGTTCATTTGACCCGTATATGCACACTTTTCCCGACCGCATAGACGGAAGAATGATTGTTATTCAATTTTTGTTTTCTCTTTTTTTTTTAATAATTTTGTTTTTCAATTTTCAATTTAACAAATATTTTATTCAACATTTACATTAACATTTCATTGTCTGCATAGGTCTACGACGGAAAAAGGACCTCCAAATGTAGTTATCATAAGTTTATCTCATTACTTTGGCAACACTTTACTGAAACCGGCTAATTGCTGTCATATGTCCTTCGAAACCACCCGAACGTACATATGTATGTTACCATGGCAACGTAAAATTCGAAAACAATACTTTAATTGAGCGAGTTTTTCCGATGCACCTGAAAGATTTAAAATCCTATTTACTGCAAAAACTATTTAAAATGTTTGATAAAGCAGAAACCGAGGACAGCAAAGTGGCCACCATACAAGATATTGCCGTAAAGCTAGCAAGTGAACAAAAGACAGCGCTTCAGGAATCCGGAACAGCGCAAAATGAGCGTACAATTTTCATGTTGGGTAGCAAAGGAGTTGTATGTATACATGAAATAAATCCTAATAAAGAAAAATGCAATTAAATTCAGTTTAAATTAACTTCAGGGAAAATCAACTGTCATCAACAAATTCTTCGAGCGTGATGAGAGCGCGCGTCCAACGTTGGCTTTGGAATATTCCTATGGCAGACGAACCGGCAGCAGCGCACAAAATGGTACACAGAAGCATGTACTCAACGTCTGGGAGCTGGGCTCACTGGCGAATGCCACGCAACTATTGGAGGTGCCCATGCGTACGCATGGCCTGGAACAGTTTGCAGCAATTATAATGCTTGATCTGGCGCAGCCGCAACGCGTATGGACCGATCTGGAATGTGCCTATAAAGGCCTAAAGGAGACAGCAAACAAATTGCTATCACAGCAATCCAGTAATGTGCAGCGGCAGCTGCTACAGGAACGTGCATTGGAGCGTATAAAATCAGCACAAGCAGAGCTGGGCCGCATGGAGCTGTTGCCGTTTCCGGTGATCATAGTGGGTGGCAAATATGATGTATTTATGGATTTCGGTGTGTAACAAAGTGTTTCTAATTTCCATTCAATTTTGTAAAAAAAAAAAAAATATGTATATTTCTACAGATCCAGCGCTCAAAAAGCATATTTGTCGCTGTCTGCGTGCCACGGCGCATCTCATTGGTGCCGCATTGCTTTTCTACTCACACAAAATACCAAAACAGTCGAAAATTCTACGCGATACTATCAGCCACTTGGGTTTTGGCAGCCCGGCGAATCCGTTTCGCACACATACGACCGACTATAATGATGCGCTGTCCATATGGTTCGGCTGTGATAGCTGGACACGCATTGGTGAGGATGGTGGCCACAGTATCGAACACATAGGCGCTACACTGAGCATTGAAGTGCCACAGCTACAGCTGGAAAAGCAACGGCCGCCAATGTTAAATGATCCTGCAAAAGATCCAGGCTTTCGTGAGCCCATTATTGATGAGATGCGTGCGCAGAAGAATGATGAACTGGCAGCCATAGTGCGCGATGCACAGCAACGTGGCAAGTTTGAAAGTGTTGCGGGTTGAATGTGTAAAAAAATGCGATTTTTAATTGTAAGCATATTTGTGTAGAGGATTAGGCATAAGAACTGCATGTGCACTGATATAAAGAAATGTAAAGTGTAGTCGTAAATATTTAAAAAAAAAAAAATACATAAACATATTTCCGGGGTTCCCAACTTAGCTTATCTTATCTTTTATTTCTGAGCTTCCAGGGCTGAGAGCTCGAACTGGAACCTTAAACATCAATACGAGGACGAAAAAGAATGTTCCTGAAAAGTTTTTTATCGATCGAGTGTAATTATATGCTTTTTGGCATCAAGAGGAGGGCTACCTTTTTGTGGCTCGAATCAAAGATTTGGATCTCATCACAATATGAGTTTACTGGAATTAATTGTAGATTTCATGAATAAAATTTGGAATCCAGTCAAATGCAGAACTTCTAACCTAGCTGCTATATGTGATGAAATTATCCAACTTGTAGGCACATCAATACTGGAATAGATTATTAAAGAAATTTAATGACTTAGCTTCTTTGCTCTTATTTCAGATGTTTCATACCTACATTGTTCAATTGTCTATTATCGTTCGTTATGTAGATTTTACACGCTGTCGAATGATTTTTAAAGTTTGTTCCCATTTCCAGTCAGAGAGCGGAAGCGGTATTATCATTCAGAAGCTTCAAGAACTTGGCCTGGATCTCAAACTTGTTTGGGGAAATAGATATGCTGCTGTAATGGAAACTGACTAACTTCTAGACGAAAATTGTGAATCTGACAGTCAAGAAATTGAAGGAGATGAATATGAAGTTAAAAAATCGAATGCAGAGGTATAGGAAAACAAAGATATGTGATTACAAAATGAACTGGATGAGATGTCAGGATAAAATGCTGCTGGCAGCAAAATATGAAAATGGAGATCAATGCTTGTACACAAAAATTTGAATCAACTTCGATGGCCTGTAAGATGTGAAGCAATATTATCATTGTTTCACGGTTATATTCCCCTGCCAAAATGTTTGCTTGAGATGTCAACTGGTTAAATCAACAATTCTGTTACTCGTCATAACCAAGTATAAAGCAATTTCTATGATTGTTCTTTATACAAAGACTTTGAAAAACGTTGGCACCTCTAACAATAGTCTTCAATCAGTCTATCTTGATTTAAAGAGGATTTCGGAGATATATTTGTCGTTAGAGTAAGAATAATACTTTTGAAAAGTTTTACAGCTTCATTCCTTCTATGACAGGGCCAGACTAGAATGAGGAAGACAATTTAGAAAGAAGTTATGAAAAACGAAGATAGTAGTACATCACATATAGCCAATATGTTGTACATAACATAAGGTTGGCCCGTACCTTGGGCCCGTATAACCGTATTCTCTCTCTTTTTCCATCACGGCTATAGGATACCAAAGACAAAAGCCAATTAGCACCACATGGACATTTACAATACAACTGTAGTATATGGTATCGCACAGTCTTATTTAATTTACGTTATTTTTCAATAAATTTGTAATTTGCATTAAGAAATAAGATCATTTTAAGTTTATCATCTTTTAATCGCATTCTTCTTTCATTCTGAACAACAAGGCCAGCTTTTGAAAAGAATCTTTCACATGGTACAGACGACCCCAGACAACATAGCTTTTCACATGCGACTACTTTAAGGTTTGGGTATTTATACCCATTAGCATGTCACCACTTTAAGGGGTCGGTATTGACGGGATTTGGATGAAGTACATACTATTGCAACGACTGTAGTCTATTGTTAACGGCTGCTATCAGCTTTTCTTTTGCGGTTTCCATTCAGGTTGAATCGCTAAAAGCTATCACGCTTGGATACTAAGAAAACATTTAAAGAAAACACTTTTGTGTTGTCAAAATTATGTTTTGTAATGCCATTTTCTGGGTAGGATTACATTAAAATGGTACAAAAAATCATTCGAGAGCGTGGGAGATATGTAGTCGGAACAGAATATGGGCTTCTTACAAAAATCATGGGAATTGAGGCGACAACAGGTTATTTTTGGTGGTCATTGGATTTGTATATATTCCAAGTGGCATATTCTCATTACAATTCTTTATTACTAACTCCATACTACAGTAAACCGCCATCAGTTTCTCGAATATCTTCTTTTTAGTGCCATTTTCTGGAGAGGATTAGCTTAAAATGGTACAAAAAACCAGAAAAGAGTGTGGTAGATAGTCGATATCAATGGGCTCCCGCAACAGAATATGGGCTCCTTACAAAAATCATGGGAATTGAGGCGACAACAGGTTATTTTTGGTGGTCATTGGATTTGTATATATTCCAAGTGGCATATTCTCATTACAATTCTTTATTACTAACTCCATACTACAGTAAACCGCCATCAGTTTCTCGAATATCTTCTTTTTAGTGCCATTTTCTGGAGAGGATTAGCTTAAAATGGTAAAAAAAACCAGAAGAGAGTGTGGTAGATAATCGATATCAATGGGCTCCCGCAATAGAATATGGGCTCCTTACAAAGACCTTGGGAATTGAGGCGGGAACATGGAATTTTAAGTAGTCATCAGATTTGTACATATTTTAGTGCCAACCATTGCTGATTGCAGCGCACATTCCAAAAACCCATTGGAACATATACATATATATCACATAATCCTTTCCGGGATTGAGTAAGTGGCATATCCTCATTACAATTCTTTACCAATGATATCAGTTGGAACTTGATATTGATAAGATATATCAGTTGAGCGATAGTCAGTGATTCAATCACGGCGACCGAAAATCGCGAATCACGAATATTAGTTGAATGATATGCATCATCATATTAGTCATACGCCATGTATCACAGTGGCACTAGTAAGCAATAAATGATATTCAATCACTGACATTTACAATATCGAGTAGCAACTCATATTCGTGATTTTTCGGTAGCCGTAATTGAATCACAGGTAGTGAAATATCGCTCAACTCTACTAGTTACATACCTAGTTCCATAGTAGTGAAGTAGTTATCCGTGCTGACTTTTCTTTCAGAGTCTTTATACGAGCTGACTGGGTCCAATACTGTTCGTACACCAACGTGTACTTGTCGAGGACCATCTGTTGGTTTCCCAGTGTAAATGTGACCAATGTAATGGGTAGAAATTCTAAAAAACCCAATTTACTGTGTAAATTTAGCTGATGATGATGTTACATTTTAGGGCTTGTAGGCTCACTCTAAAATTCTGTGCAGCAGTGTCCATTGAGAATTTTCATACAAAATATATGGAGGTACAATTGTACTTATGCCGCCTGCTAACCTTCTAAAATTATGCCGCCAGACGAGGGTTAAAAACCACTTTCGTTTGCCTCAGTCCAAAAGCTGAACTTAATTCGTAAACCTGTTTTATTATATCACAGTCATCTCAAAAATACAAAAAACCCTTTTATAATGTGATTTAATTGGTAGTTTATTACATTTAGCATTTAATGCACTCGCTTTATTGTTTAAATGACTTTAAATGGCATTACAATTTTATATTATATATAGAGCTAAATTACTTTAAAACTATTTTGACTTTTTTGATGCTTTTAAAAAAACAAAAACCTACGAAACAAAACTGGGATCAGTGTATGTACTTCAGCAGACATTGTGTGCATTAATTGTAGTTATAAAACGGAAAAACACAAGCTTAAAATTTAATGGCATTCGAAAACAGTATTGAAATACGTTTTTAAACTTTAGATTGACAGACAAAAATTATTTCTATGATTTTCAAAAGCCATGAACGATTTTCACTATATTTAATAATATTGAAAACTTTTAAAAAGTCTAACAAAGCTTAAGTATAATTTTGGAATACATTTCGAAAACTAGAATGATGTTTCAAAAACACAGAAAGTTGCATAAATTAACGAAAAGCTGCAGTTAATAATAAAATCAGAACTTAACTAAATAATGCAGTAATTAATATGTAGAATGGGACAAAGTTGGGTCACAATAAAATGCCAAATGGAGCGGTGTTGCATAATCAGATATTATTTTTTGTTTTTTTTTTTTGTTTTTGAGACTTAGACCAAAGACAAATCGCGTTTTAATACTAAAATTCTTTTGTTCACATTATTTTTAACTATTATTGTATATAAAATTAATTAAGTGCTTTCGATGCTTAATAGTCTATATATATATATATAACGATATTATCATGTGCATGTCGGTACATAAGTTCGAATAATAATAATAATGTAAATTGTATCGTATAAATTGCTCTGTACACAAAAAAAAAAAAAAAAACCCAAAAATAATATAATAAAAAAAAACAAATTCAACTAACTCTGCAGCTCAGAACTGCCAGATCTGTTCGAGTATGCTATTGTCCAGCTGCGCCGGCGGCAGCGCTTTCAGCGTACGCAATGTTTCCATGTAGAAAGTCAGCTCCGATGTGACCACTCCATGCTGTGGACCGCCATTATTATTAATATTCAGATTGAGCAGCTGTTCCCTTAGTTTATCCTTGAAATTGCGATGCACTACACCATAGATACCATGTATCTGCGCTTCGGGCAACACAGAGGCAATCGCTTCGTGTAGTTTGACCAAGTGTCGTGAAATATTGCGAAACGTTTGTGAGGGTATAGGCGGACGTGCATCCCATGTATCCAATTGTGAGGCAACACGTTCAGAGACAATGCCATGTATTTTATTTTCAATCTCCTTAATATGCCCATGATAATCCTTTTCAATGGAATCATAACCACTTACAGCGCCAGCATCGAGCGTCTGAAAGTGCGCCTTCACTCTGGGCAACAGCCACAGTACTAGCTGCAATGCACGCGAAACCAATGCAAGATTGGTGCTGGTAATGGTCTTCAGACCCGCTACGCGCATAGCGCCAGCGCCAATGATGAGCTGACAGGAACGCGAATTAAAAGTACGCAACAAATCCACAACATTGCGTGAGTGATAACCAGCGACTATGTGTAGACGCTGTGCATTGCGACAATATTCGTAGAGCATTTGCACCAGCAGTAAAGCGGCGCTTACCAAGGTATATGGTTTACCGTCAATGAGAAGCACTGGATTTGCCGGCGTCGTCGTCGCATTCGACGGCATTTTATTGTTGTAAACGCCATTGCTAGTTATGGCATCCGACGTTACATTCAATTTATATTCACTACCGAAATCACCATCCGATATGCGTGTTATGATGCGTTGAAATTCCTGCGGTATATCCACCTGTCGCCAGCGTTCTGAGTCCAAGAGTAGCGCCAGCTTTTGCTTACGTTCGCTGTGAAAGCGATTGGCATAACGTGACGCTTGCACTTTCACAGCCAGCCTGAGCGGCACACTCGGCGCACCGCATATTGCCAAACAACCGTCGCTGAATTCATCAACAATGGCAGTTAGTTCTTCTATTTCGGCAGCGCTGGCTATGCTGCGTTCCAGACTTTGTGTGGATACAAGATTTGCACAACGCTCGTGACAGTAATTGCATACAGCAAATAATAGCTCCTGCAGTTGCTCTGTAACCTGTGCATGATCTGCAGCATTGAGAAAAGCTTCCGAATCTATAAGATTGACAGCAGCAGCTGCTGTTTGATTATTGCTACCATGCTGTGTCTGCTGCAATGCGTCATGTTTATCACCGCTGGAATAGGCACTGCCAGCCGCAGCATCGGTTGTCTGACGCATTATGCACACCACTGCCTTAATGCGTTGCAGCACAGTGAGCAACGCTATAGTAGCACGTTTCAACAAGACAATCCATTCGCTAATGCTTAGACTCTGTGCCTCCTCGCCAGCGCCGGTTAGGCACACTTCGGCATCACTGCTCGCTATCACCTCAATCACTAGCTGCTTGATGATAGCACGTATTGTCACTATGGCCTCCTCCTTGTAGGTATTTACAAAACTGAAATTCTTCTTGCGCAGCAGTCCCATAACAATGCAAACTAGTTTATCTTCCTCTGCACAAACGCTATCCGTTTCCTTGAGTACATCGCACAGTGGACGATTCAAATCCATTGTGGCATAACGTTCAAACTCCGTTGACAGCATCTTATCAATGAGCTTCTCCATTTCGTTCAGCTGCATGGGTAAATGTTTAAAACAATGCACTCCAATTAATTCTGCGGTTAGTATCTCCTGTGTAGTGCCTATCAAATCCAATGCTGCTACGTAGTCCTGTGTACCGAGCAGCAACTGCAGCATTGGCTGTGTCTTATGCACTGTAGCCATCAGACAGAGCTTGTCCAGCGTTTGCTCATAGTGCTGGCGTCGTTCTGCATAGCGCATAACACGAAATGAATCCATTACTACCGATTTATGCAGCTGCTGCAATGAGGCTCTTAGCTGTTTCACCTTCTGCGCTGCCTCCTGCATTTCGGCCATAATGGCATGCTGCGTTGTCATGGCATGAAAGAAAGCGCCGGATTTTTGTGATACTTGATGTGCAATTTTTACTTCTACAATGTCTAAATAGTGCGATAATTGCTCCTGTAGCAGACGTCCGGTTTGTTTGCGTTCCGTACTGCTTGTTGCCGGTTGCATACAGCCGGGGAAGACGAGCGCAAATGTTGTTGCATGATTTAATTGCAATTGTTCTTTCAGAAAGATTTCGGGTATTGCACTTAATTCCATGGACGTTGCTGCCACCGCCGCATTGGCATGTGTGGGTGTTGTTTCCGTCGCCGTTTGTGGCGTGTCTGGCGTTTGCGTCGACATACGCTCATGTCGCCTATAACGTTTACCAATCTTCGCCAGATATAGTGTAAAATCGGCTGCGGTAATTTCCGGTAAGCGTGGCGTCGCTGCTATGTGTGTACGTTCCACGAAATGATCACCCCATTTCTTTGTGAAGAGATTGCTTTGTTTGCCGCGTGAAGGATCGTTGAGTACCGCGGGTAAATTTTGCGCCGCAGAGAACACCGACCATTCAGGTGGCATTTCGCGTGTCTGCTGATTGACATGATACTTGGCCACGTGTGCATCGTAGTCACGATCGGAGACGCCGTCAAGCGGCAGCGATGGACAGACACCATTAAAGCCGTAACGGCAGACGTAGGAGCCACCTTCACGCGTGCAGTGACGCTCACGCAGATGACTGCAAACGAAAACATATGTTATAGTCATACATTCCAATAGAGCAACAAATCTATTTACCTGACAAATTCCGTTGCCGATTTAAAACACTCACGCGGACAATAATAGCAAGTTTGCCAGCTGGCAGCTGTTGCTGCGCCGCCGGTGTTTGCAGGCGCACCAAACGAGGCGCTTGATAACTTACGATTGCTGAGAAATACACTGCCGCCGGTAGCCGCTGTTTCTGCGTTTACCGCCGCAGTTTGTGTATTCTGTGCTTGCGCTGCTATTGCTGCTCTCGACGACGTCGGCTGCGCTGTGGCCATAACACATTGCTTATCAATCCGTTGCTGCTGTGTGTTTTATTTATTTAATGTTGGCCCAATTTTGCTTTTGCTCACAGTGAGTTGTATTTGCTACGCTTCTACGCTTTTTAATACTAGCCAACACACGCCGTATACATTCTCACTTCACAGCTTCAGTTAAAGTTTGCGGGTGCTAATAAAACATTAACTAGTGCGTTTATTGCTCGAAGTTTAGGCTAAATTCCATTTAATTAAGGAAATGTTCGGACGTCATCCAAATTTAGTTGGCTGGTCTGCGTCAGCTGTTCATTGTAGTGCTGACGATTCTTGGGATAAATTAGAACATAAAATTCATTTCAGGCAGTAGCGGTTTCACTATTTTGGTCGAAATTGTGAAAAGATTCATTTTGGGAAATATATAATTGCCCAATCTATGAAACTGGGTGGTCGATAAGGCTGTTTCTGTTTTTCAACAAAATTGCATTGACTACACGAGGGATTTTTTTATCATCCTTTAACTGATGTGGGATAAAATGTGCTCACACCTTTTTTTTACACAAATCTTCAGTTAATATTTTGTATATTGTACAGTAAAATGAATTTAATGCTTCTGGTAGCATTCTCACAGTGAAATTTTCATCGATTGCGGTTATTTCACTTACTTTTTCCACTAACTCAGTACGATTAGATGCTTCGAGTCGTCCAGGTCTTGAATCATCATTTAAATCATCACAACCGTTTTTAAATCATGTAAACAGCGTGTAAGCCTGAGTACGACTCATACAATCATCATCATAAACTTTTTTTAACAATTCGTAAGTCTCAGCTATTTTTTTACCGAATTTAAAACAAAATTTAATATTTGCTCTTTTGTTTTTACGACTTAACCTGTCGAAAGAAGAAAAATGTACCTTTCTAACACTGCCAACATTTAATAGATGGCAACTCATGTGCTATATTAATCTATTCCTAACTGGGCATATTGAAATGACAGGTCGATATAGCCATGTCCGTCCCTCCATTCGTATGTCTGAGAGAAAAATTCCCAGTGTAGAGAAGACTTAGAGAAACTAAGCTCACGGTATAAGGCTGCAATTTATGAAAAAACTGAAAGCAATAGAGGAAAAAGCTGCAAAAGTCATAAATATATTATGCACGATAAAATGTCGAATTTCGTTATAAAATATAATTTAATTTTATTAATACAAAATATAATTTTAATTTAGAAAATATATTCAAGCGGTGACGTTGAAAACAATCTGAAATGCAAAATATTACCAATATGAAAAAATTTTCGTTTGGTTTAATTTTTGTACTCACGTCTAGTCGGAACTATAAAATATAAGCTCTTGCTATTACAGAAATATCATGGAAACATAAATATTCCGATGCCTTTTCCATTGAAGCTGATCTGAAATTCAATAGGTTATTAATTAATTTTCGTTTAGTTTATCTTCGATCTTACATTTTTTTTTCTATGTATATGGAACCATGTTAAAGTTTCATCGACATCAACATTCGCTGAGAGGGGAAATGCCTAGATCAATATTGAATTTATGTTTTTTTTTCTCGAATCCGTCATCATCATCTGCATCTGTCATCCATGTTTTTTCAACGCACAAATCGGATGTTATATATGTCGATAGATAGTATGTAAAAACACTTTATTCTTAAAACTAATTGTTCACTTTATAGTCTTGCTCCTTCGAGCGATTTGTATAGAATAAAATAGACTTCAGGTTGTGCTTGTTTATATAGCATTTTTGTATGTGCCACGCTTGCTTAGTTTTATTTTTGTATATTGAAATCTTATGTACAATGGGATATGCTTCTAAATTTTATTTATAATGTACAATAACAACAACTGAAGCCGACACAATTGTCTCCGTAGTTTAACATGCTTTGTGAATAAAAAGTTTTTTGCAAATACTTTGCAACTTTGAACTTTGAACTGAATCGAACCATCTTGCGACATTGCTCGTGGCAGGAACAAAAATAATGTGAGTACAAAAGATATAAGGAAATTTCTTAACATGGTCTACAAATACAATGATTATTTTGCATTTCAGGTTCAATCAAAAGAAGCAAAAGATAAAGTGATTAATTCACTATTTGTTATGTTTAAATAAAAATTATATTTTGTACCTAAATACATATTAATAATATCAATTATATTTTATAACACCAAAAACAAAAATCTTTTATTTAATACATTAGCGCTACTTATTCAAAATTCGATCCATTTAACTCAATACAACGTTTGGAACGCTCAACCAATTTACAAACAACAACTCACGTTAATAGAGTTAAGTGAAATAGCTATTGCGACAACTTTCCTTATTGTAAGATATTGACACCTGAGCTGGGACATACAATTATAACATATATAAAGTTCAACATCTTTTGGGGCACCCTACATTCTATGTGGCTAAACTAGGAGTTTAGTATTTTCGAAAAAGCGGTCACACTGCTCGTGGATTAACTGTGCCGGCAATAGAGAATAAAAACCATCGATAGGTGACAATCGTTTTCAAAACTATCGAATGTATGCACTGTCGATAGTCTTCCATCGCTATTTGTCAAATACGTTCTTAGCAGCAGTCAAACCCGCTGCCGAGTCTTGTTGCCGTTAATCAACTCAGCTCGGGCACAGATTTATTTACTTGCCAGATTAATCAACAAATAATAAAGTAGTGCTCGCCAGCGATGCGTCCGTGGCGCAATCGTCGCCTGCTAACATTGCTGCTGTTGGTCAGCTGGTCGGTAATTTTTTACGTGTTCTACGTAAGTCGATATGCCGACTCAGAAACTGGCTATGACGACGAAGAGCCCATTGAGCTGCTGTGGTGGACCAAAGTACCTGATAAATATAAAGTAACACGCCGCTGTGGTCACGCCGTTTGTGTAATGACAAATAATCCTTCGCGTTTGAATTATGCACGGGTAAGTGCCCAACCGGCCAGGCTTGATTTGAATGCATTTAATTAAAGACAGCAGCGTGTTAATTTAATAATAATTCTTGCCCCGCAGGGTGTTCTATTTTACGCACCCAATCTCGATGTCTGGAATATGCCACTGCCGCGTGCAAATTTAAAAATCTGGGCGCTACTTCACGATGAATCGCCACGCAATGTACCCTACGTTCCGTACAATGATTTTCTTCAGCATTTTAACTACACATCGACGTTTAGTCGCTACAGCAATCTGCCGCTGACTACACAATATCTGCCGCACATAAGCGATCTTACCACCATGGATTATTTTCGTCATTTCAGTGCCAAAGAAGTTGAAATGTTTAACGAGCAAATTGCACCGGTTGTCTTCTTACAATCCGACTGCGATACAATGTCCGGACGTGAGGAATATGTGCGCCAGCTAATGAGTGAAATACGCGTTGATTCATATGGCGCTTGTCTGCGTAATAAGGATATGCCGCAGAGGTAAGTAACAAAGTAAATATTTACAATATTATTTTAATGGTTTTGCTGTATTTTTTGAATGCGAGAGAATGATAGACCGAAATGTAACCCGAGGTGTCAAAGCGCAGGAAAGAAGCAACATCTACTGGTCGTAACCAAAGGTCTAAAGGACTCAATTGACTCGGCAATTATTATTGCTAATCCGAATTCTTTCCCTGTAGCACTGGAGCATGTTGCTCCATCCGGATCTCAACTGTGCGAGTTTGGTCCTGGTGCTACGAGGGAGATGTTTTTCGCTCTCATTAATAGGTGGTAGTCTTCCACCTAATATTACATTGTCCCTATAAAAGCGTATAGATTGTTCAATTGCATTATCATGCAGTATCATCATACTCCTATATGCTACTATTAGGAATAAAACGATTGATACTCGTTTTATATGTTTTGATATCATTTCTTATTCGAGTAGACGCTGTTCTCGTGAGAGTACCTTGGTTAGGATGATGACCTCTGGACGCACGCAACAAGAACTGCTTCAAAAGCAGTTCACTATGTTGATGAATAGGTAAATGGTCTTCATTGGTTATTTGCTGACAACCAATGACAGTCCTCAACGCACTATTCTGACTTCTTTGCAGGCATTGCCATTGAGTCTTACTTAGGAATGGAGTCCAGACAGGTGTAGCGTAATTCAGGACAGAACGTCCGATAGCTTTGAAAGTTGTTATTATTGTCTCTTTGTCCAAGAAGGCCCAGGAAGCGCTTTCAGCACATTGTTTCTCGACTTGAGGCTATTATTTGTCTTGGAGACATGAGCCGAGAATCTAAGTAATGGGTCAAATGTTGTTCCAAGTATCGTCGGGTACTGAAATGTCAGAATCCTCAAACCTCCAACAAAGACAACTAGTTTCATACTCACTTCCTTAGTCCAGGAGGTGAAAATGGAGGCAGATGACTTGGGTGTTGAAAGCCTGAGGTTGCGAGCATTGAAAAAATTTAATAAATTCTGCCAATAAATGTTAATTCTCGAGCAAATATCATCTACGTACACGCTGTTCCAGAGTGACCAGAGTGACCCAGTTATAATACGTGAGTTTTTGATAATTTGCATAATTTCTACATTGTGCTGGAGCCAATGTGGACAACCAAAGATCCATATTGGTTTTATGAAGGTGTTGTAGAGCAGTATTTTGTAATCCAAACATAAAGGGTGTGCATGAATGAATTAACCAGTGTACGGAGTTGGCTTACAGCTGCATTTTGAATTTCTTGACTTCGATTTGCATTACGAGATGAATGGCAAGATGGGTAGCAACGTATCAATCTAAATGTTACATGTTCGTTTTTACTCATTTACTTTTATGCGCCACTTGGTCCGGTACTCCTCGAGAAGAGCGACATAGTCTGCAAGCCGTCTGATTGCTTGGTCTGTGCATCGTGAGCTGCTCAGCATTGCTGTGTCATCAGCAAACGATAAAATTGTTAGTCTATTGATATCTTCGATGTATACAGCAAATATAACATAGGAACGTGCACGCTGCCTTGGGGTACATCGGTATCCGATTCTTCCTTTATATCTTTATGTCGTACTGCGAATATTCTTTTGCTGCAATAGAACTCATGTACCTTGTATACATTTTGGTTACTAAACACGTTAATTTTGTACAAAACTTAAGTCCTTCGAGAGAGTTCGAATGCTTGAGCAACGTCGCGGTAGACACGGTGCTCAAACGCAGTCCGAATATCAGATATGATATGATTGATTTGAACAATAATGCCTTGGGAATGATGTTTCATGTATATGAGCTAATCTTGAAAAGGATATATTTTCAAATAGTTATGACAACGTCTGTGTTTTACCTTTTGCTGGTTTTGGTATCATTACTATGATTGATTTCTTCCACTGGGCTGTGAAGTGAGCTTATTTAAAAATCGCATTGAGATGCACATAACTGCAAGGCTATGGAGTTCAATTATCATTTTGAGCTGTAGCTATTAATACTCTTCACATGTACACGAGTCGATATAGACATGTCTTCTATTCGCATGAGTGTCTGTATGGACACAACAGATTTTGGAGGCTATAAGATACTTCAAGTTTGCATATTCAGACTCTCCATTTCCCTCTTCAGACAACTAGGAGCCTTAAACAAGACACAAGTTATCTCGGAATCGAGCACACTCGACTGCAGCGTTCTTTCTAGTTAAGATATATACCTGATATCGGTTGTGGTGTGAGCGTGTTTTACCTTCCGTCAATGTTCTCTTTTCTTCCGTAAATTTTATGCATTTCACGAACATAATGCAGCAATGAATTGTATGTTGCTCGATCAGCCCTTACAAGTTTTACAAATCCTGTTGGTAATACAACTAGTCTACAATTAAAAAAAAAAAAAAATGAAAAGTGCATGGGAAACCATATTTTTATTCTTAACCTCAAAAACCGTTTGAATGGATACATTTTCGCTGTTTGAATTTTTGATGTTTTTTATGAAGGTAGTTCCACTAATAGAATGCATTATTCTACTACAAATGATGTAATGTTTTATCTCACTACTTATTAGCTTACAGAATGACTATCTCAATCATCTCTATTCCCCGGAATTGCTTGCCTTTCTGGGACGCTACAAATTCATGATTGCCATTGAGAATGGTGTCTGTGATGATTATATTACAGAGAAATTCTGGCGTCCGCTTATGATAGGCGTTATACCGATTTACTTTGGTGCACCGAATATACGCGTAAGTGGCAATTTTCCAAACAACAGTTTCTTTTATTTTTTAATATTTATATTCTTACAGGATTGGGAACCCAGCAATCATTCCGTCATCTATGTCAAGGACTTTGCCAGTCCCAAAAAATTAGCTGCTCATTTGAAAATGCTTAGCACGAATAAAATTGCTTACGATGCATATCGTTCACACAAATTAGATATGGCTAATCCGATAGATAACAAAAAGTTATTCAATGAATTGTTGCGTCGCAAATATTCCGTGAAAGATAAAGAACTTTTCAATGCTTTCGAGTGCATGGTCTGTATGAAATTAACCCGTGTGAATGCTGTAAGCACATCGATGGCCGATACCAAACATTACAATTGTCCGTTGCCGCCGGAACATGTACCGTTAGAGAACAAACCTGCTTCGGCACTACACTGGCAATCAATATTGGGCGTGGGACGTTGCCAGGCACGTCTATTAAACGTCTTCTGGAGGCGTAATGAGAGTTGTACACAAAAGGAGTACAATATGGCGCTGAAGTTGATGGTTACGCGAAAGCTATGCAATTGAGTGCTATTTAACGAGAAAAACCGAGAGAGAGGAGAGAGAGAGAGAGAGAGAGAAGCAAGAAAAAAGACAAAATCTGTAAACCGGAAGATAATATATGCTGTGATACAACATTAATTAAATATTTAGTAGCGTAATGTCTGGTACATTCCATAGTCTAATCATATCTTTGTGCTTTAAACGTTTCAACGTTTGTTCATTTTACAAAATTTATTGTTAAATACAGTATTTTAATACATACATAGACATAATTGGAAGCACTGCTTAAAGCTAGTCGATACAGAATGTTGACGACAATCACAGTTTGAATGAATATAATTTATATAAACTTACTTAACCATAATGTGTGTCATATATATTTATAGTATAATAGATTAACTTAAGTATTTTATAATTATTAGTGTCAGCGCTGTAATATGCATAATTTCAAATGGTTTATAACTACTTGCAGCACCGGCGCCGCCGCCTCCATCGTTAACACCTCCGCCTGGCGCTGTTGTTATCACTGGTGCTGTTGTGGCCGATGTAGTTGGCGGTGGGTCACGTCCGTCTGGCATGTAATCGTTGCAGGTTGGAAAGTTTGCCGGCACCGGTGGCATTTCGTCGTTATTGCCAACCTTAAGCACTAAAGCCATTCCAATTTCAGCATGAAACTCTATGTGGCAGTGAAAAAGCCAGAAACCTGGATTATAGGCCTCTAACCGTATAATTGTATAGCCACCGTCGGGTACAGTGACGGTATCTTTAACCGGCGGATTGATAAGATTGCGCTTGAGCAGATTATAGCGATCGAGTTGCTTAACCTGGTGTTTGAATTTGAAAATTATGTAAGTATATATTTAATATTAATTCTACTAATTACTTACCATTTCAATTGTTACATTCTCGCCTAGACGTTCCAGTCCAACTACGCGGAAAGCATTGCCATGCAAATGAAACGGATGATTCGCATAGTAAGTGAAACCCTCATCGACAATAATAAACTCCACGACTGCATTCAGCGGTACTTGTAGCACATGATGACATTTGCAAAATTCCTTGCGACAGTCTTTGCCCTGTGCCGCTAGACTCGTCTCATTGCAAAACATACTATCATCGAGCTGTTCACGTGACGGCAACAGCGCCACCGATGGAAATTTCAACGATATGTGATTCAATTGTGGCGTAAACAAACGATTCTGTTGTGTCAAAGTGCCGTTGATAGGATACAGATGACCGGGATGAAATTCTGGATTATCCTTTGCATAGAAATCATAGTATACAAAGAATTTATAGTCCGCTTCGGGCTTAAGTGCATCGTGATCTATGCCTGGTACACGATCGTATGCGGGCAAAGCTTTAAGCTCGGCTACAGTCATAGAATCCGGATAGCCCGGCCCACGATTCATTACATTCAACTCAATGCCATCGGCTTTGTGAGCATAGACAAGCTCCGCACTGGGCTCTACCTCCGGTGCACCGTCATAGCGTAAAATCGCCACTTGAAAGGCGGATGTAAATAATTCACTGCAATCCATAAGACCCTTCAGACGCACCCAGTAGTTGCCCACAGCTTGATTGGCATTCAATACAAAATCAAAACGTTCACCGGCATAAGTAACAATGGAGCCCACTTCGATTGCCTCAAAGTCATAACCATCGGAATTAATGGCAGTCAAAGTATGATTGTCGATTGAAACGACTATGGGACAATTGAGAAATTCGGTATTGATAATGCGAAAACGATAGCGAAAACCACGCAGCACTTTGTACACCTGCAAAGGCAGTTTTTCCAACTCAGGCTCAGCAATATTGCCGCGGCGGCGACGTGAGTGCGGAACATTTGAATCGGCGGTGGATGCAGTGCCTGCGACGGTTTCGTTACTAACATGCACAGGCTGCAGTTTTAGTCCAGCTTGTGGCTTGGCTAAACGCGCCAAGCGCGCTAAGTTATTACTATCCTTGAATCGTAAGCGCGCCACTTCATCCAAACCAGATTGTAACAACTCCACATCGACTGTGGGATTGTGCGGCGCTGCTGTTGTACTAGTAGTAGTAGTGGAGGTCGTCGAAGTCGTAGGTGACGCAGACATGGGTCCGCTTAGGCGCGCCTCCTTCTTTGCATTTTCCCAGATCATATTGTAAAAACGACCGCGACCATTAACCAATAACGTACGCGGCTTATTATCACCTCTGGAATGATGATGATCTGCAAAAATGCTGACACCCGGTACATGCACCCAATCCTGCACAAGCATCATATGTTCCGTCAAATCAAAATCATATAGCGCACCATGTGGATCCGTTGCCTTCGGTCGGCGTATAATGAGCGCACCGAACATGCCATCACCACGCTGCATACCGGTATGTGAGTGCCAAAAATGCGTGCCCACATTATTCGCTTTAAAGGTGTAACGAAAACTTGAATGCGGTGAGATTGGACATTGTGTTATATGTGGTACGCCGTCCATATATGGTGTATCGCGCATATGCAAGCCATGCCAATGCAGCGTGGTGCTCTCGCCGAGCATATTATTATAGACATCTACAACAATGTTATCGTTTTCACACACCTCAATGGCTGGACCGGGCAGCATACGATTTACAACGGTTACGCTGCGTGACAAACCATCCGCGGCAATGCAATGTGGGCGCTCACAGTCCGTAAGATTATGTGGACAGTCATAGCAAGCTTTGGATAGCGTTTGATACCATTCTACAACAAATGTATAATGACACGTCATGGGTGGTGCATTTGTCTGGCAATCGCGTACGCAGGGATGTTGCTTATAGAATTCCGGTGTCCAGATATCACCGTGCGTCTCGATGACATCGCCATTTTCATCGGTTTCCAGCACATTCTGTCGTGCATCAGGTTGTCGACAATATTGGCAACAGTTTTCTGTATAAATACGCTCCATGGGACAATTCGCCGGTATCGTTGGACAAGTACGTTGATAGGCATTAATCATGGGCAAGCCATTCGGTAGACTGGTGCATTCGAGCAGCGTGCAGTCAGCATCATTGTGCCATGTCTGACCTACTTCGTAGGCAGTATTGTTGAAGAGACAACGTGTACGTACGCATTCACCACAGCAGCTACCGGCTACGGGACGTAATTCAGCATCCTAAAAAGTATTATCGGTAATGTGCTTTTATATATGTATGTTTTTCAATTTTGTATATTAATACTAACGCATCCTTAAATTTTTTTCAGGATCTATCATCGTCTAAACGTTAGTCACCTTTATTTTCATGGTGAAGTTCAGGAACGAACAACGTTTGTAAGTTAAGAGTGCAACTTTCATCTTCAGCGACGTCGAATATGCATTATGCGAAAGCAACAGACCCACATGTGCTTCAAGAGACTCCCTTGCATACACAAAAAGTGACCGTGTGTTTTGGATTTCACGCTGGATGTGTGATTGGGTCGAAAATTGGAGTAAGTGCTCTTAAAGTTACAACCACCGACTTAGAACTGCGGTAGCTTTTTTCAAATAATTTCCAAACGTGGCACGTTCGTGTACTTCACTATGATAAAAATGTTGACTGACGTTTTGCCGTTGACAGATCCTGAAAAAATGTAACGGTGCGTTACTAAAACCCTTTACTTTATTAGCAACTTACCACTTCGCAATAGAATTCATTGCACTCCACTATAGTTTGTACTATGTGTGCATTACGCTCGGACAACTGCACTGCCTCCGGCACTCCCCTTGCGCAACTATATATGACACAAGGATCGCTTGCATTGTACCACACTGCGCCTACATCCTTTTTCTGCGTCTGATTGTGTTCCGTATAGAGACACTGTGTCGTGTGATTCACTTGGTTCGGCAATAAGGCAGCTACAAGAAAATAAGTATAGAGGTAAGTGGTTAGGTTAGGTCAATATAATGTGAGGTTAGTTTAACTTTCAGCATTTCAGTACAGTGCCGACAATCTATAGCAAACATTTTAAGCTTCGCATTTTGCATTTTTAAATTAAACAAATAATTTGCAAATTTTATGGTATCATAAACATTTTTTAATCGTCAAAAGCCGACGCCGTTTTTCCCTAAAAACTTGCAACGCTAGCGAAGTCGAAGGCACGTGCATATTATTTTATTGCAGTTGTTTAAATTTGCTTTTATCATTTTCAATTCAAATTATTACAATTAATATTTGCGCAAAAAACGCCAAATTGTTTAAACAAGAGATGGTATTGTAGATAATGTTGTGTGCAAATAATGTGTACAATAAAAACTGAACTGTCTCAAAACAGTTGCCGAATTTCATTATCTTGAAAGCTTATACAGTCATCTAAAAAAAGAAGATCTTCAATTATTTTTATTTTCGAAGTTTTGGACGAAAGTTTTTCAATACTCCAGAAACTTGTTAAAATATAAATTGGAAATTGTTTTTTACATCACTGTGGATGGTGGTTCAATCCCAGCTTAGTGTGGCTATAGCAGTAGAATAAAGTTTTTACTGATAAGACGTTTTAAAACATAAAAATATTGGGAGTTGAAAGTACCCATTCTAAAGTTTATTAACGCTCGTGTGGAGACATCATATCACCAAAATCGTATTTCTGTTTTTTTTTTTTTTTTTTGGGTATTCTTGTTACCGAGACCAGCCAACTAGCCCAAGTGCATAAATTGGTGCATTTTAAGTTGGTGCAAATGTACGGGATGTGTACAAACAATAGGTGACTTAAAATTTTGCGGACTACGTACATATCTTGTTGGAAAATAACGACCGATATCTCTTTTTGCCACATTTGAAGACTTCCCTTCAAACCATCTATGCGCCCATGGACCCTGACAATTTTGCTGAGGCCTTCTGTGGTCATATTGCCCCAGATCATTAGGGATCCTCCGCCGAATTTGACAGTAGGCTTGACATAGCGCTCAAGCAACTGTTCTCCCTTTCTTTTCCACACCCATTGTCGTCCGTCCGAATTCATTTTGTTAATCTTTGTTTCGTCGGACCAAATAACTTTTTTCCAATCCTCAGCCGTGAAATTTTTGTATTTTTTAGCAAAGCTTAATCGAAGCATTTTATGGCGCTGTGTTATAAGTGATTTCTTGATCTTAGCACGTCCATGAAAATTGCTTTTCCATAAGATTTTACGGACGGCTTCAGTCATTACCTCTATTCCATCTCTTTGCCTTAGTTCTCTGTTTATTTGTGCTGCTGTATCATGCAGGCCCATTTTAATTTGTCGAATGATACGCCCTTGGACTGATGGAATCAATTTTTTCCAGGTTGGTTTTTTACTGCTTCATTGCTCATTTTATTCCGAATTTTGGACACCAAACCGACACAAACGCCAAGCCTTTGTGGTCAGAAGAGCCAAGACCGACAAAAGCACATCATGTTCGGTCAAATGTGAAGGTTTTGCACACTGTTTTCTTCTGGTGCATCGTGAGTTCTTAACAGAGGGTCGTATGCCCAATGAAGAATATTACCTTGAACTTATACGACATTTGCGTAAAGCAAAACGAAGAAAACGCCTTGATTTATGGCAAAACAATTCATGGCTTTTGTATTACGATAATCCAATTGCCCACACATTTTTGTTTGTTCGTGATTTTTAGCCAAAAACAGCAACGTAACCATGTCTCAACCCCCGTATTTACCGGACTGGGCTAAATGCGATTTTTTCCTGTTACCAAAACTGAAAAGGCCAATGAGGCCAATGCTGGAAGCGCTCAAGGCCATACCAAAAGGCGTAGTAGAAGTGCTTCGTGGGCACAAGTATATTAGACACGAGGGAGATAGGTTTGAAGGGGAGAAAATAATTAGATAATGAATAAAAAAATATTTTTCAAGCAACACACCTCGTATGTAACAGGCAGAAGGGGTGTGGTAGAGTCCATAAATTATATATTATATATGAGTCGATATAGACCTGTACGTCTGTTTGAATATAAAGATCTCGAAGACTATAAGAAACAGACACTTCAAGTTTGGATGTTGATATTCGCCTTTTCCTCTTCAGATAAAGTGTATGAAAAGATAATACCAACCCCACTTTAGGGAGTAGCCTCCATACAAACCTGGTCCCATTTTTAAGTTATTGTATGAAAATTGTTGGTTTTAATTTTGGAATAATTCTTTTTCGTAAATTCTAATAAAATGACCCGCATATGTTCAGAACGGATCACTAAAGAGTACAGCCCCAAACAAATCTAAGGTTCATATAAGAACCCTAAACAAGGCACAGGTCTCATTTACAGTTTTAGCCACATACTACTTTATTCATTTTCTCTATTAAAAGGACTGATATCAAATAAAAATTGTCTTGGCGCGGTAAAAATCAACACATGGAAGACTACTTACAACTTACAAAACTTCTGATATACATATTGTGACGAAAGATTTGTATTTTTCATTTGTATTGTTGGAATTTATTGTAATGGACTGTTTGGATTTTCCAGAAGATGCTTTCATATTAAGTAGAGATACGAATTTGATGTTCTGTAAACTGAAAAACTGTATTTTGTAGCAACATGATGTACGCCCATTTACATGTTACAATCAATTCCAAAAGTTCAAATGAAAAATATAAATCTTTCGTCACAAAATTGATATCAAAAGTTTTGGAAGTTGCAAGTGGGCTTTCGTCACTTGGCTTTTACCGCGTCAAGAGGTTGTTTTTTTCATTTGATAAAACTACACTCTTAATATTTTAAGATATTACACGAATAGTATGAGCGAACTCTACATACTACTACTGGATACTTTTTGATTGCTAGAGTCAAGAATGTTAAGAATTTTGTATACAATTCGAGTATATATTCAATTAAATCAATTTTATTCATTTTTTCAATTAAAGTATTGTTGTGTATGATTTATTTTTAATTTGTTTGTTTAGATTTGTTTTCATTAAATCCTTAAATGTTTCAAAGCTCATTTAAATATTGTAGTTCCATAAATCTTAATACGGATGCGTGTTCGAAGTTGTTCTAAACACTTTCATTTCATATGATTCACCACTCACACTTGTTGAGGTAGCTGCTATACATTGATGATCCATACTCTGTTCAGTGCATTGCTTAATATACCGACTCAGAGTCATTAATTATACATTCTATAAACTAATTTCAGCGTTAAAGTACTGCAAAATCGTGAATTAATGGCTTCAAAATCCGCATCAGACAATGGATCACATGTCTACAATAATTTTGTTGTTGTTGTTGTTGTTACGTGTAGACATTTGTTGTACGAGTTACTTGTTTGATTGACGTTTATTAAAGAATGTTTAATAAAAATATGTTGTTCGGCAGGTAGATATCGCTATATAGAAATAATAATAATAAAGATTTTGTTGGCGCAGTGTGAAGGAAGGGGTTTGATTCTGTTTACGGTACTGTGTTGCCTAGTGATCTAAGAGTTTATACGGATGTGAATATTTATTCTATACACTGATGATTCTTTTTGCAGCTTAATGATCTTCAAATTATTTCAATATTTATGAAAGTTCTAATTGCGGTGGAGCGGGTGATCTTTTACTAAATAAAAACATCGAATATTTAAATGCGTGAGTTAAAGCACGTAGACAGAATAATTGCACAAAACTGTTTTTAGGAATTCCCTAGGCAATTCATCATCTGTTGTTAATTTTTATTTTAACAAAAGTTTGTTGAGTTAACGAAAAAAAAGTCCCAGACAGATGATAGTATATCTATAGTCGTATATCATAAAGCTACAATCAATGCCATATCACATAGATTTGCTAATCTACACTTGTAATTTAGTGTTAATAAAGTTATAACACAATTCTAAAATAAAAAAACAAAAAATTATTATTACTCCGACTTATCGCGCATGGCAGAAATAAAACCGAAAAAAAATCAAGTTCATTAAACGTAAAATCAATTCAGAACAAGCCGAAATAACACTTGACGCTAATTGTCTGTGACAAGAACAATTCATATCGTTCAGACTCGTATTGCTATAATTTAGCAGCAATAAAATGTTGATGGAAATACGAAAAGTAGTAACATATACAAACTTGTATTTTTTATGCTCTTCACACAGAGATTATAATTTAGTTAGAATGTTTGTAAAGCCGGAGACTGGTTGAACTATACATATATATACTCCTCATCAGCTCGACAAGAGGAGTCGTTCTAGCCATGCCCGTCTGTCTGTCTGTCTGTCTCTCTGTCTTACTATATGCTCATTATTCCCTCAATATATAAGATATTGGCTAAGAAGGTGATATGGGGACAGTTTTCAAGTAAAATAAATATACTCGTGAGAATGCCCACGTATACTTCTCATACAAAAATAATTTATCTCACTTTATTGAAAATGTTTTAATTTAAGCAATTATTTTAAAAATAATAACACTATTTTACAGATAAAACTTTCGCTTACACTTTTTTCGAGTAATTTGGGTGCGCTGAACACGAAAAATATACTGATTTTTCATAGATAACGGTATATTTGTGTTTTACTTTGTATGATTTACTTGGACCAGTGTGCAGAGTAAGTTCGATCAAAATGAAGGATAGAACGCTAGGACGGTTATTAATTTACTCGTCTAACGGTGCTTAATTCGCTTGAATCCAATCAAAAATGACTGAGTTACAGTCTACTAGTTACTAGTTTTTCCTTCCCGCTTTCCCGATTGAGGGCTTGCCGTTAACTCTGGATGCTTACATACTTACTTACTTAGGCGGCTCTACAACCGTCTATCGGTCAAGGTCGTACGTAGGAAAGCGCACCTTTCGGTGTAGTTTAGTGCGTGCCGGCGCCAGTCGCTGGCAATCCGGAGCTTCTTCAGGTCATCATAGACCTGATCTTGCCATCTTAAGCTCAAACGTGCTCTCTGACGCCGTCCACCAAACAAGTTCACGTTTCCGGAGCTTCTGGAATTTAATGCGCTGGACTATGTTATCCGCATCATACAGCTTATACAGCTCATGGTTCATACGTGTCCTAAACACGACGCCAACTCTTAGAGGACCAAAAAGCCTAAGAAGAATCTTTCTCTCGAACACTCCTAAAGACGCTGTATCCGTTGTATCCGTCAGGTTACATGCTTCTGCGCCATACTACAGGACCGGGATTATCAGCGTCTTATAGATTTTTATCTTCGTAGTTTTCCATTACGTTATGTGAATTTCGAACTCGATTTTTGCAAAAGAAAAAAATGTTTTGTTTTTTTGTTTAAACTTATTAAAATTGATCTCAAAACTAAAAAAGAAAGTTGTAGAAGATTCAATTATTCTCAATACGAGTGTTTTTCTGGCCAATTAGAACTCGATATGTATTCAAAAGCGACCAAACTACTAGAAAAATGGGAACATAATTTCGAATTTTTATATCGCCATGAAAAAAAATGTTAAGTATGCTTTAGTAGAGCAGAATGCATTGAAAAATCATATTATTTATGCGAATTTTTTCATATGGTGGGCAGACAAATGTTTTCCATTTTGTAAACTGGTGTAATTATTTATGCGAATTTTTTCATAATATTTCCATTAAAATTCATACCAAAGGGCAGCTTGTAGAAGGTGTTGTGCGCTATTTCGAATGGGGCAATGTCTGTGACTGTTGTTTAAAGCCAAGTGCAGTTTTATAGCCCGCATATTAATTATTATTGAATACGAGCATGTTTCATCGAAGCATTCGCATACATATATCATTTAAAGTCATTAAATATGTCTAGTATGTTGGCGTTGGTTATTATTGACTTTAGTTCAGTTTTTTATTGACGTTTTCTTTTTTTTCTGCACGTGAGCTATTATGAAAGACAGAGTGATTTTTAAAACTCACTTTTTTGCATAATATGAGAAACTTTGAATATTAATAGAAAATTATTGAAAGATTCTTAAACAAATAATTACGTCTAGTTGCTAATTTGTTATGCAAATTTTAGTGTGAATCGATTTGCTACCGCAAACATAAAGCAAAAATGAAAATACTTGTAGAAAAAATTGGTCAAGGCCAGTCACAACATTAAATAGAATGACTTCCAAATTAATTAGCGTAATTTCGCACATTTGTGTTGTGATTTGCAAAAACATTATTTAAACTTATAAATAAACAAAGACATTTGTTATGCTCTTCACATGTAAATAGTTCGGATAAGTTTTTGCTCAATTTGTCGGACAGTTTGTAGCCGTTATGGGCGACCATAAAGGGTTGTAATGGAATTCGATTGAAAAGTTACAATTTCGTTCGAAATATTTTATAGAGTGACAGAATTCGATTGAAAGATACAAGTTCGAATAGAATAAGTTCGAATAAGTTCTTTCAACTTCAAAACAGCTGTTTATGTTTTGTTTATAGTTAAAAAATTCCTCAAATGAGTGCTCAAATGAGAAACATGTACGAAATACGTTAAAAATTTCATCAAAATTTGAACTTTCGTCAGCTCTAAGTCAGTCATTTTTCATTCGATCGAACTGATATCCAATATAACGCTCATTTGGATCGGATTTGTCGCTAATTTCAGTAAAATCATGCATAGAATAACACAAATTATAATTGAACACTTTCTTAAAACTTTAGCTAGATCGTGTAAATTAGAATTGCTGTAATTTTGTATAATGTGGAATATTGAGATTTTGTTTATTCGAAAGTAGCGATAGAAAATACAATACAAAGTCGTCGATATATACGCTATAATTTACTTTTTGACGACAAGCATATCATGGTAAAAACTTCATAAGAATCAAGAACTTTGTTTCGGTGACGGTTCGTGAAAGTCAATAACATGAACCGTAAGAATCAGTAAAGCACAATATGTCTGGAAGCGCCTCTTACAGGTACTCTTGGGGCACATTCTGCCAGAGACTGAACTACTCAATAAGTGTTGCATTGATAAAATGAACTAAATAGAAGTGAACTCGTTTGCTCGACTATTTAGAGCACGTGTTTAAAAAACACAATCTTGTACTTTTTTTGAAAGCAAATATTCTTATCACTAAAAATTAGTTTTAGTTGACACAGAATGATTAATTTATTTGATCTAAGTGTATAATAATAATTTTTTTTTTTTTATAATAGTAAAATATTAAAAAATATGTGAATCTCATCCGCATAAACTCACGGAGGAAGTAAACATTTTTAAGCCAAAGACGTTATTTCTTTATTGTATTTGAACAAGGCGAGTCCGCAAGTATGACGTTCTCAATTGATTAACTTCACACATTGAATGAAGTCTATTTCACGTTAAAGTGCGACTACTAAAAATAAAGAAACCGAAAGGAACAGAAAAGAGATCAGCTAGGCGTAATACGCCACTTGATATTATTCCATTATGAGCCACACACAGTCAACACACACATACATTCATAAATTTGCCAGTAACTCAGCTGGTTTCTCGCTCACACCCACGCTCAGGATACACTTGACAGAAGGCAGTGCTTTCGTCATGTTCTCAAAAGCAATGGAGAGAAGTAAGAAGAGCACAAGGCGATAATTACAAGCAGATAAAAGAAATATGTAGATAACTAAATTATTTTCCCTCTATTGAGGCTCTTGCTCTTTTTTGGAACACAAATTTTCAAACAGATATACATCAAGTTAAAGAAGTTTCACTTCAAAAACAATTTATATTAATTTATGATGTCTCAAATTGTATCTGTAAGCTTTTTCAAGAACATGCGTTGTTTTATTTAATTGTCCAGTAGCCCGCTCCTATTAGCAATGAAAACTTTGCCGGTGGTTTCAAAAATTTGAGTGCAGCATAAACAAAATTGGGCATGATTTGTTCCTTGTTCAGCCAACATTCACATGAGTCGTTACTTTTATGGTGATTTTGTTAAATTTCTAGACATATTTTAGCAGATTTTGCAGGGCTGTTTTTATATTACGAGTGTTAGATTAATGAACGAGTATCAGAAGGATCAAATATAATGAATTTTCATGTTAAAATACAGTTTTAATTGTTATAGAAAAGGAAAATTTAAATATTCTGACCATATATATCGACTTTCGATATGGTCAGTTAAAAAAATCACACCGATAATATCGTTTCGAAAATGGAAAATATGGATAAAATATAAATAATTCTTGTTTATTTAAATGCAATATTTCTCATTAAATTTTGAAACCTAGTCAAGAATAGATTAATATAGCATGTGAGTCACATTAAAATATGTGCAACAGTTTATATACAAACTATTAAGGCTGTAACAACGCAAATTATTTGGGTTCTTTATACTCTTTATTTCGTTTAATCACACTTTTAGTTATAATAATTATATTATTAAAGAGATGCAATTCCGCTCGCATCCGCTGTCAGTCATCGAGTGACTGTAGTGCTGCCACCCTGCAAACGTCATTCATTATTCGCATGGCAGGGTTGCCACAAAGGCTATTGAAGTTTCGTTTTTACGTATCATTTTTTATAGTCTTCACACAGAGTGTGAATAGTAGTATTATAATTTAGTTACAATGATTCCAACAAAGAAGGCATCAGAGACGCCATGAAGTATACAAAGTATGTTCTAAAAATAAACGAACTATTAATTTTAATCATAGAACACGTAGCGCCATCTATTAGCAGTGTTAGAAAAGTATATTTTTCTTCTTTCGAAAGCAGCTAAGTTCAAGCTAATCGTTTGACAGGTTACAAAATGACACACATTTTAATAGTTTTTGTAGTTATGTCTTCAAAACAAAAGAGCAAATATTAAATTTTGTTTTAAACTCGGTAAAAAATTTGTTGAGACTTACGAATTGTTAAAAAAAAAGTTTTTGATGATGATTTTAAGAATCGTACACAAGTTTACACGATTTAAAGCGGTTGTGATGATTTAAATGATGATCCAAGACCTGGACAACCCGAAGCAGCTAATCGTGCTGCGTTAGTGGAAAAATTAAGTGAAATAATTGGTATCGATGCAAATTTCACTGTGAGAATGCTGGCAAAAAGAATGAAATTCATCTTATTGTACAGTCTACCAAATTTTAACTAAAGATTTGGGTAAAAGAAATGTGTTTGCACGTTTTGTTCCACATCAGTTAAACGATGATCAAAAAACCACTAGTGTAGTCAATGAATTTTTGATGAAAAAAACAGATTTGTCTCATCGACCACCCTCCGTATTCGCCTGATCTATCACCGTGCGATTATTTGCTTTTCCGAAAAATTAAAACTGCAATGAAAGTAGATTTTTACTATGACATTCCAGCCATAAACGCAGCCGTGACACAGGTGCTAAAGAACATTCCAAAATTCAAGTATAAAAAGTCTATGAAGAAATTGGTTGAGCGTTTCAAACGTTGTATTGAGTTAAATTGATCGTCTTTTGAATAAATATTAGAGCTTTGAAACATAATACCATGCTTGTTTTATTTTATAACTAAAAAGTTCGGTTATTTTTAGATTAACCGTGTACATGTATGTTCGTGATCAGCGCGACAAGGCGAGTCGAACTAGCCATGTCTGTGCGTCTGTCTGTCTGTCTGTGCGCGCCCTATTTCCTCAATATTTGAAGTATTGATTTGAAAGTTGGTATGGAGACTTTTTATAACCATAGGCATAATGCTTATCAAAATAATCACGATTTATGCAAAAGTTGGTATAACTCCCATACAAAGTGTGAAGTGTATTAAAGCTTCGGTTACATCGAAGTTATCTCTTTATTGCTTTTTTTGTTTTATAATTCTAAAATAAAGATTATTCAATTAATTATGAAAATCAAATGAAAATTGCAAATAAAATATAAAAAAAAAAACGCAAACTTACCCACTTGAAAACTTTCAAGCAACAACAAAAAAGCAAACACAAAAAGCAGCGGCAAAAGCAAAAATCTATTGCTATTGTGTTTGCATTTGTGTTTGTTTGTAATTGTTTGTACATTTCGATGCGTTTGGATTTGTGTATTTGTTGTTGTTATTGTTCTGGTTGTATAAGGCATGTTTTTGTTGTAATTAGCTTTATGCATAATTTGAGTTTTTCTGCTACGATTGTCGTTGTTGTTGTTGTTGTTGTTGTTGGTGCATTTAATCATCATACTGTCATATCGTATTACAAATTAATTCTCGAAGTTTTTGCAACTCTTGGATATATTAATTTACGAACAATTATTGTTGTTGTTATTTTAACAGCTGTTAGTTACTTTGATTGCTATATTTATTGTTGTTGTGGTTGCTAATGGCAGTCGGAAGTATTTGTTTGTGTTATGCTTGAAGTGATTAACTAAAAATGAAAAAAAAAATGAAATTTTTATTAAAATATAAATATACCTTTACAATAAATAATCGACAACTAATAGCCTAATTAAATAAATTCTTTTTTAGCAAGGCCAAAAATAATACAGCATTTGAAAATTTATATATAAAAAATTATAGGGTTTCTTGCGAAGAACTTTAAATTAAAAAAAAAAAACAATAAAAGTTAAAGTTAAGTTAAAAAGTTAAAGCAACTTTGGTTGAACCGAAACTCTAATACTATTCACACGAAATTTTAAATCGTATTGTAAAACATAAATGTAGGGGGTTTAAATAAGGGCTTTTGTATATGTATATGAAGGGGCTGTCCACTAAATCGCATTTCAACCTAATATAGACTTTAACAAAGAAGTTTTTCTTACAAAAACACAAAAGTGGGCAGTGTGTTTGTATGGAGGCTACCCCAAAAAGTTGGCGGGTCCCATCCATTAAAGCGTCTGTCCACTAAAAGCAATCATATCAATTGTTAAGTTGATATTGACTACAATAAAAAAGTGTTTCATATATAAAGTGTGCGGTCGGTTTGTATGGGAGCTACCCAAAAAAAAAAAAAAATGGGCGTGGCGGGTCAATCTTGATGGTCTATTAAACTGTAATAAAAAAAGTGTATGTGCAAAGTTTCAACTGGATAGCATAAAAATTAGTCACCACAAAATGCGGACGGACGGACATGGCTAGATCAACTCGTCTCATCGAGCTGATCAAGAATATATATACTTTATGCGCTTAACGGAATAGAGTGCTCGATATTGGTTTCCAAGGCTGAAAACTATGCTGGCTTGTCCCTATAGACCAACGATTTCAAGTATCCTTAGAGAAAGTAGTTTGATTACACGATCTTGCTATCTTGCGGGTCAGCAGCGGATCCGTTTCTGGAGGTTATGTTGTCGTCAAACTCATCTCCCAATGACTCAATGTTTGCTATAGAAGTATGACATATGGCGCCGTCCTATTGAAACCAAAGGCCTTCCATGTTCACCTAGTTTTGGAAACTAAAAATCGGCCGCCATTGACGGTAACTGTTTGCAATTTTTTTTTTTTTTTGCATTTTTTATGAAATATTGTCCGATGATAAACCGCAACAAATCGGAGTCTGTCGGTATCGTGAATTGATGCTGCAATATAGTCATGTGACATACCGGAAGATTGAGATTTCCTTGTGCATTAGTAGGTCCAGCAAACATTCGATATTATATGAAAAATTTGACCACCAAGAAGATTTGTACGCATTATGAGTGACAATCGCTCAGAAAAAATTCGTATCGAGTTTTGCAAAGAAATATTGAAGAAATACAGCCGCAAGGGTTTAAAACAAGTCTATGACATCGTATTGTAACAGGAGACTAGTCATAGATTTGCGCATATGAGCCCGAAACAGAACAGCAATCGAATCTACTTCTGTGTGTTCCGAAATGAGCCAATTACAATAAAAGTTATTCGCGGACGAAGCTCTTCGAAGCAATTCGTTGCCTTTTGTTCGGAAAAATGGGTAATGTCGTAACTGTTCCATTAGGGCAACGTAGGGTGATTAATTCCGAATGGCACATAACCATTTGTTTCCAGAAGTTTTCGGATAAGTGAGAAAAACCGACCACCGACAATGGAAGCTGTCTCATATCGATGCGCACAAGAGAGCCCTGACTTGGCACCCAAAAACTTCGTTTTGTTCCCGCACATCAAAAATATAATGCGAGGTCAATATTTTTTAACATATGATGAAGCTATTCAAGTCTATAAACAGCTCGTTTTTGTGGTAGCCACTTCTGAATGACAAATGTGCTACGAAACTTGGTTCAAACGCATTCAGAAGATTAGTGATCTTCATGGAATATATTTGTAAAAACAATAAAGCCATAAATATGTTCAATACTCGTACATGGAGTAGTGGAATGAGAAATTAGTCTTCTAGTCAAGTGTGGCTAAAGCTTCAAGTGTCTTACGAGACTTAAAAGAGTTATCTATGTAAAAGGTACGTCTACACCCACTTTTAGAGAAAAGTTGCCACATAAACTCACCACCCATTCTTTTCTTTATACGACATGTCTTGCGTGTTCCTTAAGTAGCTTGAAATATTTATTAGATACAATTGAAGTAAAAAAGGAGTAACAGTTGAGCACCAAATTAAATAACAAATTTAATTGAATGGAACTGCATACATTGTTGTAAGCAGTTAAAAACAACATTGTATTTGTTTGTATGTCAGTCAGCTTATACAACTGTCTAATTGGCAGTTGTAAAACACACAAAGATTATTTATGTGTATTGGTTTGGTTCTTTTTTTGGAGAGTGATGTAGTCATTGTATTTTTGGGTAATTTTTCGTTGGACTTTTACTGATTTTGGTGTTTATTTTTAAGTTTATTTAAATATTTATTTTAATTGATTGAAGTGTATATACAATCAATTACTTAATCAATCAAATAGTGAAATTAAGTCAAGTGTAACAAAAAGAAAATAACAACGTTTATGATACAATAAGCACATATTTGTGAGAACTACGGGGGTCTTGAATTTTATAACTACCGCATATAAGTAATTTGAATCTCGAAATAACATTTCATCACTAGTACCAATATGTGCATGTGTGCCTGATAAAAGTTTTAAGTGAAGATTCTATTTGCGAGAAGTTTATACGTTTATTTTTGCACATGTGTACTACATGACGAGATAGATAAATTGTTGTACTAGATGTTTAGATTGTCTCCTATTCTCTCTTATTATAAATTATCATATCATAATCGCAATTTTTTGGACTATAAAAGGTAAACGCAAAAAAGTTGCATCAAATCGTCATGTTGAAAAAAGGAAAAGGGAAATAGAGGGCACAATCAGAAGTAGCAACAACATTACAATAAGAAACATAAAATGTGGTTTCTGTCTCTCTTTATCGCTGCGTCTTTCCATGCATTGTATACAGTAAGTTGCATGCATCGCTAATAGATTAGTGAGTGGTATACACTTATTCGGGGACGCAGAGCCTACTGCTTAATAATGATAAAAATTAACTATGAAGTTAATCTAAAAACAAAATAGATTCTAAATTTTAGTGTCTTTGCACAACTTAGTTCTTTTTTAATAGATTCTGTCTGAAAATCAATTGCATGAGTATCTCTATTATGTTTAATATGTGTTTCTTCCACTCTTATTTATTTGTTGTACTATATAATCAATGTCAACTTTATATTGAATATAGAAGTTTCTTATAAACATGAACTTCACATTTACATAATAATGTATACGGCCCGCCTGCTTTAGGAATAAGTAGCACCCATATAGATTCACCATGTTAAAAAAAAGAACAAGAAATTAGGCTGCAGTCGACATTGCTCGACATCGACCTTGTCTAATGCTTTTTATTTGAATTATAGATTTGTATGGGGGATTTATATTTAAGAGTGGTCCAATCTGAACCTATGCTGCATATTTTTACTATGATTAATTTATAAGGAAAACAAAAAAAAAATATCATACGAAAACTCATAAGTGGGGGGGGGGGGGGTAGGTTTGTATGGTGGCTGCCTCTTATAGTGGGAGTAGAATGTTCATTTAATACTTTTTATCTGAAGAGGGAAAATGAGATTCGAAATACAGGACTGTTCGAAAAAAACAAAAAAAATTTAATATTTTGCAAAGCGATTTTTTTTTTATTCAAAATAGTTTCCTTGTGCTTCGATATAGCGTTTTGCACGGCCAATAAGCATTTTGAATGAGTGTTTTAAGTAATTTTTCAAAATGTCCTTGAGAATGCCGGTCCTTTCATCGGCAAATGAAGTTTTCCAAATAGATAAAAGTCACACGGAGCCAAATCAGACCAGCACTGTGAAGGATGTACCTTATAGGTGGCGCAACCAGAACAGCTATTTTTAAAAAGTCCTGTTTCTTTTGCGACAGACCTTGCGTACCCAATTTCTCCGTCAAAATTCGATGAATTGAATCTTTGGGAATATTTAATTCCATTTCCATATAACGCAACGAAGATTTCGGCTCATTTTTTGTTCTTTTCGATCTATGTTCTTTTCGATCACCACTGATTTTGGCCGGACCGACTTTTCATCGTTACATAGGTCTTCACGACCTTCTTCAAAACGTTTAAACCACTCGTGAACATTGCTACGGAATAGAAAATTGACATCATAAACTGGTTTCATCATCATTTGGAACGTTTTGGTGAATGTTTTACCAAGTTTAAAACAGAACTTAGTATGTATTTGCTCTTTGTTCGAGGTTCATTTTTCGACCGATGCCCAAAAAATACTGTCACTTTTAGCGCGATAACTTCGCTTGTAGTGGTCCGATTGTCATACAATTTTTACAAGATGTCAGTGAAGAATGTATCTACCAATAGGTGGCGCCACCAGAAACAGCTATTTTTAACAAATACTGTTTCTTTTGCGACACACCTGGTAGAACTATTAATGCTAACGTTCCACCGAAGTAAACGATTTTTCTTATGTTTTTTTTTTTA
This sequence comes from Leucophenga montana, assembly GCA_035044765.1. Classification (NCBI taxonomy): domain Eukaryota; kingdom Metazoa; phylum Arthropoda; class Insecta; order Diptera; family Drosophilidae; genus Leucophenga; species Leucophenga montana. The sequence continues at coordinate 314,146 of JAWNNQ010001706.1, forward strand.
TATTTTAATATTGCAGCTACTGGAACGAAGGGTAGAAAAGAAAGTTGAGCTGTTACGGGATACCCGGAATTGGCGTAGTTATTTATGCTTTTCAGTTACACTTATTAAATTTTTCATAGCAAATGTACCAAATCTCTACATAAATGGTTTCTCATTATGAACATCCGAAATTTAAATTTAGCTCTCTTACTAGTTCATATATGCATTCTAACTTTGTGTTAATATAACAACACAACACAGTTGATATACATACTATATACTACGTACAAATCGTCGTATCATTCAGGCAGTAATGCATGCTGCTGTTCTCTCTCTTCCTTTCTCTGCTCACCATCCATCATGTCACTTACTAATCTACCAATGGGACATGCTGAGCGCCATCTCTTCGGTTGCATGCAGCTCACTGTATACGCATATGCATACTGATGAGCCCTCTCTATCCTTTTTCTCCTCATCAACGTTTTTAAAGGCTTTTATTTAGCTTCACTACACTTTTTTTAACTTTACTTCACATTATAAACTTTCTATTCAATTTAAATAGCAGTTATAATTCACAAATAGGTTTTACATATGCTTTTAGTAATTTATTACTGATCTGCCGTTTGACAACGATTTTCTATGTTTATTGCTCAATAATGCACACAATGCACACACACACATAAATAGTTACGCTATAAAATATGCTTACGTATTAAAATCCAACAAAACACTTTCTAAAAATGATTCCGATTTGTACATGTTACTATTGTTAATATGCATATAAGTTAATCTTAGTGTTTTAAACACATCAAGTGTTAATATGTAATAATTTCTATACCCTACTTATATAGTGTGTCGAAAAGTTTGTAATGTAACGCAGAAAGTTTGTAACGAAGGCATCGGAGACTCATCAAACTTATATGAAGCAATGCTTGATCAGCTCGACGACTGTTTAAACTAGCTATGTATAACTAGATCGTTTCATTCTGATAAAAACTTACATATGCGGATAAAGTTCTCTCAAAAAAATAACTGATTATACTCTACTTTAACTTGTAAAAATGAAAACCTTTCAAGTGTATAGAAGCTGCTATTATAGCACCCATTATTTCTATGGAATTTGTGTAGTTTTTCTGTTTGTTTCATTTGTAATGTACCTTATCGTATTGACGTTGAAGTTATTAATATCAAAGCTATTAGCAATAAATTAATTTCTCATTCAATTTAGATGTTGTTAAATTAATTAATGAAAATATTTCAATAAAATTCATTTTGTGTACTAAACACCAACTGCAATTAAGCTTTAAAAACTTAATTGGACCACTTAAAGGTATTAAATATTTCGAATCGTCATCAATATAAACACAATACTAGATGGAAAATACCCAAAACAAATTATTGAAACAAAAAAGAAAAAGTCACACATAATTTAATTCAAGCTTAAAAATGCGACAAAGTACGTCATAAGTAGCTCATAGATACATAAAATAGCGAAACGAATCAGACAAAAAATCTTGTTATGATTTGTTTAACAACATTTTAAACAGCTTTGCTTCATTTTAAAAGCCAAAAAAAAAGAAAGAAAAAGAGAAATACCACTGCTATTGAATGACCAGTGACCAATATTTTAGCTGGCGCTTCCGCAAGTCTAAAGAGGTCGCGGGCTATGTACAAGCTACAAACTGCAGAAAGCTTAAAAAAAAGAAGTAATAAAACCTTTATTTAATTATATACTACTATGTGTAATTGAGCGCTTGTCGATTGGAATTGAGATGCTCTGGGGCCAAAACACATCAGAAAACAACAAAAAAGAGAAAAAAAAAATACCCGCAAAACATAATTGGACAACGTTAAAAAAAAAAATTTAACCAACAGATACTAGCAAAAATAAAACAAACTGACACAGAAATATAAAAAACATAAATCGGATAAAATATTATGCAATATAAAAACAAACTTTTGCATAATTAATCAATAAAAATATACGAAATGAGCTAAAAATAAGTTTGTTTGTTTTTTAAGTTCAAATAGAGCTTGTTTTCAAGTTTAAGATTTCTATAATTAGACGAGTACAAGAGTTGTTAAAAAAGTGTACTACAATATTATATATAACACTTACATAACTTTTAAAGAATATTAATTTTGGCAAGAATTTGAAGATGTTTCTGTGTAACAAGCAGAACGAAACAACTTGATTTAGTCATCTCCATGCATTTATTTATCTATTTCTAAAAAAAATATTATATTCTTATTATATTCTTAAACAGCATCGGAAACTGAGTCTATTTAGCTATATCCGTCCATCTGGTTTTACTGTATGAAACAAAATATCTCAGAGCTCAATACTGAGATCGATGAAAATTTTTGATACCGAAAAAACTTCATATAAATAACTTCAATCAAAAGTTTTCGGCACGAACTGTTTTTCATAGACTACTCAGATAACAAAAATGTTTGCTACCGAAAATACTTCATATACTTAAAAAACAGATGTCAAAGAGTTTGACCTTTTGCATTTCCGTCAGCAAAAACCAAAGAAAAATCAATATACGAGTATGTGAACTTTTCACCTAATAAATATCTGATTATAGTATTTCATGTTGAATTGTTGACACAGTTTCTTGTTTGCAGTAATAATCTACAATTTCGGTAGCAAAACATTTTCATCGATCTTAGTATTGCGCTTTAATAATAAAAAAAAGATTTTATAAACATTTGCTTTTTTTGTGATGTAAAATATTGAACGCTGGCATAGGTAAACATTAGCAATTCTGCGGGGTATTTCAAAATCGTGAATTAGCGACTGCTACATTCTTACTTTTTTGTTTTGTTTTTCTGCCTGTGTTATTAAAATACTAGATGGACCCGCGACGTTGTGCGCGTCCCTCCTCTTTCCCCTGCCACTCCTTCCCACTGCCACTCCTTCCCACTGCCACTCCTACCCCCTGACACTCCTTCCACCTTCCCCATCTTCCATATGCTCCTTTAATCTACCTCCAATTCTATTAAAATTAGAAAAATCTAAAAAAAATGTTCTGTTTATCCAATCACCACAGAATCACCCACGGGAATATTTTAAATATTGCCACAAAATTTGATCAAAATTGGTTGAGCGGTTTCAGAGTCTATAGGAAACATATATACATACTTCCATTTTTATATATATAGAAGATAAATTTTAAATACATATCATAGTAATAAAATTTTAAAAACACCAACTCATGATCATTGACCTCTTCAGCTCATGACCAGCTGGTGCGACATCTAGCGTTGAGTTGAACAACATCTAGTTCGCTTGCTAGCAGTTATGTGAAATTGTGTGGTCCTCCCCACCTTTCACATACATACATACATACATACATACATACATACATACATACATACATATATAGATTTTAGATTAATATTAATATTGGTGATCCGCTCCTATTGGTATTAGCGTGATGGTATATGGGCTATCTAACACTGAAAGAATTTTTCAAATCGGACGAGTAGTTACTGAGATTAGCGCGTTCAAGCAAACAAACAAACAAGCTCTTCAGCTTTATAATCTTAGTATAGATTTAAGATTAAATAATTTCAATTGGGATTTCACCTAAAAAAAGTATACTTAATGGAAATTTTGTTGTCGGTTAAATTTCACTAAATATAACACTTTAAATGTAAGATGACACTAATTCATTGTATAGGCTGACATATACTTATCTACATTAATTCTATTTTGTATCTCAACATTTGTATCTTTTGTATTAGTCTTCACAGATGAGTTACTATGAAGCGGCTTTGGGCTTCACCGTTTTTACATAATATGTACTCGTACGTATATTCAATTTCAAGCGTATATTATTCATGCAATAAACTATAAATAGTATATCAATACAAATCATATATGCGTTAAATGGAATTTTTGTATAAAACTCATGTGGTCTACATTGCAACCAGGAAAAAATGTGGTATGGGAAAAATCCGAAGTATAGTATTAGAACAGTTGATACATACTATGTATCTATAGTGTGTAAAGTTAAAAGCGGTTATTAATCTTACTATGTAATAGCATTGAATCATGCGTATTAATTCTTACAAGCTGCAAACCAAACGTCCTTTACATGAGCTGGTTCAAACCGGTCAATTCGAGGTTGGTCGCTAGGGCAAAGCCAAAAATTTAAGTCAAACCAAACCAAAATTATATTGTGAAAATGACCAAACCTGTCTTGAAGTTTTTCGTGCATTCATTTTGTTTTGTTTTTTATTTTTCCTTCTCGAACTTACACAGCGCAAAAGTTTCTAAGCATACGTCATGGCTATACGTTTAGCCCAGCTAACGACTACGTGATCATGTGCAACTTCGAACGATGCTAATGCGAGTAAATTAAATTAAAAATACCATAAAAAAAATCACAAAAATAAAATACTTGCATACCAAAATATTGTGCGCTTAAAATGCGCATATCTAAAAGTTTTATTGTTTTGAAAATCTGAAATCATTTGAAAAATATTGACGGTGTTCACAAGCTGGTGTATTAAAATACGTGCTCGATTTCAAGATATCCTGTACCTTTATTAAAGCATCTTATATGAACCATAGATTATATTAATTAGTGGTCGGATCGGCGCATATGCGGTATATTTTATTAGAATTGATGGAAAATTAGAACTGATTAAAAATAAAGAAATTTTCTTTCTTTAACTCAAAAATAGAAGGCAGGGTTTACACCATCAGAGAAGCCGACCGAACTTACTTTAGAAGAACCTGGTCTGGGCGAATATCACGTAGCTTGTTATATCCAAGGACTGTGACTGGTGCGCAGAAAACTAAAGCTGCTGATGAGCCTTCCTACGTCTGGCCATGTCGGTATACGGTTGTACGGCCATATATGTAAGTAATTAACTAGTGTTTTCATTTTATATAACTACTAGCTGGTACCCAGCGCGTTGCTGCCCTTCCCCTTGACCCTCCTTCCCCTGCCCCTCCTGCCGCTTTCCGTACCACCACGTCCCATACCACTTCTTTCCCTCCCCTTTCCCCTACATTCCACGCTCTCCACGACCCCATTAACCCGTATACGAATTTTATTATTAATTTTAATATTATTTTTTTAATACAAAAAACCACTTCTTGTGACTTAAATATGAAAGTTAGACATATGCTGTCGCTGACTTTTTTGTAGACATTGTCAAGCTCAACAAGATCTCAAGCTTTTCTTTAGAACTCAATCATATATCTCTCATCGTTAAGGCAGCGCTCGTAAGAAACGTTTTCGTTCAAACGTTTTTTCTCCGACTTACTTTGCAAATCCGACTACCACGAAAAAGTCTTTTCATTTTTCGGGTTAATATATAGCCTATAACACTCACAAATAACGTGGCTTTCTATTGGTAAAAAAGCTTTTCAAAATCGGTGCAGTAGATCGACATACAACCTCACAAACTCTACCACTTTATAATATTAATATAGATTAAAACGGTACTACTTTCTGGAAATTCACTGGTTTTATTAATTGTGAAATACTTGTTTATTTATCACATAGGTACAATATATACAAAACAAGAAAAAACGTTAACTTCGGTTGAACCGAAACTCTAATACCATTCACACGAAATTTTAAATAGTATTGTAAAACATAATAGTGGGGGTTTAAATAGGGGCTACTCCAAAAAATGGGTGGTATACGCCCACTAGTAGATTTGTATGAAGCGATCATCTATAAGATGCCACCATATAGAGAGAATTTCAAGTTGATATTAACAATTTCCATTCAAATACACAAAAGTGAGCTGTGAGCCCATTTGTATGCGTATATAAAGCGGTTGTCCACTGAAATCCACCAAATCAAATTTCAAGCTAATATTGATTAAAATAAAGAATTTTTTCATAAAAAAACACAAAATAGCACAGTGGGTTTGTACGGGGGCTACCCCCAAAAGTGGTAGGGCCACGCCCATTACTCTATGTATGTTAAGCGGCTGACCATAAAAAGGCACCATATCGCATTTCAACATAATATTGACTTTAATAAAGAAGTTTTTCATACAAAAAGTCAAAAGTGGACTGTAGGTTTGTATGGGGGCTACCCCAAAAAGTGTGCGTGGCGGGTCAATCTTGATACTCTATTAAATTGCAATAAAAATATGTGTATGTGCCAATTTTCAACTGGATAGCATAAAATTTGGTACCCAAAAATGCGCAACAACATACAGACAGACGAACCGACAGACGGACATATCTAGCCATGTCGTCTCGTCGAGCTGATCAAGAATATATATTCTTTGTGGGTTCAACGATACCTCCTTTAATGTGTTACAAAGTTTTAGACAAACTGATAGTACCATGAACATGAAAAACTGACTTGTTTGCAAACTATTTGTGATTAAGCTTAATACGTTAACACTAAAAATATATATACATATATTTCCAATGGCTATGGCGATAGAAAATATACATCCGAATTCATCTGCGTTTATTTCTTGGGTGGCATCTTTCTGCGCGTTCTAGTAATACATGATTATAAATGCGAAATAAACCGTGAGTACAAAAGATAAACCAAACGAAAATCGTTTTTTTTTTCAAATTAGTAACATTTTGCATTTCAGATTGTTGTCTACCGACTTTAATACGTCGCCGCTAGAATATATTTTCTAAATTAAAATTATATTTTGTGTATTAATAAAATTAAATTATATTTTATAACGCCAAATTCTGAAGCGCTACTTTTATTCTCTCAAAATCAAAAGCCAAAAATCAAAACATTCCATACATATTTTAAATTCGAACATACGAATAGAAACCTAACATTCATTTTATACAATAAAGTATAGAAGAATTTTTAGTATATATATAGCCTATCAATGTGGATTTATCTATATGTGGTGACGTATTCCGCTGTGGTGACTATCTTAAACGTTTTGAGCGTGAAACAAAAAACGAAATGCCCAAGTCGCAACAAATGAAAAGCAGTAAGAGAAAATATAAATAAAAAATGAAAAAGAGCGCAGCTGCGGTGAATACGTCACTTTTAGTATGCGAAAAGTGTATTGAAAGTAAGTGTATTGAGACACTCACGGCCGGAGGGATTTTATTTTCGTCATATTGGCAACACTGCAGTATAGCCTGACTTCTCCCCTTTGCAACGAGACCGGATCAGTACGTTGCGAACTGTCGACACGACAATACGTTTCGTGAACAATGTCAATCCAGTCTACCACCAAGTGCGAAATATGCGGCGTCATCCGTTATCTCGTTTGGAAGCGAAAATCTCCGTTTGAGATTTATAATGAGGTGAAAACTGCATATGGTGATAAAGCTATGAATCGTACGAGTGTGTACAAGTGGTGTCGCGAGTTTAAAAACGGTCGTACTTCTGTGCATGATGATCAGAGGAGCGGCAGATCTTCAATTGTGACTGACCAAATTGTGGAAAAAATCGAAAATTCGCTCCGTGACGATCGCAGATTGACTGTGGATCAACTTTCTGCGATGTTTTCGCAAATCTCTATATCTCCACTACACGAAACAATCGCAGAAACCCTCGGATATCGGAAACTGTCTGCGAGGTGGGTCCCAAGGGGTTTACGGAAAAGTACTTCGAGGAAGGCATCAAAAAATTGATGTCCGGCTTCACCACCTGCATAGAGAGTATGGTGACTATGTCGAAAAATAGCTTACATTATATTATAAAGACTAAATAAAGAAATTTAAATCCTACAAAAATTCTGGATATGTTTCGGATATGCCTCGTACATACAACCTGGTCTATATATATATACATGGGGCAAACGTCATGTAAAATTTAAGTATATTTCTTGGATATTTTTTTATATACTTTTTTCAGTGTTGAAGTTTTACACTGAAATTCGAAAGAGTATCATGGTGTTTGAGAAAGCGGCCTTGGAGTTGAGTTGTATAATTTGAAATAATCTTCAACATGGATAATAATCTTCAACATTAGTGTCCACCACATTGAGTTTGATTTGAGGCGAGTCTCGGTACCTTGATTCTCAGTTTGAAGGACAATGGTTTAGCTAAAGAATGAATTGAAGGTAGTTGTACTTGGAATTGCAGATTGGATTGCTGTCGAACTTCAATCGCCACCCCACTCTCCCCTCCCCCTCTCCACCCGCACAATCACTGATTACATAGATTTTTTATTAACGCAGTTAGCTCTAGTAATAGTATTGGCGTCCGTCGTAACTAACATGCCATAACCCACAGTCTTTTTGATACAAAGGATATAAGTACAGCGCCCTAGCAACTTAGTAGTACACAACTTAGTAGTACACAAATTATTTGTGATTTGACAGTGAAAGCTTAGATCTCATCTGACAAGAAATGCTTTAGTAAAGAAAAAATGTTCAAGAAAATTTTGTAAATTTACGTGATTTGTTTTCTTTTCTGAAGCGTTTCAATTATCTTATTCTGAGATCTCCCAGTATGGTCGTTTTGTATCCTCTGTGGAAGTTATAAGTTGCTAAGTGGCAATGTTCTTCAGCACCATTAGCAAACGCTCCGCCTCACTTAGTAGGCTTATTAGCAAATGAAGAGACTTCGTCGGTGCGTTACGTTTGACGCAATTGAAGAACATTACCATAGTTTCTGCATCATTTTATCCATTGTAACAAACAAGTTGGTAATCTCTTAAGACTTTAACTAGACTACTTCTCCTGAACACTGGATTGCGACGAAAAAACTAATAGGCCTGAAGTCTTATGGTACAACCAAGACGACTTTAGAATTTCACCACTTCTTGAATGTTCAGCTGTTTTAGGATTCTTCTCGTACATTCGAATACTACTTCGAGACGGTATGTTCTGATTTTTGGGTTTTGATTTTGATTTTGAGAGAATAACAATGGCGCTTCAGAATTTGGCGTTATAAAATATAATTTAATTTTATTAATACAAAATATAATTTTAATTTAGAAAATATATTCAAGAGTTGAACACCATCTGAAACGAAAAATGTTACCAATATGAAACAAATGGTTAACCTTTTCTACTCACTTTTTTTTTTGATATTATATATATTAGAATAGAGTGTAAGACATCAGAATAAATTCAGGAGTACTTTTCATTACCAAAGCCGTTGAAGATATATGCACAATTTTTTTCCCCTATCTTGCGTATACCATTTGAACTGCCTGGGCAAATTTCTTGAAACAATTTGCTGCACATGACGAATAAATCGTACGATAAAATTATAACTTTATTCTTAAAACTAATTGTTCACTTTATAGTCTTGCTCCTTCGAGCGATTTGTGTAGAATAAAATAGACTTCAGGTTGTGCTTACTTTTATAGCATTTTTTGATGTGCGACGCTTGCTTAGTTTCAAATTTGTATATTGTAATTCTATGTACAGTGGGATAACCCACCAAATAACTCCCCAATTGTGACACTGCGAATATATCGAAAACCACCCACTCCCTCTTTGCGTTGCGTAATAGTTGAATGGCCCCATGTATGAGAGATGACGGTAATCATAGCCGCATCGGTTCGTATATTTTACCAAATCATAAGCACACATTTCGAATTTATGTCAAATAAATTTTAATTTTCGCCCATAGTACATTTGTAAACCAAATACAGTGTAACCGTAGCATTTTTTCTTAAAAATACTTGAATGGCGCTGCCATATTTTGAGAGTAGCGATATACATGTATCAAAAATTGAAGAAAAAAATATTTATATATTGACGATGTTTTTTGATATTTTCAACGGCAAGGAGTTGAGAGCAAAAACGGCATACGCATCAAGAACATGAGTGTTCAACAGATTCAACGAAGATTCCTGAAGATCAATGATCTCAACCGCAAAAACAACTTTGTGCAAAAAACTACTTGGGGTATATTCTGCAAGACACTGGGCTAGATAAGTGGTATTGATTGTACGGTTTATGAGGAGATGACTGCAAAAAAGTCGTACGCATTAAGGACATGAGTGTCGAACAGATTCGGTGAAGGCTCCTGTAGGATAATGATCTCAACCGCAAAAACAACAACGTACAAAATACTACTTGGGCTATATTCTGCAAGATACTGGGCTAGATAAGTGGAATTGATCGCACGGATATTCACGTGCTTCAGAAACACAGTCTTGTACTCCTCTCTATGAAATTTTGAATTACAATAGTTGATATCTCGTTTATACGACGTGCATTTTTAGGCAGACATTTCATAATAATTAAAAAATTATGAGTTTTTTTTTTTTTTTTAAGTAGAAATAAATCTTTTTATTAAACGAAATATTTATAAGTATACTTACGGAATGTTCTTATTATAAGTCCTAATGTTCTTAGAAATTTACCAAAATAAAGTTGAATCAAGTTGTTTTTCAACTAGAAAAACGTGCTTAATATAAGAACATTGTTCTTGATTTTCGAAAAACCGTTCTTAAAATACTTTTGAGAACGGTTGGGTTTGATTTAAGTCAAATGTTCTCGGTTTTTCTCTCTGTGTAGGCGATTAGTGACCTGCTACCTTATAGGCAACTTAATTTAATCAGAATTTGGTTCAAACGATTATTTACAGCTATAGAGGTTACATAGGTTATATATAGAGTTTAGGAGAGAGCTAAGTTTTGTAGGGTGTCACTATTAAGTATGGTTCTGCTTTGGAAATATTTAAGCCAAGTCCCGGTTCAGTGGCGTTTGAGTCTTTTTCTCGTTCTAGTACGGGGGCTAGCAGTTCTTAGGGCTGCGATACCTAGTCGCCTAGCTAGGCTGTTTGGATGATATTCCAACCGCTCATTGTATTTTTTGGCAACCTCTTGGAGTCTATCTCCAATTTTAGGCACCTTGAGATCGCGTTCTATATCCCTGGTTCTCATGTACCAAGGAGCTCCAGTGATCTTCCGCAGCGTTTTTGCCCGAAGAACCAGCAGTTGGTTAAGTTGCGTTTTGGCTGTAATTCCATACACCTTTTTCATGATATGTAAATTAACTTTCTACTATTTCATGATGTTCTCTCGTCATTGCCACCTTGTCATTTTGATGTTGCGAAATGAAAAGTCAGTCTGTTAGCGTCCAATTTGAATTCAATGGGGCTTTCATTTCGTTCAAGTGAGACAACAACGAAATTGCTACGTATTCGCTCCGTTAAGCTTTTTATACTTTTTAAATTAGTATTTAATATTTATTTAAATTTTTTAAACGTAATTTTACTGATATATTTATTTTATTAAACAAAACTAGTGTCTCCCATTCATTGTCTCATTCTTACTATTACTTTGTGAATGGTACAGACAACCCCAGACAACAATGCTTTTCAAGTGCGACTTCTTTAAGGTTTGGGTATTTACACCCATTAGCATGTCACCACTTTCAAGGGTCGGAGTTTCGTGGAATGATATTTTCAACTAAATATCGTTCCACCTCAACCAATCCGCGTGAGGTTCCTGTGAGCTCAGGTTTATACGTTGCAGCCATAGCATCAAAATTATTCCAAAGCGTCTGCTCATTTGTATTGACGGGATTTGGATGAAGTACATACTATTGCAACGACTGTAGTCTATTGTTAACGGTTGCTACCAGCTTTTCTTTTTCGGTTTCCATTAAGGTTGAATCGCTAAAAGCTATCACGCTATTTTACTATGAAAACATTTCAAGAAAACACTTGGTGTTGTCAAAATTATGCTTTGTAATGCCATGTTCTGGTAAAGATTAGCTTAAAATGGTGCAAAAAACCATTCGAGAGTGTGGGAGATATGTAGTCGGAATCATTGGGCTCCCGCAACAGGATATGTGCTCCTTACAAAAATCATGGGAATTGAGGCGGGAACAGGGTATTTTAGGTGGTCATTGGATTTGTATATATTCCAAGTGGCATATTCTCATTACAATTCTTTATTACTAACTCTATACTACAGTAAACCGTCATCAGTTTCTCTAATATCTTCTTTTTTGTGCCATTTTCTGGAGAGGATTAGCTTAAAATGGTACAAAAAACCAGAGGAGAGTGTGGTAGATAGTCGATATCACTGGGCTCCCGGAACAGAATATGGGCTCCTTACAAAGATCTTGGAAATTGAGGAGGGAACATGGAATTTTAAGTAGTCATCAGATTTGTACATATTATAGTGCCAACCATTGCTGATTGCAGCGCACATTCCAACAACCCATTGGAACATGTACATATATCCCACATAATCCTTGCCGGGATTGACCAAGTGGCATGTCCTCATTACAATTCTTTACCAATGATATCAGTTGGAACTTGATATTGATACAATATATCAGTTGAGCGATAGTCAGTGATTCAATCACGGCGACTGAAAATCACGAATCACGAATATCAGTTGATGATATGCATGATATATTACACATACGCCATGTATCACAGTGGCACTAGTAAGAAATAAATGATATTCAATCACTGACTTTTACAATATCGAGTAGCAACTCATATTCGTGATTTTTCAGTCGCCGTAATTGAATCACAAGTAGTGAAATATCGCTCAACTCTACTTCACACATTTGATCAAATGCGTGATGTGACGGAGAAACGACGGATGTTTTTGGCGATTTGACCAAAAAACTTAAAAAGTTTTGATTTTCGTCACATCGCTTCTTCTTCCTCGATGTGATTTTTATTTTTTCGTTCTGAACAGACATATGTGATTTGGGTTGAAATTTCAAATCCAAATTTGACGAAATGGATTTGAAAGATGTGTGGGCAAATGTGTGAATGGTGTTTTAAGGTGGACTTTTTTCAACTTCGAAATCTTTGAGAATTAATTCCAAATAAATACAGAATATGGCGTGGATTATTTACCACAGATGATTTGACAGTGAAGTACACCCTTTAATTCCTTTTTCACTTCGAAAAATATACGAAAGTAAATTATATTATCTACAAAAAAAAACGTTTTACTTGAGACATTTTAAGAGACTAGTTCCTAGGGAGCGAGAAAATTAACAAATTTTATTGCACGAGAAAATTAACAAATAAAGAATGCCAAGGGTACAATTTTCTTCGAGCAGGCGAACCAAAAATGCTACCGTTAAGGTAACCGGTGAAGTAAATGGTCTCGCCAAGGATTTATATGGTTTCCATGTGCTTGAATTCGGTTATAAAGCCAATTGGTTGCATATCGGCTGGTCAACATTTCAAGCCACAGAGCAAGGAACACGGTGCACCCGATGAAGAGAATTGTCATTTGGGCGATTTGAGCAGCATTGAATGGTCGGGCAGTGGCACTACTAAGGTCAACCTTATCGTTAGCAAGCTAATTTTGAGCGGTGCCAATAGCTTTATCGGACGTACAATTGTTGTGCACGCCGATCCCGATGATTTGGGCAAGATTGACCACGAGCTGAGCAAATCCCCTGGTAATGCTGGTGCATGAATTGTTTGCGGCGTTATTGACTTTTGCAAGATCTAAATATGGAACAGGATATAATTGATTTACAAACATACGCTAGCTATTAAAGACCACATAAAATAACCAATGTAATCATTAGAATTATATATGCTGCTCTAGAAGTGTTACTTTCCTAACGAAGTTAGAACTCCCTGGGTTTAATATATTCATGTTGGATAATAATTTGAATTATTGAAGTTGAATTTGAATAAAAAAGCTTTCCGCAGTCACACAAGACTCAATACGGAGTTAACATTAACCTTGTTTTTGGTCAAATAGTCAAGATGAGATTAACTTACAAAAAACTAAGCAATCTCGGCACAAGTTACATTAAAATTCGTCTCATACACTATACTCTACATCGATCTGAACGGGACTCCAGGGTCGGTCGATTTTCAAGCATATTGTTTTTTATTGTATATATATAAAGGATTTATGATAATCACCATTCTTTTACTAAAAAAATTAAATGCAATTTAGCTCAAATCGAACAAAAAATGTAGAAGCTATTCAAAAATGAATGAAAAAAATCTAATTTCTGTATTTTTATATATTTATGATTCCAGTTAAAAATCACATTTTTGTTCAAGCTTCTTCGTTTGTGTACCGCGAATTAGCATCCAACTATAGTCGGCCACTTTTCCTTCCTCCCAAAAACTATTATAAAGTTTTTCAATTGTTGCGTTGACCTGGTGGAAACGCACACTCAGGTCAAAGTTCAGAATCTAGGCTCAAAAATACATGGTAAAAGTCACAGAGTAAGAGGCACATGAGATGAGGCCCAAATTTTGGAAACTATTCTTATCTACGATATTAAAAATGAATTATCATGTGTTTAGCAGTTGTATTAATCATTATAATGAGGCGCTTTTTTTTTAATTCGTGATTAAAAAATCATAATTAAAATCTCTTGCATAAACTAAATATATATGGGAAATTTCAACGGACTTAAAGTAAAGCGATTCACATCAGATTTTATTGAAAATACCATAGAAAAAGTCGAAAATGTGACTTCGCTTTCTTTCCATCTTCATTCTACTTTATGTCTATCTGAGAAGGCCTAAGGATAGTGTAGCCAAATATCTTATTTAGTCTTCAAGGTTTTGGTTGTTCATTTACTACTAGACTACGACACGAACATAGCAATATATATTTTACTTTTGATAGTACTCAAGAATATACTTGTATATTGTATTTTATGGGGTCTACCACGGCCTCTAATGTATTTTTAACACGTTTATTACCTTTTTAATTCGTATTATAGCGTTTTGATATTATAAAACTAAAATATTAGATTAAAGCGTTTATAGAACGTTTTGATTTTTATTTTTTTAAATTTTGCACAAAGCACTTTTGCTTATCAAGAAAACGATATCAAGAGTGTTTATAAAGTATGCGAGCGATTAACTTTGCTTAAATTTTGTGTAATTAAACTGTAATGACACTTTGTGCTCACTTGAGTTGTTTAATATTAATTAATTAATTAATTAATTAATCAATTTTATTATTTTATATAGTTTAATTTATTAAAAATTTTTGCATATTTAAATTAATTAACGTTACGTAACGTTTGATGTAAAGCACTACGCTACGTAAACGCGATAAATGTAACAGCCAATACTAACAGAGACGACAAACAGACCCAGATACCTTCACGCGCGACCGCTTCTAAGCAGACTAACTGAAGTTTAAGGCGTTCAAAGCGTTTTTGATGCCGGCAAAGAGTTTAAGCGTCAGCAAAGAAGCTAACAGCGGCGCTGACTGTGACGTAAACATTTTAGCCCAGTTGATTAAAAGTTGAATAAACAACAACAAATGGCAAAAGCTTGTTCAGCGCTTATGAATGAATAGACTAGCTAATAACAGCCGCTGTTACGTTACTGATAACAATCGACGACAGAAACCCGAAGCGAAGCGATACGAAAATGTTAAATGTATTTATGATCGATCGGCAAATGTAAAGTTAATAAAAAGCAAAATCAGCAGCTGACTTTGCATTGATTTTGAATGATTATTGCTTTTGCAGAGTGATTTTGTTGTTGTTGTCGCTTTTTTTTTTTAATTACAAGCACTTGTTGCTTGCTTTTGTCAAATACAAATTTGCATTTGAATCTTTTACACTTTTCCGACATTGTTTTTTTACATGTTTGATCGTGATGAGTGAGTGCATGCTTATTTTTTTATTTTTGCTTTTAACATCACCAGTTCTTATCGTGCTGATTGCTTACTAGTTCCTAACTATTCATTGTTCAATATGTATTTTGAATTCTTGATAAATTCCTGCTAGTTGTTCGCAAAATAATCAAAATCTGATTCATTATTTCTGATACTTTTCAAATCATAGAACAACAACTTATCATGGAATACATATTTACTTTAATGTAGAATTCGAAGGTGTTTTGCACTTGACTTTTAATTTACATTTAATAAAAAGGCCATGTGTAATTTCTTCAAATATTTGTACATCGTAACTTTGATCAGGCTGTTTAGAAAAATCGATGTTGGTTTACCATAACATGCTATAGGAAATGCTAAATGGCGTAGTTACGAAATAGTCTCTATAAATTTTACAGGGGCGGATCCAAAATGCTCTCTTGGGAGGAGAACTCTATTAAAAAATCCTCTTTAACAGATAAAAACATAAAAAAAGTGAAGAAAAATGCGCTCGACCATCGCCATTTGAGCTTAAAAGAAATTGTACGTCAATTTTCACGAGTCCGTTCGTTCGATTTTGGGGGAAATTTGGGCATAAGACAGGTCACCGCTCTGCTCGTTCCAAAAGAGATGGATTCTATACAAAACCAGTACCGAATGTTACCGATTTTAAGGCCAACACTGCGAAAAATGAGATATTTCAACCATCGCACTCATGATTTGGTCCCGTATGACTTTTTGTTCGCGAAACTTAATTTTCCGTCGATCGTGGTCGTAAAAGAAAATTCTTGCAATGAGCTGAAGGCTATACCGGAAAGCGCCTATAAAACGTGTTTCGAATTTTTGTTTTCAAAACATTTTTCGAAGACTGATAAAAACCTTGGCAAATGTGTTTTGCATAAATGGGGATGATTTTGAACACTACAAAATAAGTTTTGATGGCAACGTAGTCATTCCATATGTTACAAAAATGTTTTGAGGACTCTACTCCATGGGGAACGCAAGTATTTGAATGGCAAGAGTTGAGTTGAGTGGTATGAAATCGTAAATCAAGTCGTCCATCCACCTCTGTTAACGACAAAAACATCGAAAAAGTGATGGAAATTGTGCTCGAAAATCGTCGTGTTGGCATTGGAAAGATAGCAGAGGCACTGAACATCTCTTATGGATCGACTTAACGCCAGACTTGTACCAAGAGACCTGAATTTTTTGCATTTTTTGTACATTCCAGCTTGATTGGGTCGGAGTTTTTGGCCAAACAAGAAACAAACCACCGTATTCGCCAGATTTGGCACCATTTTCCTATTTGCGCAACTTAAATATCCGCTTCGGTGAACGCGTCATGAGTCGATTGAGGACATAATGTCCAATTGCGTGGCACGTCGTCTGTTCGATATTCCGGGCTGCTTGTCCCAGTCTCTTCAAGGCGAGTGACCAACACAACCGACGAATTGTTGCGCAAAAAAATGGAAATAATTATTTCGCGTTCTTGCGGAGTAAATCGATGGCTTGTCGATTTGTATTCTGCGTTAGTTTACTTCACAAATGTCAAAACCGAATTGACATTTGGCGCCATTTGCAAAAGTTATAGCGTTTTACAATAGGGTGATTACTTTTGCTCCACCCTGTATATTTAAACTAATTTGAACTGAGGTTAATTAAGTTTAATTTTACAAAATCCCAGTACATTTGAATGTAGATCCGGAGTAGACCATAAGTCTCATGCGAGCTACCATTTGGTGCGATTCGTAGCAAATGGTAACTCCAATTTTTCACTCCAATTAAGTACATTTTTTTCACACTGCTACAAATACGCGTATATTTTCTGAATTATGATTGAGAGAGAATGCAATAATTTTTCACAACTAATTTCATAAAGACCATTCAAAATTGGTTGTTGTGTCACATAAAATCGATGCTCTGCGGGAATATCATGAGATTAGGGCAGCCTAAATTAAATTTTTAAAACCGAAATAATTAGTTAAGTTCTGAGTGTAAATACCGCCGGAAATGTGTAAGGGATTGCTCGAAAATTATCGCAAAAGGATCGACTGTTGCAATAATAAAAATATACTAATTCCATCAAAAATATAACTTTATATGTGTTCTACTAACGTTTTATTCGCGGCTCTTTTTTAACGCTCTCAGAAAGATGAAAAAGTTATTCAATTAGGGAACGTAAGCTGAAATCAGAAAATAAAACATCCATAAACTATTTTTAATACATCTTGTTTTAGTACAATTTTTATTTTTTTTTTTTTTTTTTTGCTTTTAATTGCATATTTTGTTCCGGGTTGCTTTTTATTTGTTTATAAGCATTTTAAAATCTTGTCGCATTGGGTTTTGTATGATTTTAGTGCCATTTTTTTATTGCCCATAACTCAATTGCTTATAATTATTGTTTATCGTTTATCGTTTATGATTTTTGATTTTTTTTTTTTTTGTATACCATCATAGTGCGAAGCCCAACACTAACTTTTGTGCTTTTGTATGATAAATCTATATTCGGTATGTCTTCTTATGACTTCTTGTGGGTTGTCGTTACAGCAACATATACTAATGGGCATGACTTATCCACTTTTTGGGGTATCCGCCAAGTACGTTGCTTCCCCGCCACCCTACACCATGCCTTTACATTTCTGATTTTAGAAAATTCGACGTAGTTTTTATTTATAAACTAGACGGGCCCCGCGGCGTTGTAAGCGAGAGAAAGAGATAAAACGCATTTCTATATAGTTTCCCCATCCTTTGTGTCCTCTTTGTGCTATGGTTCGTACGTCCACACTACTCTATCGTCATATAAAATTTTTTGTTGTTATTGTTGCTATTTTTTATCTTCATTTACGTTGCTGTTGTTGTTGTTGTACATTTGGCTGCTGTTGCTGTAGCTGTTGTTGTTATTGTGTTTGATGCCGGCAACGCCAAAGAAGAGAGAATGTAGAAGTAGTCAGTAGCAAACGCGCATGGTAGAATATACACATATGTACATACATATATACATATATATATAAAAATTAGAAATTAATAAAAAATGAAAAAATTAAATAAAATTTCTAATATAACTAAGTAGCCTAAGTTACTCCTTATTACATCAGCTATCTGCCAGTGTAAGTCCCGTCAAAATCGGTCCAGCCATTTCAGAGATTAGCCGGAACAAAGAGACAGACAGACAAAAATTGTTAAAAAAGTGATTTTGGTATATGTACCGTGTACACATACATATGCATTTAGTAAAAAGCGGTTATTTTAATATTACAAACAGACACTCTAATATTATTTATCTGTATAGATTTATTTTGCATTATTTTGCAAATTAAATATAATTCACGAAAAGTTCATACGATTTGTAAAACTGAATATATACAAACTATGAACGCAAAACTGTTAATATTAAATATTTTGTCGAGGAAATTAACCTTGATCCCGACAAATGTGTACGACTATGTTTTGACGTATGAGCTAAAAAGACGGAAAATTTATGATCCACAGATTATTTGGTTAAAGTTTATATGCTCACTGCCGCGTAACAGTCTAAATTTGGTCGTCAATGATTGGAAGAACAATTCCCGAATTCCGAAACACCATTTCAACTATAAACCACATTAATAACTCATTCAAAGAATCGGACATTCGAAAACAATGTGTGCCAAATATTTCCTCATTTTCTGAAACACGGTGTTTGGAAAACTGTGAAAGCACAAGCGGTTCCAAAAAAATATTTTGGAAAATGAAGAATATATCTTTGCACGAAATAGTCTGAAATTGCTACTATTTTCCATTATTTTAAACTTTGAGCGCCATTTACTGGTAATTTTTATTCATCATGAGCATTAGGCACAATATTTAGAAAGAATATTAAATTTTCATTCAAATGGTCGTTAATTCATCCAAATCGAATAAAAATTGAACAGTGTTAACCGTTTCCTGTGGTCTGAAATTCTCGTATGGTTTTTTGGTTTTTGATTTGACACCCTTAAAAATTTATGTAATTCATATAATACAGCAATAAAACATGGTTTGATCAAGTTTTTAATATCATTACAATTGATTTTAAATTGCAAAAAGGACCAGAATGCATCATTAGTTCAGCACTCTGAGAATTGTGAGTCCAATTTAGCCGCAAAAGTGTAAACTTTGGTTGACGCGGACAAAAATTTTGAATCAAATTTAAAAGAAAATGCTTCCATCACCAACCATTGATGTTTTCACGGTAGGCACTGGGAGACAAACTACACTGGCACTCATCTGCAATGAAACAAATTGGGCAAAAAAGCAGCACTTTGTACAATGGGACAAATATTTCAAATTATTGATTTATGTATACGTCGAAAGTACGGCATGCCCTCATTTGTATTTAGTGTTTATACATCTACGTCTAATAATTTTAAAGATGAAACGTTTCTACTTTGAAGATACTCGTAGGACACCGCCCATTTGTCCACTAAAACTAATTTCTCCCTGCACTCTTTATACATATTCCAATTTTCACGCTTCTATTTAAAATATTTTTAAACATATGACGACTTTCCGATCCTTGAAATGCTTCTTATTTCTCCCCTTCTATCGCTATCTGTGTCAAATAGTTGATGAGAT
Organism: Leucophenga montana; assembly: GCA_035044765.1. Lineage (NCBI taxonomy): Eukaryota > Metazoa > Arthropoda > Insecta > Diptera > Drosophilidae > Leucophenga > Leucophenga montana. The sequence continues at coordinate 334,224 of JAWNNQ010001706.1, forward strand.
ATGAGTCACCGCCAATTTTTTGCAAATGATATATAGCCTATCTTCTCCTTTTCGCCTTTCGGCTTGTTTAACTCAAAAAAATTTGAATTTTAATGTTATATAGCTGCATTGTGGGCGTTTTGTGTACGTGACATCAAAACATCGTTTAATAAATATGATATGAGTATATATCAGGAGAATTTAAAAGTCTAAACTTGGCGACTCTATCTTTTATGGTCTCCGAGATCTCATAATTCAAAAATATGAAGAAGGGTCAGTCAGACGGACATAAAACAAACAGTGTAGTCTTTGGATTCACTTACTCACATCCCTCTTTCGCACTTTAACTGCAACTTCATCATTCATACATACTAGAGCACAAACCATTAAAATCTACATACATTTTTATGGATTAAGAAAAGAGGGAAAAGAGAGAACTCAACCAATTCACTCGTTTACTCTCACTTGTACTCATTGTAACTTGAAATCTTGAATCTTGAATTTAGCTTGTTTTTAAAGTATGTGAATGCAATTTTTGGTCATTTCGAATGCAATTTTCCAAGGCTCTATTAAATACACAGATCCCATTTAAGTTTGAAACTAGTGAAACAGATTTACAACTTTTATACAGGCCTGTTCCGGTTTTCACTTTTGAGATGATTTTACGAAAACGAATTCGATAAAATTGTAAATTTATCACGTTTGAGATATGATTTCACTTGGCAATGATAAATTGCAATTCATATTACACAAGGAAAGTGCATGCAAATCGTAAAATCATCTCTTACTTGAAGAATTTATCAATTTATCAAATTTCGCAAAATTTCCCCTAAAGTGGTCCGATAATGATTTCACCGACAAAAAGATACAAATTTCATGAGAATTTTGTGGACATTTTAATTGCGCTATAAATAATGTAAACCAATCAAGTACGCATTGCATTATATTATCGTTAAATTACATTGTCTATTTATATGAAGATGAGCTGCTTGTTAGACACATTGGGATTTCCCTTTTCTACTTAAAAGTTTTTACTGTGACCAAATCGATCAATCAAGTGCATATTATTCACGTTACAGAATATACATATTGAGAAAATCAACTTATGTGTCTGGTCTAGATTTAGATTTTAAGTAGTTATTAATCTTAATATAAAATAGAACTGAATCATGTGTATTCATACATTAATACATGTTGGTTCTAACCGGTATGATTCGAGAAGAATCGCTAGGGCAAAGTCGTAAAATTTGGCCAAAACAAAAATTACATTGTGAAAATTACCAAAGCTGTCTCAAATTTTTTCGTGCATTAATTTGTTTACCCCTTCTCGAACTTACAGTTCAAACGTTTCTAAGCATACATCATGGCTATAAGTTTAGCACAGCTAACGACTACGTGATCATGTGGAACTTCAAATGATGCTATTGCGAGTAATTTAAATATAAAAATTATATTGTATAAAAAAACACAAAGAACTACTGGCATACTAAAATATTGTAGGCTTCAAATGTACATGTGTACATATGTTGAAGTTTTATTGCTTCCAAAAACAGAAATCATTTGAAAAATATTATAGATCATTTTTAAATTGTGAAATATTTACTTATTTTACAATGTGAAGTGATAAAAACAACAAAAACTTTTTATTCACAAAGCATGTTAAGCTACGGAGACAATTGCTTCGGCTTCTTTTGTTGTTTTGTTAAATAAAATTTTACATCTATACTTAATATTACAAAGAGGTAGAGTTTGTGAGTTTGTGACGTTGTATGGGGTAATCTCCGGATCTACCGAACCGATTTTAAAAATTGTTTTACCAATAGAAAGCCACGTTATTTGTGAATAAGATAGGCTATAATATATGATGGTATACACATTAAATTAACGCGATTTTAGTATTTATTTCATTTTTATTTAAATTTTTATTTTATTAAATTATTTAATTATTTAAATATTTGATTATTTGTTAATAGATATATGTACTTACGTCTTATTGTTTCCATAAAAAGTTATGAAAAAATAACGTCAGTATGCCTAAAAGAAAATCACAACTATCTACACATACATCCCAGACAAGAGCGGCTATAGTACGCCGAATGGGAGTGACTTTCTTTGAGCATGCACAGCGCCTTGCGAGTGCAAGATAATACAGATCGCAAGTGCGTGCTAGAGAGTCTAGCACCGAAAGGTCTCAGCGACTGGCTAACCATAGGCAGAATATGTCGGAAATACGTGATAGGGAGTCTAGCACCGAACGTTCGCTAGGGGAAAGAGTGGTAGAGGGAAGGAGAGGCAGGTGGAATTATGGGTAGGGCTATGGGGGAAGGAAAAGGTGAGTGTTGGGAAAGGGGTAGAAGGGAAAGATGGGAAGAGGGGAAGAGATGTAGGGAATGGGTGGTACGAGGGGTAATGGCAGGGGGAATGGCTGCAACGCGCTGGGTAACATTTAAGATAGAGGGATGAAACTTGAGCTCATGAACGACAATATATTTTGGTACCAAATAATAATATTACATCTAATATAGTACGAGTATACAGAGAAGTTTTGAACAATTAAAATAAACATAATTTATTCAATCAAAATCATTTCATTCACTCATTTGAAACCCGGTAATATGGCCAAATTGGAAGGAGTTGCAGGGGGGAGGAGTTGGGGAATTGATGGTTGGGTAAGAATTGGCAGGGAAGGAGTGACAGTGGTGAAGGAGAGGGAGTTGGAACGGCAGAAACGCGCCGGTTATTAACTAGTTTTGAAATAAAATTTAGAATCATATCCCATTGTACAAAAGATTTCAATACACAAAAATAAAACTAAGCAAGCGTGGCACATACAAAAATGCTATATAAGCAAGCACAACCTGAAGTCTATTTTATTCTACACAAATCGCTCGAAGGAGCAAGACTATAAAGTGAACAATTAGTTTTAAGAATAAAGTGTTTTTTTTACATACTATCTATCGACATATATAACATCCGATTTGTGCGTTGAAAAAACATGGATGGATGGATGATGATGACGGATTCGAGAAAAAAAAACACTACGTATAAATTCAATATTGATATAGGAAAATGAAAAACATTCCTGGCATTTACCCTTCCAGCGCATGTTGATGTCGATCAAACTTTAACATGGTTCCATATACATAGAAAAACAAAAATGTAAGAACGAAGATAAACTAAACGAAAATTAATTAATAACTTCTTGAATTTCAGATTAGCTTCAATGGAATATTTATACTTCCGTCCGAATATTTATACTTCCATGATATTTCTGTAATAGCAAGAGCTTATATTTTATAGTTCCGACTAGACGTGAGTACAAAAGTTAAACCAAACCAACTTTTTCATATTGGTAATATTTTGCATTTCAGATTGTTTTCAAGAACACTGACAATACAACACAACATCACCGCTTGAATATATTTTCTAAATTAAAATTATATTTTGTATTAATAAAATTAAATTATATTTTATAACGAAATTCGACATTTTATCGTGCATAATATATTTATCAATTTTGCAGCACATTCCTCTATTGCTTTCAGTTTTTTCATAAATTGCACATAAAAATGTTTTACTTCATAAAAATTGCATCCCTACAAAATTGATGTACTACAAATTTTGTTGTCTACTTTATTTTATGAAAACATTGTCACTTTGGACAACCACCTCTGTCAGCAGTCGTTTGGCCACGTGTAAAGAGCGGACTATTTGACTGATTAATAAACGCCCGCTACCCAGAACAGCTGGAAATTTTTCTCTCAGACGTACGAATGGACGGACGGATATGGCTAGATCGACTCGTCCTATTGAAGACGCTATCTCGTATAGTCTCAGAGATTTAGACGGACATATCTATATCGACTCGTCGTCTGATGCTGATCAAGAAAATATAGGTTTTGCCACGCCTTCTTCTGCCTGTTACTTGCATTTGCACAAACTTATAAGGATAAACTCTTTTACCGTATGGGTACAGGTATAAAAAGAAAACAAACTTTTTTCAAGCTATGATCATTTGAAAAGTGGGCGTGGGAAGCGTTGTAAGCGTGGCACCCACAAAATTTAATAAACTTGATCAGCGTTTGGTCAAGTTGAATCTAAATGATTAAGATTGAAGTATCTAGCTTTTATAGTGTCTGAGACCTGTTTGTTCATACAAACCAGACGAACGAAAAAACAGACGGAGATCAAATCGGAATCGTCTCAGCTTCCCATGCTGATCAAGAATATATATACTTTAAAGATTCTGCCATGCATCCTTCTGCTTGTTACATACTATATACTGGGTGTCTCAAAAGAAAGTTCACTTTTGATTTGCTGATTGCGTGAACGCAACGGACCTTTCGATTCGGAAGCGTGCTGTTGCTTTAAACGTGCATAGATCATCATTGTTCCGCATTTTACACAAAGATTTAAAGCTGCACCCCTACAAAATTCAGTTGGTGCAAGAATTAAAGCCTCTGGATGCTGGGCAGAGGCTTGAATTCATAAACCAGATGATTGAGCGCTTTCCAACGTTTACCAACATCTTGTTTTCGGATGAAGCTCATTTCCATCTTAATGGACATGTAAACAAGCATAATTATCACTACTGGAGTGCAACCAATCCAAACACACAAACATCAGAAACCCCTACATTCGCCTAAAGTGAAGCGTATGGGCTGCGATGTCGGCGCGAGGAATTATCGGCCCTTACTTTTTGGAAGATGAAAGAGGACGCACAGTTAAAGTGAATTCAGAGCGTTATGTGGAGATATTAGACAACTTCTTCGTGCTTGAATTGCAAAACTTTCCTGGTTATAACCAAAGAACATGGTTCCAGCAGCACGGAGCAACTTCACACACATACAACAGTTCTCTACCACGAGTTCATGAAATTTTTCCTGGCAAATTGATCTCCAGGAGAGGTGACATAAATTGGCCTCCACGAAGTCCTGATATAACCCCTATGAACTTTTTCCGTGGGGTTATGTCAAATCTAAAGTTTACGGCAACAAACCGACTTCCCTGGCACAATTAAAAGGAAATATCCGTCACGAAATGGCAGCCATCACGGAGAATACCTGCCGAGCCGTCATACGAAATTTTAGTGCTCGATTAAATGAATGCCGTGAATGCAACGGTTTACATTTGGACAATATCATTTTTAAGAAATAAATTCCCAAAGTGTGTATTTTAATATGTAATAAACAGTTTTCCAATAAACTACTTACTTTTTTTTTATCGATTTTTTAAATGTGAACTTTCTTTTAAGACACCTTGTATTTCCACAAACTTGTACACTGTACTTTATATCATCTACTTTGGGTACAGGGTATAAACATTTCACAATAGCCTTGACCCATTTCAGAAAAACAAAAAAAAAACAAAATGTTTGTCACTTACTATTCCACACCTAAAAATTACTATTACGAACATAAAAATATACGATATTATTCTGAAGGTATAAAATATCAGCATGTTTACCTTTTAAATTAGTACAATATATGTACGTGCTTCTAATAGATTTACGATAACTCTCTCTATTATAAATCTATGATATATTAGATTAAATCTTTGTTGTCTGCATTGAAATATTTTTTTTTTGCTTTTAATTTCGTACAATTTTTGTACTTTTACTTATCTCAAAAACGATATCAAGCGTGATGATAAAGATCGCAAACAGTTTTCTTCACTTAAAATTTTTTATATTGAAATTAAATCTTAATTTGTTTTTTTAGACATGCAATTTGTGCACATTAAGTTCTTTATTATTTAAACAAAACTTTTATTGTACTACTTAGTTAACTTTCTTAAACATTCAAATCAACGTCATATCGTAAAACGTAACGTTTAATGCAAAACACTACGTAAATGACAACGTAATGTAACGCGTGCTCAGCACTTTTAACAGTAAATATTAACAGAGACGACAAACACAACAGAAGAATTTACGCGCGGTCGCTTCTAAGCTAAGCAAACTAACTGAATTTTAAGGCATTCAAATCGTTTTTGATACCCGGCCAAAAACTGTGACAGAGACGTTGACAACACAACCTTTGTTTTAGCCCAACTTCTTTTTCACAAATACAAATACCGAAGAAAAATAGCTAACAACAGCGCCAATGACAAACGATGCTGTTGCTGTTATTGTTGTTATTAATAACAGTCGATAAAAATCGAAGCAGTAGCGCGTAGCTTGATCGGCAAAGTTAAATGCTGACTTTGCACTGATTTTGCGTTTGCTGTTGTTATACCCTGCAGCCAGTGGCTAAAAGGATATATTAAGTTTGTGTAAATGTATGTAACAGGCGGACGCAGACGCCATAAAGTATTTATATTCTTGTTCTGCATCAAAAGTCGAGACCGGCTGAAACGAGATCTTGGAGAGATAGAGATTTTAAGTTTTGATATTTCTATTCTCCTATTCGCTCTTCAGATAAAGTGTATTAAATGAACGTGTCCACCTCACTGTTACGGGTAGCCCCCATGGAAACCTACCACAATTATGAATTTTGTATGATGGTTTTGTTGTTTTTATAACCTGTACACAAAGGGTAAAAGTATATTAAGTTTGTGCAAATGTATGTAACAGGCCAGAGGCATGGAAAATCCCATAAGTATATTCTTGATCACCATTGGAAGTCAAGTTGATATAGACATATCCGTTTGGTTTCAACGAATAGATCTCGGAGACTATAAGAGATAGACACTTCAATTTTGGATATTTGGACTGTTATTTTCCCTCTACAGATAAGTGTTGTTAAATGAATATGTGTAGCCCCCATACAAACCTGGCACCCATTTAAATATTATCAATATGATTTTTTTTTTTTGTCGTATTGTAAATTACGATAGAAACGCTAAATTTTGTGTATCTTACGTCAATCATAAAAAACATATGCTGCATATGCCCAGATTACATCGCTATAAAGGGTAACCACATACAAACTTCCCTACATTTTAAGTTTTTGTATGCATTTTTGTTTTTAATTGTGCTAGAAATGTCAACTTTGATGTATCTTACATCAATACATATAAAATATGCCGCAGGCCCAGTTTGGACCACTTTAAACATGCCATACAAACCTTCTCCCCATTTTTTCATCAATTCTAATAAAATATCCCTCATTTGTCCAGATCGGACAACTAAATAATAAACTTTATGATTCATATAAGTAGCCTTAAGAAAGCGACAGTGTATCTCGAAGTCGAGCACACTCGACTGCAACGTTCTTTCTTGTTTTATTTTGCATTTTAGTGCTTTGTTAATTATAGGCACTTGTTGTCTGCGTTTGTTTTATACAAATTTGCAATTTTTTGTATTGTTTTGCCGATATGACATGCCGACTGCCGATATTGATAATGATGAGTTTTGGTTACGAGGGTAACTCAAGAAGTTTTAAACAGTAATGAGTAGGCTAGCTTTGGTAGCTCACTTAGTTTAATTTCTTTTTATACAAATTTATTTAAGCCGCCCTCGAAATTTTAAGTCACATTAAATATTTTTTTTATACCATGTACTGTAGGAACAAAGGTATAACCAGGATTGTGCAAGGGGCGTGAAAAATCCCTTAAAGAATATATATTCTTGATCACCATTGAAAACTGAATTGATTTAGTCATGTCCGTCCGTCAGTCAGTCAGTCTGAATGTATGGGACAACAAATTTCATATTAAGTGTATAAGAGTTAGAGACTTCAAACTAGGAAATTCAAATTATCATTTATTAGATCGCAGACTGAGTTTATTAAATTTTGCGGCTGCAAAGCCCTCAAAGCCCACCACGCACACTTTTCAAAGTTTTTCTTTTAATTAGTTGTACCCGGCGTGCGTTGCTAAATACCCTACCAAATGCTTGCTGTACATGTACACAGACAACATAGCATAGCTATACATACTGCTTATTCGCAAAAGTCTTTAGAATATGTTAAAAACACGATGCACTAGTATGAACTTTGCTGAGCTATCCCATGGGATATAATCGTGATATTCAAAGCCAAACTGATGATTGCGAATACCACTCTGGACGCCTAATGCACGTAATATTCTACTAAGGAATAATATTTCAAATACTTTGGAGAATGTCGGTAGTAAACTTATTGGTATATAAGACGAAACAAGATTATCCGGATTGCCAGCTTTCGGTATCAATACTCGTACAATCATAGCACTTTTCCACTAGTACGTAAATTGTGGATGGGAACCATGTTATTGAAGAGCAGATCTATCTTTTGGCTTTATTAGGGACAGCAGCGCATTATTATCTGTACACTTATAACCAGGGGCTTTACTTTTGTTGACTTTTATAGAGTATATACGATTATTATAGGTCTCAGTATTGTTAAGCCTCTTGCAAGAAATTTCTTGTGACTCGTAGATTACTTTCGCTTTTTAATAGAGACCCGAGTGGATCTGCTGATGCAGCTACATATACCTATATTACAGTTGAGCAGCTCGACCGCATCATCTAAGTGTTTAGCAGAACAAAGCTCCATGTTTGGATTGATTAGCTAGTCTAATCGCTGTTTGTGTGGCGTAACCTGGCAGCACTCTCGGCACGTTGAAAATTTTGCATTAAAAATTAACGGCAAGCAATCTAAGTTTACATCGTTAGAGTCCGAAATCAACAGATGCCTGAAGGGTATACCAACGTATGCAGCCAACTGCAACGTATCAGCAATCGTATGGCTTGGCGCACAAAACCACTGGGAGTCCATGGGCAGAGATATTTAGATAGATGTGCAGTGTGTAATTTAGATAGAGGCTATCGTAACTGTGAGACTGAAAATATATCAGACAGTTACGCGGTGCTGAAAGCACTAAGCTCAAACTCCGTCAAGTCCAAACTAATGCACGAGGCACTAATAATATTGAAGGAGCTCGGCAAATACAACAACGCCTATCTGCAGTGAGTGCCGAGACACAGCAATGTAGTAGGAAACTAGCTAGTCGTTAGGCTTGCCAAAAAAAAAAAAAAAAAAAAAACAGCGTCAACGCCAGTGATAGGGTTAGAGCCATTTTGTAGCATTGGGAGACACACTACATAAGAACAGTGAAATAAATAGTAGAGCAAAGAAGCAGCATTAGAGGCTATGAACCAAGGACTAAGGCAAACACAAGTATTCCTTGTGGGCTGCGACTCGACGAGCAGAACGAAAACAATGCTCCATGTAGGTAGAAACCATTTAAGATTACTAACAGGAATTCAAACAGGACACTGTAGACTGAGGAAACTCTTGTGTGTAATAGGTATATATTATTCTACTGAATGCTGATTCTGCGATCATGAGTAGTACACTCGTCTTTTCATCCTTGCGGAATGTGAATCAGTAGCCAGAAGTAGGTTTCAGGTATTAGACAGCCACTTTGTCATGGAGGTACAACTAAAAGGTTAGAACCTAGGAAAATATTAATATTTATTCAGCCGATTGAACTAGAGCAGGACATCTAAGCAAGAAGGGCAAACAATAGATCTTTTTAGACCGTTGGATTATAATATTCTAAATAATAATACAGTCGGCGTTGCCAGCACCTCGATATATGTAGGTGTTGTCAAAATAGGCACGACCCTTCGGATTTGATAGCCTGGAACCCCAGAACCAGTGTTTTGTACTTGTACAAATAAAGCATCTGCAAATAATTTTTTGATCATTTGCGTGCGACACAGATATTAAAAATTTTGTGAAATTCTTGGTAATTTAAAAAAATAACAAATTTTTTTATAAGATTTTCTGTTATCGCATCATTATTTTCTACATGTTTTATGATGTTTCAAAAAGATACAAGCTTCCGTAAAAATATGTGTAGTCTTGTATATAAATATGATTGAAGTCTCCCGAGAGATGTGCAGGAATTACGATAAGTCATACATAGATAAGATTTTTGTATGTCATACTTTCCCGTATTGATTGTTTGCTAATAGTTGACACTGCATATAGTACAGTTTATAATTATATTCGGAAAAATATGAATCGATTTCACATGTGCTGATACGAACATAAGTAATTATAGCGAGATGCTTACTGCGAATTTTTCTTACAAACCTTAACAATTTCATTTCACTGCTGAAAAATTATGCAACTACACAATTTTTATCTGAAATGTCTTGATGAGACTATTATTATCTACATAGTGGGCTAGTTTCAAAGAGATAGTACATCGCAAAACAAAACGAAGACGACTTAGAGAATAGATGTGTTCAATGTATAAAAATCCAGCGGCCTATTGAGTAATGAAAAATGTTTACCACAATATAGAAAACAAGGTTTTCAAATATATAATTGTTATTCTCAAAAAATACAAAATATATTATATGTGGTATACAAAATATAAACATTTCTTCTCGAAAAAAAGTTCTTACACTGAAAAGAAATATATATTTTACTATTAGTATAGATTCATGTCAAAATTTTTCTTTTTACAGACTTACAGATTCTTCTGCACGTTTCTGAAATCATTCATAACACAACGTTGCACCATTCCATTGTTTTGAATTTCTACATATACAAAAGTTACTTATGAAGACGCCAAAGCCAAATATGTACCAAATACGCACCAGATATCTTGCAGGTTATACACCGATTACGATTCAATAATACGCAGCACATGCACCAAGTCAGAAACTCCATTCCGCTTTCAATGTTCCTTAGTACACCCGTATATTTAAGACACAATACAATACAATAACATAAATTGTTTGGACTTTATACTTAAATCTAATTAGTTTACTTTAGAAGACTTGCTCGCTAGAGCTTATTTCGTTATTTGAGATCTAGAAACGAAACTACTCTCTTATATAGCATATTTTTAACAACCACGCTTGCTTAGTTTGATATTTATTATTTATTAACAAGTAATTGGACAATGGATAAAATAAAAATTTCTCCAACAAAAATACATCTTTTTATACAACACTTTTCAATTTTTCCGCTACTCAATACTGGTACTAAATTTTGAATACTGGCGTACCCGGCGTGCGCCGTTTTTGTTTTCTCTTATATGGTGGGCATAGCACTGCATATTTTTCCAGTGTAAAGCATTTTTGCTGGTACTTTTACTTATGCCATGGATGTTGAGCAGTGAGAAATTTGCACTCTACGACAAATCTTGGAGAAGACCCATGACTACAGTAAAAACGCATACCACCTATTTGTCGATTAAAAGACCCATGACTACAGTAAAAACGCATACCACCTATTTGTCGATTAAAAGGCCGTTTTCGACACGTCGCTAAGAACGAAGTTCTTCAACGTCCTATCTTAACTTTGTATCACATCATGATGACACACACAGCGTCAACAAGGTAGAAAAGAATATCTCTCTGAGCACTTTGATTGCAAGAGAGATTTCAGGCAGGGTGATGCTTTATATCATGCGAATTTTTTAAACTCTTGATGGAGTATATGCTACGCAAATGTACATAGATAGAACGGTCGGGCACGATCTTCCATAAGGAAGTGATGTCATCAGCATATGCTACTTGCATATGCTGATGACATTGACATCATCGGCATGTACGAATGGCTAGTGTGCAAGGCGTTTTTGTTGAGTTGGAAATAGTCACGGTGTACGAGGCCTAGCGGTATACGAGAAAATGAGTAATTAGCCATTCACCGATCATCGGTGCATCTTGGAAGCTCTATGAGTATGTAGAATTTCAATCTCAATGTTTTAGAAAACTTTGTCTACCTGGGAACGTAGATAATCAGCAAGAGCGTCAGACTGGAGATCAGACGAAGAATCGCGCTTGCTAACCGCTGCTACCTTGGGCTCAGCAAGTAAATTAGAAGTAGAGCCCTCTCTCGAAGTGAGACGCTGATAGTCCCGTTCCTGCTGTAAAGTGCAAAATAAAACGTCGTTACAAGTCATCGATAGTAAGATTCATCGTATCATTTTTGTTGCTGTTAAAAGTTTGCGATGAGTTTAGAATCCTCATGAACTATGCGCTGTACGATGGGATTGACATAGTCTAGCGTATATAATTTTAGCGGCTGCACTGGGCTGGTCATCTTATGCGGATGAACCCCGAAGCTACAGCACTGAAGAATTTACATGTGGAACCTAAACCTAATTGGTGCACGACATCGGAGAAGATGTTCGAACTTACTCTAGAAGATCCTTGTCTGGGAGGACCTCACCAAGCTTGCTATTTCTAAACACTGATACCGGTGCGCAGAAAACTATAACAGCTGGTCGCCTTACTACGTGCGGCTATGATCGATATGCGGTTGTAGTGTCTTTTACGTAAGTAATTACTTTAACTTATGTATCAAATAGTTTCAGATGTACACGTATGACGTTTTACTTTGGGGCGTGACATTGCCCACTGTTGTTAGTGGTACTTATTTAACCAGATGCTCTTTCATCTGCGTTAAATAAATAGCTGCTTAGATATGACGTATAATTTTGTTTCTCTTATGAAGTGACGTGGTATCGCCCAGTTTTTGATATGTAGCCTAAAATCTTCAACTAAACGGTCAAAAAGATATGACGCATCGGTTTTCCTCATTTATGGCATAGATTCGCTTCTGATGTAATGTAATTTAGACTTTTTACCTATATTAAAAATTTAATAGATACATTCATTCATTGATGTAATGTACATATAAACGACTACATTCGACGAGGACGTGTTATGTTAGTGTAGAAGAACTAACTTGCAAGATAATCTTTGTTGTGAATAGTCCTAAGCATTTTATTTATCCCATTGTACAATTGTGAAAATATTAAAATTTCAAACTAAGCAAGCGTGGTTATTGAAAATATGCTATATAAGAGAGTAATTTCGTTTCTAGATCTCAAATAACGAAAGCAGCTCTAGCGAGCAAGATATACATATAAAGTGAAAATTATTAGATTTAAGCATAAAGTTTTTAAGTATAAAGTCTAAAGTCTAAACAATTAAATTTATGTTAAAAATCCTGTGCTTCATTTTACGAGTTCTGTTAAAGGAGAAAAAACACTGTGGTCCATTTTACGAGTTTGTCTAAATAAACATGCCTATATAGCAAGACGGAGATTCTTTATTGGTGTTCTTCATCTTTGGTGCACAATTTGTTTTTTTAATGATATATATATACAGACATGGTGCGTATTTGGTACATATTTGGCTTTGGCGCCTTTATAATCAACTTTTTTATAGCTTTAAACTTGAAATGAATGCGCCGTTAAAGAGTTTTGGGTATGAATGACATAAAAAAAACGAGAAAACAAAATATTGTGAAAAGTATAAATTTTGACATAAAGCTAAATTTATATAAAAATTTATTTCTTTTCAGTATTAAGAAGATCAACTGAATCTGATGAGAGCGTTTATATTTTGTATACCACCTATATTATATTTTGTAAACCACCTACGATATATTTTGTAAACCACCTATTATATATTTTGTAATATGTGAGAACTAATTATATATTTTTAAACGAACTAAAATCAATGAATAAAATGCTTCTTTTATTTTGTATTAAAAATTTTCTATGCGGATTCTTGTCGCTGGATTTTTATATATTCAACACATTTATTCTGTGCAAGTCGTCTTCATTTTATTCTTGCGATACATTCCTGCAGAACTAGCCTACTATGTACATAGATAACAGTCTCATATGATATAAAAACTAGAGAAAAAATGTTTAGTAGGAAAATTTTTAAGTAATAAAAAAATAAAAAAATTTGGCTGTTGAAAATCAAGTGACACTTGGTCGAATCCGTTCTGATTCTTGATCTTTTATTACAATCTACGGTAATGCTGTCATTTAATCCAAATATCTTGTCGAGGCAGACTTCGTACAGCTTGTCATCAGTAGAAAAAAAATTCGTTAGCTGCTGCATTTGAAGTTAATGTGAACGAACGCCATATTATGTTTGATATTCCGGCTGAAGTTGCTGCACGCGTAGAGATTACCACATCCAAAGTGCTATCAACATCATCTATATTTCGCGCGATTGGCATATCTCTGCCATTTTAAACGAATTTGGTTCAGATCATGCAAGACACACCGATACGGGCACAGGTGCGTGTGTCTTCGGACCCAACACCAGGATCACTATTGCCTTGGGTATCTGACCCACAGTTTTTCAATCTGAGGTCCACGTCCACGGTCTATCAAAGCACTATCCTCTTGGGATTTCTCCTCGAGACTGATTCTTCAATGTTACGACATCCTCCAACAACTGTAATCGGCTGTAAAGTCTCGATTTGTTGGGTACCTGGCCTTATGGGTATCGCGGGCAACGAAAGTGCTGATTTACTAGCCAGGACTGGTTCGGCAACTTCTTTCATAGATCCGAGCCTTTTTACGGACTTAGCTGGGCTAAGTCAAAAGCTTTCATAGTAGATCGGTTTAAAAGCACTGCCTCCCAGTACTGGATACAATATACTGGTCTACGGCAGGCCAAGCTACTAACCCGTCCTATATACACAAAAACCAACGCACATCTCAATAGATCTGACTTGGGGTTGCTTTTGTGCTAGCTCACCGGTCATCATCCACTGAGATATCACTTAAATGAACTCAGAAGCAGAGTGCAGACTCTGTCTAGACTCTAGAGCACTGGTTCCCAACCTTTTCTTGGTCAGGGACCACTTTTAAATCATTCTTGTTAGCAGGGACCACTATGTAGGTGTAATAAAAATAAACTGTAATAATCAAACTGAAAATTTAATTAAAAACTAAATAGGAACTTACACAAAAAGAAATAGTAATATTTTTAGGATAAACTTCTGTAATTTTGTATTAATGTGATTTCTGAGCTTGCATCTTCTTCACGAGTTCGGTTTCCTAGGACTAATATTGTTACTCAAAACTACACGCAAATCAACACTTACTATCAAACGATTCCTCGCCTTGTTTTTAATTACCAATAAAGCAGAAAATCCTTATTCACATAAATAAAAATTTAATTTTAAAATCATTCACGGACCATATTTTGGCTTCTGCGGACCGCTGGTTGGGAACCAGTGCTCTAGAGGATGGCGAAACTAGTTTACATCTGCTTTGCAATTGCCTGGCCTTGGCTAGGCTCAGAATTGAGTAGATGTATAGACCCTTTATTACATCTGCTGATATCAGTAACAACTCGTCTATGCATATTCTCCGTTTCATTAAAGTGACGGTGTTTAAATGATTGTTTTCTGATTTTTTAAAGGGCTTTAAATTACAAAAAATAATATTTTAAAAAATATAAAAATTGTGAAGTGCATTTTCAGTAATTGAAGATCGAATAATGCAAAAGTATTGATATTGAAGCTGTGGTTTCACAGCACCTTCGTCTTGCAATCTTGAGCCGCTGAGCTATCAAAAACAAAACATGGCTCAAATCACCCGACTCTGCGCTCTACAAATTTCAGTGCCACTTAAATAAACGAGTTTC
Organism: Leucophenga montana; assembly: GCA_035044765.1. NCBI lineage: Eukaryota > Metazoa > Arthropoda > Insecta > Diptera > Drosophilidae > Leucophenga > Leucophenga montana. The sequence continues at coordinate 349,555 of JAWNNQ010001706.1, forward strand.
ATAGTTTTCAAGTATTTACATAAATTTAATTGTGTGTATGTAAGTTCATAACAAAAATAGCAAAAGCCTAACATTTTAAATATTTAAATATGTAATTATACAATACATGCTATGTGGGTGTAAATTAATTATATGTTTATGTATTTCTTAGAAAAAAAAATGTCAAACTTAACGCAATGCTCAACAATTGCTTGTAGGATTTTAGTTTACTAGAGGCATACCATACATTTTAAATGTACAAACAACAACAAATTCGGTGCCAATTTGTCTAAATGTTAACATGATTATTAATGAGATATTATTCTTGAAAAAATATATATAATAATATATGTATGTTAAGTTAAAGATGTGTGTGTGTGTGTGTGTGTAGTATATATAAATTACATAAGCTCGCCTTCGTAATGTGTAATGTGTACTATGTAAAATGTTTTGCTCAATTAATGTAACACTAAATATTAACAAATTGAATTAATCAAAGCTTCCGATAGAGTAGTGAAACTGTTGCATATATTACTATGTGTGACACAAAAAGGTAAACGGTCAGTGTGTGCGATATTATATTTTGAGCTGACATATTGTTAATTTTAAGAAGAAAAAAATGAAAAACTTTTAGCACTTCATGGCCAACTCGGATGTAGATGGCATCTCTGATCTGCGCGACATTACAATTCGCACACGTTCCTGCAGATAATCGCATATCGAGCTGAATTTTTGTTGACGTGCAACCTGTAGCGCCGTCAAACCCTCCTGATTCTTTTGCAATACATCAGAGCCCGCGTTCACCAGTTGTTTGCACACGGTCAGATGTCCAAACATGGCTGCTGCATGTAGCGCTGTCTCGCCATTAGGCAGCAAGCCCAAATTTGGACGTTGTTTTAATAACTCTGTGATAACAGCTGCATAGCCTTTATGCGCAGCCTTGAAAAGTGGCGTACCGCCATCGCAACGTACCGCATCAACTTTAGCGCCATTATATAATAAAACTTTACAAATATGATCGTGACCCATTTGCGCTGCAATCCAGAGTGGCGTAGCATTATCGACTCGTTTTATATCAGCGTGTGCGCCTGCTTCTAACAGCAACGAGAGCACAGTGCGATGACCATTCTGTGCAGCAATGAATACCGGTGTTGCACGATCCTGAAATGGCGAATGTGAAATAATTTATTATTTGCATTTAAAATTAAATTTAGTATATTCTTCCATCACTCACTTTCATGCAAACGTTTACATTTGCGCCGCAGTCCAGCAGCTCACGCACAATCTTCACATGACCACCTTGTGCCGCAACAAAAAGTGGAGTACCGCCATCCTGTGTGGTTTTTGCAAATTACTTAGTAACAGAGCGCAGCACAATATGTACATACATATGTATATTATATGATTGTCTTACCAATGATGCTGCATCCACTTTAGCTCCTGCTTTAACCAATATTTTTACTATATTCAGATGACCGCTCTGCGCTGCAAAGAACAATGCAGTTGTACCCGTATCCCGGCATTCATTTGGATCCGCACCCTGATAAAGTAACTCCAGCACGCAGTGTGAGTGCCCGCCCGCAGCGGCAAGTATCAGCGGTGTGGTACCAGCCTTAATGAATAGATAAATACAAGTAAATATGAAATATTTAGAGTGATTCGCATTTTATGTATATAAAAAGATTATATATATAGAGTATTTAAAATAGTGTTTATACCTCATCTTTGCAGTCAACATGCACTTTGCCGCTGTCAAGCACGCGCTGTAAGCTGATTTCATCACCGCGCAGTGCAGCGAGATGAAGTAGAACGTCCGAGGGAGTTTCTTTCTGTAATTACACATTATAAAGTGAAGATTATTAACATGGAACATAAACATGTAACAAGTTTTCAATGGAAAATGGAAGTAGCTTCACGATCAAAAAATATACAGAATTTATCATTTAAACGAACCAAAGTGGAGATTTTGTGAAAAAATCTTTTCTCGTGGTTGATTCAACTGGCATGGCTAAATGTTGGTACTATTCTGTCAGATGGTGCGAAACTTGGTAAAGAAGTTGGTGTTTGGCATATTTTGCGAATTGTGAATTATTATTATTATTTTTTTTTCTTTTTTTGAAGTTTGTCTAAAATTCTGTGTTGCCAAGAAAATTTCATTTGCTTTCAAAATTTTAAAGAAAGCTAACGGAGAATTAACAATGTCAAAAAACAGCCATACAAGTTTTACAAAAAGCTCAAATCGAACCGGAGTGTGGTTGATGATTTGCCACGTTCGACTGACCAAAATATCCAAAAAAAATAAAAAATATGCTTTGAAAATCGTCAGGGAGATAGCCGCCGACCTTGGGGTTTCGGTTGCACCTATGCAGAGCATTTTATTTCGGATCTTCATTACGTTTTTAAACTTCAACAAAAACAAGTAAAGTTTAAAGGAAATAGTTGACAATGCGTTGTCGGAGCCGTTGTGGAATAATAATAAGAAGGTTTTGGTCTGTTATTGCCTGCCAAGCGGTTGAAGCCTTTTGAGTCTTCTTAAAGTGGAGCTATTGTCGAGCAGGTTAATACCGAGGCTGATGGTGTGCCTGTTGAGCCGATTTTGATAAAAGCTGCTTAGTCTTGCAATTTCCAGGTGAACCGAAGGTTCCCCGAGTTCCTCGTGCATCACTTTATTGGTATGGAACAGGTGAGCGTTGGAAATAATCTTGAACGCCATGATTTTGAACTTTTGAATAAAGAGCAGTTGCTCTTGCTGTCAGTGCCCCAGATCGGGATTCTGTAGATTCATACAGGCTCTATTATTGCTTTGTAGACTAGAAGCTTGCTCCTCAGCCTTCGACCGATAAGCCATAAATGTTTCTTTAGACTTTCGTTGAGCTGCGTCCTTTTGGTGAGAAGCTGAGGACGCCATTTTAACCTTCTGTCAAGGACCAGGCTCAGATACTTGGCTGTAGCGCTGCTTGGAATGGTTGTTCCGTCGCGATGAACTTGGGGACAATTTCCTCTTCTAAGTGAAAAAGTCGCTTGAGTGACCTTCTCAGAGTTAAACAAAAATAAATGAAAATAGAAAGCATATTCTTCATTTTAAGAGATCCTAGCTCACAAAGCGCTTACTTTACTACTAAGGTAATACAATATATCTGTAATAAAGTCTATGATTTAAGGATATGTACGGGTTTTAATGCTACTGTGGTCCGATTTAGATCAATGTGGCATATTTTAAATGTGTTAACAAATATTAGCACCGTTCCAAATTTGTAGTCAGGACGCCCACCTGGTTCATTTGTGTATATGCCGTAGACGTCCAATGAGGATTGATATAATTACAAGTATTTTGTGGGGATGGATATTAGTAATAAACATACCAAATTTGATTTTTCTAGCTTTAATGATAAATAGAGCTAGATGTATGCACCAGAAAACCCCTATACGGACCAACACTGTGTGTGGGAAGCCATGTGATGTAGTGGCTATATTGATCTACGAGTTAAAGTTCGATATTTTAAATAGGTAATCGATAAGAAACGTCTATATCAAAATAGCAGAGCAGAGGTTTAGAAATAAAAAAAAGTAATTCATACAAAAAGTCGAAAGTGGGTGTGTAGTTTTTAGAGGCTGGATCTTTCAGAGGGTGTGGCATAGTAATTATTTATATGGTATAGCATTACAAAATGTTTTCAGTCATTTTTAAAACGATAATTCAAAATCTTAAGAGCTAGCGAATATACAAATTAGTTCGGTCTATTTTCAAAAGAAGGCTCTGGTTGTTCTGGTTCATAATAACAGCTGATTTCAGCAGTTCCAGAGAGTTCAGTTTATATCGTCTTGAGTTTTAGCAAAAACCTTGTTTGTTATTATGTTGAATACATCAAATTTTTTGTTAACTAAGAAACTAATTTGCTTTGTGCCTACGACATGCGAAGATAAAGAAAACTCGCGCCGAATACAATAATGCTATCTAGTGCTTTTTCAAACTATTTCTCAATGCAAAAACACTTGTGTGTGTCATATTGAAAAATGTACAGCACAAATGCACACACATGTGCAAATCATAAAAAGAATACAATTGTGCAGCAAATGAGTTAAAACGATTTTTAGACACACGACATGTTTTGACGGACGTTTCAATGTTTTTTTATTCAGGTACCCTGGCTATAAGGCATTGCGCTATAAAATGATTAAACTTAAAACACCTTTATTACCTTAAGTGACATGTTGCCGGTTTTTTGTTTATTGTTTGATTGATGTTGTCATTTATTCACATTGCCATACTTTTGAAGAAAATTTCATTGATCGTCTGATCTGTATAACAGTTTATGGTCGATAACTCTGAAAGAACATAGAATCAAATAGATAGTATTATAGTCAAGTTGTCTGATTTGTATGAAATCATATACAATATAAGAAAATATAGTTCGAGTACATGTTAGCATAAATGAAAAACAGTGTGATAGGCATCTATATTTGAACAATACTTTTGATACAACAAAACACCATTTACTCTAATCAATAGAATTTTGTTACGATCTAATGACGTCACAGAAAATCTGGTATTTACCCAGTTAGAAAAGCGCATGTTTTTAGTAATGGGAAACTTTGTTGACGAATAATAGCATGCATACATTAGACTTACAATCAATTTTTGTTGTTTGGGTTTGGGAATTTCTTTAAAACAAATTGGCATGTTATAAAAATATATGACAATATCTACTTGCAACTTAATTGCTTGTAGTAGTTTACTTTTAGTATTGTGTATTTAGTATACCATACGATTTGTAGCTTACGCTTTTAGTTTAGTTTGCTTTGAATATTATGTAAAATAAAAAAATGCTTAAAAAATAGATCTACTATAATTAATATGCAAATACTACACATGTTTACATTTCGTTTATTTGCAGGCGAGTTACGTATTGAAATGATCTCATTTGACATCTGAATTAGTTATTTATTTTATGCAAAACAAAAAAATTAAATTTCGCTAAAGATTTCAGCATCACTTGCCGCTTTGCAACCTCAAAAACCACAATAACGAAACACGCTACGTTCGCGTTCTGAATTCGACTAAACAAACCGACGAGAAATAGTCGACAAACTGAATCGATCGATTAGTTGATGGTTGTCGCATTTGTCTCAGAGAAAAAATTGAGGGAGTACTCCGGCTATAAAATATAACGCAGAAATGCAAATATAGTTTATCTTATACGAGTATACATAATATTAATCTTATTTTTCTCTTGGCTACGAACTATTTAATTTGTTGTACAAGGCAAATGTACGACAGAAATAAAATGTTTGAAGATGCTAGTCATATGGTTGCCACATGTTTAGAATACAGGACAAATTAAAAAATAATAATTTGAGTATTACCGAAGTTTCTATACCATAGATCAGCTATTCTCAGAGTTTCATACCTCCCATTAGATTTTTTTAAATAAGTAACTGTTACCTTACATTGTACATACTCGTATTATGATTATTAGTGCTTAAAGACATTTTTGTTTTATTGTAGGGGTCCGTCAAGTATTTCGCTTACCAAAAGGGTTCCGTCACCAAAAAAAGTTGAGAACCGCTGCCATAGATACATTAATTACCAGCTTGTTTTTTATTATATCTACTTATTATAAATCCGTACTTGATATCTCAAAAATTAAGATAAAGTATCATATATAGCTCATAATATATCGAGCTATCAATACATAAGTACATCATTGGATGTCTAGCATCTCCTCACCACCAAACTACGAACTTTTCGACCAAATAATAAACAAATTTGTTCACACTATATTTGTGGAGTATTATGTATACACAAAATCTTAAAAAAAGACAGTTAAGAACGCTACAGTCCGCTACAGTTTGCCCGCTACAGATACCCTGTACCAATAAAAAAAGAACGTTATCTTATCTCTCTATCACGTATCTCTCTAATATCAACTAAATAGCCTAATCGAAAAAAGCCCTTTTTTTTGGAAGTTTGTTTGAAGCTTCGCCTTATCGTGAGGAGAGAAACGCCCATCTTTATGTGCAACTCTACAACTTCTGAAGATATATGAGAGCAGTGGAGAAAGTGCTTCTACTCCGTAGCTTCGAAGTAGATAACACCAAACATTTGATCAACTCTTGGTATGACAAGGGTTCCCAACAAGCTACTGCCGAGTAAGACGCAGCCATCAGAAGAGCTCTGCAGTCGGGAGAAAAACGCCTTTTCAAACACAAAAAATCGAGCAAGAAAGGCATGAGCTTGAGGATGTTGAGATGTCATGCGATAGAAATGAAGTTCGAAAGTTTTATCAAAAGGTCAAGCGTCAGACCAAAGCCCGAGGTTTCTTTCTACAAGAACAATATTGGAAGTCCGGCTACAGATGCACAGGAATCAGTGAGTCTATGGGGAAGTCAGTTGTCTAACCTACTTGGGGTCGATTAAGCTAACAATACCATTTCTAAAACCACCAATTTATGATAGACTTCTTGTAGAGCCACCGGATTATATATTATCGGCTCAGCACTTAAAAAGTTGAATAATAACAAAGCGAATGACTGATGGCGGGAGAGTTGGTAAGGCTTATGCACTCACTCTTATGGAAAATATGGTCCGATGAATGCATTCCCAACAATTCGAATCTCAGTATTCTTTGTCCTATCTTAAAGAAAGGAAACCCCGCTGCCTGTGTGAACAACATTGTAATAAGTCTCTTTTCAATTGTATATAAAATTCTGTGCCGCGTACTTAGTAAACGACTGGAGCCACACACGGGTACACCGATAGGAAAGTATCAGTGTGGCTTCAGACCAAAAAGATCAACCAATGACCAAGTTTACACTCTACGACAAATCCAGGAGAATTAATCAAAAGACACACACCAGCTTTCCTCGTTTATAATGCTGCTGTCGGCTTCACCTAACCGAGCAATTTGGTTATAAGAGAGTTTTCACATATGGTGATCCTTTAACGTGCGGATTTTTAATCTCTTGATGGATTACGCCAAAGCTAATACGTAAAACGGTCGGGCACGATCTTCCATAAGACAGTGATGCTACTCACATATGCTGATGACATTGACAATCATCGGCACATGTGACGGCGAGTTAGTTAGGCGTTCTCGAATAACAGTAACGTCTCATGGACCTATCAGTGAACAAGGACAAGACGAAGTATTTGGTGTTCATTCGCAAACCATTGTCGCATCTTGGACGGTCTGTGAGGATGGAGAATTTTAACTTTAGCGCTGTAGAAAACTTTGTCTACCTGGCAACGGAGATAACGAGCAAAAACAACGTCGGCGTGGAGATCAGACGTAGATTCACAATTGCTAATTGATGCTATTTTGGGCTCAGCAAGCAAATAAGAAGTATAGTACTCACACGAAATAAGAAGTTAACAATATATAAGACGTCGACACTCTCGTTATTGCTGTTTGGCACAGACAACATCGGATGCAACGTCTTTGGAAGTGTTCGACAGAAAGATTCTTCGTATGATTTTTGAACTTATTAGAGTTGACGAAGAGTTTAGTATCCGTATAAACCACGAGCTGTATGATGTGGTAGTCCAGCACATACATCTGGCACGCCTCTTTCTGCCTGTTACATACATTCTCACAAACTTATTATACTCTTGCCTCTTTGAGTATAGGTTTTAAACAACTTCTAAGAAGCATACTTATAAGTTGAAGGACGCTCTTAACAAGAGCAAGACAAATTCAATAGAATTGAAAATTCAATACCACTCTTTATAAATAATTCATACTTCTATTGCTTATTTGGAATCACCTATAAATGTTCTTATATTCATAACTGCTGGTAATTAATAAAGTTTTTACTCTCGAAATCATGTTTGCTTAAAAATCACTCTCCGTTAAATACAATACGTCAGATATATTCTAAGAACCAATTGATACACACGCTCGTTAAATAAAACGTAAATGAATTTCGTGAGCTTGAAATACAGGTTTTTCCAAATGAAATGCACACCGAGAGAATTATTTAGTTTTTAAATTGATATACTAGAGCCAATCAGTTGCAGTTACAGAGTAGCATCGAACGGTTAAAATGTCGGCAACGCAAATATCTATACTATGTATTTGTCTACTATTGTTGTTTAAAGTAAGCATAAGCTATTAAAAATTCTCTGTGCAACTATAATTATTTAATTTTATTTTCTAAAAATATAATTTATACAGTTGACTAATACATTTCCTACACATGAAGCATCCGTAACTGAAAAAGATTCCAGAGCACAATTCGGAGATGAATTGAAAAGATTCAATAAATGGCAATTGCTTAATACTATACGCTATTCGATGGGTCACAGCAAGGAAATCTTCAGACAGACATTAAAGGAACTATCCGATAGCAAGAATGATATTTCTATTACGCCGGAAAAACTACAACAAATCTCGCGCTTTATAGAACATTGTGACAAACTACTTCGTTTGAATGCAAACGAGACAAACGTAGATGATACCAAGGAACCGGAAAATTCGGAATTGGGCTATGCCATAATGGTGGCCTCTGAATTTGGTAATATTATACGCCAGTATGTGAATACATCATTGACGCCGCTGACGAAGAAACTTTCGCCAGAGGAACAGCACATTTCGGATGTACTAAAGAAGAATGGACTGGAACCTTTATTGCAAACGGTTGACACACACGATGAGGAATACCATAAAGCGTTTATATCGAAAGTTCAAAGTTATATAAATAGTTTGAGTGCTGCGGAACGGGAACGTGATGCAAAGTTTATAGATGCGTTTGAACAAGTGAAAAATATAAAAGATCCAAAGGAGCGAATTAAGCCAATATTTAATTTGTTGCAATATTTCAATATGAATATTTCCGCAGAAAATTAAAAGTATTATAGTAGTTTGTTGTAATGTAAGATTTAAAAAAGTGTTAACAAGTATATTGCATTTTACTTAACTATTTTTGTTTGTTTGTTAAATTAATAATAATTTGATCCTGTTTGTATTTAGTATATATTGCAGTATTTTTAACTAGACTTAAGTAAAGTGCTGACGATTCAATTTTATGCAAGATAGTTAATGAGTTTGTAAAAGTGGCAGTCATCGAAAGCAAAGTAGCACTTCAATTTTGTTTTGCAATTTTTGAGCTAATTATGCGAATCATCTTCAATACTCAATACTTCAATACTTGTTATAATTTAAACTAAACTAAACTTGTTTGTTTGTTCAATTAGAATAAAACTGCATTTAAAATTGGAAAAATATTTGTTTTGAATAAATAAGAGAGATGCGTATGTGATAAAAAAAGCTTCTTGGCAAACCAAAAAAAAAAAGGAATTAAATAAATAAGAACAAGAAAAAACGTTAACTTCGGTTGAACCGAAGATCTAATACCAGTCACACGAAATTTTAAATAGTATTGTAAAACAACTAGTGGGCGGTACACGCCCACTAGTAGATGTGTATGAAGCGATGTAGTAGATGTGTAAGATGCCGCCATGTCGAATTTCATAGAAGATTTCCATACAAATACATAAAAGTGAGCTGTGGGTTTATATGGGACTACCTCAAAATGTGGGCGGGACACGCCCATTTGTATATTTATATGAAGCGGTTGTCCACTAAAATCCATCAAATAAAAATTCAAGCTACAATTGATTTGAATGAAGCATTTTTTCATAAAAAAACACAAAATGCACTGTAGGTTTGTATGCGGAGTACCCCCAAAAGTGGGAGGGTGACGCCCATTAGTCTATGTGGGTTAACCGGCTGTCTATAAAAAGTCACCATATCGCATTTCAACCTAATATTGACTTTAATAAAGAAGTTTTCTTACAAAAACAAAAAAGTGCAGTAGCTTTGTATGGGAGCTACCCCAAATAGTGGGCGGTCCCATCCATTAATGTATATGTCAAGCATCCGTCTACTTTAAGTTACTATATCAATTATTAAGTTGATATTGACTACAATAAAAATATTTTTCATACAAAAAGTCAAAAGTGGGCGGTGAGTTTGTATGGGGGCTACTCCAAAAAGTGGGTGTGACAGGTCAATCTTGACACTGTATTAAACTGCTATAAAAAGAAGTGTACGTGCAAAATTTCAACTGGATAGCATAAAAATTGGTTTCCCAAAAAATGCAAAACAACATACACACGGACATGGCTAGTTCGATTCGTCTCGTCGAGCTGATCAAGAATATATATACTTTATGGGGTCTACGACGGCTCCTTTAATGCGTTACAAACTTTCAGACAAACTGATAATACCATTTCGCCCTATGTGTGAATGATATAAAAACGTTAGCTTCGGTGGAAGCGAAGCTTTAATACCGCTCACAAGAACATTCGATTTTTGTACTTAGCAAAAAAGAAAAAAAATATTTTTATATCAAAGAACCTCAACTTACTACCCAAATTTGTAAGAGTACTATCCATAAGAGTGGGCGAGTCACGCCTCCGACCATAAGAAGACACCACATCAAATTTCAAGTTGATTTTGTCTTGTAATGAAAATAAGTTTTCTTACAAAATACTAATAGCGGACTATCTCCATAAGTGGAGGACTCATTTATATATTTGCGAAGTGTCCGTCCATTAGTAGCCACTATTTCAAATTAAATTTTACTGATATTAAATTAGGTCCTCCTTTCTATTCAGTTATTTTGTCCAATTTCTTCATCTATTTTCACAGCTTTTCCATGGAACATGTATTGTATTTCACGAGAATCAAAACCAATGAATTTCCAGGAGTGTGCAGGGATAATATGGTGAAGCACTTCGACTATAGCTTTTACTTGCTTAAAAACGTGTGCGCTTTTCATTTTGAACTATTTTGAACTATGTGCTTCCTACAAATATTAAATATCACTGTGGACGGTAGTCTACACAAGTGATGAAAGCACAAAGCACATAAGTCCGATCGAGACGTGTTATATACCAATAAAAGGTCTTGAAACATACATTGAGAAAAGGTAATAGAATATAAAATCAGATCGTCTCAGTCCGAAATAATATAGGGTTGAATATACCCACACCCAAGGGTTATTGACGCTCCTGAACTTATCATCCCAAATCCGAGACGAGTCCAACTAGCTTAAGATTAAGAAAATTGGCCGACTCGTTCAAAAGTAATGAACTTTGACCAGTTAATGAAATATTTTGTGTATGTGTTTGTTTGAATGCTTTCGAAAGCCTTTTGTTTAATACAGGGGCTTAGTGCATAAAAATATAAGAAACTTTTATTCTACATACCATTCAAGGTTAGGTTAGTTGGCATAGTAAAAAAAATATATAGGCATATGCCAAAATAATAATTGAAAAGTACATTTTTTAACAATTTACCAAAAATTGAGTTCAAATTTTCGTGCACATATCTTTAGTGAATTAACTGATTACATATTACAATTAATCCCAACAATACAAATGAAAAATGTAAATCCTTCGTCAGAAGTTTTGGGAGTTGCAAGTAAGCTTTCGTCACTTGGTTTTACCGCGTCAAGACAATTTTATATTTGATAAAGGGTCTTGTTTTTAGAGCTGTAGAAAGATAATTACATATATGCCATTAGTGTTTAAATATGTTATCAGGCATGTGGGAAGTCTAATTTTCGACCATTTTATATTTAGAGTACACGTGGTGCGAAAACGATCAATCAGTCGCTCGGATGAACGATTATGTTGACCGAAAAATAAACGTAGCGCACGGTAACGTTCCCAAACTAAACCACTATTTTCGATCTAAATTTGCACAATTTGAAAGCGATGTTCTGGCGTTTGTACTCAGTTTGGTTTGCCATTTTATCATGCATAGCTAACGCCGAAAATTTTAATAGCGTTGCTAGATCTGACCAATTTGTGACAGGTTAATTCCTGTCGGAAAATGGAACCTCTGAAAAAAAAAACAACCTTTACATACTAGAACTAAGGACGTACAATTAGAAATAGCCAATTCGACTCGTGTTAAAGCTTATAAATATGTTATTGCATTATAATTATTCTTCCATTTATGTGCTACAATTCATACTGATTGTGAAGAGAGTATAAATAACAAGAATAAAAGTTTAACTGGGTGAAACCGAAGCTTTAATACCATTCACATAAAGTTTTAAGCTGTGAACTTAGCAGGTATAAACAAAAAAATATTTATATAACCTAAACGTGAGTTATTAGTTTGTTTTGGCTTAGCCCTAAAAGCGGGCGTGGCATGCCCCTATGTGAAGTATCCATCCATACGAAGCCACCATGTCAAATGTCAAGTTGGTTTTGCCTAAAATGAAAAAGTTTTTTATGTAAATTCCCACAAGTGGGTAGTGGGTTTGTATGTAGGCTACCCCTAAAAGTGGGGGAAGATACGTCCCTTGTTATTTATGTGAAGCGTTCGTATATAAATCGCTTCATCTTACATTTCAAGTAGATATGGACTGCAATATAAACATTTTTCATACAAAAAAGAGCGGGTGGTTTGTGTGGGAGCTACCCCAAATGTGGGTGTGGCATGTTAATATGGAGACTCAATTTAATCGCCAAAAAAAAGGCTAGGCGCCAATTTACAACTGGTTATATTAAAATTTGATACCTAAAAAATTCGCAACAACATCCAGACAGACAAAGCTAAATCGATTTGTCTCGTTGAGCTGATCAAGCATACCTACATATATATATATATATATATATATATATATATATATATATATATATATATATATATATATATATATATATATATATATATATATATATATATATATATATATATATATATATATATATATATATATATATATATATATATATATACTTTATGGGGTCCTCGGTGCCTCCTTTAATGCGTAACAAACTTTCAGACAAACGAATAATACCATTTAACACTATGTTAGAATGGTATAAAAATATATAGAAGAAAATTTAATTATTGTTGTTCTAGAATTTAATTATTTTCGAATTGTTTGTATTGTATAGCAACTGATTCTGACACATTTGATAAGTTAATTATACAATATTCCACTGTATAAAAGGTCTTGTTCAACAACTTTTGCGTCTATTTCTGAGTTTCTTAAAGTTGCTTCAAGACGGCTTTCAAAATGTTATCATGCCTCAATCGTTACCGAAAGTTAATTTCTATATTGCGCATATGCGCTAAGTTAGTCGGTGCCGATATAACTGCGCCTAACTACCGAATTAATATTATGACATATATCGTCATTATTTCTACATCGACTTTTATCGTTTTTACCATATATACCATCTATGTGGGTATGGTGATTAATGAAAACTGGACAGTTCTAGTGCAGGTTTATATAAACTAAAAAAAAAAAAAAAAAAAAAAAAACAGATGATCTGATTAACAGATTTGTATAAGAAATGTTTTTCGAAAGAGTAAATAGCTCTTACTATTGGGTGTTTGAATTAGTTCGTAGCGTTTCCTATGAGGTGACGTGACTAGTGCATTTCCAATGTTCCACTTTCCAAAGTGTATGCCTCCGTCAGTATAATATCATGAAGAAAAGTGCAGCACTTCCAAATTTTTGTGTAAGTTTATGGAGAGCATGTTTTGAGATGATGATCCAAGTCAATTGCTTCAAGAATTAGCTTAATTCGGATATGACTTGTCATTCGGATATGACTTGTCAACAGTCAGCAAGCGCCTTAAGGCCATGGAAATGATACAGAAGCAGGGAAATTGGATCCCTTACAAATTTAAAGACGTGGAGAGACGGGTTTTGAACTGCTGCTTGAACGACAGAAATGGAAAGGATTTTTACATCGAATTGTCACTCGCGATGAAAAGTGAATCCGGTACGAAATCCCAAACGCAAAAAGTCATGATTTAAGCCCGTCCAACCAACAACAACAACGACAAAATCTAATATTTATGTATTAGATGGAATCAGCTGCGTGTAGTCCACTATAAGCTAATCAAACCCAATGAATATATCACGGCGGAACGCTACCAACAATAATTAATACAATTAATACATAAGTATTGAAGAAAAAACGGCCGCAATTAGACCAAAGACACGACCATTCTAGGCCGTATGCTGTAGAACCAATTAAATTCAAGTTGGAAACGTTCATATGTAAAGTTCTACCCCTTCCGCTGTATTCAACAGACGTTGCTCCTTCCGATTGCCACTTGATCCGGTTGAATAATTTTGGCCTGGCTGTGCAGCACACTCGTATTTACGGGGAAAGATAAAAATGGATTGATTCTAGGATGGCTTCTAAAGACGTGTCGTACTTTCGACGCGGAATCCGTATGCTGCTGGCATGATGGGGGAAAGTAGTGACAAGCGAATTCAATTTCAAAGTATTTTTGAAAAGAAAAAGCAACGCAACAACAATTAATTCAAACATCCAATAATTCAGAAAACTACCTACAACTAAGCTGTTATATTCACAATTTGAATTTGATTTCAGGCGCTGGCCACATCCACTTCAGCAATTGAAGGTCTTGTTAAACTATTTAGCTGCATAAAACAACGAAAAACAATGTCGGGCATACAGACTTTTTTGGACGACATTTATCGTAATTTCGAACCAAAAGGTGGCGACTATCAGCATTTTTTAAACAGGCGATTAAATGTCACTTCAAACTTGATTAAATCTTTTATGTGGATTTACATAGCGTGCACAACATGCCTTGTAATGTTTCCAATAATCTATTTGACGTTGTATGATGAGAAAATTTTCGTACTACAATTTTTACTACCGGGCATCGATCCGAACACTGAATACGGTTACTGGATACACAATGCTACGCACGTAATTCTGCTGTCCTTTGGCGCATTTGGCAATTTTGCAGCAGATATGTATTTCTTTATATTTATCATGAATATTCCGTTGATCAAGGATATTATACGCTGCAAATTCATTGATCTAAACAAAATATTAAACGAAAAAGCCAATCATCAAACGAAAACTCGAGCTATGCTGATTGATATTTTTATATGGCATCAGAAGTACATAAGGTATACTAGAACGTTGTAAATGTAGAGTCCTGTTGCAGATACAGGTGTCTGTGTGATTTATACACTCGCATTTCACTCATTTCTAATAAATTCCAGGAAACTTTTGGAGAGCTTTTGTGTGTCACACCGACACCACATGAATCTGCATAGGGAATCTGCGTTCAAATTGACGTTTTAAAGTTGAAGTTGTTTTGCAAAATATTCCTTCTAATCGCATATATTCGTTTAAAGTTTAATTGACGGAACGGAACAGGTCTTCTTCATTGTCGTTTTCGTTCAGATTTTCGGTAACACATTTTCAATTGTGGCAACCATATTCTGCATTTTAATCGGTGCTTGGCCTGCAGGTGTCGGATACCTTTTCATCGTCGGTGTGACTCTCTATACATTTTGTTGGCTAGGCACTGTAGTTGAAGATTCGGTATTTACAATATTAAAACTTAAATATGCTACTTCGCTTGAATTAAATACATACTGAATACAATACATATTTTTTTTCCAGAACACCGATCTAAACTTGATTGTTTATGAAACTTGTCTGTGGTACAAATTCGAGCAAGACGAAAAAAAAATGCTTCTTACTATGTTGCACAAAACTCAGATTTCAAAAAAATTAACAATCGGTAAAATTATGCCACTTTCAATGAAAGTATCTATGCAGCTAACCAAAGCAATCTATACTTATGTAATGTTGTTAGTACAGTATTTAGACTAAGATGAACATTTCAATTATTTGCAAAGTTGAATTAATATACATATAAAAAACTAGCTGGTACCCGGCGCGTTGCCGCCGTTCCTCTTGATACTCCTTTCCCCAGCCACTCCTTTCCCCAACCACTCCTTTCCCCAACCACTCCTTTCCCCAGCCACTCCTTCCCCAAGCCCCTTTACTCTAGCTCCAATTCTCCTACCTCTCTTCTCCTTTCCCTTCCACCCCTTCTACAACCACCCCTTACGCTGCCACCATTTAATTACCATCCTTTCCCTACCTCCCATTCTAATTCCCCTGCCCCTCTTCCCCATCCCTTCGCGCATTCTCCTACCTCCCCCTCCTTTCCATCTCTTCTCAAAATGAATCTGCAATCCCCTGCCCCCATCAATCAAATTAACATGTATAGAACATTTCATCCCTCTATCTTAAAAGGAACCCGGCGCGTTGCTGCCCTATCCCCTATCTCTCATACCCCTGGCCATCCTTCACCATGCCCCTTTCCCAACTCCCTCCTTCCTTATCAAATATTTCCCTCCCACTACGTCTCATACCACTTCTTCCCCTGCCCATCTCCCTACCGTCATTCCTTTGACTCCAACTTCTCCCTGCCGCCCTTCCCATACGGGATAAAGCTTTGTGATGATTTAATTAAAAACATTGCTAATTATAAAACTGCAAAATCTGAATATGAATTTTACGAATTAAAATAAGAAAAATCAATTTGACAGAAAATCATATGACAGCCACGGCACATCCGTGGTGAGCAAATTGTGAGAAAACAACCAACTGTCCTTCATTAGGGGTGGGTGCAGTGTGTTTGGCTTACGCCACCGCAAAACAAGATTTACCAGTGAAGTCACAGATGAAGCCTCGGATATGATCCTCCTTTGATGACGACAACAATGATTTACTGATATGATCCTGTAATGTTCAGACCGTCCATGGGGAAAGTGGTTGATGTCCTTGGCAAATACAAATTTAAACATCTATTATATTGGTCATGCGCCAATTTTGATGGGGTTTGGTAAGAAACTACTGGGCTATTAAGTACAAATAAATTAAGATTAGCATAAATTCGCTTTACGAATGCCTTGAACGTCTCTAAGAGTGCTGAACCAAACACGATATCAAAATCGTGTTTGACGATTTCAACGCCAAAATTGGAAAGAAACGATCCATTGGCCCAACAGTCGGAAAGTTTAGCGTTTACGACGTTACCACCAGCATAGAGAGAGAGAGCAAGAGAGAGAGAGAGAGCAATCGACATCGCCGCAGGTCGGAACATGGTAATCAGTAGCAACAGATTTCTACACCTTAACATTCACAAGACAACTTAGCGCAGTCCCGATCAAATCACACGTAAACAATTTAATGAGCGTGTTCGATGTGCGAACGATACGAGGTCCCATATTTGCCTCGGAGCACCTTGTAATAGACAAAGTACGTACCATAGCAGCACTCAATGAAACGTAGAGATTGGAAAGTTGCAATCACAACAAAACGCCGAAGTCTTTTCCGCCATACTCTCCCAACTGTTCCGGAAGTCCTCTCCGTCTACTGAAGATATATGTGAGAAGTGGAGACATATTACCACTCCAGGGATAGGCAGCCAAGAAGGTCATTGGATACACCAGTCCTTTGACGAAGTGTCGCCAAGCTACTGCAGAAGTGCAAAGCTTTCGGGAGCAACTCAAGCTGTCAAAACGCCTTCCCAGTCGCAAAAAAATGTGAATATTTATGTGTTACAAATGAAGCTGAACAATGTTATCAAAAGATCAAGTGTCTAACCGATGGTTTCAAGCTCGGAATTTCTTTCTGCAAAGACGAAAATGCAATTCTGGTTACAGATGCACAGGAATCACTGATACTATGGAGAAGTCAATTCTCAAAGCTACTTGGACGCGATGTATCGAATAAAGGTCCCCAAAAGAGAAGTATTTCTAGAACCACTACTGATAATGACTTTTTTGTAGAGCCACTGGACTATTACGAGGTCGACTTAATAATTAATAAGTTGAAGAATATTCAAGACCGTTGGAAAAATATGGTCTGATGAAAGCATGCCAAACGAATGGAATCTCAGTGTTCTTTCTCATATCTTTAAAAAAGGAGACCCCAATGTATGCGAGAACTACTTTGGAATAAGTCAAAGGCTGAAGTCACAAATCACCTCTTTGTCGATTATAAGGCCACTTTCGGCACGCAAATAAGAACGAAGTTTTCCAACGCCCTATCAGAACTTGGTAATCCAGCAAAGGTAGTTTTTCTTTATATGATCTCTGCGCACTCTGATACCATGAATGGTTTAGGTAGAGTGATGTTTTATCGTAAGACTTTTTTAATATCTTCAAGACAGTGACATCATCGGCACGTTCGAGCGACGAGTTAGCAGGACGTTCTCAGAGCTTGAGAATCAGTCAGATTTCAGGGCCTAGCGGTGAACGAAAACAAGACGAATTACTTGGTTTCGACACGTAGAGTCTGTGAGTATGGAGAATTTCAACTTCAATGAACCCTAACAACATCGAATACAAAGTTTGTGATCAAGACCTATATAATGACCCGTTGGGAGCATGGAAGCGGGGGCCAGGGTGGTATAAACTTGATCGGGTCCGGCTTTTTTGGAGCCCGGGATCAATTGTATCACATTTTACACGAGTTCAAAACATTTGCGACGGCATGTAGAAATAGGAGTGATGTAAGTAAACGCTAGTGAACCTGAAATGAATATTAATTTTTGAAATACATGTTCTAATATATCCATTTTATCGATAGCAAAAAATCAATTTATTTTCACAAATTTTTGAAGCGTATCAAAATTGGCAACACAAAAAAAAAAAAAAAAATTCATAACAACAACAAAAACAAGGCGCGAGGTCATGGCTCCAATAAAAAGGACAACTAACACACTCACACACATGCAGAAGGATGAAAATAAACTGCTAAATCGATACACACCACATCTAAATGCTGCACGTCACTGCAGTTTATTATGAATTACACACGCGTACTCGAAGCTTCTTTATTTGCATTTTTATTAATTATTTATGTTTTGTAATTTAGTTAAGCCATTTGCTTTTATCCACTGGTTAGTGCAGTAGTTTTTTATAAGCCAACGCGATGGCACACCGTGTTTCAATGGACTGCCTCTCGATTTCCAACTCGACTTGAATGCACAGTTGACATTTCGTTGGATGGAGGTGCTTAGCACGCATGCGCCTCAACTTCGTAATTTTGTTATTGCATAAATAAATGTTGATTTCACAGCCACCCGCACTTGTTGCTGCAATTATGCATTGCTCTGCGCTGCTCTGCCTAGATTCAGATTCATTTTCATATTGCAAAATTTTCTTTTCATTAATAATTCACATTCGCGTTGCAATTCGGTGGCAGCAGCTTAATTTTTTTTTATTTTTGTACCATGAAAGCAGCTGATTACACAGAATGAATATTTAAAAGCTGTTCGAAGTGTTGAAACAGCTGATTTTGCAGATTCTGGTTTACATACAGTGAAAACTATTTGAAGTGAACAATTTTATTAATATTTTGTTTTCTTTCCTTTCGTAAATATTTCACTGTGCACAATGTTTAGCAATTTATAGTTCATATTTTTAAAAATATTCAGTCTATTAAACGTTGGCAGTGTGAGACAGATACATTTTTCTTCTTTCGATTTAATAACAGCAGTTTTTGTAGTTATGTCGTAAAAACATAATGGAGCAAAGAGCATATATTAAAATTTGTTTTAAACTTGGTAAAAAATTTACTGAGACGTACGAATTGTTAAAAAAAAAGTTTATGATGATGATTGTCGTGATGATTAAAATCATGATACAAGACCTGGACGACCCGAAGCATCTAATCGTGCTTAGTTAGTGGAAAAAGTAAGTGAAATAGACGCTATCGATGCAAATTTCTCTGTAAGAATACTGGCAGAGGAATTAAATTCATCTTACTGTACAATCTACAAAATATTAACTGAAAATTTGTGTAAAAGAAAGGTGTGTGCACGTTTTGTACCATATCAGTTAAATGATGATCAAAAACTGCTCGTGTTTGATGAAAAAACAAATTTGTCTCATCGACCACCTTCCGTTTTCGCCTGATTTATCACCGTGCGATTATTTTCTCTACCTATTGTGCAGTGGCCTGTGAGGGCTCCCACAATAATAGCTATCTGATCTCTCTTGTGTTGGAGAAGTGTTATTGTTTTTTTTGAGGTTGTATTTTGGCCAGGTGAGTCTTGAGATTCTGCACGTACCAAGGTTGCACCATCTATTGTTTGTTATACCGATCATCTTTGATGAGATCTGTAGTTTACATGTAGCCATGGGTAAACCTACTGTGGCTTTCCCTGGAAGGATATCAGCAGTGGTACCCTCTCTGGCTAGCTTGTCCGGTTCACAATTTCCGGTTCCAATTTCTAGCAACAAAAAAAAAAATAAAAATAAACAGTTAAAAAATAAACAACGGCTGGATAAGCACCGTCATAATTTTTATGCATACGCACAACATACTGCTGAAAATTTATATAATACAATAAGGAGGTTCATTTTGGAAGGACATGGCTAATATCAATAATAAAATCATTAAAATAGTAATTATGGTTATATTTGTTTTTTTTTTAATTGGTTCTGCGCTTATTTCAGTGGTGTACAACACTAATTGCACAACAAACCGTTTGAGAAAAGTACATCGATAAATCGGTCGCTAAAATTTGCATCCTGCTCGCACTAACAGACATAATGTATGCTCTCTCGAAACATGAAAATAAATGAGAGTACAATAAGTGCGAGAGAGTTAACATGCCAAGCGCTGAGTCGGAACAAGTACAAGCAGCAAGTAGAAGAAGAAGCTGCAGAAAAAAACAAACAACGCAATGAGCTGCATATGAAGCCATTAGGCTACGCGCAAGAAAATATATTCCAAATAAAACGAAATAATACATAACAAAAGTAAATATATAATAAAGTAAACAAAATAATTATAAAATAAAGCGTTAGTGTTAAAAAAAAAAATTTAAAAAGTGAAAATAATTTATTTTTTGTGTATATGTGTGTGTGTGCATAACGGATTGCTAAAGTGTCTAGCGGAGCCCCCCGCAACAAAGCGCTTTTTTATTTATAATTTTTCTGAGGTAAATTTTGAAAAAATTATTTAAAAAAAAAAAATTTTTTTTTTTTATATTATCATAATTTTTTTGTTTGAAACGTTTCGTTAATGTTAAAGGTCTTTGGCTAGCTTAGGTAGGATAGTGGCAGGTGACTCACCCACAATATTCATGCTCAATTAGAAATTAATGCTGCCCACATTTAACAAAAATTTATTTTATTTCACTTAAAACTTATAAGATAAAAGGATACAATTTGAGTCATTTAAATGCACAATAAGTTAAATTGTAAAAGTTTTATTTACATACAATATGTATGTGTTTGCGCACTATGTAAATATTCAGGTTTATTTTTTCATTTTTATTTTTCTTGTTTTTTTTTTGTCTCTTGCCTCGAATTTAATGAACGAATAAAGATTCTGACGGTTCGCAATTTAAGTGCATTTGCACCCAATTTGCACTCAAAAGTGTACTCTCTACAATAAAAGTACGATAATATATATATATATATATATATATATATATATATATATATATATATATATATATATATACTTACATATAATATTCATTGTATCGACAATGTTTGCAGACGCTCTTGTTGTTGTTGTTGTTGTTATTTTTGCTATTAGATACATATAACACATGCATTCATATATGTATTTATGTATGTATGTATGCATGCTCTTCATATGTATATGTTTAATCAGTATAAGTTCAACACAAAAACAAGTTATATGTATGTATGTGTATTAAAGTTGCCTAACTATAGCATACCCTGCACCACGCTAAGCATGTGTGTATATTGGAACTTAATTAATATACCTAATATCTTAATTAATTATTATATTTTTAAGTCAAATTCTTAAAATTCAACGCAAGTTTGAGTTCTATTAATCTTATAGTCTCTGAGAACTAGTCACTCGTACAGACGGACTTACGAACATGTCTAGATCGACTTGTCTCATCGAATTGGTCAAGAATATATAAACTTTATGTCATCTCCGATATCTTTTTTGCTATGCTGTGTATATACAGAGGCAGTGTCGTGCAGACGCAATATGTTACATACTTTGAAACTTTAAAGCTTACAAATTATTGTAGATACCGACAGAAAATAAACTAAATAAATGTTTCAAAGTTCTTTAATACTCTGTACCCATGGGCTAAAATGATATATTACGTTTGTGCAAATATATGTAACAAATATATGTAAGCAGTAGGAGGCGTGGCAGACCCTATAAAGTATTTGTATATACGAGGTGGCATATAAAAAAATGAGTGACTCTTAATTTTTCTCGTAAAATATTTATTAATTCATCAATATCTATTTGCTTTCATTCAAAATAATCCCGCTCGGATATAAAACTATTGTGCCAGCGCCTCTTCCAATCATCGAAGCACTTCTGCTATACGCTTTTTGTCATGATATTGAGCACTTCCAGCGATGCGTTCTTCATCTCCTTAATCGTGGCAAAACGCATTCATTTCATGATTCTTTTCAGTTTTGTGAACAACAAAAAGTCACAGGGGGTCAAGTCCGGTGGCAGTGGTACGATTACGATGTTGTTTTTGGTCAAAAAATCACAAACAAGCAACAACAAAATTTATCTATTTTGGAACAAACTTCGCTGTCACACGTTTCATGCATAATACATCTGAAAAATTTGCATGTCATGAGCCAATCGATTTGCCGACATTCTAAGCAACTTCTCTAATAGTGATTCTACGATTTTCCATAACAATTTTCTTCACTTATTTAACGTTGTCATCGGTGGCATCGCCTTAACAACTGCGCGGAATTGTGTTAGGAGCTTGAACACTTAATTTTAATTTTCTCACACAAAATTAAAACAGATCCTTTGATCCATTTTATTCGATATCAAAAAATCGTCAAGTTCATACTATAATAACCGAAAGCGACCGAACTTCACAGAATTACTCTGTGACCAAAACCTTATTAAAAATTGCTACCGAAATTCTGAGTTGGTGCGCGCAACTTTAAGTGTGTTTACTACAATTTTCGGTCCAATCACACCTCCGGCATGAAATCCACTCCACACGGTCACTTTTTGTGGATGCAATGGAGTCTCTTGAAGCACATGAGTGTTTGTACTGTACGGCTTATTTTGCTTATTGACAAAGCCATTAAGCGATAAAAGCTTCATAGGTGAAGATGATTTTTTTTGTTTTGATTTTGTTGGTGTTTTGAGTCTCAATTTTGATAGAACTTGTATGAAATATTTCGATTCAAATTCAAATTCGAAAGTCGACACTTTTCAATCAGAATGCAACTCATCACTGTTAGTATTTAGTGTGGTCTCCTTTTTGTTTAACGGCTTCTTTCAGCCTATTTTCCACTGAATCGTCAATTTTCTCATTCTCTGGCAGAGTCCGGTGACTTGGCCTGCGAACTCATAATATGAGGACAAATCCAGATCAACCAGAACTGCACATTCACCGATTTGTGCTTTGGCTCGTTGCTCTGGTAACCTGTCCGCAAATATAATGTTGTTCTAAGTACTAGAATGAAATTAGATGAGTACCGAAATCAACTGTAAGCTGTACATAAATTTTGACAATTTTCAACAAATACAACATACTCTGTTCACAAATTTATTTTGAAGGGTATATCTACGTATAACAACAGTGGCAATATTTAAGTTCTGAGTTTGTATAAATAATATTTGCCTTTTTTGTTATCGTATTTCTTTTATCTTACTGGTACAGCGTCGCTCTTAATATAGAAACTGGGTACATAAAGTTTTCATACTAAGTACAATGAACGAATATTTAGTATATGTATAAATTTTTAAAAATATTCGCTATAATTGGCTGAAACAAACTTTGCCATCCGTTTTCATTTTAGATTTTTGTTCCATTCACACACACACTGATTGTGAGTGCGTCATAACAAAACCGGAGCTACAAAATCAATTGTTTTTTATAAATAATGGGCGTATTTTTCGATGCATGATTTATCAGTCCCACGCTGAAGCTGTTTTTAATTGGGTGCCCTATAAAGTCTAAACAATACTAGCGTACTCGGCTAGCGTTGTTACGCTCCCTTTTGCTTTTACTATCTTATATGAGGTGCGTCGCACCGCTCATTTTTCTAAGGATCATATTTCTCTCGTTGAGTTTTACATACATATTAAATCTCACCCAAATAGATGGATCATCAAGTAAAATAGATGAAAAGATATGATAGAGTTTGTTTTTCTGTTATATTGACCATTCTCCCCGTTGTTCTTATTTCACTTGATGCCGTCAAATAGATGCTGAGATATGATGAATTAAGGTTCGTGGCTCATTTCATAACGGTAGGTCAAAGATTTGCTTAGATATGAAGCCAATGGTTGTGTACTATTCAGAATTGACCACCTTGGAACACGCATATGGTCGATTGCCATTTTGTTGCGGGCTCATTATCATAGATACATGATTCGATGTTAATTGATCCATGCTCTCTTGTTTGGGTAATCCAAATTGGATGTCGTAATAAAGCATGTAACGGAAATTTTCTCAAGTTATTTCGATTTTTTGTACGAGTTGAATTTTCAAATTACTGTAAACAATACAAATAGTGCACGTACATCAAAATGTTTCGCATTCGTTTCTACTAAAAAAAGTCAAACATTCTAATGGAAATGTCACCACTTGGGGTTGTCAAAGCGCACAATATGCAAAGCAATTTTCGTGTTACGTTATGCATATGTTAACTTAATCACTTAGCACGTTTGTCGGCGTGGGCCTTCTACCATCCAGACTGTATGATTTAGCTCACATCGGCCATAAAATAATTATTTCTGGACATTCCCAATCATCTTTCGCATCAAAATCTCCAAATTTCATTCATAAAATTTAGTTTTATGAAAGAATTTTTGAGATTTTGAGGCACCACCGTAAATGACTGAACAAATACCGTTCAGCTTTTGTGAAACTTCTTGCTTTTTTGTGAAATACTATTCTATTGAATACTAACAAAAGAATTAGTAATACAACAAATACAATATTTAATACATTATCTCAAAATTATTATCATTATTAGATGCCAATGCAAGGAAATGGGTACTACTGTACCTGGTTGTGACTAAAGCTGGTTAAGTGTAACTAACCTCATGCCAATTTATTAATCACACTCCACACATCGCGCCATTTATTATACAGAAAATACATATACTTCGTGTCCATTACAGGGTCACTATCATATCTTGAAATGCATTATCTATGAGTGCTTCTGCACTTTTATACTATTGCAAGATTGTGCGTCAATTTTAATAGATATTTATACTATACTCGTACATATCAGTTATTACACCCTGCACACAAATATGTGTAGACTGGATATAGACTGTTTTTAAATTATCTATACATCTATACAGATAAATAAAATTGGAGTGTCTGTAATTGGAGTGACAATACCAAACAACAGTTGATGTAGCTGCACAGCCACAAGTACAACAACAACAAGAACGTATATGACGCTATATTACAGCAACAACAACACCAACAAAAAGAAAGTCGTCCCAAGGACGACTGGGTTTACGCCCGGACCGATCTGCACAAGAAGTTTTGTGCAGCCAAAGGTTGTCCAACTCAGCCCAAGTGGCTGTATCAGCTCACAAGAAGAAGGAGCTGCTACAACAACAACAACAAAAATATCGTATATGACGATAGAGTAGTGTGAACGTACGAACCATAGCACAAAGAGGAGACAAAGGATAGGGAAACTATATAGAAATGCGTTTTATCTCTTTTTCTCGCAGCATGGCCGCGGGGACCATCTAGTAATTAATAATATTACTACTAAACACCTTAAAGTATACATAATGGAGTACCGATTTAGCTATGAATGAAACTATTTATCAGAGTTTATTAACATAAGAAATTTCTAGCTTAGCTTAGATATTGTTAGATAACTCTCACAAAACTGAAAAGGCGGAAATATTTTTTAAAATTTTTAACCAACTGTTACGTTTATGTATGCCTCTATATTCTTTGGTACACTCTGTAGCCTAATTGGCTTGATGGAATTGGACATATAAGATATTGTTAGATTCGTTCTGAAATTGTGGGATTGCTTTCATTTATCATTTAAAACATCATCTTTCGCCCATTTACACAAATATCAATTATAAATTTCTATGCAGGGTACACCATTTTTGGTCACCGCAGGTGTATCTCTTAATTGATGTGTCACAGTTTAATAGAAACTATTCGTACATTTACGTTTATTGGACATAAGTGCTTCTGCACTCAAGTTAAACAGAACTGTGCTAACGACACAATGACTCTTTCACAAACAATTACAATTGCAAATGATACGTCGCATATGGACGACGACGACGACGGCATCAATTACTTAACGTAGTTTCGATGAAAAATGATTCGGGTACTCATGAACTCAAAAACAAATAGCAGCTGTGTGTCGCGTGCTGCTGATAGTCATCCATTCAACCATCGATCCATGCGATCCAATTCAATGGTCGTTCGTCTAATTGTTTGCATTTCGTTTAAATATTATTCAATCGTGGGTGTCGGAGAATCCAATATGTACATCTAGTGTATGCATACGTTTTCTTCATTAAATCGACCGACTAGACTTTGTGTAATATTAGAAGCTTGTTGTTGTTTATAATAACGTCTTCTCTTCTGTTTACTCATAGCTCATTATTATTTTTAATTATGTTTATAATTTAAATTTCACAAGTTTCTTTTCAATATAAATTCATGGAATGCAAACCGTCGGCTTATATTGTACCTTTAGAAAATAGATCATTGCGATCAAATGATTGGATTTCAAGTTATGGAAGGTAAAATAAATCCTCCAATTAGGGTAATGACTATTTGTTATAAGCTGTACCCATAAGATAAAATAGTATATTAAGTATGTAACAGTCAGCAGACCCCATAAAGTATATACCTTTATTCTTGATCAGCTTCGGAAGACGAGTTGTTATAGACTCGTCCGTATGTACATCCAGCCGTCTGTTTAAACCAGGGGTTCCCAACCTTTTCTTGGTCAGGGATCACTTTTAAATCATTCTTGTTAGCAGGAACCACTATGCAAGTGTAATCAAAACAAACTGACCACCGGTGGTCCGGTTGGGAACCAGTGGTTTAAACGAAGAGATTTCTGAGA
Organism: Leucophenga montana; assembly: GCA_035044765.1. NCBI lineage: Eukaryota > Metazoa > Arthropoda > Insecta > Diptera > Drosophilidae > Leucophenga > Leucophenga montana. Next base: position 376,429 of record JAWNNQ010001706.1, read on the forward strand.
CTATAAGAGATGGAGTCTTTACGTTTAGATAATTAAAGACTTTTCCTCTACACAGATGAAGTGTATTAAGTGTACAATCTTGATTTGTATGAAATATTTTTGTTTTGGTTTTTAATTTTGCTACAAATGCCGAATTTTATGTATCTTACGTAAATCATAATACAATATACCGCATACGAAAAGATTGGTCCGCTATATGGGGTAGCTTCCATATAAACTTGCCACCCATTTTTGAGTTAAAATATAAAAAAATGTGTTATTTGTTTTTGACGTGATAACGTCTATTAAATCGGTTGGTTTAGCGCAGAAGCATGAATCATTTCTGACGTTCCGTTTACCGTTACGACACGACACTAAACGAATGAAAAGCAAAAGGCGGAACATGTAATCGTACACATATGAATATATGTGACGATTGTGTCGCTCCGCCTGAACAAGCAAGCGATACACAGACCAGCGTGCATTGGCTTGTTGAAAGCTATAGTTATGTGTGTGTGTGTGTGTGTGTGTGTGTGTGTGTGCGTTTGCGAATTAGTGTTATCTAGCGCGCGGTGGGGTGCGGTATGTACATGGTAGAATGTATGAATAATAACATTGTAAGTGTATAATAAAGTTTGTTTCAAATAAAATACATGTACAAAGTAAACAAAGCACGCACACCATAGATCAAGGAAGACAACAATAACAGTTAATTTTGCATTTGAGTACCAAAAACAACAACAAAAGGCTTTTAAAGTTGCTGGTTGTCAGACGAAGAGAGAGGAAGAGAGAGAGAGAGCGTATATTTCACTCATTGTTGTTTTTAACGAAACTCTTTTATATGACAAGTTGTTTGTGTACTGATTGAATTATTGGAATTACATTAGAATTTAATTCACAAAAGTATGAAATTTTTCATCAACGTTTTCTTATGACGTTATCACGTACAATTATCGTCCGTAAACCGACTTTACATACAACCATTTTTTTTTAATTAAGCTACAAACGCCAAATATGGTTTATGTTTCGTCATTTCTCTTTAAATTTGTCATAGATGTCCAGATCAGATCAAGTTCACTAAAGAATATAGCACCATACAAATGTATGGTTCATAAAAAGGTATAGGGTAGAAGGTGTGCGCACTCTACTGCAACGTTGCTTCTTTTCATACCATTCACAGATAATGTGAAATGGTATTATCAGCTTGCCTGAAAGTTTGTAACGCGTTAAAGGAGGCATAGTAGATCTAGACTGACCGCCTGTTCTTTAGTTGTGTCGCAATTTTTGGCAATATATTGTTTTAATATTTGGCTGAAAGTCGGTTTTTAATTTTATTTTGATTCTAGCTTGATAGAGTATCCATATGGATATGCCACACCTAATTTTGGGTTAGTCTCCGCCCACTTTTAAATTTTTGTATGAAAAACTTATTTATTTGAGTCAATATCAGTTTAAAATTCGATAAATCCAGATCGGAATATAGTTCGCATAGAAGTCCACATTAGTGGGTAAAGTGGGTAAAGTTATTGATTACCATTCGCTTGGGAAGAGCTTAATTAGCTTACAAACGTCCGTTAGGGCACGTATCTTTTGACTAGCGACTGAATAAACACACACCGAGGTGAGCAAATTGTTACAATGCAATCCCCCTTGATAAAGAACTGGTGCCCTGGGTTTGCTTCCCGATACCGAAAAACTTTTACCAGTAAAGACAGAGGAAGCCTCGGATACGATTCCCTTTTGATGACGTCCCCGACGTAAGTAAGTAAGACAAGTTATGGGATATCTAGAAGTGTGTAGCACACTTGACTGCAGTATTCCGACTTGTTTTAAAATTCATCAGATTCAAAATACATTCTTCGGATTCAAACCGGTAGCTTTACCTTTCGAAAATATGTAGATATTAACGATTAATTGATTGGATTCGCAGTTATAGAATGTAAAAAATTTCCAATTAGGGTAATGACTATTTATTAAATTTTTGTTTTATTTTATGTGGTTCTTAATTCAAAAACACTTACAAATATAAAGACTGCGAACATAACACCGATTATTGCACTTTTATAAAAAAAAAATTGCTTATTTGGCTTTGTCATGCAATAATGCAAACTAATTGAATCGTTAACCCGGTGTGTTTATACTTGAGTTAGGTCAGGGCTAGATTTGCATAGACATAATTTTTGTTTCGATTTAGCACATAGAACGTAGCAAACTTTAAAGCAGCTACTCGAGAAATGTTCAGACTGTTTAAAATTCACCAGTGATTTTTCGCTTAGCTAGTTTGCTATTCTTTAATGCCATTTCAATTGATCCATTTAAACATCTACATGTGGTGTCCAAAGTGGTGCCACACGACATTTAATTCAATTCGCATACTTTTCTTTTTAGGTAAATATATGCCGAGCTCATTTAAAATACTCTTCCGATCGTTGCTTTGTTTGTTTTACACGATATGCAAATCTCTCAATCGAATATAATTACGACTGGCATACATTTCTCATTGAATATCATGGTCCGAGGATGGTTCATTGACTTTACGGTTTGTTTTGTTTATCTGCAAGAACACTTGTCATTAGTTTCGATTCAATCATTTTAGCTTTTCTACGCCTATTTACATACATAAATTGTAAATTTAGGCAAATTTTACGCAACTGTTCTAAAAGAGGGTTATGTTTTTGTGTGTCAGTATGAATGTATTGTATGTACGCCTCTATATTCTTGGGCACGCTCTGTAGCGTAAACGGCTTGATTTTGACATATGAGTTGTCATTAGATTCGTCTTGATTCCGGCAGTGCTATAGAGTATAACATTTCTATGTAAGATCTGTAAATAATGAAAAAGAAATTGTTTTAAAATTTTTATAATATAACTGTAGCCTAAACGGCTTGCTGGATTTTGACATATTAGGTGTAGTTGGATTCGTCTTGATTGCGGAAGTGTCATAGGGTTTAATAGTTGCCGTATTATTTGATGCTTCATATACTAGATTACGCTCGCCACGTCCACTATTAAACGGTTGACTGACTTGCCCCATACAAAGTCAACGCCTATTTTGAACATTTTTAAAAGGAATGCTTTTCTAATTTAGAGCTATCAACGTGATATTCAGTAATGAATGCGCTTTATATGGGAACGATCCGCCTGCTCTCTTGAAGTACTCCGTGCCTAGAAAAGGCGATAGCCCTTATATAAATCATCATTCATTCGTGTAGTTTATCACTTGCGAGCTATCCATTAAAATGGAAATATGGACTTCATGTAGATAGTTGGTTAAGTTTTGTCTAAATGTTCCTGATACACACACATTAAATAAAATAGTTTGAGACAGAAGGCTAAATCTGACTAATACTGTTAAGTTTGGTGGAACTGGAGTTTAAATAACCTTGTCAAGTTGCCATAGTTATCAAACATATATCGCAATAAAATTTTTTTTTGTAAATAAAAGTTTGAACTATTCTATTTAGATTAGAGTACACCCCATTTAAGAACAGTTTACTGAATTAATGCTCGGAATTTTTCCGAAAATTTATGACAAATTTAATGTTCAAAGTATGGTCCATCGCTAGCCACTAGTTTTTCCCATCTTTCTAATAGCAAACGTTTTTTCTTCAATGCTTTGATTTTTACGCTGACCTTCGATGTTGTTGCTTACATTCAATTAAATTTGGCTTATGTAATTATCGGATAGGCTGCCCTAAAGCAGACTACATAAATGTTTCGCAACTTGTATCGAAAAATTCAATTAGTACTCCTACTTATTTAGCAGTCATTAGTATTGATTAACGAAAGTAATAATTTGTTCCCCAAATTTGTCTTGGATGTTGAAATTTGCGGTCGCTTGTTAATTGATTTAAGTTATTAGCATGCAAATAAATAGTAAAAACTTTAAGCAAACATAAATTCGTTACATTCTAGTCTTTGCCATCTGTTGATTGTACGTTGAAGTGCAAAAATTTATAATATGTACATATATTCTACTTTTTTTTTAAAATTAATCTCGCCTGGAAACATAAAACCATCAATAAATAGCGCTATTCATTGATTAGTTAAGCAGCTTTTTGCTGATCAGCCTGCCAGCCTGCCTGCCAGCTGTGCAGAACTTTTTATTTATTAATCGATTATGTTTGACTCATTGAAACGATGTCGTCGTCGTCGTTGTTGTTGCTATTTATTATTGTCATCAATGGCTTTAATCAGAAGTAAACGTTCCGTGGCATACATACTATATAAAATAATTATTTTCTACATAGTACTCGTTTAGAAGAGCACAGTGAAAATATTAAGCTTATACAATAATTTCTCCTTAAATATTTGCAATAGAAAAATTAGCACATACAAAAATATAAAATTAAAATGATAAGCATTGCTTATCGCAAATATTGTCTTTATGTGCATTTATTATATATATACATATATTTATTATATATATTTTTACATACATCACGAAATGACTTTGAAATCACTTATCATAATATGAACATAGTTTGACAAAATATTTTGGAATAAATTTGGCGCTCATTATTCTCATCTCAAAAGCAATACTTTTATATTAAACAAGTAAGAATGCTGCCATCGTGTGTTCACTACTTCGAAATACCCTGCTAATTTTCTCATTTAGTCTCTGCTTTTTTTTTCCTTTTTAAAAATTTTATAAAAGCTGATGACTAATTTATAGATGATGACGCTGTTTGCCAATGAAAATGTATTAGTTCCAGTAAGTATTAGATAGCACCATTGTAGAAAAGTATGCAAATAGGAAACTAGTGACTCTATTGTAGGCATCCAAAATGTTTTCTAAACTTGACTTGCGTTGGTATGTATTTGGCGAATCTAAAAATTCAAATTTGTATGTTCTATTCTTTTATAGTCTCTGAAATCTCATTGTTCAGACATACGAAGAACAGACGAATATAGCTTTTGTGAAGTCTGGCACGCCTTCTTTTGCCTGTTACATACATTTCCACAGACTCAGACTTCTACTCTTGGCTCTCCATTGCACTGTACAAAAACTTCCGTAGTCATGCTTCTTTATACTTTTCACATGATCTAAGGACTACTACATTTCGTAGTTTATATTCGTTGTACTAAAACAGTTTTTCATATAGAAACCTTAAAAGCGTTAGTGAGTTTATATGCTTTGTATCCTACAATTGGACATGGCATACCGTCTTTGGTATTTGAACTATTTAGTGATTTTAGTTGCTCATCTTGCATGCAACCTGGAAGTTGTAGTTATCATGCAAACTGTTCCGCTTATTTATATTAAGCCCATTCACAATGTTGTTTTAATGTCTTATCGTATCAAAATTTCTAAATCTTCGTTCTGAACGCACATTTTTACATTTGTTCAGCTTATCGTTTTTAAATCAGCAGTTAGTTGACACATATGAACATAAATGTGTTATCAGCGTAATTCCAGTAGTACCCGTCAAAACATACGATGTAGTTTTTAAACAAGTTAGTTTCCGCCAAGTTACATCTAACATTAGACTACTTTGAAATTTTGAGCCATTTGCATCATTAAGTTTGACAGGAAAGAACAAGTACGAAGCAGTGCTTTGGTTAACCGCAATATGACCGTTTATTTACGCTGTTTAATGTATGAAACATGGCATCAGAGGCCAAGTAGTAGATGAAACAGTAGCCATTTGTGGTATGATCGACCTGGTAATCTTCTGAATTCTGTCCGTCTGTTGACTTTCATGTCTGGTTTTAATAGTTGCCGTTCACAAACTTAATGATGCAGATTTCACAAAATTTTACCGTAGTTTAAATTTACGTGTTACTTTTTAGAAAAAACAAACTTGCTTAAAAATAACAAGCGCCGTCCGAACTCAGGTCCGGCCATTTCTGTGACTAACCTCAATCCACTATAGTATAATAGAATTGTTTGCAATTTGTGAAGTCAATAAACCACAAAAATACCAAAACTTCAACACTTTTTTCGCTGCAAGGGGCAAAATTTGCATACGTTAAGACGATACAAGTGAAGAGGGTTGAGAGTCTCTTAAAACTCATATCTTATGAAAATGCATTTTGTTGTTAAAACAACATTGTGAATAGGCTTATTAGAAGTGGAATTAATGGACACGTATGTACATACTTAATAGGGTCTCCGATCTCTTCTTCGTGTTAAAAGTTTTGAGACAAAAGTTAGTACCTGGCGCGTTGCTGCCCTTAGCCTTCCTCATGACTCCTCGGGTAATAAAATTGTTCATACAAAAATACTAAAATTGCGATTTAAAAATGGGGGGGGGGTGGGTGTAGAAGGGTGAGAAATACTTAACGACTTATTCTCATATGTAGATATATATAAAAATTTTCATTTTGAAAAATAAAAAATTGTAGAACAATGTTTGGAACTTATTCAGATAAGCGGCATATACATGCATACTTTTTTAAACAAATGCTTATATTTGAAATACATTAAAACCATAATTCTATTAACAAAAATTTGATTAATGAAAATTTTAACTTTCAAACTTTTCTTTCATTCTCTGCCTCTCTAAATCATCCCGCACACATGAACATTTAAGTCAAACACATGATCGCTATTTTGTAGCTATCAGCTTTTTATCGTCTACGAAAGTAAGTAGACGTGGTTAAAATGTTTGCGCTGTGTTTATTTTAAATTAATTAAATAAATGCGTTAATTTAATCTTCATAAATTATAGCCTTTGTGTTATTCTGATATATGAGCTATATTACTGTAAAGTTTCATAAAAATCCATTCAGTAGTTTTTGCGTGAAAGAGTAACAAATAACCACACATCCATATAAACTTTCGCGTTTATAATATTAAGTAGGATGTGTTATTCTCTCTGATATATGAGCTATATTATTGTAAAGTTTCATTAAATTCCCTTCAGTAGTTTTTGCGTGAAAGAATAACAAACATGCACACATCCATACAAACTTTTGCTTTTATAATATTAAGTAGGATGAAATAATAATAATGACTTGTTTTTTATTGGTAAATATTACACCATACTGAAAATCTCTTGTTTACTTTTAATCATCCTAAACAAATGCACCGTCCATTTTAAAGTTTCTTTGTGGAACAGTACCGTTCGATATGGTCTAAAATTCGCTATGGAGATTTAGTGTACATATGTACACTTACGAGTATATCAACGCTACATGCTTGCTAAAACAAGTAGCTCCCAAACAAAGGCAGCATTTAGAGTTTTCCGTTCAACATTCCACGTAAACGAGCTCACTTCTCGGAGGTCAAATAAATACCTTGGGTTTGGTCACGTTGAAGCCCACGCTAAAACAGTGACAACCACGCTAAAAATGGCATCCACGCCCAGCGCAGAGATATCTGTATAATTAGATACACTACAGCGCCAACTTGAAATCTGTGCCTTCATAAAGACAACTTTAAATGTTACGCCTGAATTGCGCGGCGTTAGTTTATTTAGTTAAATATGTAATTTAATGAAATGTTATTTGCATATATTTGCTTAGAAATGCTTTTAAATAAACCCGCCATTAATAGCTTGAAGAGCTTATATGCTATACCAGTATATAGACTCAATAAAATTAATTAAATACAGAGATTAGTTGAAACGTTGTAGGCATATCCGTGTGTCGATAGAGATTTAACCAAAGCACTAGTTTTTTATCTTACTATCTGAAAGTTGGTATTGTAACATTTTGCAACACTTAGTTGCTCATATGTGAGGCTTATTCGAAGATATAATTCTCATACAAACCCTTCCACATATTTATGTTGAACGTTTTTTTTTTTTTAAACATAAGCCACACATTTACCTTTAAGGGCCTGCTTTAAATGTGTACAAAAGACGTAACCATCGTTTTTTGTACTAAAAAGTGTAGCCTCATGCAAATCCATATTTAGTGTTTGTAAAGAACACTTCTATTAAGAATAAGAATAAAACATGCAGTTTGGTACAAGACGAAAGAAGATTTTTGTTACATCGGTAGAACAAGAAGAAGCGTATTAACACATCGTCAACGTTTTCTCTCTTGTTGAATGTATTTTAGTAGTATGTTTCTGCACTAAAATTATTCAGCACATGAAAAGCATAAAGCGTCTGTCAGAGAAAATTCATTAAATAGCGCAATTGTTTATACAAAGCATCGAATGATCCGGCATGATCCGAATTCATCCGCCTCTTATTTTCAGTTTTAAATAAATTTTAATGAAAATTAATTGTAAAATACGATATAGTAAGTATAGCAAAAAAAAAAAAAAAAGAACACAAATTGAAACAGTTGCTAATTCTATAAAACTAGCAGTTGAGCTAATGGATGGATAGACGAACATGGCTAGATCGTTTCGTCGTGCGGATCAATAATGTTTATGTTGTTTTGAGTTCTTTTTTTTTTTAATATTGCACTTTTCAAACTGACAAACTGTGTATAAAGTATATAAAAAGCAAAATATGTAATGCCAAAGTAAGCAACGTCATTGTGAGTACGTGACAGAGAGAGATGATTTAGTACGAGCGATATTGCGATAAACGTCTAAACTTATGAAAAAGTGATTGTGTTACCAGATCATTTGAAAATTTTTAATAAGAAGAAACAGATTTCAATATGGCTTATAGTTAACAACATATTATTACAACTAGTCAAAATCATCCTGTCATATGATTTGTATTTTATTATGTAAATACAGATCACAAAGCCTTTTGATTTATATCGGTCAAAACTACTTAAAAATTATTCATCAAAATATGCATGCATTTTAGAGATAATATATGAAACTATTTTCCGTCAAAACTTTTTGAAGCAACTTTATTTTCGTTCATCACGTAAGAACAAATTTAACTTGGTAAGAGCTATATTAAAACTAGTTGCGAATTACAGGCATTTGGATGTATATAATTCACAATTAGTTGAATTGTTTTCTCTCGTAACCATTGTTTTTGCTGGTTTACCACTTAATAACGATTTTCTATGTTTACTCCACAATGCTGCCATTAATAGGAAGCGCTATAACATGGGTACATGTTATGAAAACGCTTTCGAAATAAAATCTCCAAATTTCATTCAAAAAATTTAGTTTTATAAATGAAATCTAGAGATTTTGAGGCGAAAGTGGTTTCTGTAATACCTCTGAAAGATAAGATCATCGTCACTTACGTCACCGAGAATCTCTTGAAAAAAATTTGAGCGGGAATTCAAGACATATTTATACCTTCTGAAAAAGTCGAGAAATGTAATACATACGGCAAAATATAAAAAAGTACATTAGCATTGTTTACCCGTCCTTACAAAAATCCTTAGCAAATTTCCAACGATTTTCTTGTAGTTCGGGTTTTTCTTACTTCCAAGGTAATCAGAAAAAACAACTTCAATGAATTCAAAGCTATAGGTTCATCGGGTGACAAATATGTGTGGAGGTTGTCATCTTTAAGCAGTTTCCTTGTACGAAACAGTTCTTCGTTTATTTTGGCATGGCAAAAACTTTCTTATCGATTCCAAGTTTCAATTAATTGCATTGAACCACAATATAGAAACAGTATTTATATGCTTTGTAGTATATGGTAAAAATTCCAAAGCAGCATAAAAGTCGTATTATAGTACAGTTTTTGGAAAATCATAACTCTGGAATCTATCGATAGATTTTTACCGTATATATATCAAATTTTCTCTTTAAATGCTTGTTCTTTATGAAAAAAGTACAAAACGGGGAAAACTGAACCGAATTATATATTTCCCCATTTTAAAGTACATTTATTGATCTCATTTTTGTTAAATACTTCAGTATATACTTCAACTGTTGACTTTCAAACTATCCAACCGATTTTAAAAAACTGAATACCATTTTTGTTGGGAATTTCATTATATTTATGGTTAATAGTCAGTTTGGTCGCTTCTAACTCGAGATATAAGTAAAATTGAGCACTTACCTTCCAAAAAATTCAAAAAATCATAACGCGAAAACGTATCCAATCAAAATTTTTTCAAGCTCATTAAACCAAAACCTATCGATTGTACTTTTTAGCTATAAACTAATATTTTTTATTGTCGAGTTTTTTGGTTTACAAAAAAAGCTTTTGGACAACGTTCAAAAGTATTTTCAAAACAAATATCCACCACAGCGAAGTGCGAGCTCAACTAAAGTGGCATATTTATTGAGTTCTCCAAAGCCTAATAGATTCTATTCATAAGAAAATAGAGCAACATTAAAAAAAAAAATTTGGAAAACGTCTGGCAACACGAAAATAAGCTCCGCGGAGCCACACATTTCGGCGCTCTTTGCTCATATCTCTCTGTCTCTCTCTCTCTCTCTCTCTCTCTCACTCTGCTATAGCGTTTCTTTACGATCCATTTGTGGATGCTACCTATCCACTCTGCAAATTTTTATTAGCGCTCATAGTCAGTTCGGAACTCGTCGTGTCGTGTGCTACTAGATATCGTTCTTTCGAGTTGTTTAAAACGTCAAAAACAGTTCAAATTGGTGAATACAAAACGAAAAAAGAAAAAAAAGCAACATTTTTTTGAACGAAATACAGAAATTCTACAACAATTTGTGAATATAATCGTTGAACTGTTTCGCATTTATGAAATGAAATTTTCAAGGGAATGTTGTAATGCAGTCCGTAGACAAAAGCAAAATTGAAATGATTGGGTTAGTAGCGTGTTGAAATACTTTACATATGAAAATTTATTTCCGCTTTAGTAATATGTAATGATTTTTGTTTTGTTTTTAAGCTTTAAGTTGTTATTGTAATAAAGAAAAAGTAATTGGAAAAAGCAGCCCTTCGATTCAGACAAATTTTTACTCGATTAGATACATATTACATCTAGTAATCTTTAATCGTATAGAAATTAGTATATATACGAGTCGCAATACTAAAATATTTCGTATATTAACAATTATTATGTTTATTTTGTTTCATCACTCCCAGTCTTTAAATATACATGTATAATATTTACACGAACCTGACAAAAGTACTTAATATTTTACTTTCATATGCACCTACCTATGTATATATATATATATAAAATTTTCTCTTGCTCCTTTCCTACACCTTTACGCCTTTTACGGCATCTGTACATTGGCACCCTCCGAGCGTATCTTATCGCTAAGAATGCCATAAGAGTAGTGCTCGACAATTTAATACCCTGCACAGCTTAGGTTGTTAAATATAGTTAAAATATATTTATGAAGAACGTGCCTCTCTATATTGCGAATGCACGAGAAGACAAAAAAAAACTAGGAAAATATTGTTTCGCAAGATTACTCTCTTTAAGGTTTAAATTGCGCACACACAATAAAAATATATAGGGTAATCACAGCTAATCGATTATCATTTTACCATTGAAACTTATCTCCATACTAAACAAATTTCTACTGCACGTGAAAAAAATTCAACAACCGTAATTAAAAAATTTAAACTAATGAGAGAAAGTCATTTTTTTTTTAGCACTAAACTTTGTTTAAAGGGCACTCACAGTGCTCTGTGATTACATATAATTTCTAATCGGCTAGGTATGAATAGCCTAATGGACTTGGTTGGCATTGCATTTGTTTTTATTAAATAATTTATTTGTTTTTCTTTTTTTCTTCCAAATCGATTAACTCGATTCGCATTTTAGTAAGTCTCGTATGATTTTTCTGGGTTAACTAAAATATAATTAGGGTATTCACACCTAGTCGATTAAATGTACGAAATTAAAGTAACCACAGACAGCAGTTTGATGTCTCATTTAATTAATATGTGTTTAAAATATCTAAATATTCTTAGACAAAGCATAAAATATACAGCATAAATGTAATCAACTGAGGTGTTAATGGACAAGGCGTGAATACACTAAATAATTTTATATTAGTTTTATACTTGATATCGTTACTTTTTATAATCAAAAGCAACACTTCTGTTAAAATATCCACCAGAAATTGTATCACCGATACAAAAATATGGTTTAATTATATTATATTAAGAGGTATTTACACCTAGTCGATTAAAAATGGAAAATTAAAAGTAATCAAACAGTCCTGTGAACGCCTTTTCAAAACAGCTTATTACTTAGAAAATTACTTTTTCTCATTAGTTTCAATTTCTTAAACTGGTTGTTGAGTTTCCAATCACCTTCAGTAGAAATTTGTTTAGTATTGAGGTAAATTTGAAAAGTAATATGATAAATTTTGTGCGACTGACCGTGGTTCGATTCCAATAAATACCCAAATAAAAACACTTGAAAGTAATTTTCTCTGCGGAAACTTGTTAACAAGGGTATAAGTTTATATGTTCTTGAAAATTTCTCATTTTTTCTCATCAACGGACCTGATGGTCCTGATGTGAATCGCAAAATCCTTCTGAAAGTGACAAGACGCACAATTTTAGATCAATTAATTTAAATCAAAATCTGAAACTATGTTTTTATACTTTACTACAATAAATAAAGAACTCTGTTGTTATGACGTTTCCAAGTTCCATCCTCTGAATTCGCTCTTTGTGTATGTTTGGCAAATTTCTTTTACACATTTTGTACATATCGTATATAGAGTGGGTGGGACAAATTACGATTATACGAATTACCGTGCAATCGTATACTATTTTACGCAGTACCCTTTCAACGCCTCTTTTTTGCAGCTTGTATAATAAATAATTAATATGCATAGGTCTAGGTCTAGGTGGTAGCGGAACGGAGCTGTGTTCGTAAATAAAAAGCGTATAAGAAGATGCAAAATAGTTCAAACAAGGTGTCATTTATTTACAAAATTAATTATACCTTACTATTTGCTATGAGGAGGAACTGTTTTTGTTTTTTTTTTTGTTTTTAATTTTTTATATACTACTCGTATACTTACGTATTTGCATTTGCGTTGTTAAGCCTATGAAAACATTATTTCGCAAGATTTAATTCGTCGAATATGTCAAATCGTGAATAGCGAAAAATCCGAAACACTGTTCTCTGCGACAATTTTGGTTTTGAGTTCATTATAGAAATGCTTATTAAAGAGTGAACTAAAAGCCAAATATTAATTTAAAAAGGAAAAGAAATGATATTTTATATTAAAGTAAAGTAAACGCAGGCGTCCCACAGGCAAGCGTGTTAGGTCCCATTCTTTATACTCTTTACACTGCAGACATTCCTGTGCTTGAAGGCGAAGACGGAGACTACATACGCAGATGACACAGCGTTTCTAGCCACTTCGACGGATCATGCAGAAGCGTGAGCAATCTTGCAATCGCAACTTACAAGTATGGAACAATGGCTACAAAGATGGTAAATCGTCGTCAATGAAGGCAATTCTGCGCATATTACATTTGCTACCAGAACAAAAACTTGCCCAGAGGTCAGACTGAATGGCACCACACTGCCTGCTGTGAGAAAAGAAAAATACCTTGGTTTAACCCTCGATAGGAGACTAACCTAGTCAGAGCACAACAAATCTAAAAGAAAACAGCTTTGTCTGAAACTCCGGCAGTTGAACTGGTTGCTCGGCTACAGATCTCAACTGAATCTGTGAAATAGAGTCCTCCTCTATAAGGACTTACTCAACCCGTTATGTACTTATGGAATTCAGCTGTGGGCCACAGCCTCAACGTCCAACATTGAAATACTACAACGATTACAAAACATTATTTTGTGAAGATTGGTCAAAGCACCATATTACGTTAAGAATCAAGTGATCCATAAGGACCTTGGCATTCCAAGTGTCACTGGCGAAGTGAAAAGATTCAACCAGAAGCAGCAAGACAGAGTTGCTCGACACCGCAACACATTGGCCGTAAACCTGCTCGACAATAGCCAGCATCCACTCGACCTTCCCTTTAGGCCACCTAAAGAGCGGTAGTTCATATGCCACGCTCTTTTCTAAATAATCATAACATGTAAAAATCCTCTGTAATTATTCACTCTTATGAAATTTACTTATTATCCCCAGATAGTAGATTGTAAATAAAATAAAAAAAAAAACAATTTTTTATATTAAAATAATAAATATATTTTTGTATTATTTCTTACAGTTACATTAACATAGAATGCTATCAAGTTTCCATAGCTTAATGAAGTGCTCATCGAGCGTTTTGCTATCTCCCAATTCGCCGGCAAGGGTCTTTGCCGCTGAAGACAATGATCTCACCTGTTCAGGACACGGCGATTGCCTTAATGGCACCTGCCTCTGTGAGATACGTTATGCAGGTGTGTCATGCAGTGGCTTCAATTTGCCCTATTATGCGGGCATTTCAAGTGTCTTCTATGTGGTGGCGCTCGTCTCAGTTATACAATTGCTAATCTGCATTGTGGCCGAGTACCAGCGCCTGAAGCAACCATCGATATTGCGCGCATGCCGTATTACAACCCAGAAACTGCTCTATTTTATGGTATTCGTGGCAGCATCATTGCGCGGTGCATACTTTACAACACCGGTAAGTTGCATATACTCGTATATGAGAATAACATTGTAAATGTTAAATAATTATATTTAAACAATTAAATAGAGTACTATTTACATATAGTAGATTAACAGCTTAGTGGATGAGAAACGTAAAAAAAAAGTTTACAAAAAGACTGGGAAAATTGCAATACTTTGAAGTACAATTTAAACTAAAATCGACAATCAGGACGGAACAGTGGAATTGGAACTAAAGCATTGGTCATTGGACTTGTAAAATTTATCATGTTACGTTTTAAACTTACCTCAATACTGAACAAATTTCTACAGAACGTCACTCAACTCAGCAACCGTAGTGTAAGAAAAGTAAACTATTGCGAGAAAGTAATTTTTTTATCAGTTTATCTGTTTGTTTATCAGTTTGTCTGAAAGTTTATAAAACATTAAAGAAGGCATCGTAGACCCCATAAAGTATATAATTTCTTGAACAGCTCGACGAGACGAGTCTATCTAGCCATGTCTGTCCGTCCGTCTGTCTGTATGTTGTTGCGCATTTTTTGAAGATCAATTTTTATGCTATCCAGTTAAAATTTTGCACATACATTTCATTTTATTGCAGTTTAATAGAGTGTCAAGATTGACCCGCCACGCCTACTTTTTGGGGTAGCCCTCATACAAACCCACCGCCCACCTTAGACTTTTTGTAAAAAAACATTTTTATTGTAGCCAATATCAACCTTATAGTTGATATGGTAACTTTTAGTGAGCGGATACTTGACATATACATTAATGGGTGAAACCCGCCTACTGTTTGGGGTAGCCCTCATACAAAGCTACTGCCCACTTTTGATTTTTTGTGTGAAAGCTTCTTTAATAAACTCAATATTAGGTTGAAATGCAATGTGGTGCCTTTTAATGGTCTGCTGCTCAACATACATATATTAACGGGCGTGGGCCGCCCATTTTTTGGGGTAGCCCCCATACAAACATACTGCACACTTGTGTATTTTTGTAAGAAGAACTTTTTTATTAAAGTCAATATTATGTTGAAATGCGATATGGTGTCTTTTTATAGACAGCCGCTTAACATATATAAACCACTGGGCATATCTCGCCCACTTTTTGGTGTAGCCCCCATACAAACCCACTGTACAATTTTGTGTATTTTATGAAAAAATTCTTCATTTAAATGAATATTAGCTTGAAATTTAATTTGGTGGATTTTAGTGGACAACCGCTTCATATAAATATACAAATGGGCGTGTCCCGCCCACATTTTGAGGCAGTCCCATATAAATCCACAGCACACTTTTATGCATTTGTATAGAAAACGTCAATATCAACTTGAAATTCAATATGGCGGCATCTTACACATCTACTACATCGCTTCATACACATCTAATATTGGGCGTGTACCGCCCCACTTTTTGAGCTAGCCCCTATTTACGCTCCCCCATTTATGTTTTACAATACTATTTAAAATTCGTGTGATTGGTATTAGAGCTTCGGTTCAACCGAAATTAACGTTTCTTCTTGTTTAAGCTGTGTTGAAGCATGTTCAAAGTTCATGTGTGATTGCTTGTAATTTGTAATTTTTAATAGGCTAAGTGTGAATAACCTCATATATATAAAATAAGTAAATGCTGTAAATATGTCTACTTATACAAACTTTTAACATTCTTTTCTTTTGTCTATGTAAAGAAAAAAAAAGTAAATTTTTTATCTTCCTAGGGAGTTGAATGTGTTTAACCTGACAATTAACGGGTGATGATATATTAATGCATGCTAGCACTAAACACACAAATATATTTTAAACTGTGTTCTTGACAAAGGCACTATGAGAACTATAGAGCACACCGACTCATCGTCACGTCTACCCATTGCTCTGTTCGAACCTCGTATCAGGAAATAATAATTGCTTTACAGTGCAACTTTTTGAAGAGAATGCGACAGGAAGTACTTAGCGAATATTATAGAGAAGTTTCCATGCTCGCTATTTACAAACTTTGATAAAAAAAAAAATGTAAGTTCTACTAGATTTCTAGGACGGCGAGGCGAATGATTATTCCAGTTAATCATCATTCTTATACATGACATAGTGATAATATCAAGAAACAATTTGAACATATTTCTCCCACTACCCAGAAAACGTTAAATGACTTAGTTACAAACAGTGTTAACTAATCAAATCTTTAGCCACACGTAGGATGACGTTAGAGAAGAGTGTTGCGTCATTTACATATATGTATATACTAGCAGTTATTCCCGGCGTTGCCCATGGTGACACTTTGCAATTACAAATTTTCAATATGCAAATTGAATCTCTAGGATGCAGTGCCTCACACGCTCTCATGACGGCCATATGCCTGAAATCATTTTTCATTATTAATGAAATATTTCTTTAATTTGTGTTTTATATCAATTTAGTATGGTAGTATAGCTCTTAAAAAACACCATTTAGATGTGAAATAAAACATTATAGTATTAAAATACAACAGTTTTAAAATACTTTAAAGCATTTTATTAAAATGTATATAAAATTATTTATTTTCAGCTTGATCTCCAGCCGCAATGGGCCGTCACGCTAATGTCCGCATACTATCCGTTGCTAATGACGTGTGCATCGTTGATTGTATGCATGTGGGCGGAGGTATGTATAGTTATTTGATTAAAGAAACACTGGTTAAAACCAGCTGATTATAATTCGTATATAACAAGATGTCAATTAAACTTTAACAGAGCTCCATACTTATTTTTCGAGTGCAGTATAATGTGATTAATATATTACCGTCTAACAAGTTTCTAGGAAAGTATTTCTTATAGTGCTTTATTAGAAGTTATATGATTCCTTTAATATTCGCGTGACTCAACACAATTCACCAAAATTGGTTGAAAAACTTGAATTAAATGCTTCACGTCTGTTTTGGATTCAAGAAATACGATAACTTAAACTATTTTGATTAATGTGCGCTCGACAGTTGGTAGGCCAACAATGTGTTAACATTAGGTTCGTTGAATTTTGCTTTCCAAATTATTAAAATTGATGTTCGACGAAGTTGTCTGTTTAAGCCACCACATACTGTGTCCATTAGGTAAAACCATCAATCCTCAACAAAACAAAAAGCAAAAATTTTACATTTTCCCGTAAAAGAATTAAATTTATCGTTTCGTGGCAATTTGGGTTCTGAGCATACTAGTCAGCGAAAATTGCGAAGCTTTGCCGCGTTTAACGAATAATTTTCCAACTAATTTTGCTTAATTTGAAAACATTAAAACGGAAGTCAATGCATTCAATAGAAAAATAGTTTTTGTTAGTTTTCACATTGGACAGAGGGTGCTCCTGGGGTCAGTTCAGTTTTATTCAACAGTTCATCTTAATTGAATTTGCATATACTACTTTAAATTTTTCTATATACTTCAAATTGAAATTGCTTCCGAGTCATAAGAACGAAGATCATATGACTATAATTGGTACTAGAATGAACGCACATTGTCAAAGTTGAACAACTGCGTATGATGCGGAAAGAAATTGTTCATATAAAATGATGCATTTGTTTTTATACTCAATCTATTTCGCTGCGTATGTTAAAATTTAAACTGATTTATTGATTTATTATTTCACTTCTTTGCAGATCTTTCATTTACGCGACATACGCTGGGAGCGTTCGCAGTTTTTATCAAAAAGTTTTCTCGGCTTTGTCGCCTTCAACTTTTTCTTGTACAGTCTGTTCGGCATCGAGGTCTTTTCGTCGCTTATAAACTCAGAACGCCAAACATATGCACACATTTTCAATGGATGCTATGCGGTGCTGCTGCTTATTGTTGTCGTTTTCTTTCTCATATACGGCGTAGAGGTCTTTTTCAAACTGCGTGGTGGTTTCGTTTATGATCAAACAGGCAAGATACTTGGACCCAGTGAGGCTATTGTAAATGCTTCACAGTTGCATCAATCGCGTTTTGGTTTGCTCAGTCAGGCAATTATGCTCATTGTAATTGTTGGCTTTCTTACATCGGAAACTTTGGGCGATTTCTGGAAAACAAAGTGAGTAGCAACATAAATTTTTATGAATTTGTTTTTTTTTTTTTTTTTTTTTGAAATAATCTTTCAATTTCTTACTATTGCTAGGGTGCCCGTCTATTCACGCAACTGGCATGACATTGTTTTTCGAATTGCTGAAATCGGCGTGGCAGTATGGTTTCCATGTTGCTTATGGAATTCCATGGCACCGGAACAGCTTTGGATACTGAATCCACGCAAGTTGTTGTCACGTCAAATCGATCCATCGATACCCACATTGAATGCTGATACCAAGACGCTCTCGCCTGAAGAGGGTCAATCATTTCTGACGAAAAAGGATTGTTGGATTTGCTATGACAGCGACAAACCGGAACCGCTCATACAGCCGTGTCGCTGCACTGGCGATGTTAGCTCCGTGCATCATGAGTGCTTAAAACGCTGGTTAGTAGAGAGCTGCAGCAATAATGAGCAGAATGCACAGCTATCGTGTAAAGTTTGCGGTTTTCCATATGAAATTGAAAAATCCAAAAAGTAAGTATAATGCATTAAAAGTGCTTAATAAGCTTATAATATACTAATGCTAATCTTTACGCAGACTCGAGTGGGAAAAAGGTTTTACCATACAACACTGGTCCAAGACAATTATACTGATAACGCTGATGTGCGTCGCAGGCGCTACCGCTTGGGCTGTCATACAGATGTACGTTGATCCATTAGTACGCGTTCTAACAGTTGGCGTTGCTGTACTTATTGGGTATGTTTGCATCAAATGTCTTGGCGAGAATACAGTAGTTGCCTATCAGCGTGCCAAAGTCAGTTCAATTAATATAGTGACCAGTTCGGAAATGGATAAGCTGCATACAATCTGTGAAGAAGTCGGTAATGCAAGCACATCAGCGGCAGCAGCTGCCGCCATGGCCACCGCAGCAGTTACTGCTAATCATACATAAAATAAACAGTATCATTAACATCATAATTATAGTTTATAAGCCCTAAAGTTTAGTTTACTGCGAACATCTAACTGCAAACCTAAATTATAAATTATTATGCTAGACTAGAGACTAGAGAGAGTAACAGCGACAACAACTGATGTCAGCCAACATTATATGCAGTTTTGCTTCCTGTTTTTTTTTTTCACATAACTCAATACTCAATTTGTTTTATGTTTTAGTTGCTAAGCATACCTGAACATTATATATATATACATGTACACGTAGCAGATAGTTATATGCATAGTATGTGTCAGTAGTCTATACACATTTCTTCTTCCCTATTTATTCATACAAAACAAACAGATAATTATATAACAAACGAAAATGTTCATTTCGGTCTCACCGAAACTTTTATACTTTTCACAAGTGCAAAGATTTGCTAAAGGGCTCACTTGACAAATTCTTATTATTCGATGCGGTAGCTTTGTTTGGGAGTGAGCGAAGATGTATTATTTGTTGGTATATTGCCAAATGATCTATTTGATTGTTGTACATAGCTGTTTGGCACATGCTGCCGTGCTGTTGAAACCCTTGGCTATTGGTAAAAGCCGCTTGATCGGTTCTAATGCGAATAGCCGGTTGCGTTGAGTACCACATTTGAATGCGCAGTGCGTATTTCATTCTAGCAATTTCTACGCTATTAGTTGATTACTGGGTCTACAATGAGCTGATTCATAGCCACTTGCTAGTGGTGTGACACTGCTTCAGAGCCTCCCAATGGCTCCCAATTCTTAAAAAGTAGGTATCTAAACAAAGCAAATCGTTAACCTAAACCTTAAAACACTTCAAACGATATTTGATGTATATAATCCAATCCAAAATAAATTTGTTTTTAAATGCAAATACGAAATCTTTGTGGGATCTTTAAGCAATAGTGGCCAAATCTGGATTAATGTTGAATTTTTAATGAGGACCAATATTAGAGCAATAGCCTTTAGCACGTTTTAAAATTTTAAGTTTAGATAGTAAAGATTTTATTTATACCAGGAATCATGTCCGGATCATAGATTTGTATGGATTCCCATGGGTCCAATCTGGTTTAATGTGAAATAACACAGGTCTACAAATACCGGGCGCATGTTAGTTGTTGGAAAGCTGAATGTCATTTCCGAAGTAATTTGCTGCGTAGAATCCGAATACGGGGTCAGAATTTGTACATCACGTCAGGATTTTTAGATATTTGAGGTTATATACACGAAAAACATCGTTTTTTCCTACTTTTGAGTTTATGTACAGGGTGGAACAAAAATTTTTTGTGAACAATCTCTCCAGTAGCATCATTTAGTATCACCTTTACCCTTTAATTTAAGAGTACAAGAGATCAGTTACCGATCAATTTTTTCGCAAAGTTATGGCTATTCGATGTTACGAAATATATCCCTTCGACGTCATTTGGGTACAAAACCTAAAATATCTCGAAATCCTGACGTAATGGGCCACGGCTTCGGATTCTACGCAGTAAATTACTTTGGAAACGACCCTTAGCCTTCCAACAACTAAACCATGTTGACCTGTGTAATTAATGTGGATTCATCTTACTAATACTCTATGAAATTTGAAATTTTTTGAATATATAAACACTCTACTCATTGGTTTCAATAGGGAATATGTACTATAGGCGTTATGGAGATAGCTCCATAGATTAGGAAATACAAAAAAAAAAAAAATGAAAAAGCAGAAATGGTAACTTCGTTAAGTTATGATACAATTTTCATAATTTTCATTTCATAAGAAGCCTCCCATGTCAAATTTCAGGTTAATTTAAGTGCAATAAAACAGTTTTGCATACAAAAACGAAAATATTTGGCCGTATAGTTTGTTTATGGCTACACCAAAAAGTGGGGTGCTCAGACCCATTGATATATATGTGAAGCATCTGTCCTAAAGAAAGCCATTATATCCATTTTTATGTTAATATTGACTGGGCGAGTGTTTTGTATGTGGAGTACTCCAACAAGTGTGGTTATTGCACTCATTAATGACACATGTCTGAAGAGTTTGTTCATTAAAAGTCACCATTTTAATTTTCATGTTGATATTGATTGCAATAAACTTTTTCTTACAAAAGGGCAATCGTGGTTGGATGGTATGCGGCTACGCTAAAAAGTAAGCATGGCAAGTCCATATAGAGTATACTATTTGACTGCAATAAAAATAAGTCTTACGTGCCGTATTACATACAGTTGCATATCTTAAAAATTGATCTCCAATAATTGCTGCGCCATAATAGACGAACATGTCTAAAACTACTCGTCTCGGCGAGCTAATCAAGAATTTATATAGTACTTTTTGCGGTCTACGATGCTTTCTTTAATGCGCTACAAACTGATAAAACCATTTCATGCTATGTGTGAATGACATAAAAAAAGTATTCCTTATATCGCAAAACACCCAGGAAGATAGATAAACCTAGCTAGATCGACCTCTTTCATAGTGCTAATCAATAATAAACACTTTTCACATTATGTGTAAAAAAAACTTGTGAATGTAGAATGATGAGATTATACCTCAGATTGGGCAGCAAAGCTAAGCTTGCCTTATCGTGCTGGTAAACAATATACAGTATATTTAGTAGAGTATGGACAGTATTGACAACTCCTCCTCAGTGGTAATAGTTAATATAATAATTAATGTGAAAAGTATAAAAATAAATGAAAAGCCGAAATGTAATTTTAAATATAAATTTTAAGCACAAGTGTGAAACAGTTCGATTAATCTGTCAATTTGCTATTAACAACACACAACAAACCAAACGCAAAACAACACTTACGCTGCATGCAAATGATTATTCAAAAGCAATAGTAGTAACAAAAAATAATTAAAAAGCCGTCATATTAAAGAAAAACATATTAAAATATTAAAGAGAACCAATTATATATAATTGAAATCATCATCAAAAGTGCAAAGCAAAATAAGTTAGTAACAATAACAAACACACAAACAATTGAAGCAACCAATATCAAATGAGATTAACAATTTTAAATAGAAAACTTCTTTAAAAAAAAAAAAAAAAACAGTTCAAACTGAGTAGCAGACGGAAAAGTGTTGGTAATAAATAAATGGCGCCTTAGAAAGGGTTTTAAGTATCAAAGTAGCATATCTTACACAAAATTAACAAACAGTTGCCGCCTTTAGACAGCATATATAAATATATAAATATATAAATATAGAGAAGATCAATCAGCTGTGTGCTGCAGTTCGAACGAAGACACCAAACCCACGTTAAAAACGTCAAAACATAACATAAACTTTTAGTGAGTTTATGCGAGAGAGCAGTTATTAATACGCAAATTTTTCAAAAATCGTACGCGAAATTGATTGTGATTAACTACGAAACTAAAAATGAATTTTTGTGTGTTACACAATTGTCTTATTCGCTTTGCAAGCGCGAGTTTTGTTAAATTTTGTGCGTCTCTCTCGTATAAACTCGCGTATATGTCTAATTCAACTAATACTTACTTACTATTATAAACCCACGTAAGCTAAATTTAAGCATATACTTATTTATTTAAGCAAATTAAACACTATGAAAACTCATTTATTTCAAAATAATTAAGAGGTCAGTGAAACGCATCTACGGTTTACACTGCGCGAATATTATTTATAATTTATTTTATAAGCACGACATACGACTCACAATAAAAACAAGCGATATAATTTTATAAATTGTCTATTATTTTTAAGTTTGTATTGTATTTATATAAGCATTTTTTTTTTTTTATAAATATACATTTTGTTTTCTCGATATTATCTTTACTTAAAATGTTTATTTTATGTTTATGCAATGCAATAATATAAACAACAACCTCAAACAATTCATATTGTATTTAAAAATGTTCATAAGTTTAAAAATTCATAATTCAAAATTAGCTTAACAACCATTTTGCGCAACAATTATCAATTTTTTATTAAACAAACTGGCTTTCTAAACACAAAAAATCTACAAAAATAAATAAGACTATTCACATGTGTGCTCCTTCTTATAGTTATGGCTCAAAAATATAACAAACATAAACAGAAAATATATATAGAAAGTATATATTTTTCTAAAAAATAAAATAATTATACCATAAACTATCAATATATGTAATTAAAAAGCTCTATATACTGCGCAATGTAGGATTTTCGCCATTAAAAAGTAAAACAATTTTATAATTATATGCAATTTTTGTGTTTAGAAAGTTAGTCTAGGTCGAAAGAAATACAATTTTAATTGTTGCACAACGACATATTTTCAGCTTAAAGTGTTATAACCTTCTTAAATTAAAATTAAAATTAAGTTTTAAAAGAAATACCATAAATTATTGTGATACATTAAAAAATATACATTAAAACATAAAAATTATAAATACTTTCAACACTGTTAAAGAGTAAAAATGAAAGAACTGTTTGACTTTTCAGTGTGTACCATGCTATATTTCATTTTTGCTCTCAGCGTGTTATATTTAGTTTTTAATATGAATTTTATGCTAATTAGATTGAAATTTGTTGATATCTGACATGTTGCTGTTTTCTCTATCGGGAAGATTTTGCTTCACTAAAATGTAAATATATGTAAATATCTTTTTCGTGAGAATTTTGCTATATTGAATTGAGTAATGTTAATAGACTTGATCAATATGTATCATTTTAACGAACTTTTGAAAAATATAATTGGATACGTCATAAAGTCACCACGGAAAATATTATACTTACTTACTTACAACCATCCAACGGTTAAGGACGCACGTAGGATAGCGCACCATTCGGTGTAGTTTAGTGCGCGTCGGCGAAAGTCGCTGGCAATCTGAAGCTTTATCAGGTCAGCATAGATCTGATCTTGCCATCTTAAGCTCGGACGTCCTCTCTGACGCCGTCCACCAATCAAGTTCAGGTTTCCGTCCTAAACCTTTAGTACTGAAGCTTTGGAGTTCATCCGAATGAGTTGACCAGCCCAGCGCAGCCGCTGGAATTTAATGCGCTGCAGTGTGTAAACCTCTTCATACAGCGCATACAGATCGTGGTTCATACGTGTCCCAAACACGACGCCAACTCTAAGAGGACCAAAAAGCCTAGGAGGAATCTTTCTCTCGAACACTCAGTGTCTTATAGATTTTTATCTTTGTAATTCGAGAGAGGCCTCTACTTCTAATTTGCTTGCTGAGCACAAAGTAGCAGCGATTAGCAAGTGTGATTCTTCGTCTGATCTCTCGGCTAACGTTTTTGTAGCTGGTAATTTCTGTTCCCAGATAGACGAAGTTTTTTACAACATTTAAGTTGAAATTCTCCATACTCACAGACCGTTCAAGACGCGCTGATGATCTGTACTTCGTCTTATCCTCGTTCAACGCTAGGCCGCGGAGAAGATGTTAACTTTTCGGAAATATCCGTCCACCTGAATACAGAAAGTAGCAGTCACAGCGGCCGAGTGAAAAAATATATATCGCCAAATTGTAGGTCAATATATCGAAGAGGAGTGATTTATTTTCGATTTTGTTACATCGTTGATGTATTAATATATGCCGACAATAAATCATCGTAGTTTCGATATATCCCGCATATATCTCCACTTTTTCTATCACAATTTGGTTCCAAATGAGTATTTTCGTAATTTACTGCGTGCGTATTATTTATAGCTTATTCTCTTATTTATGTTTAAAGCTATGTACGAACCTGACAAGTAATATAATCAAGTACAGAAACACTTCAAATAGAAAAGGCAACAAGAAAAAACGTTAATTTTGCCTGAATTGAAGCGGAACACGCCCATTGGTATATATAGGTATGTATCTGAATAAAAATAAACCACATCGATTTTCAAGCTGCTTTTTATTTAAATAAATACAATACAAAAACACAAAAGTGAGCGGTGGTTTTGTATGGGGGGCTACCCCAAAAAGTGGGGTATACATATGACAATATGTACTCGATGAACTTGAGCCCCAAAAAAAAAAAAGCTTAAATGTCGGCATATAGCCACTTATCTAAATTCTTAGTCTAAAAAAGAAAAGGCGCAGCAACTATCGGACGGACGCGGCTAGATCGATACGTTTTGATGAGCTGATCAAGAATGTGCATACTTTATAGGGTCTACGATGACTTCTTTAATGTGCATTACAATCTTTGAGACAAACTGATAACACCATTTTACTCTATGTGTCAATGGTATAAAAATGCTAGCTTGGGTACCCAAGCTAAATACTCTTGTTGGACCAAATATTACTTGTGAAACAAAGAACCCAATCAGTCGGAATTGAGCGCATGAAAAATTTGTTTCTCATAGCATAGCGTTCTTTCTACATGAAGCAATAATGCAAATGACTGAAGTTTTCCATTCACAACTGACCGTAGCATGGAAGTGTTTTTTTTTTTAAGAGCAAATATGCTCTCCCATATCGCACGAGTGATAAA
This sequence comes from Leucophenga montana, assembly GCA_035044765.1. Classification (NCBI taxonomy): domain Eukaryota; kingdom Metazoa; phylum Arthropoda; class Insecta; order Diptera; family Drosophilidae; genus Leucophenga; species Leucophenga montana. The sequence goes on from JAWNNQ010001706.1 coordinate 402,132, forward strand.
ATGCTTCGGCAATAACCCGAATATGCTTGAGCTCGATTTTAAATTTGCTAAAGTTGCTTGTCAGCATTCGTCACATATTAATATTGTACTACATTCGCACATTCGCACTTTCATAGTTTCTGTTTCCCTGATACAATACTATTAATTTGTGCTTCGAATAAAATGTGCTAAAAGGCAACTTTTTGCATGAGAAGCAGTTTTCATCACTGCCTATAAGTATGCAATAAGTATTACTGCTAAAAAATACTGTCTTATTGCACGTTTTATGCCAAATCTTTCATAGGCAAAATTTCGTTACAAAGAGATAATACCAATTGTTTCAGCTTTATTTTTCACAACTGGAGCCACTGTAGTGGCTGGTGCGTGTCACGGTTCCACCGGGCCCCGCTCTCAATCGGCCCACGAGTCTTAGTTCCATGTCAATATCGTCGGCGGTACCTGATATCTTCGAACCTTTGCTTCGCTTAACGATCGATGTACGTATTCTACAGTCTTCAAATACACTTGTTATTGTATGTAAATATATGCATACAACAATAATAAACTGGATCAACACTAATAAGTGCAGGTCGTTAACCGAAAAAGCGAAACTAAATAAAACTGATTAGATAAGAATGCAGTAAAACGAGTAGTGATCACATTTCTATACAGTGCTGTTTACTAGCAGATTTGGAGTTTTAATACGACATAAAGGAATGTGTGTAAACAGCGCTGACCACAAAAAACCAAGTACTGGGTCGCGTACAAGACCCTTTAGTTTATGAGCAGTGCTTTACAAACGCATAAAATGTAAATAGTGAAAACACAATATGAACCGTAATCGGTACCGGTAAAGTGCACCACTACGATTTACTTTTATGGTTCGGTTTCTGGTTCAAAAACCACTTTTTCTCTTTTGTTTGTCAACGTTGTACTTAGTATTTAATGTATTCAATATTTAACACATTCAGCTGTTCATTGTTTCATTTTTGAAAATAAAATATTCGAATTGGAAATCGAAAGCAAATCGTACGAGAGCCAAACAGTTGAAATGAAAACATTCGATTTCGTTTCGATTTCAAAACGATATAATTACGGTATGCATTTTATTAAGTTTTAAAGCTCTTTTTCTAAAAAATTTCTTCCTGTTCGTACAAATGTTTAAATCAAAATAGCACACAAATTTTATATTAAAATAAATACAAATATTTTGCAAATATTATGGAAAATATCTTGCCATACTACAAAGAGCGCCGAAAGAAATTATACATAAAACATAAAAGTGATGGCTTCAATGGGGGCTACCCCAAAAAGAGGGCGGTAGACGCCTACTAGTAAATGTGTATGAAGCAATGTAGTAGATGTGTAAGATGCCGCCATATCGAATTTCAAGTTAATATTGACGTTTTCCATACAAATGCATAAAAGTGTGCTGTGGGTTTATATGGGACTGCCTCAAAATGTGAGCGGGACAAGAACATTTGTATATTTATATGAAGCGGTTGTCCACTCAAATTAAATTTCAAGTTAATATTCATTTAAATGAAGAATTTTTTCATAAGAAACACAAAACTGTACGGTGCGTTTGCTTGGGGGCTTCCCCAAAAAGTGGGCGGGACACGCCCATTAGTCTATGTATGTTAAGCGGCTGTCTATAAAAAGGCCCCATATCGCATTTCAACCTAATATTGACTTTAATAAAGAAGTTTTTCTTACAAAAACACAAAAGTGGCCAGTATGTTTGTATGGGGGTTACCCCAAAATGTGGGCGGGCCAAGCCCGTTAATATATGTATGTTGAGCGGCTGACCATAAAAAGGCACCACATTGCATTTCAAGTTAAAATTGACTTTAATAAAGAAGTTCTCATATAAAAAGTCAAAAGTGTTCAGTAGGCTTGTATGGGGGCTAACCTAAACAGTGGGCGAGTTCCACCCATTAATGTATATGTCAAGCATCCGTCCGCTAAATGTTACCATATCAATTATTAAGTTGATATTGACTACAATAAAAAAGTTTTTCATACAAAAATTCAAAAGCGGGCGGGGGATTTGTATGGGAGCTACCCAAAAAAGTGGGCGTGGCGGATTAATCTTGATACTCTATTAAACTGCAATAAAAAGGAGTGTATGTGGAAAATTTTAACTGAATAGCATAAAAAATTAAATAAAAAAAACATACAGACAGACCGACATGGCTAGATCGACTCGTCTCGTCGAGCTGATCAATATATATATATATATATATATATATATATATATATATATATATACTTTATGGGGTATCTGCGATGCTTCCTTTAATGCGTTACAAACTTTCAGACAAACTGATAATACCATTTCACACTATGTGTGTGAATGGTATAAAAAACTGTACAGCGCACAAAGTTGAAATGTATTTACAGACCAAATACATTTGTTCTTCTATAATATTACGCACAAAACTATCCAAACTATGTATAAACACATGCATTTATATGTGTGATTATATAATATTTATTTATTATTTTCTATATAATAAATTCAAAACTAATTACAATGCTGAATATTCGTACATATGCATATGCTTTTAAAAATATGCTTCAAATGCTATAACGCACGTTCTATTATCATATACAATATTATTTGTAATACATACTTATATATTCATTCACTTACATATAAAATATACATATATACTAATGCGGTACAAAAACTGTATTTATATCAGTACTATTTCTAGACTAATTAGATATATAATAATATACAAATATGTATATTTAAATTTTCTAAATTAATATTGCAGACTGCACTTACATAAAAAAGAAATTAAACAAGGCAAAAGGGTGGGTAAGGGTGCACAGTGTCTACATAGAGTTGGTTTTTTGTTTGTTTAATAATTAATTACTTAATTAATGCACAGTATTTTTCGTTTATGTTTTTTATTCAATTTTTAATTAATAAGTAGTACTGACAATGCGCTCGCCTTATCGTTATTGCTTCTACAAGTATAAAACATTCTTGTAAGCAATGTTTTAGCATTTCTTTTTCGTTTTGAAAATTTATATTCAAGAAAGAAATGTATGAATTTAGTAATAACGATAATTGAGCCGTGCTTCGGTTTTCGAATCCGTATGAAATGTTCGATTTCAGTTTCCTTAAATTTGTGCGTGTTTCACTTTCAGCAGAATTTTGCGCTTTGAATTTACAGAGATCTTGAGTATATGAATATCATATTGTCCATTTTCAATGAAATCAAATCGCGAAATTCTTGTGAAAGTGTTAAACGCAATATTCGAATTTGAAAATCGGAGCACTTGCGTATGTATATATATACCAAATATATTTCAAGTCGATTTGCTACAATTTTTGTTTTATTTATTTGATATTGATTTTGGCAGGAACACTTTGCGGTTGTTTCGATACTTTACAATTGTTTATGTTGTTGAAATTGGTATTTATATGCAATAAACTTATTTTAATAATTTTATGAAACAAATTTAAGCCGCCAAAAATATTTATCAAATTAATAACTTTAAGATTTTAAATCGTTGATTTGCAAAGCATGTTTTTCGTTAAAGTTGAGCAGCGAAAGTACTTTAGTTTTACATTTTATATAGCAGAAGATATGTTTCATAGCACTAAAGACTCTCATACATAAATAATGCATAATAATTTTATGCAAATTAAAATTTTAACTCATGAATTTTGTTGCATTTCTGTGTGTGTACACTTCTTCTTCTTCATCTTCTTCTGATTCCTTGACATTTTTCCACACATTGCGTAAATATTTTCTTTCATTTATTATCAGTAATAATTTTAAATGCTAAATACAAATAAATTATATATCACAACAATAGAGACAAAGTTCACAATTTTGTAAAGGTGCAACATGACAAATTATAAAGAATAAAGTGAAAATTTAAATAGGAATTGCTGAACCTTTAAATAAACACATTAAAGAAATAATTAACTAAAACTGCCAACGCATAAAAGTTAGCAGCTTAGCATACAATAATAAATTATAAATAGCGTACGAGTGAAAAACCAAAAAAAAAAATAAAAAGATACATTAAGGAAATTGTACTACGTATTGAACTTAAGTGTCTACGAGTTTTAGAACACAAAGTTTTTAAATAAAAGAAAAAAAAAATAAGGTATTCACAAGTTGTTGTAACAGTGCATAAGTGCAAGTAAAATGTTGCACAAATAACACTTGCACCAGTTTGCACGACCCAGACCATTAACCAAAATAATTTCTTTGCAAAGTTGCAAAAACAGTGCTGCCAAAAATCACGAATTTTGTCATTTTTACAAGCACTTGGTATTTATTTGTGGCAACATTGAGGCTAAACAGCTGACAATATTCATAAAGCAGGCAAAGTAATAGCAATACGAAACGCACAAATAAATCAAACTCTCAAACAGTTGACTTTACAGAGTTGCACAAGTATGCACACGTTGCCGTTTATGCACTTTTGCACAATTACAAGACCTTATGAACACTTTGCACATTGAAAAAAAAAAAAAAAAAATCTAAAGAAAAAAAAAATGAAAATGAAAACGAAAACGAAAAAAAAAAAACTAAATCGCGCCTTTGCTGCAATAATTGTTTGTTACCGCTATCATAAAACATTAGCACTGAGATCCACCAATAAACACGCGACCGACCACCAGAGCAACAACATTGGATTCGTCTTTAGTTGACTTCTACTTCCATTCATTTATCATCGTTGTCGTCCGTCGTCGCTTTTTATACATTTGCTGCAATTTGTTTGCTCATTGGTTAATACTAACTCTTGCTGAGTGCTTTCTTTTTCCTTTGTACTAATATATCGTAGAAGGGATTATGACTTATAGATTGCGTCAGTCGCTTGATCCACTCCTGTTGATCCTCCTCGGTAGCGGCGGACATGCGATACACGGTATGTTTGCCCTCAACAACCTGCAAAAAATAATTTGGAAAAAGTAAATATTTGCATAGTTCTTCTAATTTTGATTTTATATATGTTTATGTTTATGTATAAGTATATTTATATTTCATTTGCTTACTTTGCCCTCGGAATCAGTCTTGCACGCTTTAATTATATCAGCTCCGCCCGTTGCAAATAGCTCAAAACAATGCGGTTTACTGCGATCGTGTATCTCACGCACCGAGATGTTCTCCAGCGGTATAATGCCACGCGGCTCTTTATCTGTTGTATACTCGAAATAGTACAAACAGTTGTCGTTTAATATGAACCAACGACGCTTCCATGATTTGTACCTAAAAATAAAATCAAAATCAAAATTATTTAATGCAAATAAACTCGAAATAATTAAAAGTTTTATATAAGTGATGTGGGTTAAGTGAAGGTGAAGCTGTTATTGTAACTGATTTTATATTTGATTTGATTTTACATTTGCAACCTTAGGAATTTGATTTAAAATAAACTCTAAAATTCGTAATAATTTTCCTCTATATTTATTTTCTGTTGAAGAAACTTTAAAGCTGTTGTATTTATATCAAATCTATATTATATATATTGAGCATTGAATCGCCTTGTAAAAAATAAACAAGGGGTGGCGGTTTTGGCTACCCCAAAAAGTGAGCGGGACACGCTCTTTAATATACATATGTGTATGAAGCGACCAACATATTGAATTTCAAGCTGTTATTCGGTCAAATAATAAAGTTTTTCATACAACAGCACAAAAGTGGTCGGTTGGTTTATATAAGGACTACCTCAAAAGTGGGCGGCATACACCCATTAGTGTATTTATGTGAATCGGTATTGACCTATGTAAGTAAAAAAGATTTTCATACAAAAAAAAAAAACAAGAAAAAACGTTAACTTCGGTTAAACCGAAGCTCTAATACCATTCACACGAAATTGCAAATCGCTTTGTAAAACATAAACGTGGGGCGTTTAAATAGGGGCTACCCCACTGGTCGCTTCATACACACCAAAGCCCACTTGTAGATGTGTATGAAGCGATGCCACCATATCGAATTTCAAGTTTATAGTTATGTTTTTTATACAAAAGCATAGAAGTGAACTGTGGGTTTATATGGGACTACCTCAAAAAGTGGGCGGGACACGCCCATTTGTATATGTATATGAAGTGGTTCTCCACTAATATTCACCAAATCAAATTTCAAGCTAATATTGATTTAAATGAAGAATTTTTTCATAAAAAAAAAACACAAAATTGCACGGTGGATTTCTATAGGGGTTACCACAAAAAGTGGGCGGGCCACGCCCATTAGTCTATATATGTTAACCGGCTGACCATCAAAAGGCACCACATTTCATTTGAACCTTATATTAACTTTAATAAAGAAGTTTGGCAAAAATACGCAAAGAAAGTGTGTAAATGTAAATTGATCGAATAAAGTTATTGGAAAGTCCAAAAAACCATATTGTTTTAAGGGATTTAAAAATCCGTTGATGTATAATCTTTTCACAAAAGCGTGGACGACGTCATGAATTTTCGTTAATTGGTTCCACAACGAATTTATCAACGAAGTAAGTGCTAAGTAGTTAGATACACATACATGGTTTTAAACAATTGAATGTTTGTAAGGCTGTCGCAAAAATAGGTGACCGATATTTTCTACAATATAATAGTTCAAGCGTTTTAGTATTGAGCACAACATGCCTCCAAAGGCAAAAATCACTTCTGTAGCGCTAATTCTAATATTAAATCGCTTTGTACTATAAATGGTAACATTCAGGCGGTGTTGTTTTCACCAAATGTTTCCCATGCATCAAAACCCAATCAAAATCGTCAAATTAAAATATTGAAATGCCTTGATTTCCAACATCCACTACACAAGAAGACATTTTGGTTTAAGACGCTCTTCAAAATCATAACCTCAAAAAGTCGATTTTGTTTTGAAGTCTGATTTGCCAAGAATCGTTATTGAAAAGGCGTGAGCCAAGATTTTGAATTAGGTTGGTGATAATTATGACATGGGAGATTGATTCCATTAGAAGAATTGATGTCTCTAACTGAAACCAGTGCTTACCGGGTTACCCTATTGTTTTTTATCTAAGAGCGGGTTGATTTAAGCATAGTGGCGATTATTATATCTCGAGGCGTGCCTGTTTATTTTATCAAGAACAGTAGAAATGCTCCACTGCTAATGAATAATCGAGATACGCACCACACAATTACGAAGAGTTCCAAATGTTTCACAGTGTCTTATTTTGTTGGGCGTATACACTTTACATATATGCCTTCAAGGTCATGTACCATAGTTACCTACCAATCACCACAACAGCACCAATACTACATTAGAATTCAGTAGCTTATAGGTAAAACTATATTTGTTGATAGTAACAAGTTGCTATGTACGCGTAGCAACTAATGTAGATGTCAACTAAGACACTTATATGGACATATACCCAGTTTTTTAAAGTGACCTCCCTGAGATATAGCATCGTTATTGAAAGTTATGGTGGAACTAAGCATAATTTTCAATGTGAAATTGCAATGCGCAGACTTAGAGCTCTTGATTTTTAAATTCTAGCCAACGACGAAAGCTGAAGTATGAGCGTTAGCTAACTATTGGTTCAGGTTTAAAGGAAATGTTCTACGAGTTGCGTACAAAGTTTTTTGATATACCCGTATGTTATACTAGTTTGAACTCTGGAAAGCATACAAATAAATCAAATGGACAGGAATATATAGACCGAATTGAGTTTTTGTATAGTATCTTATGTGGTCTGAGGAGCCGCATTGAGGTGCGTCGTCTTGTAAACGAACTGCTCTTTTGATAGCTGAGAGAACGGATGAATATAAGGACCTATTAAGATACTCGTTGCTTGTTAAGCAAACTTGAGTGTGAGTGAGTGTTTGGAGCACAATAAACTCTATTATTTATTCTAGTAGTCATCTGAATTCATTTAAATTAAAAATGTTAATTAAATTTTCATTTGCTTACCTTCCTCCCTGTTTCCAGAGCCAACCTTCTTTATCCGGATTGAAGAATGTATGCATTAGATCATTTCCATCGTCCTGTGGTATTTTAAATGGCTCTGTGCGTATTGATTCATATAGGGATTCGAGTAGTCCACGCGGCAAATCACCACCGTTATTAATACCACGATTCATTGAGATGAATTGCTCAACGGTGGGTTTTTCCTTGACCTGTGTGTGTGTGTGTGTGTGTGTGTGTGTGTGTGTGTGTGTGTGTGTGTGTGTGTGTGTGTGTGTGTGTGTGAGAGCAGAAATAAATAATCAAAAACATTTAAAAAAAATAATTTTTATTTGTAGTCGTCAAATGTATCTACATATATAAATATCACTTTGGGCACTAAAGAAAATCATCATTTTTTAAATCATTCATTTTTTTTTTTGGCTATTAATTTCTATTTGCTTCTATTTTCCAGCTGAACTATTACGACCTCCTCTGGCTGTAATATTATGTTGCTTCAGCTGCTGCTGCATATGTATGTATATATACATACGAGGCTAGAATCGACAAATTATTGCTAATTGAAATATATTTCTGCTTGCTGATATCATTGCGCATAGAAAAGATGGAAGAGGAGAGGGGGCTCATAGGCGCATGCAAAAGAAAATGTGTAAACGAATTTATACTTGACCTATTTATAGCATTAAATTTGTAATTAGTCTAAACAAACGAAACGTTATTTTTCGTCAATCATTCATGCGGTTTAAGGGGCAAATACATATGTACATTCCACATTGTGTACGGAAGTTGCAAGCATGTACTCGTATGTACTATGTACATCTGTTTATACAAATGTATCTGTAACCGTTTCGGATATAAAATATACAAAATTAATGGTGGGTGTTCCCCAATTAGTATTTTTGTGCTGCTGAATTTGAATCTGTGGTTGAAGTTAAAAAGTTAGCTGTATCTTTTCTTTGCAACATGAAAAAGTATCTTTTTGTGTATCGTAAATACTGGAACTTTCAAAGATATTTTAAATTTTAGAAGCCTATATTTTTGTGAACAGTTGACAAATCATGCGGAACTCATTTTTAGTTTGTAAACGAAAGATAATAGTTTCAAGGTTAAGTATCTTTAAGATTTTGAGTATGGAAAAGTATGCTTTTGGAAATTAGGTAAACAAAAAAAAAAAAAAGACAAATCGCAACTTTGAAACTTCGACCTCACAACATTCGGAATATTATACAAATTTTTGGAAACAGATAATTTTTATGCAACTGTGTAATGTAATGATTGATTAACAAGTAAACCTTGTCATATGGTCAATGAACTGTTGAAATTTTAAGTAAGGGTAGGCAGGCAGGCAGCCGAATTCGAAAGAAAAACTGTAGCGTGTGGCAAGCAAATCTTGTGGCACACGAATGAATTCATGCGCGGAATGTGGCACGTACATACATATGTAAATATATATGTATGTACGAGTCTGTTTAAAGAAAACGCAATAGAATGCAACAATCCAAAATAAACATTTTAATATACGCGCGCCACATACGCAACCGGGAGCGCAGTTTGGCAAAATAAAAAAAAAAATAAAAAAACTAAAAAATGGTTACGCTTGGCTGCCTTAAAGTGAAACGCATAAAAAACTAGACAATTTCTGCGAAACTTACACTCGATTTCATGTGACTTCTACTTATTATTTTGAACTCACTTACGTTACGGTTGACTAGACTAGTAAATTAGTTAGGTAGCAAGCAAACTCACCGATGGATTATGTAGCGATGTATTGAGCATAATAATGGCAAAACTGAGCACATAGCAGGTATCTGTATTAGTGAATATGTCTGGATTTAATTGACAATACCGCTGCGCAAAGCACTCCATCATTCGATCGATTTTTTGCGCCTCTCCAGGCAAACGAAATGACCATAGGAATTGTCTGCAAATAAAGCATATTTTAATTAAAATTATCATTAAAGTAAACTATTCATTCCAATTGTGATTGTCACTAACCTTAAAGCCTGTACTAGTATTAAATTTGTAAAATCATGCAACGCCACAAATGCTTTTAGTACATCTTCATTGAAGTCGTTCTTCTCACCCAGATAGTCACCTATTTTTTATAAGATTTAAAAAAGAAAATCATATATTTATATAGGTAATAAATTTAATTAAGTCATTAGCATATTTTCCCAGCTGGGAAAGCCAGTTTACTGAAATCACAAACGTATATGCATAAGAAGTCACCATATCGATTCTTAAGGTGATATTGACAGTATTGCAAGAGTTTCGCATACAAAATCCGAAAATTTCGCAGTGGGGTTCTATGAGGTATACCCCGTAAATATATGTATGTAAGCATTCGTTCTTAAGAAGCTATCGTACCGAATTTCACGTTGATATTGACTGTAATAAAACGTTTTTATGCAAAAACCGAAATGTGGACTGTGTGTTTGTATGGGGCTATGTGTCATATGTTCAGCCTAGAAACATAGCATACCTGATTTGAAGTCGATATCTCACAAAATAATGAACTAGTTTTGGTGCACACAGATAGGGGACAGACGGGCATGACTAGTTTGACTCGCCTCGTTGAGCTGATCAAGAATATACAAGGTATGTCACAAAAGAAACAGGACTTTTTCTGGTGGCGCCACCTATTGGTAGGTACTTTGCTTTGGAAAGGTACATCTTTCACTGACATCTTGTAAAGCGAAGTTATGGCGCTGAAAGTGGCAGTATCTTTTGGGCATCGGTCGAAAAATTAATTCTCTCATAATCCTCCCTCAATGTCCTCAGAGCGGTGTCCTTTCATTGGCAAATGAAGTTTTCCAAATACATAAAAGTCACACGGAGCCAAATCAGGGGAGTACGGTGAATGGTTGATGGTTAAAATGCCATTTTTGGTGAGAAAATCGGTGATCGGTGTCTACCGATGAGACGGCGCATTTTCGCATTTTTGGTCGTCAGTCAATTTGTGCGGAACAAACTGTGAACACACCTTCCGTAGACCCAATTTCTCCGTCAAAATGCAATGAATCGAATCTTTGGGAATATTTAATTCCATTTCCATATAACGCAACGAAGATTTCGGCTCATTTTTTGTATGAATTCACGCACTTTTTTCAATGTTCTTTTCGATCACCACTGTTTTTGGCCGGTCCAACTTTTCACCGTCACAGAGGTCTTCAGGAACTTCTTGAAAACGTTTAAACCACTCCTGAACATTGGTACGGGATAAAAAATTGACACCATAAACTTGTTTCATTATTTGGAACGTTTCGGTGCATGTTTTAACACGCCTTGTATATTTAACCTTATAGGCTAACAGATGCTTCCTTTACTGCGTTACAAACTCCATGACAAAATCAAAATACAATACACAATACGTCTGAAGATTATAAAAATATCGTTAAACTTCGCCATTTTCGCTTTTATTATTGAACTGTGGTGACACTCGAGCCTATCGAAAGTTTTAGCAGGACTAGAATAGATCATTGTAGCCAATTTCCAAATTTATTACAGTATAACATTTATTGAGGAATATTCCCAACTGTAATATGAAATTTTACTGAACAAAATTACAATACACAGACTGACAAACATGTCTAATTCGTTACAACACATCGAGTCAAAGAAAAAATATAAATAAATGTATACTTTATAGAGTACCGACGACGCACCCTGCCTCTTGGTGTAACAAACTATTCAACAAATTGATAATAGCTTTTCACACACTATGGTGAAGGTTATACAATAAAAACTACTATGCATAAACAAGACCACCGACTCATTGTGCAGAAAATTTGTTTGTATTAACAACGTTGTAAGTATAAGCAAATACTCTGCTTAATTGATTTATGGTTTTTGTAATAGACACATCCTATGGGTATAGCTATTCAAGCGTAAATAGTTCTTAACTTACCTATCGCTGTCTTATTTAGACCTTCGCCTTTATAGAGAAAATGCGCAACATCTTGTGGATCATGCCGTAGCAACCGATTCTCTACTAGATATTCAATGCCTGCAAAAAAAGAAAAAAGAGAACGGAGAAAAGTTTTAGTTTAATGTAAATATATATTTTAGCAATTAAAAAACAAATTCATTCACTGATTTATATTAACGATGGCTTCTTCATCAAAACTTATCAACTTATCATGCACACTTTATATGGTTTTAATTGCGAACGACTGTCGATGACCGATAAGATAGCAAAGGTTTTTTTTTTTTTTAAATAAACTGAAAATTCAATGAAGCTATATATATGTATGTAAAAAGATATTTTGGAACTGATATAGTAAAGTAAAACCCATTTTGTACGAGTAATAATGCGAAGTTCAAGTATAAATTTGTAAGAATTCGCTGTGATCCTGAAATCAAAAGAATTCTTGTACTTGAAATTTGCTGAAACAGAATAATACTATGCATTTTTCTAGTCTATAAATTAATGATATATACTTGTATACTATGTATTTATTGTGCATTTTAGTTTTAACAAATGGTCACAAATGTTTCCCAATTTTGCATTACAAAAGTTCCACTGAAATTGATTACTTATCTTTCGCATATCGCATGCTTTATAAAACTTGAACAAAACACTTATTGCCAATACAATAAGTTTTAAGTTTTAAGTTTAATGAATACGTAATAAATGTACATATGTAATAAATACAACAAAAGAATTCCCGAATTTCTGAATAAATGTAGCAACACACTGTCTATATTCACCATAATGATAACGACTATATTGCTGATGACGTTTTGTGGAACATAGTTTGAGATACAATTTGTTGCTTCGTAAAAGATAATAGTCCACAGAAAGTTTGCGTGCACAATTTACACAGCGCTGTAGCGAGTTGTAGCGCTGATGAGTATAGAGGGAGTGTGTGTCACTTTTATGTGTTTAAATTGATGTGGGCACATTTGTAAGCTATCAATTCAAATGATTAAGTGATATTAATAATCGGTCGATAATGCGCGATAAAATCGACGCTGAAAGCAGTTAACGTTAACTATAGAAAGTATGTAACACTGTAGGAAAATGTCGGGTACCTCATTAAATATATAAGTTAGCAACGTGTCTAGTCGATGTAGCCTCATTATCAGAGGCTGAGTCTAGCACCACAAAATACAAAATGTAGACAAATTACGAGTCAGTTTTATTTTCTCATATATGGTAGCTAAATGACACGTGTGGGTGGTTTGTTCAACTCTAATTTAGTGTGATTGAATGAGGCTCTCCTGCTGATATATGAATGTATGCTTATAGATACAACATTTGTGCGAACTTCGGCTTTATCGGACAAATGGTTTGGCCATAAAGTGCTTCATTTAGCAAATTATACTTAGTATATAAATTTTATTTGGCGACCTATATTATGAAAATTAGATATGAATTTTAGCAGACTCTCGAGGCCATTTTATATTAAGAAATATGTATTTCCTATATATTTCTCAATGTGTAAAGAGAAGAACAACAACTTTTTGTTATACAAACAATGTTTAAGCCACGGAAGCACGTTTTTTTGGAGTCAGCAACGACTGCTCATCAGTTCGCTGGCCGGACACTGCAAATTATGCTGTTTATATCATGCTTCGCATGAAAAGCGCCCAGCGAATTATATGTTTTTTTTTTCATGTACTCAAGAATAAACGCACTTTCTCTCCAAGCATGTTATATTTGCAGTATCCGGCCAGCGGGCAGATGAGAACTCGTAGCTGAGTCGGAAACACCCGAACTCTGTGGCTAAAACATTCTTGTTTAACAAAAAGTTGTTGTTATTGTTTCTCTTCACATTGAGAAAAATATGTAAAATAATTTTTAATGTAAAATGCGCTTGAGATAGCTTAAATTGATATTTAATGATAAACAATAAGTATATACTACAAGGTCTGTCGCAAAAGAAACAGGACTTTTTAAAAATAGCTGTTTCTGGTGGCGCCACCTATTGGTAGGTACATGCGTTGGAAAGGTACAACCTTCACTGACATCTTGTAAAAATTTTATGACCATCGGACCACTACAAGCGTTAGAAGTTATCGCGCTAAAAGTGACAGTAACTTTTGGGCATCGGTTGAAAAATGAATCTCGAACAAAGAGCAAATATTAAGTTCTGTTTTAAACTTGGTAAAACCTTACCCGAAAAGTTCCAAAGGATGAAACAAGTTTATGGTGACAATTGTCTATCCCGTAGCAATGTTCACGAGTGGTTTAAACGTTTTCAAGAAGGTCCTGAAGACCTCTGTAACGATAAAAACTAGGGCCGGTCAAAATCAGTGATGATCGAAAAGAACATTGAAAAAAGTGCGTGAATTCATACAAAAAATGAGCCGAAATCTTCGTTGCGTTATATGGAAATGGAATTAAATATTCCCAAAGATTCGATTCATTGCATTTTGACGGAGAAATTGGGTATACGGAAGGTGTGTTCACAGTTTGTTCCACACCAATTGACTGACGACCAAAAATGCGAAAATGCGCCGTACATTTACGAATAATACAATATTTACGGATAACAACTTTAATCTTCATCAGCTTGATAAGAAGAGTTGATCGAATTATATAGGTATTAATTAAAAACTTTTAGAAGGTTTTTTTTTTTGTTTTGTTTGAAATTATGTTGACTTTTGGGTGTTACGGTCGTTTGCAGAAGTCCACATTAGTGGGGAAAGTTATTGATTACGATTCAGTTGGGAATGGTCAAAAACGATTATTCTGCAAACAGCCCAAGTAGCTCACAAACGTTCGTTAGGATACGTATTCCCTGAGTAGCTTCCTAACAGCCATTTCGAAGTGAGCACATTGTGAGAAGGTAGCTCCCTTAATTAACGGTTGGCGCGCTGGGTTTGGCCCCCGCAACATGTTTACCAGTGGAGACACAGAGGAAGCCTCGGCTACGATTAGTAGATTAGTTTGAAGTTTGCTACGAATTTGTTGGAAGATCATAAAAATACAAGTTTGCAGACGAATGATGTAGTTCCCACTTCGAATAAATTTCGAATTAAAATTTGTCAAGTAAGCTTACAGAAATTGGGTAAGTAAAACTCTTTTGAAGTTTGTACAAGAGCATAAAAATCATGTTGACAGTGAAGTAAATGCATGAAATTAATAACTAAAAAATAGTAAAGTAAAAAAAAAATGTATTTATTTACTAAGTATAAAAAAAAATAAACAAGCAAATAAATACTCACCCTTTTTCGGATCCATGTTGAATTTCTTTCGACCGATTGACATCTGCTTATCTTTATTGGAATGTTTGCAGTCCTCAGGCACATCCAGTGCTTCCATTTCAGAAACAACTTCACATAATTCATCTTTTATTTGCTGCAAAAATCAGTAAAAATGTTGAAGTTAAATATAAATTCAGAATATCTGTAAGAATTTATTTATAATTTTTTGTGCAGCCGGAAGTGGGAAAGTACAAAAATTGAATTTTTTTTTTTTGTGGTCTGCCACACTTGAGCAAACAACAATTTACAATTAAATCGAAATTGAATGTTCAATATTAAGGAAACCACAAACATGTGATTGTGTTATGTAGCTTTTTTCAAATTGAGATTGTCTGGAAATGTAACGTACAAAAGCAATGAGACGACAGTTGGCTGATAAATTCAGGTTTTAGTACGCTTTTGGAGCAATCTTCATTTAAACCTTACAATTACAAATTATACAGTATAAATTTTATTTTTTGGAAGTGTGAAGCAGTAGGCAGTTGGAACTTGTGATGTGATGGAACTTATGCAAATGGATGGCGTGCTACTTTACATGTTAAAGGCTTTGTATTTTTAAAGCCGCGGGGCACATGTCGCCATTCACTGGCAAAAGTGGCATAGTATGTACTTATTTTAGTACCTTTTTGTCGTAGTTTGGTATTTTAATTAAGGCTAATGACCTATAACTTGCGGAAAAGACTAGCTATGTTTGTCTTATTTTGCTTTTTTTTTAAATTACAATAATTACACAGCGGTGCATTTTATATTCTAAATGAAATCGAAATTATACAAAATTAAATTTTGGGTAATACACAATGAGTTCATCATATACATAAATTGTTCAAAAGCTATCGTCGCTCTTGTTTATTTGTGTTTTTTTTTTGTTTTTGTGAATTTAATACTCACGAAACAGGTTTGCTTTTGGTATGAACCACTACTACTATAAAATTCGACTGACAAAACAAAAGAAAATTTGTATAACAATAAATGCCTGAATATTTGTTAAATTTTATTAGTGTACGTGATAGCAATAGCAAATTTGAGTAAAAAACTTTTTTGTTCTTTATGAAACTCAACTAAGCCGCTGCATTACGCTTGAAGCTTTTATGAAAGTTTTAAAGTAATTTTCATAAGGCTCAGAATGATTATAATTCGAATACATTTAATACCCAAAGTTCTTATTGAGATCAACAATCTTCACCAATCACAATGTTGCAAAAGAGCTTTTAGGCTAAAATTTATTCTTGATGTATTAACAGGTTTGTTGCGGTATTGACTGGGGGAAGTAATTGCGAAAGTGAATTATTCAAATTATAAATGTGTCATCTATGGAAAGATTTTGCGATTTGAATTCACTTCACAGAGCATTATGCTGGGACGATTGGGTCCAGAGATATAGTCGTCCAAGTTTAAAAAAAGGGGACTCTAAAATTTCTGCTATTTAGCCTTCATAATTTAAGACGAACAACTTTCGAACGTCAACCATTAGGTAGACTTTAATAATTCAATATAAATAAAAAAAAAAGAAAAACAAGAAAAAACGTTAACTTAAATTGTATTGTAAAACATAAACGTGGGGGTTGAGATAGGGGCTAACACAAAAAGTGGACGGTACACGCACACTAGTAGATATGTATGAAGTGACCATCTATAAGACGCCACCGTATCGAATTTCAAGTTGATATTGATGTTTTCCATACATATGCATAAAAGTGAGCTGTGGTCTGTATGATACTACCTCAAAAAATGTGCGGGACACGCCCATTCGTATATGTATATGAAACGGTAAAATCCATCAAATCGAATTTTAAGCTAATATTGATTTAAATAAAGATTTTTTTCATAATAAATACAAAAGTGGGTGCTGGGTTTCTATGGAGGCTACCCCAAAATGTTGGCGGGCTACGCCCGATAGTCTATGTATGTTAAGCGGCTGTCCACAAAAATGCACCACATCGCATTTCAACCTAATATTGACTTTAATAAAGAAGTTTTTCATACAAAAACACAAAAGTACGTTTGTAACCCCTTACCACAAAATGTGGGTGGGTCACGCCCGATAGTCTATGTATGTTAAGCGGCTGAACATAAAAAGGCACCACATTGCATTTCAAGTTAAGTTTGACTGTAATAAAGAAGTTTTTCATACAAAAACACAAAAGTAGGCAGTAGGTTTGTATGGGAGCTACCTCAAAAAGTAGCCCATTAATGTATATGTGAAGCGTCCATCTACTAGAAGCTACCGTATCAATTATTAAGTTGATATTTTCTACAATAAAAAAGTTTTTCATACAAAAAGTCACAAGTGGACGGTGGGTTTGTATGGGAGCTACTATACCAAAATGTAGACGTGGCTGGTCAAATCTTGATTCTCTATTAAACTGCAATTAAAAGAAGTGTATGTGCAAAATTTCAACTGGATAGCATAAAAATTGGTGCGAAAAAAATACATACATACAACAACATACAGATATATATAGACCGACAGACAGGGCTAGATCGACTCGTCGAACTGATCAAGAATAGATATACTTTATGGGGTCAACGCCTCCTTTAATGCGTTAGAAATTTTCAGACAAACTGATAATCCCATTTCACATTATGTGTGAATGGTATAAACATGAATCAAGTCATTTTGGATTGAGAGATTTACAAGTTTAAATACCCAAATTGTCTGGGACAATTTTGAACTGTAGGTATATCTTTAAATTTAATTTTATTTTTCTTAGTTGCAAATATTTCAGATAATACAAATAAATTTAAACTTAAAGTCTTTTCATTCAAAAAAAAAAAATTAAAACAGTTTTAGATAGAACTGTCGAATAAAATCTATTTCTGTCTATTTTTATTTCTGTGTTTCAGGAGCTGGCGCAAACAGATCTGTATGTATATTAGGTGGGATCACAAAAAAAACGGTAATCGAGTGAAAACCGTTCTCAGACTGCTGTGAAATATTACATCCATTAAATAAATGAAAAGTCAAAGAAAAATATGGCTAGAGTCAAGTTTTTAACGTACTCAAATCAATTTGATTCAAAAATAATAATCATTTGAGGCATTTTCTATACGAGTCGATTTGCAACAAAACAATACAAATAATAAATACAATTTTGTATGTAGGGGAAAATATATAAATGGTTATGAAGATCCGGCTTTGTGGTTGTGTTCATTAGTAGAGACCATCGAGTGGTGTTTGGCTGAATAATGAATTTGTCACGATTGAAGAAACACGAAGTTGAAAACTTCGTCAAATTTCTGTGACAACCCAATTGGATCGTTTTGTTGAACTAATCTAGACTATGATATAAAGAGGAAACACTTTGTATATGATGGGCATAATCTCTAACACTCTGCTGAACCGATTTTAAAATTTCTTTTACAAAATACTCAATCATAATAAAAATCTACACTATTCATGAATTACATAGGCTATATATCATCTGCAACAAATTGGGCGGCGTCATGCGACCATATAAGAGCAAAAAAAAATTTGTCATATCTCAGCAACTATTTCGAGTGCCTGTTATGAAATAGAGTGTGTTAAGGTTAGTATCTTAACAGGTGTCTCACTATATATCATTTGGAAAAATAGGAGGTGCCAGCGATATATCCCAATCAAAGAACAAAATGTGTAAATCTCAAAAAACTAAACGTAGGTTGGTTGTTATGGACGTACATTTTACGTAAATATCAATTTTGGCGGTAGCTCTATACCACATTGTCAAATTTCAAGTTGATATAGACTGCCATAAAAAGTTTTTCATACAAAAACCTAAAAATGTATAGCGAGTTTTTATGGGTATTATACCTTAAAATAAGCGGTCCATTGATATTTATTTGAAGCGTCCATAAAACCCACCGTATCAAATATTAAGCTATTGACTGAAATAAAAAAGTTTTTCAAACAAAAATAGAAAAGTGGTCGCAGGATTTGTGTATGGGGCTACCGCAAAAGTGTATAAAAAATTAGATTTTAAATGTGTTTTTAATTAGAGATTAAAAAGTTAAACAATTAGTCAGTTTTTTTTTCACAGAATACGCAAAAACGGTTTTCGGAAATAATTTTAGTTTGGCTTTTCTATGTCAGTATGGCGGATGACATTTTATTGGGTCTTTGATAAAAGTCAACGGCGATTAGTTAAGCTCAACTTAGAATAACAAAAGTTTTATATTGATAGCTCTATGAGTAAGGCCAAGCTTTACAACAAAAATACAATCAATTCAAACTGGTAGGAATTCCAAACAAAACCAGTTTCACCTGTTGTTCGAACTGAATTCCATAGAGTATTATTATTGAAGCTAATTAATGAAGCACTTTGAAACAATAAAAACAACGCGTTCTGAATGAATCTGCTTAAATGGTAAGCCACATGTTAACTGGCGTGTGACTTTTAAATTCATGGGAATATTGTAAATTTCATACCTTCGACGTTGGTGGACGCCGCAGAATGACAGTTGTCGTATCGTCCGTCTCATTTTGTGCAAAATTATTACGATTATGCGCAACGACATTGCGACAAGCATCACAGAGATTCAGCATACTTGCATTGGTGCTATTATTATTATTAGTTTCCACACTCTTTCCCATTTTCTTTTCCGTTGAATTGCGTTCCGAACCGTTTGTTGAATTTGAACTTTCATCGATAAAACGGAAGTCTTTACTCTCAGACACCAGCGGTGCATCTTGTTTACGATAGTCATCATTTTCGGCAACATCCTCCACATCATCCAACATGCAACCGAGACTGTTCGAGCGCGTTTTACGTTTCAGTTGATGCTGTGCACGCCGTGACACAATTTCACCTTGATCATTCAGTATCAGTTCCACAGGACGTGACACTATCATAGTGTGTATGCTAGTCGTAGTCGTAGTGTGCGTGAACTCCGAACGTTTCTGATAGAGTTCCGTATGTGCTTCATCGCAAGGCAAACGTGTCACTGCCACTTTACGACTGACATCTGAATCGAGCACAATTTGCGTAGTCAATGTGGATACGGATGAGGGTGTTATTGGAGTTGTGGGTGTTGGTGTTGCATTCTCGGCATCTATTTTTGGCGATGCTATATCATAGTTGGCTACGCTTGTATAAGGCGCTATTGAAGGTGAACGTGGCTGGGTTATATGCCTTTTTGGCTGTGGTGTACTTGATTTTGTTGCCGTTTTAAATGAACTAGTTGAGGACGTACATGAATCGGTTGAGGGCAGCATATAACAACAGCAACGCATACATAACGGTGCATTTTGACGAGCGGCATTCAACAAACGTTTCTCATCATCGTCCTGCAAATTACTTATGGATGAATTGACGGCGCTTTCAACTTTGGTTGTTGTGATCGGCGGCGTCGGTGGCCCTACATAAAATGTACTATTCTGTGTGGTTAAATCAAAGCAACTGCGCTGCAGTTGTTGATTACTACCAACGCTAATACTATCAGCATATAGCGTTGAAATTGGTTTCTTATTCTTTGGCTGACGACGCAGTGAGGAGAACCAGTTCGAAATGCTTGGACGCTTCTGTTGGAGAGAAGCCATGTCTTCACACTACAATTGATTAGCTACTCCTCGTGCTGCTGCTGCTGCTACTGGTGGTGCTGCTGATTGCTTTACTATGGGTTCACGTATGCGTAGAAATGTTAACTTATCTAAAGAAGCGCAACGGTTCAGCGGATGTTGGAAAATAAAACTGGTTTCACTTCGTAATTATTTTGGGTTTGTCTTTCTGCAGCACAACATTATCAGTCATCAATGTAATCCGTCGTTATGATGAATTTCGTTCTGTAATAAATTATTTTTATATGTTTTATGATACAGATCATTTCAATGGCTTGGACGACAACAAGTTACAAGTACAAATGCAAGCATATGAAAATTTATCATACGAATAAACCTAAAACGTTAAGAATTTCTACAGATACAATACAGAGCAGAGCAGATACATTTGATCAGTCTACGATATATTTCGTTATGCCAAGCATATATGCACTTTCTAGATGCTACAAGTGAGTCTAGCGGCTAGACTATTATTTCATTATGGTTGATTTAAGACATATCCACCGCATTAGCCACATCATCGTTATTTAAGTTGCAGCACGCTCAAGCCAAACAAATTAATATTTGACAGTAGCTGCTCCTTACATCAACAGCAAATCTACTAAACTACCCAAAATAGACAAAAACGAGTTCGCTGATCTTCCATGAGAAAGCGAATCATCCATAATTTCTAAAAATATATACATACATCTCTTTATATAGCAAGACTAGATGACGTAATGGAATGAAATAAGCTACATATTTGGTTATGATATTAGCTAACTTCAATTCCTAAATTAAGCAGATGTAGCGAAAATAAAATTTTAATATTTTCGGTGAACGTTTCGTGAAACGAAATTGATTGCGCAAATATGCTTTTTATATGTAATACTGACAACTAATTTGTAGCTAGCTAACAACAATAATTGTAGCTTAAATAGTAAAGAAGTTTTCTAGACAAGCACTTCAATCCGAAAGGTGAAGAAATTTCAGAAATTCTAGGGCGATCAAAGTTTTAGGCTTGTGTATAATACCGAGTTTATACGAGAGTGATAATTATGATTTTGAAGTCACGAAGTTCTAAAAATACGCGCTTAATCAGTGATTAAGACATTTGAGACACGAAAAGTTTAATTTTCTATTATGAAGTTTATGCGAGAGAGATAATTACATTTATTACAAAACAATCGAAAACTCATTTTTAATTTCGAACATAATCATGTGTTTAATCACTCTCTCTCTCTCTCGTATAAACTCAATTATTATCCCTCTCGCACAAACTCATTATATGAGCATAAAAGTAAATTTGCGTGAGTTATTCAAATGCCTTAAACACCATTTAAGCTCGCTTTATTACAAATTCGTGAGTTCAAAATCAGAATTATCTCTCTCGTATAAACTCCCTGTAAGTTACTTATACACGAAAAGTCTAGTTGGAGGTTTGTATAACGCATATCTTGCTTAATAGTGTTCGGGTCACGTACAGTTTAATACAAACTGCGTTAGTAGTTATTTTTAACCCTTTATCTGCAAGACTTAACTAAACCGCGTAGTTTACACAGACGGACAATGCAATAGATAGGCTATTTTATACATCTCTTCGTCGAATTCAGTTGCAAAATGCCACAGGAAACGGAGTTTATCAGAAAATGTGGGCAAGTAGTATTTTTCAAAAGAAAAAATTCTATGCTAAGTACAATACAAAGAACTGATAACAACCGAGTTTGCAGCCTGGTACGAGCAGACGCTGAGCTTAAACTAGTGTACGAGTTCAACTGATATGCAGAATTGCATTGCCTTTGACGACATTTGTACGAATGATAAAGATAAAGTATAATTCATATACAAATGAAAGTAAGACGTAGTTAAAGTACATTGAAGGAAACAATTTTCGAGACGAGAAAAAACGATATAACCCTATCAGTAGTAGTCGGTATTTAAGTTTTCAAAAGAATTTTTGTTTTTAATTTGACTATATTTCGAGCGGCAACAAAGCATTTAGCGAATTGTACATGCCTCACATCAAAAGCTATCTGTACATATTTGAAGAGTATTAAAGCTTCGATTTCACCCAAAATAACCAAATGCTCTTGTTGCATTTGTTTTCTCGTTTGAAAATTCGCTTAACATAAATAAGTGGAAAAAGAAATGACAGCATTTTAAACAGATGAGACACAAACGCTCAACGTTTCAGCGCCAAGATGTCTTTGAACTTGAATGAAATTAAGTAAAGTTTTGGCATCCTTCGGGTTCATACTCTAGTCGTCCAAGTACTTTAACTGCGGACAAACAGTGAGTGGCATCGTCTGTAGAATGAATGGATGGATGGTGTGCTAAACGCGTCTGCGAAAAGAACGTGCTTGGAAAACGAAAAGATATCTACACATTTGATCTGTACACTTTGTAGCTACATACATAGATACTATATGTAGATATTTTTGTGTACATTTTATACGCTACACAATTAGTGTGATTAGTATACCAGTAAGCTTACTGAGTTTGTAACGCATTAAAGTATAAGTAAATAAAAAATAAGAAAAGATGAAAGCTTCGAAGAGCGAAAATGCGTCTCAGTGCGAACAATCTTGATTAAATGTACTTCGGCAGTGCACTAGACCGGTAAGTTTTTCACAGAATCTTCAAATGTAGATCAATCACTGCAAGTATTTTGAAATATTTTTTGTTTCTATCACGTTCAAGTAAGTTTGGCGATACTTTAGAAAAGAGTAGGAAGCTAGTTTAATGATTTACAAAAACAAAATACATTAGAAACGTCGTTTTAAGTTACAATCTAGACTTTGGCGTTAGTATTTATTTGACTAGAACAAGCAAAGGTCAACAGGCGACTCGTGTTTTGCGATAGAAAAGCGATATCGGCAGCGATATGCTATACCTACTAGAAGAATCGCATTTCTAACTTACTCGACAATGATTGCAGAGATGTTGGCCATAAACAAACGTTGAGCAGTAAGAGTGTATTGGAGTGTTTTGAGATTGCTTGGAAGCAAAAAATAAACTTGTTGCGAATTACAAAGTTCAATTAAATTAAAGTAAATTTACAATTTATTTAATGCCCCGACAGAAGCTTGTAATGAACTTGTAATGAAACACACAGAAAAATGCATGCATGTATATTCATTGGTACGCTCTCTAGTCTAAACGACTTGATGGATTTTGACATATCGGGGAATCGTTAGAATACTCTTGATTGCGGAAGTGACATAGCGTATAGTAGTGAGGTAGAACGGTTACGAATTATGAAATTTTAACTTACACTTGTAGCAGTGTAGAGAGTGTACAATTGTAGAGTCTGTACCGTGAGTTTAGTTTCTCTATGTCTTCACTAGTTAGAGAACTTTTCTCTGCGATAGAATTGCATACGGACATGGGCTCGAACGACTTGTCTTATCAGGAATATATATATGTACTTTATGGAATCTTCAAAGTTTCCTTTGATATGTTACAGTTCAACAAGCCCAATATAAACTGCTCCTTACAGCAGCCATGTAAAAATTTATTAAAGTTACTTGTCAACCGTTTCCCAAATTTATTATACTTTTTTTTAATACATATATTTTGCTAAGATACAATTCGTAGTCGACACAAAAGTGTATCTTAGTTTCGGTATGAACGAAATTAATTTTCTGTTATGTTTTTTTTCTTAATTTTTCGACATATGTATGTATCGCTAGATACAGTTGAAATACAGCAGTTCGTCTACATAGTCTTTCGGGTCTTTGTTTATATATTAATGCTATTTGGTGCTAAAAAAAGATACCCAACATACAGATACATTTGTAGAAATTTTCAAAGTCAACATATGTTTGGGATTTTATACTAAATAAAGCAACAATTGTGTTGACAATGCTTTATATTCTCCTTTACCAATTGTGTTGCTTGTCTGCTGCTGTTGCTCTTGTTCTACTCGATCTGTCTGGGCTGGGCTGTCTTTGTTTAAAGTAAAATTGAAATTGAGTCCTTGAATATATCTGTCAACAGTTCGGTTAAACAGCAGCAGCGGCAGTGAGCTACACAACTCAAATGAATCTTTGTGTTAATAATGAAATGTCTATCTACTATATATTGTTTTAAATATTGTATCTATAACTACAAACAAAACAAAAAAAAAAAAAACTTAAATTGCATTTTCATGGAAATACAATTATTTTTATACCTTTCTCATTTTCTCTACATACTTCATTTGAAATTTTGTGTGTAATAACTCGACGAACTCATTTGAAGTTGTTTATGCAGTTCAAAAGAATTTATTCTCGTTTTTCTTTTCATAAAATATTTTTATGCTTTTCCAATTTAATGTGAATAGTATAAAAATTTTGTCACGGAGTTTGCGACGCAGTAAAGTATATAATATACTATACTTATGTGTATATATACAGCTAGCTAGTCGAATATTTTAATTTTGTCAAGGAAAACTATATATAGAAAACGTGCGCAGCAGCGCAAATTCTCTGGAAGCATGTGTGAAAAGTATTAAAGCTTTCGTTCCACCGAAGTTGAGGTTTCTTTTTTTTTTGTGTGGCTTCTTTAAATTTAAAGAAAATGATGGCAAACACGATTGTAGAAAAACACCTCTATAAAATAATACAAAAACAAAAAAAAAAAACCAAACATAAGAAAAGCGCATTTTTATGAAAAATATTGTACAATAAAAATACTATTGCAGTTTAATACACTAGCCTACAAAGCCATAAATTGCATTCATTTATTTTTATACCCTCTACTCTTTAATTATAAGGAGTTGGCTCTATAAAGTATTCATATTCTTGATCAGCATAGTAACCATAACCAGTGCGTGATTAGTGTCTGGGCCAGGGGCGCATGACAAGCAAGTGGTGGTCACTGCGAAGCCGGCTCGATCAGCCTGTAACGCTAACTAATACTCAGTGTCAGAGCTAGAACGTCTGATGTCTTTTGTACCCTAGCCTATCTCATCAGATGTAATTAAAGGGTCTATTCATCTGCTCAATTCTGAGCCTGGCCTAGTTTCGTCATCCTCTAGACCAAGAGTATGCACTCTGTTTCTTAGGAGATACCTAGTTTTTTTAAGTTATATCTCAGTTAATGATGGCCGGTGAGGTAGCCCAAAAGCAACTTCAGGTCAGATCTATTAAAACGTGCGTTGGTTTTTGGGTATATAGGACGGCTAGCAGGGCCTGCCATAGACCATGGTTCTGTATCCAGTAGCGGGAGGCAGTGCTTTTAAACCGGTCTACTATGAAAGTTTTTGACTTTGTGCCCATCGACTTTGCGGCCGATTGACAATTGTTGGAGGATATCGTAACATTAGAGGACCAGTTTCCAGGAGAAATTCCAAGAGGATAGTGCTTTAATAGCCGCTTGGCTATCTTAAAGAATGGTTATTTTGGCCCCTTCAGGACTTTTATCCAAAAGATGTCGGATGTCAGATTGAAAAACCGTGGGCCAGGCACCCATGGCAATAGAGGTCCTGGAGTTGGGTCCGAAGACACCCGCACCTGTGCCCTTATCGGTAAGTGAACCATCAGTGAACCAGTTGATCGTGGATGGACCAGTACCAGGGCTGCCCTCCTCCCAGTATGATCGACTGAGAAAGAGAATTGAGAAGCGTCTGCCGAAACGCAGTTCCGTGGACAAACAATCTGAAATGTTGCAGATTTCGATGCCAGGGATAAGTTTTAAGATAAGAGTGACCTAGTTCATTTAACGACCGACTCTCTACAGTCTGAAGTCTCTGAGCCTCTGTAGCTGCTGAGGATTGAATCAAAATGTGCAGCGGAGGTAGACCGATGATCGCACCCGACATGCTCAAGCAAGTAAGCCGTTGCAGTTTATCGTACTGCCTTATTGCAAATGTTTTCAGCAGTTTAAGCCACCATACAACGGTGGCGTATGTTACTATAGGTCTCACTATTGAAATATAAATCCGCAGGATCATCTTTGGCGAGAGACCCCACTCGGTCAATATGAGTTAGAAACTTCAAGTATATCAAGACTTCAATGTATGTTTCGACAATTCTTTAGTATTAAATGAACGTGCTAGCCCCACTATGTTGCGCCATACAAATCTGAACCTTATTTATGAGTTTTGCATGCAAATTTTTTAGTTTTTTTTTAAGATACAAATTCCAGACCGGAGCACTATAAGAGGAACCCCACTTTTAAGTTTTTGTTTGATTTTGTCCTTAATTAAGCTAGAAATGCAAAATTTGGTATATCTTACGTCAACCCTTACAAAATAGTCCATATAGGTTCAGAAAGGACCACTTTAAGGGATAGTCACATGCAAACTAAACTTGGAAGGTACTCGTAGGTCCACTAATTTAGCTATACCTCGAATTAGAAACTAGCAATCTGATTACAATTTATTTAAAAATAAAATAAAAAATTGAATTCTGCTTTCTTTTTTGTTTTAAATTGGTTGAATAGTTTGAAAGTTATAAACGGAATTATTGCAAATTGAGGTTAAAATCACAATCAGATTAAATCCTACCTTGAGATATAGCTGAAATAGTGTCCCTACCTTCTAAAAAGACTTCATACTGTTAAACTTATCCAATGAAAAAATTATTTCAGGCTATTTTCGAATTCAACAGACCAAAATCTATAAGCTAAATTATGGCATCGAATGCAATTTACAATTTGTAGACTAGTGTTATTGTAAAAGAAAAATAGCACAAAGAACGAATACATTTCAGTCGGGAACATCGCATTTAGCAAGCGATTATTAATGCTCTAGGCTTCACGTACATTTAACAGTTTAAACTTATCGGTATACACATTGGATACATCATTCCCCATACTGCATCTATAACTACGGTCATGCAAAGCACTAAAAGGCAACCGGGAAATCAGTTGAGCCATTTGATGGCCTAGAAAATCTTCTCGCACATCATAGTTTATGACTTGCATGAGTGATTCGGCTGCGTATGCAGTTCAACTTACGAAGTTGAATAAATGGACGTGCTGCATCACGTTGCACTCTGGCGCTTTTAAGTTCTTCTAAACATGCCTTACATATTTTTTTCTACTATAAGCTATTTTTATAAATGAAAAAATGTAAAAGAAACTTATGATGTATGCTTTTTTAAGAGTGTTTTATGCATATTGCCTTTGATGCTAACTTGAATATAGTATAAAACGTAGAAAAAGGGGTGAGTAGCAAATGTTTATATTGAAAACTTATCAGATACAATTTTGAGTTCGTTCGGTTTTGCAATAATATAGCGAAACGTAGGAGGTATTTCATGTTTGGTGTGGAATCAATGAATATGATTAGTTGTAATGTCTCATCGCTATGATTAAGCTTGAAGTTTATTCAGGAGAAATATTGTGCAAACATGTTCCCTATTTACCATATTCCAATAAGCATTCGAATTTTTTAGGCATACAATATGATTTTATACAAAGATCTTATGTAGAGCTTTGCAATGTTTTATACAAGTTCGTTGAACTACATACAATAATGTAGCTACTTACTATACTATTACTTTGAAAGGTTTCACTACTTGAAGCAAATGAAAGCAAAGTGAGGAAGTTTTACATGCTTGACACAGAAAACTTGTTTTTAACATTTACGAAAAACATTGAAAAACATATTGTGCGAATGCAATTGTTACACTCCATATGCGTTTCAAAGTAGTATATACACTAATTGGTATGAAACCTTAATGTTATATGTACAATAGAAGTCAGAAATGTTGGATAAATATTGAAAACATCATTCAAAGAGGAACGCTTACTGCAAAATAGCAAGAAAGTGAGTTCGAGTGTGTTCAGCAGTTAAATTGGTGAAAATGCAAAGCAAAGTAGAAGAGAGTCAAGAGGAGAGAATGACTTTACCGCTCCAAATTTTTTATACACTGTAACCATAGTTTAAAAGGGTATATTAAGTTTGTTCAAATTCATGTTGCAGCCAAAAAGCGGCATGACAGACACCACAACGTAAAAAATTTCTTCAACATCATCAAATATTTAGTGGATACAGTGAAGAAGTCCGGAGGTTGTACATGGTATGGGAATGGGTAGTACTATAAAATCGAAATATTGCCGAATGATGCAATTTAAATTTTTGGTTTCAGTACGTAATTCTCAACAAAGACCTCAATTGATGATATCGGGAAGTAAAAATTATTTCCAATGTTATGAATGATGCTCGATTATAAAAATGGAAAAATTTGGAGAAAATTTTGTTGGAATTGTGAAATTGCAGATTGGATAAAGTGAAAGCGCTTTAAGTCTCCTAAGGATTTTTATCGACAAATATTTGACGAGGTTTTTGACCAAGAACATTCTTCTTTAAACATTGTTTTTGATACCGAACCAGTTACAAGTCTTTAGAGAGTTTTAGTATTATCAAGTCGAACGATATGAAATAATATTTTACTTTTTATCGGATTGATTTTGAAGATGTCTTCTTGAATTCGAAAGACTTCAAGCAGATCAATATTTTTTTCTTAGGCATTTTAAAGTGTGATGTAATCAAAAATATATGTGATTTATGCGAATTCTTCGATTAACAATTACAATCTCGGGATCTTTCTGTTACAACGAAAGAAGTTTTTCAATTTTGCGTTGTGCCAAAAGTAATTTAAGTTCTACAACAGTGCAAAGTTTAATGAATCATGTATCAATCTTACATACTTAACCGGATTCATACGATAAACTAGATTTGAATGTTTTAGTGAATAAGTTTATTGTTCACAATAGTCAACGAAAGACTAATTTTGCCATGCAATAATCATTTAGCTCAGATGCCAGAAATAACACAAACAAAATCTGAGCTAGACAAATACTTGTTACTATTGATGATTTTATTGTTGTGACCTCCAAACGCTCTTCATTTTCCGTAATGAGTTTATTTCTCGGAAACTAGTAGACGTAGGGAATAAGTAAAAACACATAGACGAGGTTCTGTGCGTCTTGAAGTCCAGCACACTCGACTGTAGTATTTATTCCCATTTCACTAAACGACAAAGCAAAAGTATGCATTTTTCTACCTGCTGGAAACGATTTGCATACTCTGCTTACATATCGTATAAGAAGCGGTGTGCTAGTTTTGTGGAACTATAAGTGTGTGTACAGCATACGGAAGGAAGCGTCGATGAAACGAATCTATCTATCTGAGCACTTAGACCTTGGAAACTATTAAAATATGGAAACAGCTAATTGGGTAATATGAACTCTGTCTTACAAATTTCATTCAAATGCCTTATTTTTCCGCATTTTAATATATGTATTATAATAGCTATTTCTTAACTCCTAGAAGATACCTGTACCTTATACATATGGTCCGTGAAACGATTTAGCGTTATTTGTACCAACATTCCGCTTCAATAGTGTTTCTGAAATCAGTTTATGGCTAATGTTTTGTATTTGTGATTCACAATGTGAGTGATACATTTCATTATTTTGAAATTTCAAATTCACAACGAAACCAATGCAAGTTTTTGGTTAAATTAAAACTGCCAAGTAGCCTAAATGCAGGTCATATCAAATAGATATTAATATTATGAAGGCTTGACACGTTCATTTGAATAGGATTATTTGAACCTTGTTTATAGTTTTATTTAGGACAATGATTTACTACAAACATCTAGCATAACTAAGAGCAATTTAATATCGAATCCGAAACCATTCTATCGAGTATCGTAAAGACTCTGACCAAGAAAATACAATAGTATAGAGTTATCCATTTCAAGGTTTAAAAACTATAGGGCTGTAATTCGTAATCAGTCATTCCAAGCGCCAGTTTATTGTCTGACATTTGCGACAATGGATAGTTTAACCACCCAACAAGGCGTTAAATTTGGCAGAACCTGTCACAAAAGATGTGATTGTGATGTAAGCGCGGCCTTTTTTCGAGTTATGGCCGAGATTCAACTTGAAATGTTAAAAAAGGTAGCCGAAAATTATCACAAAAGGATCGACTGTTCCAATAGATCGCCAGACGACCATTTACACGATAAAGTGTTGCACACATAATGTCCAGGTCGAAACTTTATATTGAAAAAAAAACTGCATGAAAAATTTAATTGTAGATGTGTTATGTTTACATTTATTTTTGGAACCACAAAATGGATGGATGGACTCTATAGTTATTGAGAACAAATCAATTTCCATTTTAATATTAAGTTTTTCTATCATAAGATTTGTTTGTTCTACCGTGCTAAACTTATATACATCATGTAGCACATACTGATTGCAACTACATTTGAAAATGCATTGTAAGAACAGTGATAGACAAGAACTGACAAAGTAATGGAACTTGTTCCTTACATAGTAAACAACACTAAAAAAAATATTTTTTTTTATTAGGCTGAAAATATTTCTAAATTAAAATTATTACAATAAAAACATACATTGTACGAGTATACAAAATTCATGACAGCCATTGTACACATGAGATACACATGTACGTATATATTATATAGGTATATATAGTTGCAATATATGTGCATTTTACATTGACGATGCGGTCATTTTCATTTATTGTGAGATAACAACTTGTCTAGTAACTTATCTAGTAATGCATGCAGATACATTTCACTGCATAATAAAGAGATTGTACGGAGCGAAGAGAAGAAGCGTTCTCACTTCAGTGAATGCCATTGCCTTGTTCTGAACAAAAAGTAAAAAAAATTAAAAATTTACAATATGCAAACAGATAAGTGCTTAGCAAAATATTAAATAGCTGCATTAGTCATACATAATGCCTTCGCGATGCCACAGTAGCAATTTATACCCTGTGCACATATGTGTGACAAATATGTCCAGGGGCTTATTAGTTTGGTTAAACTTCTAGCATAAGAGTCATTGGATACTTTATAAAATTGGGATTCCATGAATTGCTTAAAAGTACTCTTTTCTATGAAATTAGGGGAAGGCAACGATATGACCAATTTGATTCTTCTGATTTTTGATATGAAACATCTTTATGTTCGCACTCAATATGGGGTATTTTCAGCGTTCAATTTTGATTCAACTTAGTATGATGTATTTTAAAACTAGTTGTGTATTATAAGCGCATTAAAATTTTAAATTGATGTATAAAACTCACAGCTAATTTAATTGTTTACTCTCTTAATAATCTTTTTTGCTGATATATCGCTTGCTAACAATTTTCCGAGATCCCGAAAAAAGTCAAATACAACTACACTCCATTCATACGAGTCAATTGTGCCACAAAGTAGGAGAATTGAGGAAAATCTTAGCAAAAAATTCTGAAAAAATAGCTTAGTTCAAATAATACAAGTTGCCTCAATGACAACAAGTCTATAAGCTGTTCAAGTACTTCTGTCATTGCATTTTTACAGGAATAATAAAATTTACAAATGTGTATAAGCCGAACATAACCAACTACGATCTCCAATTGACGCAGTGTTATTGCGGTATTTTAATATATGTTTAGATGTATATGTCAACGAGAAAAATAAACAACACATTTTCGCAGATAGATGCACTACTACGTCATAAGTACAAGCAGTACTTTAGAATAGCATATGAAAGTCTTGATCGACGGTGGTCACCGAGTTGAATATGTCATTTCTGTCAATCAATTCTTACCGATTGGCTTCTATTTCCAGATCTGTATTTGTAGTGAACATATTATGCACTGCATTAAAATAGAAGTAACCGGAATAGAATGGAAACAATTGACTTTTTCGCCATATTTCTTTTTATTGCTCCGTTAGTATGGAGCCGATAATCAGTTTACCTTAATTTGAGATATATTAATATATATACGACCAGCTCCGAAAATTCAAAATCTCAATATCTTTACAGCTGGTCAAAATGTTTAAGAAAAAATAGAGGCATATCGAACACAAAAATGGCGTTGCATAGTGTAAGCAGACCAAGCCGATACGCTCTACGATTAATCAATTGAGGGAATACCCACAATGTATGAATGGTACGAGTATATGTACATATATACGATACAATAATCTATTACTCAGCACGAAAAGACAATTCGATCGACTCATGTCTGTCTGTACGGTTATCAGTTCTCATCGTTTAGATTTCGGAAATTAAAATATGAATATTCGACAGAAAATGCTACATAACATTCAAAATTCTTTCGGATTTTGTACTTGAAATGCATACTATTATCAGAATGCAATGCGTCATTCAATTTGCTTTTAAATAACCAAATTCAATGGAAATATGCAGCGTATCATTTAGTCGGATAACACATCTAACTATGTATATTACTCTTTAAATTCTATGCACATAGTAACAATGCAGTAGATTTCAATCATATTCAACGTCATGCAGTAGAGTTAGTGAGTGAGTGAGAGAATTACTATTGTACTATGTGCATATAATACAAGATGAAATTGCGTAGATACGACAACCGACACTGCTAATCTGCAGTGTATATAATTATGAGATACTCTTGGCTGTTTGGGTGTGCCTGAGTCACTGGGTAAATTGCTGTAGCTTTGCGGTATCAGTGCGTGATATCTGCTCCCGTTTCATAAAGATGACAATACTTGTACTTACTGTGCTTGTTTATGAGTATGATGTATGAGTTTCGGATGTTGTCAATGCATGAAAGTTTTTAGGGTTTAGTAAAGTATCGAAAAAAACAAAAAATTTATGTAGTTCGATTGTATCCAACTATTTGGGATGGGCTACTTTAAACAGTTGATTTGAAAGTCTATACAAAACTCTACATAAAAAAAATAAATGAAAAAATAAAACTATACTCATCATACATATGTACAAACGAGCGTATGTCTTATCTTTATACAAAAAATGAAGCTATTAAAATCGTATACAACACTTTCACAACAAGTTCACATGGCACAAAATTAATTGACCACAGTCAACATTTATACGCTGCAGGTCGAATAAAAATCGAATTAAATAGATTTTATGGCCTGACTCTGTGTAGTAGTCGTAAGTACACAGTATATATCAGTAGCAGCAGTAGTAATAAAACCTTCGCAAGACACAAAAGACAATTTGTTGTAGACCAAACAACCATCACAAGTTCAAAGCACCCGTAGAGAGTAAATGAATTTCAACTACGCATTGTGTCAATTGAATGCGAATGAAACCACAGAAGCTGAGAAGCATGAGACATCTTATAAGTATGCACAACGCACAGTGGGAATTTTTTTTGTTTTTGTTTTTGTTAAGTAGATACCAGTATACATGTTAAAGAAACCAACGCTTGAGAGATTTTTGATGATAAACGTGTAATGAGTTGTAAATGATATTATGTTTTCTTTTTATTACAATAATAAACCGAAATTTTTATACCTGTAACATGTATACTCGTATACTCAGCGGTAACACAGACAACGTGACGTTTTCATTATTCGGACAGACATCTGATGTAGTTATAGTTAGCCAGGGGTCCAATCATATATTATGTAATTCAAAGTACAATATAGCTTGGTTTTAGATATAGAACATGGTGTAGTCATGCTTTAAAAACATTAGCATTGCATTTAAATGAAAAAAATCTGACTTTGGTCAAAATAGGCTTGATTTTGGTATTCTAATCGTGCTACTGGTGGAAGACGAAACACTTTGATGCTCAAAAACTTGTATTCTAAGGGAAAAATTTAATATTCTATAAATTTTTGGAGAGAAAATTGTGGTTCACTAAGTTAGTTTTCGAGAAAAATCACTGTCCGACATGCACAAGCCACAGCTCTTTGCTCGTTATTTTGATTGCTTCAATTTGAATTCGATAGGATTTCAGTGACATGAAAATGGTACAATATATTTTCATAGTTTTGACTAAAAACCGAAATGTTTTCCATCAATTTTGGTTTCACTATTATCAATATAAAATTTT
This sequence comes from Leucophenga montana, assembly GCA_035044765.1. NCBI lineage: Eukaryota > Metazoa > Arthropoda > Insecta > Diptera > Drosophilidae > Leucophenga > Leucophenga montana. The sequence goes on from JAWNNQ010001706.1 coordinate 436,546, forward strand.
ACATTCCACATTTGAATTCAGCGTTTTTTGCAACTAGAATACACGTCGTACCCAACAAAACCCGTTCTTACTGAATTATATATTTTCGATGCTTTTAAATTTTTTCAGCTGCAATTTCAAAATTATCCACTGTGACGCGAATACATTTTGCAGCAAAGAGAACTATGCAGTGCGCAATTGATATTCATTCAATCGTTTGGCAAACATAAAATATGCATATATGCCATGTGCCACGCCCAATTTTTTGCTCCACAGCATTAAATCCGTAAAGCAAATAATAAAGGCCAAACACGTGAAGCTAAGAATTGAATGTTTTTCAAACAATTAGCAGTCACAGACGTGCTAAATGTGTACAAAGAAAATGACTAGTGTCATGGTTGTGAAAGCCCAACAAATTAGACATGCTATGTAGGAGCTTATAAACGTAATGGGGAGAAAAGGCGAAGAAAAGATGTGGCTATAGAACGTTCAAGTTTTCCTATCAGCATCCATGTATTTTCCATGAAATCAGTATTGAGACTGCATGTAATTGAAATGCGCATTTATTGTTTACGATCGTAGATATAGAAATTGTTGATAATAATCATAATTAAATGAAATAACGAGTAGTATTAAGAAAATTCAAATGCAAACAAAACAATTAACAGGAAAAATAAAATGGAATAGAAATAATAAACGGCAACAGAAAGTGAGAATGTGTTCGCTAATTGAAAGATTTTATGGCGTTTTTCGAAGTAGGCTGCTAGAGATGGTAAGGTTGTTCACATACAAATTTGTATACCCTCTCAACTGCATAAATATCTACTGTTAATTGACATGTTTTGCCTTATACAAAGAAACTAGAACAAACGCTGCAGTAGAGTTGGTTCCAGTTTGGTTACTCCTTGTAGGCTCCTTCTCGAACTAAAGATTTTTATGGAAATACCCCTTATAAAGACTGTATCTAGAAGTATGTGTCATATTGTAGTAGGTTTTATTTAATGTACAAAAAATTTACTCCTCTTATAGTGTGGTTGGAATGTTCATTGTATACACTCTATCTGAAGAGCGTATAGAAGAGTCAAAACAAAACACAAAACATCCGTCTTTCAATACACTTACAACTCACCATTGCTTGTCTCTCGTCTGTCTCTTTCTTACCAACTCTAGCAACTCCGTTTGCGATCTACAAGCGAAAAATCACCATTTTTTATATACCTGCATATGAGCAATTGTACATAAATATGTAGATGTGCATCTAGAACTGTATCACTTGTAAATACATACTAGAGCACAAACTATCAAATTCTACATGAATATTTTTGAAATGTGGAAAGAGGTCAAGAGGGGAGAGAGATATTCGAAAGAGCATACTCAAGCTAATTGCTCGTTTACTCTATTTTGATCACACTATAACATGATTTCCGATCAAACATTTCGTTTCAACTGAAAACATATACCTTGTACATGCCTTGATTACCTTGTTCGGTTGAATGGCAATGCTGTACAAGAACAATAGAGTTGACATTACATCGCAAGAATGTTACCATGATCATGCTGTATAGCTTTACTTTATTAGAGAAGATGGTCGTTAAGCAAGTCTTGTAATTAACTAATCGTATATTTTACAGAATCGTTTAGGGATCTTACACAAATATTTATTTTTCAAAAATATACTTATAAGAAGAATACCGTTACATGCATCGTGCATGCCACTCTCTAATCTAACAAGGCCACATGCTGCTTCTTGCGTGCCATTTCGTCCATGCAAGGAAAGAGAGACAAAGAGCAAACGTTACTCGCATAAGTTTGCTTTTGTTGTTTGTTGCTGCTGTGCCCTCTCTATTCCTTTCTCTTCTCATCATCGTTTTTATTAAAACTGATCTGCGGTTTGATAACGATTTTCTATATAGTATACTGCTTAAGACTAACATAAATAGTTTTGCTACGACAAATACGAGAAAAAGAGCATGTGCCATTGATTCGAACTACAAATTTACCGTGTGAAACCGGTTACCACTTGCAAAACTGTAAGTAAAATAAATTCTAAAATATTTTACATTACTAACATTTAAATAAGGAATATGAACATATATGAAGTAAATATAAGTAACTATTAAAACTTTCAGCTGCTGTAAACTGCCACTAACTCATAAACAATATACTTGTAGTTGTATATTTTTTTCGAGATACATTTATGTATATACGAGTACATTACTTCAATGCAACGCTGCTGTATGTTGCATGTTAATGTCGCGACGCGGCCGGTTCTTTACAATATGCACCGGCGGCGACTGGTGCTTATTATGATTGCTATTTGCAATTAATGTACATGCGTTGCAGTCGCCTGCCGCCAGTTGCCGTAATGCCTGACTGCTTATACTATACGCCGTGGTCATTAATGGCCCCAGATAATGTACACACATTCTACACTATACTACACCACACCATACACTTAACCCGGTCAAACATTCGCATGTTCGTTGACAATTAAGAAGGAGCAGCAGTAGCAATAGCAACTATGGCCGGGGATACAATATGTACTACTTACACTCGATTCACACACACTCACACACACAAATACATAATATAAGTTGCAGACATTCTATGTAATGTACACAAGTTAGTCACAGCAGCGTCGGTTTGTTCTAAAAATGGCGCACCCAATGGTCAAACAATAAGCAATAATTACGACCTGCATTGGGTCCGGTCCGGTCCGGCCGATCCCCGGGATAGTGAAAAGTTTGTTCGTTGACCAAGTGCTTGACACTTTTTTTTCTTTTAATTTATCTCCTTCTATGTAGTCATCATTTTAACACATCATCCATATATTTCCGCATAACTTACAGAGAGAGAGAGACGCGAGCTATTTTTGCTATTAATGATTAGTACATTCATATTGTTAATTGTCCATAACATTCTTGTTGCAGCGTTCGAAGTATTATTCTTTATTTAATGACTGCATCCGTTTTGTAAATATGCATTTATCTTGCAAAGTTGTTTTCTTCAAATAATGATCATTGAACAGCATCATCATTCTCATAACATCGTCAACGCAACACCGATCCGAAGACATCATTCACTTTCGTATTTATGATATTGCATAAGGTTATTAACCCTTTGTTTTTAACCACAAATGGCGGCTTCTTTGGTTGCTGTTTTGTGTTTTTGTACCCTGCATACAAATGCGCATGCATATGAAGGGGGTATATTAGTTGTGAAGTGATGAAGTCATTGTACTAATGGATACCACAAATAAATAGAAAAAAAGTGAAAGCATATTGGTTTTATGTATGCAAGAGAAATCAATTAAACTAGTTACTCATTAAATATTTACATTTAAGAGTCCAAAGCGCTTATAATTCGTAAATAGTTTGAACAGGATTAACAGTAGATCTCATTTAATTAGATATGTTTGAAGCTTTGCGTTGCATATAGTTTCTAGTGTGAATCTATTGCTGTAGTGAACCATTTGTAATTTAAAATAAACGTAGTTATGAGCTTGGTATCAATGCTAGCTTCTTCATCTCGACTGTCAAGAAAATAGTGTCCGATCAGTAGTCTATTCAGAGCTTGCCCTGGACAGTTATAAACATATGGATACCTCTTCGACCCTGCGGAAATTGTAATACTTTTCTTGCCTCTGTAACAGGTGAGTCTTTCATGCACATGGTCAGAAGCTAACTGTTATAATGTAAATTTATTTTACGAAATCTATTTTAGGATAAAAATATATGAATTTTATTTGGGGGGCTCATAGTCATAACATTGAGAAATATATATATATAAACATCAAATAAGCATGAAAACTGATATATGAGTGTAAACAAGCTAAAAGCAAATATATACAGAGGTGGCAACCTGCAAGCTTACAAAGGTGCCAAACTGCATTTCGACGATATTTTGCAATATACATGAAACAAAAAATGCCAATTCAGGATATGTGTGAAATTCTATAAGGATTATTATGAAACAGTACAACAGTGAAAATATTAACCTTTCATTGGAGTGGACAAACACACAATTTAAATTTTTAAGAAATAATATTTTACACTTTGCTCAGCAAACACTGTGTTATGGCGTCTGTCCGTTGCGGAAGTATAATAAAAGTAACAACTACTGTTTTGACTTAGATGTCAGTTGGAGTTTTTGTTATGACACAGCTAGATTGTTGAAACACAGCAGTGGTGGCAACTTGCACATCGTGCAGACCTATCTTCTACATATTTTCCAATGTGCTGAAAGAACGATAACAACTTTTTGTTCACAAAGAATTTTAAGCTACGAAGGAAATTGTTTCGGATACATAAATAAAGTTTTATGAATGAAATTTGGACATTTAGTGCAGAGCCGGTCATCAACATGCAGACACACCGACGCGAGCTGCTAAAATTACAACCAAAAATGTAAAGAGAGCGGTTGTACATAGCGCAATCATGCAACACACATACTACATACTTACTTTTTGCCGCTCTCTATCTGTTTGGCCCTGATTTAGAGGCGAAATCGTTTTCGCGTGGCACTCCTTTATCTTTAGCATTCTTATTAATGGGTAATTTTAAGACAAATGATCGAATTTAGATCATTGGAAGAACTCTAGTGGAGTTCAGCAGCATGAATTATTAAGAAACAAAAATGTTGTTTTTCTGAACACTCGCACAATAGTTTGGTCAACAGTCTAAGCTCAAATCATTGTGTTTAAGATGTTTAATTTAAGCCAAAAATGAGTCTAGTATTGTTCCCACTTAAGTATTTCAGCAATATTACGTACAAATTTTTAACAAAGCACGGTTAATCTTAAAGCCAATCTAAGCCGTTTTTGGTGTTATTTACTTTGATAGTTAGTATTCATAACTTTATGCTAATAATATGACATTTGTAAACAAAAATGACAGTACAAAGTACTTGAAATTTGCATTTGGAATGTTCATGATATTTCAAAGTTTTATGAGACTTGAAATACGAATCAAGAAGGCAACAAGGCAAAAAATTAAACTCGGTCGAGTTGATGTTTTAATACACTTCACAAAACGTAATAAACATACGTTTTATTAACAGTTTATACAACGACTTTAGTTTGCATATCGGCTTTTTGTTGCTCTGAAGTATAAAAAGATGCTTCTAAATGAACTCATATAACTAAAAACTTTCAGTTGCTATCAAAAATACACTGTTTTTTATTAAAAATACACTTCAAAAATAGTTTCGCGTGTGGAAATTTATTTTAAAAAGGAACTACTATAAGAAAAATAAACTATGTAAGCAATAAAAAAAAAAAAAAAAAAAAATTCAGTACGTACCCAGGGTACTTTTGTACTAAAATCGTATTGACTATGAGCTACTTGAGCTATTATTCTTTCTATGCTACAATGAACAGGAAAGTCGGCGCGTAATTTGCATTCTTGGCACACAGCGCGGAACACTTGTGTCGCATTTCGAACCCGGCACGGACAAATTGGACAGATAGACTGTACGGATATACATACTAGATATAGTATATACTATTTGCACTGTGTGGCAAGGTACTTGTACTCTACTTAACATTTATTATTGTACACTACTATTCATTGAATCAATTGGACTACAAGCAAAACTGCATTCATACAACGTCTACTACAAATAGTAGCACAAATTGTCAAGTGAGGGAGAACTATAGTACATACATATGTACAATATAAATTGGTGTCGCTTGGAGGGATGATGATGATGAAAAATACAAACGGGTTAGTTCCACTCCCAGGTTTACATTTCAATTGCGGTGTCTATTATACAGACGACAACAAGTGAAAGAAAAAATACTTTGCAAAACTTTTGCGTCATTCGATAAAAAATAGGCGAAAAAAATAATATAAATGTCGGAACAATACAATGCAAAGCAAAGCAAAGCTAGTAATCCCAGCTTTGCCCAGTTAGACCTAGTAGTGTTGAAAATTTTCGCTATCCATGTGAACTGTAGTAAAATGCGTTCGGCTTGATTTGGTTTGGTAATACAATTTTTTATGCATGCCAAAGCGCACAATTCACTGTAAAATACATTCGAGCTACCATAAATTGTGCGAAGGCGCAAATGCTGTAATATTTTCTGGGTATTGACGCTGAAAGCATTTATTTTTGCAAACTTCTTTGTTCAGCATTGTTGGCTGTTTATAACCTGCAGTACGGCGTTTCTGTTCCATTGCGCCATTTTGTGCATTGATTTAGGCCTATGACAAACTCTGGTCTCCCTCAGGAACAAAGTTTGTCGTTAGTTGGCGTGAGTCGCTTAGCTAGTATGTAGATAAAAGCTAGATAAAGTTGAATTTGCAAGCAATTTAAGCTTTGCAGTATCACAATTCGTAATAGTTGAGTAATTCAAGTGATGTGCAGGTTATACTACTTAGCTGAAGGAAGTAAATATTTAAATTTTATGAAAACAAGAGAAAATGTTGAATTAAGTGCTACCGAATACTCTTCACACTTGCTGGGCATTACTTCACGAATTTACTTCAGTTTTTGACTTTTAAAAATGATGCTTAGATTTAAGAATTTTAAATGTAATGAAATATATTCAAATATTCTTGTGGTCTTTTTTGTGTTTGTGAATGTGATAGTGAGTTGTGGATAGTTTTGCTGCGTATGAAATAACTAGAAATAATTGGTAATTGAATTAAAAATTAAAGAACATTTCGATCGAGCGCACCCTGGTCGTTTGTAATGTTAGACTGCACGCTAGACAGTTAAGCTATCGAGACTTCAAAATATAATAATTAATGATGTAAGTGCTCAATTTATACAATATTAACTATAAGACTAGTTTACAATTTTAATTTTAAAACTATAGAAACATTCTCATTACTCTATTAACTATAAGACTAGTTTACAAATTCAATTTTAAAACGATAGAAACATTCTCGTTACTCTTTTTTGGAGTAACATGGATGCGATGAACACGGAAAACGTACGTATTTTTTTTTTTTGTTCATTTGGCCCATTCACATAGACAACGGTATATTCCAATTCAAATCGAATTCGCTCGAAAATTAACTGAGTTACAGCTGATGAAATCTGTAAATTTTCATGAAATTTTTAACGAATTCCCTTCATATTTCTCATTTGAGTACCTTTTTTCAACAACAACTAATTCCAATATTAAATGTTTGATATTTTTAATCGATGGTATATTCAACTCCAAGAATTTCGAGCTCTGTTTGGACAAAATGAAAATGTTACGATAGAAAGAAGAAAAACATAGCATTTTAATTTAATTTTTTATAGGCCAATGTTTTCAGTGGATCATATTTCTCTCGATACGTTTACATATGCACCTAATCCCTGACTGCGTCAAATAATTGCTGAGATATGACAAATTTTGTTTTTCACTTTTATGGGGGCATGACAGCGTACACTTTTTCAGTAGCTCATATTTCTCGCGGTAGTCTTTACAAACATAAATATGTACCAAATTTCATCATTCCAAGTCGAAAAATTTATGAGATAAGTCTAAATTAATTTTTCACTTTAAAAGAGGGTGGTGTTCAATATAGATTTTAGTCAGCTGAACGCAGAAGTTTCATAATTTTGCCATTCACACATTTATCTACCGGTTATTTTAACGATCGAAAGTTAACTGCCAGTTTATCTTATGAAATAAATGAATGATTCACTTAACTAACTTCGACTATAACTGAATATTGACAAAATGTGATCAAACCAAAGTTTTAGTTACTTCAAAAATACAACTTTAGTAACAATTTTGCATTTATAAGTATTTATGACTTTGATACTGCTCACAGCATTGTTGCACAAAGCTTTTATATTCGTAGTTCTAGAACGTGACTAATGTGCAAAAACTTTCAATAAGCCAGTGGCATCAGTGCAATTTTCTAGGAAATATGTGCTTTGCGTAGGCAAATATAAATATATTATTAATCATATGCTTAAATAAATAAAAATATATGCAATACAATGTAGACTTAGTTGCAATTGATGCATTAAACGAGCTCAACCCTGGTGGCGTAACAATAATATAAAATTGTTGTCTGTAAAGTCAGTTTACGGACAATAATTTTACGTGATAACGTCATAAGAAAACATTGATGAAAACTGATTACAATAGACTAGGTTCAAATAAGCTGCTGCCATCGTGCTTCGTATTGATTCTATTATTTCGCTTGTTCGTTTTGACTTCGTGCCTGCTGATGTCTGTCTAGCTGTACACTGGCAGACGTCGTTCTGCCCCTCCCCTTGCCACTCCTTTCGCTTTCACACCTTCCCCCTGTCCCAACTACTGTAAATGTATGCTGCGAGAGAAAGAGATAAAACGCGTTTCTATATAGTTTGGCTGAAACACAAAAAAAAATTAATTTTTATTTATTTCAATTAAATACAACTACAAATAAATATAACTCGTGCATATTTAATCGCTGTATCTCGCCCCCTCACGCTTGCATGTACATTAGTGAGCACCAACTCAAACACTCTCTCGCTCTCACGCTCTTAATGTTCGTGTTTGTGTACGCAGCAAGTATTTTTTTTATTTCTGCTTTGTGTTGCTTATATTGGTTCCTAGTTCTTTAACTCTGTAATGCGTTTTTGGCGTTGACTGCTAAAGTGCGGCTGCGTTAATTCGTATAGCAGTAAGCAGTTTTCTAAGTTGCGAGTTCAAAACTCGGACGAACTCAGAAAATAGATTTAATTGAAACAAACTTATTATACGCTTACAATGTTATTTTCATATATTCTACCTTGTGCATACCGCACTCCACCGCGCGCCAAATAATTCTAATACGCAAACACACACACATAACTATAGCTTTAACAAGCCAATGCTTCACAAGCCGAACGCCTTGAACGAGCGAGAGCACTTGTTCCTTGTACGTGACAAATGAGTCATGCTTTTTCGTAAATGCAGCCGGGTTCATCGATTTAATAGACGTTATCACGACAAAAAGCTTATAGATCAGCGAAGCGCACACTAGCACTATTGTGTTTTGCGTATGGTGTAGTAATTGCAGGTTTTGCCGTTAACTAAATATTCGAGTCGTGTACGTGTGCAACTCTTTGCCCATCACTGTTATAGATTATATTTAATGGAGTTCCTACATCATTTTGAATTCATTAACCACTTTAAAATAAACTTTAAACTATACACACCAAGTAATTATTTACTGAAAAGTCTACGTCTACCACACTCAATGATACAAATCGTAAGCAAAATAAGTCTGAGTCAAGAACGTTAAATCAAAATGCTCTGACGTCACAAGCGTAATCGAAATGTACATATATAGAATACATATCTATATATCTATATATATATATATATATATATATATATATATATATATATATATATATATATATATATATATATATATATATATGAAAAATATGTACATATTTGATTTATTAGTTGTTCGAATAAATTTGTTGTCAAATGAAAATGAGTAACATAATAATACAGTGAAAATATGTAGATAAGTTTATTAATTATTTACGATAACTGGTGTAAACGCTAGATATACAAAACGTTTGGGTTGAAGGACCAACGGTCATGTGTAGTACAGAAAACTATATGTACATAGTATGTATATAAATAAATATAATGGTTTTCGCATGTTTATAGATAATTTGATTTATCATATGGAAATGTAGAAATTTTTATCAGTTTCGAATAAAATCGAAACGCTACCCTATTTCCCTTCTTCCAATTGCTTTCGTTTTGGAAACGGAACGAAATCGAACGATTTCATTTTAGCTGTTCCGGTTATGGAACAATTAGTTTTCGAATTTTTAAAATGGAACAAAATGAAAAAGTGAACTACCGCACTACGTACGATTATAAGCAATGTTCCATTATTTCTCTTAATGTAAACACTTATCTACATCCAACATATTTTTTTTAGTAAAAAAAAGAAAAAAAAAATTTTGAACAGTATATAACAGATAAAATATAAAACCCAAGGTTAAAAATGTGTGTTTAAAACATTTTATTTATTCTACAGTTTGTCACAAAAGTTAAAAAAGAACAGGCATACCAAAAAATTCGTTTTTGTTGTTGTTATGGTTACGCAGAAATTGAAGTGCTGTGTAATAAATCTATTATTTATACTAAACACCACAGTAAGAATCTAAGCAAATGGTAGAATGATACTAAAATAATTGACAAACATGGTTCGCACATATTTATGTTAAAAAAGGTGGGCTATCAAAATATATCAAACACATGAAATGTATGGCTTTTCTGCTTAGCAGTTCCACAGAAATGGTTGCTGGTCTATTTCTATACTTTTAGTATTTTTACCAACATTTATTAAAACTTAGGAACATTTTGAGATTGAAACTCGAATAATCTTCGCGCAAAATTTCCGCAGGCGATATCTCAAGCAGACCATTTGCTGTCATAAACTGAGCGAGAAAGTGTGTGCCTGCGAATTGTTTGCGGATTCGCATACGATAGTTTTGTTCGCAGGGCATATGGAAAAACATTCGTCTGCGATATGTTTTGCGGAATTTTGGGTCATTTTTGTTCGAATTTTCAATGATAAGCAGGGCCTAGTTTAGAATCGAATGGTTAAAAACGTAATTAAATAAAGTAGAGAAAAAGATAACCAAATTATATACATGGAACAAAATGGAAATGACACTCAAACTACTATATCTAAATATGTCATTATATTTATATATTGTATATAGTTACTTTATAGAACTATCGAGTAAGAAAGTTCGACAGCCACAAACAGCACGGCTAGTCGTGGGAAATGCTATACGAAAATGATTCGTGGATCATAAACAGCATGACTAGTTGTGAGGAATGATATTCAAATAAGATACGTTAGCAAACGCCGTAATCGATAGCTTTGTCGCAAAATGTTCGCAGAAACTTTCGTTAACCATATTATTTCCGAGGTTTTTGGTCGACTGGGAATGTATATAATTACAGAAATCTTTAACAAACTTTCGTTCTCGATAGCTCGATGAAGATATCTTTAATGATATATATTTTCCCAGTCTACCCAGTTTTCCCAGTCTTAAAAGTACGTAAATAATATTGTAAACAAAAGTTTTAGCGAGCGTTTTGCGAACAAAACTACCGATAACGGCAGTTGCTAACGAATTGTATGATTAGTTGCTGTTCGAAAAAGATTCGTTATCGAAAGTTTTGGCCGCAAAACGCCAACGAAAATTTTCAATTATGATATTATATTCGAACTTGTGGATGTGACTGGAAAGTTTTTAACATATATTACGTTAACTTAATTAAATTATTTACATACAGCTGCGTATTGACCGACTAGAATTCAAGGATGATATAAATATAAAACGAAATAAATGTTTATAACCTTAGGGGGAATAAACATATAAGTAATGAATATACCAAATAGCAAGGTAACAGATCACATAACGTATGTATATCAATGTGTTCTGGATCAGCATTGAAAGTTAAGTCGAGATCTCGCCAATTATTAAAGATAGTCCAACTAAATTTGCATATTTATGTAGGTACTTTTAAATGTTGCTTACATAAAGTCTATGAAATAAACGAGCTATGCACTCTACACGGTTTAAATAAGGAGCCTTGGACTGTATAGAAGGTATCTCAATGTATCTCACATTTTCTGGAAAGGCGGAAAAATTAGAAGTTCAACCGATTTTATGAAGTATGTTATCTTTATATATATATATATATATATATATATATATATATATATATATATATATATATATATATATATATATATATATATATATATATATATATATATGCAGGTTACAAAATCCAAAAATTGAAAAAACCCAAAAACCGCTGCACCAAATGAGACCAAATTTTCAACATATGTCAGTTTGGTCTGCAGGAAGGTTTCGCTTCAGTTTCCTTTTGATATATACCGCATGAGTCAAAATAGCCACGAAAATGTGTTTCTTCAGTATAAAACTTTGTTATTTATAAACAACATTGTACGGCGGCTAAACGGCTGAACCAATTTTGATGCAAATTTTTGTGTATGTGTTCATTGGGATTCGAGAATGGTTAAGATTGACAATTTGATCACTGTGTATGCCCGCGAGTGTTCCTGGCTCAACATAAAATTTAAGATAGAGGAATGAAATATTGTATACATGTTAATATGATCGAAGAGGAAAGGAGAAAGGAAAGGGGAGTGTTGGGGAAGAGGTGGAAGGGAAAGAGCCGGAAGAGAAAGATGTGGAAGGGGGAAGAGGGCCAGAGAAATAGGGTAAGAGGAATGGGAAGGGTTGGTAGGGAAAGGGGGCAGGGGAATGAGAGGTAGGAAAGGTTGGTTAGATATATGTGAGGCTGGTGGCAGGGCAGTAACGCAAAGGGTATCATTTAAGATAGATGAATGAAATTTTCTATACATGTTAATGGGATCGAAAGGGGCATAAAGAAGGGGAGGTAGGGGATGAGGCAGGGGAATGGGTGGTAGGCGAAAGAGTAAAAGGGTGCAGGGGAAGATGCCGACTCCTTCCTTGACATACATATGTCATACGGCAGAGATAGTTCACTTTGCACGGCGAAGAAAACTCTTGCCCCATTAAAAAAGGGGGGGCGGAGAGGTGTTATGTTCGGGTCCATGTACTATTATAAATAAAATTTATACATTTTAAGCTTTTATTCAGCCAAATTCCATTTTTTAGTGGTTTTCGCAAATTTCTCGGAATCGTTTTTGCGATTTAAAACCGAACTTTTTGTGTTTTTCTTTCTACTGTATGGTCTTTTGTAAGCAATTCATTTGTAAAAACATATCTTTTCTAATACATAATATACCTCATGCAAACATCTTTACAAAAAAAGTTATGTTTTTGACATAAAAATCGGTGATTTTTAATACTTTTTCCGCAAACTTCAACCGGCGATATCTCGAAAACTAATCGAGATATCAAAAGAGATAAACGCAGTTTAATTTGTCTCGTCGAGAGCATTGAATAACAATTTTTCCGAGAGGCAGGTGCAGCTGCAGAAACGCGCCGGTTGCCAGCTAGTTATTATACATATGTATATTCAGCAAAGTCGCCGTGCAATGCCGGGTACTGCTTCTACTACTGTATAATGTTTAACACTAATTATATACGAAATCAAATCAACAAACAAAAAGTGTGACTGTTCTAAAAATATAAATGCTCTACTATAATGCTATTGTATCTGTAACTAAACAATGATATATTTATTTATTATAAAATCTGATAATATATGCATTTGTACTTGTAATTTCTTGAGTCAAAAATTAGTTTAAAAAAAAAAAAATTATATTACATTTGTTAAGTTTCCAATCCGATACGCAGCAAATTGAGTAGATAATCCCAGAAATATTTCTTATTACATTTTCTCAAAAGAAAAGAAAGAAAAAAGCGGGAACACAGCAAGTTGGGACAACGATGATTGTTGAACTAATCAGACCAGCTAGATTTAATGTTTCTTTGTGTGTGTGTGTGTGTGTTTTTTTTTTATATAGCTTAGATTATTTTAATTGAACATAAAATTTTTGGCGGATTTTTTTTGGTTGTTTTCTTTTTTGTTACATATATAATTTTAGATACTTTTTAAACACATTCTAAACTCTCATGATTTTTATAGAGAAAAAACTATTTTTTTGCAAGAAATGTTTTTTTTTTTTTTTTTTTTGTATTATAAAGCGATAAGAAATGCTGCGCAAACTTTATCAGGCATTTTGTTATTACATATATTATTATTTTTTTTTAATTTTTTAGTATGTTTCTTTGTAGATTTGTTTCATAAGCAAATTTTTTTTTTTTAGAAGAACTTTTGATAGAATTTGTTGTGCACGTTTTGATTTTATTTATTTATTTCTAATTATATTTGTACTCAATTTTTAATATGAAAAACATTTTTCTTGCCAATTTTTTTAACTTTTTATTCGTCACACTTTTGGCTTTTTCTATTAAATTTTATTTAATGCATAAACACAGACACAAAACATACATATGTATTTCAATATATGTTTATATACTTTGTATATACAATAATTTACTATAAATATGCGAACTTTTTTTTTTGTTTTTATAAAAATTCACGAAAAAATTAAAACACAAAAAAATATATTGAAATCGAATTAAATCATCGTCAAACGAATGAATTGAAAGAAAGCAAAGAAACACAAGAGAACACGCGTCCGTTAGGTCGACATTTTGAACTCGGAATGAGAGAGCAACAAAGAAAATTTTTGTAATCAGCCGCCAAAGTCAAAGCAAAATACTAAAAAACAACAACAACAACATGTGGCAGCGAAGCCGAAAAATTCTCTTTTTGTGTATTAAGAGCATATTAGTTCTGCATTTCTGCTTCTCTTACGCGGTTTGAAGCAGCCAAAAGCAACGCCAACAGCTGTGACGTGCGACAGCAACAGTGAATTGCAGAAGTATTCGAACTAGCAGTAAAAACTGATTAGAGTACAAAGTAAATGTACAATATTAATGAACATACCGAGTATTTTTAAAAATTTAATAGTAGCAAATTTTTATTAGAATGTGTGTTCACTATGAAACTAATGAAACATTATACACAAAAAGATAGAAAAAGGCTGTCAATTTTCTAAAATCGGTTTATTTATATTAAATAAAATAGTCAACAAAAGTTAAAAAAAAATTTTTTTTTTTTAAACGAAGAAAATAATATATCCAAAAATTTTCAAAAGCTTTAACAAATATTCGTAAACATATGTCATATACGTTGATGCTTTTTATCAAGCCGTATTCACAGACCTCATCTGTTATATGGTTCAAATACTTTCTTTGAATAATTTTTTAAAACTCTTGAAAATTTATGTAATTTTTTATTTTTCTTCGTTGTCTATACTATATATAAAGACTCGGAAACCGCTCAACCAATTTTGATCAAATTTTGTGGCAATATTCAAAATAGTCCCGTGGGTGATCTTGTGAAGTTTCATGGCGATAGGATAACAAGAAGATTTTTTGCATTTTTTAGATTTTCCTTCCATTTTTGTTTTTGTTTCAAGAAGAAGGAGCATGTGGTAGTTGCGGAAGGGGGAAGGAGTGGCAGGAGAAAGCGGATTGCCGCGTACAACGTCGCGGGGATCTACTGATAGTACATACAATTTAAAAACAATTTTTTTTTCTTTATGTTATTTAATTTTTCAGCACTAACTTACAAACAAATCCGATTTTAGAAAACTAAAAAGAACAGTTTTTTTTTGTTTCAATTTTAATTTTGTGCGTAATACATCCGCTTAAAGAGGACCAAATGGCATGAAGTTTTTGATTGGTAGTTGGTGAAAGTATGCACATTTGCAACGCACTACAACACATATGTATATGCGTAACACCGTGGTAGATCACGCACTGTAGAGGATTAAGAAGTTTCATATGGGAAGATAATTTGTTACTTAATTTTTTTTTAATAGCAAAGATTTATTAAAAAAAAAAAAATTCAATAAACTTACATTTAAAATATGGAAAAATGAAAACCATTTAATTAGTTTGTACAGTTTTGTATTTTTAGTGTAAACGATATTATCGAAAAAAAAATGGTTGTCTGTAAAGTTGGTTTACGGACGATAATTTTACGTGATAACGTCATAAGAAAACATAATATATACATATATAATATATTGTAGTATATACATATTTATTCAGCCTGTTACATACATTCGAACAAAATTATTATACGTTTGTGCCAAAGCGTGCAGGGTACAATTAACTAAAACTTACTGACAGGCACCAACATCAACACAACGCTACTGTTATTTTCATATATGTATGTGTATATTCTACCAAGCGCTTATATTCTACCATGTGCATATTATGTATATACAAAGAGACTGACAACTTTGCTTTCATCAACATACACAGCGCCGCACTCCACCGCGCGCTAGTTAACACTAATACGCAAACACACACATAACTATAGCTTTCACAAGCCGAACGCTTTTAGCGATCGTGCCTCTTGCTTGCACGCACGGCTGACGTGTGCGTGACAACTTCTCGTATATGGCGGCGTTGATTGAATTAATAGACGTTATCACGTCAATAAGAAATGAGATAAACAAAATCTATGGATAGGTTCTATAGTATAGAGTGCTGCATGAATTACTTCATAAAAGCTGCTTTATAAATATTCATTCATTCACACTCAATTCATGAATACAACACATTCTATTGTATAATGCCAAAATTCATTTCATTAAATGAATAAAATGTTAATTCATTTCATTATGAATACAAACATAATCGTTCATTCATTCATTCGAATGTTGGAATAAGTGAAGTTATCTGTCAGCTTCAAAATCAACGCGAAGCCTTTCCTCATTGAAACATTTCGAATTGATGTTCGTGACAGAGTGATAAAGAGTAGGAAAGATACGCTGATATAAGACAAGAGGTAGCTATATGTTAACAAAACAATTATATACAAAGTGAAAGATATGGCAAAATACGCTGAAATGAGACGGCAGGTACTATGGTAAAATAATATTATTGTACCATGGCAGGTACTATTTGTTAAAACAACCCTTTGAAAGCAGAACTGCGCGAAAATAAAGTCATATGCGTTTTCTTTGTTGTGTGCGGGCGTGTGTATGAAAATATATACTTGAAAAATGGAAATGGAAAACGAAGACACAAAGCATAAATAAATAGCCACTTACATACACAATTTTACTTTTATACACATACTACATAGATAAAGTAATAATAATAATATTTTTCAAATATGCTTTTTATACTTTTTACTATTTGATTTTAAAGTAATTATTTTATACAATATACTTATGTTTTAATTTTAATTTTTTTTTTTTCTATTTTCGAGTATCTGGTTCTCAAATAAGAAACCAAATGTAATCTCCTCCCTATTATTCTTTCATTCCAAGATCACTCCGTTCTAAAAACTTAATTTCTCGGTTAAACATTGCACAACGCTCGTCACTCAAGTCACCGAGATTCTATATGTATATAACATCTATGAATAATATAAGGTTTTAAACAAAAATACGTCAAAATGAAATAAAGTTTTAATGAAATTATGCTGCAAAGTTTAGATTTGCCAGTACAAACGCAGTTGAAGTTTAGAATAACATTTTTGATGTTAAGCCTACCACGCCCACAATAGAGCTATTTGTCATTGCAGACTTTTCAATATTGGTTGGCAGGGTATTTCGCAAACTCGAATCTCACGACTGCAGCATTCTTGTTTGTTTTCTTTTTAATAATTATTTATTATTTAAATAACATTCGTTGTAGTATAAAGTTTAAACGAATATCTTTGTATAAATTACTCAATTTAAAACATTATTTTTAATCTTAGTGTAAACATAGCATGAACAGTAAATCTAAACCGCCACAAAGTCTAAAGAGCGCACGTATATAAAGAAACAGCGAACGTTAACGCTTCAAAACGTTTGAAGAGTATCTAGCAAGATAAGAGAAGACTTGAATCTCGATCTCTGATCACTCAAATGCGATGATGACTAACAGCAACAGTAAAAACAAATTACGAATACAGCAACAAAGTTGATTACACAGAAAGTGTTTACAAAAATTTGCACAAAAAGAAATTCAAATTATTTTTAAGGCAAAATAAACAAAAGTGTAAAGGGTTCATGCAGTAAGATGCAGAAATGATTTATATTAATTACTATAATAAATATAAAAATTGACAAACAAAAGAAGCACTTAATACCGAATACCGTGTTAGACTAATAGAAAATAAAATGTCACCGATGTTTTATTGGAGATGACATTTTGTTTGCAACTATTCAAATACATCTTTATTTATAAAAGTAATAGTAAATAAATTTAGTCACAAAGTTTGTAACTGCCAGTATAGAATATAGAAAGTATATATGTATGTATGCATAATTATATCAGTTGAAGAAAGCGAGTTGATTTAGTCATGAGTGTCTGTCTGATAATTTTGATTATTTAAGATAATGGTTTAAAATTTAGTATGCTTAAAATCACGAGGTATCCCACACGGTCCCACAGATTCGATGTGGAATATATTATGGGAATTAAAGTTTTAAATTAGCATAATATATTTGAGGAACAAAGAAGTTCTGGACTTTAGTTAATTCATATTTTTATTATATGTGTTGATATAGGAATCATCTATATATATATATATATATATATATATATATATATATATATATATATATATATATATATATATATATATATATATATATATATATATATATATATATATATATATATATATATATATATATATATATATATATAACTCGAGAACGGGTGGGCCGATCACATCAAGAACAAGATCTTCGATTAGAAAATTTCGAACATCTGCGTCGTAAAAAGTATTTGTGAATTATAAGTGCAATTATGTTTTAAGCGAAGTTTATTATTAAGTTTTAAGCCAAAATACTCGGTGGTTGGAAAAGGGGTGGACGGGACTGGAGAAGAAGGTTAGGAAGAAGAGGTAGGGGATGGCGGAAGGGGGAAAGAAAAGGTGAGTGTTGGGAAAGGGATAGAAGGGTAAGAGGGGAATGGGATGTAGTGATATGGTAAGGGGCAGGGGAAGGAGATGTAGGGGGAAGAAGAAGTACGGGAAAGGGCAGCAATGCGTCGTGTTCCTTTAAAAAGGAAGAAGAAGTAGAGGAATGGGGGAAGGGGGAAGGAAAAGGGATAGAAGGGGAAGAGGGGCAGGTAGGGTAAGGGATCATATGGATGGAGTGGTAATGGCAAGGGGAATGGCAGCAACGCGCTGGCTACTATTTAAGATAGAGGGATGAAATGTTGCATAGATGTAACTAGGATCGAAGGGGACAGGGCGGTAAAGTAAGGAGAGATAGGGGAAGGGGGCAGAGGAATGGGGACAGCCTTAGGGTTGGTTGTAGATGGGTGGAAGGGACAGGAGGAGAGGGGTAGGAGAATTGCAGGTGGAGTAAAAAGGGCAGGGGGAAGGTTCGGCAGAGGGAAGGTGGAACAGTGGGAAGGAGTGGTAGGGGAAAGAATAAGCAAGGGGAAGGACAGCAACGCGCCGGGTAAACGTTAGTTTAACATATAGTATTAGGCGTATTCACAATGTTGTTATATCAATTTGTCCACACCCAGACTTAATATTTCCAACGCATGCTCGGTCGCACTCTTGGACGTTGTTCTGAGGGTCATCATTACAAGAAAATCATATCCGAGGCTTACACTGTGTCGTGCAAAAAGATCTCAAGAAAACCAATGTCGGTGCTACAAAAGACGTGTATTAGATTGTGACAGATGACAAATCATGTTTCTATGCGTAAGAGCGTGAAACTAAAGAGCAGCCAACTATATGGTTTTCATGCTGAACGAAATCCAAGGAAAGTGGTTCACGCTCCATGCAGTTCAAAACAAATGGTAGCCTTTTGGGGGGGGGGGGTGGTGGTTGAACTGGTCGTGATGCAACAGTGCCATTGGATCAATGGAGAACGAATAATACTGAATCATAAACCACAATTCTGTTGCCAGAAGTGTTCGGAGGAATACCAACCGCAACGACAATGCGAACTCTCACACATTGGCTCAAACAAGAGCACTCAAAAAATCGAATTTTTGGATCATGCGCCAAACAGTATTGATTTGACACCTAATGAATTCTCCTTATCTCTGCACATTAAAGACAAACTGCATGGACAACAATTTTCGTCACCAGAAGAAGCCGTTGGATGGTTTAAAAACCATGTTTTGGAGGTGACTCAAGCGAAATGGATAAAATACTTTGACAAATGGTTTGAATGCATGTAAAAGTGTATAGATCATAAAGGAGAATTTTTTTAAAATAATAATAAATGTGTAACATACATATGATCGTCTGAACAAGGCATAAAGGAAGCCTATGAAACTCTAATAAGTAGTTATATATATTTCGAATCAGCTCGTCTGTCTGTCTCAACCTTAAGTTTCGTATAGAGACTATCTATAACTAGTAAAATTACAGTAGATAAGATAGCCGTAATGTGGACACTAGAAGCCATAGCTCCCATACAAAAACACTTTATTTTAAAGTCTAAATCTAAAATTTAGACAATAAAGAAAAGCAACTTTCATGCCAATTTTAGATCTATCGTTAAGCTACGACATGGCCACATCTCTGTTCCAATTCCAAAACATTGTCTTATTTTAAACAATTATAAATTCTTTCGCCCCGAATATCCGATTGAATCACAACTATACCAATTCAACGACTACTTCATATTTAAATTTAAACTTGTTTTCTCTTACCTCCATTGTTGTAATCAGTCCAACTAAGTGAGTAAAACTCATAGAACTATAAGTACAGACGGATCGACTAGTCTGATCTAGAATATATACAGCTATTGTACGCTATGTGGTCTTCGATAATTTTCTCAAAGCGTTACAAACTTTCCAGAAACGGATAATTCCCATTCTTAAACATATGTAAAATGTATAATAAAAAGGAGGTTCACTGTTTTTTAAACATATGTAGGCATTTATATCCAATAGTAGCTTCACACATTGTGAATACAATATTTTCCAAACAAAATATAGTGGAAAACCCAAATAAAACTGTAGACAATTTGTATTGCATCAGTCAAACGTTTGCGATTAGTGCCGAAAAAAACAAAGAAATCCGAAAATTACAACAGAATAACAAAAACAATGCCAAACATTTAGTACGAGTTGTACAAGGAAATCCCGCATAATTTGTTATTATTTAATGATGCTACTATAATCATTCATTTTAGCTGCTGAGAAAGTGAGCTCTATTATACAGCGCGTTATTACAGACCCAGGTAGCAAGAAAATAAACTAATACTATTCAGAAAATAAACACATCTGAAGTTTTCTCGAAAAATGTGTAAAAAGTATAAACGAAATATTATTTTCTTGCTTCTCGCTGCATCAATTGCTGATTTGTTATTATAGTTGATTTTATCTATTGTACAAAAGAGCGATTTATAATAACGAATACTTTATGGGACACTTGCATTGAATATAAGCCAACAAAATGTATTTATTTTTGTTCCGATTTGATACCAAATAGCTTTTTCTCTGAATCTCGTTTGTATACAGTATCAAAACTTTGACATTGACCTTTATTTGCTATCATAAATAAATAAACAGTTTTTCTACCGGTTTGTGAATCTTGGCTCGAAGAAAAATTAATAGAGTATGAATTTTAATAAACATGTGTGACCCTCGTTGACGATGGAATTTTAATGAATATAGTAAAGCTGATATAACGCATACAGGTTTTATTCGTTTTTTTTTCGTTTTATGTGTGTAAAAAGATTATTGAACAAATATGCGGTAGACGTTATGACGTGTTTGGCTAAGGGAGATCTAAAAATCTAATATTATAAACTGTCTTTGAGATCTGTTGTTTCATACTTATGGTGTCGCAGGACGGACTAGGCTAAAGTTTCTGATATAGATCAAAAATATATTGTATATAAACTTTATGGAGTTGTCACGCCTCCTTCTGCATGTTACATACTACATTGGCCCTGTTTGTGTATATAAGTATAAAGATAAAGCTCAAATATATGAGCTGAAATCAATAAATCTACTTATTGAAACAGACTTGTTCCGGTTTTTATTTTCTGAAGGAATTAACGAAACATAAGTGACTAACGATACAGTTCTGCTAGTATTTTTATGTGAAAACGATACAAATGCGTCAAAATAAATTAGTCAAAACCGCTAAATTAACTTATTGTACTACGACTGCTCCGATTTTCACTTTCTTGAGAATTTTACGATATAAAAGTGAAAACGGGAATAGTCCTATTAGTATTTTTGGCGAAAATTTTATTATCCTGGATCCAGCCTTGGACTGCTCTACTAGTAAACTAGGTTGTAATCGAAAAAATAACGGAAATATGCAATTATTAGACAGTTAAGTGTTTGAAGTCCAGTTTTTATACGTTATCTTCAAGTCCACAGTTCAGAGAAATGCTTTTATTGAGTCTAGAATTTTATTTTGCGAATTTTATATGAATTTTAGCTGACTCAAGATCAGTTTTACATTTGAAAATAATTTTTACAATGTGAAATTTTTGTTAAAAATAATATTTTAGCCGCGGAGACACGTGTTTCGAACTAAGCTACGAGGCACCGATGCATGAAGTCTGGATTTGTTGTTGTAGCTTTTATGAAGATCAGCATGATATATTTTAAGCACATATTCGATTTAGAAAAGCAAAATAAATTCTGCGTCTAACAGCTTGTCCAGCACTTTTATAAATGGCTATACTTCCTTCTATCATCCAAAGACTTAATCGAAAAAAAAAAAATATTACACACATGATTGTCATCGGTTTTCGGTAATTGTGTTTCCGTTCTTCCAGCTATTGATTGATATAGTTTAAATGTCTGATGCGGGAGTCTCCCGAAAAACTATTTCTGTCTTTCTTTCTTTCTCAAACTTGTCATACAAGTCTTTGAATGTAAAATCGAGTATATAATACTCGTACTAGAAACGACGCATGAAACTCTAACATCAAATCTCTTGTGCATGGTTTAAAGTATTCAACTTCGCAACAATGAAGTGTCTACTATACTCTGTACTCTGTTTTTCACTTTCGAATAAATTGTTCGGAAGTAATTTCGCTACAAGTATTTTCAAGTGAAAAAGAAAAAATACGACGTCAAAATTGCTCGTGCACATGCTTCTGCAATATGAAGAGTTTGATGATTTTGTCATGGAAAAGTTTCTGTGCCAAGTTAAAGAGTTCTGAATTGAATAGAAGAGTTAATCATGGTTTCCATCATCAGATTTTGACTATATTTATATGAGTTTAACTCTGAAGTGCCTCCATCCCAACATAAAAGGATTCATCGAAATCGTTTGGTGTGGTATAGAATTATACGCCCAGTTGACCCTATAAACTGTATATATTCTTGATCAGCTCGTCAAGACGAGTCGATCTAGCCATATCCGTTTGTCCGTCTGATAGTTGCTGGACTTTTTTTTTATATGAATGAAGCTTCTTTTATCTATTTAAGCTTCTTTTGGTTCCAAGTTTATATAGTAAACATATTGATATGCTACGCTCACTTTTTGTTGTTGGAGACTACATTTTGTTGTTGGGGACTATATAAACCTATCGCCCACTTTTAGATTTTTGTATGAAAAACTTTTTTCAGTCAACATCAGCTTGAAATTCGATATGGATGCGATTTATTCATTGCGCTTGTCTTGCCCAGTTTTTGGGAAAGACCCGATACAAACACAACGCTCACTTTTGTGATTTTGTACGAAAAACAGTCAGTTTTTGAAATTTTTGAAATTCAGTGTAGTGTGTAGCTTTTTATGCCTCATATACTTATACAAATGAGCGTATCCCATCTACTTTTTGGAATAGCCCCTTACAAACCGACCATCTGAATGGTGCTTCGGTTCAAGCGAAGTTAAAGCTTTTTTTTTGTTTAAAAGTCGGTTAAAAATTATCTTTTTTTCGCGGTTTGAGTTCACTTGACTTTGAAAATATGAATTTCATAGTGTATTCAAAACATTAAATCATTCTGAAAGTGATAAACGGAACACAACACTTCCGAAGTTAAGACCAGTGGTGTATTTCAATCTACCTTTCTAAGTAAAGAGTACTTAAACTGTTTAACGATTAATACACTCGATCTTTTATATCCTAATACACGTATATATTTTCTACAGATTTTCTACATAGCTCGCTTTTGAAACTATGCAGGGTATAATATAGTCGATCAACTCGACAACAGCACTTTTGTTTATTGTAGATTTTTTCTTATATTTATATTACAACAAACAATACACGTTTTGTGCACGAGTTTTGAAAAAAAAAACAAATATTTATGTACAACATTTGTTAAACACCATCGTTTTGATAATATGTATTATTATTAATAATAACGAATGGGGAAAAATTCCGATACTCTAGCACTATTCTTTGTAAAATTAATGTACATAAACTCACCTTAGATTTGCTGCTATTATTCATTAGTTTATGGAAAAGAAATTTTAACATGCTCTGCCAATATTTTACAATTAATTCCTTCGGACGGTTTTCCCTCCCAAACAAAATTTCTTTATAAGAGATTTCTTTAAACAGCACGGTACAATTTATGATTCTTATTGTAAGTTATTATGGGGAAGACCGAGCGAGCGCGTGGCTCTGGTTTACTGTAGACAGAACAGAGTTTTTGCTTTAGTAAAACGTGTGGTTTATGTGTAGCCCAACAGTAGCGGAACTAGTTATTAAAAACTAGGAACAGTTTAGGGCGTTGTAATTTTAGAAAAACATGTCTGTTTGGAATATGTATATGGAAATCGTATCAACATTTTTCAGTCTAGAAAATGGAACAATTTTTATAAACTACTTTTTTCGGCTCGACAAGAAACTTAATGTACGAAATTTGAAATAAAATTATTTTATATTTATGTTGATTCGTTGGAATCTGAAGGTGTTTCCTGAACCGTTCCTGTCGCTCCATACAGTTAAAGTTCTTCTGTATATATTTATTCATGGATTAGTTTTTATTTCTGAATTGAAAAGTGTGCTCCCGCACCAAAAACAACAAAAACAACAGAAAGAGCAACTGCAATAACAATTTTATAAAGAAATGCAGAGTGGAAAAGAGAAAGAGTATACAATAAAACCGCTACTTTTTCACTCTAACTGTGTTTGTGCTTGATTTATGTCAATTGACAAGGAGAGAGCACAGATCAAGTGGAGAAGATCATTTAAACGTGGGAAGGTGAAAAAAAGTGGAGTGAAAAACAATTCAAAGTCATCAACACAAAAAAGCAAAAGAAAAAAAAAAAAACGACAATATAATTTGAAGAAAAACACACAAAAGAAATTATAATAAACGACAGCACAAAAGAAGCGGAACATTAGCACAAATTTTGATATTTGAAACAATAGCGAAGAGAAGAAACATGGATAAATGCAATAAGCAGCAGCAGCAGCAGCAGCGAGGTCAAAAGGTGTTGAACTTTATATGAAATATCAAAGGAATGGTGAAAAAATGATGCTGCACATCGATCATTTACAGATTTTGTTATTTATATTGCGCTGCAACAAATACGACAAATGCGGAGGGGGACGAAATACTAATGAACAAAAGTTTTAAATATCACCGAGGTTAATACATGCAGCTGCAGCAGTTTAATCTGCTTTAAGCGAGCTTGTGTTTTTATTTACTTAATTAGATGGTTTTTATGAAAGAAAACTGTGCATTAGTGGTTCAAAAAAATTATGAATGAAACTTGTAATTTGTTACACCTTAATTTACGTTTACGCCATTAACTGAAAATAGGGAACACAAGCTGTTTTAGTTTTTACTCATTGGTGAGATTTTTGTCTACCAACATGGCAGTTCAGTGAACCTTCGTCGACTCGTGTTGAATTGGATGTTGACCCGAGCACTGTGAGATTCATTTCGTTGTAAAACACATTATAATTTTATAATTGGCTAAGAAATATTCTTATTTTCACAGCTGTACTATAAAACTTGATTTCACCAAATCAAATAGGAAAAAAAGAAACAATGCGATAAGTGAGACCGAGAATACTATTTATATTTCACCACATGTGAACATTTTACGATATATAAATACATGTAGTGAAAATATATAGAGTTGGCCATCTACAGGTTTTTTTTTTAATCATATGTCATGGTATTTCACGGTCAAAACTCTTATATATCCGTGCTACGTATTGAACATGTTTACGCTTGAGAAATGTTGCGCAATATTGAGATCCAAATTGATGACGAATTTTCTCGAAAATCAACTTTTTATTTAATTTTCGCCTTAGCTGTTATGTAAACAAGCAGAAATGCTGCATTTAGGGCTCGAAAACCACATAGTTTGATGTGGTCTATAAAGTGGCAGCATAATTGGCCCTTTTTTCTTCGGTAACGATGCTTCAGTCAACGAAGACCGCTACAGAGCGAGTTTTTGAGGCTAGAAATTGATGATATAGACTTGGACGACATTTGGCTTCATTTAATGCTATTTACACTCTGTATGATGAGCATAAAAACATAAGTATTCGATGAGTTTGTATGGGGACTACGTGAAAAAAATAAATGGTCAGGATATGCTCATTAATATATGTACAAATGTGAAGCGGACGTTAATAAAAGCCATCGTGTAATATTTTAAGCTGATATTTATTTAAACAAAGAATTTGTTCTTACAAAAATACATAAGTGGTCGGTGGGTTTGTATGCTGGTTACACCAAAAAGTGGAGACACACGCCCATTAAAATATTTACGTGATGCGGCCGTCTATTAGAAGCCACCACAATGAATTTCAAGCTGCTATTGACGTAAATAAAGAAAATTTTCATAAGGGGACGGTGGTTTTATTTGGGAGCTACTCCAAAAATTGGGATATCACTATGTAGGCTCTATAAACTAGATACGACTTGTCTTACCAAATATATATATATATATATATATATATATATATATATATATATATATATATATATATATATATATATATATATATATATATATATATATATATATATAAATATATATACTTTGCAGGGACTTTATGGGATACTTTATGGAAGAGAATATACATACTTTTCACATATGTATTTACTTTTTATAGTCACAAAGATCACTGACAGTCGGACACCTTTCGATGCTGATTAAGATTATATATACTTTATGTGATCTGCCATACTTCGCTCTTCCTGTTATATAGATTCTTACCTACTGCCTTACTTAGGTGGCTCTACAACCGTCTATCGGTCAAGGCAGCACGTAGGAAAGTGCACCATTCGGTGTAGTTTAATGTCAGCCGGCGTCAGATTCGCACAAACATTTTGTACACAAGTCACTTTAAGTATAGTGTACAAAAAAGACTAGATCCCTCCATAAATACACAGGACTCAAGTGTGTTGGATGAGATGAGCGATACGCACCTCGAGTTTACTTATTTCTTGATTAGAACTTCGATAGTGCTGACTTGTAATGGTGCTACGAGATATTTTTGCTGTCACCGATGGGTGATGGCCTGCCACCTAGCAAAACATTGCTCTTGAAAGAGTTTATTGACTCGGCCCATGTAATTGAGCTCTACTGTTTATGTAGAGTTGATTCTGAATTTGATTTTCAAATGCAATTACAGATATACAGTTTTTTTTTTAATTGTCTAAAAATAATAATAAGAAATTTAAATTTTAGTAATGAGCTATAAAGTATTTTCCCACACTTCCTCGTTCCAACTTTTCCGTAGCAGTATGAATCACAAGGAATTAATATTCCGGCATATGCAAAAGTGTAAAAATTAGTGGAGAACACTTACCTGTATTTCCAGCAACAGTTCTTGCTTTTTTCGTCGTAATTCGATGAGTAATTTTTGCTGTTCCGGTGTTAATTCTGCAGAAAAAATGAGAAACAAAAATTAATTATTCAATTCTATGCTTTTTTAAACTATTCACACTATAACAATTTTGTCACGATGATCTTGTGACGCATGAAAGAATATGACGAGGGTAGCACAAGGTACATACACGTATAAACGTTTTTAGATAATTTGATTTTGTTTTATTAATTTAATTTGGCAAAACTGATGATTCTTTGTAACACTAACTTTGAATGTATTGTTCCAGTATTGTGTTAGAACCAAAAATAGCATCATAGTTTAGCAATAATGCCAAAGAGCAACACTATTCAAAACTTACTAAGCTTATCTAATAATCCTCAGAAAATTATATTCAGAGTGTTTCAGTAATTTTATGCGGTTTCCTGTAATGTTTTTGTATACTCCATATCATATCAATTCCAGAATGGTAAAACTGAATAAATGATCCAATATATTTTTGGCAAAGACGTTGAAATCAGCAAAATATGCCCGAGAATTCTAAAGCTACGGAGTTTTATAGGAACAATACGAATTGGTGTGATGAGATTTACTGGAATGGTCACATTGCGCAGCCTTATTCTACTACGGAGTGTCCATATTAAGTACTTATAGATCTGGAACAGTGCGTAAACAGAAATAATGTACATATATCGACTCTTTCGACTTAAATATTTTGTACTAGTTTTGGGACAAAATTGTGTCCAATAATATATCACCGACCTAGATATAAATATATTCTTGATCAGCACTACTATAAGTCATTCTATCGTTTTATGCTTATTATATTTCTGTGTATCTCATATGAATCAATTAATTCGTAGGCATGTGCTTCTAGAACACAAGGCCTACTTTTAAGTTTTTATAAGAACTTTACTTCTTCCGGAAGTGAAGGCAGATTATTCTATCAGTTGTTGGAATTAATTTTAAAGAATTTATAAGAGTTGGCGTATCTAGCACTAAATCGCATCGGGTAAACCTGTAACTATATTCATATGAAAACCTACGAAAATAGATTTTTCACTTGCGAACAGCTGCTTCAACGCCATAATTGGAAAAGTTTTTTTGCATCGTATTGTTACTGGCGATGAAAGGTGAATCCACCCAAAGCGAAAAAAATCATGGGGACCACCCGGCTATGCATCAACATCGACGGCCAAGCCGAATATTCATGGTGCCAAGCTCATGCTCTGTATTTGGTGGAATCAGAAGGGTGTTGTGTACTATGAGCTGCTGCAACCTAACCAAACCATCACTGGTGAACGTTGCCAACAACAATTGATACAATTGAGCAGAGCATTGAAGCAAAAACTGCCGGAATATGCCAAAAGACACGACAAGGTGGTTTTTTAACATGACAACGCTCGGCCAAATGTTGCAAGATTCGTCAAGGAAACGTTAAATTGGGATGTACCCTTTCTGACTACCACTTGTTCAGATCGATGACCCACGATCTGGCTGAGCAGCGCTTTACTTCTTAAGAGGATACCAAAAAATGGCTCGATTTGTAGATTGCCTAAAAAGACGAGCCGTTCTTCCGACGCGGAATCCATATGCTGCCAAAAAAAAAAAAAAAAAAATGGGTAAATGTTGTAGCTAACGATGGAAAATACTTTGAATAATATACATTGTAGTATTTTTATAAAATAAAAGCTTAAAAATCGCAAAAGTTCCTTTAAAATTAATTCCAACACCTCAATAGTTAACGAAATTCGGTGAATTGAAGATCGCTGAATCTAAATCCCTGAACAGTTTGGTTTTTCTTAGTCTCTTTTCACAGTACAGCCAATTCAATTTATCAAATCTTCAGGAATCGACTCATCTTAGCTCAAAATTGTCTGAAAAAAAAAAATGAATAGGAAATTTAATAATCTTAAACTCACTTTAAAGTTTGTTTTGAACGGACTTACTGTTTGCGTGTTATACGCGACTTACAGACTACACGACTCTCGACCGCGAGAATTTTTTTTCAAATTGGCTAAACTAAGTGAACCGTATTAAAAAAATAAAAATTTCGAGGGATTTGGTTTCAGCGACCTTTAATACACCATTCCCTATTGATATTAGTGATTATACTATAACTTTATATGTAAATTTATATATTGGGTGGGGTATACAACTTAGCTCCCGCCGGTTTATGGTTTATTTCCTTTTTTTTTTGCAAATTGAGGCTTCAATGTGCAAAATTGATTTCAAAAGTATTATTCAAAGTGCTGTGCATCGTTAGGCACTACTTTTTCTCAACTTTCTGGCAGCTTACGGTTTCTGCATCGAAAGACCGACACGTCTTTAGAAGTAATCCAAGAATCAACACAATAGTTGGATCCCTAGTAATTATTCGATCGGAACAAGTCGTAAACGGAAGGAACAAAATCTGATGAACAGAACGGGTGGTATAGAACTTTCCATTTGAGCGTTTCTAACATGATTTGGAATAGTTTTGCCATATGGAGTCGAGGAGAAGTGAAAATAAAAAATCACTTTATTGTGTCTCTGCTCGATTGGCGGTCGTTTTGTTTTTTTTAGCTATTCCCTGTAATGATTTCTCTAAATTTGATTATTTTATAGTGAATCCAGAACACCTGATACCAATAAATACAAAGCATAAGTTTGGATACAAATACATTCGTATTTGATGTCGAGTTTAGGACCCGTATAAACCACGAGCTGTATGATAAGGTTGATATTAAATTCCAGCGGCTGCACTGGGCTGGTCACCTCATGCGGATGAACTAAGAAGCTCCAGCACAGAGAGGGCGTTCGAGCTTAAGATGACAAGATCATGTCTTCGTTGACCTGAAGAAGCTTCGGATTGCCAGCGACTGGCGCCCGCACGCACTGAACTACACCAAGTGTTGATGTTTCCTACATGCGGTCTTGAACGATAGATGGTTGTAGAGCGGTCTAAGTAAGTTTGTTGTTGTAATACTTGGGCTGCATCAGAAAATATATATAAACAAATTATTATGTAATAAATGTAATGTTTAAGGTTGTTATGAATGTAAGAGAAATATAAATCAAAATGTAACCCTTGGTATCAAGTTCCAGGAACGAAGGTACTACCGTTGCATGTACCCAAAGATCTATAGGACTCAATTGAGTCGGACGGGACGGACAATTGAACAGATGGGTCGTGTTATGCGGTTATTGACCACATTCAGGAGAGCAATACCCGCTTTGCAGCTTCTGATATCATTCCTTATTTGAGTGTGTACTATTATTGTGAGAGTTCCATGTTTTGGATTACTGTTCCTGTACGCACCTAATAGAAACAGCTTCGAAAGCAGCTCGTTGTGCTGGTGAACCGGTAGCAAAATCGGTTCTCCATGTAGTTGGTCTTCATGGTTTATTTGTAGATAAAAGCACTATTTTGACGACTTTGCAGGCATCAAGCGACTTCAGCACTTTATTTCTCGACTTAAGTAAGTAAGTATTGATGTTGATGGTTGCCCGGGTGTAACCCATGACTTTTTGCGTTAAGGATACACTGTTTTCAACGCCAGCCACAATATGATGCGAAAAACCCTTTCATTTACTGTCCTTCAAGCAGCTGTTTACAGATGAGAAAACGTCTTATCACATCTCTTGGTTTCAATAAGTATGGAACCCAATTTCCCCGCTTTTGAATAATTTCCAAGGCTTTGAGGCGTTTGCTGACTGTTGACAGATCAACTATCAATGTTTCAGCTAAAACTTGAAGCATTTGCCTGATCCAAGGCATTATCGAGCAATGACTCAAATTCTTCAACTTTTTCGGTTGCCTAGGTCGTTGATTGTCTTCCAGTTCACATTCAACATTTTTAAACCGTGAAAACCACTTCCGCACATACTTTTGCTCACAGCTGGAGCATGTTCTCCATAAACTTCTATGGCTTTCGGCAGCACTTTTCTTCATTTTAAAATAATGAAGTAGAACTTTTCGGAAAAACACTTTATTCGACGTATACTAAAAATTATGACAGTAGGTTTACGGCGGAATACGCTTTGCAAAGTGAAATATGTATTGGAAATGCACTAGTCACAGTCAAACACACAAGACAGTTATAAAGTTGCCATATGGAAACCTTACCAAATAGTTTGTGATATTAAAAGTTAGTCTCCGGCTAGCGCCGACAAACGAAAAACCGTCACAATGACAATACGTGCATATGGCAAGCTGATGAATACATTATAGTATCGAAGATCCAATTGTTCTATAAGTCCGTGGACCCGTGCTAACATTACATAAACTCTGTATTCTCCCGATATATTGTGATATTCTAAACAAGCTTGTCTGTCTTACGTTGATGCTAATTATATTAAACAATTAATATAACAAGAAATGGGCGTGCCACGACTACTAAATCCCTCCATTTCGCCCCACGACATTCCGGCCAACTCACGTGCATGGAATTTACTTGACCTAGAAACAAACAGATTATTCCACGAATTATCATTTTTACGCATTCAAATCCACTAAGCAAATTCGTTGCATGAGCACGCAAAGCGCTCTCTTAATAAAAAAGTTAAAAAAGAAAACGCGTTGCTGCCACATTTAGCAATAATTTTCCTTCCAACTACGAAGTTTCGCTTCTTTTTTTTTATTACCTGGTCCTTTCGATATTGCACCGTAGGATCTATTGTCAAAATTATTATCCATTGCGCTAATCATTTTGCCAGCGTTAGTTTTTTCGTACTTAACGCACGAATGCACACACGTATTTAATTAAATTAATTTAAAACATATTTTGGTTTGTTTTGTGCTCTCCTCTTCTTCTTATTCTTCTTCTTGCGAGGCGACTCTTTTTTTCTGCTGCTGCTGCTGCTTGAATTGTTGTAAAAAAAAAAAAAAACGCGATTTATGAATTAATCGAATGTATCAAATTAATATTGTATTTATTGCACGTTTACGGGCGTTTTGTTTTTATTTGCATATGTATTTTATTTTATTGCTTGGGCTGGCTCGCCTTTTTTTTTAGCTGCAATGTATTTTGTTGTGCTTGCGCTGTATACAAAACATTTTTTTCTTCTTTTTCTTCTCTTTTTAGTTTAATTCTTGCTTTGTGGTTGTTGTTGTTGTTGTTGCTGCTCAATTTGTACTTGTTGCCACACATTGCGTTTTAGTGTTGCCATCTTTTGTCTCTTTCTTACTTATGCTATTCGCTTAAGAACTCTAATGTGAAATTTTTGTTTGTTGTTGAATGTTGAAAATACACCAATTGCAATAATAGACTAGTCTGAAACGGTTAAAACTTGTGTATGGCATTTATGTTTGTCATACGAGTGGTCATGTGCTTGGCAATTGTAGAAGTTTTAAAAGGCATGAAAACTAAAACCGTTAAATTTGAAAGTTTTTGCAGATTATTGTCATAATTAATTACACAGGCCTACAAATACCGTGGTCATGTCAGTTATTGGAAAGCTGAGGGCCATTTCCGAAGTAATTAGCTGCGTAGAATCCGAATCCGTGATCAGAATTGGCCCATCACGTCACGATTTTGAGATATTTGAAACAACAACAAGAAAATGCCGCATTTGAAGATAAAATCATATCATAGTGACAAGGCTCTTTTGCATCTCAATGCCTGCGTTAAAAGGCAAAATTGTCGCATTTGGGGTTCCGAAAATCCACGAGTGATTTATGAGAAACAAATGCATCCACAGCGTGTCACTGTTTGGTGTGGATTTTGGGCTGGAGGCATCATCGGTCCATTTTTCTTCGAAAATGATGCAGGTCAAACACAAACCGTGAATGGTGTTCATTAGAGTGAAATGTTAACCAGTTTCTATTTTTTTTTTTTTTTTCCCGAAACTTGAAGATATTGATGTGGAGCACATGTGGTTTCAACAAGACGATGCCACATGCCATACAGCACGAAAAACAGTTCAATTACTGCATCAGTCATTTCCCGGTCGTGTCCTCTCGCGTTTTGTTGACCAGAATTGCTTGCCTAGATCTTGTGGTCTGACGAATCTGGACTTTTTTCTTTGGGGTTTTTTGAAGTCACAGGTTTATGTCAAGCATTGAAAGAAGAAATTACACGATGTATCAATGAAATACCGCGAGCGCGTATATGCCAGCAAAACCGAGGTGGATATTTACACGTTTTGTTATTCCATACAGAACCTCATGAAGTCTACTTTATGTTTCAATAAAAGTTTCACTTAGCTGCAGTTCCGCTGCAGCTGTATTCCATATATTCACACTGGCTTCAGTACTACTTTGTAGAATCTTATTTTGTTTTCTAAACTGAGCTTAGAACGGGGACCAAAGCGCTGTGTTTTAAAGTTCAGTTGTTTTCTTTTTGCTTTTATGTGATTTTTCCAGGTCAGTCTTTTGTCTTATATCACGCCTAGTTATTTTAAAGCGTTGCAAAAATGAATCAATTAATTATTAAATCTAATTCGAGGACTAGAACTTCTTATGAGCGTAAATAGCATGTGTGCTGATTTTTCTGCATTTACTGCTATGTATATTCCATTTTTTCAACCATGTTTCTAAACGATGCAATTGAAGTTTTAAAAGACGTGTTGCTGCAATGACAGAATTTGCTCTATCAGTTATTGCTGTATCATCCGCATATGTAGCTAATTTTACTTCGTCGTAGTTTGAAACAGGCATATCGGGAAGCATTCTTCGAGCAAATATTCTTTCAAATATTTTCGAAAATATTCCCAGCAGACTTATTGATCGATATGATGATACAACAGTTTCAGGTTTGCCAGGCTTTGAGATTAGTATTATCTCCGCACATTTCCATTGGCTGGGGAAATAGCTAAGCCTAAAGCAAACGTTGAACATGAGAACAAGCAGAAGATGGACATTTTTGGGGAGCGTTTTTATAGTTGTAGCATCTCTTCCATCGCATCATATCCTTTCGATTTATTTGCATTAATTGATTAAATTTCAGCTTGAACCTCCGAAAGTGTTACTGGTGACATAGGTCGGCTAAGGTGGTTGGGTGTATCAAGTGGAAGAAGGTCTACTTCTTCTTCCTCAGCAGGACTACAAAATGAAAAGGTGTGAAAATTGTTGCCCAAGTTGCGATGTAAACGCTTCAGTTTTTTCTTTGTTGCTGTCACACCACTCTCCATTTATGTCTTTAATAGGAATAATTCGCCTGGCACGTCGCTTTAAATGTTTGGTGCGGAGAGCTCCACTGATACAAAGTTCAGCACTTCTTTGCACCTTATGCATTTGCTTAAGAGTAGATCCTATTGCCGGCCAAAATAAACATACTCCGTACAGCAAAATGAGCCTAACTATTGCCGTATATAACCAGTGGACGATAGATGGAGCGCATCCTCACCTTCTTCTAAAAGCTTTTTTGCACGCAACGAGTGCTATGTTTGCCTTCTTTATACGCTTTTCCGTGTTTTTATTCCAGTTGAGCTTACTGTCCAGGATCACTCCTAGATATTTTGCTCATTCGCTGATAGTAAGATTGATATTGTTAAGTTTCGGTAGAGTCAGTATTGGGTATCTAATATTTCCTTAAGAAAAGCACTAGTTAGGTTTTTGACGGTTTACGCACAACCCACAGCAAGTGCCGTTTCCATGAGCTTACATAGTGTTTGTGAGAATTTTCCGTAGCTCATTAACAATGGCTGGATTTTCCATTCGAATACAAAGCAATAACACTGTTGCGCTTGAATTTCATTTCGTTAACGTTTTTTAACTGCGACATAAAACGATATGCTTTCGTAGGCTTGTAACAAACTGACAGAACAGGCTTGACAAAACAAGAGCGCGCCGTCATTAGCCGTTTGATTGCTATAGCAGCGTGAAGTTTGTAACAGTTCGAACGCCGATCTCTCTATTTTGGTTTCTTCTTCAAAACTTTAGTTGAGTTTGAGCATCGGAGATACCATAAAGTATACATATTTTTTATTAGACGAGCGAGGTTCGTCTCTTCAACTAGCCATGTCCCGTACCCCGTCTGTAAAAATGAAAGCTAGTCCTTCTGTTCTTAAGATATCTATCTGCAAACGTGTATGAATACTTATCATACTACAAATTCTAGCTCCGATGTACTCTTGAGCCCGCCTGACTAACGAAATCACAGTGCTGACATGAAGACTCTTCGTTTTTAGGCTGATGATTCTTTAAGTAATTTTTACTGAATTCTTCTACCACATTATTTACCTTGTTGTGCATATCACATGGGTGCTGTGTAGAAACGAGGTTGCTGACTTTTTTTTTGAGATTCATCAGCGCTTTAGCGAGCTCTATATATGGTCACGTGATTAATCTACAATGAACAGCTGGACTTTAAACAGCTCCGAAACTATTCTTAGAGTGTTGTTATTTTGCATGCATTAATTACTCTATTTGGAACAAGCCCACTGTTTTGTTTGCTGACAGAAAAGTTAAGTTTGTCTTAAGAGATATTTAGAAGAAGGTTCTGGTTTCGTATAAGCTCAGATTATCTTGGTTTGTAGTTTATTTGTGCACCTTGCACCAATGTATTCGAACGAATTCTTCTCATACCTGCAAATGATTCGTGCAAAGACTCTTAATACATACCCATTCAAATATAGTATACAGCGAAAATATGAAGCTCAGTAATAATATTTAATTTTATTAATATTTTCTTTGTGGTTTTTGTTTAATTTTACAATATTTTACACAATTTTAAAGAACTTCATTTTCGCGCGAACACTATTGCAATATCTCTATCTATGGTGGCATATTCAAAGCGAACAGTATGACTCGAATATGATTTGTAGGTGATGTCTTTTATTAATACATATGATATTTACTTCTACTTAGAGTAAGAAAACAGACAAAATAACTTAAATCGTTTATTTAAATCTTTAATTTTTATTGATCTCCAAAGATTTAATTTATCCAGTGTATTTCTTATACCCTCATATATAGTGGAAGCTCGCCCGCTTTCAAAAACTAGCATTTTTCTTGCAAATTACTTCTACTTTCATTTTGACATAGTTATGTTTTTGTATCTCTGTTAGTTTCGGAGTTATAAACCAAAATGCCTCTGCCTAATAACTCAGCAGCTATCAACTATTCTTTGTCCTATTACTCGGAAACATTCACTACTACGCTAACAAATTTATAGACTTCTTTTTTGCAAATCACTTCTACTTTAATTTTTTATATAGATATGTTTTTCATATCTCTGTTAGTTTTGGAGATATAGGCCAAAATGTCTCTGATTTATTGTAGCTATTGTGGCAATGTAAACACTTTAACATCAAAGACACCATAAATTATATATATTCGTGATCAGCTTGATGAGATGGAGTCGATTTAGTTATGTCCGTCTGTCTGTCTAGTAGTTGTTGCGCATTTTTTAGTGATTCATTTTTAAGATATCCAACTCTAAAGCGACACCCAGATTTATTTTATTTGTAAACAAATAGAGTATTCATATGACATGCCACGCCCACTTTTTTGGTAACTCCCATAATAACAAGCCAGTCCAGTTTTGACTTTTTGTATGAAAAACTTTATTATTGCAGTCAATAACAACTTTAAAATGAACATGGTAGCTTCTGTACGACGAACGCTTCACAATGGGTGTGATCTCTTCGCCTTTTGGAATAGCTTCCATACAAATCACTCGCCTACTTTTGACATTTTGTATGAAAAACTTTATTATTTAGATCAATATCAGCTTGAAATATGTTATTGTGGCTTTTTACAGACAGCCGCTTCATATAAACATACTAATGGGCGTGTTCCAGCCCTTTTTGGAGTAGTACCGATGCAAACTCACCACATACTTCTGTGATTTTGTATGCAAAACTTATTTATATAGTTTAATATTCGATATGATGGTCAATTTAGATACTATAGAATAGATACTAATAGAAGTGTCCCGTCCCCTTTTTTGGGGTAGCCTCAATACAAACCCGACACCAATTTTTATGCTTTTTTTTTATAATTTTTCTGTGAATGGTATTAGAGACTCGTGAAAGAATTTGTATGAGGCATAGTTTACTCTAAAAATTTGACGCGTAAAAAGCCTGTCGAAAAATACATGGATACACAATGGTTCCAAAGGCTAAAAATACAATAAAAAATAAAAAAATGCTTAGGTTTATATCTATTAGAAATGCAACATTTTGATGGCCTAATACCACATTGTGCTTTCAAAATCAGGGTCGAACAGAGTGACCATTGCATCAAATCGAGAGCTTGCTTCAAACCCAACTTCTTATCGCACTTTAAGTCAGTCCTATCCAGAAAACAGCATTTGAAAGCGGTACGCTTAGATATCCAGCTGTTATTTGGACTTGTCATTGTGTGATTTTCCTTCACAAACGTACTATATTAGATGCCATTGATTCTTGTAATCTTTTGCATCCGCTTTAGTTGTGGTGCCTTCTAGGAGAACTCGAAACACTCGCCCACTTGCAACACAGCAATGCACTTAAAGTTATCAACTGAACGAACCTTTCCGTGTAATGTGAGCAGAATATAATTAAAAATTTTTGGAAGAAACACATGCACACTATAAAAAACTTGCTCAATAATGTTATTTTCTGGAGAGGTAATGGATAGACTTCGAGATATTCGCAATTATTGGGTTCCCGTAACAGAAGAAATGTTCCTACCAATAATCTTGTGAATTAAGGCGGGAAGATGGTATTTCGGGAAGTCATTAGATTAGAATTTATTTTAGTGCCGATTACAAAAATTCATAGGATCATGATTTTTGCACATTGTCCCACAAGTCGCACATCTTCACTACAACTCCTGAGAACAAATGCAATACTACAAGAGAAACCGCAAAGCATCTATCGATGATATTGCGGAAGCCCGAAGCAATGCTCAAAGGCACGTCGGCAATACCAAATTTCTAGAGGTACAGACAGGTAGGAGGATTTGTAATAATGTACAGCCTCAAACGCAAAACGTGGAAAACCGCTATCCTGGACAGCAAGAGGCGATGTTTTTTTGACCTGTGCGATGAAGCCGAACGTGACCCCTGGCGGGAGGTAGTGTGAAATCACCAGTGGGGTTCCTCAGTGCTCTGTCCTAGGAGCCTCACTACGGAACATAATGTATGACGGCATTCTCAATGGCTAAAAGCAGCTGGGCTACAGCTCGCGGAGCACAAGATGGAGGCGGTGCTAATTGGCAGCCGAAAAAAGGTAGAACAAGCCTGTGTTCTGGTGGAAGAGCCATCAAGTATCTTGGTATTATGCTAGATACTCGTCTCTGCTACAAAGAGCATCTTCTCTATATTAATGAAAAGGCTCTGGTAGCTTACAGATCGCTCGCAAGAATCGTGCTAAACACCCGAGATCAAAAGCAAGGTCGAAGACTTCTGCTAATTGACATAACCAAATCAATTATGCTGTACGGTGCACCTATCTGGGCTAATGCCATGCATGTGTGGAGTTACCACAAGGGCCTAGAATCCACATTTCGTCGGGGTGCTAGCAGAGTGTGCAGTGCATTTCACATAGTGTGAGAGAACGCTGCACTGGTAGTAGCAGGAATGATCCCGATCGATATTTTAGCTATCGAAGCTAAAGTCACCTATGAGAATAGGCAGCAGATGGGCACCGGAAGGCAGAGAATTCGGTATGCAGTCTAAGCTGCGAAACATCGCCTGGTGGCAAACACGCTGGGACAACACAGAGACAGGTTGATGAACACACCGTCTCATACGTAATTTATAGGTGTGGCTTGGCAGGCCATATGAAGAAGTAAACTTCTATTTGTGACACAGCTACTAACTGGACATGGTTGCTTCAGAAAGTACCTGTATCGGTTTAAACACGAGAACTCCCTCCCTATGCAGAACATAGCCTGTTCAAATGTGGCAGATTTGATCATGGCCGACAGATTCTGGCGGAAGCTCTTGGCGAGCTTCCTACTGTGGGAAATCTTGTGGAACATATGCTAAATGATATATCCAAGTGACGTGCGGTGTGTACTTTTGCAGCATTAGTGATGACATCTCTTCGAACCCTCGAAAGATATTTAAGGATGCATAGAGTCGACTAATAGTTTACGACGCAATGCTTTACGACGGTACCGGAGTACATGGTGCAAACACCTTAGTTTAAGTAACATGATATCTATATTCTTGGTCATCTTAACGAAACGATTTACTATAGTCATGTTTCTCGAACCATCCGTGTGATGTTAAATATAGATATTTCTTTTCAGAGTCTATAGATTCTATAGTAATTATGTAGTATGCTTTCGGTTCAAAACCAATAATTTTTTTTATTGAGTAATGTGATAGTTATGTTTTATGCAATAGGTGGCTAAAACTTTGTCTAATTTAGAAAATATAATTTAGAAAAAAACAAAATTTCAATATAATTTCACTTAATTTTCTTGGAAAGCCTACTTTGATAATTTCATGTACTAAATACTTTGTTAAACAACGTACTTAGTTATAATAAGTTAATGTCAGTCTTTTAAAACATTTCAATCAGGACAAGTTCTTTCAACTTATCAAAACAGTGTAAATATGTATGTTACATTTAAAGGCAAGTTTTATAAAGCATGATTCAATTAGAGGTATTTAAAAAAATCAATTGTAGCCGGTAGTCTTCATTATAATTGTGAGTTCTATGAACTCGTGGGTACATCGTTCCATATTTCTTCAAATAGGTACCACTAAATGAATCAATTCTCATTACCATACAATTTCAAGTACTGTTATGCTCAGTTGCCATATGACGTCGATAGTCCAGAAAACTGTTTGTCTTGTATAAATCCTTAACTTTCGCCTTGATGCATTGTTTACACTCGTAAATGAATTTGCCCGGATGTTTGCCCGTGTTTAGTATATGTTTGCGTAGATTATCCAAACCGTTGCAACAATAATCGCAATATGGGCACTTATTTGGTTTCTCGCCAGTGTGACGCAATTTATGACGTCTGAGTTGACACGAGATGTTCGTTTTGAAGTCACATTGATCACAGGTATACTGCAGTGAACGTGGCGATTCATGAAACTTCTTATGCCTGTGTAGAAGAAGAAGAAGAAGAAAATGAAAAAAACCAGTGTAAGTATAAAACGTTTAAAATAATTTGAGTTTGTATTTATTTTCAATCTACGATAGAAACATGTTGTTTCATTTTCGCCTTGTATTCCAGAATTAATTGGCGTTCGGTGAGTGAGAGATACTCGTAGTTAACGGCGTGAAAGAATGCGTTGCAAGATTTGAAAATGTCGCAAACCAACTAATTTGCTGTTTTAAGAAAGAGAACGCGCGCGTACGATTGAGATTGTGGGTGCCAAACCATGGAAAGACTTCGAAATGCCATAGCAACAGAGATGAAAATCTTTTCGGTAGTTTGAATTCGTATTGCAAAGAAAATAAAGAAACAAAAAAAAAAAAAAATTTAAAAGAATTGAAGCTGTGCTAAATTCATTAGCTGTCTCTTTCTACAGCGATTAGTCACTAAGGTTGATTTGGAGTTGCCAGATTGCTGAAAAATGTTTTACTTATTACGGAACTCAGCATAAAGTTATCTATTTAAGTAAAAACTTTCGTTTCAAGGGAAGAAAAAACAGAAGTGTGCCACTCAACTAAAAAATAGTAGAAAAAACCTAATACATAGAAAAGTGTATATGAACGATCCATAATTTTTTACGAGAATACCTGTAAGAAACATCTACAACAAATTTGATTATTCTAGCTCTTTCTATCCTATGCGGCGGGTTTGTATAGCGACTGTGCCTCATACTGCTCACACATTTTTCAACTAACGAGCCTCAAAACTGTATAGAAATAATTTCTTCAGATTTGTGTAATGAAATGACGTTACATAACTTAACTATGGCAACACTCCTGTGCACAAACTGGTAAAATTGTTGTGATCCTACAGTGTTGGCATTCATTTGTGATAAATAACGTGTATTCCAAGCAGATTGCACAATTCAAATTTGGTGCCATTTTTTGCCACGTGGCAACTCTAAAATTTGACAGCTGGCATCTGCGATTGTTTCGATTATTAAAAATGCGTTATCTGTGGGTGACGTAGCAAAATAAAGTGAATGCCGATTTTTCTAAACAAATCATCTTTACCGATGAGGCACATTTTCATCTGAATAGTTTCGTCAACAAAAAAAAATTTGTCGAATTTGAACATCAGTAAGTCCGCAAGTGATTCATGAGAAACAAATGCATCCATAACGAGCAACTATCTGGTGAAAATTTTGGTCAGGTGGCGTTATTGGGGCTTACTTCTTTGAAAATGCTGTGAATGACATTGGTTTCAGGAACATAATAAAGGATTTCTTGTTTCCTCAACTGTACGCTATGGATCTGGAGAACATGTGGTCTTAGCAGAACGGTGACCCTGCCACACCGCGCATGACTCAATCGATTTATTGGAGCAACGATTTGCAGATCGTATCATCTGCCGAAAGTCCGTTCTCACCTGACCACCAAGATAGTGCTATTTAATGCCGTACGAATTTTTTTTTTGTTTTTTTTTTTTGGGAAATAAATCATAAACAATTCATAACTTGAAGGTCGAGTTCCAAAGCATCTTTATTTATGTTGTGGGTTAGTAGTAAACCATTCCAAAACAAAGCTGGCGATCTTATGGAATAATGTATAACATTCACCAACTCCTTCCACCTAGACTACATTTCTCTTATATTTAGCAGTGGTTACTCTTTCCATTAATGCACAGGAAGCTAGATTGGAATCTTTATTTAAAAGTACGAGTGAAGAATTCGTTTGCCTGTCAGAACACCATTGGATAAGATGAGACATGTCCCCAAATATTCTCCACTACTTCTACACTACAATCAACAGATGGTTAGTCATATACGAAGTCGTGGCATGGTGACCAACTATGACCGAAAAGATGCTACTTTAAAAATTAAACAAAGTTCTATGAAGCGAAGCATTTGTGCATGTTGGGTGCATCTCGCAGAACTCTAACAGATGCTCTAAATAGTTTACGCCACTTTCTTTGCTGAACCTAAAGAGACAAAATTAACAATTAGGTTAGTAATCATGACGGAGGCTAAACACTGGTGCTTGGGCTAGTCCAGCCACTCACCAATATTAAGAGTAAAACAGTTCAGTGAATTCTGATAGTATTGGGATACCAATGGCTATATATAAGCTTCTTAAAATTGAACTAAACGATGAGATGCTGTACTTCTAACTGGAATACATGACCCTCCTAACCTAAGTGGTACCAAAAACTTTCGAAAAGGCTATTTTGCGCGATATATGTGTGTTGAAGCTTAACTAACTTCGATAGCGGTGGCAATCTAACTATATCTATGGTGCTGTTGTGTGTGTTCAATAAAGCATATATGTACCTGTTGAATGTTTTGTACAAACGAACTTTTAAGAAGTATAACTTGTTTTGATTCTCCAAATCTATTACACTGGGGAAAGCACAATTTCAGACTGATTTAATAAATATAATAAATTAAACAAATAGTAACTCTAGCGGTCGATACAATCAACCAATTTCTAGAGCTAAAATAAAATTGATTTTAAATGAAAAGATGAAGCCGACTCTTCTCTACTGCAAGGTGGTTAGTCAAGCAGAAGTGAAGCACGGAATTAGGCAAAAGCAGAATTAACACCAATTAACTAACAGCAAAGGTCTTCTATTTTGTTGCTACAATATTTTGATTAGAACGTGTCGTTTGTTTCCTTGTTGGTAGTTGACTTTTTTCCTTGTCGTCTTTGTGCACTTCTATATTAATGGTGGCGCCTTAACAAAAGTGCATGCGACATAGAAAAAAGTGTGAGTGTGTGTGTGTGAATTAATTTAGATGACCATGTACGTGTGTGTGGCAAAACAAAAGCCTAACGGTAAAAGGCTCATATTGTTGGTGCAATATTTTGCTTAGAGCATGCCGTTTGTTTTCTTGTTGGTTGTTGTTTTTTTTTCTCCCTTGTTGTCTCTGTGTACTTCAACTCTATGGTGGCGCCTTACGAATTGTGTGCGCGCAAAGCAGTAAAAAGTGTGAGAATGTGAAGTCTTGTACATGAGCATGTACGTGTGTTTTTTTTAATCATTGTGTTAGTAACATTTTCGAATCGTTTTTTATGCGTTGCATGGAATCGATTCCAATTTTTATTAATCTTCGCTACAACAACTAGCATTATTATAATTGGCATATAGTATAGCCGGAAAGTGGAGATAAAGAAAAGCTTTTGCACATTTATATAGGATTAAGTAATTTTGTGATGAAAAGTTTGTTCGAATTACCTGTGTAATATTTATGCAGTTACAAGACCGTACAAAATGAAATAGATGCCACAAAGTTTTTTAATTTTTCTTAATCTGGCAACACTCACAAATTTAAACTTATCAATTCAACTGCTGCTGCTGGCCAATTGGATAAAACGGGTAGCAGACGCGGAATTAATTGCCAATATTCTTCGCTTACTACAAAGGAAAACAACAAACACAACAACGAGTAGAACAAGAAGAAGAAGCAGAAGAAGAAGAAGCAGAAGAAGAAGGAATGAAACGCGCGTTGCCAAAATGTCTGCGTAACGAATTCGTAATTCGGAATGCCGCCGAAAAGTGCAAGCCAAGTTGGTGAGCGGTGCGGCTGGCCAGGCTTAATTAGCGGCAAATAATGTAGCGTAGTAGCTGCGTGCTTGGTCAACTGGTGAACTTGTGCAGTGATAGCAGCCAGCGTAGGAGCAACAACGTCTGAAGATCCGAACCGGAGCCAATGGCTTTGTAGGAGTTGCCGCTTTTGAGCAAATGAGCACATCGAACATCGAATGCAGAGAACTGCAGACATACAGACAGACATACAGACTAAAAATTCGTTCCAATTGTAGAAGTTTGCGCGTTTACTCACTTCTGTTTGATCGCTAATTGAAGATCTGCGCTACAAAATGTACTGCCTACCTGGTACAAATGCTCCTAGTTGGTGAATTTATTTAACGGCTTTGTGATTTAAGTTCAACTGGTTTAGTTTTTTTTTTTGCTTTTTTTTTTAATGAGAATGGAGAGTAATGTTGCTTTGCTGATCGTGGTTTCTTTATAGATCGTGCAAGAAAAGTTTGGAGTTTAAAGAAATCTGATGAGCTGTCAATAAAAGCAGTAGCAGGAATGCTGATTCGGAAAATGATCATCTCAGATGCAAGCAAATGGTAAACTACAGAGATGGAGGGTGTGGGAGAGAGAAGTTGAATTGTATGGTGCGCTTCGCAATATATGTAGAAAAAAAAACAACAACAAGTAACTTTTTCCTTGTCTTAAATTACATAAATTTTTTTTTTTTACTTTTTAGACTTTGGTATTTGGCGTTCCATAACTAAGTATCGAAACAAAAGTAAGGATCGACAAGCTCCACAATAATCAGTTTAAAAAATGTCGTTCTCATCAGCCAGCCATGCAGCAAAGGAAAGGGCGGGCCGGCAGACATCATGCACAGTGGCAGAATGGCGGCAAATGGTGAAGGAGTTGAGAATCGCTATCGCATTCATTGCTTCTTTCCTTCAATTTTTTTTTTTTTTTTGTTTTTTTTTTGTTTTTCAGGCCA
Source organism: Leucophenga montana (assembly GCA_035044765.1). NCBI lineage: Eukaryota > Metazoa > Arthropoda > Insecta > Diptera > Drosophilidae > Leucophenga > Leucophenga montana. The sequence continues at coordinate 481,280 of JAWNNQ010001706.1, forward strand.
GGCAAATGCGAAATATTATAAGAATTCAATGTGCATATCATCGATCGATAAGTCACGATTTTCTTCAAGTTGCTTCAAGAGCAATGGTAGGGAGAGAGAGATAGCGAGTGGTAGATAGATGACGACGACTTAAAGTTCTGTAAATGTTTTTTTTTTATATATTTTTTTTGTAGGTTTTTTACTGTCGACTTCGTCGTTGTCAACGTTGGCTCCATTCCTGTTGGCTGCTACATTTCAGCGGCTTTGTCCAGTAGTCTTTTCTCGATCAGAATTTTCTCTCTCATCAATTTATGCAATTGCAAACAAACTTTGCAATTATGGTGGCTATTTTTTGTTGGTTTGTTTATTTTGCTTTTTTGTGACTGTCAACATAGTGCATCGTATATTTAAATTCGTGCAGAAAATGGGATTCTTTTGTTGTCTGTCGTTGGATTAGTAGCTCGTTGATATGTAATTGGAGTGTAACATGCAATGGCGTATACTATTTTAGATATTGTAGAATTGAATTTCAAGGTACAAATAAAATGTTACAATTGAGATCAGATGGAGTAATGGTTGTATGACACCGGCTTTTTCTCCTTTTGGTTTTTGTACGCGCAAAGTATCATGAACTATTCGAGCGGTATAACTATTTAGATATTCAACAATGCAACTGGAAAAATTGATTCAACAACAATTTATATTTGAAGTGTAACCCAATTACAAAAAATAGTACTATAAGTTTTTCAGAAAATTTGTAATACTTTAGAGGTTACATGGTAGACTCCATAAATAATATATATTCTTAATCAACGAGACTCGATCTAGATATATCCGTCTGTCTGTGATGATGATTTGGTTGATTTCCAGTATAAAAGCTTATTTTGGTTCTAAGCAGCCAGACTTGTCGGTATTTTTATGAAGAACTTACAATTTGACTTTCAATTTGAAATTTGACATGGTGGATTCTTAGGAACGTTTGCTTATCAGTAGGTGTAGTACACCTACACCTACTGATAAGCGTCCATTTCGTGTGAATGGAATTTAAGCTTAGGTTTTACCGAAGTTAATATGATAAACTTTACTTTAAGGAGATTAGAGGCTATAAAATCAATGTGAATCTCAGTGGCTCGGTCTGACTATACCCTGGTTATGTTATGGATACTTATGTGTACAAAGTGTCGCTCATAATAATCTTATTATTTGCGTATAACTCTGTAAAAAGCACTTCCTTTTCTATCATTTCTCAAAACCAATTTGTACCCATTATGGGCTGTGGAATTCATTAAAATTAAAACGGTTGAATAAATATAAAAGTAAACTTTTGAAATTAGTCTTATCGATTCTTATAGACCGAATGTGTCTTTCATTCGATTAAAACATCCTACGCTTGTTTGGCAAGAGGAAAACGTACTTAATATTTATACTTTTCTGTATCACAATATCAGAAATCACAGAAAATTGATGCCTGACGCAATCGTGAAATCACTTTTGTCGGATATACCTACTTTGCATTATAAACTTATAATTGAACACTTTGCAGAACTGGGCATATTCAAAATTTTGTAGCATGGTGTGAAGGCTTCATATTTATATTTCGTGTTTCACACTTTTGGTTAGAAATGCGCTAATACCCGAAGGTGTCGATATTTGTACTCATAGCAACAGTTTGGAGAGCATCGATAGTTTACTTATACCAAGTGTGTCGGAAAAGAAACAGGACTGTTCGAAGAAAACAAAAAAAAAATTTATATTTTACAAAAGCAATTTTTTTTTATTCAAAATAGTTTCCTTGTGCTTCGATACAGCATTTTGCACGGTCAATAAGCATTTCGAATGAGTGTTTTAGGTAATTTTTCGGAATGTCCTTGAAAATGCCGGTCGGCGCCTTTTGGATGGCTTCAATGTCCTCATAGCAGTGTCCTTTTATCGGCACATGAAGTTTTCCAAATAGATAAAAGTCACACGGAGCCAAATCAGGCGAGTACGGTGAAGGGTGTACCTTTCCAACGCATGTACCTACAAATAGGTGGCGCCACCAGAAACAGCTATTTTTAAAAAAGTCCTGTTTCTTTTGTGACAGACCTTGTAGACCCAATTTCTCCGTCAAAATGCAATGAATCGAATCTTCATTTCCTTTTCCTTTAGGTGGCTCTACAAACGTCTATCGGTTAAGGCCGCACGTAGGAAAATCCGGAGCTTCTTCAGGTCATCATAGACCTGAGCTTGCCATCTTAAGCTCGGACGTCCTCGTCGTAACTATTTAGTGCTGGAGCTTCGGGATTCATTCGGATGAGGTGACCAGCCCAGTGCAGCCGCTGGAATTTAATGCGCTGGACTGTGTCAACCTCATCATACAGCTCATGGATCATACGGGTACTAAACTCGATGCCAACTCTAAAGGGACCAAAAATCCGACGAAGAATCTTTCGCTCGAACACTCATGAAGACGCTGTATCCGTTGATGTCAGTGTCCATGCTTCTGCGCCATACAGCAGGACCGGGATTATCAGTGTCTTATAAATTTTTATCTTCGTAGTTTGAGAAAAGGGCTCTACTTCTAATTTGCTTGCTGAGCACAAAGTAGCAGCGATTAGCAAGCTTGATTCTTCGTCTGATCGCTCGGCTATCGTTGTTGTCGCTGGTAATTTCGAATCGAATGATTGGGAATATTTAATTCCATTTTCATGTAACGCAACGAAGATTTCGGCTCATTTTGTATGAATTCATGCACTATTTCAATGTTCTTTTCGATCACCACTGATTTTGGCCGGACCCACTTTTCATCGTAACAGAGGGCTTCACGACCTTCTTCAAAACGTTTAAACCACTCGTGAACATTGCTATGGGATAGACAATTGTCACCATAAACTTTTTTCATAATTTGGAACGTTTCGGTGAATGTTTTACCAAGTTTAAAACTGAACTTAATATTTGTTCTTTGTTCGAGATTCATTTTTCGACCGATGCCCAAAAAAAACTGTCACTTTTAGCGCGATAACTTGTAACGCTTGTAGTGGTCCGATTGTCATAAAATTTTTACAATTTGTCAGTGAAGGATGTACCTTTCCTACCAATAGGTGGCGCCACCAGAAACAGCTTAAAGAGTTCAGTTTCTTTTGCGACACAGCTGGTATATATCGGCATAAAGCATCGATGCTATGAGTAAGTGTGAGTACCTTTAATTGAAATGTAATAAAAAACGTTGTAGTATACTTTATTATGCCCTGCACAGTTAATTTTTGAGTGCTAGAATTCTAAGTACGATAGAAGACGTATTTGATCGAAAATATTTCAAATGTATTTAATTAACAATATAATATCTATTATGAAGGACAAAATCAAATAGATAAATTGATCAAATTGATACCTTCATCTCTACACCAATTAGAAGTTGGGAGGTATACATCCTTATTCGGTAACTCGCCGCCTTCGTCGAATGCTTTACTCTTATATTTCTAGGTGACCTATACATCATGTATGTAATTCCATTAAGAAGTGTGTAACTTCATTTTTAAATAAATAATTTTCCAAATACTACAATAGGATTATTTATAGAACATTTTTCCCGGATATTATCACACCGTATTAGCTCGACTGTTGCAATGTTCCGTTTTAACGCTTGAATCGAATTTGAATCATTCGCCTGAATCATCCAAATCACCATCCAAAGACCCAGTTGCGGAAAAGTTTTCGCAATATTGCGCACTGTTGTTTAGTGATGTGGTGATTGCGAGTATCGATTCTAGCGTTTTTAAGTAAAATACTCTAGTGTTAGGATGACATTGACATAATATATCATAGAAAAACACCGTTAATGATGATTTCAGTCAATAACAAAGTAGCACACTCCCAAATGAAACACCCTTTAATGCATTGATTTATACAAATTTGAAAAACGCTAGTTGTGCGCCATGAATGACGCTGAGACTTCACTTTAATTCCATGTTTTTTTTGTAAATGGTTCATTAAATTTGAAGTGTGTGCCGAATGTTTTAACTTTGTCGATACTCTTTAAAAATGCCATTTTTTACAGATGAGTACCTTTAGATGTCGAAATAGAGCACCGATTTTTTCGATATTTATCGGGCATGAGCATGAATGCTACAAGTACTCAATATTGTATAAAAGTATCGAGACGTAAAGAGTACAACTTTGTATCGGCGCATCCCTACCTAGGATGATCAGGTTTGTCCGTTTTTGTTGAATAAATATAAAATTATCTTAAATTTAGACCTTACCTTCCCAGATGTAATTTGCTACGCCCCACATAACTACAATTTTCAAAATCACATTTGAACTTTTGCTGTGAATGCGATGCCATATGAACTTTTAAAATGTGCCGTGTGGATGCTGCATATTGACAATCCTCCACGGTGCAACGAAATTGAAGGTCTGTCTGTGTGTGGATCATCATATGTAATTTGAGATTGAACCTGGAAAAGAAGAAATCAAAAAATGTTTGCTTTATGTCAGTAAACAAAATAAAATTCGTAGAGAAAAAAGGAAGCTGAAAAATTTTGGCATGACAATACAAAAGACTGAATTAGCAGCTCGAATAAGACTTCGAAACAACGAAGCTTGTCACATTTTTTCCTACTTCTTCTTCTTCTTCTTCTGCTTCTTCTTCTTCTCCTTCTTCTTCAGTATGTAACACTACGAGTATTTTAGAATTTGTTTAAAATTTTTAATTACATTAAATTAAAGCAGAAGTAATTCGCACCAAAGTCACGTTTCACTCAGAGCAGCACGTTCGACAAAGACGAGGACGATGACGACGAACAGGACAAATGGACAGACCAGACAGTGGTCTGGTCAGACCTGCCTGACTAAACAACAACTCCCAGGCAAAGTCCGAGTTCTACCAAAGTCATCCGGATGGTTTGGCATGGCATGAATATTTTTGTAGTATGTAAAAATCGTAGGCAAAACTTTTGTGCACATCAATTACGGATGCTAATTAATCGCAACAACGACCGGACATAAAGGCTCTCTCTCTTTTTGGATGCGGACGAGTGCATTTGATTCTATTTGGAGTGGGCATTCAATTCATTTGAATTGTCACAAGCGATTTAAAAACAAAAAATCGTTTTTTTTTTTTTTTTTTTGTATAAAATGTTCCATTGCTAATTAGTTGTTGGGATGTAGTGGCTAAGGAAAAGTATTTTTGTGTCAGTTAAAATCGATTACTAAAGTTTGAAGTAAAATATATGGATGTGTACGTATTGAATTAGATTATAAGAATGTTTATGTTGAAAGATGGCGTATAAAAATATTCTAAGCAGGCAATCAGTACGAATGAAATTAAGAGTTTCTGTCTTGTGTAACAGAAAGTATACATATATTGAATATATACTCATCACTGATTTGTATATATATACTGCTCGTATATAGACGAATAGGTCACTATTGACTAACTCCTTGATTTATTCAAACCGATTTCTTGCTGCATCGAACTCATAATTCAACTTTATGATTCAAAATTCGATAGTCATCGATTTCGTACGTGTTTACCGTTTTTGATTTCATTCACCACATAATCAGTCATTTCGTAGATATCGTAGCTAATCTAATTTTTTAAGTTAAAATCTAAAAATCTTATTCCAACAACTTCTTTTGAAGAATGCTGATGCCTAAAACTCTGCAGCTACTGAGCTGACCGAAATACACCGATTTGTCCCATAAGGTATATTTAAAATGTTACATATTCGTAAATTTTTTCTAAATTCAATATACACAATAAACCAAATATTTTTGTTCCATATGATTCCAAAGCTTCCATTATCGATTCGTTTTTATATAAAGAATTTAGCTAGCAAACTAATATTCAGGGAACAGTTTAGACCTATAAGTACTACGATAAGGAAAACCGATAGATAGCACTTACGTTAACCATTCAAAAAAGATGAAAATTTGAGTAACCGTTCTACTAATGCTAGAGAAACATATGTAATTATATTAAGAAAAATTAAACGCTTAAATGTTTATATACTTGTAATGACAATATAACTAGAACAAGTAGATCGATCACAATGTTTAAAAGTAGATGTAAGAGCTATTTATTTTTTCCTTCGTTTCGAAATTTGGTCTACAACATTTCTGAAAAACTAAATCAAAATATCTTTTTAGAAAGGTATAAATGCAATCTAAGAAACGGTATTTACATCAAGATCATATATTTTAATATATAGGAGTTATAGGCCTAAACTTTGGGATTTGCACATAATATTTGCAAAATCAAATATATTGAATGGGTCCATTTTTACTTGAAAACAAGAAAGAACAATTCAGACGAGTGTACTCTAGTTTGAGAATACCTGTGCTTTGTTAAAGGCTCCTTATGCAAGTGGTCCCATCATGACATATACGGGGTATTTTATTGGAATTGATTAAATATTAGGACTGATTAAAGATAAAAACAAGAAAAAACGTTAACTTCGGTTGAACCGAAGCTCTAATACCATTCACACGAATTTTTAAATAGTATTTTAAAACATAAAAGACGGGGGCTTAAATAGGGTCTACCTCAAAAAGTGTGCGTTACACGCCCACTAGTAGATGTGTATGAAACGATGTAGTAGATGTGTAAGATGCCGCCATATCGAAATTCAAGTTGATATTGACGTGTTGCATACGAATGAATAAAAGTGAGCTGTGGGTTTATATGATACCACCTCAAAAAGTGGGCGGGGCACGCCCATTTGTATATGTATATGAAGCCGTTGTTCACTAAAATCCACCAAATCAAATTTCAAGCTAATTTTGATTTAAATTAAGAATTTTTTTCAAAAGCCACAGTGGGTTTGTATGGCGGCTACCAAAAAATGTGGGCGGGCCATCTATGTATGTTAAGCGGCTGTCTATAAAAAGGCACCATATCGCATTTCAACCTAAGATTGACTTTAATAAAAACGTTTTTCTTACAAAAACTCAAAAGTGGGCAGTATGTTTGTATGGGATCTGCCCCAAAAAGTGGGCGGGCTACGCCCGTTAGTCTGTGTATGTTAAGCGACTGATCATAAAACGGCACCACATTGCATTTAACCATAATATTGTTTTTAATAAAGAAGTTATCATACACAAAGTCAAAACTGGGCAGTATGTTTGTATGGGGACTATCCTAAAAAGTGGGCGGTTCCAACCCATTAATGTATATGTCAAGCATCCGGCCACTAGAAGTTACCATAACAATTATTAAGTTGATATTGACTACAATAAAAAAGTTTTCATACAAAAAGTCAAAAGTGGGCGTTGGTAATGGGAAAATTTGTATGGGGGCTACCCTCTTATCCCTTTAGACTCGCCTTTTCCCTTTGAATAGCGAGAATAGTCTAAATATACAAACTTGATGTCGCTATCTCTTCAAGTCCTCAAAATCTGTTCCTTCAAGCAAATGCATGGTTGGTCCACCTGTTAAGCATTTAGCAGCTATTGAACGCGACCGATAGATAAGACGAAAAGTAACCGATTTTTCAACGATAACAGGCTAAAAAATCGATTTAAACTGCAGGGCTACTCGAATTCGATTTGTTACTATTCTGAAGTAGTGGAATTTATTACAAACTATATTTCCAGCAATAGCAGGAATACTACTATTTATGGATATACTTTTTTTCCAATATATTTCTAAGTAGTGAAGATGGCACTCACACTGATAAAAGTTTTACTGAGAAAAAAGTTCTATAGGGGGGGTGTTAGTTGGTTGGGTCATTCTCCAGTTACCTATTCACCCGTAGTTCTGCGACTGGTTCATCGTAAGCGGTTTTTTTTTTTCATTTAACTCCGTTTGGTAGCTTAAGAGCTATCCATCTAATACTGTTCGGTGCCACATTCATAGCTTGATTCGGCAAAATTCTTATCGTATGGACCAACACTAGACTATTTTTGGTCTTCCAATTCGTCGATTTCCTTGTGAGTTCTATTCAAGTGCTATTCGTTATACTTCCTGTTAGCAGTAAAAGCCCAATCCATCTCCATTAGCGACAATGGGTCTGTACATTTACAGGCCTTTTATTCCTAATGCTCCACAGGTTAGTGTTGGTCAGAGCTTTAGTTTCTAATATGGGTGATAAATTGCAGTTATGCGAGTTGTGCGAAAAATTTGGGAGAGGGTATAAACAAATTTATTTGAGATGGAAGGGATCGGAATCGAAAATTTTGCAGAGCACCGATCCTTAGAAATTTTCTACAAAATCGCGTTGACAAATCGCTTTGATAAATCGCGCATGATCCGCACTTCTTTCCGTATTTCTGTGCAAAACTGACATGATAGCTATAAAATGAGGTAGAGTATGTGTGTAGACTTCATGTTTATAGTACTAAGTATCTATTGGAACATTATGTAACTACTGCTGAAACCGAAAAAAGGTGAAAAATCTATTAAAATTATAAATTTTTTGTGCTACAAACTCTAAAAAAACGTTGTGATTCATTAACATAACTAAATGCTTGATTTTGCTGTTTTCCAAAATATATAAATATTCTAAATACTAATTTACGTTGTCTCATTTACTATTTACAAGAGGAACATCTGCAAGCGAACAACAGGACGCCATATAACAACACAAAAACGTGGAGATTGGAGAAGTGGTAACGTAAAAGGGGCTTCTTAATAATGCGCGACATTAACGAAAGTTGCAATCTTTAATCTAAATTCCTGTTAACGGTAAAACGAAATCAACAGCAACAACAACAACAACAAAACAATGCCAAGTATACGGAAGAAAAGGGCGGAGTCACAGCTCCAGAAGCAACAAAATCTGCTCGAACAACGACATTGTCATACATTTCTAATGATTTCGCTGAAGCTCAAAGGATGCTAGAACTCCATTGGATACAAAACTAACATTTTGTCGCTGCTTGTCTCGCGCACCGTGTGATATGTAAAATGTCACTTTAGATAGAAGTTAAGAACAGGAAGCTGAAACAGGACGACCGACCACTTGCAGACAGCTGAAGCTGAAGTAGTACTACTTTCTACTACTACTTTCTGACGAGCTCAATTCATGTGCATAGTCGGATAGGATAATGTTTCGTGTTGTTGTGCAAGTATAATGGTAGCATTAGTGAAAGAAAGTGAATTAGTTGCAACTAAATTAGATAGAAGAACATGTACAGGAAGAAAAATGAAACAAAAGTATTATTTTGTATTATTTGCAGAGAATTTCTCAGTTTCAGTACAAATAGACAGTATCAGATTATAAAAGTCTATGAAGGATTGAAGGTTTGTGAAGTTTAAGATATATCATAAATACTTGTTATATCACTTCTACAATTTTCTGTGCTGGCAACACTAAATTTATTTTGATATATCACAAATACTTGCTAAATCGCTTCCACCTGCAACATTCTGTGTTCAAAATTCTAAATACAGTTGCATTTGCATTTGCAGTAGTAAAAAGCAACTGCTACTCAATCACTGATATTTACAATATCGAGTAGCAACTGATACCAGCGATTTTTCAGTAGCTGGTAGTTAATATCGCTCAACATAACTACCAGCTACTGAAAAATCATATGTTGGTATGTACTACATATATAAGTGTACAAGGCAAGTCCAGAAAGTAAGAGTACTGTTGCTCACTAGTGCTGCGAGAATGTTGTTTTTAAGTATGGCAACACTGAGTGGTGTTGGGGGTTCACCTAAGATAAGAAATCCCGGCAAGTGCGAGGTGCGCGCTGTCAGCAGTTTCCTTCACGCGAAAAGAAAAACTCCTATTTTTTCGGAACCGAAGGTGTTATGAACCGAACGAACGTGTTTAGAGCTTAATGAAGGAAGAACAATTGCACATGACGATCAGTGTACTGAAAGACCTTCAATTTTGACCGATGAGTTGGTGCGAAAAACCGAGTAATATGTTCGTGAAGACCGCCGATTGACAGTGGGTGAAATCTCTGCGCTGTTTTCACAACTCAGAAGGTCTCTCTTACACGAAACAATTACATAAACGCCGGGATTCCGAAAATTGTCTGCAAGATGGGCCACAAAATGTTCGCGAGTTCCTTCAGCGTATTTAATTAGAAGGTGATAATTTTCTGAGAAGAAACCTGGGTATCTCATCACATTTCTGAGACAGTCATCACAGTGGCGGCACTTTAGTTCCCCATCTGCCAACATAATTCAAACCTAAATTTCGTGAAAAAAATTATGGTCACCATGTTTTGGGATAGGGTATGCCAAACTTGTAGCGTTGGTTTTTTATTTAAAATGCATTTGCTTATAAAAGTAAACCGTTTTGTGGATTCAGAAGCCATCCAAAAGACTTGTACCGACAGTCTGAGGGATATCACGGCTATGACTCCGCTTCCAGTGGACCAAATGTTACGACATTTTTGACTGGAAATTGGAGAAAGAATGTACTTTCTCACATATACATAGGTGATGCCACCAAAAAAAAAAAAACGGCATATTCCGAAAGTCCTGTTTACTTTGGAAAACACCTTTTATAAAGATGCAGAGCCTCTTATAAGAGTATTATGTACGATGATAGCGCAATAATGGTTGCTTGGCTTTCAGACAAGAGTGCAGCTACTGACGTGGCTTTCGAGTAGCAAATGCCCAGTTTCCTTTACAGTATAATCATCTGCATGGAAGACTGAAATTATATCTGTACTACTGTAACCTCTGAGAACACCCACTTTCTGACTTCGTGCTTTTAGAGTCATCTGTTTGGATCGGATAGTACACATGATTTAGACTTGTTTTTTCACTTCAAGTTGATCTCGATTCTAACAAACATTATCCAATGATTTAGATGGTTATAACATTGAGATCTCTTACTTTTCTTATGTGTGTTGAGTAGCCTCAATTTTAAATCACTACATGTCTTTGTTGCACTGCATTAAACTCGTATGTAGTATTACACTTACATTTACATTGTAATTGCAAAATATATAAATTTCCTCTGCCTTTTGTAAAATGCGCTAATTGCAAATTTTAACAAATGTATAGAATGGCTTCCGGGAAAATTACGCTGATGCAGCATTGCAGCCTGCAGTTTACATCGAAGTACTTGCTTTTCTATTTGTTACTTTGTAATTTTACATATGAAAATGTCATGAAATTTATGCTTTATGCTGCTGCAAATAGTTTTCAAGCTGGAAACCGCAGAAAAGAAAAATAATAACGAAAGTACAAACGATTGAAAAATCTTAAAATATAAAAAATAAGAAAACAACCTCAACAACAAAATCGTCCAGCTAAATTCAAATGATTTTCTGTACGCGAATTTTGCATTAATTAAAAATTCCAAGCCAAGAGCGAAAAATGCACTCAGTGCAAAATAAAATACAATAAAATAATACCGAATATATTCACTTTGACATGGCCGAATCATCAATACTCTACACTGTAGTAGAGTATTGATGATAGTGCTGTAGAGTAAATATCTAATCCGATATTCATCTGCTGCACGAATGAATTCATTCAAATTGCTATATGAATATTCATTCAATCACATTTAATTCATGAATGGCACATATTCTAAAATGCCAACATACATTTTATTCAATGCAGAATGTATTCCATTTCATTAGCATTCACTTTGAATGAAATATTGATTCATTTCACTATGAATCTACGGATATTTGAAAAATTCATTCATTCGGATTTAAAACTATCGAATCGAAAATTAATTCAGTTATCGCTCGCCTGCGACATCAACACGAAGACTTTTTGCAGCAGAACTGATGTTCGGATATAAGCTAGCGACCGCTGGCCAGATATAAGGCAAGAGGTAGGTTGTTGATAATGAAACCATTTTCAAGAGATGCTGAAATGAAGAAACAGATAGATTTTTGCCAAGCCAACCATTTTCCTAGCGTATGAGTATATATAAAAATTTGAAAAATGGCAGGCAAGAGCAAGAGACATTCATTCATTCATTCAGATCATTCGAATATATCGTACTCATTCGTTAATGCCATTGAACTTCATAAGGATTAAAATACTGCAAATTCACTGGCTTTGCATGAATTAGAATGAATGTGAATTCCTCACAATCATTCATACAATTCACATTCATTAGTTGAATGTGTACTTTCATTCAAATACATTTTAATGTGAATTTCTTAAATCGAATATTTTTGTCGGACCTTTTAAACAGACATTAACACGCACGAAAAACAATACACGAAAACAATCAAATACAGATACCAAATGTTTATAGAATCTGCGTTGTCTACTTAATTGTGTTGCATACTCTGTGAAGATTCTACTATACTCTTTTAGTTAAGTGTAAAGAATATAATGAGTAACCGAAAATAACTCATTAAGTGCAGGACATTCTTGCTACATTACACATTCACGCGTGAGAAACATGCATGCATTTCCCACTACATCTCCATATATGTACACGTATATAGAATCTAGTCGCATAATGCCACAAAATATGCAATGCACTCACAAATCTTGCCTGCGGCTGACTGCCAAGCAAGTAACTGCAATGCAACATGAAATGAGACTAACCAACGATTGTACATTAATATACTCGTATACTAACCCAACCGCCATCACCCACACTCAGCATGGAGAACGCTTCATTGTTACCACATTTCGGACATTCAAATAATCTAAACAATATGTATATTTAAAAGAAGCTTGCTTTTAGAAGGAAACGAAGTTAGTAAAAGTTTAGAATCATTCTGACGACTCCTGAATTGAATTTATGTCCAACTACAGAAGATGCTTTAAATGAGCGATATATCTGATTTGCAGCATGCCTACAAACAGATTGAATCAGTGAAGTCAGACCTCCACGAAGTAGCATACACAGTGAAAAGGTGAATTGAGTTCAAACTGTATAACATTTTAGTCTTCTTTAAATTTGGAGAGGTGCCTTTAACAATACTAAAATCAAAGTATTACAAATTCGCTCCATGCATGAATTACGCTAATGTTAAGCAGGACAATTAAAGTGGAGATAAGAGACAACTGCATTAGTATTTACCACAATGGAAGTCATCTTTACGGTTTTTGGTTAAAATATATATCACACTGTTCTACATGAGCTCATTCAAAGTCTTACTCTATGCAGACGAAGTCAACGTGCAATTTGTATGAGTGAATCCGGGAAACGTAATGATGGTCTTTATCACGAAAACGAAAATACTCGAGTTCATGTAATCGGATGACCTGAAGATAAAAACAGCATTCTAGCTTCACAGTCTTTGTAGTGTATTCTAGGTGGAGGTTCATTCCATTGTAAAAGCTTTCACGGTTGTACAAGGAGGTTTCAAAAATAGTTATTATTTTTTACCATCTAATAACGGCTTGGTTAGGAAATGAACATGTTAACAGACTGGCTAGGGGGTAACCGACGATGACATCTTTTAATTATACAGATTGGTTCTAGATCCTCCATCCCAGAAATATTAGGCGTAAACGCCTACGAGAACCGTGCCATCAAAACGGTAGAAGAAAGTTACTTGAGTGAGTGGCGTTCCCACAGTCAACTCTATTTATCCATCCAGCTACTGAGAAAAAAGTTAGCCGCTAGCCCCAATCTCCAGTCTCTTGTTCCTGGGATTATTTCTAAATCTTGAGCTGAATTTGTAGCTTAAGTGTTACTCATGCAAAAAGAATAAGACTTCATCCTAAAATAACTAGAAGTATATACTGCCAATACTATGAAGAAAGGCTCTACGTAAGTAATATTATGTTACGAAGATCCGTAGGATGCAGAGAGCTATATGTATAGGTACCAAGGGAGGTACAATGAATTGTTCGACCGACACTTCAAAAGCTTTTCAGCATCATTTGAAAAAAGTACGATATTTCCACTACACTGTAACTACAAAACAAGAATCAGTCCGTTTAGAGACGTGGCGCATTTACTTATTTAAATGATAGTTCATAGATACTATATGATTAATTCTTTATTCTTACTAAATTTCCACTTAAGTGAGTCACTTCGTTTGCGTTAATAACTTCAGACTTAACATCAATTGTAGACATCTATGTAAGACTATCTAATAGGGGCTTCCACTGGTCAACATTCTTTACATTCTTAACATGCTCGGTGAATGTTATGAATGTAATGAATGTTGCCCATAGTTTTCCTATAAGAGTCAACATTCTGTACATTTTCGAAGAATGTTGCCATTCGCTCGGAGGAGTTACGCGCTTTTTTGATGAAATGAATGATTTATTATCGATTTCATCATCGATATCATCACCACTATCGAAAATTAGGCGGACAGTGACAATAATTGTCCAATTTTCTTTCCAAGTTTCTTCACCTTCGATATTGCTACAACATATACGTAAAACTTCGGAGGTAACTCTATATTCCGTTAGGAAATACAGCAGAATAGAGATATCTAATGCAGTCAGCCTAGAAATTTTGTTCGTGTTAAGGAAGATTCGACATGCAGATAACTTAATCATTCTTTTAAACTAAATGTTCCAACAGAAAGATTTTTAGGTATCATTTTTGCTTTACAAAACCAGTTACTTTCTACTAGAATTATTGTGTATTATAGATTACAGTACATGTCCTTTAAAAACATTACAGATTATTTTAAAATTTCAATTCAAAACACATAGAATATGCTTAAAGCTTCCGCGTGTGATTCGCTGACTTTGTATGCGATTAGTTGACGAAAAGTTTTTCCTTTGTGTTGGCTAATGCTGCACACACACAGTCACGTAATCTTCTTCAAAAAAAAAAAAAAAAAAAAAAAAAAAATAAACAAAAATGAAAACAAGAAGGATAACTTGAAAGACAAGCAGCTAAATGGCTGCATAATGGTGGGCGTGAATCTTGAAGGTGTCGCTGTCATCAACACAGTGAGGCAACTATACAAATGTTGTCAACTTCTGCACCACGTCATCCATTCAATGCTGCAGCGGAAGCAAAACGTCTTGCAAGGTAAGTAAACATGTCCTGATGCAGTAGCAGCCGAAAAGGGGAGGGAGACAAGTAAGATATCTTTGGTTTGTATACTGATGTGTGAGACAATCGCATGTACGGACGCGACGGCTGACTGTCATGTGACATTTTGCTTGCTGGTTTTTGTAAAAGGATGCGCGCCGCCATGTTGGATCGTTGCGATGCTTTTCACTGCACTCTATGTTCATTGTTGTTCCCAAAACTCGCATAAATATTTATGACGGCGTCTTTCCTTCTATAGTTCTAGCGTTAGTCTACTTAGTTCTGTTGTCGCTTCTTGTCTATTTTTCATTTCATGTTTAGAGTTGCGCCTGAGGCGTGGTTGTCTCGTATGAAGCGTCGTACAGAGACCCCGGAAACGGAAGCGTCGTAGTCTTAAGCTGCAGCTAACTTAGTTTTTTGGTTTTTTTTTTTATATTTGTCGTCGTCGTCGCCAACGCTGAAACTTTTCTATAATTGGTTCAGCTCCTGTTCGATGTTCAGCGTTCATGGGTGTGAAACATACAACATTAGCTGAATTTTGATGCGTCGTCGTCGTCGTCGTTCTGTGCTGCATTCGAAATTAGTTTCTCTCTGTATGGGCGTCAAACATTTATGCCACATGTAATTAGGGAAGTACTTGACACCTTTCATTTCGCGCTGTTTTATCTGATGACGGTAAAACTTTTGTGAGAAGATAAAAATTATTGCAATGCATACTCGTATTAGCGCTGAGTATTATCCTTGCATTTAATGTAAAGCATCGTGCAGTATTAACAGAGTTAGAGTGACTCTACAATTAAAAGCTACAATATAATCATCTCATTTACTTAAAAGTAACGTACAGACGCATTTAAATTGTTTTATTAACGCTAATTAGAATCCAAATACTAAATGTTTTGGTTGATTTCGAATGAGATATATTAAATGCTTTTGCTGCTGATACAAAATATTCTTCTGAATGGTTCAAAACCTCATGATTTTTGTTAGAAATTAAACAAATAATAAAAATAATAAAGATATTACTCTTTTTAGGAGTTGATGTTTTAGTTTCGGCATTCGCACATTTCAATACACCAAATTGGTTTTTTAGTACAAAAGAAAAAAAGAGATTATCTGGAGTATGTAGTTATGTACTATATCAGTGACAAGCTCGCTTGCCTTCTGTGGCCGAAGAGTTAGCGTAAAATACTAAACGATCAGAAATAACAGAAAACCAAAGTCACAAAAAAAAAACCAATGCAATCAACAAGATAAGAAAATTAAAACGTTATATTTAACACTAAGCGTTTATAATTCACAACAAGTTTCAACATGCAAACTGAGCGGCGTTAAGTTTTTTTACCTCAAATTTTATAACCATATCCATAACCAGTGCGTGACGCAGTGTCTGGGCCAGATCCGCATGACAAGTAAGTGGTCACTGCGAATCCGGCTCGATCAGCCTGTAACGCTAACTAAGACTCAGTGCCTGAGCTAGAACGTCTGAGGGCCATCCTAATGCAAACGGACACTGAGACAGAAAATTATGTATTTTGTACCCTAGCCCGGATATGGTTAAGTTAATTTATCTAGGATCTTCTCCGTCTCTTTAATGAAACGGAGAATATCCTTAGACGAGGTGTTTCTGATCTCATTACATGCTCAATTCTGAGCCTGGCCAACGCCGGGCAATCGCAGAGAAGGTGTTAACTAGTTTCGTCATACTCTAGACAGAGTATGCACTCTGTTTTTGAGGAGAGAAATAGTTTATTTAAGTGATATTTCAGTGAATGATGACCGGTGAGGTAGCCTAACTGTGCGTTGGTTTTTAGGTATATATGACAGGTTAGTAGCTTGGCCTGTCGTAGACCAGGGTACTGTATACAGTACCGGGTGGCAGTTCTTTTAAGCCGATCTTCTATGAAAGATTTTGACTTAGACCAGCTAAGTCCTCAACAAGGCTCCGGACCTATAAAGGAAGTTGCCGAACCAGTCCTGGTTCGTTGCCCGCGATTCCCTTATGGCCAGGTACCCAACAAATCGTGACATTACGGCCGATTGACAGTTGTTGGAGGATGTCCTAACATTGAAGAACCAGTCTCGAGGAGAAATTCCAAGAGGATAGTGCTTTAATAGCCGCTTGGCTATCAATAATGGTTATTTTGGCCCCTTTAGGACTTTTATCCAAAAGATGTCGGGCGCATACCTCGATGGCGTGGTCCCATGGCATGCAACAACTTAAGGCGGAATACCAAACATAATATGGCGTTCGTTCACATTTACTTCAAATGCAGCAGCTAACGAATTTTTTTTCTACTGATGACAAGCTGTACGAAGTGCCTCGACAAGAAATTTGGATTAAATGGCAGCATTACCGTAGATTGTAATAAAAGATCAAGAATCAGAACAGATTCGACCAAGTGTCAATTGATTTTCAACACCCAAATCTAACATTTTTCTTTCATTCCTGAAAAATGTTCCTACTAAACATTTCTTCTCTGGTTTTTATATCATATAAGACTATTATCTACATAGTAAGCTAGTTCTACTGGATTATATCGCAAGAACAAAACGAAGGCGATTTAGAGAATACATGTGTTAAATATATAAAAATTCAGCGACCGATTCCGCATAGAAAAATTTTACTACAACATAACAAAAGAAGCAATTCATTTTAGTTCGTTTAAAAATATATGATTAGTTCACAAATATTACAAAATATATAATAGGTGGTTTACAAAATATATTATAGGTGGTTTACAAAATATATCGTAGAAGGCATACAAAATATAAATGCTCTCATCAGATTCAGTTGATCTTGTTAATACTGAAAATAAATACATTTTTATACAGGTTTAGCTTTATGTCAAAATTTATTCTTTTCACAAGATGTTTTCTCGTTTTTTATGTCATTCATACCCAAAACTCTTCAACGGCACATGAGTTCATCTTCATCTCAAGTTTAAAGCTATAAAAAAGTTGATTATGAAGGCGCCAAAGCCAAATATTTACCAAATACGCACCATGTCAGTATATATGATATACATATATCAGTTATGAACCAAATTATGCACCAAAGATGAAGCACTCATGCACCAATATAGAATCTCCGTTTTGCTATATAGGCATGTTTATGTAGACAAACTCGTAAAATGAACCTCAATGTTAGAACAACTCGTAAAATGAAGCACAAGATTTGTTACTTTAGAAGAACTCGTAAAATGAACAACAGTGTTTTTCAAATAAATTGAATTATTTAGACTTTATACTTAAAACTAATTATTTCACTTTATGACTTGCACGCTAGAGCTGCTTTCGTTATTTGAGATCAAAAAACGAAATTACTCTCTTATATAGCATATTTTCAATAACCACGCTTGCTTAGTTTGAAATTTTAATATTTTCACAATTGTACAATGGGATAAATAAAATTTTTAGGCCTATTCACAATAAAAATTATCTTGCAAGTTAGTTTTTCTATACTAAACACCTCTTCGTCGAACATAGTCGTTTGTATGTACATTACATCAATGTATGTTCAGATATTGAATGTATCTACAAAACATTTTTATATGCAATAGTAGGTAAAAAGTCTGAATTACATAACATCAGAAGCAGAATATATGCCATAAATTTGGAAAATCAATGCGCTAATCTCCACTACTTTGTGACCGTTTAGGAGAATATTTCTGGCTACATATCGATCATCGTCGCACGTAGGTACCTCTAATGTTATACTCTCATAATGATTTAAAACAGTGCAGGGAACACTAACACTATAATATTTTGCATATGTGGCAGTGTTTGCACTGAGAGAAATGCTTGGTGCGCAATACAAATAATACTTTGTTAACATGTAATGCATGAGACAATGAAAACAGCTGATCAGCACGTGTGCGGCAATTTGCCCGCGACTGGTTAAAAATATTAAGTCTGCAACTATGTACAAAAGATCTACTCTCAAATATTTTCTATTCCAGTACTTACTTCATACGAAATTGAAAAGAAATAATAAAGATTTACCTGCGGAACCACAAAGTGAGTCCTGGGTTACCCTAAAAGTTCATGCGACAGGCCCATCAATATATATATATATATATATATGTGAAGCTTCCTTTGAGCTATATCTTCCAGTAGGCGTGTCAGGGTGGTAAATATATATATTGAGCCTAGGAGCATAAGACGTCTCCAAACCCCATTTCAGATTGATACCTTCAAGTGTTGGTGGTTAGTTTTGATACACACAGACAGGCAGACACACTTTCACACGCACACACACGCACACACCCTACTCTTCCCTGTAATCTTCTCAATTTTTTATAGATTACAGGGAAGAGTAGGGTATCTAGAAACCATTTTCCTGATAATAACATACTCTATAAATTTCATAACGATTAGTTGCTGAGATATGCCGCGAATTTGGTTTTTCTCTTATTTAATTTTTTCTTAATGATATATAGCCCATGATCTTTATTATAACTACCCTTTCAATAGTATAGAGGCCTATAAATTGTAACTATAATTGCTTCACCTACAGACAATCTGAACACAGAGCAGTAGTAGACAAGCACAATTTAAGTTTTGTACTCCTGATAGTACTTCCTACTGAGGTGGCTCTACAACCATCCAACGGTCAAGGCCGCACGTAGGAAAGCGCACCATTCGGTGTTGTTTAGTGCGCGCCGGCGCCTGTCGCTGACAATCCGGAGCTTCTTCAGGTCATCATAGATCTGATCTTGCCATCTTAAGCTCGGAGGACCTCTCTGACGCCGTCCACCAATCAAGTTCAAATTTCCGTCGTAAACCTTTAGTGCTGGAGCTTCGGGGTTCATCCGAATGATGTGACTAGCCTAGTGCAGCCGCTGGATTTTAATGCGTTGGACTATGTCAACCTCATCATACAGCTCATACAACTCGTAGTTTTGACTGGTCCTAAACTCGACGCCGACTCTCGTACGTCGAGAGAGATGGCTCTACTTCTAATTTGCTTGCTGAGCCCAAAGTAGCAGCGATTAGCAATCATTATTCTTCGTCTGATCTCTAGGTTGCTGGTAATTTCTGTTACCAAATAGTCAAAGTTTTCTATAACATTGAAGTTGAAATACTCCCAGACCGTCCAAGACGCGTTGATTGTCTGCGAGTGTGGACACCAAGTTCTTCGTCTTGTCCTCGTTCACCGCTAGACCCATGAGACGTAGGGTTCGGAGAAGTTCTTTCCTACTCTGACGTTGCTTTGGGTGTGCGATAGCGTCACCATGCAATGACGAACGATCTTTGCTGGGATACCAAGTTCAGAGTGTTGAAGAACTTCGTTCTTATCGGCGTGTCGAAAGCGGCCTTACAATCGACAAATATGAGGTGTGTGTCTCTGCTGTACTCACGGGTCTTTTCCAGGATTTGGGATAAAGTAAAAATTTGGTCGACTCCTGATACTGCTCTCTTTAAATTGGAGCCGTAGCAAGAGCTGTGAAACTATGAAGGAGTATTTCATTTTCAATCAATGATTGTGAGCGATTAAGATACTGAAGTATCTTATACGTACCGATACTTCCTTCGCTATGTGACATACACTTTGACAATTTAACAAACCAATATATTCTGTTAGAAATATTTGTTTTACAGGGTATAATGTCAGCTTGATATTATCTAGAATGAGAGTATGTAAGTAAAACAACGTATAAAAGCTTTGGAAGAGTGGTATTAACTTAGGAAGTATCGAACGATGTTTCTCTTTTAATAAACTAACATTTTGAAATATGCAATCTCAAGTAAATATTCTCAATCTTCCATTATATTTTTATACCATTCCAAACATCAAATTCACTGCCGAATAACAATAAATAAACGTTTAAATAACAGCCGCATTACCTTATAAGTTCTGACAATATGTTCATTGCGATGGTATAGACATCCTCATAGAAACAGTGCCTTGGCAATACATTTCCTCATCAACACTCGAAACCTTCACAAACCAATGTCCAACTCATTTTAGTAGATGCATAAAAATGAATGAATAAACTACACAAAAAACACATGAATAGATACTGACTGAGTCAGAGAGAGAGAGAGAGAGATGCTAAATCGCGCTATTGGATGGTTTCAAACAACTCGATTCGATTTGACACAACTTCTGATACTACACTACAGCCTCAATTCAATTCAGGAGCAATGTGAAATCAAATCGAAAGGCTGGAAGAAGACACCAGTCAGCGGCATTATTGAAAATGCGAAATCAAGTTTTGTTAAATTGAGTCTCAAGTGACGACAATCAGAGGAATAGCAGCAGTTTCAATGTAAAGTAGCGATAGAGTTAACTACGATTAAGTCGAAGTTTTAATGCTCTATTTTATTATAATCATATATTTGCAGCACATTTTACACTGTAGTAATAGTGAAAAAGGATATATTAAGTTTGTGAAAATATATGTAACAGTCATAAGAAGGCGTTATCTGATACGTGGTCAAAAATCGGAGTCGATATAGTCATTTGGGTTTGTACAATGGTCTCGTAGACTATCAAAGATGGTGCCGCCAAACTTGGATATTTAGACTCGCCTAAAAATCTTCAAATAGCGTGTATGAAATGAAACAACCAACCTCGCTATAAGGGGTGGTTTTTCGATTAAATGACCATATCATACCATAATCACCACAAACAGCTGATATTTAAATAAAGCGAATGTCATTTTGCCACTCACATGTTAACGACAATATATAAAGTATCACATATAATACATACTCTTATGCGATTATTTAATAAGTTACAAGTTCCGTGACAAAATTGGTTATGCTATTTAAACAATATGTATGTAGAGTGTTAAAAAAAAAACTGGCAAAGAATTTTAGATGAGTGCAGAGTCAGAGACAGAATGCTAAAAGTGGAGCATAGTATTGAAGTTAGACGACGTCGGCAGCTATTAAAATGAATTGCACTGCACTTTGTGCCATCAACAGAAACAACTCCCGGACAACGAATGATGCAGCATAGAAATGACTTAAAATACGAAATAAAATAAACCAAAACTCAACTGGAAAACTAAAAGAAAATAAGTACGTCGTCGACTAGAGCGACGACTAGGACTAGGACTTGGACGACAACGAATTGGAAAAGCAGTCTAGCAAAGTGAAGCAGCAGCAGCCAACATTGCGCGCCATTTCAATAAAAGTGAATTGCTTGACTTAACTGCGACGACGATGACTGCAACTTCTCACTTCTTTGCCATGGCAAAGTATCCGCACAGGACGACAGCACTCCATTTCTCGATGCTTGGAAGCCCGGAAGTATGCTGCGCTGCGCTGCGCCACTGACATGACTGACGATGTTAACAAGTATGTGTGTGTGTGTGTATGGAGCGGTGCGAGGTGTGGCATGAATGTTCAATGGGCTAGACTCGGTTGGGGCGGGGTGTATATAGTAGTATACGAGTATATACTGGATAGCCACTTGGTCTCCTAAGTCGTAAAAGTAAAGTATCGACATCAAGCGAACTAGCGCGAGTCCGCTCTCGACAATAACTTCAAATGAACCTTTAAATAAATATTTTAAATTATTACATGCTTTGAAGTGAACAAAATGTTTGCTTTTTAGCTGATCAAATGAATAGTATGATCTGTAATAAGTTTAAAGAACTTATAGCACAGAGACACAAAGACAGATGGATTTGGCTAGATCGGCTTGTCAAACTGATCAGGAATCAACTTACTATTGTAGAAGTTGTTGTTCTGGTATTTGCGCATAAAGTTTCTGTATTGAAAAGCAACCGAATTATAAAATTAAAATATCCAAACAGATAAATAAACTTTTTTGCATGAAATGTTTCGTCTCTTGTGACTTAGTGTTAGATGCCCCTACTCATCCGGACATTTGTTGCTGAAGAAAACATTTTTTTTCTGCTTCTTGATGGCAGAATATCTGAACCACTTGCACCTTTTTTTCTTTCAAAATATTTTTTAACTGAACTAACAAATCACAGAACTAAAAGTGAAATGGGTATGGAAAGCCAAATCCTTTATAAGCCCTAATAGGCTAAATTATACATTCTAATGCTGCAAGAACCTTTATCTCCTGTTAAACCATAATAGAATCCACCTTATATGAATACGAACACGAAGAGGAAACGAAGAAGCTGACGAATAAATACAAAAAAATTATCCAAAATCTGTTTCGGCGGCCTATATCCTATATTCGAAATTCCTATTTCGTCTTATCTTATGAGGGTTCCTCATAAAAGTGGAAATGCCAAACCGACTTAGGAATACAGACGAATTACTGCCTTTGAAAGTTCTATAGCAATTTTTAAGACGATTTGCTTAAAACTGAGGGACTGTGTAGAAAAAAACCAAAAGTGGTCGGTAGATTTATATGGGTTAAGGTATCCGAAAAGTGGCCGTGGCTACTGTCTTGCGGATCTTAATACATGAATGAACTCGGCTAGATTACCTCTTCTACAAGCTGATGAAGGATAAGCGTTCCAAAATAAACAGTAGTAAATGGGCATCGAACTAAGAGCCAATATTAAGTTTTGTTTTAAACCGAGATTTGATGAACTTTCAGCCCATGCCAGAGTTCGTGAGTGGTAACTGATATTCGTGATTACCGCCGACTGCATCAAATCTGTGCGTGAATTTATTTCCATTGAATTTCATGGAACATTTCCAATAGATCAATTTATATGGTCATATATATCTGACATATTTATCATATTGCATTGAAAATAGTTTCAAATTTCTACAAATTTAAATTATTAGTGACAGCAAATAAAATAAAAACTGTTAAAAACTCAGATTCTTGCAAGATATCTGGCACCATCTGAATTCAATATATAAACAAATTTTCATTATATTTTATTTCATTGTTTACAAAATGCCTGGTCGTCTCAAATGCTCTAAAAGGCTATGAATTTAGAAACAAATCTACGTTCGAATGCCACGAGAACCTCAACATCCTGGCTAATTCAAATAGGGTTCGCCTTATATGGATAACAGGGCACAGAGGATTAGCAGGCAATGAGACAGCTGATGACCAAGCCAAGAAAGGTACTACAGGCCTTTTCTACGGCTTCTCCAAGCAAGGCCAAAACCAGGTTATAACAAACTGACTCAGCAAAGCCACTGACGAATACTTCTCAAATTTCAAAGGTCTAAAAACCAACAAAAATTCTAAATTTTTACAAAACAAAAGGATAAGAATCAATAGCTATGAGAAAACGTGACCTTAGAACCCTATATAGGGCTACATGCCACGCCAATTGTTACTGGTACCTACATAAAATGGGTCTAGTAGAAGAAGAAGAAACCATTAATTATATAATAGCCACATCCCCCGAAATTGCGCAAATTATTGTTTTAGGTAAAGTCCAAATAGAAGAGATTGATTACGGGAACAGTCCCCATAAAAACCTCGTGAAATTCCTAACACTAATCAAGGAGCTATATGGTCACCTCTGGTCGCAGTGCGTGGGCGCATTAGTATGTACCTGCATCCTCTTTATCATCTTATCTTATTTTATCTTACAAAAAACCTGCATGTTAAATCAATTTATATCCATATGTCAGCTCCAGATTATCAGAATATGTTTTCACAAAACTACTGGAAAGGTTACGATCATTATTTTTTTATAGACGACTCAATGAAATTACTTTGTTTGGAGAAACAATGTAGTACGTGTATAACAGTTTGCACGGAAGAAGAAAACTAGTTTCACGGAAAATCCAGACTTCAATGTCCATCGAGGGCCTGAGATCGTTGCGACGTATATCCCCTCCCGTTTCTTTTTATACCTAAAAAAGGTTCTTTTAGTTTTTGTTGTAAACATAGTACTTGGGTAGGGGCCCACTCTAGTCATATGGGTATTATATATATTGTGTAATATTACGATCAATATAAGTAAATTCTACAATATCTGTGTACTCACTTGGTAGCCAATTTTTTTGCACAAATACTGCATGTGAACGAAGGTACTGGTTTCTTTTTCTTTATTTTTCCGCGTAATTTTTGTTCCTTGTTCTGGTCCACTGTGGGTTTTCGGTTGTGTACTGTCGCCACATGATTCTTCAAATTACTGTTGCGTGCAAATTTCATGTTACAATTTTTGCATTCGAATATTTTTTCATTGGTATGTTGTCTGAGATGGCAACGCAATGAATGCTTGCGAAAAGATTTTGGACAAAGTGGACATTGCAACAGCTGATTGCGACCCAAAGTTTCATTTTTATGTAAGAGGCAATGATAGATCAAATCGGATTCATAGTTAGTTTGAAAGTTACACTCTTTACATTTCCAGCAAGAAACGTTTGTCACCGGAGCCTGCACCGGAGCTGTGGTAACAGCAGCTGCTGAAGTGGAGGCCACTGGCTTGCACTTACGCACATGTCTACCCAAAGCTTGACCGGTCTTAAAACTTAAATTACACAACATGCATTCGTGCGTATTTGACTTGTGTTGCTCGACAATGGTTTGTTCTACATTGGCTTGCTCTTCCATGGTTTGCTCTTCAATGGTTTGCTCTACATTGGTTTGCTCTACATTGGTTTGCTCTACATTGGTTTGCTCTTCAATGGTTTGCTCTTCAATGGTTTGCTCTTCAATGGTTTGCTCTACATTGGTTTGTTCTACATTGGTTTGTTCTACATTGGTTTGCTCTTCATTGGTCTGCAAAAGTGTTGTTTCTGATAAGTCTGGAAGTGCTGGTGATAATGGTTCTTCAGTATCAACTTCCATTAAAATTGGTTCCGTTTGTTGCTCATTGCTCATTGGTTCATTGTTGTCCTCCACCAGAACTTCTTGCAGCATTTGCTCCACCATGGGTTCTTCTACAACTTTACTTAACTCAGTTGACTCAATTTCAATTTGAGTTGTACTACATGGTTTTGTTTCAGTGGGTTTTTCCGTATTGGTATTGGTATTGGTGCTTTGCTTTGTTTTAGTAGATTTTTTAACTTTATCTGTTTTAAATTGCTTGGTTTCAGCTGCCTTTCGCTTGTGTACCATCGATTTGCGATGACGTCGCGCCTTCAGTGCTGTGCTGAACTCTAATTTGCATACGCCGCAGTGAAATTTGGCTAAACTGTGCTTAAATTTCTGATGACGCTGCAGCGCAATCCGTGAACGATGTGAATCGCCACACAAACCGCACAAAAAGCGACTCTGATATGCATCCGAAGCAGTACCCGTAGGCGCGATAGTCTCATGTGCTAGCGCAAAATGTTGCCGTAGTTCGAAATTAAAACGAAAGACTTGCCTGCAAATGGAGCACTTGATGTTACGGCGTTTGCCAATGCAAATCGGCATGGAACGATTAAATGCACGTAACAATTCTTTGTGTTCGCCGGATAAAAGATGCTGATACATTTGCGCATTCTCCGCGCACTCAAATTGACAGAAACTGCAGTGGAACTGTCCGGCGTATTCTACACGTACAAAGTGTTCCGGTGTACACCAATGTTCTAAAAAGTTTTGCTCTGTATTGGCGTAGAATGAGCAGGGAAGACATTGATACGGCGATTGCAATACAATTGCATGTATATGCTCCAGTATCATATGCAAACCAGCATCGGAGGATGCTTCTCCTGCTGTCTGCATACGTCGATAATGATAGTGTGAGATTAGATGTTTACCAATCTGTAGACGCGTTATAACAAGCTTACAGATATCACACTTTACATAGACAGTGCGACGCTTACGCTTTTTACGGATGGGTGGCACTGGCACTGGCACTACGGGTGCATCAAATTGCGGTTTTTCAATACTTTTTAGTGGCGAACTTCGCGTTCTAATCGGTTCAAATGTAGCCTTCTCCAGTAGTTGTTCCTGTTCAGCGCGTTTCAGATGATAACTTGTGCGTAAATGTTGCTCGTAGTTTATGCGATTTTTTAGCTTGCGACTGCATATGTTACACCATAGACTCTTTTGTGTCAGATCAATACTATCACGATAGTCTAAGCGCTGCAACTTACTGCCCGGCACCCATTTACCCCTAGTATGCTCTGCTGGTGGATGCTGCGCTGTTGCGGCATCCAACTCATCGACGTGCTCATCCCAATTTGGCGATATACGTGATATTTGTGTGGCCGATAAGTCTGGACGATATTCCGGTTTCCATTTGCCACCCGTATGCGTCAGCGGTACTGTCGGTGGCGAGTGACGCATACCCATTTCTGTACGTGGATCGTAGTCTACATCAGCAAGATCATCATCGAAATCATCTTCAAAATCATCGTCCAGTTCTTCTTCATCACTTGTTGCATATGTAGAAATTTGCGCAAATTTTACTTGCCGGAACTCACACTCATAGTGTTTTTTGGCCTCGCTCATATCGCGTACCGCCTTTTCTAGCGTTTCATGTGAATGCAGCCAAGCTTCATCGCCGTGTTCCGTTTGTGAACGATGTCGCATTACACCATATCCACTGCCCGTCTTACCGCTCATTGAAACTCCTGTCGCTTGCACACTCTGTAATTGCAGCGAGGAGAAGAATTCATCGGCAGCTAAATCACAGTGAAGATCGCTATAGCCATAGCTGAGATCTTTAGAAGTTTTGCCACCATGTGCGGCTTTATTTGCATAGCTGGAAGGCGCTTCCGGCTCAGCGAATGGACAATTTTCATAGCTCTGATGTAAATTACTGGAATTGATTGTTGTCGGTGGTGTTATGTCTGCACTGGGTAGATTTGCTGTAGTCGAAGTAATCGTTGCCGCTGATATTGTTTCTGCTTCCGTTCCGACATTTGTGCTATTTCCGACATTACAGTTTGTTTTACGATGTGCAATGTATTCCTCGAGTCCAATTATTTTTGAATTACACTTGATGCAAAGATGTGTATCGTCCAAATCTTCGGATTCAATCATTGTGAAGCTTAGTTCCTGAAAAAAAAACTGTTATTAGTATTTCGATGTTAATTTTGTTTATTAGAAAGGGGGGCATCCAATAGGGGTGGTGCCATACAAATTTGGTTCTGATGATGCGAAACATGCTAAGCATGAGTATTCCAAATTTTTGAAGTTGGTTTTTTCGCTTCGAAACATTTGTTATTCCGAAATTTATATGGTTTTGCATCGAAAGATGCAGATCATTGGCGGATCCAGGGGGAACTGGGGATCATTACTTCCCAACAGTATTTTTGTTCAGTACAAAAAGAGTTTTTTCGCTTAATTTTCATAACGAAAGCTGCATTAAAATCAGAGGAAGATAGTGTGCGACCATGGGTGTAAGCAGCTGATCGTTAACGAGAGGAGGTTGATTTTGCAGTACTGTTAAAATTACTTTCTATAAGTCTGGAAAGGATGAACACTATTAAAACAAGTAAGAATGCACACATTTAGTATTTCTAACTTAATCAAGAACAAAAGCAAAAGAATGGGAACGTATATGGTCGCTACCCTTTAAAATGGGGTTGGCATGTTAATACTAGTTATCAGATGAGGGAAAAGAAAGTCTAAATGTCCAAACTTGAAGTCTATCCCGGCGAATGCTGTTTGTTCGAACAGACGGTCAGACGGGTGGACAGACGGACATGTCTATATCGATACGTCACTGACTTTTTGAATTTTCCGCGTAGTTGTTTTTAAGTATGTGTTTGACAGTTTTTTAAAGTAGATACGAAAGGTAGACAGACGGACAGAAATCAGTTACCGTGCCGATATGATCAAAGAAAACCACTGCTTCATCTTTATACGTTCTCGCTAATATGGTATAATAGATTCATATATTTTTCAAGTTCATGAAACGCCGCAAAAGCTTGACAATGTTGCGGTTAACCAATGTCAAACACTACTTCGAATTTTTCACATGATTATGTTTGAGGTAAATTTCGTCACTGACCTGCTTTCTGTCCGTCTGTCTACCTTTCATGTCTGCTTCTAATGGCTTGATGCAGATTCAGGTACTACCCTCAAATTAATATACATTGAAATTCAGAAGACACTGACTTATCGCGCCTCCTTCTACCTGTTACATACATTTGCACAAAACTTCATTAAAACAAACTCTTTTCCGGATATACGACCTTGAAAAGTCTGCGGTTCAAATGGACATTTTTGTGCGTGAGGGACGTTGTGAGAGCGTCATCCACAAATTTTAGTGCCTGAGATCTGCTGTCTTATACATTCACACGGACATGGAAATAGATAATAGATGCAAATTCTTCTAGGTAGATATTTTAGAGAAGATAATGCTGTATTTCGAAATTAGCAACCTCGAAATTGAAATCGATAAAATAATGCTATTTACATTTGCGTTTTTTGGTAGGCAATATTTCAATTTTTGAAATTTTAGAAAGGTTAAAATTTATTCACATATGTATTTAGCAGGAATTTGACATTTTTGGCGGTTGTGGATGGGATAAAATGTTGTGCATAGTTTTGTTGCGCATGAAACAATAAGAAAAAATTATAATACAAATTATCGAAATTTGGGTTCGTTCGGCTGAAGCCAGGTCGACAGTGGAGCAATCGCCACACATATTAACTGATATAAGTATACAATTTATGCAACATTCTTTTTGTCCAAAATATATTGAACGACATTGAGATCGTTAACCAAAGAACTAAACCCAAAAAAACCTTGCTTAATCTTTAAATTATTCTTTTATGCCACAAAAAATATTACAAATCATCGTTATGGGATTTGTCTATGATATTTCTGCCAAATCCTGTCCAGAACAAATCTCTATATGCAACTATTCTCTGACAATGGACTCAACTCTCGGACAACTGCAAAGATCTAACTTCTCCACAACCTAACTCGAAATGTTTTTTATTTCACTAGACGTTTCGAGAGCTCGTTTGGCCTTAGATTTTTACAATTTCTAAAACTCTCCAATCTTTTATACATTTCAATTGTTTTCGGTGTGAGTGTCAATGCGCATGCATTTTAATTGCTTCGCCGCACATGTCTGACATGGAATAGAGTGATAACTCCATTTTAATGTCCAGTGAAACTTTTGTTATTGTATTTCTGTTACTGATGTTTTAAGTTTTATTTTTATATCGTAACAACAACAACGCTAAAACTCGATTCTCGCATAGAATAGAACAATACAAACATTCCATCGTTCCGACAACATTGCTGGATGTTATGATGACTGTTTGGCGCTGATGAAGACCTCGCCTTCACTAGTTTTAGTTGAGGAACTCATCCTCTACGCTGGATCTCTGTATCAGCGGGTGTCACAAATGCAAATAATGGCACAATTGTGCTTGGTGCAGCCTGGGCACAACTCGTTTTTATTATTTAATACTTGCGCTATGAGTTTGGATTGCCAAAGGAAAAATGTATGGTGTGATGGGGAGTAGCAGGACAGGGATTCGGATGATTTTTGCATTTGCGCCATACTAAACTTCAAATGGGCAGATGTGTTGTTAACGTTGTTGCATGGATAATTTGTATGTCAAGTGTCGCACTTTACATGTTCGACAACACCATTGGTGAGGCATTGTGCAATTTGATATATTAATGTATAGTGTATAAAACCTAAAGAAAAATAAAAAAAAAATGATTAGTTTAGAATGTTTCGTCTATATTTATTTTCGGAATTTTTACTACTAAATAAGCAATAATAAAGACCACTTTGCACAACGCGCGTAGGAAATTTTGCACAACTCGATAACGCTTTGCTTTAGAATTTTGCAATGCGGAAATTCCAATAAATGCGTTTCGCGGCAAAGGAATCAACATCTGCTTCAAAATTAAAGAGTGTGGATTAGTGTATTTTCCATTCAAATAGATTATTGAGACGATCATAAAATGCGCAAATCGCACGTTACATGCATCAGATTAACAAAGAAGATATGTATGTATTTGGGCGGATTTATGACATGCCAGGTAGATTTTTAGATATTTCCGTATAGTCGATGATTGATCCTTAATTAGATCGACTCAAAATATTTGCCATAAATAGCATGACAGGAAGATATGTATGTATTTGCGCGGATTTATGACATGCCAGGTAGATTTTTAGATATTTCCGTGTAGTCGATGATTGATCCTTAATTAGATCGACTCAAAATATTTGCCATAAATAGCATGACAGTTTCTTCACCATTCATCAGTTATTATTTAAAACTAAAGCACTTCAGTTGTTTGATTTTTGCGATGTGTGATCCTCTAACATATTTGGACGACTTCACGGTGGAGTACGTCTTCAGCTTTTTGGGTGCACATGGTCTCTACAAAATAGCACGCACTTCGTCTCGTTATTATAATATTTGCGTCGGTATGTGGCGTCGTGATGCACAACATCTGAACTGCATGAAATTTCGCATCAATTTGGATATAACTTTGGAGGACTACAATTTCTACATTTGCCTCATGGCTGAGCATATTAAAACGCTGCGTCTCTACACATGCAATATAAGAAAATTTAGCGCTGCATGTAAAAAATTTGAGAAGCTACCAAACTTGAAAGTGCTACGATTAAGCCATCAAATCGATTGCCCAATACTGCCGCCAATTGATGATTTACTACCGCGCTTAAGTTCAGTTGAGACCATACTAGTGTGTGAGATAATGTTGCGCGAATATCTGCCGACGATTTTGCAAATGGAGCAACTGAAGAAGTTGGAAGTGGAACGCATGACAAATAATTTCGATCTTTTGCTATTGGATATCTTAAAACAGCACGGTGAACGTGTAACGAAATTGGAGGCTCCGGTTGACGTCTTTCCGCCCTGTTGGCTGACGGCACAAAATATGTCGATGTGTCGTAATCTCAAAGAATTAGTTATTCTAACGCGTTTCGCAGAAATCGCTCATTATACGGATACATATGACCTATTTCCACTTTTACCGGAGCTGCGTTCGCTCAAGATCATGGGCATTAATTTCTGTCTAATGCAGCTTATGATGCTTATCAATCGGTGTCCCAAATTGCAAAGTATTTCATTTCACTACAAAGGTTATATACCATCCGAATTCCAGAATGAAATTAAAATGGTGCGACTGATCGAGCAAAAGGAGCAAATTAATTTTAGTTTCTTCTACGAAAGAACCTATAAATTGGATAATTCAAATCAAAAGCATAGGTTTTATTCGTCAAATCGCTTTGCGAATATTTACTTTTAATAGTACAACATAAGTAATTGTTTTTGAAGCAAACTTTGTGATTAAATTATTTCATTTAACACAACTTGTGTTACAATTTTTGAAACGTACTATTTTATAGAAACAGTAAAATGTTCCTATGCTCAATAAAATTGTATTAAGCTTGAAGTAACTAAAGTTTGCGAATATTAACTTCATTTATATAAACAAATGTACTCCTAAATGTAATTAAATGTAAGTAATGAACTTTTTCACGCAAATCTTTTGAATTTAGTTCTTATAACTTATGTAAAGTTTATCAGTAATGATGACTTATAATATACTCTTAAGAAACATACATATATGATAAACATATTATCTTTATTCATTTTTCTTATAAACAATAAAATTATACTTCGATTAAAAAAAAATTGGTTTTAATTATCCAGCAACTCAAATTTATGGTCGAAGATATTTTGACTGGAGTGAGAGCTAGCGACACCATTCTAAATGATATATAGTCAGAAAGCTTCCCACTCAGATACTATGAGTTTCATAACTATGAACATAACTATGAACTAACAGGAAAATCAAATTATAAATTTTTCTAAGTTGAAAACGTCAGTTTTATTTTTGCAAAACTCGAATTTGATGGAATGGAAATCGCAAAGATAAGTCTAGTTTAAAATTTTCTACGTGAAGATGTCACTTTTACCTTAAAACAAGCTATTGTAATGAAAATCCTTTCATAAATGGTGAAGCTATGAATTTAAACCACTTAATAAAATCGGAAAATCTGCCACCGTATCTCACACTGATTTTTCCATTAAATACGAAAATCACATTAAAATTTTATAATTGTGAAATGATATTATCAGTCTGTCTTAAATTTTTCCGCACATCGTCGAGACGAGTCGATCTGCTATGTCCGTCTGTCTGTCTGGATGCACATTTTTTGGGCACCAATTTGTAAGATATCCGGCTGTAAGTCGGCACATAGACTTCTTTATTGCAGTTTAATAGAGTATCAAAATTGACATCCCACGCCCACTGTAGCCCAAATTTGTTTATATTGCTATCAATATCAACTTAAAATTTGTCACGGTGGCTTCTTATGTTTTTTTATATTATTTAAAAAGAACAAGAAAAAACTGTAACTTCGGTTGAACCGAAGCTCTAATACCATTCTCACGAAACTTTAAATAGTATTGTAATACATAAAAGTGGGGGTTTAAATAGGGGCTACCCCAAAAAGTGGATGTGTCGCGCTCACTATTAGATGTGTATGAAAATATGTAGTACATGTGTAAGATGCCGCCATATCGAATTTCTAGTTGATATTGACGTTTTCCATACAAATGCATAAAAGTGAACTGTGGGTTTATATGGGACTACCTCAAAAAGTGGGCGGGTCACGCCCATTTGTATATGTATATGAAGCGGTTGTCAATCAAAATTCACAAAATCAAATTTCAAGCTAATATTGATCTAATGAAGGATTTTTTCATAAAAAACACAAAATTGCACGGTGGGTTTGTATGGGGGCTACCTCAAAAATTGGGCGGGCCATGCCCAATTGTCTATGTATGTTAAGCGGCTGTCTCTTAAAAGGCACCATATCGCATTTCAACCTAGCATTGACTTTAATAAAAAAGGTTTTTCTTACAATAAGTGGACCAAAGGTTTGTATGGGAGCTACCCCAAATAGAGGGCGGGCCATGCCCGTTAGTCTATGTATGTAAAGCGGCTGACCATAAAAAGGCACCACAATGCATTTCAACCTAATATTGACTTTAGTAAAGAAGGGCGGTGAGTTTGTATGGGGGCTACCCCAAAAATTAGGCGTGGCGGGTCAATCTTGACTATCTTAAACTGCAATAAAAATAAGTGTTCGTGCAAAATTTCAACTGTATAGCATAAAAATTGGTCCCCAAAAAATGCGCAACAACATACAGACGGACATGGCTAGATCGATTCGTCTCGTCGAGCTGATCAAGAATATATATACTTTATGGGGTCTACGATGGCTCTTTAATGCGTTACAAACTTTCAGACAAACTGATAGTAGCATTTCACACTATGTGTGAATGGTATAAAAATAGGTGACCACGAGAAGACGCACCCAATAGTTTGTAAAAATTGGTGTAAGATACCAATACTTCTTGCTTAATTAAGAACGAAACCCAAAAAATTTCATACAAAAACTTAAACAAGTTTGTATGGGGGCTACCGCTTATAGTGAGCCGATCTAAACCTATGCGATATATTTTTTTACAGTTTTCGTAACATACACCAAAATTGGGAACTATAGCGTAACAACAAAACAAAACCAGAAAAATTTTCATACAAAAACTTAATAATGGAGTCCAGGTTTGTATGTGGGCTACCACTTTATATGAAGAAAATAGAGTCAAAATATCCAAATTTGAAGGGCAATGCGCACGTGCCCAACAGTAGCGTTGGAAGCTATTCTGGATTTGTAACCACTCCATCTGGAAATTGAACACATAATAAAAGGAACACTTCTAAGACTATCAGTCGGGGAGAATAAGGTTACCTCGGAGATCTATCTCTCAGAAACGCCTCCATACATGGACGAAGGGTGCAACACTAATGTCCATGCCTAGAGACGAAATGACACAGAGGAACATATTTGATCGGAACTTTATCATTAAATGGTCCGACAAAAAATCGTGGACGTCTGAGAATACATACGTATTAAAACCACACACCATCAAGTGGTATACGGATGGATCCTTGAGAGAAGAGGGTACAGGCCTAGGTGTAGTAGGCCCTGGGACTCACTACTGGGAGTCGCTGGGAAAACACACCAGTATCTTCCAAGCAGAGATGTGCGCCATAATTAGATGTGCACAATTCAACCTAGATAGAGGTTATCACAACTGTGATATCGCTATTCTCTCAGATAGCCAGGCAGCGTTGAAAGCACTTAACTCCAACGTAGTCGATCTGGTGCTCGAAGCAAATGGTTTATTGGAAAAACTAGGCGAACACAATAGAGTAACTCTGCTGTGGGTGCCTGGTCATAGCAATATTCCGGGTAATGAACAAGCGGACAAGCTCGCTAGAAAAGGAGCGGCAACGCTATTGATAGGACCTGAGCCATATTGCGGAATCGGGAGACACACTATATCGGAAGTAATCCGCAAGGAGAAGGATATAGGAAAAGAACAACACTGGGCTACAAGTCAAGGACTAAGACAAGCAAAGTTACTTCTAGGGGGATACAACCCGAGCAGATCGAAAACTATGCTCCAACTAGGTAGGAACCAATTAAGAATGCTAACAGGACTACTATCAGGCCACTGTAGATTAAAGAAACATTTATGTGTTTTGGGGATACATAACTTACCCGAATGCAGATTCTGTGACCATGAAGAGGAGACCCCTCTTCACATTCTTACTGAAGAAGCCACCATGACAAATTTTAAGTTGATATTGGCAGCAATACAAAAAAATTTCATACAAAAAGTCGAAAGGCGGGTGGTTTTATGGGCTACTCTAAAAAGTGGGCATGGGATGTCAATTTTGATACTCTATTAAACTGCAATAAAAATGTCTATGTGCAGACTTACAACCGGATATCTTAAAAATTGGTACCCAAAAAATGTGCAATAACATCCAGACAGACAGACGGACATAGCCGATCGACTCGTCTTGACTATGTGTGGAAAAATTTCA
Source organism: Leucophenga montana (assembly GCA_035044765.1). Taxonomy (NCBI): domain Eukaryota; kingdom Metazoa; phylum Arthropoda; class Insecta; order Diptera; family Drosophilidae; genus Leucophenga; species Leucophenga montana. The sequence continues at coordinate 516,831 of JAWNNQ010001706.1, forward strand.
GACAAACTGATAATACCGTTTCACAGTTATAAAATTTTAATTTGATTTTCGTATTTAATGGAAAAATCAGTGTGAGATACGGTGGCAGATTTTCCGATTTTATTAAGTGGTTTAAATTCATAGCTTCACCATTTATGAAAGGATTTTCATTACAATAGCTTGTTTTTAGGTAAAAGTGACATCTTCACGTAGAAAATTTTAAACTAGACTTTTCTTTGCGATTTCCATTCCAAAATTCGAGTTTTGCAAATACAAAACTGACTTTTTCAACTTAGAAAAATTTATAATTTGATTTTCTTGTTAGTTCATAGTTATGAAATTCATAGTATCTGAGTGGGAAGCTTTCTGGCTACATCATCATTTAGAATGGTGTCGCTATCTCTCACTCCAGTCAAAATATCGTGGACCATAAATTTGAGTTGGTGAATAATTAAAACCAATTTTTTTTTTTAATCGAAGTATAATTTTATTGTTTATAAGAAAAAGGAATAAAGATAATATGTTTATCATATATGTATGTTTCTTAAGAGTATATTATAAGTCATCATTACTGATAAACTTTACATAAGTTATAAGAACTAAATTCAAAAGATTTGCGTGAAAAAGTTCATTACTTACATTTAATTACATTTAGGAGTACATTTGTTTATATAAATGAAGTTAATATTCGCAAACTTTTGTTACTTCAAGCTTAATACAATTTTATTGAGCATAGGAACATTTTACTGTTTCTATAAAATACGTTTTCAAAATCTTAACACAAGTTCTACAAAATGAAAAAAAAGGAGCGTAGTGGAGGGGGAGGGGATGGTATTGTGTCACAGAAATCTCTTTCATACTAATTCGGATCCAGGTAAATTCCGGAGGTGTAACAGAAATCAAAGATAAACCCATATTTAGAGACAAATTGAATGTATTCTCCATCCAACTGCGTTTTAGGATTTTAATTTTTAGTACATTTTACTTATTTAACTTGCATTGATAAAAATGTATATTGTTTTACCCAAAACCGATTAGGTCAGTTTACCCAACAACAACGAAATTTCTCTGTGAAATTTAAATCTCCAGACGAAAATTTGTCTAGAGATTTCTGTGACACACATAATTAATTAAAGTAAATATTGGCAAAGCGATTTGATGTATAAAATCGAAACTTATCGGTTAAAACATCCTGTTTATAACTAACTTTTTGAAAATCATAATAGAAACGAAAAACGATAGGCTCCTTTTCCTCGATCAAGCGCACCATTAGGATATCATCGAGGTAACCGCGTGGTAAATATTCACTGAAGTAAAATGAAATACGTTGCAATTTGGGACAACGACTGATAAGCATCATAAGCTGCATTGGACAGAAATTATTGCCTATGATCTTGAGAGTACGCAGCGCTGGTAAAAGCGGAAATATTTCATATGTGCGCGAAAAATTGGCAACTTCTGCGTAACGCGTTAGGATAGCTAAATCCTTGAGATCACGACACATCCACATTTTTGGTGCCGTCAGCCAACAGGGCGGAAAGATCTCAACCGGTGTCTCCAACTTTCTTAAACGTTGACCCTTCTGTGTTATGATATTCAATAACAAAAGATCGAAATTCTTTGACACGCGTACCACTTCCAATTTTTTCAGTTGGTCCATTTGCAGAATCGCCGGCAGATAATTACGCAACATTGCCTCGCACAGATGTAGCTTCTGTAGTTTTGTAAAGCGCTTTAGTAATTCATCCATTGGCGGCAGTATTGGTTCATCGTACAGATTGATTAAACGTAGCACTTTCAAATTTGGTAGTTGCTCAAATTTTTTACATGTAGCGCCAAAAACAATTATATCGGTCGAGTAGAGACGCAGCGTTATAATATATTGAGCCATGGCGCAAATGTACAAAGTGTAGTCGTCCATAGATATATCCAGATTGACGCGAAATCGAATGCAGTCCAGATTTCGTGCATCACGACGCCAAATATTTATGCAAATATTAAGATAACGATATGAACTGCGTGCGATATTGTAGAGACCATGTGCACCCAAAAACTGGAAGATGTGCTCCAGCGTGTAGTCGTCCAAACGTATCAAAGACATTGCAAAAATTAACACAATTGAAGTCCTCTACTCTTTAGTAAGAACTGACGAATGGTGAAGTATCTGTCCTGCTATTTATAGTTTAGCTGCTCAAGGATTCAACGTCTTCATGCAAATATACAATAATCTACAGGCAATATATCGGGCGTTGGGTAAACCCACACCTTCATTTTTAATTTTTAATCGCATGCGTGTAGTGTTAGATTTGCGCATTTTATGATTGGACAGAAATAATCTATTTAGGTAGTTTAGGGTAAATCCACTAACTGCAGATGTTGGATTTGTTAAGCTCGAAACTAAATATGTTGGATTTCTTGGAATTTCTGCATTGCAAAATTCCATATCGTCTAGTGCAAAATTTCCTACAACACAAAAACTATGTAGCTACTTAATTATATATCGCACTGTTCAAGCTGGTATTGCAATGTGACCTTTTCGCGTCACTTGTGTGCTGATTTGCTTCCTTTGATTGTCTACAGAGCCAATAGTTGGGAAATTTCGGAAATCAAAAGTCGTTAAACGGAAAGGAAAAAAGAAGCTGGAGAGTAAACTAATGCAGATGAGTTATTCAGAAGCATTTATGACTTTGTTGTCTTGTAGTAAGTCTTGGGAAATCTCAGGAAGTAGTAGAGCGATGTAAATATCTTTTCAAAGTATTTTGTATTAGTATTATAAATAAAGTCTTTGCTGACTGATTAGTGATTACTGATTACAAATAAATCAGTCATAACTGTGAAAGCATGATTTTCAACTGTTTAAAGCAGACGGGTTTTCAGAGGTATTGCCAGCAGTTCTGACTTTTAAAAATTTTACAAAACAAATTCTGCCAGTTCGGAGAATTTCGGCCTTGAATGTTTCAACCCTTGTGTAAAAGGTTTTTGATCAGTTCATATAGGTATATCTCTCTGAAATATGGAATATGGTATAACTCTATATGCAATATAATGCTAAGTTATTGGTTTAAAATCGTATTCATCTTCTAAGCCATGTAAATACTCCACCCATACAAAAAAAAAAAAAACATCCTTAAAAGTTTAATTTTCATTTAATGTTATCGCAAAAATCATCAAAATTTTCAATTTCTGGCGATGATACAGTTTCTCTGGCACTACACTGACATGCATTAACAAAGATATTTTAAGGTCTGATGAGGCTAACAGCATCATAAACCACTCCTTTTTTTGATGCTTTGCCGAAATCTCTTTCTTTGCATGTCTTTTCTTTGCTCGTCTACCTGATAATTTTATAGTCCTGTTTAGTTACCGCCTCTTTAAAAATTATGGGATTTAATTGACTACCTGAATAGTATTTTATGACAAAGGCCAATACAAAATCTGATCCACATTACTAAAGCAAAAAGTAATTTAAAGGGATTTTATCAATGCACTCAAAATGTTAATACAGTTTAAAATAATTTTTACACATTTTATGGCATGCAATAATATGTTTGGTTTTTTATGGTTATCGATTGCTTTCTGTAGTATATCATTCCACATGATTAGAAAGAATAATAGACATGGGTTTAATCGGTCCTGACAGTAGACTGTTGTGCAAATCGTGGCACGTGTAGCTGTTATATTGTTCAAAGTTAATTAGGGAGGTATGCAGTGCACGAAGATCTGAAGTACGTAAGTATGAGATATGCCTCCTGTCAACACGACATTGCAAGAAGTAGCCTTTTTTTACAGGCAGTCCGAGAAAAAAACTGTTGCGAGCGAACACGATTCAAAATAGAAGCGAAAAGATATTTTAACTCTGTTTATTCTCATCGTGGTCTTTGTTCAAGCAACGACAGTTTTCTGTCGCTCACTTTATGCATTTGTTCACATAAGACACTTTGCTGCGCAAAATGTACGGAAAGTGTCTTTTGCGCATGTATGTGAGTTACTTATATTTTAACATATAAGCCTGCGATGAAATATTGAAAGCAACAACAACAAAAAAGACACTTTACGCTTCTACTTGGCTCGTTTTGCTCAGTTGCTGAGAGTCGATCGATAGTGTCACCATCAAGCTATTATCATAAGACAGCTTCGTGGGTATCGCTCATCGAGAAGCATGAGAAGTGTTCTGTTGAGAGAGTGAGCGAGTCTGCTTCATTATTTTTATGTCTTTTCAGTGAGCAGACAGCATAAAAAATTTGGTTGAGCATATTTCGAGCTCTGGGTAGAAGAGTTCAGGGAAATTTTTTTTCACTAAGAGTTTACGCCGAAATTCGTCGAAAATTTTTCTAAATAAACAATTAACTGCCCACAATTGAAGAAGTCAGCCAGTTTAGTTATTTGGGCAGTGTAGTTTAGTCAGACGTGTAAACTCAAGACAACGTCGAAGTTAGAATCGACCAAGCAAAGGATGCATCCACAATAAATTGTGGAGATCAACAACCAGTTTGTTTTTCTTTATGCCAGCGATTCCCAACAGGCGCAACCAGCTTCTGAAGATTTGGTGGCCTAACACCATTTGAAATGAAGATCTACACATGAGTTGTGTATCGATCGTTGAGCTTTCTAGCATTACTTTACATTGCGTCTTCATCTGATTCATGTACAACTACATATGCGTCTTACTTCAAATAGATTTTAGGTGTACAAACATTTCAATCTAATAGATTTAGTACAAAGTAAGTACCTACAATACATACTCGTATATACATACTTATTACACATGGTTACTGAGAAATTTTGCTACTACGTTATATACCAATTTGTGCAATTGTAAATTCTTGGAAATACACAATTAGGTGGCAATTACATTCGAGTACACAGTCTGGATGGATGCATGAATGCCTATAATGAACGCGCACACTCGTATTTGAAAGCGACATAATAAGCAATTAACATGAATCACAACTTTACATATCCGTTTCGTTTGAAAATTGCGCGCGCACACATTCAACTAATTACCCAAATAAAAACCACTGCAATGAGACGAGCGAATGGATTTAAAACTTTGCCCCGCCTTAAATGTCATCGCTCAGCGCGATGTATCTGCATATGTATTGTAGTATGTGGAGATGGCGACGGCTCTGTTGTCAACGCATAAATAACTGCATGTGTTACAAACACGTTAATTGTTAAACAAACGCGCGTTTATCACTCCCCAACCAGGCCGGGGAGTACTAGTAGCAGACCCTTCCATGAGCCAGCCAGGCACCCACATCACACGGCACGGCAAAGAATCCAAGCTTTAGTTGAAGGCGTGCGCATCATTCTGAGCGGCAAAGCCACCGCTAAATGCTGACATCCTTTTTTGCTAACAAGGCATGATCCAGAAGTAATGAAATGTTTTTTTTTTTTTTAAAGCAGGTTTTTCCCGGAATATTTTTTTAGAGCATTTTTAGCAGTGCTTTGGAACGGGAGCGAAAGCACTATTATAACCCATTAAATTACTGTCGTAGTAAGTAAAGGGTGAACCAACTCTATGTTGAATTATAAATTTGCAATGATAAAATTTTTGCTACCAAATTTTGCTTTAATCGATACAATGTTTCTTCCGATTAAGTATGGAAAAGGATTTCATTGAAGTGGTCACCTCAGCTGGAGCACATATTGCCACTTTCGATCACTTTCGACCAATTTTAAGTTTTTGTATGAAAATGTGTCTGGTTTTGTTCTTACGTTATAATTGCCAATTTTAGTGTATGTTACGTAATTCCTAATAAGATACATCGCACAGGTCCAGAACGGGTCACGGTAGCCCCCATACAAATTTGTTTAAGTTTCTGTATGAAAGTATTTGGTTTTTTATCTTAATTAAGCTAGAAGTATTGGTATCTTAGATCAATATTTACAACATTAAGGGTGCGTTCCCTCGTGGTCACCAATTTTATTTTTTTAAATTGAAATAAAAAAAACACATAAAAACTTCATTTTTGTTTTGGAGAAATTTTATTTAGTCATTTGTGGAAGATGACATCGGCCAAATGTCCACCCAAGATTTAAACTTTTTTCTGCATTTTGTATCACTTTTTCGAACATTTCTCTGGGAATAGCGGCAATTTCTCGGCAAATGTTCTCGTTAAGCTCTGCTCTATGGTCTCTGCCCGATTCGCTTACAGTTTTTACTTGAGATATCCCCACAGCAAAAAGTCAGCAGCTATTAAATCTGAAGACCGCGGCGGGTAATCGTAATCGAAACTTTTTGATATCCAACGTCTATCGAACATTGGTCGTCCTGTTGAAACCAGTAATCGTGCATATTCTTTTCTTCTAGAATTGTTGCCAAATAATCACGAATCATGGCCCGCTACCGGTCTCCATTGATCGTAACGGTGTTCCTGGCGTCGTCTTCAAATCAAATAAATACGGCCAGATGACTTTTTCAGCGCATACACAACACCAAACGATGAATTTTGGCGAGTATAGAGGCACATCATGAATCAGTTGTTTTTTTTTTTTCAGTCCCCCAGTATCGAATATTCTGCGAATTAACGCTTCCACACAGCGTGAAGTGGTTCTCATCCGTCATAATGATTCGTTGACAATTGATGAGTTACTCGTAAAGTAAAATTTAACAATTTCTGCGCGTTGTTTTGGTTTTTGCTACCAAATTTTGCTTTAATCGATACAATGTTTCTTCCGATTAAGTATGGAAAATGATTTCATTGAAGTGGTCACCTCAGCTGGAGCAGTATAGCTAAAATTATACGGAAATGACGCTTCCAATGAGCGGTCATATGTGTCAAAATTCCAACAAATGTGAATTTTATGGTAAGTTTTCATAGGTGACCACGAAATGACGCTATAGGCTAAGATCGCACCACTTTAAGTTATAGCCCCATGCAAATCTGTCTGAATTTTCTAATTTCTATTTTTATATTTAATTAATTTTAATTTTTCACCAATTCTAATAAAATATCCCACATATGTCCAGATCGGACCACTAAAGAATTTAATCTATTGTATATATAATCAGATTATATTAGGGTTCTTTAACCTTTACATTATATGTTATGGTACATAAAAGAATCTCAAAGAATGGCAAGTTTTCGATCACACCTCGTATCTCGTTGGAATTGTAAATGTTTTTTTCGTATTTAACCTCAGACATGGGCCTCGCTTGTCGTGCATATAAATTCCAAATAGTAGAAGCAACAGCCGTCGTGGTGTCATTTGTAGTAGAAATTATTAACAACAGCAGTAATAGCTGCAGATACAACTGAAACAATCCAAATGGAAGTACATACTCGTACAAGTATAAGGACATTGATGATGGCAAGACGACTCAGTAACGCATCGTTCATCTTAAACACATATGGCGGAAATGACATTTTTACATTCCAGTTTATCGTCTTTGTACTCGTTACCATCATCATCATCATCCTTACCACATTACTAATTTTGAATGTATGTAAGCGTTAACTCCATTGGGTATCACATACTTCTGCACTAAATGATGTTAGAAAACTTCGGGATAGACGCAATAAACTTTACTTCTGGCATAAAATGACATGAGTTGCTATATAATACAGCCACATTTGCACAGAAGGGCGCCTAATTAATAGTAGTTTTAGATAATATTGTTATAGTTGGATGAACTAAAACAGAAGAAACAAATTTCTATTATGCCGTATTTGTTTCGTAGTAGGGCTCGATTTCATTTCAAACTTTGATTTCTACAAACTATGTTATAAACCATGATTTGTGTGTATGGGTGTTATTTTAAGGGTGCGGGACCACACCCATTGATATATGTATATGTATGTGATATATAAAAAGCGACGTTGCCAAATTTCATGATTGATTTTGCTGTAATGAAAATTTTTGTAATAGAAAATCGTAAAAAGGGTGGCATGACTGTATGGTGCTACTCCTAAAAGTGGGAGATCACACCAAGACACTATAACTTCGTTAAAACAGTTGCCCATTTTGTCCAAATTTAAAGAATTTTTGGTTCTAGCGGAGACTGAAGCCTGAAATGTTAGGCATCTCAGACAATCAATACAGTTGAGCTTTCGGGTCCTCAAATGTTTACTGATACTATAAGTGTTAATTTATACAATATCAGCTATTACCAATTGGCTTAACGTTTTTTTATGTAGTTTTCCTATTTCAAAACAATTATTATACAAAACTGTCTGAACTTGTCTATCATATTAGCTACGATATGATAGACGATGTTTGATATAGTAAGGGACTTTCACATTGCTCAAAAACTTAGTCACAACTTCTTTAAATGATAGCCTCCAAGCCTCCTTTTGCTTTGTACGCATCGTTGCTCCGAGGCTGGTATTGAATTTCATTTTACGATTATCAGGCCCTACGAAAACCCCTTCTTTCGGTTTATTGAACACAATCGCCAGATCTAGGCAAATCATTTACAAATTGCTATATTTTAGCCCAACTTTATATGTAGTGTAGAATAACCTTTTTTTGGGTCTATAAAAGTTTTATGCACAATGTTTTACATGCCAGGTGTCAAATATTTTCTTACAAGCCATTGTTTTTTGGACCAACGTTGATCCTTTGGTTTGCTGTCCCACGCACATATAAAACATGAAAACAAGAAGCATCGACATAACTTTTAAATCTTCATATAGCATCCAATAGTAAGTTATATAGTTAATTTTTTAATCTTCATATGGACCGAATGAGCAACATGCAATGAAGTATAAGTATTTCCATTTTGTGACACAACACCTTTTAAACTAGTTTTTGATTTGTCTATAAAAAAATCTGCAAATTTCCTTCTTGTACTCAATGCCAGTTTCATCCATTAGACTGTCAATATCATGGCAGTAAACTAAAACCTCTTGCTGCTTAAAAAATTTAGCAAACTGTTGATATCTTGTTGTATAATGGTAAATATATGTTCCAGATTCCACAATAAATGTTTTTCTTTCAGTCTAGAATCAAGCAAGTCTGCTTTATGCTTAGTCAAACCCAAATCTCTCACTAAATCATTGAACTCAGCTGTGGTTTTAAATTTTCTGGAGAACTTTGGAATTCGACACCACTCGATCGACTTTTATTAAATTTGGGACTAGACTGTAAAACGTCATCAATAGACTGTGTTGGCTCAGGGACAGAAACTCCCGGTACATGTCCTACCGACCGATGCTATCCAGTAAGATTAGGATAGATAATTACTTTCTTATATATGAAAAAAACATCAATGCTGCAATAATAATTAATAAGGGCACATTAAATTGACATGGGGCTTATTTGAAAGGGCTTGTTTCAGCCTTTCATTTCTGATAATAGCGAAGTTTATATCACGTCAAAGATTTTGTACCACGATTTTTCAAAACGTGACTTGAATCATTTCCTTATTCCGAAAAAAAATTATGTTGAGTTAATTGGTTTGTGCTCTAGTATGTATGAATGACGAGGTTGCACATGTACGAGTATATACATATAAAGTATATTTCTAGCTCTATTCTGCCAACTGAAAATAAAGGAAATGAAAGGAACAAAAAAGAAAGCAGCTAGGCGTAATACGCCATGGAGTCGCACCTAAAGTGAAAAAGAGACGGACAATATTGAATAGTAAGTGAATACAAAATCTGATGTATCATTTGGCCTTGTCCTCTCATTCGGTTTGTTTGTTTGTTTGTTTCTTCTATCCAATAGAACCAATATTATAACCACTTACAACTTGTTGGAACTTGTTTGGTTCAAGTGCAATAGTATTTTTTTAAAGCATCAAGTGAAAAAAGAATGTAAATGAGTTAAGGCATTTGAGAAATGAGTGTGTTTGCGCAATGGTCCAACTGCGAAGTACAAAAATTGAAAACTTCGTGTGAATTGTATTGAAGTTTCGATTTATGTTTTTTTGTTCCATAGTACATTAATATACAATTCCAATTTTTTAAACTAAGCAAGCGTGGAAAATGGTCAAAAAGGCTATATAAGTGAACAATTTTCCTGTAGTTGTTCAGTCTAGTAATAAAGTTCAAATATAAAGTCCAAATAGTTTTAAGCAAAAAGTGGAAGTAAATAAATGTTTTCGTTTAAATTTTATAATTTAGACGACGGAATGGTTTTATCTACACTGTGTAACGCGATGTAAGTCAGTCACGTTGTGTTTTTTTTTTCAAGACTATTAATAATATTTAAAATTACAGAAACAACATACGACTTAATGAATTTGGTGGTTTTGAAGCTAGGCGATGCCTGCGGCGGATTCATCGTCAAAATGGCGGCAAAAGAAACGATTAGATTTCAGGATTTATAACGAAAACATCTCCAAGAACTCCAACCCAATGGCTGTGGCGGCGTTGGGGCCGGAGCAACAAGATTTAAGTACTTCTGTGGCTCGGCGTCACTGAAGCACTTTCCTTTCAAGATTCAAGAACACTTCGCTTATAATAACTCATTATGGTCATCGATCAACAGAAAAAATATAAATAGGTGATGCAATGTATTACTTGTAGTATCCTATTCTACGTGGAGTTTGGATATTTGAAATATTTGTATATTTTGTATCAGTGAAAAAGAAAAATTATATTTTTTATACTAAAACCAAATATTTTTGCAGTATTTTGAAAATATGCTCTATGGAGTGTCATGGGGCTTCGCTAGCTCAGGTTTGGCAACACCAACAATTTAATTGTAAATTATTTTTGAACAAGTTTTTGAACCCAGATTCGTGTTCAGAAAAATCAGTAGGTATCATCTTATTCGCAAAACTCATGTAGGCCAGTGTAATCAAGCTTTAAATATGCATGCACCAAAAAATGCATACTTTTTTCACAAGGTCAGTAATGTTCAATTGATGTTTTTTAATAAATACAAGGTCACCGTATATAAGGTCAAGTATATAACAAAAAGTCTTTACAGCTACGATTAGCCATACTTAGTGTGTGAATTAAAAGCACATACGTTAAACTTCAATGCAATAACCACTTCGCAGAAGCACTATCTAGCCAATACCGAAAATGTGAGCTCAATTGGTTGGGTGCTTTCGGAGTCCATAGCATATACTTGTATACAGACATAGGTACATTCATTTTTATATGTGTACCCGGCGTGCGTTGCTACTTCCACTCTTGCTTTTATATTGTTACATCACCAATTTTTCCAGTCTCATTTTTCACAATGTTATATATGCACCAAATTTAATTCATCTGCGTTAAAAGTAGCTGAGATATAACGAATGTGGTATATCTCTTTTATGAAGGAGTGACACCACCCATTTTTTAGTGAATATTATATCTACCCGTACCTCCTATTTTCCAGGGTACCTTATTTGTCCCGGTGCCCTTTAAATATTGTATATACCAAATCTCATCCACTAATGAATTTGACTTTTCTCTTATATAATTGGCGAGGTAACGCCTAATATACTATATACTTGTACATATACATAAACCTTCGTTGGGAATCTGCCTTTCTATTTGTCTAAACCAATTGAAAATCCACGCAGTAGTGGTTTCTTAAATTGGAGGTAACATACAAACATGAATGAGGACGGGCGACTTTAATTAATATATGTATAGATATATTGTAGATACCTAGTATAAAATTCAGTTATAACATTGTTCCAAATGACATACTAGTACAGGGGCTGATGATGAGTAACATCAGTAATGGTGTCAGATTATACTATACATAGAGTTCACATAGTTGGCCCAGACTTTGCATTTAGTTTCCAAATCGTCAAGAAAAATTTAATGTGCATATTTCACGCCAACCTACGACAAATGCATAAAGTATATCGCACTTGTTTTTCAATAATTTCTGAGTTACAAGCCTTAAACAAGCGATCGAATAAAGAAGCAAGGATCGTATAAAGTCGATGAACGGCGGCAGGTTCAACGGCAGGGGCTACAATTTGGCGGCAACTTATGAGGCAACACGAAAGCCGCTATAAGCGGCCAAAAGCGTACGGCTTGACTCATTAATCGACTGGGCTGCGCAGCTGCTTCAAAGGCACCAATGCACCAATCCAGCAACCCACGAGAAGCGCCAAACTATTTCGATTCAATGCGATTCGATGCGCATGTTTCGTGCGAGAGGTGCGAGAATTTATGCAGCTCTTTGCGGCAGCGACGTATTTAAAATATGAATATTACCAAATGGGTCAATTTGAAATAAATAAGCGACAGCGATGAATTGAATGCGCGTTCGAAGAAAACCATCGGCGGCGGTGGCAAGGAGCTGCATACTTGTACGTATCTGCTCCAGCGCAATTGGCCGGCAAACTAGCGAAATAGAGTTGTCCCTGTCACAATTTCTCATTGAGCTGTCGCGTCGTCGTCTTCGCATGCGTATTTTGTAAGACTAGTCCAGCCCGAGAGCAGAGTCTCTAGTCAGACTTCGCCCCAGGTTTTTTTTTATAACTTTTATTTTTATTTTTATTAGTAATACCAATGCGATAAGTCTATTTGCTGCAGCGTCATTTGGGCGTGTATCGCTCATGGATCTGGTAATCTATTCGTAATTAGCGGCGTACATCAGATTTAGTATTCTGATTGTATTTCGCATTGATATTGCATCGTAAATTCGATATTGGAAGTATTTTTACTATTTTCACTTCTTATTTCGGTACTATAAGTTTGTCGGACAGTTTGTTACACATAGAGGGAGAGCTCATAGAACCTATAATGTGTAAGTATATATTATTGAGTAGCGTGACGAACTGAAGGGATCCTTCCTGACCATAAGGTGTATTTAAAGTAGCAGAAGAAACACCCTATTTTTTAAAGTTATTTTTCTGCAAAATTCTAAAAATATATACAGATATAGTACCGGTATTTCCTATACATGTCCGTCTTTGAGGACCACTGCATCTAAGGTACCCTCAACATTCTGTATCCAAATCTGTCCAATACAAATGGGGTTTGTTGTAACTTCGTCGTTGCTACTCTATTTACTACTGAACTAAAAATGAATACATAAGTGTATTACTTCATATGAATAGGGTTGTCATGTTGATATGAATAGGGTTGCCATGTTATTACGAATAGGGTTGCCATGCTGATATAAATTGGGTTACTATATTGATATGAATAGGGTTGCCATGTTGGTATGAATAGGGTTGCCATGTTGATACGAATAGGGTTGCCATGTTGATATGAATAGAGATGCCAACATCTCCCACTCAAGAGAACTCGTAGTCCCGAATGCATGAAATTGTACGCATAGATTAAGATATACATACAATAATTTGACGCTGTATATAAAGCCTTAATTGTTTCTGCCGAAGATCTAGACAAATCGGTGAACAGAAAGCTAGACATGGTTAGGTAGACACAAACCGTTTTCATCAACGTATAGCGTATTTATGTTTCGGTTTTACCGAAAGCAACGTTTTCTTTCTTGCTTCATTTGCATGGCGAAATAAATATAATTTATATTAAAAGCCATAATAGGTTTCGTTATTGCAATGATTTAGTTAAATTGAGCATGGTGATAATGAAACATCACGATGAGATTACCATTTCGCATTGAATTAAAGATATGTAGATTTGTAGGACTTTTATATTATACGAGGACTTGTATAAGCGGCATATCAGTACAATGCAAGCATAGACAGGCGTAAAGAGGCTAGCATTACTGCTAAATACCTAATAATGATCAAAAAATACCCCGAATTTTCTCGTGGTTAGTACAAATATCACGTATAAATGTTGGTACAATTGTCAGATATTCTGTCAGAAGTGTCTTTTCTTGCAAAGATTGTCTAAAATTGTGTGTTGCCAAAATAATTTTTTGTGCTTTAAAAATTTTAAAGAGGGTCTTTGGAGGTTCGACAATGCCAAAAAACACAGGTGTACGAGTGGTACAAAGAGTTCAAATCGGGCCGCAGTGTGATGATTTGCTTCTAAAGTTGTTCATCTTATACACGGATTTTTGACCAAAAGCAAAGATATCGTACTTTCATTCTGCTAGCTCCGTATTGATCTGACATGCTCTCGTTTGACTTTCGTCTGCTAGCATGTCTCAAGTAACCACTCCGTCTAAAGAGTTTTGATCCGATTGGGTAGAAAAAAGAAACATATTCCAAAATTCGACACATAAATTGTTTATTCATTGTCGAAAATGGTCACTTCATACTTTTTATTCTAAAATTAAGGTATTGTATTTGAATAGATATGCAATGTATGACACGACTGTATTCAACGAAGACGAAGCGTTTCCGACTTCCTACTATGTAATGCTGCGTTCTTACCTAGAGGGCCCATTAAGAACGAAGCGATGCTCTAGCTGGCATACCGCAGGGTAGCCTCTTGCGACCTAACCTGTACTCTATTTTCACATCGTAGCTGCTTGTTCCAGATGTAGATGTGATGCACATGACGCCGTCCAAGATGCTACTTCCGTCATTTGCCTTTAATGCCGTAAGTTGCGAGTATGAGACAGCAGAATGGACTTCAAGAATAGCTGCACATCTTCTAATACTGGGCGAAAAGATAAAATATCAATTCTGAAGACCCGAACTGCTACGGCATTCTACATCGACAGCACAGCGATGCGCCAAGCTACCACCAAGCCGAAATACTTGGGCCGCTTTCTGGACAGCAGACTGTCTTTTAGAGACCACAGCTCTGCAGTCGTGGATATCTGTCGTGCTGTTCTGGCTTCTTAATCGAAGCAGTAAATTGCTGCTGCGTAAAAAAACGATGTTTTACCAACAAATTGTACATGGATATAAGAAATCAAAAATTGCGCTATCTGGCTGCCATGTCGAATCGCACACGTTACAGGACTGCCCATAATAAAGCTTTACATGCAATCACGGGTTGTGAGTGTTACGCCCAGGGTTCTACCTAGCACAGTGACCTTAATTTGGCTACCAATGAGGAGTAAAATCCTTTTTCTCTCCAGCAAGTACAGAGATCGGCTGTTTACACATGAATACTAGCTGGCCAGACGCTTGGCCACTGAAGCTGCTACAAGAAGTTCGAAACTTATCCACTAGTTTGACACCACTGACTAAGGCTCACGTCACCTCCTGCTTGACTGTGGCAAATGAAAAAAAATGTAAACTGTTTTCTTTGTATAAAAATATAAAGTTAAATTTTTATTAAAAAATATATTGTTGGTACACAAAATATAAAGTTCTACATAACCCAGATCGCCATTATTGAACTGAAATGTAATATATAAAATATATTTTTGGTAGATTTTTTTTTCTATTTTAACAAAACTTACATTATTTGCTTATCTAAAAGAAATGTGTAGCACACACAA
Source organism: Leucophenga montana (assembly GCA_035044765.1). NCBI lineage: Eukaryota > Metazoa > Arthropoda > Insecta > Diptera > Drosophilidae > Leucophenga > Leucophenga montana. The sequence goes on from JAWNNQ010001706.1 coordinate 532,047, forward strand.
TGATTGACTTTGTTTTGTTTTGTATTTAAGTTGAGTTGTTTCGAACACACAGCTTTTATTTCGATGTTGTCCCATTTTAGTTATTTAAGTTGAGTTGTTTCGAACACACAGCTTCTATTTTGATATTGTCCCATTTTAGTTAGGATCCTTAAAACTTTATGCTTATAGCTATTATTTTTACAACTTTATTTATCTTGCTCGCTAGAGCCTCTTTTGTTAACTGAGATCTACAAACAAAATTGCACACTTATATAGCAGATTTTCAGTTGCCACGCTTGCTTAGTTTGAAATACTTATTTTATAACTTAAGTACGATGGGACAAATATAAATATTACTTTTGTATACATAATTCAAGATTCAAGATATTTAACTACGGTGCTCTTTTTCGAATAAGAATAAAATGTTCGGTAGTGATTTGTTTCAATTGGTACATATTTTAATTTTAGAAGAATTTAGCGATTTGAATTCATAATACGAACATTCTCAAGGTCTGGTAAATTGAAATCAATAAGCAAACTTCTTTTGAAACGAAATCATTTTAACGAATTCATAACATTTTATTCGGATTCGAAACCAGACCACGCGCGTGTATAAATTTTATTATACACTGTACCTAAAGGGACAAGAGTATAATAACTCTGCGCCAATGTATGTAACAGACAGAGGGAGGTGTGATAGACCCTATAAAGTACTATGTATATTCTTGATAAGCATCGGAAACTAAGTCGATTTAGCCATGTTCTTCTGTCCGTCCATCAGTCTGGAGGTATGAGATAACAGATCTCAGGAACTATAAGAGCTGGAGACTTTAAGGGGCATTTCGATTCTCCTTGACCATACGCAGGTGTCTTATATTAAATTTTACTATACCCAAATTCCTGAATTTAATATGTTTAATTCAAAATAACTTTCTAAATCAATAATTTATCAGAAGCAATTAAAATATGCCATATACCAAAATATATGTGAAGACTCGCATGAGAAACTAATTTGATATTAGTAAGTAAGTATATATTCTGAATCAAATCGACGAGATCGAGCCATGTTCATCTGTCTGTCTGTCTGGTAAATCAATTTTGAAGATATATATCTGCATGTAATTTTTATTTTTATTGCAGTCAAACTGAGTATCCATATTGAAATGTAACTTTATAGCCTAGCCCCCATCAAACCACTTGTCCACATTTGACTTTTAATATGAAAAACGCTTCAATTGTAGTCAATATCAACTTAAAAATGTATATGGCAGCTTCTTATGGATGGACGATGCACATATATAACAATGGGTGTAATCCCCCCGCTTTATAGGGTACCTTCTAATGTCTTAAAGCCTTACAAAAACGCATTCGAAAAGTCGAACAAGGCATTTATAGACTTGCATGTTTTCGTTTTCGTATGTTTTTGTTTGTCTCTCTTCCGACTTGACCCTTTTTCTTATTCCAAAAAAAAAGGTGTGTAGAGTTCGATGGTTTGGGCTCTAGCATGTATGAATGACGAGATTGCACATGTACGAGTATATACATATAAATGTGTACAAAGATAAAGTATATTTCTATCTCTATGCTGCCAACTGACAAAAAAAAAAAAAACTGAAAGGAACAAAACATAAAGCAACTGGCCGTAATACGCCATGGAGTCGCATTTAAAGTGTAAAAGCGCTGGACAATATTGAATAGTAAGTGAATCGAAAGACTGCTATTTGTTTTGCTCATTTGGCCTGGTCCTTTCATTCGGTTTGTTTGTTTGTTTGTTTCTTCTATCGAAACAATATTATAACCACTTACAACTTGTTGGAATTTGTATAAAAGAATATAAATGAATTAAGGCTTTTGACAAATGAGTGAGTTTGCGCAATGATCCAGCTGCGAAGTAGTACAAAAATTTAAAATTTTGTGTGAATGGTATTCAAGTTTCGGTTTCTGTTTTTTTGTTCCATAGTACATAAATATACAATTCCAATTTTTTAAACTAAGCAAGCGTGGAAAATGGTCAAAAATGCTATATAAGTGAACAATTTTCCTGTAGTTGTTCAGTCTAGTAATAAAGTTCAAATATAAAGTCCAAATAGTTTTAAGCAAAAAGTGGAAGTAAATAAATTTTTTCGTTTAAATTTTATAATTTAGACGACGGAATGGTTTTATCTACACTGTGTAACGCGATGTAAGTCAGTCACGTTGTGTTTTTTTTTCAAAATTATTAATAATATTTAAAATTACAGAAACTACATACGACTTAATGAATTTGGTGATTTTGAAGCTAGGCGATGTCTGCGGCGGTGGCATCGTCAAAATGGCGGCAAAAGAAACGATTAGATTTATAATGAAAAACCTCTAAGAACTCTAACCCAATGGCTGTGGTGGCAATGGGGCGAATTTAAGTACTTCTGTGGCTTGGCGGCACTGAAGCACTTTCATTTACAAGAACACTTCAAGAACACTTCGCTTTTCAAGAACACTTCGCTTATAATAACTCATTATTGTACATCGATCAACAGAAATAATATAAATAGGAGATGCAATGTATTACTTGTAGTATCGTATTCTATGTGGAGTTATGTATTGGATATTTTAAATATTTGTATATTTTGTGTCAGTGAAAAAGAAAAATTATATTTTTTATACTAAAACCAAATATTTTTGCAGTATTTTGAAAATATGCTCTATGCGGTGTCATGGGGCTTCGTTAGCTCAGGTTTGGCAACACCAACAATTTAATTTTAAACTAGTTTTCAACACATTTTCTCTGGCCTACTTGGTTCAAATTTATTAAGATTATTAAACAAACTTTTGAAACTGCTTTTTGGATTGCAACGCTTATTTTCAGAGAGAATTTCATGTTTTATAGATACATGAAATTCTTAAATATATAATTCGGAACTATATTTAAGGTTTTTGTGTTTAGCTCTTCGGCTCTATATCAGATATGGATCCAAAGTGGACAACTAATGTATAAGCGTATTTGTGTGCTTTGCATGTGTGTTTGTGTGTATTGCTAAAACGAAGCGACAGCCGGCAGCATGTAGTAAGACGAATATAGAAAATTTATTTCCTCTTATTGAATAAAATTAAATGGCAAAGTTGGCTTATGGGAAAAGTCATGAACATTATGCTATATGATTTTTTAATAATAAAACAAAGTTCAATCAACAATATATTGGTCATTTTAAGATCGATGAACTTTTACCATATTTCTAGAAGTTACGTGATCAACGCTCGTAGCGAAGAACTGGGTGAGATGTACATTGATAAGGTCCAACAGCATCGAACGACCTACCATTGAAGTCGTTTTGCATGGAATGAAATAAAAATTAGTCTGATGGGCAACATCTGGCGAGTAAGAGGAATAGGACAAAACTAGTACCACACTATTGTAGTCCCACTATATTGAGAATATTATCGTCTTTTGGTAAAGAGCGGCATTGTATGTTGTTTGGTATCGCTCATTTCCACTGTGCCAGTTAATTTTTATAGCCGAACACGAGACACACGCCGAGACACGCGTCGATTTTATTCAGATTGAATTGATTATAGGCGATATTGATCCGGTTGGTGAGATGGATTTTATTGCGTCTATGTGGATCTCTGAGGACAGTTGATTACTCCCAGCCTCCGGAAATGGACGTGACGGTCGAATGCAGAAGCTACAAAATCTCCGCAATGTTCCGAGAAGTCGAATGTGCGGTTGGTTCAATTAGTGCCCTTATTTGGTCGTCATCTGCTTCAACAGTCCTAGTCCTAGTGGTGCGAGGAGCATCGCTGACGTTAAAATCACCGACACGAATTTTCAATAAATTTTTTTAATGAAAATTGTCATCTGCCAAAAGGCCGATTGTGTTGAAGTTTATAATGCAAAAATTTGTGTATTGGCTTTTCCGACAGAAATATAGCCTAACCCCTGTATAAGACACGAATATTTTTTTTACCATACTGTGGATTTTTGCCACATGGAAATGAAGAAAGTTGCTTATTGTTGTACCCATTGAATTTTCTTTCTTCATTGATGCATATTTGAACCGGTCGCACCAGTTTATGCTTTGACTTTTTCCAGTGATATCAAGGATAAAAATATAATCGAATTGTATAATATTGCTTTAGTAATTATTACAAAATATAAGTGGGATAAGCTAGTATTGTTTAGTCTACGGTGGTGTTGTGTGTGGTTCCACGTCGATACTTAGGCCAAAGATAGGCCATTGTGATACCATAAGACCGTCGTAATGGTTCTATTGTATATAGCTCTGTAAGATAGTCTAAGAAGGAGCTGTCGAGGAAATCTAATCTCATTCTACTGTGAGCTGGAGAGTGGCCTTCCTATGAGGCTATAATCCGTAAGAACTCCTAGTAGAGTGGTCATGTCTGTGTTTTCTAAACCTGAAGCTATGGATCGGAGAAGTAACTTTATTATATGCTAAACGGATACGTTTGAAGGTAACTCACAACTTAGGGACCGTTCAAGTATTACGTAACGCAATTGTTTGCTATTTTTTTGAACAATTTCTCAAATTTTTATTATTATCGAATTTATTTTATACATGAACTTGTTTGACGTAGAAATAAAAGGCAAAGCAAGATAAAATCGAGAGAAGCCATTGAGAGAGAGAGAGAAAATGGCGAGACTAAGAGCGACGAACCAAGCTAGATTAAATTCACTTTTTGAGAGTGAATTCAGAGAGATATAGTGCGTCTATTGTGCTAAAATTCAAAGTCCCACTGGGCACAACACAACGTATGTCGCCACAAAAACTATTACTTTAGAGGCAGTCCTCGCCAGCGCTAAAACACATATGCGAATATCAAACCTATGCTATGTATTAGAAATACATTTAGCATACCTCTTCTCTACTACGTTTTAAGAAATTCATTGAATTTGAGACGCCTAGCTTCGCTGGGAGTTCAGCATGACAGAAGCCTTGCGCTGAGTATTTTCTTTTAACGAATCATACACTACATTGAGTCTACGGTTGATATCCTTGAAATTAGTGGTCTAGTAGTAAAGTATATGCACATAAGCAATTTATTGAACCGTTTAATTCAAAACTTGTAGAACAAAGACTAGTTAAAGTACGAAGTTTTTTGAATATCGGTGTTTATATTAATAAATTCTAAGTTTGATTTAATATACTGCAATAAAAGAAATTCTAACACAGTTTTACACTCGACCAGACCTCCTTTATATATTGAGGTCATTCAAACAAGAAACGGCAATTATTTTTACATTAAAAACAATTCTCAAACATTTTTATGAAGAGAAACTAAAAAGCAGCTGGACTAACAAGCATTTGCTGAAACGTATAATACTACACTTCGATAATCGTAAAATTTAATTTAATGTACAGCAGAACAAAACATACAATTAAATAACAACGAAGGCAATAAAAAAAAATTTCTATGTGTTTTGACTTGGCAGGAATAATGGTGACGGCGGCGTTGGTCTTTTATTGACTTTTTTGACACAACTTTGACATTTGTCGAGAACGAAAATGACAACTAACCATAAAAGTCAAACGGTCACACAGACTGAAAGGTGTCGCAGGAAAGGTGCCAAATCGATCACGGTGTAGGATCAAAGGTTCGACGCATTTGTTGCATAATTTTAACTCAATGTGAGGGCGTTTTTGTTTATGTGCATTAGATGGGCTCGATTCATTATCGGCGTTGTCAAATAATAATAACAATGTCGTAAAATATTCCATTTTATGAGCTATAAACGAGAATCGTTAAATGGAAAATGGAAAATGATGTGCTTGTTTTGTAATGCGAGTTAATTCTTGCATTTTTACTGTGAATCTTGTAAAATGATTAGACGGTTACAATTGATTCTATGTAATTTTTTTTTTTGGGAATCAATTTAAAGGTAGGAATTCTTTAAATACATTTTTTCATGTTGATTTTAGCCAGCTAAACTCGAAAATCACCTTAAAAAATATAGAATGCATAGGTTTTAGCAATATGCTTTTTTTTAGAAGGTAGGTACATTATGCCGGCTATATCTTGAGTTAGAAGCGACCGATATGACTGCGACTTAGGTCAAAATAAAGATAACGAAATATCATCAAAAATGGTTCGGTTTATTTTTTAAATCGGTTAAATAGTTTAGAAGTTATGAGTAAAAACGTTTCCTATCGATTCATAACTTCAATTAACTCCATTGAACAAAAATATGAAAAAAGGGAACTTAAAGCAAAAAAAAAATGTTCAATTTTAGTAAGATTCGGTGTTGTGTGACACGTCAATATCCGCCATGCTGGATACGTTTGATATAGTCACAATTTTTACCTATGCATGTTCTCACTTTTTAATAAGCATCCGATGCATCACGATACGGCAACTCGTAATCGAAGTATCTCTACTAATTTTGATGTTTATTTGCGCTCTCAAAACTTTTATTTGACAACTTGTGTCTTGTTTGTGAACAATCCACAAAAACTTCCGAGATAAAGTGAACGATAAATACATTTCAAATTATCTATGGTTGATTGCCTTAGGTTAGGTTAGATTAGGTTAGGATGGATAATATAGTTGAACCCCATATTGTCACTAAGTCTAACATAGGCCCCTTGTGATACCATTTATTATTTCTATTTCTACCGCAGCTACTCTGAGAACCACTTTGACAGTGTCAAGAACGTCGAGATATGTTTTATCTCTTTTTATGAGATCTCAGTTAAATCATCCAGGAAGGGGCGCCCTAATAACGTCTGTCTCTTCCTGCTGTGGGCCGGGAAGTGACATAGCAAGTGCTCGACCGTCTCCTCCTCCTTGGCATTTCCACAGCTTCTGCATAAGTCCCAGGAGTTTAACCCTAGCCTTGTGGCATGTCTCCCTAATATGCAGTTGCCTGTGAGGGCTCCCACAATCGATTGCCTTTAAGTCCACGTAATTTATTTTGTAAATTTATTGTATGTGTTGGTGACGTGGGGTATTTTTTGAAAATGTCGAATATGGATGTTGCGAGTCAGTCAGTTAAAATGAGTTTGTTGTTAATATGAGTGTGTTCTGTGACACTCAGTTTTTCTCAATTTTAATTGTTTATCATGTTATCTTTCAATTTTACTTTAAAACTGAACACTGAAAGTGAAAGCAATTGCCGATACTATTGGATTTGGACAACCAAACTTCGCACTCAAGAATGGAAGCTATTGATATGGCAGTTGGTTACGGAATCACGATGGTACCTTGGCCCTTTTAAAAATATGTACGGTACTGAGTGCGCAGTACGGATGAAAAATCACACAGATCGTGTTTTGAACGTTATAGCAATTTCTGAGACACATATATATTTTCACTCAATCCGAATAAATTCACCGCCGAAGGTTTGTTGGCGTTTAAGCTGATCGATGGCAGCCAAACACATCTGGTGTATCACTTCCCAGTGCATTAGAAGAGGTTGATCACGTAAAGTTTGATCCAGCTGCCATAAAATAAAAGCTCTGCCGGAAGCTGCTAGATGATCACGAACGAAGCGTAGTCATCGCTCAAAATTCGTTCCGGCAACTATACATCAGTCATTATATGAATAATATGTTGACTTTTGCATCATTTATAACAGCAACATGCAAAAGAATTTGGTCAAAAATAATGCAGCTAATTGCAATGAATACGATCGGCAAATCCATCTGAAGTGTGCTAATGGTAATGGATATTACATCTGAGCTCGTTGCGAATTAGCCTAAATTAACTAAAACCTATTGTCAATGAGCGTCTTTGGCAACTTGTGTTATTTATTTGAAAAGTAAACAACAATACTAAATATTGCCTCGAACATGTCGACTTTCGTACCAGATAGAGTGTTTTTGGGGGAGTTGTTCTTCATTACTTTAATATGAAGAAAAGTGCGGCTGAGGGTCATCGAATCTTAGTGGAAGTTTGCGGCGAAAGTGGTTTGGTCGCTTTAAATGTGGTGATTTTGAGCTCGAAGATAAGGAGCGGCCGGGTCAACGCAAAAAGCCATGCGATTGATTCAAAAGCAAGGAAATTTCTCTATGTGGACCAATGCTAAACGCTTCAGGAGCTGTCAGAATCTTTGGGAGTGGATGAGTCGATAGTCAGCAAACGTCTAAAAGCCATGGGATTGATTCAAAAGCAAGGAAACTAGGTGCCATACGAGTTGAAGCCGCGCGACGCCGAAAGTCGATTTTTCGTTTGGGAACAGCTTTTCGAACGCCAAAAAAGAAAGGGTTTTTTGCATCGCACTGTGACTGGCGATGAAAAGTGTATCCATTTCGACAACCCCAAGCGCAAAGAGTCATGGGTTTTGCACGGACAGTCATCAACCTCCTTCGCAAAGCCGAATATTCATGGCATGAAGCTTATGCTCTGTATTTGGTGGGACTAGCGCGGCATGATTTACAGCGAGCTGCTCAAACCGAATAAAACGATCACGGGGGAACGCTACAGAACTCAACTAATGCGTTTGAGTACGAAGAAAGGCACGACAAAGTGATTTTGCAGCATGACAACACTCGGCCACATGTGGCAAAACCGTAAAAGACCTACTTGGAAACGTTGAAATGACAACTCCTACCCCAGCCGCCGTATTCTCCGGTCGTCGCTCCTTCCGACTACTACTTGTTCCGCTCGATGACACATGGCCTGTCCCAGCAGAAGTTCACTTCATATAAACAATGCAAAAAATGGGTCGATTATTGGATTGCCTCAAAAGACGAGTCGTTCTTCTGAGCTTGTATCCGAAAATTGCCAGAAAGATGGGAAAAAGTTGTGGCCAGCGATGGATTTTTGCACAATAAAACCGTAAGAAATGCTCAGACAAAAAAAAAAAAAAATGAGTTTTGAGAAAGTTATGTTCCAAAATCACAACACCCTAAAATACAACCTATTTTTGGAAAATCATAACTTTCAATAGATTTTGTTTGCATGTAATGCGGTTTTCGAGTTCAGAATACCAAAATCTACATGAAACAAGAGAAAACGTTAACTTCAATAGAACTGAAGCTTCTATTTTCATCACAAGCATATAACAAATTTAATTTTCTAGTTATAATTTCATGATAATCTCGAAAAATAAGAAAATAATGTCTATAAAAAGCACAAAATGGACGGTTGGTCTTTATGGTGACTACCTCTAATAGTGTGCAGGCAACGCCAATCAATTTTGACTTCTTTCTTTTACTGAATGACAGAAAATCAGCTGTTTTGCCATTCACTATTCGCAACACTCGCAATAGCAACACGAATTTTTCGAGTTGTTGTTTTTTGTTAGGTTCAGTTCAGTTTATGCGGCAACCCCCCACTGAAACTGCAACTGAATAAATGTACAACAGAAACTGAAAATCAGTTTCAGTTTCGTTTCAAATCTGTTGTATGCGACAACAGGCCTTTACTTTGCTTTTAATGTTTTGCATTCTAAATAACAATTGAGTATGTATTGAATTACTTGTCAATAAAATACTTTTTCATTTCATTAAAAAAGTTTATATTTGATAAAAAGCAGTATCAGCAGTAAAGTCAGCTCAGATAAATATATTTTTGTATCCACAAGTTCAAGCTAAAATAAACGAAATGAAAGATTTGCCCGCATTCGATCCGGTTAAGGAAAAGAAGCGTGAAAAATCCAAAGCTACTGCTAATATGATGCTTCTCGGCGTCATGCTTTTGTCTATAAAATTGACGTTCCTTATACTATCGACGAAATTTCCACAATAAATCAATATTGCAATAAAAACCGACAAAAAAATATAATTAAAAATATGTTCGAGTTTCAAGATGTTGTCGTTATAAAAGGGTAAGAAAAAAAAAAAGCAAAAGAGAAAAAATTGAAGCGTTGATTTTGAACTAAATCTAACATGTCTAAATTTTGCATTTCAGTTACCAATATATTTTTTACAAACATTGTCATTGCCAGTGCATCAGACTCTCACAATACCGATTCGGTTGATTGCATCTATAAATCAAATATCTCAGCTCAAAAGCTTGTTTTCTTGCGATCACTTCTAGATGTGGAAGATGGTAATAAACTCGCGTTAAGTGCCATACTTAATGATACTCAAACCCGATGTTGTTGCAGCTGAAACTGTTCCGTTGACTGCTCAATTCATATACATACACTTCCGCTTAGTTAAACGCATATGCGTCTTGTGGGCGTTAAACTCTTTAAGAACCTCGGGATGATCGTAAATTTAACAATTTGTTTGATTGCACTGTGCTTTATATTTTTACTACAATATTGTTTGCTCAAAGCTTGATGTGTTTGCTTCAGCGGCAGTTTGCTGTCAAAATTGCGTTAAGTATGTGAGACAGCGAAAAAATGCACTGCATCATAAATTACTTAAGGCCATAAATTTGTATTAAAATTATGTTTACTTAAATTTTGAACGTAGTATTTTTTATTGGATTTTGAGTGGGTGTCATAATTTTGCGTGAAGCCGGTTAGTTACATAAGATTGATGAGTGGACAGCAGTTTAAGAAATACGCAAAAGAAATGGTTACTAGATCGGTTGTGATATTATTTCTGAGTGAATGTAACTATAATCGTTAAATAGTGCTTGAAATTTTGAGTCTTTGGGTATTCAACAACTGAAAAGTTCAATGAAATCCTGAAAAGTGTAAGTCTGCCGGTACAAAAATATTGGTATTGCTTCATATCTATATATAAGCCGAATATAAAGGCTGCATTCTAAGTTCTTCGACGTGGTAATACCAGTTTTACTATATCATAAACGATTTCAGAATTGTAAAGTTGGACATTTTTATTTGTATACGTGCTCAGAATGTTTTCTAATATAAGTGTCATTTGTCTTTCTTAGTGATTTAAAAAAATCTTTTACATTGCCGATTCAAAGTAGAGCAAAAAAATTAACCAAGTTTAAGCAAATGGTTGCCTATTTCTTAAAAAAAAAAAAAAATTCTGACTGGTACACAACTAATTTTTTGCCAAAGTAAAATTGACAATGGGAGCTTTTGGGCTGATGTCAGAGTTCGCGCTAGAAGCGATACGATGCGTGAAGTGCTAATATTTCGTGCTATACGCAATGTTGCAAGATGTCAGAGTGAAAGTGATATATAGTCTTAAAAATTCGGTTATAAAATGAATATTCTCAGAAGCAACAGCAAAATCATGAAAACAACAATCGAGAACAAGAAAGCAAAAGCTAAGCCAAGTGACAGTTCAGTTTCGAAACTGCTTTCTTGCTATGTTATTGCTTTATCGCTTGAACTCGCTGTCCATCTCGCGCGCACTCTGACATATTTTGAGCGAACACATAAGATACATGGTATGTACAAGTAAACTCAACTACGGTGAATAGAGGGTTGCTGAATTCCAATCAGAGAACAGTTTTTATAGCCTTTACCCTTTTATAGGGTTAAAGAAGGCGTTGACGACCCTATAAAGTATATAAATTCTTGATCAGCTTCAAAAGTCGGGTCGATATAGGCATGTCAGTCTGTCCGTTTGTCTGTTTCTCTGATCGTCAGTTTGAGAAATTAGATATTAAAGACTATAATATATGGGAACTTCAAGTTTGGTTAGTTTAAAAAAAAAACAAAAAATGAATCGGCGAAAGACGTGTTTCATTATTTTTTGTTGTTAAAATGACGTTATAAAAAAGTTTATCGAACCTTGTATCTGAATGATCATTTGAATGTTATTGATATTCAATCTGCTTGGTTGTCATGTAGGTATATACACATTTCAAAATGAGATTTATACGTAGCATTCGCTATAAAATTCGATTTTTTGTTAGTTGTCGTCCAAAGTATTACAGTTAAGTACTTTTTATATATGTAAGCAATGGGGCTGCTTATGGGAATCTATGGTGGTCCGTTCTGGTCTAAAGTTATGTATTTTATGTGGGTATGCAGGGGAAACATAGCTACCAAATTCATTCAAAAACATCTACCCAAACTATAGGTTTTTACGTGGTATTAGTTTCCGAAAATTCATCGTAATTTTTTGAACAAAATGTGATTTCCTCATGAACAAATTCCATACGATTTGATATATATGTACATATGAAACTAAAATATACTTATTTTTGTGATAGTTTTGGTAGATAATTAATATACACTCTGGTAAAATTTCGTAGAATTTCCATAGAAAGGGAAATCAATTTGTTTGAAAGGTGAATTCTTTCCAAAATGCAACTATTAGACTAATAAAGCATATTATTATATTTAGTGGAGGTATACAGTTCCGCAGGATGGGGGGAATGTGTTCCGTCATGTGTTTCCATTCTTTGAAATTTTTCTTTTTTTTTTGTTGCTAGTTAATAAACGAATTGAAGGCCCCAAGAAAAAGTCTGGCCCCAAAAAGTCTTTCTACGCATATTCTTATGTTTTTCAGCACTTAATTTGTATCTTTAGCTTTTACAGTTTCCAAGCTCTAGACACTGGAGATGGACGGATGGAGATATGGATAGATCAACTTATCTCATCGAACAGATCTGGAGCATATATTATATATACTTTATGAAATCTTCGATGACTTATTCTCTATTTTAAAACGTTTCCAAATTCATAACAAAATTATTATACTTTTCATACTAATTGTTAGTGTGCTGAATATAAAAGCAATAATTCTAAACACTTAAGTAGAAGTTATTTGAAAAACTTTTTCGAAAATTTACAACTAACGAGGACAAAACTTCCCCGTTCCTAGCGAAGTGCGCCGCTACGGCAGCCAATAGAAACAAATTTTCATTAATGAGTCAAAATTGTTGGCGGCAACAGCGGCAGGACGAAGATTTTCAAAACGCAAACCAGTCCCTGAAGTGAGAAGTGAGAACGCAACAAACGAACGAAAGTCCTCAGCATGTAAATGAATCGATTGCGGGTGACTGAGTAGTGAGGGGTTGCCATTGTTTTTGTTGTTGTTGGTCTTGGTTAGTTATTGCAAGATTCGGGATGCAAGGGCGGGCTTGCTGACTGGCTGGCATCAGGGTGAAATGCGCAAAATATGAATTTGACAGAAAACAACAAAACAAAATCCATAATTCAGGATAAAACATAATTCCAGCAGCAGTACCAACAAAATGAAACGGAGCAGGAGCAAAAAAACATCAAGAACTGAGATGAGTTAAGAAGAAAAGTAAGCAGCAGCAGTAGCGGGGAATAATATGAATTACTGTAAATGTGTAACACACAGGATCGAGCGAGAGAGAGAGAGAGTAGCTGGAATGAGCATGAAGCAGTTAAAGTTATTTATTAAATCCCTTTACACATTTTAATAATAATTCCAGAGTGAATTGAACAACACCAAACAAAAACAAGAGAAAATTTAAATTTCAATGGAACTGAAGCTTTTGTACCCTTTAGAAGCGTTTTCATGAGTTTTTATGGAGTTCATATGCGTAATTGTTCTGATCTGGAATGTTAGGAATTTTGTGAAGATTGAAGTGAGAAGTAGCCCGATTGAATGCGTGAAATTTTAGAAAAAGTCAAGGATCCTACGACGGAAAGTTTGAAAAAATCCGGTTAGTTGCTTTTAGTTGGCCAAAATTGATGTAGATTCACGATTGACACTGTAATTGTATTGAAATTAATGGTGATTATATAGAGAAGATAAAATATTATGCAGATAAAAAAAAATATATGTTGGCGGTTTTTTTCTAAGCAACTTACCGGACTTTTGTTTTTAACCCGTATTTTAAACATGCTAATTTCAGGTTAAGCTTTGATAAGCCGCTTTTTCACTTTTTTAACGAATTCACTTTGGCAAAATCTTCCCGAAAGTAAAAAAAGGAACTGACTAGTATATCATCCGACGAAATTGCCGAAAAAAGAAACTAAAACTATTCGATCAATATCCCGACAAAACCAATATTATTCGTTCACAATTCAAAAACTTGATGGAATGAGACAATATGTCTCTGTTTCTGGCAGACATGCTTTGGGATGCATATAATTAGATTGACTGATGCTTATACTTTTTATTGCATACCTCCAGAAATAATAAGACTACAATACTTTTGTATATACCTATTAATAATATAGTCCTTCAACTTTTATACTAGATGTAGGGTATAAAAAGATCAGCAAATATATTTAAATACGCTGAAAAAACAAAAAGAAATGCCTCCATGATTCATGTATCAATGTCTATTTTTCAGGAGAGAAGTGGGAGTTAAAGTGACAGTAAAAAGTATGAGAGTAAGCGGGAAAAATAACGACGCGACTACTCTCTATTCAACTCTCCTCGTCATAAACAGGACAAACGAGCATGAATTTAATCCCTTTTGGCAGAAAAATCATAATTTCTCGCGTAGCGAAACATAAAAAAAAAAACAGACTCCACAAGAGTGAATGCCAAATGCGAAACGCAACGCAACAAAACAAAGCAGCAGCGGCAGCAGTAGAAAATAAGCAGAAGGATATGCCAGGATAACGCACAAGCGAGCAAGTGCCGGGCTGCTACTGCTTCTGCTACAGTGAAAATGACAGCACGAAAAATAATTCTAATCTCCTCATGAATATTCCTTTTACATTTTCATTTCTACAAAAAGCTGCGTATTGTAGCAAAATATATTAAGGACAACGTAAATGAATCCTGAGGAAATTATGAGTATACTACAAAATAAAAAATGAAGTAAACTTGCCGCAGTAGCTAAATAGAGGAGGCGTTTAAGACCGTTTAATACTGAACTTTCAGTATTTCATATTTTCGGAGCAGCAGTCTTGTCATATTTTTGCCCTGTCTGCTGATTTTCTGACGTGAATTTTGGGACACGAAATAGAGTCGGAGTGAAAACAAGATATAATTTTGGAATCTCGACATCGGGTATAGATTCAGCAATTCAAAATATGTGATGCTAGACTTGTATCCTATCGAAAATATTTGTGTTGAATATAGATATTATCGTCTGGCATAATTAATTATACTCTGCACATGAATAAAGGTCCATTAGGTCTCCCAGAAAGAAAGTGCACCATTTGGAGTAGTTAATATAATTCTATCCTGTTTTTTTACATAATGATTTTTTAACTGAATATTGAATTAATAATCAATATTTTAGTTCCATGATGCTGATAATTAAAAAAAAAATCCAAAATCGTCTAATGCCCTAGGCACTTGCTAACGATCTTATAGTATCAATGAAAACAAAATCCACTGGCTTGCGATCGGCGCAAGCAAACGAAGTAAACAAACCTAATATGCATGCATATATGTACGTATGTTTGGACAATGTACATATGTAGATACACATCAAAACACATGCATTAATGCTTTGGGAGCAGCCACGACACATCCACTCTCTATTTGCTCTATCTTTCACAATTGTGAGAGTGACAGTGTCACGAATAATAAACGAAGCGATGGGAGCTTCGTAATATAAAATTTGTAGTGACAATTCTTTGTATGAAATGATTTAACAACTAAAAAACATCTTGACGAGATAAAATTCATGTGACGAAAGCCTACCTACAACTCACAAAACTTCTGATATCAATTTTGTAACGAAAGATTTGTATTTTTCATTTGTATTGTTGGGATTGATTGTAATATGTATCGGAGCGTTCGTCCAGAGGGTTTAACGTAAGTATCTGCCATTTAGACTTAATCCCATGGACTACAGTCCAATCACCAAACTAATTTAAATATCCAAATTCGAAGCCACGCTGTTTGGTTGTGATTTCACTCTTTGGTGCACTGCAGCGAGGCCTATCTAAAACCTCTGCCGGTATATGGGCACAAACAACAGATTGAAAACGCAACACAACGACGAATTTCCGTGGAAACCTTGACACGACATTGGTCATTAAACCACAGCGACCACGATACGCCCGAAGGTATATTCCCATAGTTCAGGAAAAACACTAACTGTTTTCCGGGCATCTTACTTCCAGTGGATTTAAATGAATTCCAAACAATTCAACGACCTCTACATACTTTATAAAAACAACCTACCTACCTACTACTCTGCCGTCAGGCAACGCGTTCTAAATATCTCATTTTCAAATTCCGGTAATTTTCTAATCCTATCATTATTAATGAGAATTTGACTTACCTCAAATACAATATTAATCGCAACGACACCTATTTCTGTCAGATTTCTGACATCCTCATACAGCAAGCACTCGACAATTTGGACTGTCGTGAAGGCCTCTCTTATGCAAAAATGCATTGAGAGAACCATGACCAGTCAATAGGAAGCCCAGACTCAGATTAAATCCAAACTCTGGTCTGTCCACTACAAATGCTACAATATGATAGCATTCATAGGTACTTCGTCCTTTTTCACTATTGCCCGCAAGCTTATCAGCAAGATAAGACACACTCATTCAGAAAACATTTCCTATCTTTACTACTTATACAATTTCCTAAATCTATACCATGCATGTTCAGCGATAAGCATTTATTTAAAAGGTATTCGAAAGACCTTTCCAATGAGCTATCACATGTTGAAAAATATTAGGCCGGTTGTCCACAGTAGCCAATTGAAATTGAGCATCTTTGAGCCATAATCCGGTATTTTGAAAAAAGTTGTATAACAGAAGTTTATGATTATTGTGTACCAAAATCCTGTATCAACAAATTTTTTTTTTTAATTTTCAAACAAAGAGAAACTATTTCATTAATTTGTCAAAATATTTAAAAAAGTTGACCGGTTTCCTGATCGTGGGCTCGGCGCCAGGTGGTACCGAAGTTTTAATACCATTCACATGAAGTTTTAAGCTGTGAACTTAGCAGATGTAAAAAAAAATATATAGATACATAAATTTATAAAATCAAACATCCTTAACGTGGGGTGTAAGTTAGTTGGAACCTACCCTTAAAAGTGGGCTTGACATGAACTTTGATAATTATAAAAAGCGTCCTTCCACATGAAGCCACCATGTCAAATTTCAAGTTAGTTTTTCATGAAACAACAGCCCAAAATTGGGTGAACCCAAAACAGAGAAATCACATATTATTAACATATTATATTAAATTTTAAGTTGATATTTATTGTAATAAGAAAGTTTTAATAGAATAATCCCAAATTGGGCGGTTCGTTTCTCTGGGGGCTACGCCAAAAATTGGGCCTGACACTTGACATTTATGTGAAGCATCCGTTCATAGGAAGCCGCCGTGCAAGCTTCACGTTGATGTTGACTCCAATTAAAACGTTTTCCATACAAAAAATGCCATGGCAAATTTTAAGGTGATATTGACAGCAATAAAAACCATTTTCATGCAAAAAGTTGAAAGTGGCTTGGGGGGTGGTTTGTATGGTGGCTACTCTAAAAAGTGGGCGTGGCATGTCAATTTTGATACTCTATTAAACTGCAATAAAAAGAACTCTATGTGACGCGCTACAACCGAATATCTTTAAAATTGGTGCTTAAAAAATGCGAAACAACATCCAGTCGGACAAACAGACAGACAGACAGACAGACATACATGTCTATATCGACTCGTCTCGTCTAGTTGATCAAGAATATATACACTATACGTCTACGATGCATCTGTTAATGCGATGCAAACTTTCAGAAAAACAGATAATACAATTTCACGCATACATATGTGAGTGGTATAATAAGTTCGGTGTTATAGGCCCTTCACGAGCCCTACTACCGCTTGGGATGGGTATTTTCAACCCTTATAGTATTTCCGACTGGAGTGATCTGATATTATATTGTTTTTACATTTTCTGAAATGGTATGTTTCAAGGCCGTTTTAATGGTATATAACATTGGACTTACCAGTAAAAGCTTCGATATTGCCCGTATAATATAGTGCTCGAGCTGCAGCCACACTGTGGTTGGGTTTTTGTCACTTGCGTGGACTACCGTCCACAGTGTTCTATATATATTGTGTGATTAGTGATACAACAACAATTTTAGAAGTCTGAGTATGATTCAATGCCGTTTGGAGTACAAAGTTATACACATCTAACAATGGAATGATATGGAACAAATTAAAACTTTTTTAGTAAGCTGCACAATAAAAGCACTTTTGCATAGTTTAAGCACCAACATTATAAAATATAATCATTATTTATGTAAATACAACAGTTTGCAATTTAGCACACACATATTTTTGTAAACACTTTTTTCCATAATGTTATTATATACCTAAGTAGGTAGTATATAATAAAGTTTATACACAGTGTTTGTTATTCTTTAATAAAAGTATCTTATGGCTCATTGAAGTATGCACACACATATACATATGTACTTAGAAATATTATTGATCACTTTCTGATATTCAAATTTATTTGTTCACTTTTGTGTTAATTACTTCTGAGAATTCGCAACGAACTACATACTTATGTATGTATGTACAAGTAGACTCCGACACGTTTCGATGTTGACTGCAACTTCGAATGCAGTTCGGCTAAGTCGGAAATACTGATAAGCAAAGCTGGGACGTTGACGTGACGTGCCGACAGACGACCAGACGAAATATATTGAAAATCATAGCGTGTAATTAAAAAATGTGTTTGCAACGATGTTTCATAGGTTTGTTAGGAAGGTGCCGGTGCTTTTCTTTCTAAACAAAAACGATCTGCATGATTCACAACAATTTCGAAATGAATGCAATACATTAGGCGTAAATTATTGCAAAAAAAAAGTTGTCACACGAAAATTCAAATCATATACTAGCAGGTAAGTGTGTGGCATAGAAAATAGTTTGTAAAATCTAAAAACCTGTGGGTGTTGCATTTGTGTGTATGTGACTATCAGACAAAGTGGGGACGTTGATATATGAATGGCATTAAAAGCCACCATATCAAATTTCAATTTAATATTGATTGTCATAAATATTTCATGCAAAAAACCCAGATGTTGGCAGTGGGTTTTTATGTCTACCCCTAAACAAGGGCATGATGGCATGTTGCAATGTATACTTCTCTTACGGCTTTGGTAAGCTCCCATACCAACTATCAACCAGGTTTCTCAAAAATCGACAAAAAAATAATATAGTAAATTAAAAAAAAAAATAACATTCAGGAACAGACAGATGTGAACTGGTCTCATTGATCAAAAATATAAAAAGGGTGTGCTTTTAATAGGAACGATTATTAATGTGGCAATACTCAAAAAGTTTATCGGCTTTCGAAAAGCCGATTGGATATTTACATACATACTTGTTTGGCCAATTATTAAGCAAAGACTTCAATTAAAAAGAATTCAGCAATTGAGCGCTTGAACGGTTGGAAGTTGATCCATATTACCACCCCACGAATTTGTTCAGTGATGAGGCTCACTTTTGTCTCAGTGGCTTTGCTAATAAGAAAAATTACTGCATTTGGAGTGAGGAAAATCCAATGGTGATCCACACAAGCTACCGATACACCCTAAAAAATTTCGTTTGGTTTGGTGCGGTGCGGTTTATGGGTTGGATACATAAAGTTCGTGAATTTGGTCTGGAAGATCTTTGGTTTGAACAGGACGGCATACTTCTGAAGTATTATAGATTTATTAAGGGAACAGTACAAAGACAACATAATTTCCAACGGACCCATTACCTGGCCTGCAAGATCGTGTAAACTGACACCGCAGGACTACTGTCTATAGAGATAGTTGAGATCGTTGGTCTATGCGCACAAGCCAGCATGGGTTTCAGCCTTAGCAGCCAATATCGATTGAAAAAGTTCTGGAAAATTGGACCTACAGCATGTAGTTCATCAAACATTCCCGTTGCGGCCATGTGCCCGAAATCATTTTCCATCATTAATCGTTCCATTTATTGTGTGTTTGATTTCAATTTAAAGTTCTATAGCTCTTAAAAACACCGTGTATATACTTTGCTGCTTGTATGTGTTACAAACTTGTTGTTACATGATAGCTGATATTTGCATATTGAATGTTTGATATTTTCAGCACAAACCTACGCAGAACGTTTTGATGTACGAACAGTATTTGTCTTGTTTATAGCGATTGAAAAATCATGAAAATTTTCTTACAATGATTTATTATGACTTTGGATGTGGATCAGAGTGCGAGTCGATATACTTACTTCCACTTTGGCAGTGAAGCCCCATCCTTTACCATTGAGAAATGCTAGTATAATTGGTTTAATCGTGGACTTTCTTTGCTCACAGACGAAATTCGAGAAAATTGGATACATCGATAAACATTTGACCGTCTAGATGATTTGTTCGTGTTGGAACCCCATAGTTTGACAATCGCCCTAAAAAAGGCTCGTATTTCTTGGTCCAAAAAAATATTGAAGAAACACAGGTGGCTCAAAACACTTCTATGACATCGTAACAGCTAATGAATTACGAATCTATGCTATTGATACCTCAACAAAACAGCAACCGACTGTATAGTATAGGTGTTTCAAGACGAATGAAATGTAACAAAAGTTGCATGCAGACGAAGCACTTCGAAGCAAACATTGAACAGTCAACTCTGTATGGTACACAACCATTTGTTTACGAGAAGGAGAAATTAAGGAAAACTAACCGCCGAAGACGGATCTTCCTTCACCACGACAATGCGAATCACACCAAATAGTTTTTGAGCATTTAGAATATGGAATAGATGCGTCATCCGCCTTACAGTCCTCACTTGGCACTCAATTACTTCTTTTTGTTCCGACACATCAAAAATAACTTGGGAAGTCAACGTTTTTCTATGTTCGTTTTGAAGGTTCTTAGTTGAAAAATTGCTTCGAAAATTTGTTTAAACGCAGTGTATTGATCTATGTACGTGTAGCCTATTTTGGGAAACAATAAATCCATTTCCTACTGAAATCAAATTAAACTCGAAAACTAAATAAAGGTATACAAAATACAAATACAACTAAATAAACGTTAAATAAATTGGACAATTATGTATATACATATATGTATATATATATATACAATATATAGTTACATTTAATACACGGTGATATAACAAAGCCATTGAAAGCGATTTCTGCGCAATAGCAACCAAAATTTCATTATGTACGTTTAATACCCGTATAGTAAATAGGTATATATGTATATATACAGTACACAGAGAGCTATAACGAATAACGTGTACATAAAACAATCTCGTTATGTCGACATTATCCTGAAGAATTTTGGTTCGTTCTCGTCACTTGCAGCGCCATAAATCACTCACTTCGGCTGGCATTTCCTTCCATAGCCAAAAGGGGCGCTGCTGTCGGTTCGTTTGTTGGTGTAGCTGCGCGTGTCCTAGCGTTTAACGTCTGTGTGCATTTGTATAGGTGCCCAGTCCTTTTTAGCTCGCTTTCTCACTTGCACAATAGCTGCCTATCTCACTCTCACACTATTTCGCTATTGTTTCAGGCTTTTGTTTAGGGATTTTTTGCGCATTCACCCCGGAGTGACATTTCAGGGTGACAGACAAGACGTGTCCTTCGTCCTTTTTTTTAAAAAGCAGCACAAACAATGAGAACTTTGTTGAGCAAAGCGAGAAAATATATATATATTTTTATATATATATATATATATATTATATATATATATATATATATATATATATATATATATATATATATATATATATATATATATATATATATATATATATATATATATATATATATATATATATATATATATATATATATATATATATATATATGCGGTAAAGTTTATCGTTTTAATGTTGATACAAGCTAACATTGCGTAACGCTCGGGGGACTTAAACGGAGGGCAACTGCAAACTGGGGGCTATGAAAACAGAGCTGACGTTGGTCGGCGATATGAGTGCGCAACTGACAAGGATAATGCGATGTTAAGTAAATATTTTTAAATCTTGTGAAACAGCACAAGTACAAAATATGTCCGAAAATGCAAAATAAAAATGAAGTAAATAAATAAATAAAAGAAAACTTGAAGTTTAGAGTTCAGTAGAAGCATTAGGAAAGTGGAAAATTTTGTAAATGAAAACAATTAGACCAAGGTAACCATATACATGCATAGTCACAAAAAAGTGAAAAGCAACAGAAAAGCTAAATAAACCTAAAACAAAAGGCTACAAAACTCGACAATGAACTTTGATGAAACCTATTGAAATCTATGTAAAATGTAGTTTGTTTTATTCAAATTGTCTCTCTATACCCCTATCCATGACAAAAACTTTCTTATCGATTTATAATTTCAATTAACTGCATTCAATAATAATATATTGTATATACCTATATAGGTTTTGTATAAGATAAAAATTCAAAACCAGCAAAAATGTCCAAACTAAGTACAATTTTCGAAATATAATAACTTTGGAACCGATCCATAGATTTTTTTTTATTTATCTCATTTTCTTCGTACAAAATTCTTATACTTTACGTAAAAAATACAAAACTGGTCAGAATTTAACGTATCCACTTTTTTAGTAATTTTTTGCCTACAGTTTTAATACAAAACGGAGAACTTTGAAATATTACAGCTCAAAACTTTCAAACTATTCGATAGATTTGAGAAGGTATTTCACTATCTTTAATTTATTATGAGTTGGTATATTGTGCATTCTTTGTGACCCTATAGGTCCTTGATTTGTGTTAGGAATTGAACGAGATTTTTATGGGGACTGCTTCCGTAATCGCTCTTTTCTATTCTTTACCTAAAACAGACAGCCTAATTGCTGGGCACGTGGCTATTACGTGCTACATAGCTTCTTCTTCCACGCAGCAGTATCTGCATTGATCAATGGGTGCTAAGCCCATTTTGTGTAAGTGATTATTTGGCTAAAATATACCCACACGGGATTCTTAGGTCAGGCTACTGCTTCTTCATATTTGGTTTTGTTAAAATTTACGATTTTTTGTTTGTGTTTTTGTAGACCCTCATGGTCCTAGCGTTGAACGAGGACAAGACGAAGTACTTGGTTTTCACTTGCAGACCATCAGAGCGTCTTGGATAGTGATGCACAAAAGTACATGAACATGGTCTGGAAGGTCTTTGGTTTCAACAGAATGACATACCCTACTACTGGAGCAACCATCGACTATTGAGGGAAGAATTTGATGACAATATAATCTCCAGAAACGGATCTATTATCTGGCTCGCAAGAGACTATAGTTTGAATGTTATTTGAAATCCTTTCCGATTTCTACCCTGAAAACTAATATCGAGCGCATTATTTTTGATTGAAAAACTGGATGGAAAACTGGTTATTCGGGTTGCAGCTTATCAGGCCCGAGGCGGCCATGTGCCCGGAATCATTTCCCATCATTAATGTCATAAAATTAACTACCGAACAAAAACACAAAAAAAAAGTTTTATACCTCTTAAAAAAACATACTGTGTACAGAGACGATACCAAATTTAAACTAAATTATAAAGAATGAATAAATAAGGTTTATCTTGAAAAACGTTAAGGGATTTATAGCCGTGTTATGGCGTTTGTGGGCGTTGCACAATTTTTCCTAAGTTGACTTGCCTGATAGTTTGCAGGATCTACCTTTCATAGTCTTTGAGACATCGTTGTTCAAATATACGTAGGATGGACAGACGGACATAGCTATGTCGATTTCGACTTTTAAATCTAATAAAGATGATTTCATTAAGCTTGTCTGAACTATAAAATTGTATAAAATGAGTAGTGTGTGACGGAAACATTGAGGATTAAAATACATGACATACCATTATGTTTTGATATGATTTCATTAAAATTGCCTGCGCTGCTTTGTTTGCAGGATTTGATTGGAAAGATGCAA
Source organism: Leucophenga montana (assembly GCA_035044765.1). NCBI lineage: Eukaryota > Metazoa > Arthropoda > Insecta > Diptera > Drosophilidae > Leucophenga > Leucophenga montana. The sequence continues at coordinate 555,605 of JAWNNQ010001706.1, forward strand.
TTTTGTCTAACTCTGTTGCATAAATCGGTGTGTATTTTACCAATACTAAATGATATTGTTCTTCAGTTGAGTCAATTATTATTGGTTTGTTGCCATAAACCAGGGACTTAATGTTGCTCTAGGGAAAAAGTCTAAGGGCGTCAAATCCCACGAGATTAGCGGCTATTGTACATTGCCTCTTCTGGAAATAACGTATTCTGGAAACTTTTCTTCGAACAACTATATAATGTGTAACATCCGATTTATGGCACATTGTGTCATCTTGTTGGAACCTAACGTATTCCAGGTCCATGTCATCAAATTGAGGCTAAAAAAAGTCAATCAATGACTACGTCTGATCAAAATCTACACAAAGCAGTAAGTTTCTCCGGACGAAATGGAGACTCTTGGATGCGGTCTCTCCCAAATGCGGTAATTTGGTTTGTACAAGAAACCATTCAACCAAAAATGTGCTACATTTACAATCATTCTTTCGCCAAAATACGAATTCGTTGCCAACTTCTCCAGAGCACAATCAGCGAACATAAATGTAAAAATTGTAAAAAGGGGACTATGACAAAACACAAAAGTCGAATAGTGACTGCGTTGTCAGAGCAATAAGCTAACAAAGTTCGGACATAGCTATTGAATAACCCTTTATATACTTTATTAGGTTTACCACGCTTCATTTTGCCATACATTGGCACAAACTTAGAATACCCTTATGGAGTGCCAAGAATATACAAAATTAAACGTTACTATACGCTAAAAACAACAACAAGCAACTAGTATTTAAATAAATAAATACCCTACATTTGAAATTCACACTCCCTCTCTAGCTCACTTATTTCTTTTTTTTTTCCGGCATGCAATTAATAGCAAACAAGGACAACGATTTTTCTTTGTTAACTGTTTTTCTGCCAGTTTCTGATTCTGTTTATTGTACTTTCACTCAGTCATTCATTCCCAGAGTTGCCTTTGCTGTTTGTGGCTGTTTTATCCTTGCGCGAAATAAAATATCACAAACACTGCCTCAGCAATAAATAATGAGAATTTATGCAGCCCACACTCGTTTATTTTAGCTTATTCTTTCATTTGCGCCTTAGCCAATATCCTTGCCACAGCCATCGTGCCATATTCTGTTCACTCTGTATTTAATTGTCGGAATTTTCGCTACACAAATTACCATTCAATCATTTTGTAATTACCTCAACACAACACTTGAAACTGGGCTAGTAACTATCCTGCATGAAAAATAAATACGTTCTCACAATTCTGCATTTAATCATGTTTTATTCACACGCAATTTTAATTCCAACAATCTATTTTCATATGCTTTTAATATACTGTGTTGGAATTGTGCGGATTTCGTTATATCCTTGGGTATTATTTTCTAAATTTAAGTAATTTGTTTAGTTTGAGCATTTTGAAACATGCCCGAATGCAAGATAAAAAATGCAGTGCTTAAAAATATTATTACAGTTTAGTTTCACAATAAAAAATTTTGAAGTTTTGAATAAAGCAAAGAAAGGCGCTGCATCGAGTATGCAACATTACTTCATATATCCTTTGATGAGTATAGTTTATGGTCGTTATTGAAACCATAAATTTGTGTAATGTCTATATTTCATAGGCGTTACTCGCAAAATAGGTAAGGTAGATATAGTTTCATTTCATATACTCTGCTTAAAGAGGCAATAGGAGAACCTCTAATAATAAACTTCTTTATTATTTCTAAAGAAGTTTGGTAGCTTTACATCATAGAGACCCTTAGACTGAGGCTCTTTCTTGTTTGGCATAATTTTGATTCTTATTTAATTATTCTTCCGGAAGAATCACTATTGGCTAGGTTACATGACGAATCATGGATCTATGCATAGCCCTAAACAAAACGGCTATCGACGGTATGTGTGTACCAAGAGGAGCCAAACACAACAAAAGTTGTTCATGGACGAAGCAATTCGAATGAAATGTAATTTGGAAAAACTGTTCATGTTGCAACTGTTCCATTAGAACAACAAATGACTCTCAATTCTAAATGGTACACAACCATTTGTTTGTCAAAAGTTTTCGGACAATTTGAGGAAATCAAACCATCGAAGACGAATACAATGCAAACTCTCACATATCGGCTCACACAAGAGAGTTTTTGAGCACTCGAAACATCGGATTGATAAATCGTCCGTCGTACAGCTCTAACTGGGTACCCAATGACTTCTTTTTGTTCCCGCACATCAAAAACAAATGGCTAGGTAAATTTTTTTCGACGCCTGAATAAGCTGTCGAAATCTTTAAACATCTCGTTCTTTTGAGTGGCAACAACGCTTCAAAAATTTGTACAAACTCTTGCAAAAGTGTACTGATCTCCATGGAGAATATTTTGAAACAATAAAGCAATTTTGAACGATAAATTAAGTTTTTTTTTTACTATTAGGCGCACAATATAAAAGACAACTTTCGTACTATATAGGAGTATCTATAGCATTACAAACCTTCTCTACACACGAATTGTGTCTTCAGAACAGGAAAATATACAATTGCCTTAGAACTTGTGAGATGCATTTTCAGGTATAAAGAAAATATGGAGAATCTTATGACATTCTGAAGTTCTACTTTAATATGTACAATGTGTATGAGTGCAGGGTATACCCGTAACTATTTAAAGTACTACAAAGTAGTGAGCGAATGGTGTAAACTTTACACTGGCTAACTAAGCTTTTCAGCAATTCAAAAACGAGTCCTCCTCCCTCAGCGGTTATAAGTTATAAGAAGTGGGTGAGTTGATATACTATGTATGTATATGGAAACTTCGAGATTCACCATTCGGCAGTTTTTCTTGTTTATTTCTTTTTCTACTTTCAGCCATTTTGCGCTCGAGAAATGTTTGCACAAAAAGCGTGAAATCTGTACAATTTGTGTTATTGTATCTTTGTGCGCCAGTAGTACGTGCGTATAACTCTTAATGGCGCTTGATGCCGGTTTGGGTGTACTATTCTATCTAATGCTGGCGCCTTTTTGAATGACCGAAAGTCAGACGGTTGTTCGGCCAAGCATTTTTCGATTCAATTTCAAGCCAAGGGGGATGATTGCCTTTTGCCGAAACATGTCAGAATTGATTGATTGAATTGCCACTTTATGAAATTTGTGAGTCTTCTGAGATGTGCGTCGACGTTGTCTTCGCATTTGCGTTGCTTGGGTGGTTTGGGTGGGTGTTGGAGTATGAGAATTCAACGTGTAAATTTGTGGATTTCTTGTTTGGTTATTTTTCTTCTTTTTTGCGCTCAGTTCGCTCAGTCTTTGTGTGCAGGGCGTTTGAGCGTATAAAATATACGATATTATGTTCAATGCTTGGGCCATTAAAATTGATAGATTTATGACAAAAACGTCGTAATCCTGTAAAGCTTTCCACCACTCACTGTCCTTGCTTTCCATCAGGGTGGATTCTAATATTATTTAGTTTGTGCAAATGGCAGTCTCAATATAATTATAATAATTTTATTGTCTTGTCTATAAATATGATATTTTGTCTAACTTCAAGTCGGGATGGAGTGTTTAAATTATGGATATGTATTGAATAAAATACAAATTTTTTTTTATTGTAAAACAGCGTTGTGGGGCTAACTAAATATCCAGTGAAAAGAGGTCATACTAAAACTTTTGTGAAAATTCGAAATTTTAGTAAGAAATGGGGGACTATCCCTAAAAGTGAAGCTTTAGTACAGTTAAAGCTTCTATATCGAATTTTAACTTGATATTGATTGTTATAAATATGGTTTTTATACAAAAACCGAAAGAAAAAACTAGGAACATAAAATATATGATGTATGGAACTAGTTTTGATTCATACAGATAAGCAAAAGACGGACGAACATTACTACTTCGATTTATCTAGTCTAGTTAATCAATAATGTATATACTCATATATATATATATATATATATATTCTTTATGGGATCTCCGATACTTTCTTTATTGCATTACAAGCTCTATTACAAAATAGGTACTATTTACACTACGTGTGAAGAGTGTAAACATTTAAAGTTGGCTTCTTCAATAAATTTGACAACAAAATTTTCGGAATAAAAACTCATAATTGGGTATTAGTAAGGGTGGGCAATTCCTACATCAACGCGTTACAAACTTTCTGAAAAATATACTGGGTGTTTTTACCACTCATAAGTGGGTCGCTCCAAAACTAGCTGTTTAAAGAATTCAACAGGCGTCTTCGGGCGTCGAAAAACGTTGACCTTGCAATTTTTTTTTTTTGAAGTGGGGCAAGAAAAGGAAGTCATAGAGTGCTTAAAAACTCTCTTGTGTAAACCGATATAACCGGTAAGATAATGATGATTTTCAATTGATTGCCCGGCCAGGCTCAGAATTGAGCAGATGAATAGACCCTTTATTACATCTGATGAAACACCTCGTCTAAGGATATTCTTCGTTTCATTCAAGAGACGAAGAAGATTCTAAATAAATTAACTTAACCATAACCGGGCTATGGTACAAAAGACATCATTTTCTGTCGCAGTGTCCGTTTCCGTTATGATGGCCCTCAGACGTTCTAGCACTGACACTGAGTCTCAGTTAGCGTTACAGGCTGTTCGAGCCGGATTCGCAGTGACCACTTGCTTGTCATGCGGCTCTAATAAAATGTATAATAATAATAGCAGTAAGTAGACAAGTGTAACATCAGAACGCAATATTGGTAGGATCTCTATAAAAAGAAAGAAAAATCTTAACTTCAGTGTTTGATTTTCTTTGTTTTTCTCATGATAGCATTGTAACGTTCTACAAATCATTCTTAAAGTCTTGCTCAGGAAAGATGGATGGTAATTTATATAATTCTGAGTACAAGATCTTTTTCTTTTCTAGACTTTTTTAGATTTTGGTTTGCAGAACTGAAAAATAGACTCCAAATACTTTTGAATGGATTCGTTTTGGCGGAGTGAATTTTGTAGAAGGTAACACCATTATTTTAGCTATTTTTTTTTTTTATGTACGCGTATTTCACTATCTTTATTTTGACATTAGTCGCAATTAGAATGGTCAATTCTATCTTGCGATATAGCTAAAATAGTGGAGTTATCTTCTAAATTTCATATTATTGCATTTTACAACCATATTGAAGTACTTATATGCTTTGTAGGTGGTAAAAATATTACAACTTACAAATTATGTTTACCCACTTGATATTACGTACGTCACTATTTTTATTTATACATTAGTTATTGGTTGATTCTATCTTGAGATATAGCAAAAATTATGAACATACCGTCTAAAAAAAACTTCAAAAATTCATTCCGAGAGAACGTTGCTGTAAAATCATAAATCTAAAAAGGTGAATGGACCAAATGAAAAAAATAGTATGTTTCTAAAGTTGCAATTTGTAAATTATTCAACGAACAAAATGTATGAAATAATGAAATTAATTATTCAAATTCGAAATAAAGAGAAAAAACTATGTTTGTACTGAGCAAAAATACTGTTGGGCGGGGAGGGGGTAACTTCTCTAGTTCCTCCCCCCAGGAGCCGTCAATGGTTCTATTGATACGCAAATTGATAGTACGGTCATGACCCAAAATTCTGTGTTTTATGATTATATGGCGTCGTTTAGTGCGTATTTTCGATATTAGATTTTACCAACGTATTTCAGATTTTGTGTATTTTGAACCTGAGATTGTAATTGTATAATTTCCGAGTTGTACGCTAGCGAGTGAACTCAGTTTTTTCAGTTCTCTGTCTACATTAACATTCAAAATATTAATTAATTAAGATTATTCATTTCGCAACGCCCAGTGTTAGATTTAAATCAATTAAATGCATAAGTAACATATTGTAGTAATGAACAAATAACATAAAAAATACATAATTATTATAATTAATTTTGAAAAAGCTTTAAATTACGTATTTTAAATAAAATAAAATTTGAAATTACTTTTTCCCGCTTTAAATATTAACAGTCGATACCGAACAGCTGTTCGATTGCCGTTGCCGCTCAAATGGGAAAAACAACAAAAACTGACACACACACGCACTCATACGCAAATCAACAAGCAAACTCTCTACCTCTCACACTTTTAATTTCCTTCACGCGCGCTCTCTCTCTCATAAGCGTAAATATTTTTCGAATATAACTTCGAAACAGCTGTTTGCAGCGGACGCTACTTTGCAAATTTAATATAAATAATTTTATGCGTTTTAAATATTTAAATAACACCGTATTTATATGCTGCGCACTTTTAAATATATTAAATTAACTAATTAAACTAACAATTGCACAATTTGAAAACACATTTTTTGTAAAATAAGTTTATACTTGTTGCACTTACTGCGTCAGGCACGCTTCACTGCAATTGTAGCACGTTTTTTATATTGTTCTAATACGTTTGAACATACGTTTTATATGTAAAACAATTGATAATTAGCGTATTTAACACATGCTGTTTAATATTAGTAAATTGAAATATAAAAACGCTTAATAATTCTATATATTTTCACAGCACACTTTTATCTACGACCGCAAGAGAACACAAAACAAATTGAACTGCTCTCTCGCTTGTTCGAATGCCGCCGCTGCTGTTAGTGTACACGCTCTCTGTAAATGACTCACAGTTAATCTGTTTGGTAACAGAAATATAATAAAATGAACAGTTTGAATGTTAACAGAGACCAAGTATGTATGTGGGTAAGAGTGAGTGCGCAAATTTTTAACAGTTTTTATTTTAAAATTTTTAAATTCCAAACGAAAATATTTAAAAAAAAAACGAATTTTTTATTTTATTTTAAAACTTATACTACTTGTATATATAAAAAATTTGCATAAAGCCAAAGTTATCGAAACGTTGAGTAAAACTATTGGAATTATAGTGCAGTCGTTATAAGCAAAATTAAATGCAAACCCAGAAAAAATTTAGAACTCTATTTTTTTGCACAAAAAGTTAGAGGAGCTATCATATATCAAATTAAATCAAATTGTTTATATATAAATTTGCATAATTTCACTTATATCTCATTAATTATTGATGATATAATGGATTCGCAATCTAGAACCTCGGTATTTCAAAATTAAGTAACTCTGGCATTTTTTAGTCGATTTGGATAAATGAGCCAGATTTAATTTATGATATTCTTTTTCATATATGTCATAACAGTTTTTGAATACAATGTCTATTAAATTAACGCCTCCATTACGATACGCAAAAAGCTGCACATTTTCAGTATTTCTGCATATCTTAGGCCAGTATTTCAGACGTTAGAGCAGCTATTTCGGCTCGTTTGTTAGCTTTGAGTTCGTCAATGGTCTTCGGCTTGCTGGCATGAACTCTGCTCTTTAAATAAGCCCACAGAAAAAAAGTCTGGTGGAGTTAACTATTTAAATAACACCACAGAAAAAAGTCTTGTGGAGTTAAATCCAGAGAATTTGGAGGCCAGTATAAATCACAATTTTTCGACACAAAGTTTATCAAACCTTTTTCACGTTTTTTGCAGACACACAAAGTGAGTCCTTAGATCGGAGTCGATAAGACACATTTGGTTTATCGGCATTAATCTCTCTTACCGCATCAACAACCTCACGGACGCGAATGTAACGCTGGCGGGTTTTTACAGATCCGTACTCAAAGAAATTCTTCGCCAAACTACGAATTATGTTGCCTGTAGGCGCCAAATTTGAACGATTGTTTTCACTGTAGCGGTACAATATCAGCGAGTTTTTTTTTTTGTGTGTATTCACTCATAGAATGATGTTCGGGCTCACTTGTTAAAATTAGCTAAAAAATGGCAAAGGTTTTCAATGTTGACATACCAAAGGTCTTGTTGGCGCAGAAATTGGCCGAGAAATTTACTAAAAATTTTCCGAGAAAATACGCACAAAATAAAGCTTTAAAAATAAATTTTTATAAATTTTGTTCTATAATTCTATATATTTCCTGCAATTTTTCACCAAATGTGAAGTCTAAAAAGCAGATTGAATGCCTTCATTACTTCTTCACACAAAGAGTCTAAAACTCTTATTTTTTTGTGAATTTCGTCGATATCTCCAATTTTGGTTCACCAAATGTAAAAAACTTAGTATCAGATTAAAGAAAATCTTAAGAGCTTTATTTTCTATCTTTACACAAAACATCTCAAAATTACCTGAGTTGTAATATGATTTTTTTTGAAAATTTTATAGTGATTATAAATTTTGCAGTATTTTGTCGATATCTCAGTCAATTTTTGATCAAATTTAAAGGGTTCAAACTCATTCCAATCCACTCGTTGACACCAAAGGGGTTTCACTCCAATCCACTCGTTGATAGCATAGTCCCATTCCAAACTACTTGTTGACAGCAAATGGGTCAATCCCATTCCAATCTACTCCAATCTACCACTTCATCGTCAAAGTAGCCTGTGAAACGCACTGCTGGTAGATTGATAAGCGATCGGTCCCTGCCAGTGATGTGCTACCCCGGGGTCACTACTCAGACATACGTACAAAAATCCGTGCCGTCCGCACCGATATCAAATGGGACAGCGATTGCAAAAATTTAAACTAATTTTGAAATTAGTTTAGGGTGTCAATAAAATCTGCATGAGATAGCACCGGATAGCACCATTTGTGCCACCCACACCAACGAATGAATTAACACCAATCAAGCGATTATAACCATGTGGATCTCATTCAAATTAGTGTCACAATTTGACTTGAGAAAGTCTCAGCAAACCACAGTGGGAGTTTCTCAAATAGTCGTATTTGTTAATCATTAAGGAATATTCCGCGTAGAAAGAACGACTCGTCTTTAGAGGTGATCCAAGAATCTACCCATTTTTCGGTATCTTTGAATGAAGTAAACTGCTGATTTGATAGGCTATGAGTTATCGACTGGGAAAAGTGATAATGAGAAGGAGAAATGTTTGTAGAATACGGAGAGTGGACTAGGAATTTAAACGTTTTCAAGATTACTATAATTATTTCTATTCGTTTTAAATCACTAAAAAAATACATCTCCATTGCAAAAATATTCTTTTTCTAGGCTTAGGACAAAATTCAAGCATCTCAATGCTATCTTTTTCTTTACTTTGTCGAATAAAAAAAAAAAAAACGACAAATTCTGAATGCTTCTTTTTGTTTTATTGCGCTTTTCTTTCACTAAACTCTTTTATACTATTCATAGTATATTCCAGTGTTCTCCTTGATCCATTGCAAATGCCCGGTGACACGTGTAAAACCAGCGGGGTTACCTTTTTGACAGCCACCCACAGCACCGAATGAAGTAACACCAATCAAGCGATTGTAACCATTGAGTACAAGAGGACCACCCGAATCGCCACCACAAGTAGACTTACCTTCCGGAGTGGCAACACAAACTATATTATAAGGCAGAGAACCATAAGTACGCTCACATTCGGAATTCTCAATGATACGCAAATCGACGCATTGCAATTGATCAGCTAGACCACTACCATCGTAGTAACCACCCCAGCCACAGGCTTTGGCCCACCAGTTAGCAAAGCTATTTCCATGATCATTATAAGTGGGCAATTCGATTTTGTTAACTCTATCCGTGAATTCTACATAGGGTGTTCTAATTAGCGAAATATCATTGCCATTGATGTCAGGCCAATATTTATCCTGTATAAAATTCGATTTGTCGACATGATGTACGTATAAAGGTTGATCGCGACCAACTCCACCGTAGCGTATATCAACAGAATCGGCACTGAAAAAATATTGAAGAGTTTTAATGTGAGTTCATTAAATATAAATAATGGTAATTGTATGAGAAATTTACCCGTTAGTACAGTGTGCTGCTGTTAGAACCCAGTTATGTCCAATTACCGAACCACCACCGATCCAAGCTCCATTCGAATCAAAAAAGATTAGACTAACAATGTAAGGTACTTGACCGTCATGTTGCGTATTGCCGTTGGTTATGCGAATTTGAGGACGCAGTCCTGTAACAGTTATATCATTTGAATCATCCACAGCAGCACTGTAACAAGACGTAGCCAGCACAAAGATTATTGAAGTATACAGCTTCATAATGCATGAAGTTGTGATGTATAAAATCGAATCGGGTGTTCGTTTATATAGTTTCCAAGCTTAGGAAAACAATATTTACTTAAAAGTCATTTATAATAGTTCGGAATAATTAGCAAATTTTGTTTGATTACAGTTGATTGTCTACGACATTTATATTTATATATTGAACTGTAATATTACATTAAATAATTGAACAAGTGTTTATATAATTGAAATACGTATGACAATCGGTTTAGTTTGCAAATTTATTTGCAACGAATTTTAGTTTAGGGTAGTATTAAATCTTCTTAAAAAATTCAGGCACTTATTTGTTTTTCCAAGCTAAGAAAAAGAATTTTGTGCACAAAAATGTTTAAAAATTTAATGTTGTTGCAGTAAAGGAGTTCGTTATAATGGATATAATGGATGTCTCGATATAATGGATGTTGTAATTGTCTCCTAAAATAGTAATTTGTTTAATTAAGAAGAAATCGGTGTAATTTTTTCCCAAATTTTTCAATGAATTTTGAGAATTTGGTGCCAAGTTGAAAAAAGAACAAAAACAACCAACAAGGAAACAAAATGTTGCATCAACAAAATATGAGGATTTTCTCCGTTATGCTTATGCTTTGACTTTTTTGACTTTTTTGACTTTTAATTCTGTTTTTGCCTTAACTTATGCATGTCCGAGTTTATTGAGTTTTTGTACGAAATTTAGAATAGAGCTTTAACATTTGCGCTACATACTGTTTACACTGTTGATACATTTACATTTGATTTGACTTTTAATTTCTCGGTTAATTAGTCATTGCGTAAAGATACCTCGTTTGGCAAAATAAATCAAGCCATTTAGGCTCCAGTGCGTGCCAAAGAACTGCACATTAGCAGACGTTATATAAAAATATTATACACCATGTCACTCCCGCAATCAAAACGCATCTTACGTTGCTTTATATGTCCAAATCACTTCCGTGAATTTTCGGCCGCAGTGATAAAAGAATGTATACCTACACAATGAATATTGCAAAAAATATCGTAGACACAATCACATGTTGCACGGTCCACGATGACAAAGTATCCTGGGTTAGGTGAAAGTATTTTGATTCTGTTCAACTCAGGCTCAACCACACATTGGAAGCATTTATATCAATATATTAATATGGCTAGTACTTTTTTATTACAGCAGCAAAGCACAGCATACAACCGATTTTGACAAAAAAAAAAATTACCATTTGAAAAGTATACATATCCTGATGTGCACAATCTACATTTTATCACAACCGTTTAACGAAAAACTCTCAGACCCTTCTAACTACTTTATACAATAATAGAAGGCTATATCATGCGAACAGCCAGTTACCAGTTGGTAAAACTCTGTGAGCATGTGGATTGTAGTTGTTATTGTGATATAGCAATACAATAACAGACGCTTAGTCGCTTAGCAGTAATATAGAATATTATCCCTAGTTTGCCTTTGATTGTGTCGACCGCTGTCTATACAAACTAGTACAGATAAACTTGTTCATGAGTACCAGGAGAGCAATCCCTTCAATCCTTCAACTTGGTGCGTCATCGTGCAAAATCGCATCGCCTAAAATAGTACCCCCCAGTATGCAAGTTTAAGCAATATAAATAACACTTAAAAAATAATAAACCCATGTTTGTTGCTTTTTTATACGAATGGCTAACCGTTCTTTCCTAATGAAGAGCTAACTTCTTAGTTCTAACAAATGACTAATCTCTTTTTTTAGCGAGTATCTAACGAAAGGTTGTACCGCTCGGTGTCCATGTTACATTCGTTAGGCAAAGCCATGGACGGTGGTTGGGCCGAGAGTTGGAACTCACTACTGGCGATGGGCGAAATCTCTAGAGCAGCTGAGCAACTGAGTTGTTGAAAGAGGCATATCAAATTGTTGAAATATGTACAACTTCAAATTTGTAAGACTTCGGAAACCTGTGAAACTCTAGATCAAGCGATAATGATAATTTTTCGTGTCCAAATGAATTAGCGAATTCTTTTTTATTTATATGAACTAAAGTTCATATTGTAAAAAGAGCCAACTGTATAGTTCACGAACTAATAAAATTGCCAACCTTCATTTAATTTTTTTTTGTTAAATTTGGGTGCTTATAAAGAACATCTACATGAGCCGTTTAAACCTATCGGAATGATACATTCTAAAATGTTAATTTTCGAGATAATGAGGTACTAAATGAAAAAAAATTGTATAAACTTGTTGCAGATTATCAAATTTTGAGCGCATATAAGGAACCACTAGATATCTCTAGATTTCATAAATCAAGGTTCAAGGTCTCTTTGTATACTTTTTATATAACCGTGCGTAAATATGTCTGCAGTGAACTTAAACATTATCCTTACAAGGAGTTATAAGCTATAGTAACCAAAGATAAAAAAATTCCTAATAAAATTTTCAAAGATGGACAGCGTGTTTATAAAGGGAGCTAGAGAGCACAATAATAAATAAATAATAAAGTATTAAAATACATTTTGTTCAAATCGATAAAACTGCATTCCTTTGCTGTCATCCTTGCGATTTGTAGCGATTGGCACAAAGCGTAATAATATTTTGAACTTCTTGCGATAAATTATATGTATCGTATAATTTTTAGATTTATGAACATAATAATTATAAATTTTCTAATTGATTTATTGACGATGCCGATAAACACCTTCCATGCTCTTAATTTATGCCAATAGCTTAAATTCTTTCTTGATTCAGCAAAAAATAAAAAAATTGAAAAAAAAAAAAAACTCCAAAGCAATCAGCAACATTCTGAATTTGAGCAGATGAAGAACTGCAAGCGAAGCTTCAACATCAAAACGCAGACGGAGATGAAGTTGAGCGCATTTTATACGCGCTATGATGTACGACGAATGTCCTGCTGCAAAAGCGTTCATTATAAAGGAGTCAAGTGTGCAACCGCAGGCAGTCAGTAACAGGCCACAACTCAAGCCGAGACTCAAATTAATTATTAATCAACAAAACGCAATGCAATGTATGTAGTATCTTAGTATAAGAGCAGACCCTGGTTTGATATACGCAGATAGGCGGACACAGACCGGTCCGTTGGAAGATCGAAGCAGGCAGGCAGGCAGGCAGGCAGGCAGGCAGGCGTGCCACCACCAACCACCACAACAGTGAGTGAGTCGAGTGAGTGATTTATGCAGGTGAGAAGCGAGAAGCTTATAAGAAGCTTACAAACGAACGAATCGCATTGGATCTCCCATCGAAATGGTACGAAGTTTTCAAATGACTCAAAACTGTGACGAACGTATGCAATCTACAAGATGGACGACGACGACAACAACAGCGCGAGAACAGCAACGACCGACAAAGATATTGCAGAAGATTCTGTACTCCACACCAGGGAATAGCCATCAGTAGCTGAAGGCAAAAAAGAAATAATGAAACGAATATGTTGAATTTTTAATGTCCTACGCTAAATTGTTTTCATTAGTTGGATGAACATGAACTACTTGAGTATTTTTTTGAATATACTCGTATATATACGTAGTACTGGTTTTGAATGGATTCATATTGAAAATTTGATTCATAGGTCAGTTTTGAATCGATTCGATTGTAAACAAAACCAGTTATTTTCGTTTACAAACGGCTCATAACTGGTTCGGTTCACAACCGATTCAGTGCAAAACTGATTCAGTTCATAACCGGTTTGTCTGATATATTGTATTTGCAAAGTTTCGCTAAATTGGTTGTGCCCTTTAAAATTCTTTATTTTCAATCATTTATTTTCTAAAATTCTACCATTTTCTAATCAAACTTGCAAGATAGACTTTTGTGAGCTTTTGTCAGTCACTATCTTCACCTGGGTTCACTTTTACTAAGTTGATTTGTTAATGCTTTCTTGAAACTTTTATAGGTGCGAGCGAGATGGATGTTTACAAAAATGATTACAGAAATATTATTCTAAGTATTGCCCATCGCTAGCCACTACTTTATCCATTATTCTGGCAGCATCCGGGTTCTACTACGGAAAAACGACTCGTCTTTAGAGACAATCCAAGAAACCACCAAATTTTTGCAATCTTCATAAGAAGTGAAGCGTTCCTCAGACAGACCATGGGACACCGATAGGTAAATGGAGATGGATAGATGAGATGGAGCGATGTCTGTGGAATACGGATGGTCGAGTAGAATCTCCCATTTGGCCATTTCGATGTAGGATTTGATCATTAGCATCTGAATCGAATTAAGGGGTTGCGCATTGGGTCTCAAAAGGATTTGCGTAGTAAGACCTTAAGAATAAAAATATAAAACTAAGTGATTTAAATTAATTTTACATTGGAGCAGGATAATATTTTAAAATAAATATTATTAATTATGATATAAAAGGCTTGCATTGGAGCAAGGATATCACCTTAGAATAAATGATATCAATTTGAAATTAAGGACTTACTTGCACTGGAACAAGTATAATTTAAATTGCATGTTATCATATTGAGTATTCGGAACTTGAACTGGCACACGGACACTAATAAGAAAAGTAATGGTAGCTTGAAAGGATTGGAATATTTGGGAGGAATACGGCTCGTACTGTCACGAGAGGATTTAGTGTCAAGTGAAGATTAGAGCACACAAATAGCATCAGTGCGGGTTACTTGGTAGCTGCTAAACAGTCGACATCATAAGATGAGACTTGGTTGGCACTCAGACCTATCAAGACATATCCGAGTATAATAGTAGTGAACCAAAAGAGACGGAAAGCGTTCCTAAACATAACAATAAATAACAACGCACCAGCAGAGAGAGAAGGCATGAGTACAACGCAGAAATCAACAAATAAAACAGACGGAATAATCAACAGAGAAATAATGAAGAAAATAATTCAATTAAAGAAAATAAAGTGTTTCCTTTCCTCAGGGTCTGCAAATACAAATTTATGTGAAGCAGGCTCAGAAAAAACTGTGCTAGTATCCCAGCTTTAGACCCCGGACAACCGGGAGTCCTTTACATTGGCGCCCGAGCAGGGACGCAACATATTCCGGCCATTCTTCTTTTAATGCGCAATTTAAACGCATCATTTGAGTTCGTTATCGCTCCAACGTAATCGTTTCATTCGATTTTGAGCAGCTCATAGTAGACTATACCACGCTAATCCTTTTAAATACAGAGCATATGGTTGGTTTCCATGGATAATTGACTTCACCGTTGATACAGACGGTTGGCCGAGGTCTTTTTGCTTTTGTGATTATCGTAGCGGATCCACTTTTCATCGCCTGTAACAATTAGATACGAAAATTCCTTCTTTTCCTTCATATTAATGTAATGAAAAAGAACTCTCCGTAAAACAATTTATCCCTTTAGGCAAATGACATATGTACTCGTATACTCAATGACAGTAGGTTTACGGGGGAATACACTTTGGAATGTAAACTATTGGAAATGAACTAATGACGCCATCTCTTAAAGCCTGTCAGACGAAATTATATTACTGTGTCAGATGGCTAGGCTATTAACACTTTTAGTTTCTGGTTTTATATTTGAAGTAACTGCAGCGGTCATCTCCATCAACAGATATTTCTAAAAATAAAAAAAGTTGTGTTATTAAAAAATATTATTGAATTACTTTATTTTATTACATTTTAAATGTAAAGATTTAGCCGACTCCTCCGAAGCATAACGGGAAAATCTTTTTGTTTTGTTGGTGTAATATTTTGACCAGAGCTTGTCGTTTGTTTCCTTGTTGGCTGTTTTTATTTTTCGACTTTTTACTTCTATGGTAGCGCCATAATAATTCTCTGCACGCAAAGCAGAACAAATGTGTTAGTATAAATTATTCTACTCGAGCATGTACGTGTGTTTTTCTTATCATTGTGTTACTAACATAATACTGGAATTCTGGTCATTAATATGCTAAGATTTTTTCAAATAAGGTATATGAAACCTCAGGTCCTAATCATTGATATTTTCTTAAAAAATCGACCAGTGATTGTACTTCCTTCTGAAACTTATTTGAAGACAGGTACAATTTTTGTATATAATATTGATTACCAATGGTATCAACTTCGTTAAACCACAATATAAAAATTTGTATATCTTATAGGGTAGCTGCTGCAGGGTTTAAAACCTCATTCACACACACACACACCTGACAAGACATTCGTATACACCCATGTTCATGTCAGTCAGTCAGTTGGAAGTCGCGAAACGATGGAGCGCCTCGAAGTGCATGCAATAAATGAATGCCAACGCAAGCATTAAATGCGCCTGTCCATTTCCCGTCTCTGTCTCTGTTTGAGTGTCCGTCTCCAAAAAAAAAAAAAAAAAAAAAACCTGCACTTGCAGAAGGCGAGGCTTTGGCAGAAGATCAGCATGCGATCCAAAAACTAAGACACGATCGCACATAAATCGCTCGCTACAGCCGCATTTGAGTTTTACTATCTTTTTGTCTGACTGTCGGACTGTCGGACTGTCTGTGGCTTTGACTCTTGAAATACGAATCAGAAATGCCAGAATTGAAATCGAATTTTAAATCATATTCGTTCGATCGTCGTTGGCTTGGCCATTTGGAATCTTTGCCAGTCAGTCAACTATTGAAGAAGACTGAGGCTGAGCTGTGCAACCATTGCCATTGCCGTCACCGTCACCACCACCGCCGCCTCAGCTAAAGTGATTCGGCGAGTCACAATCGCCTCAAATCTCGAATAACAAATCGCATAATTACGGGGCTGTCGTCCATTTCTGTATACTGTTGTTGACCATATACATACTTCTCTCCTCAGCAGGGTCCTGGGTCCATTCAGCGGGCGCAACTTATTCGCATGCGAAACGCCTCAAACTGCAATATGACTGACTGAGCGCAATGAATGTGTATGCAATATGAAATATTTCAACTAAATGGCAATCGCAGAAATGAAAATGCTGCAGTATTGAAGCGTATAAATCAACCAGAGAGCTGCTGCATCATACACACACACACACACATGGCAGAGTCTTCACTGGGTATTGTACGAGTATGAGTTGTATATGATGTAGTCATTAATGTGTAGATCTTGCAACAGATGATGTATACAAAATCGTCCTGGGGCGATAAATGCTTTTGAAATATACATATAATGAACACGCTTTTATGTATGGTATGGTTATTATTGATGTGTTGGACAAAATAAAGAAATGTTCACATTTTTTTCATTATCAATTTAAAGTAGTGTTGCGAATCGATTTATATATTTATTAAAGTCTACATTCTTTAAATTCTAATCATATGTAGTAAATCTTTACTGAATCAGTCTTTACTGATGAAGTCTGGAAATTGAATGAAACTATTATTTACTAGACTGCGAACGACATTTACTCTGACTTCCTGGCTGTAATGTAAGTAGGTAAGCTTATACTAAAACAAACATTAAAAACAGAAAGCTAGCAATGTATAAAGGGTCAATAATATGAACTTGCATGTATGTATGTCCTGCAGACCACTCAATCCACTGCAATCTAGTAATATTTTTGTATATTACTGCGTTTATTATTCTTGCTATTTCACCGCACACCGATCACAACAACTACAAACAGAGATACAGTCACCAAAATAATAGTGAAGCGCATACAAAGTGAAACATGTTATCTGCTATCTTTTTCGTGCCGCCAATGTCTTATCAACTTGTAACTGGCTGCTGGTTTGCTATCGTTTAATATTTGTGTGTGTGTTTGTATATCATGTAATGAATATGTGTGTTAGATTCGTTATGTGAGTGACGATTGTTTAAGTAATTTACAACCAAAATATTTAACGGATTTTAAAAAATAAATACAGATTGTGCACATCTGCATATGAATACCTTTCAAATGACATAGTTTTTGTCAAATACGGTTGTATATTGTGAGTTTAGCAGCCGGCTTGCCTACTAATATATAGATAAAGATCAGATTTTTGATAAATAAAATTATATTTTTTTTACTCTTCACACAGAGTATGAATACTGTTTTAAATAAGTCACAATGTTTAAAACGTCTTAAGGAGAACATCGGAGACCCCATAAAATCTGCATACAAACTTTAAAATAAATATTTAAAAAATTGTGGAAGTAGGGCTCATACAAACACACACACAGACAGACGGACGAACCGATAGATGGATGGATGGACGAACAGACAGACAGGCTGAACGTTGGTAATGAATTTTTACCATTCCTCATTAACGAAGTTTCATGCACGGCTTGGCAAAGAAAGATCGTTTTCAAAAATGAAACTCCTCAAACCAGCGTGATGAATTTGAGTATTTAAAATGGCATTCTCCGTGATTTATTTTGTATTTTGATGATCTTCTTAATGTGTATGCTTCAAAAACAAAATAAATAAAAATTCGAAAAGTTCCTTCATAACATGAACTCGAACAAAATATATCAAAAATAACATTATTATACTTATTTTGTTTTAATTTTAACAATTGTGCTTTAACATTTGAAAAAGGGACACCATCCTTTCCAAATTCGGCCCTGCTGCTACGTATTTTGGAGTAACAACCGTGTAGTACGATCAGATACCAGTCCTCTGCCAATCCACCGATAATACATTTGACTGTCGAATTTAACAGGACAATGTTATTGGCAGGCATCGGGCGGTGCGACGTTGCAGCCCTTTTTCCCAGTCACGCAGTCACTCAGTCTCAAAAGATTACCCACTTCACCAGCCATCGGCAGTGAACCAGGGGACTGGTAGCCGCCTCTGTTGGCTGGTGAAGTAACTAGTTCCGCACTAGTGCGGCCGAACTACTAGAAATAAACACATATTTTAGGATCGTATGAAAAGAAATCACTTTACTTCTTAACGTAATATCCTTTTAGCTTGATACACTTACCCCATTGATCCTACAATTTTTCGATAACAAGCTTTGTCCAAGCCCTGAAAATAGTGGTTGTGCAACAAATACCTCCTCATTCCATCCAAGTCTTTTTACATCGAGAGATTTATTCAGTTTTGGAAAAAGGAAAAAAAATCGCAGGAGGATAAATTTGTGAATATAATGCATGGGATACCAATTCTTATTGCAATTCTTCCAATTTCGAGATTGCAAAAACGGGTTTGTGTGAAAGTGTCATTTTTTCGCTAGATGCGTTCGCTTTTATTTTAAACGGTCCTGTTATCGTTAAGTCCTTTGAATTATACGGCATGCATTACGGAAAAATAGTGATCAAAACAATTCTGGCTTCTATGGCTTCGATTCGTCAGGAGAATTCCACTATTTGGATTCATTCTTGGTCACCGGTGCATAAAGATGAATAAAGGTGAATGTTACAAATCAACACAAAAAATCATGTTTATGGCCTGTTCAGACAATATACGACATATATTCGGAATTTTAATAAATTTTCATTGAGTTTGCCGTCACTTCTAGTGGACATTTAAAGAATTTTGACACTATTTTCAATGCAATATGAGGAATGTGTTAGATATATATGATGGTCTAAATAGGGCTTTGCTGTGGTTAAACATCGCCAACTGAAACCATGACTCTGAAATTGTCATACGATCGCGTTTACAGTCAACTGAGAGCAAATGTGGCATCCTTCTTGGAGTTAGCATCTTGAATTGCAGAATATTAATTCAAAATAAGTTACACTTGTTGACATGCACCTTTACTCTCTGATCGCACATTATCAAGATATAGTATTTATCGACCATTTGTGATCGTCAAAAATGCTCGTACGTTCACGTTTTGAATTCAGCTGTCCAATATGGAAGTAGTAGAGTCTTCTCCATCCGATTTAAACATTTCTGTAAAGATACTAAACTTCTTCGGCATAAATGGCTGTCTAAAATGTATTACCGATGAAATTGCCTAAATGTTTAAGAGCAAGTTTTTAAAAGAACTTTATATCTAACAAAGTACAGTCGTACATGTCTCGATCGGCTTACTTGTATTTCGCTGAACTAATTAATAATATGCGAGTATATTTTTTCTTCGTTGTCCCCAATTAAGTGTTACAAACTTCTTTGGCAAAATTAAAACACTATACACACTTAGTATAAAGAGTTTAAAAGTTTCATTGATATTTCGTTGAAAAACTGTGACAACACTTTTACTTAAACGCATTCCCCGGCAATTCTCTTTTTAATCAACGGACGCTTGCATTTTTTTAAACGCACTCCGCTGTGAAGTTAACAAAAACAAAATTTTTTTTCGACAGTGATTTCTTAATTTAGTGACCCATGCGCCATGATGAAGCGCACGACTTCGTGGGAAGATTAGTGCTGGACTCATAAGAGAAGGAGCATTAAAATCCAGTGAAGCGCCACTTTGCATTTTTTCCTCCTTTCGATTTTTTATCGTAGTTTTTTTTTTTTTTTTTTTTTGCATATTTCCCTGCAGCAGGTTTGTTGTTCTTTCTTGTTGCACGTTTAATGGCGCTTCAACTTTGAGCTACACCATCAAAGCCTCATCAACGGCAACATAACACAACACAACACGTCACCATCATCATCAACATCAGCAGTAAATTGGTTTGAGAGCATCCATGAGAGATCCATTTAAAATCGTTTTAGTTCGCTTGTTATGCATAAATAAAAGACTTTGGCTGTCCCTACTCCATTCCTTCGTCACTTTGTTATCCTGTTTTGTTGCTCGTTGATTGATGGCACCTTTTCGGCTGTTGCACGCAAACTTCTTCAAGCCTCGCTGCAGCCTTTTTCACTCTCGGAACTTTACTTTACGTTACCGGAGTTCACTTTTCGAGTGTCTGAATTATGATGTGTTAATAATGGCGCATAAACGCTGAGCTGCAAACTGCTGCTGTTGTGTGTGGGCGTTGCCTTTTCTCGCCTCTGTGATGGATGTCGTCATTAGGCAATGTTTATTGAACAAACTAACGATTTTGTATGCATATGTTGCAGCGATATTATGCAAACTCGTGACTCTGGATTTTGTATCTCTATATATGTCTGCAAATAGTTTGATGAGAGAAGTTATCCGCATAAAGTCAAGATAATTGAGTTTGGCTTAAATTAGAGCAGATACTTTAAGTTAAAAGAAGTTTGGCTTAAAATGGAGTATGAAAACTAAAACTTTAGAATGCAAAAGTGGGTAGTTAATTACTTACAATATACTTCTAAGCAGTTTAATAAAATCAGGAGTACCGTATGTATATAAAATGATAGGGATTATCGGACCCCATTATATGAGTACTATTAGAGTTCTATATGAGTACTATTAGAATCTGGCATAAACAGCTGAAGCAAATACTGTGATGAACTGAGAGGAGAGTATCTACATGGCATCAGACCAAAAAGTTCGACTAGTGTCCAAATTTTTACTATACGACGTATCCTAGAGATGACTCGGGAGTACAACACAGACACATACCATATATTTACCGATAATAACGCTATCACACATACAAAGCGTCGCCAGAGTAGAAGAGAAGCTCTCTGGGCATTTTGATACCAAGTGAGGTTTCAGATAGGGTGATGTTTTATCGTGTGACTTTTTTAATGTCCTGATAGAGTACATCATTGACATTATCGGAAAAAACGAACGGCGAGTTAGCTAGGCGAAATTGAGTAACAGTCACGCCTATGGATTCAGCGGTGATAGAGGACAAGAGGTGGTGTCCACTCACAAACAATCGTCGCGTCTTGTACGGTCTGTGAGTATGGAAAATTTCAGCTTCAGTATTGTAGACAACAGGCTTAGAGTCACACTTGCTTATCGATTCAACTTTGGGCTAAGCCAACACTTTGAAGTAGAGCCCTCTCCTGAAGTATGAAAGTTATAATCTATACGACGTGGAAGTGCATAAAATTTCTACGGTTACACTGTGCTAGTCATCTTATTCGAGTAGACAACGAAGCTTCAGCACAAAGTGTTCACATGGGGAACCGAAACTTAATCGGTGGCCAGCGTTAGAGAGGACTTCCAAGGATGCGTCCGGAAAACCAAGTCTGGGATTATCTCCGCAAACTTGATATTAACACAAAAACTGATACCAGCGTGCACTAGACTATATCAGCTGGTGCGCCTTCCTGCGGGCGGCCATAACCGATAAACAGTTGTAGCGCTACATAAGTAAGTATATTCAAGTTGTACTCATACATACCTTTCATTAAAGTGTTTGCAATGAACTTGAGGCTTGTCTTCATGGAGTTTTTACGCAAAGCCAAGTTCTTCTCCCTAAAACTATCATCTGGAACACTCATACACTAGTAAATAGTGTTCTTCATGAAGTAGGTCTGGATCTGCTTCATAATTGTCAAGTCAGAAGGTCATCGTCTTGTTGCTAGCAAATGTGATACACTCTGTCGGGTCCGTCTGCATCTAGTCGTAGCAATAGAACATCACCATATTATCTGCACAGCATTGGCTTAATTAAATCAAATTTCTCTTGACTATTTTCTTCCAAGATAATTTCCAACTGCTTTCTGTTGCTAGGATCCTGGCCAAATTGTTTCTCCTTGGTAAGACTTTGTCACAAATTTTAAAAACTTTTGTACCTCTTAGCTCAGCTCACCTTAGTTTGCTGACGGGACACTTGGCTGGACACCAGCTGCTAAGATACAACCTTAAAAAAGTGGATCTTTCAGATGAAACTGACTGTAGACTGTGCTTTGAAATAATGGGCCTACTACAGTTTCTTTGTTAATGTTAACGAAACTCAGTAGTTAACTGCTCAGTAAACCTCTTTATAGAATATAGAATAGAAACTATTATCATAGAATTACATAGATCATATATTTTAGTTCTTTTGACCTTATACACTGAGAAAACAGAACAAAGTGACCTACTTCCGATTCCCATAGAAATGCTTATATTATCTAATGAGAACTTAACCAAAATAACCTGTTTGTATGCCATGTTTATACTTACTTACTTATTAGGCGCTACAACAGTTTATCAGTCATGGGCGCATGAAGGAAGCCACACCAGTGTCTCTGTTGTCAGTTGTTGTTCCTCTGTGTCTTCACTGTTAAGAGTTATTGCGGTAAAGGGTACGACTTGTATACCCAGCGCATCATCTCTTAATTAAGAAAGGTTGCATTTTCACAATTTGCTCACTACGGAACTGATATTCAGAGGCTACCAATGGGATTCGTGTCTAACGGACGTTTACGAGCTGCTTTTATGCCGTTTGTAAAAGAATCGTTTTTGTTTATTCCTAAGTGAATGGCAATCGAAATTGATATCATATATATAGTTATTGTAAATTGTATACTTCTACAATAAATCTGGTTTCAATAGAACTATGTTTTAATTTAGTATTAATTTCTATCAAATTGAATTTTACTTCGTACATATATCTTCTCCTTGTTACACACAGTCTATGAAAAAGTTCCATATACAAAACAAAATAATTCAGAGACAAAGCTCTAGGCATAATACAAATTGCATATTACAATAATTTTTCGTTTGTGCACAAACCGCTTCATAAAATTTTCGATTATAATATGAAATTATATACTCGTTGTATGGAAAAGCAATTTTTTCCAATATCAAAAGATGAAATTATACATATTTCGGTAACAAAGTGAATTCCAATTGTTTTCAACTTTTTCTCATGTCATAGCCAGTTTTAATGAAATTGGTTGGCTTTGCGAAAACTTCCTATGCATTCTGGTTCTCACTCGAATACTTACGACTACTCTTTCATTTTTCTTCTGCATTTAAAGGTTTTCCACCCGTCGTAGCACTTCAACAACATACCATATCGTGCAACAGTGGCTGTTGATAACACCATAAAATGTTGCGTTGCATCGAGCAAATCGAATTTCGCTGGACAAGTGAATGTCATTGATTGTCGATATTTAAGGTCCTGCAACAGGATTGTTGGCATCGTCAATCGTGTTGCGTGGCTAGCACAAATTTTACACTGCGTAGCTTTTGCTAGTCGATTGGTTGCTGAAATGTGCACAGTGGAACAAGTAATGCAAATTAGTTGTAGAAAGTGGAGTAAAATTCTCAAACAATCAAAATAAAATTTGTAATGAAAAAAAAGAAGCGACACCAAAATTGACCATTTAATATGCACATATCTTATGCAAATTTATGAGTTTGATGATTTTCTCATGGATCTTATCATCAAAACTACATGGGACCATCCCTAAGCATTTTTAATTAAAAAAGAATCATCAAAATCGGTTCACGTGTTAAAGAATTGTCTTTCAGCTTAAATGGAAACTTCCTCCTTTTGTTCATATGCAATCAATATTTGCGATGTTGACTAAATTACTGAATCAATTAGAGTTTGCGAATGATATTATAATAGGTGCCATTTGTTCCGCTCCAAAGGTTGTGGATAACAAATCCGCTTGAGATGGTGAATCGGTCGCTTTTTGTTGAACAGATTCTATGAATCGGATGGTTAATATGATTTACGATACTCTTTAAATAGTAGCCACTAAGTTTTGATATCCTCTAGGTAATACTTTTGAACATTTAGATTTCAGAAACGATAACGAAGCAATATCCCTTCTCAATTGAGTGAACGGAACCAAAAACTGGCATTCAATTATCGCGTATACAATGCAAAACGAGCTGTGGAAAACGTGGGAGATTTTGAAGTCTAGACAAGGACCTATTAAAATGGCAAATCTAATTAAAGCAAACTGCTTCGCACTTCATAATTCTCTTTATGAAAATAATATGTAGTACCTTAATGAAGAGATTCCAAAGAGAAGATACGCCAGAAGAGCAGCCAGAATATGACTTCTCCGCTGGCGACTGACCAAGAAGTGTTGCGGGAAGTATTAGAAATTCAAAATCCGAAAGCTTCTGTCAGGAAAGCAAATTTCCATATATAATCATGTGTATATTTTTCAGCTGCCCTCGAGTTTTATCGAGTGGGAAGCGTCAGTCAATAAGAAGTCACATAATGGATCTTCATTTTCCAGTATTAGGGAGGTGCAACGCTCATATCTATAATGTTAATCATAGGTCCGTAAAAGCCATCATTGTGAGTCTTAAACAAAATCTGACCAATTAACAAGAATCGGGCACATTTACACGACTAATTTTGGGGTCGCTGAAAACGATTTTGATATCAAATTTTCAAAATTCGGAATGGCTGATACTAGTCGAAACCTTCATCAATTGACTCTTATATTTCGATTAAAAATAGTGTGTTTTATAGGATCTGCCATTTAAAATGGAGAAGGAAAAACATGTATATGCTTATATGGCACGCGTTTGATGCTTTGCGATGCTATGATGATTTGGACTCTGTGCTTTTAGTCGGAAAGAGAATCTAGTCGGACTTTAGCGGCATTCCTCCGACAATGCAGCTTGATGAAACTACACACACCAATTGAGCTGGATGCAGTTCGGCCTCTTGGAGTATTTCCGATTTGGACTGTAAAAGAAATCAAACCAAATAACGTCTCACCGAATATAAATTACTGTGATTTTAAAATCACTGTCGCAGTGGTCACTGTGATTATAATATCAATAGCAACTTACTTACTTACATCACTAGTCTTAAATTATAAGCAAACTTCTACTGTACCTATCGAAGATTAAATCTTTGTTTGTTGGAATACAAACTTCAGATCATACAGATGAGTAATTGAACTACACTGTTCTAGTCCAAAATTGAACAACCGGTGTACTATAAATTCGAAAGAACTCGGTTTAATGGTCAATGGGTAGGGTTTATTCACAACGATTTTACTTCAAATATCATAGATTTATATTTTTATCTAAAATTTATAATTCTAATTATTTTGAAAATTCGATCGAACAACGGTGAATGCCGTTTAATTCAGTGATTTAGGTTTAACAGATCTTTCCGTCCAAATCAAAGTAATGCATACCTAATTATATTTGAAGCATTTCAATTACATTTTTGAAACTTTCTCTATTTCAATTCCACTATTTTAGACACCATTGTTCCATTGTGCTTCAAAAGCGTTTTTGTTGTTGTTGTTGTTGTTGTTGTTGTTGTGATAAAAGGCAGCATTACTTCACAACCGATTGGATGGAGGCATGGATACATTACATTGCGTTTCGTTGCAATTTGTGTTTCCAGTCATGTGAGTTTTTACCTCACTCACTCACTCACACTGCATCACACTACAAGCTCTCACTCGCTCGCACTTAATCGCTTAAATGTGTGTGGTGCGTAGCCTGACCGACCCTCCAGGATATATTTTGCTCGGCAAAAATAAAATTGCATTTTCATGAACCGATTTTGAATTTATACAAGCACAGCAGAGATTTGGCGAGCGACGACGTTACAAGCAGGAAAACTGGTCTGACTAGTACTAGTACATATATATAGTCGTATATACTGGAGAGAAGTGGAACTTCACCACACGCATGCAACACGCATGCAGACAGGACAGGACAGACATACATAAATATGTAGCATAGCATACACTCAGGCGCACAATTAGGCAGGACATGCGTGCATATTTACGAGCCGGCATCAGCTGCACCAAGCACAAATTCGATTTCTGCCTCGTCCTCTCATCTCTCTCTCTCTCTCTCACTCTCACTCGCTCTCTACCGCATTTGAGGCTTCAACAAATCCAACTCGGACTGGAGTCCTCCGCTTCATCACCAAACACTTGATTGTGGAACTCTGCTCTGCTCTGCATTGGACCAACGCGTCACAAAATAATTACCATGGCATGAACGCTTCAGACACAATTGGTTTTCGGTGATTGAGTTGGAAAAACGTTTTTCCGGTGCGTACATATATGTGAGCGACAACGGTGATTGGCCCTGGCCCTGCGCAGCACTGAAATTTTTAGCTATTTTTCTGTAGTTTTGCTGTTGCAATCCGGCAGTGGCTGGCATGTATGGCAACGTTGCATGCAACCGAACGTTGTTCGTTGAACTTTTGAGTGAGTGAGTAAGATTTAGTGGAACACAAATGCCAAAATGAAGCCAACCCAACAGGAGTCGAGGCAATAGCAAATCATGGCTAGCAAATGTGGTTGCGCCACTTTGAATTCTACGGTTTGAGTTGCTCATATGAATTGAAGTATTTTTTTTTTTTTTGTGTTCGTTTGAAATGTGCTAGAACAGCAGGACACATCATGATTCGGCAATAAATGCAACAAGAACAGCAGCATCTAGCTTAATTCCAGTTGACTTTGAAGTGGTAGGCAGAGGTATGATGCAATGTCGTTCATGATTTGTAGTTTGCAATACTGAAAGTCTTTATTTAACTGAATTGCGTTAATTTTGTAGGGTACATGGCGATTATTTGCATTTACATAAATCAGAATATTAGCTTCGTATTATTGTTCGATAGTTAAAAAGTATTAAAAATTAAGTCTACTTTTTTTATGCGCTGAACAATCTGAACAATTATGGGAGCATAGCACAAAAAATCTGCCAAATGCTTGAAAACACTCACTTGGTTCTTTCAAATGAAATGTTTCAATCACTTGTAAGTTGTAGTGAACTTGGTTCAATACA
The DNA here is from genome assembly GCA_035044765.1 of Leucophenga montana. Lineage (NCBI taxonomy): Eukaryota > Metazoa > Arthropoda > Insecta > Diptera > Drosophilidae > Leucophenga > Leucophenga montana. Next base: position 582,984 of record JAWNNQ010001706.1, read on the forward strand.
AGAAACGATCAAACCGAATGAAAAGACAAGACAAATGAGCAAAACATACACAACAGTCTTTCGATTCACTTACCATACAACATAGCTTGTTCATCCGTTTGCACTCTAATAGTTTGTCAATGTGCTTTACTTATACATACTAGAGTACAAACCTAAACACATATTTTTCAAACATGAATAGAGGACACAAAGGCTCGTTTACTCTCAATTGTTGTCATTATAACTTAATCTCTGCGCTAGCATTTTGTTTTAAAAAATGCGCACAGTGTTTAATTTAGTTCGTTTTTTTTTCTCATTGAAAACGTGCAAGTCTAGTATAAATGCCTTGTTTGCCTTCTCAAATAAATTTTCTTTTTGCTCTACACAGTAAGACCAACATTCCTGCAATATTTCCATGCTCTCTGAATAACAATATTTATTAAAGCACTCAAAATACTTGTTTTTTGTTCTCTTTCGACCAATCTCGTTTATTACCGAGGCTGACTTTTGTTCAGGATTGGAGAGAGAAAATAGTCCCAGGAGTCCATGGTGTATAACTGGTGTATATGGAGCATGTATTCAGTTGGTTGTTTATGGAAAATGGCATAGTTTCCATAAACATAGTTTGATTTCTTTTGTAAAATCAAAAAAAAAAAAAAAATAATAATAACTGGTGTTTTCAGTAATTGAAAAAATGCTAAAGTTGATAACTTTTAATGGTTGCCAAACACAAACTGAATGGTGAGAGCTTAAGAGGATTTTATAATCATCACTCACATAGCGAATCTAACACATATACGCTTTACATACAAACGCACACACACACAAATATTCAACTATAGCATGCGTGTAGGTTTGAGGAATCTTGTTATTCTTGTTAAGAAGTATCGATCCAGTTACTTATGTGTAACTATCTGTTCATCTGTCTGTCTTTCTATTTCTTCTGAGCGCCTAGATCTCGGAGACTAGAAAAGCTAAAGTTCATCCATAAAACACGTCATCGTCTTATTATTAATATATATGTGAAACTTTCGTCAATTAGAAGGCGCTATATCGAATTACAAGTTGAAGGAAAAAATGTAACAAAAAAATGTTTCATACAAAAACTGAAAAACGTGTGGTGGGTTTCTCTGAGAGCTTCCCCCAAATGTGGGCAAGGTATGAATAAATCTAGAAATATTTTTGTATATTATTGCTACTTTAGCATGCACCAATCACAACACAACTAAAAATAGAGAGTCACCAATATGATAGCGAAGCGCATAGAGTGTAAAACATGTCATCTCCTATCCCCTTAGCTATCGCAGAGTCTTATCAATTGGCTGCATGCATGTTATAGTTGAATATTTGTATGTGTGCGTTTGTATGTAAAGCCGATGTGTGTTAGATTCGCAATGTGTGTTATGAATATTTAAGCCTTGTACGCCCAAAATATTCAACCGATTTTGATCAAATATAGATTGTGTACATCTATATACTGTGAGCGCAGCTGCCGTCATAAGAAACCCGCAAGGCCAGTTCTATATATTAGCTTGAAAATTGAATTTACTTTAATTTTGTGTAAGGGTACATTATCTGCATCTCTGCTAGTATCGGAGATACAAGCCAAAATGTTAAAAATTTCCGGTTTTTGACCATAAAACTTTTAAGTTAAAATTTTATTTGGAGACATACGCTAACCTAGTAAAAAGCTTATCACCACTGAATTCAGCATACCCTAATTAAGTAAAACAGACCTATCTCAAGAATTCATAGAAAAACGGCAACAGTGTAATTTGTGACACATAGATATATCGAATCACTATAGAATATAACCCTCATAAAATATGTGATTCACACAAAGACCCTTAAACACTGCACTTCTAATTAAATTTCACTAATACCAGACTTGTAGACATAAATGTTTTCTTTATTTAGGGTATAATACAGTCGATCAGCTCGATTAAAACACTCACTATTCGTTGTTGATATATGCTAAAAGCTTTGCTTATTAACACAACATTCATTCCAACTTCAACCTAAATGCCATTGACACATTTCACTTTTTAGTTAATACTCATATTCAGTCTATTTTCACGTCACTTGTAACTACACCCTACAAATACTCTTTCACATATACACAGATAGACGACATACATAGGTGACTTCACATTTTTTTATATTGTACAAATACGCCATGCACCTTGGTTCTAGTGTCATCGTCATTTACAGTGTCGTCAATAAATCAGTTTGATTTATTTTCGTTTTCGTTTTCGTTCATTTTTCGATTGTCTCCTTTAGTTCAATTCAGTTCAGCATAGCTCAGTTTAGTACATATATAGATACATAGTTACAATACTTGTATATTCACGTATAAGTATCTCGCATCTGCTAATAAACCATCACGCTGTGATTCGCTTGATCGCTGTCTATTTCTCAGTTTACACTTGTGTATATCTGCCTCAGTTTGACTGTTCTTGTTGTGACCCAATAATTGCTTTAGTAGTTTTTATAATATATCGTGACTTATGTTGCGAAACAACGATAATATTATGTTCACGTTTGCTACTCTACAAAAATATCTTCTTTCTAGCAGCAAAATACCGAATAAAAGGACAACACTAGAACAAAAAGTGTCAACATACCAAAATTTTCGACAGAAATAGTGGATTTATCTATTTAAGTATTATAATTTTTTGTAATTCGGTTGTACTTTTGTATTTTGGTCTATTTTAATCCGCAGAGTTGCTGATATTTTGTGTGTTTTTAAATAATCGAAAAACGGTAGACAATTGTTTGGGAAACGTTTTCGACCGACGAAAAAAAAGTAGCCCTAGTAAATACTGAAGTTGACGAATATCAACGATTGATACCAGAAATTATTGCTGAGGAACTTCATGTCTGTGCCACGAATATTGCAAAATGATCTGCTGTATACGAATAAAACTGTTCGCTGCCTTGCACGAATTTCAAATAACGTCTAAAAAGAGGCGCCAGTTCCTTTTGCCCAATGTTTCTTAAGAAAATAGCGAGTTGGTAGGTTTAGTAAGCTTGGTATTATAAGTAAGATCCTGACAGCGCATTCTCGGTCTTGGATATGAGCATCCTCTTCATTTGCCTCAGCGTGACTTCAAAATATAACGAAAAGCGTCACATGTTTATCGCTCAACTCTCTTAAAAATTACTTACTCATTTTCATTAGCGAAACGCTCCAACGAGAGGTTTCTTTGTTTTGTAGTGGTCTCCGATGTGATACTTTCACTGGCTCTGACAACAGTCGCGTCATCAGCGTTGAATTCTATCAAAGTTGATGTGCTGAAATTTGCCTCCTCAAACTCGAAATATAGCAAGCTATCTTCGGAGGTAGCATCAGACCGTTGACCGGACGCAACCTTTTCCGGGCCTACATCAGCGCATTCTCTGTCTTGGATATGAGCATCCTCTTCATTTGCCTCAGCGTGACTTCAAAATATAACGAAAAGCGTCACATGTTTATCGCTCGACTCTCTTAAAAAGTACTTACTTATTTTCCTCAGCGAAACGTTCCTTCGAGAGGTTGCTTGGTTTTGTAATAGTCTCCGACGTAAAAGTTTCACTTGCACGGACAACAATCGCTTCGTCAACGTTGTACTCTAGCAAAGTTGATGTGCTGAAATCGCCCTCCTCCAACTCAAAATTTATGAAGCTTTTTACAAAGGACGGACAATGAGAGGAAGTCTTTGCGTTGTTGGAATCGGACCTTTGGCATAAGAAAGACTATCATCCAGACTAGATGCAACCCTTGCCGCGCCTATATCGCCTATATCGCTGCAACTTTGGACTTGAAATTGGCACTTGCCTTCAATTGGCTCAGCGCGACTTGAAAATATATCAAAAAGCGTTAAATATTTATCGCTCGACTGCTTTAAACAGTACTTACTTATATTCATCAGCATAATGCTCCATCACGATGCTTTTTAGTTTTGTGGTAGAGTCCGATTTGATAGTTTCGTTTGCATAGATTACTATCGCGTCTTCTACGTTAAATTCTTTTAAAGTTGATTCGCTTAATTTATCCTTTTCCATGTCAAAATGTATCAAACTTTTTACCAAATATTTGATTTTGTTACAATAAAAAATAATTGACGCTTGGCCATTATTTGGTAGTGTTGCCACACTGGAAATTCATCATCCGGGTATTTCGAGCCTGGACCGGGAAAAAGTGTAATCTCAGGGGGAACAGGTAAAATGGAAAAATGGAATTAAAAAAGAAAAAAAAAAGAAAAGAAAAATAAAATGCCATCATTTACGAAATTTGTTGAACATCAATAGAAAAAGTGCTAGGTTTGTCTAATACTTACACAGAAAAAAAATCCGAAGGCGTAGCTAAACATTTTTCTGTACGATTAGTACATAATTAACTTGAATCAAATACAAAACGGGTTCGATTTACAAATCAAGCGCAGAAATTCTAAGAGTAACTGTAAAATTCTTGAAGTAAGTATAAAAATCTAATTCTAAGAACCTTTTGTACTCAAGTAAATCCTAGATTTTTTATTAAATCAAGCTCACTAGAGTTTGAAGTGGGTTCAATTTAAGATTTTCAGCTCTATTTTTGATTTCATGATATTTCATCATCATCAACTTCTACGCGGAATATCCATGGTTCCACGCACATGCTCTGTACTTGTTGCGATCAACTAGCAGTGATTTATTATGAGCTGCTCCAAACTAACGAAACAATTACAGTAGATCCATACAGACTACAATTCATACGTTTGAACCGAGCATTAAAAGATAAACGCCCACTTTTCGAGCAGTGTCACTATAAAGTGATTTTAAATCAGAACAATGCTTGGCTTCATGTGGTAAAAACCTACTTTGCGGTGCTGCAATGGAAAGTCCTAAGCCACATTGCTATATCTGATTACCATCTATTCCGATCGATTACTCTTGGTCTAACTGATCAGCACTTCCGAAATTAAATTTTAACTTTGCGTTGATTCATGGACAGCATTTCAAGAAGAGTCGTTCTATCGACGTGAAAGCCGTACTCTGCCCAAAGATGGAAAAAGTTTTGACTAGCTTTGGACCATATTTTGAGTAATTCATTTGTAAACATTTTTTCATAGTAAAACCTTGAAATTGACAAAAAAGAATTACTCAAAACTTCCTTGCGCTCTTAGTAGGTAAACGGTGTTTCAGTTTATTACAAACTCTTTTATACAAAGTAATATTTCTATTATGCCCATTGTACTTAAGTTAAAAAATAAGTATTTCAAACTAAGCAAGCGTGGCAACTGAAAATCTGCTATATAAGTGAGCAATTTCGTTTGTAGATCTTATTCAAGTGAAACGGCTCCACCGAGCAAAATATAAGTATAAAGTGGATAAAAAAAAAAAAAAAATAGATTTAAGCATAAAGTTTTTTTTTTGGATTGAATTTACATTAATCCTAATCTAAATCTATAAAAAACTAAAATTTAATAACTTACTTAAATGGCGGTGCTCAATTTATTGGCTGTTTTTTACCTCATATACACATCCAGCAGCTGAATCTGATATAAGGCGTAATATTGACGTTGAAAATCATAAGAAAGTTAGATCTATATCCATATATCGATCGTCAGCAGGTTCATTTCTCTGGGATAAAGTGAGTAGTCGTGTAAAAATAAAATGTCTACTATAAATCTATGATTTTATTACATAAATTTATTACATTTCAGTTTAATACTTCTGGAGATTGTAAATTTTGTATTGTCTCCGGCACCTAAATATCGACACTGGGAATGGCATGAAAAAAGAAACAAGAAAATCAAAAAAGCAGTTGGACGAATAAGTTTTCATACATCGGTCGTCAAGAGATCCTTTTCTCTATGAAAAGTAAAACCGATGAAACGTCGTGTGAAAATAAAAAGACTACATATCTATAACATTTCAGCGCAAAATCCAACTGGCAGCGAATAGACTACAATGACGTGCATATATTTTTTAATTTGCAATGACTACTAATTCTATTTTTTAATACAAATTTTATATTTTATACAAAAAAAAAAAAAAAAAAAACAAAAAGCCTTCGTTTATTCTAGTTTTTTTTTCTGTTAGGAATTGGTTTAGTGGAGTCCAAGGGAGAGATTTTTTGCTTTTGTAGTAGACTCCGATGTGATAGTTTCCTTGGCATAGATTACAATCGCGTCTTCTACGTTGAATTTTTTCAAAGTTGATTCGCTTAATTTATCCTTTTCCATGTCAAAATGTATCAAACTTTTAACCAAATATTTGATTTTGTCAGAATGAAAAATAATGGAAGCTTGACCATTATTGGTAGTGTTGCCAGGCTAGAAATTCATAAATTCGAACCGGGTAGTTCGAGTCTGGACCGGGAAAAAGTGTAATCTCAGGGGAAAACGGTAAAATGGAAAAATGGAATTAAGAAAGCAAAAAAAAAAAAATGACATCATTTACGAAATTTGTTTAAGATTAAAGCCCAATACTAAAATGTTTGCAACCGAAGTTGTATATTATTACTGATATGTCAAACAAACGAAAAACAGTGTTCCCAAATTAACATGAAATACTAAAATCAGTTATTTATTAGCTGAAAAGTCCACACATTTTGATTTTTCTTTGGGGCTTTCTGACGGAGATGCTAAAGATCACACAGTTTGTCACCTGTTTTTTGAGTATATAAAGTTTTTTCGGTAGCAAACGTTTTTGTTATCCGAGTACTCGATGAAAAACAGTTCGTGCCGAAATTTGTTGATTGTTGTTTGACAACGTTTTTTTATTAGAAGTTTTTTTGATATCAAAAATTTTCATCGATCTCAGTATGGAGCTTAAGAGAAAACAGTGCTAGCTTTGGGTAATACTGACACAGAAAAAAAATCCGAAGGCGTAGTTAAACATTTTTAGGTATTGGGAGCTTGAATTAATAAAGAGCGTTTTTTTTTTCTCGTAGTTTATGGATTTATTTCCCATCTTTCCCACGCTCATTGACAATAGGTTTTAGCGGCAAGAAATTGGAAATTCGAATATTGGTTCATATACTAGTGGCGACCTCTTGTGTGAAACGCTCATTATTAAATCAAGGTCCCAATACGATTCGTACTTAATTTTCTTGAACCAAATACAAAATGGGATCGATTTACAAATCAAGTGCAGAAATTTTAAGAACAAATCTGAACTCAAATCAAGAATGTTAAATAAGTCCATTTTACCTTGAAGTGAGTAGAAAATTCTTAATTCAATCTCTGAGAAGAGAAACAAACCTGGGGTCAAAATCAAATTTACTCTCTCAGCTCTTTACTCTTTCTGCTGTTGTGATTCGGCAACTTCATTTCTCTAGTGCCTGTTAGGTTAGCCGAGGTAGTTAAGACGGTGACACTTCTTATCGACGTTCGCATGTGTCAAGCTCACTAGAGTTTGATGTGGGTTAAATTTAAGATTTTCAGCTCTATTTTTGATTTCATGATATTGCATCAGATGTTCGGTCTCATGTCTCACAAGTGGTAATAACATACTTGGAAGCGCTGAAATGGAAAGTCCTTCTACACATTGTTACACCTGGTAACCATATATTCCGATCGATGACTCACGGCCTGACTGACAAGAAGAGTCGTTCTATCGACGTGCGCTGAAGAAAGATGGGAAACAGTTTTGGCTAACGATGGACAATATTTGTAATCAGTTTTTCACAAGAAAGCTTCGAAATTGGAAAAAAAATATGGAATAGGTATTTCAATTTTGTCCCATTGTACTTTAGTTAAAAAAAGAAAATATTTCGAACTAAGCAAGCGTGGCAACTGAAAATCTGCTATATAAGTGAGCAATTTTGTTTGTAGATCTCAGTTAACGAAAGTGGCTCTAGCGAGCAAGATATACCTATAAAGTGAAAATTATTAGATTTAAGCATAAAGTTTTTAAAGCATTTTGTATTTTGTTGCATGAGCTAAAAAAGTGTACTCAACTTAGAACCATTGAATTTACATCAAACCTGATCGACTGCAATCTATCGACGATTAAAATTTAAAAACGTATTTCTGACTGGCGGCGCTTACTTCGTGCATATTTCTTTGTTTTATCAGTTGGTAGTTGGAGCATATACATCTTCGGCACCTGTATCTTATGGATATATACTGCATCCGTATATCGATCGTCAAAAAGTCAGTTTCTCTGGGATGAAGTGAGTAGTCGTGTGAAAATAAAAGGTCTACTAAAAATCAACAATTTTATAAAAATGTATTACATTTCAGTTTAGTACTTCTGGAAATAATATATTCGATGTCATATTTCTCATGAGTCTCATAAAAACAAAAGGAAAATCGTAACGTGGTTGGATCCATTGATTGTCAAGTATAAGAATAAGAAAGAAAGAAGAAGATGAAGTGAGTCGTGTGAAAATAAAAAGTCTACCATGAATCCTAAATTTTTATGTATTACATTTCAGAGCACGGTTTTGTCATGTCCCTATATTTTTTTATTTCTGGTTTTTGATTTGTGACAATTTATATTTTTATACAAATTATATATTTTTATACAAAAAAAAAAAAAAATCATTTTTTTCTGTTGAAAGGGAAATTTTGTTTTTTTGATCTTTGAGTCGTAGTTAATTAATTTACTCTAACCATAACCAAAGGAATATGACGCCGAAAGTGACGACATTTTAACCGCCTTGCAAAAACAGCAGTAGCTAAGGTTCCGGCCAGTGGTTTTGTCGTGGACCAGTAGTCGAATCATTCTATCTGCTAGAGAAGAAAGAAGGAGGCTCTGGAATCGTTTGCGATTCGAACTTGCAACGATGAACCACAATTAGACACCGTATCTGCATGTTGGAGCGACAATTCGCTGCTGGATCATACTTTTTTATAACTTCATTCAGGTACCCACGACCGCAGTGATATGATTCCTGATGATTAACCTGCTGACAAGAGGGAGCTTCAATATATATATAATATAATATATAATATATAATATATATAATATATACGAAGGAATGCTCTTTTTCATTTTATTCCTTTCATTTTACAATTTTAAATTACAAGGTGGCAACGGCGAGAGAATATGATGAAATAGAGAGAATATCGTGAAATAGAGAGAGTATCATGAAAAGTTTTCGCCATAATTTACATTTCATTAAAAAGCCTTTATACCAACAGTTTTTTTGACTTACCATGAAATGTTTTCATGAAAAACCGCATCGTAGAAACGATGTAAAAGTCAAAGCTTTGTTTTGTTTTATCATCCAGCATCTTGGTTCTATTATCTGTGAAAACTTTCCGGTGCTATTAAAAACAGAAGTGGAGATTTTTTGGCAAAATTTTTTATTTACTCAACCAATTTTAAATTGACTCATTCGCTTTATTTTATTGTTTTATCCAATTTCTCCGTATAATTTTATAGCTTTTCCAGCAGTTAGTGTATGTTATAAGTATATGAGTATTACAATAATATTAATAAGTATTTCACGAGTATCAGAACCATTGAATTTCAAGAAAAGTACCGTTGTAATAGTTATGGAAAGTAACAATGCAAATATCGAATCACCAGACCAAAAATATCGATATTCGATATAATAGGTCTCAAGAAAATGGGCCAATATTATCGTATCGAAAAATAAATTTATAGATATGTATATCCCTATAATAACCAGGTAGGACTGGTACATTTTGCGATATAATGTTTATACTTAGTACCTTATACTCTATTTTCACAGCATATTTTACTGTGCCACATCCATCATGCAGTCTAAGATTCTACTTTGCATATGATGTGTTTTGTAGGCCTCAAGATGTCAGTATGAAACACCAGATGGAGTTCAAGAGTAAATGCACGGCTTTGAAATTTAACGGGAATTAGTGTGTAAACCTCCGGAAATCTACCTCAAAAGTGCTATGATGCTTCAGCCCACCAAGGCAATATGCTTGAAGCTCTCTCTTGTCAGCAGGTTAATCATCAGGAATCATATCACTGCGGTCGTGGGTACCTGAATGAAGTTATAAAAAAGTATGATCCAGCAGCGAATTGTCGCTCCAACATGCAGATACGGTGTCTAATTGTGGTTCATCGTTGCAAGTTCGAATCGCAAACGATTCCAGAGCGTCCTTCTTTCTTCTCTAGCAGATAGAATGATTCGACTACTGGTCCACGACAAAACCACTGGCCGGAACCTTAGCTACTGCTGTTTTTGCAAGGCGGTTAAAATGTCGTCACTTTCGGCGTCATATTCCTTTGGTTATGGTTAGAGTAAATTAATTAACTGCGACTCAAAGATCAACGTACTTCCAGCTCTGCCACCGCCACCACCATTCAGATACAATCATTTTTGCTGAAAAAAAAAAAATTTCCCTTTCAACAGAAAAAAAAAGAATTATTTTCTTTTTTTTGTATAAAAATATATAATTTGTATAAAAATATAAATTGTCACAAATCAAAAACCAGAAATAAAAAAATATATGGACATGAAAAAACCGTGCTCTGAAATGTAATACATAAAAATTTAGGATTCATGGTAGACTTTTTATTTTCACACGACTCACTTCATCTTCTTCTTTCTTTCTTATTCTTATACTTGACAATCAATGGATCCAACCACGTTACGATTTTCCTTTTGTTTTTATGAGACTCATGAGAAATATGACATCGAATATATTATTTCCAGAAGTACTAAACTGAAATGTAATACATTTTTATAAAATTGTTGATTTTTAGTAGACCTTTTATTTTCACACGACTACTCACTTCATCCCAGAGAAACTGACTTTTTGACGATCGATATACGGATGCAGTATATATCCATAAGATACAGGTGCCGAAGATGTATATGCTCCAACTACCAACTGATAAAACAAACAAATATGCACGAAGTAAGCGCCGCCAGTCAGAAATACATTTTTAAATTTTAATCGTCGATAGATTGCAGTCGATCAGGTTTGATGTAAATTCAATGGTTCTAAGTTGAGTACACTTTTTTAGCTCATGCAACAAAATACAAAATGCTTTAAAAACTTTATGCTTAAATCTAATAATTTTCACTTTATAGGTATATCTTGCTCGCTAGAGCCACTTTCGTTAACTGAGATCTACAAACAAAATTGCTCACTTATATAGCAGATTTTCAGTTGCCACGCTTGCTTAGTTCGAAATATTTTCTTTTTTTAACTAAAGTACAATGGAACAAAATTGAAATACCTATTCCATATTTTTTTTCCAATTTCGAAGCTTTCTTGTGAAAAACTGATTACAAATATTGTCCATCGTTAGCCAAAACTGTTTCCCATCTTTCTTCAGCGCACGTCGATAGAACGACTCTTCTTGTCAGTCAGGCCGTGAGTCATCGATCGGAATATATGGTTACCAGGTGTAACAATGTGTAGAAGGACTTTCCATTTCAGCGCTTCCAAGTATGTTATTACCACTTGTGAGACATGAGACCGAACATCTGATGCAATATCATGAAATCAAAAATAGAGCTGAAAATCTTAAATTTAACCCACATCAAACTCTAGTGAGCTTGACACATGCGAACGTCGATAAGAAGTGTCACCGTCTTAACTACCTCGGCTAACCTAACAGGCACTAGAGAAATGAAGTTGCCGAATCACAACAGCAGAAAGAGTAAAGAGCTGAGAGAGTAAATTTGATTTTGACCCCAGGTTTGTTTCTCTTCTCAGAGATTGAATTAAGAATTTTCTACTCACTTCAAGGTAAAATGGACTTATTTATTCTTGATTTGAGTTCAGATTTGTTCTTAAAATTTCTGCACTTGATTTGTAAATCGATCCCATTTTGTATTTGGTTCAAGAAAATTAAGTACGAATCGTATTGGGACCTTGATTTAATAATGAGCGTTTCACACAAGAGGTCGCCACTAGTATATGAACCAATATTCGAATTTCCAATTTCTTGCCGCTAAAACCTATTGTCAATGAGCGTGGGAAAGATGGGAAATAAATCCATAAACTACGAGAAAAAAAAAACGCTCTTTATTAATTCAAGCTCCCAATACCTAAAAATGTTTAACTACGCCTTCGGATTTTTTTTCTGTGTCAGTATTACCCAAAGCTAGCACTGTTTTCTCTTAAGCTCCATACTGAGATCGATGAAAATTTTTGATATCAAAAAAACTTCTAATAAAAAAACGTTGTCAAACAACAATCAACAAATTTCGGCACGAACTGTTTTTCATCGAGTACTCGGATAACAAAAACGTTTGCTACCGAAAAAACTTTATATACTCAAAAAACAGGTGACAAACTGTGTGATCTTTAGCATCTCCGTCAGAAAGCCCCAAAGAAAAATCAAAATGTGTGGACTTTTCAGCTAATAAATAACTGATTTTAGTATTTCATGTTAATTTGGGAACACTGTTTTTCGTTTGTTTGACATATCAGTAATAATATACAACTTCGGTTGCAAACATTTTAGTATTGGGCTTTAATCTTAAACAAATTTCGTAAATGATGTCATTTTTTTTTTTTTGCTTTCTTAATTCCATTTTTCCATTTTACCGTTTTCCCCTGAGATTACACTTTTTCCCGGTCCAGACTCGAACTACCCGGTTCGAATTTATGAATTTCTAGCCTGGCAACACTACCAATAATGGTCAAGCTTCCATTATTTTTCATTCTGACAAAATCAAATATTTGGTTAAAAGTTTGATACATTTTGACATGGAAAAGGATAAATTAAGCGAATCAACTTTGAAAAAATTCAACGTAGAAGACGCGATTGTAATCTATGCCAAGGAAACTATCACATCGGAGTCTACTACAAAAGCAAAAAATCTCTCCCTTGGACTCCACTAAACCAATTCCTAACAGAAAAAAAAACTAGAATAAACGAAGGCTTTTTGTTTTTTTTTTTTTTTTTTTTTTTTGTATAAAATATAAAATTTGTATTAAAAAATAGAATTAGTAGTCATTGCAAATTAAAAAATATATGCACGTCATTGTAGTCTATTCGCTGCCAGTTGGATTTTGCGCTGAAATGTTATAGATATGTAGTCTTTTTATTTTCACACGACGTTTCATCGGTTTTACTTTTCATAGAGAAAAGGATCTCTTGACGACCGATGTATGAAAACTTATTCGTCCAACTGCTTTTTTGATTTTCTTGTTTCTTTTTTCATGCCATTCCCAGTGTCGATATTTAGGTGCCGGAGACAATACAAAATTTACAATCTCCAGAAGTATTAAACTGAAATGTAATAAATTTATGTAATAAAATCATAGATTTATAGTAGACATTTTATTTTTACACGACTACTCACTTTATCCCAGAGAAATGAACCTGCTGACGATCGATATATGGATATAGATCTAACTTTCTTATGATTTTCAACGTCAATATTACGCCTTATATCAGATTCAGCTGCTGGATGTGTATATGAGGTAAAAAACAGCCAATAAATTGAGCACCGCCATTTAAGTAAGTTATTAAATTTTAGTTTTTTATAGATTTAGATTAGGATTAATGTAAATTCAATCCAAAAAAAAAAACTTTATGCTTAAATCTATTTTTTTTTTTTTATCCACTTTATACTTATATTTTGCTCGGTGGAGCCGTTTCACTTGAATAAGATCTACAAACGAAATTGCTCACTTATATAGCAGATTTTCAGTTGCCACGCTTGCTTAGTTTGAAATACTTATTTTTTAACTTAAGTACAATGGGCATAATAGAAATATTACTTTGTATAAAAGAGTTTGTAATAAACTGAAACACCGTTTACCTACTAAGAGCGCAAGGAAGTTTTGAGTAATTCTTTTTTGTCAATTTCAAGGTTTTACTATGAAAAAATGTTTACAAATGAATTACTCAAAATATGGTCCAAAGCTAGTCAAAACTTTTTCCATCTTTGGGCAGAGTACGGCTTTCACGTCGATAGAACGACTCTTCTTGAAATGCTGTCCATGAATCAACGCAAAGTTAAAATTTAATTTCGGAAGTGCTGATCAGTTAGACCAAGAGTAATCGATCGGAATAGATGGTAATCAGATATAGCAATGTGGTATATATATATATATATATATATATATATATATATATATATATATATATATATATATATATATATATATATATATATATATATATATATATATATATATATATATATATATATATATATATATATATATATATATATATATATATATATATATATATATATATATATATATATATATATATATATATATATATATATATATATATATATATATATATATATATATATATCGATATTCCATATTTTCCGACATATCAACAATTCTAGCACCAGGCAATTTAACTCTCGGAACTACTACTTGTTCGGGTAATCTTTGATGTAAGATGATAAATCACAAACTATCACCCTTAAGAAGCTATTATTTAGCGCATTATTGCAGCGATTTAACATCAAATATCAGACAAAATAGCATAAAATTAAAGCATCACAAACTACCGTGGATGTTATAGGTATACGTCCAGTCGCGTAATCAAAATATCATTATTCATAATCTATAAATATTGCTGCTTTAAACTCAGTTTCTGTCACTATTGTTTAAACAGTTAAATCTGTATAGCTTTTGAAAAACATCCTCTTGAATGCAGCACACCAACACGCCAATCTGTACAATTCTATACAAAAGCTTCGTACTCACCACTATCACCACGTCTTTGATTTAATGTTGCGTGTCATGTATCACAGTAAGACTATATCTCACTTCCTTGACTTTTTTTATGTGCTTTGTCTGCAACGAATTTCGTTTATCTCCCTCAAAAAAAACACATTAAATTTTTTGTTATCCAATGTATACACATACTTGAATTATGTGTCCAACCTTTCAACCAAAATGAAGTGAAGCAAAAGCTTTCAACCACTATTCTATACTTTTAGTTTTAGCTTCAATGGCTGCCAGCTTGTCAACTTTGACACATTACTCTCTTAAGTTCATTCCCTCCAAATTTTGCTCCAAAGCAGTTCTTTCAATCATATCGTACAATACGAATGCTGGCGAAGACTTTGCCAAGCCTTCAATAAGCATGTCTCTCGCAATCAGCTTCCATGTGTGCCAATAAATCACTCATCACACTGGAATGAAGTGAAGTAGAGTGTACAACGGAGAAACTTGTGACGTCTTCAACATGTTCCCTTTGCATTATTCTCGAGGAGTTTGTCGTCTTTAGTTTAACTTTGAAATATATTTCTTCACCATCATTCACCGCATCATCGTCATCATGTTTGGCATTTTTTTTTTTTTTTTGGCATTCAAGGCATTGAAGGGTGAGTTGCGTCAAAAGCACTGGCTGTGCTTCTATGTATATACCTAATAATATTACTATGTATCCATCTATCTATCAAGCTATCCGTCTATGTATTGGGCGCACGAGCTTCAAGTTGTATGACGTCAAGTTGGCATTCGTTCTGCATTGTATACTTTTATACACTTCCCATTTTCCGTTCGCACACATTCCGGTTTCGTCCTTCTCAGCATCCGGTAACTTTTCTGATTGAGCTGAAAGTGCGAAAATGAAACGAAATGTGTTCTGAAATTATTCCATACCACGAGAATCTTCTCTTCTCTTCTACTTCATCATCAACGTTTTCTTATCTATCGTTCACATCGATAGATTTCATCTTGAGTGATTTACTGTCAATTGGGGATGTTGTCTTCAATGAGTTTTCGCTGCTGCTTCATCTTCTTCTTCGTCGTCTTCGCCGTCAGATTTATGTTTATATTTATATAACGCTGTGCCATTTTATACTACTCATTCTCTATCCGTATTCATCACTTAAGCAAATGTATCTGCATTATTCTCATTTCAGGTCTGTATCTGTAGCTGTGCATCTTTTGTTCGTTGTTATTAAGAAAGTTTTCAACACTGTAAAGGAAAAAAAATTAATCAATATTGAATTGCTTTTGCTTTAAATTAAATTTGTTTTTGTCTTTTTGAAGTAGATTTTACGCCTGAATTTGGATGGTGGTACGGCTCTATTTTAGTAATTACTGAAGTTCGTTTATGAATTCTAAGACTTGCACGATTACATTTTTAAGCAAGAGTTTCTTTTGTAACTTCGAACTGATACTAAAGGAAGTATTGGAGAATTCTATTAACTAAGTGTTTATAAATACAAGAGAGGGGAAGCTTACCTGTTGACTTAAGCGACCGCAATCTAGTTGCATATATTTGTTGTATGTGGAACTTAAAGTTTCCATCTTAAAATATACGTGTTGACCGTTGAAAAAGTGACTTGCGCCAATACAAACAGCTCTATTGAACACTAAATGCGAAAGTATAGGCATATAGCTCATATATAACTTTCGGTTCTCAATAGCTGTTCGTTATGCACCTCCGTTCGTTGCAGGAGATAGTGACCAAGCCTTTATATTTCACCGAACATTATGACTCTAACTTCATTGCGTTCGAGATACCAAGAATTGAGTTTTTCAAAAGTATATACATTCATTATATGATATGAATACGGCGTATACGAGAGAGAGAGAGAGAGAAAAGAGAGAGAGGGAAAGAGAGAGAGAGAAGAACCAAATACGCGTTTGTTTTTACATGAACCCAGTCGAACTTGACTGCATAAAAAATTGACTTCTTGAAAAACCTTTCCATTCGGTTTTATAAAGTCATGGTAGTGTTTTTGAGAACAACCCTTATATAAAAGAATACCTAAATTCCTTATATCTCAGCAACTATTTGAAGCAGATGGATATTTCGTACATAAAGGGTACCGGGAGTAATAGGCTTCACTCGAAAAGTGGATGGTGCACCCCGCCCAAAATATGGGAGAAAAACGAAATTCGTAATAACTCGCAACTGTTTGACGCTGATGGACAAGACTTGGTACAAATGTAAAGGGCACCGTTTGAATGAAGATCCACTGTATCTTAAAAGTAAAATCGTAATTTCAACGATTTCAAGATGATCCATTGAATGGGCGGGTTTTTTCATTTACTTACGAGGGAACTAACGAATGTTCGGTAAGTTTGTAGTATTTTTTGCTATTTAAGACAATTCAAAAAACTGTTCTAACAAGAGTCCGGTTAGTTGTTTAGAAAAAATCAGACGAAACTATTTTCATTTTTTTATTTTTATCTACACTTTTTTTCTCTACCTAATCTCTAGTCCATATATCAAACTGTCAAAAAAGTCCTGAAAATCATACTTTTGTAGCTTTTCAATTTCTATATTAACTTATTAATTAATTATCTCCGCATTGCTTCTGAAGATTTTCCTTATATTTTCTTTTTAATTCTTGAATATAACCACAAATTACAAGATCAGGAAATTATGGTGCTAAACGGATTTCTGAAATACCAGAGACAGCAATAAAGTTAATACTAGTTATTCCACAATGTGATATGAAAAGTAGCGACGGTCTGAATTTTTTCGGTTTTCCAACATGGCATTTAATCACAGTTCTTCAGCAATCATTTATTGTGTCAATCGTTTATACTCGTCAACCTTAGCATTTATCAGGGCTACATTTCTCCCCTAGGCACAGGATTTTGGTCAACCTTCTCGAGGCTTGTCCTCTACTGAAAAAAGTCCTGTCTGGTATCTTCGAAACTATGGTAGGCAGACAGAATAACTTCGAAGTAGTGTTTGGCGTTGTTTAAATATTAACAAGTTTTATTTATTCAAGGACCGTGCAGAAGGTTTCTGAAATCGACTGGAGTGACAAACATCTGATTTCTGTCCGTCTGACTGGTTTCATTTCTTTCAATCTCCGTCATCCATAAACTTATCTTAATCATCAACCCAATGTAGAGGACTTTTATTGAATATAGGACCTTATGTAAATTATAGTATTTTACGCAAATGTCTTGTTTTGGGTTACAAAAGTTCTTCACACCAAGTTTCAAACTTATATACCATATGCAAATATATCGATTCTGTAATACCTGCATTCGTTTGTATTTTGGTTTAGCAGCTATCCCCCAAATTTGCACACCGTAGAGCCAAATCGGGGCAACACAGTGTACATAGATTGCTCTTTTGGCTCTAAGTGACATGGTGCTTCATCGGTTGATCAGCATTCTTTGGCCACATTTGCCGGCCGTAGCTTTCAAGAGGGGGCCAAAAGTTATGCGCTTGTCAAGGGTGATGCCGAGATAACTTGCCTGTATGGGTGGGGTGTAGTTTATAAGTTAACCTTCAGATTCCATCTCCTGCACCAATCTGCCAATGTGTTAAGGTACTCCTGCACTCCGGCTCTCATAAGGCAAGGAGTCGAATAGGTGTTCCTGATCCTGACCATAATCTTGAATACTAAATTTCGTTTCGATTCGATAACTTTAAAAAAAATAAAATCACCATTTTGGATACGCCATTTTATTTTCGATTATTTCGGTATCAGATTCGTAATCAGTGATCTCAAAAACATATAACCCATGATTATTTGGAGTTTTGACCAGTTTTGTTTTGTTTTGTTTTTTTTTTTTTTTTTTTTAATTTTTAACCACTGTGCGACTCTGTGAATAAACCAATTTACCGAACTTTTGGTTAACCACTCGTTTATATATACAATACTTATATCATTTTCACTATTTAAAATGCGTGAAATGTGCAATAAACATCGTCAATATTTCCAAAAAATTAGAAAGAGAGAGCAAGAGTAGTTTTAACATCGAACTTTATAAGGAAGCTCAACTGAGAGAGTTCGCGACTTAATGATTTATTTTTGACAGGTTTTTAACTCAAAATTAAAACAGTAAATCAATTTTTGACAGTGTTGGAAAATTTTGCTGAAGCTACCATTCACTTTAGCTCACTCGCGTAGAGAAATTGTAGTCGCGACAAGTCGCTGACGGTCATCAAAGTCACTCCGGATGCTACACGGATAGTAACGACTGTTACTTTACTACTGTGTAAAAACATATTAGCAACAAACACTCCGACGATGCTTTTCGACCGTGTGCTAAATACCATATTTAATGAATGGGATGAATTGAACCAAACACCATCAAAGTGAATGTCTGGGTGAATAAATACTTAATTTATCAACGAAACGAAGCTGTGCAATATCGGTCGGTCGAAAGTCGCGCCAGTGCGTCTCTGGGGCACAATTAACTCTTTCGACGCATTCTAATAATGCAGCAGCATGGATGAAGCATCTTACTTTGGAGAACAGTTGTAGTTACTCGTAGATACTCATTCATTGATTCGGCGCAATATGCTGGAGTGAATGAATGTCTGCTGTGTATCTGTGTATCAGCATACATTCATATGTATTTACATAAATGATTTTTTTTTCTGCTTAATTCGCTCAAAACAAAGTCATAAATTGTCTGGGCTTAATTCACTGTCAGTGGAACTGTGATAAATTAATATAAATTTCTTTTCAACAATAAGCAAAATGAAATATACAAACGAAACTAAATGAAGCTTACTATAAATACATATAAATCTATATATTTCTTTTGATATTTGCCATAAGTAAATTTCATTTCTAAATTGTTTTATTGAACAACAACCATCTAAGATAGCTATACGCCATTTTCAAACTTCATGCAGCTCATCACTATGTTTATAAGACACCAATCAATCACAATTTTGAGGGTTGCTAGAAATCTGCTACTGATTTAGCACCCTTAAAAATGATTAATGAGACTTGTTTACCCAGGCAACTGTTTCAAAATTCAACAAAAAAGAAGAATAAGAAAACTACCCCTGTCAGTTTGATTGATTGCTGTCAGCAAGATGATGTCTCGTAAATGTTCTAGATGTGTGAAAACTATAATGGTGCAACACTGTAAGCCAATCAGAACTTGTGTTGTAACTTAGCATTAACTTCTAAATTCGTTTAAGGGTGTCTTACCGAAGTTCCAATATCATTGTACTAGCAGTGACACTGTCAATGGCGACCCTCAAAGTAGTCTTTCCTGGTAACATTATCAATGCTCAAACAAAGAAGAAACTTTAGAGTACAAAACAGCACTGAAGAAACAACATCATATTTCCGAAGATCAAAATGGTGCAAGATCATGTTACGAAGATAGGTTAGGTTAGGTTGAGTGGCAGATAGCAAGAAAACCCATCATCACTTAGGTCAAAGAGGCCTGTTATAGTACCACAAATCTCTTATTTGAGACAACTCCCTTCTACAGACCTTTTAATGACAGGACCACTACTGGACCATTTTAATGATTTTCTGTTCCCAATTTTGGAGACTTTTGAAAGATCACTTAGAAAGAACTCATCCATATCTCCATGCGTATATCATAAAGAGATCTGAGCCTGGCTAGGATGATATCTTAGGACATGCACTGCTTTCTGAATGACTGCAACCGCGGCTTGATGAACGCGTAATAGTTTGGAAGCCTGAAAGAGGTTTCTATTCCCATTTCTGGGGCATATACGCCTCCTCCGAATTAATTGTTTAGTTTAGAGCTCTCTGTGTTTATAGTTATGAAGTCGGTTATTGCATGTTCTTGGCTATGCCATTCAGAGCTGGAGTGATTATGGTGTTGTATTTTTTGTTGAAAACTAGTTTTTTGGTAGATCCCTATGGTCCCTATTGGTTTTGTGCATGGTGAAAAACTTTCCTCACTCTTTCTACTGACTTTTCATTCCACAGAAGTTTTCTATCAAGTATTGTTCCTATGAGTCTTGTAGTCTCCCCAAATTTCAGACTTATACCATTCAGTTTTTGGTACTTTGTACAATCTCAGTTTTATTAAGGTTTACTCTCAAAGCAATGGAGTTTGCCTACCTGGAGAGTTTTTTGAAAGCTTTCTTCATTAAATCGCAGAGAGTATGCTAAAACACGCCTCTTATTGCTATGTCATGTTTACGCAGATTTCAATTCTTAAGCAATTACTTGATAGCATTCCTGCTCCATGCGTCTTTCCATCTTGTCGATAGCCAGGATCCATAAAAGAGGGGAGAGAAATGCCCCTTGATGGGTGTATCTATTGACGTATCTCCGCGCTCTGCATTTACAGCGCTGCATTTAATGGTTTAATTCCCTAACATCCGCTCCTAGATCCGTCATCGCTTCGGTTATTGCGGTTGGTTTGTTATTGTTGAAGCCACAAGCGTGCATTTCTTTCTCTGTAAGGATTCTTCAATTTTGGTTACTAAATTGTGTAGTGCACTTAGTGTATTTATGTTGAGAGCTAGAGAGCTCTGATGTGCAGATTCTGTGCTAAGTGTGGATATCTCCAAAGTCTTTAACAGATATAGTAAGAGAGGATACTGAGAAATCTTCAGTTTGATTAAGGTCATTCATACACAGTTTTGTTTCATTTTAAAAAAACAAATACTTCTTTAATGCGATTTTGACTATGCAGTACTTCCTCAAGTCAACTTTAGATGAAACATTTTTATTCGTATTTGATTCTCCAGGAATTAATAAATGAAACATTCTAGTTATAAAATGACAACATAATTAGAAGAAAATCGTATATAATGCATTCTATAACATTTTCTATCAGCCAGAGATTCCATTCTTAGATGAGATGGACAAAGTATCTTAGATGAATTTGGCAACTAATAGTGAAATTGTTATCATTCTGAGTGCATAAATTACTTCGAAGAACATTCTTTACTACACAGTTGACATACTTAGTCGATGATGAAGACGAGTATATGGTGAGGCGTAGGAATAATTTTAAAGATATATTATTGTACTTTGACTCTATGGTATGTTAATCTGAGCTATTATTAGATAGTGCTTCCTAATCAGGATTATATGTTTTAAATAGTTAATTACATAAACAGTCTTTGGTTGGGATGTATACAATTTAATGAAGCTTCGCTTAAACCGAGTTTACAGTGCTTTCTTGTTTAAAATAAAAAAATGAAATAGTGATTCGACTGCTGTACGATTAAAATCACGAAGTGAACGTCAACTCAGCCTGAAACTTCATCATATATCAATTTACATGACGTGCCAATATCAAAAGTGTGCATCCGAGAATAAATGTAGTAGTTATTCTGTGCTCACTGTTGAATATTCACACGATGCGCACAGCAACGTGCAGCTTTGCCTGTGATTGATTATGACAGGTGTGGCCAATCACGCGGAACAACTCACTTGCATCGATTTGACTTGATTCGGATTGATTTGATTGACATGCATGGTCATTTGGACAAGTAAACTGAGTTGAACAGATGATCTCAAGCTCGATAATTATTGACGACTTTGATGTACATTTCCAATCTGAACTCATTTATTAATAGAAATCGTAAAGAATCGTCATGCATTTTGAAGGTTGCATAAAATTCACAATCTTTTCGCCTTATAATTTATACTTAGCGCATTTAGCGTACTCCGCTCACTGGCGCACTGCAGTTGTGCGACAGATTCATTAATTGCCACTGATGTGTAGCAGTAGCGAAAATACCAGTTTATACAGAAACGTGTCGATGTTGTTGCACATTTTGCTTAATCAAAAACGAAATGATTTACGTTTGCTGCCTAATGAGTCCAAACACATGAAGACAGAAGACGGACAGACGGACAGACGGACAACGAAACAATTTGACAAGTTTTGCATCGCTTGAAGATCGCTTGCAACACGCAACTAACTGGCTTCATTTAGCTTGTTTATTTTAAAGGCCTGAATTACGCTTTGTCGTGTTTACCTAAGTTCTCTCTTAAGCAAGTCTACGACTGCAACTCACAACTCACAACTTACAACTCGAAAACGCCAACAATCAATCTCTGACATGAGTTACTGATATAAACATGTTAATGTTTGATTGACACTTCAATTAAAAAATTAGTCATTTTAGAATTCTTTACTTACTTTTAGCTTGGTTGCGGTTGCTGGTTATTGTGGTTTGAATAAATGAGTTAAATTAAATAAAACAATGACGAATTCCGTATAAGAGTGAGTTGGTTACACAAACACCTTTCAATCAATGTATGCAAATAATCGTGAGTTTAAAAATAAGTTAAGTTTCAATATGAGTGTCATGAATAATATACAAGACAACAACAGATACTTGCAACGGAAACTCTGGAAAGTATATTTTCATGTATATATTCATACATAATCAGCTGGATGAGAGGAGTAAATATTCTTTACATTCTTCCTTAATAATTTGTGGATCATTTTTAGTAGTAGTAAGAATGTCGATATCGTATCGATATTGTACAATACTGTACTATTAATATCGATATTTTTTGTACTGATATATATTATATTCTTATATACTCAGCTCGACAAGAGAAGTTCTGAATATTGGAATAAGTATCTATACTAAAACCCGGTTCGGAGACTCTCTGTACCGGCAGTTGTTCAGCAAAACAAATTTATAGAAAATTCAATGAAAACTAATTGTTTCTGTATTCGTATATGGATAGATTGACTCATCGAACCGATCTAGAAAATGCGCTCTCGAAGTGTGAGAAATTTTGTTTCCAAAATTGGCAACACTGAGTCCGCAATCCTCCTAAACACAACGAGCACTGGCGGCACTCGTTAGTACAAATATTCGCCTTGTAGTGCCCTTTTGTGTAAAATATGTCGATAAGAAAACCCGCCAATTGCGAGGTAAGCGCTGTGCTGTGTTCTGAATCATTTTCGCGGAACATGATGATAGGCTAACCTGACTGAATCTTTTTCACGAACCAAAACTGTTTATGGTGAAGGTGTTATGAACCGAAGGAACGTGAATATGTGTTTATGTTTATGTCGTGATTTTAATGAAGGAAGACGAGCGTTCATGACAATCAGTGGAGTTGAACCCTTTCAATTTTTGCCAATGTCAGCAAAGGGCTTTTGGATTCATTTGGTTGGGAGATTAATTTCGCGTGGTCTTCTCAGACGAAAAAAATTTAATGTGGTAAGAAACTCATCATTTGGACCGGCTGCATAGCATAGAGTTGGAGGTGTGATGGTGTGGGGGGCTATTTTGTATTATATCACTTGCAAATTACAATTTTTGTCAACCACAATGAATGCGTTGTCTTACAATGGCATATTGAAAGCGGCATTTCCATACTTTCATAACCTTTTCGTATCTACCTCTGGACATAAATTGACCCGGACTGGTGGATTGAAACCGAATCGGTAAAACGAATCGGTTCGGTTCTTCTTCTTAAGTTGGCTGTCGCTGTCATTGACATGCATGCCAAGTTTGAGCGGGATGCGATAATTAATCTATGTGCGACAGAGCTGGTTGGTTACGACGTGAAAAGTTTGTATGGCGATTTTTAACATGGAAGAAAAATAATTTAACAACGAGTTTGCTTGAAAATTTGTGGGTTCTAATGGAATAACGGCAACGGAATCATTCAAAATGTTACAAAAGTGTTATGAGTACTCGAGAGAGCAAGTATTGGAGTGGCATAAAGTATTCAGTGAGGGTCGTGAAATCGTAGAAAATTTGCCTCATGGAAGTCGTCCATCCACCTCTGTTAACGACAAAAACATCGAACAAGAGATGAAATCTGTGCTCGAAAATCGTCGTGTTGGCATTAAAAAGAAAGCAGAAAGACTCAACATCTCTTATGGATCGACTCAACACATTTTGGTTGATGTTTTGTTTATAAAACGCGTCGCCACCAGACTCGTACCAAGAGACCTGAAGTTTTTGCCTTTTTTGCACATTCCAGCTTGATTGGGACGGCGTTTTTGGCCAAACAAGAAACAAACCACCGTATTCACCAGATTTGGCACCCTGTGACTTTTTCCTATTTCCGAAATTTAAATATCCGCTCCGGTGAACTCGTCATGAGTCGATAAAAAAAAAATCGCTGAAGGGACCTAAGGCTATCCCGGCCGTGGCGTATAACAAGTGTCTGGAATATTGGATTAACCGTTGGCATGCTTGTATTTACTCAAAAGGAGCCTATTTTGAAGGCGATAATACAGATTTGTATTAAAATGCATAAAAATGTTTTTTTTTTTAACCAGTCCGGGTCAATTTTGAACAGAAGGTATGTGGATGTGGATTGACATTGCGCTAATACATACAAGCCGATGTTGTTAAAAAGTTTATAGAGAGCCAAAATGTGGACCTATTAAGCTGGACGCCCTACTTCCATACTAGATGTGTGAAGGTTTGGAGCAGAAATATGGCTCAACGCACTACTAATATACATTTTTTTTTTTTGGTCAAATCAAGAATACTTCAATTACATTAAATTTAAGCAACGTTTATGTTAAAATGAATCAGAATTATCTAAAATGTTTTTTTCGTTAAAGTGTCCTATTTAAGTCGCGTAAAATTAGGATTCCGCAATAAGTCTCTAGCATGCTTGGCTTGGGAGCAGTGGGTGATATGTGTCAAACTGGGACCTCTTTCTGATAGAACAGTTGCTCGTCTTATGAAGTGGCGACTGCTTTTAGCGCTTATTAATCCATTAGTATAAATATAGTTTACAAAGTATTTAGTATAGTATTTTTATATAGATCACTATTGAAATAGGTTGAGAAATGTCACCCATAATATAACACTTTGTAACAAATCGTGAAGGCCCCCTCCTCTTTGCGTTAGGTAATACTTGAACGGTCTCCAATATATCGTATGTTATATTCTTGATCAGTTTAATGCTGCCTATTTAAGGCGGTAAGAATAATTTTTTAGCTAGAGCCACTTTTTTTTGCTAGTTGATTTTTCTACTTCTTTAGCTAATTATTTTAATGGTCCCGTGCCTGGGGGTCTAGAATTTTTATATTTAGAAATATGTAGATTTCGCTTATGTTCTGAACATTATTTGAACATGAAACCTATGTTTCAACTTAACTATAGTTATATGTATAACCGCTACTTTGACCATGTCCTCCGTTACTTTGTTCTCACGTGCAGTTATGAAGATCTTCATTTAAATGCATTAATAATAAAATGTGTTTGATTCTTGATTTAATATTTGATTCACTTCGGGAGAGAACCACAATACTTCTGTTCTGTTCTGGGCATGGGACAGAAAAAGGAAAAGAAATCAAAAATGAGCAACTACGAGAGATCAGCCAAGAAAGATAAAACATTGTAGTTGCCAGACATTGAATAATTCAGCTACTTACAATTTCAGATTCTATACAAAATCAGCTCAACAGAGCAGGCGGTAGCCATAAAGTAAAAGAGAGGGAAAATAAACGAACCCAATCAATATTTCCCCTAATACAAATGTTCATGAGGCAAGGAAACGTGGTTTAAGATAAATTATTCTTAAGTTAGACAGTCTTAATATGTTCGAACCCTATTTACAATGTGCGCTAATTATTAGAATCAATATATCTGTTACCAAGGCCATAAGCCTCTATGATCATTTCACATCCGTCGTTGTTTGCATTGAAATCTTCTTGAATAAGAATTATTATTTAATTATAATAGTATTTTACAGACATTAACCACTCATTATGCACGGATATAAAACTAAACTTTCCCATTTACGAGTATGTTCATTGAAAGTTTTTAAAGTTTTTGCAAAAGCTTAACTTCATTGCAAATAAAACTTTAACTATCTCATAACGTTTTCTGTTTTTTTTTTTTTGTATCGTATTAACAAACCAGTTCATATACTCGAAGATTTACCAATGGTAAGCAAAAATATCGATGATTAAATGTGATGTATGTAAATGAAATTTGAAGCAACGACATCTATAGAATTACATGTGCTGTACTCGCTAACCCACGCACACCTGAGACCACACAACCTGAAACCCACAAAATAGCCCCTGGTACCTCAATGCGTCATTATAGCTGCAATGTCGATGACGACAATCCATAAATGTCGTTCGGATGACACAAATTTATTAATGGATAATCATAAATTTTGCGCAGCAGTTTCTCTTTCAGTTAATTGGACTGCACTTGCGTACCCCTCAAGCGGGGCAAACATCAATCAAAGCCTGTGCGTATATAACTATACTCGTAAAGTCTGTAAAGTATAAAGTCTGTGCCATTTGTAGATACATTATAAAACGTATGCAGCTTAAATAAAACTAAATTCGAAGTTCAGACACCAGACAAACAATTATATCTATCGTTGCAAGTCGGTACGTCGGTCGGTCGGTCGGTCCAACTGTCTGACCCACAGCACAATTAATTCATCATTCTCTATTTTATTTGTTTGTCACTTACATTCGATGTCTTCAGATGTTTGTTTTTTTTATGAATAGTACTATAATTTTATCAGTGAGTTTGGAACGCATGAAATAAGGCTTTTACAACATCGAAATAAATAGGACTAGCTACAAATGCAAATTCTTTTTTGAACTGTCTGACTGCTTTAAGTGTACCCTACCAAGTAATGTATCGTACAGTTAGAGAGCACTGATAGTTGAAGGCATCGATATTTGTGTACTAATAACAAAATGTTGTATGGCATCGATATCCTACTTGTGTATGTTGGCATAAAGTATCGATACTATGAGTAAATATGAGTAATTTTTATAGCAATTTTTAGTAATGTTTCACTGAAATAATTCAAATATAGCATACTGAATTCAATATTAAAGACAATTTGCGGCGAAATGTGAAGGAGTGGACTAATAAAATTTGTCACGTCACAATTCTCAAGATAATATTACAAAATCCAGAATGGTCAAATGTGCTCAAAAATTGCTTAACGTAATATTTCTACAGCCTAGTATTAATTGTTTTCCATATTCGTATAGTCAAGCTTCTACCGATTCTGTACAGCATTTTCTTTACAGATGCGTACTTTTAAATATTGAAATCATTATTTTCGTACTCACTTAGTGAAAGAGAGTATCGATACGTAACTAGTACATACTTGTAACGGCGCATCCTTAACTGAGACTGTTTTCTGAAGTTACTGACGATGTTACTATAGTTTTGCTAATAAATACTAGAAAAAAGCAGAAGGGCATTCAGCAAACAATATCGAAACATGTCTTCAGAGTATTTAAGTATAATCGACATTAATGTTTTCCAATTTTTTTTACGTCGAGTTTGCAATTATTAGCATTGACATTCCACACCACAGCTAGCTGACTACGATTACGAGTAATTAAACGTCTGGAGACAATTGCTCATTGATCAAGATCAACATTAGCCAATATGTTAATATATAAAAATCTAGCAGGCAATTGTGTGTAGCTGGGTGCGTATCTAGTTCAAAATATTTGATTGTAATTTACAATATGTGTATCAGCAGTATTCAAAATATGTATAACAAGATATATTAAGAAATGTCATTCAAAATATAGTTAGATTGAGAGTTTGAATTTTATAGACAACCAGTATAAATACCTGGCATTGTTTTAGGTTCTCGAATATGTGTCATGCAATTTCGATCGAGGTAGCTTCCATTCCCATTGACTCTTAAGAATAATTTACCTAGAATTAACTCTTAAGAATAATATATCTTAAATTAAGAATAATTTACCTTAAAGTACTTCATTTGTATATATAAATACATTTTACAATGCCTCATTAACATTTGCGTTAGGAGTGATTGAATGGGCTCGTTTATTTACTCCTTCTCCGTCTACCGTCTGCTCTGTTGCACTGATTTTTTGAGTACGTACATAAAATGTAAAATTGCAAAGTGACGATTTATTCAATATCTGACTACAACAGTATTTTATATATCTTGGGCAGAGCTCGCAAAAATATGATCAACCAAATTGTTATTGCTGTCTGCTCACCGAAAAGACAGAAAAAAAAATGTAGCAGACTCGCTTTTTGATCCTTTCGTGTTTTCTGTTTCATGCTTCTCGATGAGTGATACCCACAAAGCTGTCTTACGATAATAGCTTGATGGTGACACTTTCGCTCGACTTTGAGCATTAGCAATTGAGTAAAACAAGTCAAATGGAAGCGTAAAGTCTCTTTTTTGTTGTCGTTGCTTTAAATATTGCTTCGCAGGCAAATATGTTAAAATATAAGTAACACACATACATGCGCAAAAGACACTTTTGGCAAATTTTGCGCAGCAAAGTGTCTTATGTGAACAAATGCATCAAGTGAGCGACAAAAAACTCTCGTTTCTTGAACAAAAACCGCGATGACAATAAACAGAGTTGAAATGTCTTTTCGCTTCTATTTTAAATCGAGTTCGCTCGCAACAGTTTTTTTCTCGGACTGCTTGTAAAAAAAGACCACTTATTGCGAGCTCTGATCTTGGGCGATCTCTCGTAGTTATACTGAAGTTTTTTTCTGTTTTCTGTCGCAATCTCAGAACATGTAAAACTTACTAAGGTTTGCGCTTTCAACCTTAAGAAAGACTTAGGTCTACGCTAAAAAGAAGAAAGAATGCTACAGTCGTGCGTGCTCGACTATAAAAACCCAGTGTGTACTACATATGTCGTCGCTCGCATTGGTGGATATTAATAGATTAACTCAACTAGTACAACTGATTACGAACACACGAGGATCTGCTGAAAAGTAAAGACGCTTCGCATAGAAACGAAACCAATTCTCCTATTTGAGAGCTCCTCTACAGTTATTGGAACGATTTAATGAATTTCATTATGTTACTTACCTCAGTTAATATGCATGAATCTTCTTCTACTAATGGCCGGGTAGCTGCACAGCAGGAAAGCTCTTCTCCTCTTCGCTGTTTAACGCTTATACATAGGTCGCGATGGTTGAATCTCCGGTTACAATACGAATTAGAATCAAGTTATCGTTTATGTTTAACCCCAAAATTTATAAGATTTGTCTTTTGCCATATCCTGACCAAGTGTTTTTGGAGATGCCATATGTGGCTAGACTGAACTAGCAAGCATTCGTAGTGCTGATAGTTTTATCTTTGATGAGGCATGCCGACCAAGTCTTTATTGGAAAGGATCTGGGCAATAGTACCTTATTTCGCAAGCTAATCTACTTTGCAGCTTACCTCGATTTCACTGTGCCCAGACACCTAGACGAGGTGAATACTATAATGTTGAGCTATCTCGTTAGTAGATCCACCGCGTTCAGTAATGGTTTTTGATTTTATTGTGCTAGAGTTTGAAGCTATTAGCGCTGCTTTTCTGGGACGGCCTGCTCCTGCTTCATTGTTTAGCTTATAGCTGCCTGTACATGTACTAATTGAGTCAATTATCTCTACTTGTTGGCTATGGAATTCAACCCTAGGGCGTGGGGTTTTAGATTCGTCCTCAAATAATCAAGCACAATATGTTCCACGGGTTCACATGACATGCACATAACCTCAACAATCTCATGTATCTATAATGTAATAATAATAATTGTCAGACTATGGATTTTATGGACAATTTCTGGGGTGGTGAACTTTTTTGAATGGCTGTAACGCTTATCGTCAAAAATGCTCGTACGACCTCATTTATATGTAACTGTCCAACAGTTTATTGTTGACATCGAAGAGTCGCTGTTAACTTCGTACATTTCGGTTTTGTGCTAAACAGAAGGTTTTCGTTTAAATTGGTTGACAAAAAAAAAAACACATTTATTGATGTAAATGATTGATACAAATGAGACCAATCATGTCAATTCACATGAATCCTCTCATCAGAAGTTAACCAAATTTATGTGGAACCACACCTTTCTAATAGAAAAATTATCATCGAAATCGGTCCACGTGGTAAAGAATTCTCGTTGAATATACATAAAAAAAAAATTATTAGGACGAATTGAGAACCTTCTCAGTTTTTTGAGACTTCGTATATGTATTTTAGCTGGCTCAACGTTATTTTATATTGAGAAATATTTATGACATAATTTTTATCAATAAAATAGGAAAACAGCAAATAATTACAACAACGTTTTATTACACAGTAAAACATTTAGCCGCATATACACGTTCTTTTAACTTAGAAACAAGCTCTCATCAGTATGCTGGCGGCACATTGCAAATTCCTCGACATTACCGTCCTCGTATAATTTTTTTTATTCTCCGAAATCTCTTTTGCTGTGTTTCATATATTTTGAGACTTCAATTTGCACTGCTCAGTGAGGTATTCGTGTAACATCTTCTACCTCCTCTAGATTGAGAGGTACTTAGCTGCCAACGAAGTGTGTTTCAAAAACAAATTGTGTTATATTTTGAAGTTTGTCAAATCATTAGATTCAAAAGACCAGCAGCATTAGGTGAAGTAACTAGCTCTTTATAATTTTAGCTAATCTACTTTTTAGAGGGGTCTCTCTATAACACATAAACCGATTTTGAGTAAACAACATTTATACATTTTTTTTTTTTAAAAGGTGCTTCATATGCCAATTTTTTCACATCCTGTCTTATTTCTACTGCTGTCGGCAGCACTAATCATTGTCCTCGACAGACAACAGCAACAAAAACATTGCATAGAGACATGAATAATATTTATGAGAATGAAATGCTCCCAAATGCGACATAAATATGTCCACAGCACCAACATAAATGCGCGTTTTCCTGCTTGATGTTCTTTGGCTGTTTCAGAGATACAAAAGGAGAAAGTGTATTCTAGTCTAGTCAATTGCATGAAGTCGAATTTCGACCAACATTTTTCTTCACAATCTCTTCAAGAAAATTTATATTTTACGCTCTTTCACTTTACCTCTGGTTTTTATTATTTTTCGTTTCGATTTTTTCCATCACCCTCATGTGTTTTTCCTGTAGTTTCTTTTCAGTTTTCCTTTTGGAAAATCGTCAATTGTGCATCAATGACAATAAATTTTAACGTTATCTAATGTCCTGGCAATGGCGCAGACACTCACAGACAGACCGACAGACCAACAGACAGACATACGGCACACACGTGCGAATCGATACGTATATAAATTTAGGAAAGATGCGCCCTCATTTTGTTTGATTTAGTCTAATTTATTGACACAAACGTATCTCATTCGCAGCGATTGTATTTTTATACTCTTCGCACATAGCATGGAATGGGCATTATTAGTTGTACGAAATATTTGTAAAGGGATATAGGAGACTGTGCAAAGTTTTCCTTTATATTCTTGATGAGCTCGAAAAGATCTAGAAATATCAGTCTGTATTGAAATTTCAATTGAATACTCTATACTATATGCTTGGATGCTGGATATAATGGATCCAATCTGTCCACAGAATGTCGTAATCCCCAAAAACTACATTTTGACGAATTTTGCTTATAAATCTTGGCCTTTCCAAGATCAAACTAACTCAAAATATGAAGGCTCTCCATCATTTGAAGTGCCGAAATTTCTCCTGAACCCCTGAATTTTATCGAATAGGCACCTTCACCGATGAAGCTCATTTTTCGCTTAATGGCAACAAATCTACATGTGCTTCAAGACACTCCATTGCATCCACAAAAATTGTCCGTGTGGTGTGGATTTCATGCCGGAGGTGTAATTGGACCATATTTTTTTGGTTGAAGTTCGCTATCGCCATGTAGGAAGATTATTTTTGACCAGCGTTGGATGCACTTGATATAAGGTATATGTGGATCCAATAAGATGGTGCCACATGTCACACAGCTGGTCAAACAATTGATCTATTGAAGGAGTAGTTCGGTAACCATGTAATCTCGAGAAATGGTTCGGTCAAATGGCCATCTCACTCTTGGGATTTAATGCCGTTGGATTTCTTTTTGTATAGTTACGTCAAGTCGTTGGTTTATGCCAAAAACCCAATAATAACAGAACACGAACATGAAATTGCCAACTTTCCGACCGATATGCGTGGAAGAGTGGTGGAAAATTAGCTACAAAGAATCGATCGCTTCAATCGTGTCTGCTGTAGTTATGTGAACGAGTTCCATTTCCATACATAAATGTAATATGTACGGGGTGTGTTTTAAAAAAAATGTGACTTTTCTATATATAAGTGGTACAAGCTCTTCACAGAAGGCTGAGAAGTTAATGACGATGTCCGCAGTGGACGCTCCAGCACATCAACAACCGATGAAAACGATGAAGCAGTGAAGAAAAATGTTATGGAGAATCGTCGAATCACTATTAGAGAAGTTGCTGAGGATGTTGGAATATCGGTTAGCGCATGCCACGGGTTTATTCGGATGTTTTGGGCATGAAACGTGTGGCAGCGAAGTTTGTTCCGAAAATGTTAAATTTTGAACTTGCTTGTTCGTGATTTTTTGTTTAGAAACAACACCGTAATCATGCAGCAGCCACCTTATTCACCGGACAGGCCTCCTTGCTATTTTTTTCTGTTTCCAAAGTTGAAACCGTGTAACGAACATGACACATGAAACATTTGAGGAGATAAATATCGCATCGCTGGAACATCTCAAGGCCATACGAAAAACCGCATACGAGAAGTGTTCGAGAATTATAGCGCTGGCTCTAAGGTATTATATTTGAGGCGGTTAATTTTAAAGGGGGACAAAGTAGATATTAATGAATAAATAAATATTTTTTGAGAATTATATAAAATCTACTTTTTTTCAAACAAACTTCGTATACTGCACCTGGAATAAATTTCAGCCTTATTCTTATTAAGAAACCTTTTATACTTAAGAACATTTGCCTTGTCACAGCCAGCGGACTGATGATGAACCTGAAACAATTGTCGCCGTAGCTTAACATTTTTCGGAAACAAAAGTTTTTGTTATTGTGCTGTCTTCAAATGAAAATTTGTACGTATTTCTCAATGTAAAAATGGCCTTGAGGCAGCTAAAATTCGTACATAAGTGTTTTGTTTTGGTGAAGGGTCTTACAGCTATGATATACACCAAAGAAAGCTCTTTCTCCCCCTTTCCTGTGCGGCTTGCTATTGCAAGCGTTTCATATTCATATTATAAGTAAACGTTTTTCTATGAAAATATATTTCTATATAAAACTGTTGGTATATTTTAAGATTAAACATTGTTCAAGGATACATATCTATACATTGAGTTAAGCATAACACGTCTCAAAGTCTTGTTACAGCTAAGCTTTAACATCTGTTTGCTACACATTCAATAATAAACTCTAACATTTCATTTAGGATGCTGCAATCCAAACTATCATTTTATAAAAAGCAAACAAAAAAAAAATCTTACTGCAATGTATCGAACAAATTAATTTTTGCACTTATTGTGCACTTCAATAAGTTTCCAACTGCTTGCTTTTCTGTTGCATAGCATAATTTTGTTATCCTTTTTTAATCCTTGTTGTTGATTTTTCTGCTGCTGCTGTGTCTGTTGTTACTGACCATCATATGCTTTTGCTCCCTTTTTCACCTTTATTAGTTCCGTTCCTTGCATCATTGTGGTTCTTGTTGTCGTTGTTTTTTTTTTTTTTATTATTCGGTTCCATCTTTTGAGATTGCATTGCAAATTTTCAACTGAACTCGTTCGTTCGTTTTCAAATCATGCATTTGGCAGCCAAACAATATTATATATGAAGCATCGGTTCATATGCTCAATTGTCTGCACAGTGCCCCATTCCCTAGCACTATGGAACACTTTCTTGTTGTTTGCTGCCAATATTAAGTAAATGTGTGAGGCAATGCTTTGCTACTCAACATCTTTCTTCTCTCAGAACACATTTCTGTGTAATACACAATCTGCTTGCAGTTCATGCACACATTTCATATGTTCTTTTTTTCTTTTTTCTTTTTGTTATTTTGTGGAATTTTCCTTGAGTATTTTTAATAAAATAAACCCAGAAATGTAATCAACATAAAGGATTTCACAAAAAAAAAAAAAATATGAAATTTCTGTGCATGAGATGCTTTTTCAGTACAGTTCGTATCTGTGTCGTATCTGTGTCTGTATCGCTTTGCGTTTGCTGTTTAACGAGATGCCAGAGATATCATTTATGGCAAAATGAAGTTGAGCTGAAATGCTGTGTGGGAAATCCTTCGACATTGCACAGCATCAAATGAATCTTTTTGTGAATGAATGTAGAGTAGTTCAATGCACATATGCACTGGAAACTATTCTGCAGAATCAGAATGGATTTTGGTGACTCAGAAAATATTACAGCAAAGATCGGAACTATTCGGCAGGCACTGCACTATGCATGCTAACTGTTCAGGTTTGTACTACGTGTTGCTGCTTATATGTTGTTGTTTTTGTACGTGTCCTTTTAGCAAGTGGTGTCAATGTCTGATTTTGGAAAGGAAAGTTGAACTTTGCAAAGAGTTTAACAACATTTTTAACAAGTGTTATCTGTGAGTCCTTGTCCGTGTTGTAGAGTCATTAATTCTCTATTCAGAAAAGTTTGTCTCAAGGTGCAATTTTTTGCACTTTTTTGCATTTTTTTGCATTTTTTTGCACTTTTTTCACAAATTAATTTTTTAGCACGTAACCTCACAATTCCAAATGCCGAGTTGTACGCAGTGTGGCGAGAGCAGAAGAGCCGCCTTGAGCAAGAAAATGCTGTGCTCCATTTTATTTGCGGACACGCAGATCCAAGCATTATTCGCCTTAATGAAAAATTATCAACGTTTCGGAAAAAATGCAAAAGAAATATTAAATTATTTGCAAAAAAACATTCGACATGGATGGCAAACTAAAATTGTCCTTGATTAATAACAGAAACCATCAAGTATTAAAATCAGTTGGACATCCAACAGTAATGTTTATGTTTAAATTAGCAAGGGGACAAAGAAAGCAAGCAGCCGACCTCTCCAAGTCCCAGAAACACAATGTTCGTTTGCTAGTTCAAACGTCAAGCATAGCTGCTCGTAAGCACGGGCTCCACGATCTTGCAGCCGTTCTTAAATTACTAGCCATCAATCCTGCAAAAGCCAAAAACATCAGACAAATCATGACAACAACAATTAGAGTAGGTCCTGGCTTTGGTTTTGGGCCAAGGCTTAACAAAGGAGCATGTACTGCATTTCGGGAGGAATCAATGAAAAAAAAGACAATATATTTCAACCTTATAAAGAAGTTGCTGAGAAAAAAAAGCTTTGTCGACCAAATAATATTGAGATTAGCGACACCGTAGCTAAGGTTTCCCTACAAGAGCTTTTGAACCACATAGCAGCTCGGATAGTGACTTTGCAAGAGGAGAGCATTGCAATGGCAATGAATATTCAGCAAACTGACTTCTTATCTGCTGATCTGATATTGAGTTATGGCTTTGCTGGGAGTTATGGCAGGACAGGCGAATTACAACCAGGCATACACAAATGGCCAATCGCATAATGCAGTTTCAAGTCTATTTGCCACGACTGTTATGCCTCTTCGCCTTGTGGATGCTTCCGGAAATATTTTATGGTATAATCGAACTCCGCAGTCAATATGATTTTGTCTACCTTTAAAACTGTAATTTCTTATGGAAACAATAGAAATAATTTTAAGAGAGAACTCATTCATGTAACAGGAAATTGAAAACTTGATATCATGCAAAGTAATTTTGAATATGAGGCAATGCGTTTATATAAAGTTTAGTCTCCACCTAACAGTCATTGATGGCAAAGTGCCTAATGCCTTAACAAGTACAAAATCTTACCAAGCTTGCCCTATTTGTAATGCAAGCCCCAAGAATTTCCTTGGAAATAAAAATTTTAAGTGCAGTAAATTTGTTCCATTATTGGACCACTTGAAATATGGAGTCAGCCCACTGCATAGCTGGATAAGATTTTTTGAATTTGTACTTCATGCTGGATACAAGATCGGTATTCAAAAATGGAGAGTACTTGCCGTCTATTCGTGAGCTCGCTCACTCAATGAGGAATTCGCGTAACAAGAATCCGATGGATTTTCGTACTGTCCTACAGAGTTTCCTAAGACTTACTACCGAAATTATGAAGAAGTTTTCAGCTATATTTCGTAGGCCTCTCATGGAGGATTTGTAAAAACCGGATTTTGAATGAAACATGCGGTTTAACTGGACTGGAGTATGCAGCACTCTTATATAATTTCTGAAGTTTTCTCGCATAGGTCTTCGTAAGATAATCGCTGTGAATGAATTTTACTAATGATTACCTTCCTATTTTTGACGCACGGTTTCTCTTACTATATGGCATTGTCTCTGTCATACTATTTAGTACAACCTTTGTCTCGCTTTGTGTCCTTTTCCCTTTCTCAAACTTACAACTGGCTACCGGTAATTGAAAATTCCATCCATTTCCTTACAATTCCATCATTATATTATTTGAAAAACAAAACTTTGTTTACCCATTGCTCAGATTTAACGGCACCTCAGTTCTTAAAGAGATTGATTTTAATTAGAGCCCTGCACAAATGCAGTTGTTTCAAATAAATGGGAATGAATGATGGAAGTACTTATTTAATAGCGTCATATGGTAAAGTACAATTTACATCGCTTACATTTGATAAGCAATCACAAAGTGGTGTTAATGCAGATTGCAATAAAATGAATAAAATGAAACGAATGCATTCGTGCAAGACTCGTGCTTACATATTGTACATGAACGTAAAATTCGTGGAAACTCTCCATCTAATTTTTTCTAGTGTAATTCATACATTTACCTACTTTGAAATAAATTTACAATTATAGAGACTTGAACATGTTCGAATAAGAGAATATCGAAAAAATATATTTTTCTTCTAATTTTACTGTTGCTACAACAAAGTCTGATTGGCAAACGTACACCACACGCTTTCCTTTTAACTCCAACTCACGAATTAGCTCAATCCGAGCCAAATATTTTTATATTCCTCCATGAAACATGTCGGTGACAGTTTATTAAATCGATTACTTTCGGTTTTGATATTTTAAATAAATAAATATACTATCGTACTTTTATTTGCCACAATACGCAATCAGGCATCACTACACTCTATAGATTTCCACTTGTCCTGTCGTGTGTTCATGTTGTCCTTTCAAGCTTCCATTTTTGCTGGTCGTCTTTTGCTTTTTTGTTGCCATTGTTACTTGCTCTTTGACGTTGTAGTAAAAATTCATGCTGTATTTGTCATTCGAAGAGATTTGTTACTTAAAAATTTATGCCAAACAACAATGCTTGTCCGAGTTCGTTTTAGAATCAAGAAATGCATTGCAGATTGTTCGTAAAAAGGTCGTTATGTGCATCTTACTTTATCTTGTTTAGTGTTGGTAGTCTCCGGCAAATGAAAGATTAGTTATTGTTAATCAAAATAGCTAGCTAATACGGATTTTGCATTAAATTGACTTGGCAATTGACAGCGCATGATTTTACCTGAATTCATTAAAATTTAAGCAGATTGTGTGGTCAGTTTTAATCGAAAATCGATTTTTATGCGACGCCAGTAGAACTTAAGCAGTTTTTGTGTGGTTAGAAAAGACAAAAGGTGGGCTCAATTTAGATATGCAACCCTGAGTACACTGCTAAGGAAAAATACCATAAGATCTAGGCTTCTACAATATTCATTACTCGGGCTACCAATACAAAATACATTCAACGATAATTTTACTACTTCTTTAAGAATAGAAGCTGGGAATGAAGAATTAGGAACTGCATTTCTGAATTTTGTGTTGCAGTTCGACAATTTTAGTATAATAAATTGTTTTTGTTATATAATAGTATAGAAAACAATAGGTAAGATGGGAAGAGTTTAAGGTACAGTACTACAACGTAGAAAGAGAAAAACCGGGAGAACGCAAGCCAACCATTCGGTGCCGTAGTGCAGTAGTATTGAAGTTAGTATCCAGTATGACTTTCGGATTCTAAAAGATGCGAAAAAGAAGTAAATGCATCTCAACGGAACATGGGGAAACAGTAGTTTAGGCTGCGATGTTCCATGCGATGACCTATTGTTATAAGTACCATATAATTTCCTAATAAGGCCTTCCATACGCGAACTATATCGTATGGATTTGATGTTTCAAAGTGGTTTTAATCTCTAATATAGATATTTCTGACAAATTAACTTAGAATGAGCTCTCGAAAAAGGTTGGGTTTCCTCATGAACAATGAGGAAACCCAACTTCAGCGTTGCTACAGCTACCGTGCGCTTCGCTGGAAGAGTGTTGGTGATGGTGCCCTTTCTGGCCAGCTTATCCGCTTCCCAGTATCTTGGTGTCTAGGTTCCTAAATGACTTCGATTCTGTAGTAAACAGCCAACTCAACTTGGGAGACCCGAGAAATTTAAAAGTAGTCTTCGTGTTACTGTTATACAAATCAAGTGCTTTATCTGACAGTCTGAGAATATATAATAATGTTCTTGGTTGTCTGCGTATTGTCTTAGATACTGCTTCGCTTCCTGTACTGCTAGTTGCTCTGTTTGATAAAAACTAAAATGCTAGGGGAGTCAGAACGGGTCTCTAATCTACAGGTACTGGGAGAAGATGCCTTCTATTACTATACTGTCAAGCTTAGGGTCATCAGTTTACATATTGAATGCACTTTCACTGTAACCAAGGAAATGTGGGAAGCGACTCTTATTGGGTGACACATAACTCACTTTGTTCTCAAAACCACGAAATTGCATTCATAAAACTAAATATAATTATTGAAATTTTGTGATTTGTGGCCAAAGGAGCCACAGCTCTTTTGTAATGATATACAGAGAAATAGTGTGTGATTCTTAGTGTTCCACCATTACAAAGCTCTGCACTTCTTCGTGTTCTATGCATTAGTAAAGACGTGCTCCCTAGTGCATACCACCAGACACATAATCGGTAAATCTTTCAATAGCGTTTTTGCATGGAAATAATATATAAATAATATCTTCCAATACAGCTTCTAGAGGAAGCAAAGTTGCTTAATATAACAGCAATACATGAAATGCGTCCTTCCAAAAGAATGTTCATGGTTGTCCCGAGATCTATTGAAACAGTCGATCTTTTTAAGGTAACTATCGACCACATTTTTAAATATTTCGGTCTGTATATTGGCCACTACTTGACATATGTTGGTTTCAAAGTGCTCTAAAGTTTAAAGATTATCCACATAAACTAGGTCTTTCACGTAGTTCCACAAAAAAAAAAAGAAAAGTCAAATCGCTCGACCTGCAAACTTCTGCAACAATAAAGCCTTTTTTTTGTGTTTGACTTGTGGCGCCACATAGTGGTCCCAAATCAAAAAAAGAAAAGGTTTTCGAGGTTGCTTATTACGTACCTGATATCAAAATTACGTGAAACAAACTTGCGGCATCGAAAAATGATGAACTTACTTTATTAAACGATATTTACAATAATATGAATGGCTATTTGAGGTTGCTGATTACGATTCTGTTGTAAAATTTTCCAAAAATTAGCCCACTATATATCAATCAAACGTTTACTTACTTACTTAGGTGGCTCTACAACCGTCTATCGGTCAAGGCCGCACGAAGGAAAGCGCACCATTCGGTGTAGTTTAGTGCGCACCGGCGCCATTCGCTGGCAATCCGGAGCTTCTTCAGGTCATCATAGACCTAATCTTGCCATCTTAAGCTCAGACGACCTCTCTGACGCCGTCCACCAATCAAGTTCAAGCTTCCGTCGTAAACCTTTAGTGCTGGAGCTTCGGGGTTCATCCGGATGAGGTGACCAAAAATCATACGAAGAATCTTTTTCAAACGTTTACTCATGTGATATAAAAGGTATCTTCTAAAGTAAATCAGACTTTCGCAATAGGGTACTTGTTTATAGCGTCCTCTATATGCTACTAAGTGTGTTGAAAAGGTATATGATTTCCAAACTTCTTTTCAATAGTTTCATAAAATTTAGTCCACTGGAAGCGGAGTTATTGCCATATGCCGGAACGTTTGATAAGTCTTTTGTCTTTATAAGACTTTTGGATGGCTTCTACATCGATGACTTCTATATTATTGTATATTGTACGACTTCTATATTGTCTATATATGCAAGAGGCTCGTTAAATTAGGAGCCGCACTGCCATTTTTGAATTTTTTTTTTGGATGCATAAAATAGGCCTAAGAAGTATCTTAGTAAACTGAAGTTGAAAAAGTATATAAGTACATATATGCATATATTTTGTATAGTCGAGACCTTTTGACATATTTATATATAGAAAATTATACTTATGGCTATAAACACAACGCTTGCAGTCGCTTTATTATCTACTTCAATTTCAAAGTTGATTTTTATGATGAACATGCAAATTCTCAAAAGATTCGTTAGCGACGTGTGTGCACATAAAGCTTGTCAATTTATTACAGCGGCAGCAACAATTGCTGTTGCTACTTTTGCTGCTGCGAACGATATTGGACACGTTTTTTTTTTATTTTCTGTTTGTTGATTTAACTTTCGATCGTCAGACGGCTACAAAATCAACTTCATAGATACACAATTTTGCATAAGTTTGCTGCTGCTGCTGCTACAGTTGACGACGATGATGATGATGATGGTTGTGGCAGCAACTGAAATGTTCTTTGCATATGCAAATCTGTCCGACTGTGTGTGTGTGTGTGTGGGTCTCGATGAGCCGGCGGCCAGTTTAGCATGCCACATGCTACAGATACATTGTTGTGGTTCTGTCTGGTGCCCGGCATGTTGCTCATACTTTTGTTATTGCTGTTGGTGTTGAACTTTATTGCATGCGCTTTTATTGATGTACTGTTTTTTTTTTTTTTTTTTTGTTTGTTTTGTTCGCTATATATGCATTTTAGTGTATCGAACTTGCTATTCTACCAACTGACAATTATTAAAAAAAAAAAAAAAAAACATAACAAAATCGTTGAATATTGACAGCGCATCTTGTTGAACATTTTGTTTTCCAGAAGCGTTTTTAGCAACGTGGTTAGTAACATCAAAGCATCGTTGCAACATACTAGTTTCAGAAGAACCGAAGACGCCATCACCAGCGGCAACATTATATACGAGTATGTTGGTACATTCGATTCACTTAATACATGCAACATTAGTCAGACAAACGCGATCGTTTCTTAGTTTGTGAGCGCAGCTCTGGGGCAGAAATATTAGTAGTGGTTTCTTGTAGATGCTTTTTTATCGACTGTAATCTACACAAGAAGTTTGGCTATGAATATTTACCATACGTATCAGAACTTCGAAGAAATGGTTCTGGACATGGTGACTTGTACAGAAACGTTTAAATTAGATTAGTGCTAGATTAGGTTTAATGTTATAATCATTTCCCACACGGTACCCATGGGCGCAACGGTCCAAAAAGCACAACAACAATAGATGTCAATCCAGATGCTTATTTGCCGCTAAATGGTATTCAAGTCATGTCATTTCATGGTATTTATACAAAGCCCCGTGCAAGAACTTATGCGAAACTAAAACTCGCTGATCCGAATGCTTGCAAATATTACACCAATATTACACCACCTAGACTGCAAGGCTCTTGACTGTACTTGTATCCTTATCAGAACTCACTTCAAACAAAAACCTCTACATGCGTTTGAAATTAATTATATAGAAACAAATTCAATAAGTGTGCAAACAACACTTAGCAGCCTCACATTATCAGTAGTTTATTCCCTTTCCACGCCAGTATCACAATATCAGAAAAACTGTTTCTGGACTTTTTTAATTGACGTTGAAAACGTTTTATAGCCGCAGGTGATTAGATTGCCAAACACAAATCTCAAGGAATAAAAAAAGCTGGTTTAATGCAATGCACTCATAAGCACCTGCAAAAAACTTGATTACGTGTCACCTTATTGGTTAGCAGATACGATCAAAACTTCATAGACTTGGCCATGACTAGAGAGATTTCTTTGACATCGTGCTTAATTCAGTAATCAGCAGTGAAGCAGACATTATCTACTCTGTCAGTATCCTCAGCCTACTACTAGCTACTGCAGCCCATTACTCCTCACAATAAACTTTAGCATAACTGACATAACCGAGAACATACCGAGGTTATGGTATGATTACCTCAAAAATGGTAATAGAAATACCTAGCCCAGCAATTCTGTACAAAATATTTAGTACTTTTTTAGTACTTTTCAATGCAGTATTTCAATGCAGCCAACTCCCAGTCCGTGGACGAAATCATCATAGCAACAATACTAAAACCAGAAAACGAAAACGCGGGCGGTCAACAGATCCATAAGCCTACTAGTGCATTCTATTTATCCAAACTCTTTGGAAATGTGCTTGTTCTCAAAATCGGCTCATACACCCGAGATGTCATGCCCTCGCAACAATTTCGATTTCGTTTGATTTGAGCAAGTTATTCGCATTACCAGTTCCTAATTCACAGTACGACAGAGTGACTTCATTTCAGAAGAATCGAAAATGAAACATTCGACGAAAAATAACATTCACACTGAGTGTTTTTCTAACTTTAAATACTATAGTAATCACACAGGCCAACGATGTCACGCATCTTGGCACTCATCTCGAAAGACTCACTTACTCACTTACATAGCAACCAAGAACCACACTGGCTATATGGACTTATGGTTGCCAACTTGTAACTGGGGTAATGCAAATACCAGCATTGTAGAAATTGTTCAAAGAGCCCAATCAAAAATTCCCAGAATTATAAGTGGTGCACCCTAGTACATCCATAATGATCAAGATTTCATTCGTAAACAAAATCATCTCATTTCAAACGTAATTATACAAAGAGACACAAAGGAGTTCGATAACCCAAGAGAGTACTCAAACGCGAAACTTGAGAAATGAGCTTTCAGTCCAGTGATTTCCGCAAGGAAGTCACCCACCTAGGTCCAATATTGTTCAACATTTTTATTAATGATCTTCCATTGTCTATTAATCATGTTCATACACTAATGTATGCAGACGATGTTAAATTATGCTTGTCATATTCTTGTCTGTTTCGCAGCACAGTTTATTGCAGATTGACTTAAACTCACCACATACTTACATGGTGTCATCAAAATTTTTCTTAATCTAAATTTCTCAAAATGCAAGTGTAGTATGACGTTTCATCGCAGAAAACCATTTATAGTGATAAATTTTTTAAATAACTTAACGCTCGGTAGAGAGTTTTGTTTTAATGATCTAGAAATTCTCTTCTTGCAACCTAAACTTATTTTATAATAAGCGTTGGTCTAAGATATTTAATGACCCTTATACCACCACTAAACTCCTCTGTACTTCACGCGTTCATTCGATTTTAGAATTTGGCTCCTGTATTTGGAACCCATGCTATGCTATTAATGAGGATCGCATTGAGTCAGTTCAAAAACAGTTTCTTCTCTTTGCTCTTAGAGGTTTCAATTGGGATCCCGAAATAAATCGTCCACCCTATCATGATAGGTTAAAATTAATTGATCTCCCAACCCACTATGCTCTTTGTTGCTTTTCTTCATAAAATTCTTATTGGGGAGATTGATTCTCCCTACTTACTTCAGTCCATATTACTAAATGTGCCCATTCAGCCAACTCGCCAATAAAATTGCCTTTTTTGTACGACAAATTACGCGCTCAATAATTCACTCCGAGCTCTTTGTGGGTCTGCGTGTCGGCAACTTCCTTCTTCTAGTTTGAAGTTAGTTTAGTTATGTATAAACATAACATTTTAATATTAAGCGACTGTTTTAAATAAATAACTAAATAAATAATGAATTAGGAACGTTCAAACAATAAAATAGTTCAACTGAATGATTAGTATGTAGCGCATAGGAATAAGCTTTGAAATATTAATGTTAGTTTCGAAGTACTAGATACGAATACATATCGATACGAATAATTTGAATGGTTTCAATAAAATGGTCCGTTTTGTCACTATCAGAAGGACATTTCGATTTGATAGCACTTAATTCTGAGAATATGAATTGCAATTATTCGGTTTGAAATATAAAACAGTGGGAAATCTTATAAATAATATACTTTGAAAAAAAATGGGGTATCAGAAGAAATGTTTCTGGAGTTAGATAATTCTACACAGTAACGTTTAAATTTATGTACTCCAGTTTATACAAAATGCCACAGTTTGTTTCATGTAATTCGCTGAAAAATGAAATTAGTCACTTATTAAATAATGATTTAGATAATTACGATTAAAAGAATATCAGATTTTATAAAACAAAATATCTCAATTATTTAGAACCTTCTATCATTCCTAAAACCGATTCTTCAATCTTCTTCTTCTTCTTTTTTCAAAAGTAACAACGCAATTTCTTTATCTTTATAGTTCCATTCACTATATTATCATTTATCCGTTTACTGAACACGTCTCGCCGACTTAATCAATGCACGAAAGTGCAACTCAATTGAAGATACATATTTATTTTTTTCATTTAAGAATAATTACAAAAAACACGCACAGAAAACGTTGATGAAATTTTTAAGATATTTGTTGTTGCTTCTTGTTTTTTTTTTCTTTCAAAATGTCG
The DNA here is from genome assembly GCA_035044765.1 of Leucophenga montana. Lineage (NCBI taxonomy): Eukaryota > Metazoa > Arthropoda > Insecta > Diptera > Drosophilidae > Leucophenga > Leucophenga montana. The sequence goes on from JAWNNQ010001706.1 coordinate 627,881, forward strand.
AAAAAGACGAAAACCGTGCAGAAAAATTTAAATGGTGGCAAGTGGAGAGCACGCAACGAGTCAGCCACCCACTCAACCGGCTATTTGAATGTGGCACAGTTGTGGGGAGAGGACGCAGCATCAATACACCTGCTGCGCTGATGACGAGCGACATGAAAAATATTAAGAATAAAAATATGTTTAATTTCGTTGAAATCGAAGCTTGAATACGCTTACAAATGCTTGTATTAAAAAATTTCTATTTTTAAATTTATTTTTAACAATCAAACTTTATTAATTTTGTCATGAATTAATTACTTGGAGTCGAAAAGAATTGACCATGATGAAAGATAATTGTGGCGCATAGTTTACATAGAACTAAATATCAAAAATGTTGTAAAATTCTCAATGAGACATGTTAAAACTAATTGTGTATTATAAGTACTTATGAATAAGCTCAGTTTACATATAACTACATTTGAATTATGCTGTTTTTTTTCTTTATGTTAAAACTCACTGTGTATTATAAGCGCTTTAAATTTTAACTGGAAGATAATAATTTGCAGTACACACGTACATTTCTTCCTTTTGTAGAAGCTTTTGGTGTACTACATTGACACGACATGTAGTATGTGTTTCGTGTGGTTTTTTCCTAAAGAATATTTGAACTCTACGATCCAAACGAGATCAACTCTACCGTAGTTCATGTACTCCAGATTGCACACTCACACTCCGATTCCACTCTCATCTTGGCTTTCTCTCCTAAATACACAGTATACGCAGGTATCTTTCTAGAAAGTATAAGAATGTAGGGTACAAAAAAAAAATTGAAAAAAAAATGAATGGCTGCAACGACTGAATGCGCTGCTCAAAGTCGAAAATTGGTTTTAATTAAATCGAATTGAGTTGCATGGCAACTCGAGAAGGAACACCAGCAACAACAACAACAACAATAACAAAAATAACAGGGTAACATGAGCGCAAATGTTGCCGCAGCTCAACGCGATGAAGCTTGTCTGACTCCTCCGAACTTCATTTACTCTGTGGCATTTAACTGTTTTGCAAGAATGAATTTTTTTGCATGTTGCATGAAAATGTAGAAAGGTTCGGAATGTATTCAACGCTTCGAGCTTACGCGATGCCATGAAATGTGTGCTATGCTATGTGCCCCATCCAACCATCTTTAACTTTTATACTTGTATGTATGCAGCTCATTCTCTGCGCTCGGTTTGATTGAAATGTTCGCCTCATGTCCGGCAGAAACGAAAAACACGAAAGGGCAACAGAGGATGTGCACATCAAAGAATGCTGTTGGACGGTTTTACTCGTTCGAACATTTATTTATACGTTCCACCAGTTCCCCTCATTACACTGAAGCTCTGTACGCCATGTCCATTTGTTGATTTTGCTCACTTGCATGTTGCACCAATCACAAAAAAATAAAAATAAAAACGCACCATAAACCACAAACACACTCACACTCACACTCACCTACTCGTACTACAGAATGCAAGTGTGTACTCATATATGCCTTTGTCGCCAGTTGATGTATGGTCGGTCAGTTTGCGGACATGCAGTGGACATACGGATTAACATGACGTAATTGAAGCGGAAAGTGTTGAAGTGCGTTTGCAACAAAAAAATAATAATAAAACGTTAATTCAATTACTTAAAAAGTAAAATAGATAAACATATTCAAACCAAAACGCAAAATTGATTTAACATTTTTAACAAAAAATCTACTGAAAACTTCGGAATGAGTGGAATATAACATACTTCGAGGCAGAGTTCCATTCACATCCATAGTTTTTAGTTGAAACAAATACTTCAAGAACTAAGAAACAGATTTAAATTAATACAAATTAATTTAAATTAATACATTAAATCGTTTAAATCATTTCATTTGCCATCTCTATTATCAATAAACAAGAATAAAATTCTAATTTTGATGCCTAGTATAATTTGAACAAATACACATGTATGGGATAGTTCAACCTTCTGTGGACAGCCCTTTGCTATTTTGACGGTGATACTTTTGTTATATAGGTCAATTACGATAGATGTTTCGGGGTCTACTCCTTTATTGCAAAGGGCTTTAGCAATCTTCTGATAGGATGTGTGTTGTCAAAAGCATTCTCAAGATCTATAAAGGCACATAAGGTCATATTTTTGGCATTCAAGGTAACTTGATTTGTAAAATTCAATTGGTATAAAGTAGTTTCATCAAATCTACTTGATTTATAAGCATGTTGATTTCTATAAAGTGTCATTTTCACGAAAGATTTAGCCGTGATATGATTATTCACCAACTTTTCCATGAATTTGAGCATTAACGAGGTAGAAGAACTTGGGCTAAAATGCATCTTTCCTTCAGCGGTTCGGAATGTATCTGAGTGCAGACTACTTCTACGGATCTTTATTAAGAAACGTACTAAGAACTTATATGTGGTCACATCTCATTTTGGCTGTTGCATACATATGTATACCCTTTTACACATCGGTTACATGGTGTCTAAAAGCAAACAAATTAATGCCTTAAAGAATACATGTGTATACTACAATAGAACTATTCTTAAATATACTGTTTTCAATCTAGCTGCTATAATAATATTTTAATAAATCCATGAAAACAAACTTCGTCGACCTGGAGGAAGACTCAACAGTGTGACGCACTGCTTGACCAAAGTTAGAATGCTTGAAACAGGAACTTAAATTTCAAACATCCTTTACAGCAATAATAATTGCAAAATGCTTTGTCATTGAGGTAGTATGTGTGAGAGAATGTGTTCATTGGAAGATAAATAGTCGGAAGATAGATAGTCGGTTCCAGAGCTTGCATCCCTGATACTTCATATTCCACCTTGTACAGATTTAGTTCTCTCCAATCAATCACTGAAGACATTTACCAGAAGCTGTGCGTATGTTAGCTCAAAAAATGTTTTCTAAACATGGTTTATGATGGGTGTGGCATGCATGTTTCATCATATTACTTACCTGTACCTATAGAAGGGTCTAGTACATCATGATAGCTCTAATAATACAAAAATTGGTTCATATAAAAACGAAATACTTAAGCTTCCAGATGGAAACATCGATGCATGCTATACTACTACTGCTGCAGATAGCAGCTTAAAAATATAGTTTCATCTGAGACCAAAGGCTTTCGCATCTGTGCAAATTCTCGCTGCATATGCAGGCTATCAAAGGATCTTGCATACATGTTATCGAAATTGGCATAAAATATGAACCTTTAAAAATAAATTTCAGTGCTGTGATCATTTCAGAATTTATTTTACATATTATTGTATTCGGCAACGATTTATGAAGATATATAATGACCATCAAACCAATGAGAAACAAAACAACAACAACAGCAACCGACTACATAATGGCGAACATCAATAACAGTAAATAGCAAGCAGAAAAAAAGCAGGAGGAAAGCTGAAAAAAATGGCCAAAAAGCGAATGGAAAGCATCATCATAATGCAACATCACAGCCACTGTCGACTGACTGTCGACTGCAATGCATCGCATCGATATTTTAATGGGCCAGACGTCATTTTATGCCGCCAAAGCGTAAAATTTATGACAACATAACGAGCTATGGAATGGATGTATGTATTTATATCGAGTCACATCGAAATGAACGAAAGGACATCGAATCGTATTGCATTGCATCGCATTGAAGCGAGAACTGGCAGGCATTAAATGCGACATTTTGAGTCGAAAATAACAATAATCATAATTAAGGATATATGTGAGTACTGTATTTGAACAAAATGGCTGCTGCTGCTGTTACATGCGCCCACACACACACACACAGACACACACACACACTCAGAGTCGAAATGTATATACAACCAACGTGTGAGTGACTTCAGCGGCAGACGAAAGCTCATACTCATACTCCATATACTACACACAAACAATCCGACGCACGAATGATGATGTCGTCCTGCAATGTCCGCATCGAGATATCATTGAATAATGACTGTTAATACCCTTCAATGTCCTCGATGCATAAAATGAAGTGGATTTCAATGCACTCTCAACGCAGCAGACAGATACAGATAGCCAACAATTGGAATAAATATGCGTATAGCACAAAATCTGTTGGACGAGCATTAAAAACCACCGCACGCTCATCTACCAAACAAAACAAAAATTTTGCGAATTTTGTGAATTTCGATAATGAAATAAAGTCTGATGTACTTTTGACCACTTAACAACATATCGCAACGCGTCTGGTTGCTATGTTGTCTACGATCTACTTGGAAAATTCCAGTTCAAGTTGTAAATATTTGATACAGAAATCAATAGAATTAAATGTTGACTTTAATTATGTACTAGTATCATTTAGTTATCAATCTGCCCAGACGCAGAATATAAATTTTCTGAGTTTATTACATACAATACTTTGGAAGTAGACCATGCCTATATTTTCTGATTTAAACATCTCCCACTGTATGAACGGTATATCACTAGAAAGGTGATCATAGTAAACGTCTAATTAGTGGATACTTTGGATGGCTACTCTAAAATAATTTATGAGAAGTTTATATTTTGTTGCTAGTATAATCTTGTGTCATTGTTTCCTTTTCTTCTTGGTATATTAGATATATAGATAAGTAGATTTGAAAACTGCTCTGTGACATTATACGAAAAGAACTCAGATTTTAACATGCAACTGAAGCAAATTATATATGTAGACGTTATTAGCATTAGCAGCAAGCAATGATAATTAACATGGAAAAGCAACCAATTCTGAACATTGCTGCTTGGCTCTGTTCGCATTAACAGAAAATTATAATGTAAAATGAAAAGGCAACATGAAATGCTTTTTGTTACTTAAATCGCAAAAGCAGTTTAAGATAGCAGTTATTAAAAAATAGTAGCATCAATTTTCACTGTTATCAAAATATAACAGTTTTGCTCATCACTAGTTGGCGGTGAGATGGTAATATAGAGATGGTAGTTATGGAGTTACGCACGATCGCGAGAGAGTGCGTGCCTACTCACTGTAGAAGATCCCAACGGATGACACCTTATTCTTGAAAATGCAAAGTAATCGGTTGTGACGTCAACGTCCAGAGAGGCGGTGAATATGGGACCTGTAATAGTGCCCCCTATGTGTTATATGGCAACCGTATGTATTATGCCCTGTGATGTGACGCGTTAGAAGGCGATGGATTTTTCTTTTTGGACATCTTATTTTTATCGTGTTCAGGCACAATGCTTTTTCGGGTTAGTGAATACGATGCACCACTGCTGCTTGCACATTAGATCGTCCTTGTTACGTCTTGCATTTGGTTCGGTCACCGCAATACTTTGTAAATAATCCAGTCAATATAGTAGCCCTAAAACATTCAATATAGGAAAGATCTTAGTTTATAAGACTATTAGCGTCTCTTCTTTTGCACAAGAGAGTCCGGTATTTTAGCAGTGCAGAAACCATTTATTTGCCCCATTTTCGATACTTCTGGATTGCTCTAGTCAACCTAGTGAGAACATCTATCATTTTGTGTACTTTCCCACAAAAAGATATCGGAATATTGCATTCTTGCGACTATCTGCTTAGCAAAGCTTGGCTACAGCTCTGATCCACCACGCAGTTTCTTAGTACCAAGGTATTCAGTTACGGTGGATTCCACAATGTTCGGATGCCTTGTTGAGAGATTTCTGGCAATTCGTAGTGGTCTTTATATCTATACTAATATTATAAAGCTGAAGAGTTTGTTTGTTTGTTTGTTTGCTTGAACGCGCTAATCTCAGGAACTACTGGTCCGATTTGAAAAATTCTTTCAGTGTTAGATAGCCCATATATATCATCATGCTAAGACCAATTGGAGCGGAGCACCAATATTAATATAAATTAAAATCTATATATGTATGTATGTGAAAAGTTGGGAGGACCTCACAATTTCACATAAGCGCGAGCAAGCGAACTAGATGTTGTTCAACTCAACGCTAGATGTCTCACCAGCTGATCATGAGCTAAAGAGGTCAATGATCATGAGTTGGTGTTTTTAAAATTTTATCACTACTTTATTATATTTAAAATTTATCTTCTTCTTATATAAAAATGAAAGTATGTATGTTCGTTCCCTTTAGACTCCGAAGCCGCTCAACCGATTTGATTAAATTTTGTGTCAATATTCAAAATAGTCCCGTGGGTGATCCTGTAAAGATTCGTGGCGATTGCATAAACAGAAATCGTTTTTTAGATTTTCCTAATTTTAATAGAATTGGAAGTAGAGTAAATGAGCGTGTGGAAGGTGGGGAAAGTGGAAGGAGTGTCAGGGTGTAGGAGTGGCAGGGGGAATAGTAGGGCCGCGTACTTAGTCGCGGGGACCATCTAGATGTTGATAATTCCGCCAATTTGGTTAGCCATCGATATAATTGTGAAAACAAGCCTTGAAATATAATTATTTTAATATTTATTTTTAATCCAACCAAGTTCTGACTTCATCAGCCACCTTTACTTAACTACTCGCAATCGATAGCGCAAGCAATGACATACACACAGGCTCTCATTATCATTTTTCAGTACAGCAGCCACGCCTCTTTGTGCCTCGTCTCGCATCATTGTTTTATACGTCGGTGACACTTTTGACCCGATAAATCAAAAATTTTTGAAAATTATTCTCATATTCTCGCTCTCAATGCTCGTTCGCGGATTTTCTCTTATACAATCGCATTAATTTATGCATCGCCGCCCGCAATCGGCATTCAACTCGAGGTCTCTTCTGCACACACACCCACACACACCCACCCCACCCATCCAGTAATAATTTTTATCATACTATTTTTTCATTGGCGCAGGAGGACTTCAGCTGCAGAACAACAACAGCAGCAACAAACACTTTTCTCTGTTCACGGCCAACTTTTCGTCGTATCGTTGATAATAATGTGAAATTTCACGCGGATGAAAATATTTTGCCGCCATTTATGGAAATTTTCGACTTTGTCCTTGTCTATATTTATCACAGCCTACAAATGCATACACACACACACACACACACACACACACACACACACATTACAGGCGAATATACAATATCTGAGCTATGAATTCAATAAATGATTTATAGCTTTGCTTGAAAAATTAACTGCCTAGCGCTGCATTGATTTCTCAGACAGTTGCAGCAGCTGCCAAGTTAAACAAACTTCGAACATACTCTCAAAGACAAAATTTGTCACTCGTTGTCAGTGCTTTGAAAGATTTGTGGCGACATTTTCAAAAATGATTTGCACAAAGTTACGCAAACTTTTGGCAAAAGTTCATTGGCCACTGACTTCAAGTATTTTCTTGTGTTTCAAAAGCTGATGGAGAATTTAGAGAAGTTTATAGCATGAATCCGAGCAGATTTTAAAGTAAATAAACGATAGAATTTTTTTAGTAAATAAGCATTTATTTCAATAAACTAAAATAAAATAAATGAGTGTTATAAATATTATTACGTATATTTTTTCATCAATGCGAAAGAAGGAATAAGGAATAACTTTTTTTGTTTAGACAGAAAAATGATCGGCTGTAAATACACGTGTGTCAAGATATAGCACTACCTATCATCAGTTGGCTTAGCCGCTCATTGCAAATGATTGCTTTTATAACATGCTTAAACAAAAAACGGCTTGTGTATTCCACGAATTTCTGTTTTCCAATGATAACAAAATGAAAGAGACATACTTTCAAAGCATGTTCTATTGCATGCTTGCAAGTACGGCTCTCTTTCATTCTTCTTTGTATTGTTTCTGCATAATTCCTAAACTACGCCTTTGGCTAGTAGCGATCCGTTACACGAGAAAGTTTCAATTTAGGACGTTTTGATAGTTCTTCTTATTGATTGTTAGACAATCAAAGATGAATGTTTTTTCTCTCTCATAATTAAATTTATTTTTCATTTATTATTATTAAACATTGTGCCATACGTCTATGTACTTGCTTACTTAGGTGGCTCTACAACCGTCTATCGGTCAATGCTGCACGTAGGAAAGCGCACCATTCGGTGTAGTTTATTACGCGCCGGCGCCAGTCGCTGGCAATCCGGAGCTTCTTCAGGTCACCATAGACTTGCCATCTTAATCTTGCCATCTTAAGCTCGGACGTAATCTCTTACGCCGTCCACCAATCAAGTTCAGGTTTCCCTCGTCAACCTTTAGTGCTGGAGCTTCGGGGTTCATCCGGATAAGGTGAGCAGCTCAGTGCAGCCGCTGGAATTTAATGCGCTGGACTATGTTAACCTCATCATACAGCTCATACAGCTCGTGGTTTATACTGGTCCTAAACACGACGTCAACTCTAAGGTTACCAAAAATCATACGAAGAATTATTCTCTCAAACACTTCTAAATACGCTATATCCGTTGATGTCAGGGTCCATGCTTCTGCGCCATACAGCTGGACGGGATTATCAGTGTCTTATAGATTTTTATCTTCGTAGTTTCAAAGAGGGCTCTACTTCTAATTTGCTTGCTGAGCCCAAAGTAGCAGCGATTAGCAAGCGTTATTCTCCGTCTGATCTCTTGGCTAACGTTGTTGTCGCTGGTAATTTCTGTTGCCAGAAAAACGAAGCTTTCTACAACATTAAAGTTGAAACTCTCCATACAACTGATGGTTTGCGAGTGGACACGTAATTGGTATTTTATCCCCGACTAACAGCGCTGAGTACAAAGTTTCAAAATTTTAGCTACTTCAGCTAACAGGCACTCAACTCATCGGTTTGCTGAATCACAGGCATTTTGCTATTTTTCTAGATTCTTGTCGCAAAGACAAAAATAATATGTTCTCTTGTTATAGCAGAACAATTGTAAAATTTTGATATTATTCCGAGTGCCGAGGAGACGCTTTGATTATTATATATTTCTAGAACATTTAGCGAATATGCTTTTAATGCTCGTTTTCTGCACGCTAAAGCTGACGTCAGACTGCACTCTAGAAACAATACGATAATACGGCGCTATACTGCGCAGCAACCTGCTGTATGTACTTTCTTATGTGTTCGCTCAATAGGTGCAGGCGGAACCGAAGTCCGTGCAAGAGTTAAAACGATACCGCAGCAAGAAAGCAGTTTCGAAACTGCTTCCTCGCTTCGCATTGGTTTTTTCTCTGTTGATATCGTTTTGAATTTGCATAATTTTGTTTGTCGCTTTCACTCTGACATCCTCTACCAATGTGAACTCTGATGTCAACATAAGCGCTTTCTGAGCCTGTTTGTGAATTTCTTATTTCTTATTCCTATGTCCGCTGAATTCTAGTAGAGGATTCTGGTAGTACTTTAGTATGCGATAAAAACAAAAAGAGTGAATGGCAACAATGTTAAGTAGTAAATATTTTTTTTTATAACGAACAATTGTTGACAGTTTTTCTCTCACTGAAGCTAAACGAACCCATATCTGTTTGATCCGTCATATTTTACCGAATGTTGCCAACATTATTACTCAGTTTTTGGTTTTATCTGCAATTGGATTTGAACACTTTCGCCACCGTTTCTATAGGGATAGGTCCCATAGAAACTCACCGTGGAGCTAACCACTTAAAACATCAAATGAAGATTTTAAATCATTATAAGAAGCTTTGGTTCTACCGCTGGAAGTGTTCTCATGTTCCATAAAATTTCACAAGGGAATCCTTTAGGTAAACTGCACATTTTCTTTATATCGTACACCATTGTGTCAATTCAAACCAAATGTTAAGTATACATTTATTTACATAATTCAATGTTATGCGCCATTTCAGCTGCTTATCAATAACAAAATACATATGTGAAATAATTAAAATCAACGAACCTCGAAATGGTCACACACACACACACACACACACACACACACACACACACACACACACACACACCAAACATTCGCAATTCAAGCCTAAAATGAAATTGCAATTGTGAAATCCAAAAGAAAAGTATACAACATTACAATAAATTTGGCAAAGTGAAAAACTTCACAACTAAACAGCCTATGAAAAACTTCACTCCCTGTATGTGTTCTGTATGCATTCACCATTTATATAGTTAGGGCACCCTGACCAAAAAGTCCTTTCAGTAGTCCTTTTAACCCTTTTGTATTTCTTTTCATCGTTCATTTGCTTTCGATTTGCGCACATTTTCGACACATGAACAATCATTAGTTTTTAGTGTTTTTGCCAAACAACAATCACAAAATTGCCACGTGAATGTGTTTTTTATGCATTTATCGTAAAATGTTTTCGCTTTGTTGTTGTTGTTTTTGTTGTTGTTGTATACAATATTTCGGACAATTGAAGTTTTTTCCCATTTGGATTTGGATATTTTTTGCGCCATTGTTCACTTTGCGCCTCATAACGTATTCAAAATCAAATTGAATTTGCATTCGACTGACGTAAAAACTTTCACTTTCAATTGCCCTCGCATGCATTTGGTGCGAAAAAAAAACTTCACCCTAAATTGAACCAAAAAACAAACAAAAAAAAAAAAAAAAAGAAACGAGAAATTATTTTTGCCGCAATAAAATATTTTCTATGTGAATTTACGCGGAACAAAAATTAGTTAGAAGAATTGAAACTTACTCGTCTATTCCAGATTGTTCTCTTTGTATGGCACTAATCTATTGTCTATGCTAGCATCTTTTTATTGTTTCTGTATCTTATTTAGACAAGTGTAGCAAAATCTTTTAAATTCACCACAAAATTCAGGTGTGAGGTATTGTAGTTAAATACTTAAACATTCACACAAAATTTAGAGTCTTTATTACTTAAACATGCCGCTTATTGGCCCATTTTGTTGGGTCCAACATTCTCCGCATTTACATTCCCAACATTTCCCATATTCACTGGCAAATACTCGTTGTCGTTTACAAGTGAGTGGCAAAGTGACGTTCGCTGTATTTAAATATATCAGCTGTTTGTGGTGATGACAATAAATGTGATATGATATGATATGGTATGATATGATATGATATGATATATGATATGTATAATATGTATAATAAATCTGCCATTTGACCGAAAAACACGCAATTCGGTCGTTGCGAATGTCAATATTCTTCGAGAATGTTAAGAGTGTAAAAATATTGGGCAGTGGAAAGGCCCTATTAAAGGTGACTCGCAGGAATAAGGCCATAATCGAATGGTCAATGGTAAATACAAACTCTTAACAACTACTACGCAACTATTTCGGAGACATATGCCCATGTTTAAAAAATATTTATTCATATAAAACTCAATCCTTTTTAAAATTTCATGCCGTTGGTACTCAATATTCATCTCCAATTCCATTTCGCCATACTCGTATAACATTATCCTGCACGGCATTTATTTCCCATTTCTCTCGGGCATTGAAATATGCATTTTCACTTAATAATATGCAACATAACTTCGAATTACGAAGTATTTTACAGTTATTCTTACTACTTAGTGCGTCCATAAGCCAATTCATCGATCAGCTAATTCATTTGGTATACAAGGTTTGCTTTGTAAGTTCCCTTAATAAAATTGGTTTAAAATGCATTTTTCAGATTATGGATTTTTAGAGATGAAGTTGTTTAAATCATCAATCAATCATTGAAATTACTTATTATGGATTTTAGTTTAAAATGCTTTAGTTAAAAAATAAATAAAGAGAAGAAGAGGTGTAGAATAAGACAGTATTCTGCAGCAATACTATAACCACTAATTTAATATGCACACAAAATTGACACAATTGCAAGTTATAATATATGATTTACATTATTTTTAGATGTTGTTCTGCTAACTTTATGTTAAAGTTAGCAGACCAAGCAGTTTTTTATTTATATTTAATTAGTGCACAACATGTTATGCAAAACTGCATTTCAAATGGTTTGCTTTATATTATATATTTGTGTGCTAACTTTTTCTAAAGTTAGCAAAGCAAGCTGTTTCTGCTATTTAGGTTAGTGTAAAATATTTTTGATTAAAGCAATATATTAGCATACAATCAGCACAAAGTTAGCACATTGACTATCAATCGGTTTTATCAAGTGCGTATGCTAATTTTATAGGAGTAAAGAATAACAATTTAAATCAAATTTGGAACAGAGACTTTTGAGGATCTGGCATTATTACTAATGAGAAGCACTAACAAAAGTCATGTTAGTTGCTGGTATTTTATTTGTTTAAAATATATACATAGCTTGTTGTACTCTTCACAATTGTCCTACGACATTTTTTTTTTTACTTCAGGAAGATCAATCGACATGAAGAACAGAAAAAGTAAATCTCTTGATGCAGGTTCGGAACATGGCCATTACCAACACAGCAAAGCCAGTACATATTTTCAGTGAATGTCAAAGTTCAAATGAAAATTTAAAAATTGACTGAACGCCACAAAGTTTTCATTAACAAGTTTTGACTCTGTACTAGCTCAGTACCAACTCCGAACCAATGCAACTACTTGAAGAGCATCAGAAACTAAACGAAGCGAATGGACAGCAAAATTGGCGGGGTGGTTCCTCGGGTTGTACCATTTGGCGGAAATGGATGATATTCGGTATAGTATATGTAAATAGCACTGAGAAAAATAAAATCAACTGGAGGTGCAAATCCTACTTAATATTATAAACGCGAAAGTTTGTATGGATGTGTGGATGTGTAGATGTGTGGATGTGTGAATGTTTGTTACTCCATCACGCAAAAACTACTGAATGGATAATATAGCTCATATATCAGAATAATACATAGGCTATAATAATATGAAGATTAAATTAACGCATTTATTTAATTAATTTAAAACAAACACAGCGCAAACATTTTAACCACGTCTGCTGCTCTGAGTAGACGACAAAAAGCTGATAGCTACAAAATCGTCTAGTGTTCATGTGTTTGCCTGAAATGGCCATGTGTGCGGGTTAATTCTGTTCGTTCTTACTTCATTAGCCAACTTAGAATACCTAGAGTACCCGTTCTGATCATTCTCGATCGGTTACCATCTTATCGCTTAAATTAACCCTAATACAATATTAATGCTTAACCCTAATACAATATATTATCCTACATACTAACATTTATGTTTACAATCTGTACATAGTATGAGAATAGGTCGTTAAGTTTTTTCATCCTCCTACCCTAACCTGCTTTTTTTTAATTGCGATTTTAGCATTTTTGTATGAAGAATTTTATTACCCGAGGGGTCTTGAAGAATGACGAAGTGAAGAAGTGGGGCAGGGAGAAGGGCAGCAACGCGCCAGGTACTGACTAGTTCAACATAAAAGAGGAAAAAACTTAGCGTTCCTCTTAACTTAGTATCTCGGATACGTTAGTTATTTAAAAATGTTCTATTCAAATTAGGAAACCCAAGCAAAATCGGGTATAAAGGTTGGTTATGGTTAAAAGTAAGCACTTTTCATTCAATTTTTCCGTTAAAAGTATTTGTATAGTAACTTTTAAAGCGGACCCTCTCCACCACATATGCATATCGTAGTACTGTGAAAATATGAGAAAATATGCAGACGTGTACACATATTAGTCGTAAAATTTAATGCCGCTGACATGAAAACGGAAAGAATAATTTCACATGTTGCTCGCATAAAATAAAATTTTATTCATTTCTCATTTTCACGCACAAAATACTTCTACACAATGGATAAAAAAAATGGAGAAAAAAAAAATGAACTAAATAAATAAATAAAAAATAATGCAACGCGGAGAAAATTTCATAAGGCCGATCAAACCGACAGGAATGAAATGTTTAAATGAACGAATGTCGACACATAACTTTAAATTTGTATTACCAACCAGAGGCCAATGAGCCGTCAAGCCATGATTCTGCAAAGGCATTGTTCTGAAAACGTTGCGTCAAAGTTAAGTTTCAAAAAAAAAAAAAAAAAAAATGAAATACTTATCAACAGCAGCAGCAGCACCAGAGTAGTCACCCGCCTCCAATTTTGCTACTAAATGAAATGCACAAGTGTGCCTGGAATTTTGATTTTTTTTTGTTTGTTTCACTCGCTGTTCAACACTGCTGTCTGCCATGCTGGATTCTCTGGAACGCTTTTGATTCGTACGTCATGTCTAACGCTTGCAAATCAATTTAATGTCAGTCATTTTGCTGCTAAGTGGGAATTTTGAAATTTCATAAAAAATAAAAACGCAGCCAAAGAAAACGAGGGCGGTGCATGGTGAATGCTATGGGTATATGAAAACATACATATATAGCAAACCTCCTCCACCATTCGCTGACTTTCAACATATGCTGCTCGAGGGAATTGGTTTAGATACAGGCAGGCAGACAGGCAGGCAGGCATGGAGGTAAAAGTATAGCTTTGGCTTGAAACTTACTCGTCTGTTGCAAAATACACATTTGAATGTAAATTTCGAAACGCATTGCATGTCCATGAATCCTGCGGCTCCTTGGCTCGTCGTCGTCGTTGCTCACTCATTGCGTTTTGGGGTTGCTTGATGGTGTTTTCTATCTAAGTACAAATATATATTTTTTCATTTTTGCACACAGAAATATATTGTATTAAAATGCTTGAAAGCAGCTAAAACGCATAATAGTAAAATTTTATGTTATTACCAGAGTGAGGAAAACACGTCAAAAAGCGCAAACAAAAACTGAACGAACGAAGCGTTGCGAAACAACAGCAAAAGCGCACAAATGAGTATTCAGCTGAGTAAAATAAACATTTGGCATTCATTCATTCATTCATTCATTCATTCGTTCGTTCGTTCGTTCGTTTGTACCCTTCTACATGCCGCATTAGGACTCAGCTGCAATACAAAGGATCTTCTCACATACACTGCAGAAAAACTCATTCCACAACCCTTTTCACAGCTATTTTCTTGTTTAATTTTTGCAAAACTTTTAAGCGAATTTGCTTAAAGAAATTGTATGTTTTAAGATTGCTCACAACCAATTAGAACAACTGGTAAAATAAAAGTAACTGAGGCATTTTAAAACTAGTTGTGAATTGTAAGCGCTGCTAATTTAATTGTGCTTTGCCATTTAATAACAAAATCGCCTTCAGTGTTGCACGAGCAAGAGTTCGGATTTTCAAAACATGTATTGCGCTCGGCGCTCAGTGCTTCCAAATCACAAAAACGTGGTCGAATCAGAATAGATGGTATTCAGATATAGCAATGTGGAGTAGGACTAGAAGTATTAAGATTTATAGTAGACATTTTACTTTATTCCAGAGAATTGAACCTGTTGACGATCGATATATGGATATAGATCTAACTTTCTTATGATTTTCAACTTCAATATTACGCCTTATATCAGATTCAGCTGCATGATGTTTATATGAGCCAACCATCAACCATACTGAGAAACATATCTACATATACAATATAATCGGTAGGACTGAATTGCAAAAAGATGGCATTGAACAGTAAATAATGATCTTTCATAGCACCAGGACTAAGAACAGTTAAGATACGAATCGAGCAACATTCTCGCATGTTACAGAGAAATCGGGATCGATTTGATGTCCTGAGTGTGGTCAACCGCCTCATAATGAACTCACGTCCGTGTGAAGTGTATAAAAATCTCGTGTCCGACTCCGAACAGAAAAAAATGAATTTTCGTTTTTATAAAAAATATATAATTTGTATAAAAATATAGATTTCTCATTACATATTTCAAAATATAAGTCGTATCATAGGTAGTCATATCATGCAAAATATAAAAATTCTGTTGTTAGATAAAACTGGAATTATAGTAAATTTTAGTACAGATTTACGATTTATTTGCAGTAGACTCACTTAATTTGTCATTTGCTTTTTTTCACAGAAAAATGGATCGCGTTCGAGAGTTTTTTTGATTCTATCTTTCACCTTTTCGATTTCATTACTTAGCAGACTTCTACATTAGTATTAAGCTGAAATGAAATACATTTATGCAAAAGTGTAGAATTATTTTCACACAACTCACTTTATTCCTTTTTTTACAGACAAATGGATCACTTAACGAAGATCTATGTACGGATGGTAATGTACGCATGCGAATCTTACTTGCTTTTCGTCTTCATCTTTAATTCTATAACGTGTAGTCGAACGATGTGCCGGAGACATATAAACCAACGATAATCAGAGTTCAGTGGAAATATGTGCCATGATAAACCGACCACATGGAAACATTGGTAAACGCTTCTAAGTTGATTATTTTTTGTTTTATTTCATGCAACAAAATACAAAATGCTTTAAAAACTTTATGCTTAAATCTAATAATTTTCACTTTATAGGTATATCTTGCTCGCTAGAGCCACTTTCGTTAACTGAGATCTACAAACGAAATTGCTCACTTATATAGCAGATTTTCAGTTGCCACGCTTGCTTAGTTTGAAATACTACTTTTTTTAACTAAAGTACAATGGGACTAAAATAAATATTACTTTTGTTTACAGATTTTTGAAGATATTTAAATCATATTTCTGAAATAACTTTTTTAGTGTTTTTAGTTCACAAAGTTAGGAAAATATCTTGCTTATATTGTACGGTATTGCCACCCTAATGGCCGTGTGAAACACGAATGCAATCAGCAAATTGTTTTCCCCATCATTGCTGCAGACACAGCAAAAATTCTACAGGTGTGAGAGGTTGAAACATAGTTTCATTAAAAAGTGAAACGAAAACCAACAGGAAAATAAACAGGAAAAATACCACATTAAAATGAAAATCTATGCGAAATAGATTCATTTACATGAATTCATTTACATGAAATCTGCAGAACGAGGTGCCCAGTCGAAGTCAACACTTTTCGAAATCAAGCAATCGATTTTTTCGCGAGCAGTATGGCATGTTGAGCAATCCTACTAAAAGCATTAATCCTTCACATCGTTTTCGTCCAGCTCAGTTCCAAAAAAATCACATATCATGTCCGTTGACCGTTGCCGTTATGACATCATCGACTTCGAAAAAGTACGGACAATGACTCTTTCCGAGCACACACCTCATCAAATAGTAAGTTTTTGTAAATATAAAGGCAACTTAGAAATTAGTAACAGACTTTGATGTACCCAACAACAAACCTTCTCCGTAATAACGCTTTACACAGCGTAAAATGTGATTCGTCGCATTAGCGTAACCAAGGACTGTTTTTGAGTATAGAATTTCACAATATCAGTTCATTATTTTGGTGTGTAGTGAGTGCAATATGGTGAAAATTTTACTGATTTTACGTTTTATTTAATATAGATTACCACAAAAACAAACTGCCTTATATCAATCCCCATATTTTTAGGTAACCCCCATACAAAACATACACCCACTTACAATTTTTTGTTTAAACAAGTTTTTTATTGCAGGCAATATTAACATAAAATTTAACATGGTGGTTTATTATGGACGGCGTTTCACATAAATATTACTTACTTACTCACTTAGGTGGCTATACAGCCGTCTATCGAACAGGGCCGCACGTAGGAAAGCGCACCATTCGGTGTAGTTTACTGCACGCCGGCGCCAGTCGCTGGCAACCCGGAGCTTCTTCAGATCAGCGTAGACCTGATCTTGCCATCTTAAACTCGACGTCCTCTCTGACGCAGTCCACTAATCAAGTTCAGGTTTCCATCGTAAACCTTTAGTGCTGGAGCTTCGGGGTTCATCCGGATGAGGTGACCACCCCAGTGCAGCCGATGGAATTTAATGCGCTGGACTATGTCAATTTCATCATACAGCTCGAACACTCCTAAAGACGCTGTATCCGTTGATGTCAGTGTCCATGCTTCTGCGCCATACAACAGGACCGGGTTTATCAGTGTCATAGATTTTTATCTTCGTAGTGCGAGAGAGGGCTCTACTTCTTATTTGCTATTAGTGAGTTTAATTCCTTCATTTTTGGGAATAGCTCCAATACAAATACTATTGCAGACATTATCAACTTGAAATTTGATATGGTGGCTTCTTATGAACAGCTGATTTGAAGTTTCCTGCGAATGGTGTTTCAGCTTCGGTTCAGTGAAGAAAACGTTTTTTCTTGTTTTTTTTTTTTTTTTTTTCCATTACACATTGAAATACAATTCCAATATTTTAAACTAAGCAAGCATAGCAAATGAACAAAAATGATATATAAAAGAGCAGTTTTCAATTTCGTTCCCAATCTAACAAGAAAATGTGCGGCACTGAAGTTCTTTCCTTTTCAAGAATCTTTCAACAATCGATCAGCCGGAATAATATAAGTCGGGATGAACTATGAACCATTAGTATGGATATATGTGGTTGCATGCTGTACTGCGAACTGTACTGAAGACTTGTATATTTTGTAATTGAATAAAAAATTATATTTTGTACCAAAAAAGCGAAAGCTCTGAGGCGAAAATTTAAAATTTGGCCACATTTACGAATGCGTTGCGACACCTGCCACTCAGTCAGTTCTAGCTAGGATAGTAGCGGTGTTCCAATTTGTCTACAGGAGACCAGCATTAGGCAGGCATATACAAAAAAATTAATCTCAGTTTCTTTCTCTGACCTGACTTGAATTCCATGCAAGCTACAGTTTAGCTAAAACATCTACTTTTTCTACTTTTTTTCTTTTGAAACCATTTTTTTAGAAATAAATTAATCTAAAATTATTGCCAATAATTTAAAAATAGGCTTAAAACACTGCAACGTATTGGGTGCCGTCAATAATGGACGCGGAAGACAATAATATTGAACATATGTGTACGATACTTTACTACAATATATTATTTAAAAAAAAAAAAAAAAAAAAAAATGGAAAGAAGAAAACCAGCAGCTTGCAATTCACATAAATAAAGCCAAACATAATGCAGAGCTCAAGTATTAAATGAAAAAGAAGTGTCAATAATTTTGAGAACAATTTCGAAATGAAACTAAACCGTCTCCAAAGAGTTGTCTGCCATTAAAACAAACAACCACAAGAATTAACCAACCAGAAGACAAGCTCCGGAGCCATTCTGTGACGAGCGATTGCCGCACAAAAAAAAAAAAAAAAAAAATGAAATTTGTTGTTTTCAATATACAATATGTAAAGTAACAACTTTATTGAACGTTATTTATTCGAGGGCAACTCAATAAAATAGGCATCTTTATAATGACGCTCATAAATAAGAACAAAACCAACGACGCGACGGACATGTCAAGCGGTTGTCGTCTTAAAAATCGAGTCAACGCAACGACAAATTGAGACTCGCGGTTTTGAGTCACTTTCGACTTCACTTTCCTCAACACTCCTCGGTTATTTTGTAAGGAGTAGGAGCTGTTCAAAGGCTTGATTTGTTTATTTCATTGATGGAAGGCAAAGTCGAAAAAGGAGAAGAAAAAAAAAACGATCGAAGCCAATGAAACAACAAAGCCAATGATGCTCAGGTTGGTTGTATCAACAACTCTATAAGTCTGTTGAACTTAAATGCGTTCAATGTGAATTCGTTGATTGAAGCATGCATTTGAAGAAAGAAACGTTTTCATAATTTTATAAGTGAAGAAGTCATTCGCATAAAGTTCGTTGAGAAGAATATATTTAACAATATTCGTCTGTATAATCCTTTATATGTCCGACCTCAAGTTGCCCAGAAACTATAAAAAGAAAGATTACGAAAGATTCGTATTAAACTTGTGATGCAAACTTTGAAATTGGCATGTTTAAAGTTTACCACACCAGAAAATTAACTAAATTTCCATCAAATTTTGAGAGTTGGTCTTCGTATTCAAACAATTCGCTGATATCTTTCGAACAAAGAAAAGTTTTAGGTCGTCTGATTACTATATTCACAGAATAAGACTTTTGATTCCGTAGAAGTTTGATTCTCGTAAGAGCAATGAGCTGTTTTCTAGCATATTGCATCAAATTGGCCAGTGTCTCAGACGATATCGCTTCAATTTCGACTCGAATGTTATCTTTGCGCTTTTCTATTGTCTTTGGCTTTTTGCCATGACCTTTACATCTCAAAAATATTCACAAAAAGAAGTCCGGTGGAGTGAAGTCATGAGATCTTAGTGGCAAAACAATGTACCGTTATCTACAGTTCAACAAAACATAAGCCGTTAGTCAAAATCAGAGTTTGTTAAAATAATTTTGCTCAGGACTGTACATATTTATATAACGGGTGTTTCATTTCGAGATTTTTTTTTTTTAATTTTAAATAAAACAATTAAAATAGAATTGGATGTCGGAATCTTTATTATGACTCGAAAGAACCATCTCCTTGAAATTTACTTTTTAAAGATAATTTCATTCAAATGTTGGTCGCGACTACGCTGTAGGTGGTTCATTCGGACGGTCCAATGTCCAGAAGTACTCGTGAATTAAGCGAGTAGTTTTGGCTTCCAAATCTTGAATCCTAGCTGGCTAATCGACATAGACATTTGACTTCACACAGCCACAAGGAAAAGCAACCAGTGGTGTGATATCAAACGATTTAGGAGGCCAGTTGACCATTGTTTCGCGCGCTGTGTATGCCCGAAACCGACATCACAGGCCTCAATTTCAGGCAAACAAAAAGTCCGTTATCATGGTGTGGTAGCGCTTGCCATTCATGGTTATGTTCTAAATAAATACGGACCCCTCAGCCATTAAACCATACCAAACAGTGCATTTTTGTGTATTGTATATAACGGTAGTTCGAGAATGGGGTTGCTCATCAGCCCAAATGCCAGAAATGTGCCTCATCACTGAACAAAATTCATTGTGAAAACAGCGGTTCTTCATTGAACTGTTGCAGAGTTCATTGATTGAAATTTAAGCGTAAATTCAAGTCTGGCTGCTTCAATTCCTGAATGAGTTGGATTTTGTTAGCCCTTTAACCAATATCCTGTAGTAAAATTCGTACAAGTTGTTCCATAAGAGAGGCCAAGACGCTACACACGACGTCGAATCGATTGATCATGGTCTTCAGCGACACTCTCCGCTACAGCCGCAATATTCTAATCACTAGGGGCTGGATGTGGTCTAGTCGGTCGCGTATCATCCAATAACGTACACAGTGACTAAACTTTGCGGATGGTATTGGCAATTGTGTGCTCGGAAGGTCGATTATGCACACCATATGTTGCTCGAAGTGCACGATTAACTTTCCATGATAAAAAGTCAAACAATACTAAATAAAAATAAGATGCCATTATGACAGCAGTCACGCGTGATCTGTGAAAGAAAAAAAAAACTGAAAAAAAAACCTCATACTGAATCATCCGTTACCTGTAGTTACTTCCAAAACCACTATCATATATTGCTCCCATAGAAACCTATGGTCCAACAAGCGTAATTGGTTTACATCGGATCCTACATATAACATATAAACGCTATGGGGTTTGTGATTCCTCTTTTAATCTGTTACAATCTTTCAGACATACTGACAATACTTACTATGATTAAAGCTAGTTGTTCATACAATTTTTAAAATGCTTGCCTAGTTT
The DNA here is from genome assembly GCA_035044765.1 of Leucophenga montana. Taxonomy (NCBI): domain Eukaryota; kingdom Metazoa; phylum Arthropoda; class Insecta; order Diptera; family Drosophilidae; genus Leucophenga; species Leucophenga montana. Next base: position 649,169 of record JAWNNQ010001706.1, read on the forward strand.
TTATTAATGTTCTGGGCAAGAATTTCCATGCAAGTGAGCTGTAAGCTGTCTGTGAAAATGCTTGCTCAGAACATTAACCAAACAAGAAAAAACGCTAACTTCGGTTGAACCGAAGCTCTAATACCATTCACACGAGAAGGGTGGGTGGTTTTAAGTAGGGCCACCCCAAAAAGTGGGCGAAACACGCCCGCGTATTAAGCGACCATCTATATGATGCCACCACATCGAATTTTAAGTTATTATTGACGTTTTTCGTACAAATCCATGAAAGTGAGCTGTGGGACTTATGGGACTACTCCATGAAATGATCGGGACACGCCAATTGTATTTCAATCTAATATTGAATTTAATAAAGAAGTTTTTCATAAAAAATTACAACGGTGGGCAGCAGGTTTCTATGGGGGCTACTTCAAAAAGTAAGCGGGTTCCACACATTAATGTATATGTCAAGCATCTGTCCACTAAAAGTTCCCATATCAACTATTAGGTTGATATTGAGTACAATAAAAATGTTTTTTTGTGCAAATGGTCAAAAGTGGGCTGTGAGTTAATATGGGGGCTACCCCAAACAGTTAGCGGATCCTACCCATTAATGTATATGTCAAGCATCCGTCCACTATAAGTTACCATATCAATTATTAAGTTGATATTGACTATAATAAAAAAGTGTTTCATACAAAAAGTCAAAGTTGTCGAAGGGTTTATATGGGGGCTACCTTAAATAGTGGGCGTGGCGGTTTAATCTTGATACTTCTATTAAACTGCAATAAAAAGAAGTGTATGTGCAAAATTTCAACTAGATAGCATAAACAATGATCCCCAAAAAGTCCGTAACAACATCCAGGCAGACAGACATGGCTAGATCGACTCGACTCGTTGAGCTGATGCAGAATATATATACTTTATGTGGTCTACGAAGCTTCATTTAATGCGTTACAAACGTTTAGACAAACTGATAATACCATTTCACACTATGTATGAATAGTATAAAAAGTTAGATAGCTAACCTCTTACTGAACATTTAGAAAATGGCATTTTACTGGTTCCCCGACAACCATACATATACGTGTATGTGGCGTAGTGCGTTGGAAATGTGCATGCTTTACCCAAATTCCAGTCAAAAACTTCATGTTTGAAGAAACAGCTGAACTTTATTATAATTAACTATCCATAAGTACGATTAACTAAAAAGTGAATCCGAGTTTATTTCTTGATATGTATTTACGAAAATTTGTTAAAACTCTTGAAAGTTTTTGGAATATACATTTTTTATCGTTTTAGTACATAATAAAAGGATATTTTTTAATATTTTCCTTTCAAGTTTTCAATCTATCTTTCCTATAAGAGTACTTCTCAACACTGTGCGGTGTGAGTTGTGAGTTGAATCAAAAGAAGCAAGCAAACTTGAGGCCCAAAAACACAAACTTTATATACCTATATAGATTATATAAAACCTACGTAATTCAATAACTCAATGTCAGTTTGGCTAAATTTTTCACATTAATTTTTGGCCGGGGCATTTTGATTAATACGAAATATTGGTATTAAATTTAATATTAATGTTAACAAATCAACGCAAAAACAATCAAAAAAAAAAAAAAACAAAAAACAAAGCAAAAGCGATTGTCGAATATAGAAACCGAAAGCAATTAATTTATATTTTTATTTTCGCACAAAAAACTGAATTTTTTTGTTGGCTTTTAAAAATTTTTGTTATTATTTTTATTAGCTAATTAATTATTTAAACAAAAGTGTCGTCAACGAATCAAGCTGAGTAATTGAAGACAATACAAAATTAATTATGCTAAAATTTAATAAAGCAAATAAATGCATTTTATGTGTTTCGAATGCTTTTAGTGATGAAATGCTTAACAAAATGTTAAAAATCGACCATGTCGCAGTATCAGGAGCGCTTATAATGGCGTCATTTGTCGTTCGTCTGCTGGCTGAGATACTAATCCATCTTTCATTATTAATTTACTTTGGAAACAACAACAGTCGAAATAACGCGAAATATGAAAGTCTAAAGAGAAAAATGTTCGCCCACGCATCGAAGCGATATAATTTATTTCAGCGGATCTTGTCACGCAATACGATTAATACTGATGATCCGAAATTCATGAAGAAACAGAAAAAAAATCGCATGGATTTATTTTTTAATGACTATTTCATGTGTTACGGATTAACACCGAATGTATAAAAGTTTTCGAATGGCGATTTTATGAGTTATGACTCAATGTAAATCATGCAGGAAAATCTGCGTTGACAACTGAATGGAAAATAATGTAAGCAGTTTTTCAAATGATCTGATGGTCTGACGCGTGGTAAATGAACAAGCGCAGTAAATGCGCTATATTTTTGCAGTTCCAATCAAGCCATGCAAGATATTTAATGACAGAATATTTGGTTTGATAAAGATTATATTTTATATGCTGAATTATTAAAGTAACCCTTAAACAATAAATGTAAAACAAAAAAAAAAAACTAAATCGAACACGTTTCATGTGAAGAACACAGAAAATGGTGGCGTATTAAGCCTCTAAAAGGTATTAAATTATTTATTAATATTTTTTTTTTTTTAATGTAAATATATCTGAAATCGAATCTCGTTCGTTGATTGCGAAACTTGTGTGACGTTTCATATGAAATGATAAATATTTATTTGATCGATAAATCAATCAAATAAATTACAATTAAAGAAGTAATAAACATCGATCGTCTCGTTTTGAATGGCGAAAACTTCACAAAACAAAAAAAAACAAAAATAATCTCCGTGCATGGCAAAAAAACCACAAAAATTTATATAAAGCGAAACAACATTTTTGGCAATAAAAAAGACCGCTCTCTAGCCGGAAAGATAAAATATAAATAAATAAAAAAGAAAAAAATCTGAAATCACAAAAATCAAAACGAAGAAATACATTAAAAAACTTAATAATTATAAATAGGTAGTTTATTGCCATTCACGGTGCAACACAAAAACAAAAGAAATCAATAAAATCGAACAAAAGACCAACAATCAAACGATTGAACGGATTAAATTAAAGAAAAGCAAAAAAAAAAAAACTTAAACTGCGGTTAAATAAAAGATTAAATACCCTACGTACTACAAAATGTTATGCTGACTATATCGGAAGAAATGTCAGTTAAAGAAAGTAAGTAACTTTTTACATACTCAAATCAAAAGTTCCAGAAGAGGTTTAGGAAGCGGACCTTTAGTATCGAAACTCAATGATCATGTTTAAAATTGAATGAAAGTTAATTTTACATATGATTTTTATTCACGTTACATTATAATACACATATTGTTCATGCATGTTATTATGTGTCAAAGCTAATATTTCTTCAAAATGCATAAATATAACTCAATACAATGTTTGAAATGCTCAACCAATTTATCCTTTAACTTTTTACTTTGCTTTAGCATCCGTGTCACCTGAACTCTTTCAGCTCCAACACTAAAACCACAACGGAGTGCCGTAACTCTCTTATCGAGTCGATTGCCAAGTACTATGTGGGTGCCTGGTCACCAAAACATAGAGGGAAATTGTGAAGTGGACAAGCTAGCCAGAGAGGTAACCACTGCTGATATCCTTCCAGGGAAGGCCACAATAGATGGTGTACCTTGGCACTTGTAAAATCTCCAGACTCAGCTGGCCAAAACATAATCTCAAAAGAACAATAACACTACTTCAACACAAGAGAGAGCAGATAGCTGTCATTGTGGGATCCCTCACAGGCCACCGCATAATAGGGAGACATGCCACAAGGTAAACTCCCGGAACTTCTGCAGTAGCTGTGGAAATGCCGAGGAGGATGAGACGGTCGAGCACTGGCTATGTCACTGCCTGGCCCATAGTAGGAAGTGACTGACGTTATTAGGGAGCGCTTTCAAGGCTAACTTAACTGAGCTCTCGAAAAAAACATGAAACACATCTCGACGTTCTTGACTTCAAAGTGTTTCGCAGAGTAGCTGCGGTATGAATAGGAAATACATATGGTATCGCACGGGGCCTAAGCTGGCCTAAGTAACAACGTGGGGTTCAACCATGTTGAACATCCAGACCTAACCTAACCTATTTCATGATAATGCACCACCTCACAAGACCGAAAAAGTAAATTTTTGAAGATGAATTTTTATTGAAAAAAAAAAAAAAAAACAGATTTGTCTCACCGACCACTGCAATGATCGTGCAGTCTAAATGATTCTCTAATCCCCAGATTCGGTGAAAATACACCACCTCCTACCAGACCATCCAGCTTTGAGCAGTCTGTAAAGATGTTAATAGCGTTTACACTATAGTGAGGAAGCTTGTCCCATTGTAGTCTGGTGGGTATTAAGACGTCATTATCATGCAATAAAAACAGCTGCTTTCCTTTGGAATATTCGGGCCTAATACATAGAACTCTCGACCACAAACGATGTAAAACTTGTAAATTATATTCTCCAAATAATATTCTTCTTCTGGAACAAAATCCTTGTGAATAATATGCGTGGAATCATAGAAAGTTATCATTATTGTCTTGATTCTTAACTTCTGAAAACGGAATGTTTTAGGTTTTGGCTCGTCTTTTGACTTCTATTCTGCAGACATTTAACAGATGACGCTATGATTTCTATAATTTAAATTAAAAGTTTGGTTATTTTTAGATCTCACGAACAAAAAAAAAATACATACATTACTTCCAAACAAAGCCGTATTGGGACAAAACCAATAAGAATGACCAAAAACATAGTCATCACGATCGGTAATATGTAAATCTAAACGTCACATTGTGAGTACTTATACCTGCTAGATTGTATGGAAATAAATGTAGATTTTGAAAAACTTTGAAATATAGGTATATACATCATACATATCCTATCAAAAGTATCTTTTGTTTTGTTACAACCTTAACGGAATCTTTCAGCTAAAATATAACTATAGGGTATAAAAAGTTTATAAATCGCAAATTGCTTTCAATATAAAATTCCACTTATTGATCATCGTTTGCTAGCTTCGAAGCTGCAGAACTAGGTATATGTATATCCGAATACTCCGCATCACCCGCTGCCACCTACTCAAATAAACAGCCGTAGCCGCTCATCTCAATATAAACGCTATTTAAGCAGCTCATATACCATCTTTTTTTTCGGGCTCAATACAAGTATGTATGTACATGTTGTGGATCAGTTGCTGCCCCCACTTGAGGCTACCGTTTTCGCGCGACAACTCGTCCATCTCGAATTTGGAATTTGCTCGTCGTATCAACAACATCGAAATCTGGTTTCATTTTTTGACTTAATTCATCTCAATCATGGTAATGTGAAATTAAGTCGCTATTTTGGAAGATCGAAAGCTGAAAAACAAAACACATTCGAAGACATTTCAAGTCGTAAAACATTTATTCAAATTAAACTTGATGCGCTATTCAAATGGTTTGTATAAATTAATGACATTTAGTGATCGTGAAATATGTTTGGACTATCTGAGATGGTACTTTTTAGTAATGGAATTCTGTCAAGAGATGCAGCTATTTTCAACATTTTATTCATACCTGATACCTGATACAGCCACTTGGGCTGAGTTGGACAACCTTTGACTGCACGAATCTTCTTGTGTAGATCGGTCCGGGGCGAAAACCCAGTCGTCCTTGGAAACGAACATTTTATTCATTGTTTAATTTAATGTTTTTTTTTTGTTTTGTTTTACCAATTAGATCATATTTGATGGGTTTTTAAAGGTTGGAGTTATTTGCATAGCATGGAAACAATTAATTTTATCCATGTGTTCGTGCATACGGTGAAATAAGACAATCCTATCCTATACTAATTATAAACGCGAAAGTTTGTATGAATGTTTGTTACTGCAACACGCAAAAACTACTGAATGGATTTTAATGAACATTTACAATAATATAGCTCATATATCCGAATAACACATAGGCTATAATTTATGAAGATTAATTTAAAGCATTTATTTAATTAGTTTAAAACAAACACAGCGCAAACATGAGTAGACGACAAAAAGCTGATAGCTATAAAATCGTCTAGCGTTCATGTGTTTGTCGTTCTAATCATTCTCGATCTGTTACCATCTTTACCCGTTCTGATCATTCTCGACCGGTTACCATCTTATCGGTTATATTAACCCTAATCCAATATTCATGCTTAACCCTAATACAATATATGACCCTACATACTAATATTTATGTTTACAATTTATACATATGTGATTAGGTTAGATTAGTTAAGTATTTTTCACCCTACTACCCCCACCCCCTATTTTTTAGTCGCGATTTTAGCATTTTTGTGTGAACAATTTTATTACCCGAGGGGGCATGAAGAAGAGCGAGGTACTAACTAGTATAATATTTATAATATAATGTATTTCTACCGATTGAATTTAAGGATTTGTTTATGTAAAGACTAAGAGACTATACTCCATATAATGCATAAAAAATAATGTGTAAAACTTGCTTTGAAATTTAGCTGGCTCAAACTCATTTTTATATGGAGAAATATGTAACTCAACAATGGGTAAATCGTCAGAACCAGTAACGGAGCATCTACAAGACGCTTTAAAAGCTGGGCTTGTTGATCATGTGATTTACTTACTTAGGTGGCTCTACAACCGTCTAACGGTCAAGGCCCCAGTATTCGGTGTAGTTTAGTTTATCTTAAGCTCGGACGTCCTCCTTGATGCCATTCACCAAACAAGTTCAAGTTTTCATTGTAAACTTTTAGTATCGGTGCTTCGGGGTTCATCCGGATAAGGTGATCATCTCAGTGCAGCCGCTGGAATTTAATGCGCTGGATTGTGTCAACCTCATCATACAGCACATACAGCTCGTTCATACCGGTTCTAAACCTAACTCAACTCTAAGGGGACCAAAAATCTTACGAAGAATTTTTCTCTTGGAGATCATGTTGGCAGAGTAAAGATGTATAGGATGGTCGATACGGCTAAAGTTACAACAACAAAAATTGATTTAAGTGCTTTAAAAATGAACATATTTCAAGAAACTGTAAAAGTGTAGTCAGCACTATATCCGAATACTGGACGGCAGTTGGAGATACGGCAGCAGCTATTCTAAAATAACTCTGGTGAACTGAAAGCCTGAATAATGGCAGTAGTGGCGTTTAAACTTCACTATTCACCGCGAAGTAATGTCATGAGGTAGTTCCGCGGTGAGATAGTTAAGTAGTACCAAAAATTTAGAACCAAAACTTATAAAATAGTAATCCCTCTTAGAGCAGTCTGGTAAATAGAAAATATTTCCCGAGCACTACTCTTAAGAGAATTCAATTACTTATATTCGATGGCTTTTAATTGGAAAAATTTTAGTTTTATTACTTTAGTTGAGCAATGTCACTAGACCCATGTACACACAATTATAAATTCGTAAACAATTTTTACCATCATCTAAAATAAAAATATGGTTTGCATTTCAATTATCAATAATTCCATGGAAAACTAAAATTTTATAGCCATGATACACGTTAAAAATAACAACCATTATAAATATTAAATAAATTTTTGTAGCGATAAACAAACTACGCGACAAAAACCAAAATTTCACACCACTTGAAAATATAGCATAATCCCCAAAGTAATGTATCTGCCCATATATTATATATAAATATACCCGTATATTGTACAATATATGCATAGCTCCTGTTGCGGTCGGCTACCTGATGTTGTTCAACTCCACAGATTTGTTCACTGTTTTTAGTATCGAACTCTTTATGTGTAGGCGTTCCTTGCTCTGCTTGCTTTTATATACCCTACAATTGCACATGAATTAAAGGGTTTGTTGAACTTACAGACTGGATTGTGTGCATCTCACATAATATATTTAATATATAACTAGGCAGCTTAATCGCTAATATAATCCAACGCAATCTAGAGTTAAATGAGGGATCGTTTTTTCTCTTTTTTTTTGTTAATGATGGTAAGACAAATGTTTCTTAATTTTTTTGGTATACGAAAATCCTATCTTAAATTTACTTGGTTTTTTTTTTGGTGTACTAAAGTCCTATCTTAATCACAAAACCATGCCGATTCGGATATTGGTCTTTAGATCCGCGTGAGTCCGTGGCATTTCAATGTAGAGCTTTAATTTCTCATAACGCACATTTCACATAAATATTATTGGGCGTGTCCCGGGTACAATCACCAATTACAACGCATATTTTATAGGATCCCTTTCCTGACCTATCGGAAGTTTACCAAAACAAATTGAGCTCAATCGTTTGGACGCTTTAGTTTAGTGTCTATAGCTAACATGCATGTTATACAAACATACAAACATACAAACATACAAACATACAAACATACAAACATACAAACATACAAACATACAAACATACAAACATACAAACATACAAACATACAAACATACAAACATACAAACATACAAACATACAAACATACAAACATACAAACATACAAACATACAAACATACAAACATACAAACATACAAACATACAAACATACAAACATACAAACATACAAACATACAAACATACAAACATACAAACATACAAACATACAAACATACAAACATACAAACATACAAACATACAAACATACAAACATACAAACATACAAACATACAAACATACAAACATACAAACATACAAACATACAAACATACAAACATACAAACATACAAACATACAAACATACAAACATACAAACATACAAACATACAAACATACAAACATACAAACATACAAACATACAAACATACAAACATACAAACATACAAACATACAAACATACAAACATACAAACATACAAACATACAAACATACAAACATACAAACATACAAACATACAAACATACAAACATACAAACATACAAACATACAAACATACAAACATACAAACATACAAACATACAAACATACAAACATACAAACATACAAACATACAAACATACAAACATACAAACATACAAACATACAAACATACAAACATACAAACATACAAACATACAAACATACAAACATACAAACATACAAACATACAAACATACAAACATACAAACATACAAACATACAAACATACAAACATACAAACATACAAACATACAAACATACAAACATACAAACATACAAACATACAAACATACAAACATACAAACATACAAACATACAAACATACAAACATACAAACATACAAACATACAAACATACAAACATACAAACATACAAACATACAAACATACAAACATACAAACATACAAACATACAAACATACAAACATACAAACATACAAACATACAAACATACAAACATACAAACATACAAACATACAAACATACAAACATACAAACATACAAACATACAAACATACAAACATACAAACATACAAACATACAAACATACAAACATACAAACATACAAACAAACATACAAACAAACTTACAAACTTATAAACATACAATAAACGAACATACAACAGTCATTTTGAAAGAATCGTTAAAAAATACAACAGCGTCGTGAATACTCTCATGCCCATACCTCGATAAGACAAGTTGAACTTGACAAACTTGGGAGTAAGATTCTGTATGTGGAAAATAATTAATACACAATTCAGATGTTTTTAATTTTTAAATTATTTTGTTACTTTGGGCTTTTTTCTCCAAATATTTTTATCGAACCATGTACAAATCGCATAATTATAACATAAAACGTCTACACAACGTGTCTATTTGTATAAATAGTATATTAAACATTCGGTTTAACCGACTCTACTACTTTCTTTTTTTTTTACTTTGGCACATTTTCATCACGAACCGCAGCGATACACTCCGTGTTATTGGTTTTAATTTTTTCATTCCCCCAAAACGCGGTTGACAATTAAAAAATTAAAGTTATGATCTGCAAAATGTGAGCGCGGCAACAAAAACTATTTAAATTCGGTACAAAAATGGATGCGTTGAATTACAGGAATAGGGACGTAGGATGATTCATATACGTACTATAATGAACGAGGTTTCATTGAAGTTGGCGCAGTGATTATGTTGTGGATGACTGAAAACACGCACAACAAAAGCAACGCAACAGCAGCCAGAACAACAACAACAAAAACAACATCAATAAACTTACCGGACTATGCAAAAATTATGATTATGACAAAACATGAATTTGCGGATGCATATTATTGTATATCGAATACATACTCGTACATATACTACTTAGTGTGATATGAGAAGAAATGCATCTACACGTTGCGAATAGGCGCGAAATTCATTGCAGGTGCCATGAGAGATGGAAAAGGAAGCGAATGAATAAATAAATGAATGCAACGGGCGCAGTTTTAATCGAAAGATGTATATAGTATGTAGGTACATGTAAATGAAGTAGAAAATTTATGAATGAAATAGCGACATAAAAGCATGTAAGAGTGGTTAGGTCGAGGTGTGCGCCTACATGATAACTTACACAACAATAAGTAGAATGCATACATTAAGAGGCAAGCCGATTTTTTGTGACGACTGTTATGACTACAGTATACGACGCATTGGCAAAGATCACAATCTATATTTTACCAAAATCAGTTGAATATTATGAGCTTAAGAGGCTTGAAAAGTCGTCACTCACACAGCAAATCAAACGTATGAAATGTTATACAAACGCACACAAATATTGCACAATAGCATGCGAACAGATCGTTATAAGTGATAAGACAAATGAATTATCGCAATAAACGTAATAATATACAAAATTATTTTTGGGTTGCAGCCGATTGAGTCGACTGTTGGCCATATATTTCGTACATTGTGGATTACACTGTGTATTAAAAGCAATGAGAAGTTGTGTCTGATTGTATATATTGTATATATATATTTCATACGATCCTCTTTTGTTTGAAAGTTATGAATTAGAGCATATTAATGGTTTAACTTAAAAATTAATAGAATATGAGTGCACATTTTTGAGAACTGGACCGCCTATACCTCAGCAGTTACGAATAGTAAGCCGACCATAATATATTTTAAAGTGTTCAAACTCTATGAGTCAGCACTTTATTACAGTCTTCAATATTATTTATAACTACTAAAGCGGTTACCACAATAGAAAATACATTTGAGATAGACTTGTCGTAGTACATTAACTACACAATCTAAATTTCTAAGTTGATGAATGTAAAAATCCAAATAAAGCTACAGAAATGTTCCGTACCAATTTTCCCTTTTGTAAGTAGTGTACATCGTAAACTAGAGATGGTTCATACATTGCATTCCTGAAACATTTGGTTTTTGTTTCTTTTTATTATTAAGGCGACTATGGGAGAATATTTACAATCGCATTCATGTATTAGTTGGATTTCTGTTCTTGAGCACTTTTATTAGGTCCGTACCGGGCTTAAGAACTAAAAATTACATTCATTGAATGTATTACCTGATACATCCATTGGAACTGGTTTAGAAAGCCAATGACTGATTAGAACTCTCTAAGCAAATCGGTCCGTGATGGTAGCCCAGTCGTCATTGGGAACATATGGTGATAGTAGACTGCAACGAGATATTTGATATAGTTGATAGTTGATGCAGTCTTTTTTTCAAGACCTGGACTCTATGCCACTACCCGGTAGAATGTCATACTTTGAGTTCATTAGTGCGAGGTTAAGGTATTGAAAGTTAAAAATGGGTTTACCGCAGTTTGGATGTTTCTCTTCCACTGTGTTCAACCTGTATGAAACTACCGCGTACCTCTAAAAAATTGGTGACCTATGCGGATGATTGTACAATTTTATTCCCGGGCGTGAACGTCGATGAAATCGGTGCGAGAATTAATATTTATATATAACAGTTTATTAAATCCTTTTTCAATCCACAAGTCGACAGCTATCATCTTCATCTCCTGTGCGACCTTACTGGATGCTTGAATATTCCAGCAGCTCAGTACCCGACTTACTACTTTCGGTTCTGCTTAGATTATCGGTTCACGCTACCGAGATTAACAATCAGCTTAAATTGAGAAACAAATTGATGAAAGCGCTTGACGTGTCTTCCTGGGACAAGGCGACAATTATATAAATTATGCTGCTTCTGTTTGGATCCCCTAGCTCAGTAAGACTCAATTGACAATGCCTGCAGATTGGTTTAGTAGTTTTCCGAGTACTGCCACTGGTTGCCTGCAAATGAGTTTTGAAAACAACCTTCATGAAGAAGCGAAAATGGTATCTGCTCACCAATATAATGAAATGTTTTCGAAACAGTTTTTGTTAGGTGCGTATAGGAGTAAGTAATAATCACTAGTATGGCATCCTCACGAGTTGTTCATACTCGTAACCGTGATGGCATCAGAGATTTCAATTCGTACAGAAAAATGTATTTACATATATATTCGGTAGGACTTAATTTGCAGAAAGAGGAAGTTGAACAGTAAATAATGATCTTTCGTAGCACCGGAACTAAGCACAATTAAGATACGAATCGAGCAACATGCTCGCATGTTACAGAGAAATCGGGATCGATTTGATGTCCTGAGTGTGGTCAACCGCCTCATAATGAACTCACGTCCGTGTGAAGTGTATAAAAATCTCGTGTCCGACTCCGAACAGAAAAAAATGAATTTTCGTTTGTATAAAAAATATATAATTTGTATAAAAATATAGATTTGTCATTACATATTTCAAAATATAAGTCGTATCATAGGTAGTCATATCATGCAAAATATAAAAATTCTGTTGTTAGATAAAACTGGAATTATAGTAAATTTTAGTACAGATTTACGATTTATTTGCAGTAGACTCACTTAATTTGTCATTTGCTTTTTTTCACAGAAAAATGGATCGCGTTCGAGAGTTTTTTTGATTCTATCTTTCACCTTTTCGATTTCATTACTTAGCAGACTTCTACATTAGTATTAAGCTGAAATGAAATACATTTATGCAAAAGTATAGAATTATTTTCACACAACTCACTTTATTCCTTTTTTTACAGACAAATGGATCACTGAACGAAGATCTATGTACGGATGGTAATGTACGCATGCGAATCTTACTTGCTTTTCGTCTCCATCTTTAATTCTATAACGTGTAGTCGAACGATGTGCCGTAGACATATAAACCAACGATAATCAGAGTTCAGTGGAAATATGTGCCATGATAAACCGACCACATGGAAACATTGGTAAACGCTTCTAAGTTGATTATTTTTTGTTTTATTTCATGCAACAAAATACAAAATGCTTTAAAAACTTTATGCTTAAATCTAATAATTTCCACTTTATAGGTATATCCTGCTCGCTAGAGCCACTTTCGTTAACTGAGATCTACAAACGAAATTGCTCACTTATATAGCAGATTTTCAGTTGCCACGCTTGCTTAGTTTGAAATACTACTTTTTTTAACTAAAGTACAATGGGACTAAAATAAATATTACTTTTGTTTACAGATTTTTGAAGATATTTAAATTATATTTCTGAAATAACTTTTTTAGTGTTTTTAGTTCACAAAGTTAGTAAAATATCTCTGCTTATATTGTACGATATTGCCACCCTAATGGCCGTGTGAAACACGAATACAATCAGCAAATTGTTTTCCCCATCATTGCTGTAGACAAAGCAAAAATTCTACAGGTGCGAGAGGTTGAAATATAGTTTCATTAAAAAGTTGTGAAACGAAAACCAACAGGAAAAAAAAACAGGAAAAATACCACATTAAAATGAAAATCTATGCGAAATAGATTCATTTACATGAATTCATTTACATGAAATCTGCAGAACGAGGTGCCCAGTCGAAGTCAACACTTTTCGAAATCAAGCAATCGATTTTTTCGCGAGCAGTATGGCATGTTGAGCAATCCTACTAAAAGCATTAATCCTTCACATCGTTTTCGTCCAGCTCAGTTCCAAAAAAATCACATATCGTGTCCGTTGACCGTTGCCGTTATGACATCATCGACTTCGAAAAAGTACGGACAATGACTCTTTCCGGGCACACACCTCATCAGATAGTAAGTTTTTGTAAATATAAAGGCAACTTAGAAATTAGTAACATACTTTGCTTTACCCAACAACAAACCTTCTCCGTTATAACACTTTACACAGCGTAAAATGTGATTCGTCGCATTAGCGTAACCAAGGACTGTTTTTGAGTATAGAATTTCACAATATCAGTTCATTATTTTGGTGTGTAGTGAGTACAATATGGTGAAAATTTTACTGATTTTACGTTTTATTTAATATAGATTACCACAAAAACAAACTGCCTTATATCAATCCCCATATTTTTTAGGTAACCCCCATACAAAACACACACCCACTTACAATTTTTTGTTTAAACAAGTTTTTTATTGCAGGCAATATTAACATAAAATTTAACATGGTGGTTTCTTATGGACGGACGTTTCACATAAATATTACTTACTTACTCACTTAGGTGGCTATAAAGCCGTCTATCGAACAGGGCCGCACGAAGGAAAGGTCACCATTCGGTGTAGTTTACTGCACGCCGGCGCCAGTCGCTGGCAACCCGGAGCTTCTTCAGATCAGCGTAGACCTGATCTTGCCATCTTAAACTCGACGTCCTCTCTGACGCAGTCCACTAATCAAGTTCAGGTTTCCGTCGTAATCCTTTAGTGCTGGAGCTTCGGGGTTCATCCGGATGAGGTGACCAGCCCAGTGCCGCCAATGGAATTTAATGCGCTGGACTATGTCAACCTCATCATACAGCTCGAACACTCCTAAAGACGCTGTATCCGTTGATGTCAGTGTACATGCTTCTGCGCCATACAGCAGGACCGGGTTTATCAGTGTCATAGATTTTTATCTTCGTAGTGCGAGAGAGGGCTCTACTTCTTATTTGCTATTAGTGAGTTTAATTCCTTCATTTTTGGGAATAGCTCCGATACAAACCATCCGCATTTTGTATAAAAAACTATTGCAGACATTATCAACTTGAAATTTGATATGGTGGCTTCTTATGAACAGCTGATTTGAAGTTTCCTGCGAATGGTGTTTCAGCTTCGGTTCAGTGAAGAAAACGTTTTTTCTTGTTTTTTTTTTTTTTTTTTGTTCCATTGTACATTGAAATACAATTCCAATATGCTAAGCAAGCATAGCAAATGAACAAAAATGATATATAAAAGAGCAGTTTTCAATTTCGTTCCCAATCTAACAAGAAAATGTGCGGCACTGAAGTTCTTTCCTTTTCAAGAATCTTTCAACAATCGATCAGCCGGAATAATATAAGTCGGGATGAACTATGAACCATTAGTATGGATATATGTGGTTGCATGCTGTACTGCGAACTGTACTGAAGACTTGTATATTTTGTAATTGAATAAAAAATTATATTTTGTACCAAAAAAGCGAAAGCTCTGAGGCGAAAATTTAAAATTTGGCCACATTTAGGAATGCGTTGCGACACCTGCCACTCAGTCAGTTCTAGCTAGGATACCGCAGAGTACCGTCTTGAGGCCTATTGAGGAAAAACTATTGAATCGATTTTCGTCAACATGGTGTCATTCAATAGGGAACAAATGTGGCTGTCGGGCAGTATTTAATTTTCAAGGCATATGCATCCTTTTACCTATTACATCAACCCTTGTGCTTGCTACAATTTTTTACAGATTGGTGGAGCTACATGTTCATAGTTTTTTGGATAAGTTGCGGCCAACATTCCTCGTTCCAATATAAAAAAGGACAACCTACGCGACCAACCAACCTGACTATGTCCCAATGGTGGTCAACGGTATTAAGTCATCGTAATAAATGCGTTCGCGTACAGCCAACATGCGAAAATAGTCGCATTCATTTTTACCGTTGACGTCGGTTTGTGATTTTTCACATAAATTTTTCAAATAAATCTTTTTTAGTAACTTTGGGTCGCTGAAAACGAATCAGGGGTCGAATTTGCAAATTTCCAAGTGGTTCAGAATGGGTCGTCCAAGGGTTAAGAGTTAAAAAAAAAAAACGAAACACGCTTTGTTCTATTTTATCATCCAGCATCTTGGTTCTATTATCTGTGAAAACTTTCCGGTGCTATTAAAAACAAAAGTGGAGATATTTTGGCATATTTTATTATTTATTGAACCAATGTTAAATTGGCTCATCCTCTTTATTTTATTGTTTAATGCAATTCCTGCATATAAATTTATAGCTTTTTCAGATGTCACTATGAGACAGAAGACGGACTTCAAGAGTACATGCACGCACGGCTGGCTTTGAAGTCTGAGCGAAAATATTAATTATGAAATTTAACGGGATTAGTGTGTAAACGTATGTTCCGTATGCTGAAGAAACAAACACCTCCGGAAATCTACCACAAACGGGCTATGATGCGTCAGCCCACCAAGGCAATATGCTTGAAGCTCTCTCTTGTCAGCAGGTTAATCATCAGGAATCATATCACTGCGGTCGTGGGTACCTGAATGAAGTTATAAAAAAGTATGATCCAGCAGCGAATTGTCGCTCCAACATGCAGATATGGTGTCTAATTGTGGTTCATCGTTGCAAGTTCGAATCGCAAACGATTCCAGAGCCTCCAGACTAAAACTCTGTTAATCAAATTTTTCTTCTCTAGCAGATAGAATGATTCGCTGGCCGGAACCTTAGCTACTGCTGTTTTTGCAAGGCGGTTAAAATGTCGTCACTTTCGGCGTCATATTCCTTTGGTTATGGTTAGAGTAAATTAATTAACTGCGACTCAAAGATCAACGTACTTCCAGCTCTGCCACCGCCACCACCATTCAGATACAATCATTTTTGCTAAAAAAAAAAAACAAAAAAGATTTCCCTTTCACCAAAAAAAATGAATTATTTTCTTTTTTGTATAAAAATATATAATTTGTATAAAAATATAAATTGTCACAAATCAAAAACCAGAAATAAAAAAATATATGGACATGAAAAAACCGTGCTCTGAAATGTAATACATAAAAATTTAGGATTCATGGTAGACTTTTTATTTTCACACGACTCACTTCATCTTCTTCTTTCTTTCTTATTCTTATACTTGACAATCAATGGATCCAACCACGTTACGATTTTCCTTTTGTTTTTATGAGACTCATGAGAAATATGACATCGAATATATTATTTCCAGAAGTAATAAACTGAAATGTAATACATTTTTATAAAATTGTTGGTTTTTAGTAGACCTTTTATTTTCACACGACTACTCACTTCATCCCAGAGAAACTGACTTCTTGACGATCGATATACGGATGCAGTATATATCCATAAGATTCAGGTGCCGAAGATGTATATGCTCCAACTACCAACTGATAAAACAAAGAAATATGCACGAAGTAAGCGCCGCAAATCAGAAATACGTTCTTAAATTTTAGTTGTCGATAGAATGAAGGTGATCAAATTTGATGTAAATTCAATGGTTCTAAGTTGAGTACACTTTTTTAGTTCATGCAACAAAATACAAAATGCTTTAAAAACTTTATGCTTAAATCTAATAATTTCCACTTTATAGGTATATCCTGCTCGCTAGAGCCACTTTCGTTAACTGAGATCTACAAACGAAATTTCTCACTTATATAGCAGATTTTCAGTTGCCACGCTTGCTTAGTTTGAAATATTTCTTTTTTTTAACTTAAGTACTATGGAACTAATATGAACCATTTTTACTAAACTGAAATATCGTATAAGTTTTCGAAATTAGTACTACACCGTATCATTACCGCATGAAGGAGCAGTTGCTGAGGTCTTCGGACCCTGCATGCTTTATTTCTAGCCGTTACGTAGACTAGACAGTATTTTTCAGGCAGAATTCTAAGCCATGGAAAGATGT
Organism: Leucophenga montana; assembly: GCA_035044765.1. Classification (NCBI taxonomy): domain Eukaryota; kingdom Metazoa; phylum Arthropoda; class Insecta; order Diptera; family Drosophilidae; genus Leucophenga; species Leucophenga montana. The sequence continues at coordinate 666,917 of JAWNNQ010001706.1, forward strand.
ACCCACTTTAATATGAGTAGAGAGATCATGAACCAAAATATTTGAACATTCTCTGACAATCAGGCGACTAAAGGGTTTTGTATGGGGGCTACCTCTAAAAGTGGGCGTGGCGTGTCAATCTTGATAATATATTAAACTGCAATAAAAAGAAGTCTTTGTGCCAATTTTCGACTGGATAGAATAAAAATTGGTGCCCAAAAATGCGCAACAACCATACAGACAAACGGACGGAAAGACAGACGGACATGGCTAGATCGACTCGTCTAGTCTCGTCTCGTCGATATGATCAAGAATATATATATATACGTATTATGGGGTCTATGATACCTCCTCTAAATTTGATCAGCCGCATGGTGAATATTTTGTGGTGAGCAATTGTGTTCGCTCATGCATGGCTTTATCTACACTTCATTTGTTTTTGTTTTCTTCTATAAGCAAAATAAATGCATAAATACATACAAACTTACAATCAAACAAAGTTTTCCAATTTATCGGCTCAATATTATAAAACACCACCATGTGTGGTGAAATGGATGCTCTGTTTGCAGAAATTCAAATCGAGTGTAACAGAGAAAGTAAAATTAGCGTCCAACATGTTTAGCATGTTTGTTTTCTAGTCTAGATTCGAGTCAAAATTCATAGTAAAATATGTATTCGGATCTGGATTCGAGTTCAGATTTGAATCAGCGGACTCGTAGATTCGGATCCGTTTACTTTTTGATTCGTCATTAATGAAACTTTTAGGGATCCAAGTCTACGAATTCGGATCCACGAATCTGTGCATCACTTATAAAAAAGGAAATAACGCTAACCTTGCATAAACTAAATAAAAATGATTAAAAAAAGTTGTTTGAATATCTTGGAAAATTTGTAAACAAATGTAATGTTCTTCTACCATTTTGAACTCAGAACAGATTAGTCCCATTGTACTTAAGTTAAAAAATAAGTATTTAAAACTAAGCAAGCGTGGCAACTGAAAATCTGCTATATAAGTGAGAAATTTCGTTTGTAGATCTTAGTCAACTGAAACGGCTCCACCGAGCAAAATATAAGTATAAAGTGGATAAAAAAAAAAAAATAGATTTAAGCATAAAGTTTTTTTTTTGGATTGAATTTACATTAATCCTAATCTAAATCTATAAAAAACTAAAATTTAATAACTTACTTAAATGGCGGTGCTCAATTTATTGGCTGTTTTTTACCTCATATACACATCCAGCAGCTGAATCTGATATAAGGCGTAATATTGACGTTGAAAATCATAAGAAAGTTAGATCTATATCCATATATCGATCGTCAGCAGGTTCATTTCTCTGGGATAAAGTGAGTAGTCGTGTAAAAATAAAATGTCTACTATAAATCTATGATTTTATTACATAAATTTATTACATTTCAGTTTAATACTTCTGGAGATTGTAAATTTTGTATTTTCTCCGGCACCTAAATATCGACACTGGGAATGGCATGAAAAAAGAAACAAGAAAATCAAAAAAGCAGTTGGACGAATAAGTTTTCATACATCGGTCGTCAAGAGATCCTTTTCTCTATGAAAAGTAAAACCGATGAAACGTCGTGTGAAAATGAAAAGACTACATATCTATAACATTTCAGCGCAAAATCCAACTGGCAGCGAATAGACTACAATGACGTGCATATATTTTTTAATTTGCAATGACTACTAATTCTATTTTTTAATACAAATTTTATATTTTATACCAAAAAAAAAAAAAAAAAAAAAAGCCTTCGTTTATTCTAGTTTTTTTTTCTGTTAGGAATTGGTTTAGTGGAGTCCAAGGGAGAGATTTTTTGCTTTTGTAGTAGACTCCGATGTGATAGTTTCCTTGGCATAGATTACAATCGCGGCTTCTACGTTGAATTCTTTCAAAGTTGATTCGCTTAATTTATCCTTTTCCATGTCAAAATGTATCAAACTTTTTACCAAATATTTGATTTTGTCAGAATGAAAAATAATGGAAGCTTGACCATTATTGGTAGTGTTGCCAGGCTAGAAATTCATAAATTCGAACCGGGTAGTTCGAGTCTGGACCGGGAAAAAGTGTAATCTCAGGGGAAAACGGTAAAATGGAAAAATGGAATTAAGAAAGCAAAAAAAAAAAATGCCATCATTTACGAAATTTGTTTAAGATTAAAGCCCAATACTAAAATGTTTGCAACCGAAGTTGTATATTATTACTGATATGTCAAACAAACGAAAAACAGTGTTCCCAAATTAACATGAAATACTAAAATCAGTTATTTATTAGCTGAAAAGTCCACACATTTTGATTTTTCTTTGGGGCTTTCTGACGGAGATGCTAAAGATCACACAGTTTGTCACCTGTTTTTTGAGTATATAAAGTTTTTTCGGTAGCAAACGTTTTTGTTATCCGAGTACTCGATGAAAAACAGTTCGTGCCGAAATTTGTTGATTGTTGTTTGACAACGTTTTTTTATTAGAAGTTTTTTTGATATCAAAAATTTTCATCGATCTCAGTATGGAGCTTAAGAGAAAACAGTGCTAGCTTTGGGTAATACTTACACAGAAAAAAAATCCGAAGGCGTAGTTAAACATTTTTAGGTATTGGGAGCTTGAATTAATAAAGAGCGTTTTTTTTTCTCGTAGTTTATGGATTTATTTCCCATCTTTCCCACGCTCATTGACAATAGGTTTTAGCGGCAAGAAATTGGAAATTCGAATATTGGTTCATATACTAGTGGCGACCTCTTGCGTGAAACGCGCATTATTAAGTCAAGGTCCCAATACGATTCGTACTTAATTTTCTTGAACCAAATACAAAACGGGATCCATTTACAAATCAAGTGCAGAAATTTTAAGAACAAATCTGAACTCAAATCAAGAATGTTAAATAAGTCCATTTTACCTTGAAGTGAGTAGAAAATTCTTAATTCAATCTCTGAGAAGAGAAACAAACCTGGGGTCAAAATCAAATTTACTCTCTCAGCTCTTTACTCTTTCTGCTGTTGTGATTCGGCAACTTCATTTCTCTAGTGCCTGTTAGGTTAGCCGAGGTAGTTAAGACGGTGACACTTCTTATCGACGTTCGCATGTGTCAAGCTCACTAGAGTTTGAAGTGGGTTAAATTTAAGATTTTCTATTTTTGATTTCATGATATTGCATCAGATGTTCGGTCTCATGTCTCACAAGTGGTAATAACATACTTGGAAGCGCTGAAATGGAAAGTCCTTCTACACATTGTTACATCTGGTAACCATATATTCCGATCGATGACTCACGGCCTGACTGACAAGAAGAGTCGTTCTATCGACGTGCGCTGAAGAAAGATGGGAAACAGTTTTGGCTAACGATGGACAATATTTGTAATCAGTTTTTCACAAGAAAGCTTCGAAATTGGAAAAAAATATGGAATAGGTATTTCAATTTTGTCCCATTGTACTTTAGTTAAAAAAAGAAAATATTTCGAACTAAGCAAGCGTGGCAACTGAAAATCTGCTATATAAGCGAACAATTTCGTTTGTAGATCTCAGTTAACGAAAGTTGCTCTAGCGAGCAGGATATACCTATAAAGTGAAAATTATTAGATTTAAGCATAAAGTTTTTAAAGCATTTTGTATTTTGTTGCATGAAATAAAACAAAAAATAATCAACTTAGAAGCGTTTACCAATGTTTCCATGTGGTCGGTTTATCATGGCACATATTTCCACTGAACTCTGATTATCGTTGGTTTATATGTCTACGGCACATCGTTCGACTACACGTTATAGAATTAAAGATGGAGACGAAAAGCAAGTAAGATTCGCATGCGTACATTACCATCCGTACATAGATCTTCGTTCAGTGATCCATTTGTCTGTAAAAAAAGGAATAAAGTGAGTTGTGTGAAAATAATTCTATACTTTTGCATAAATGTATTTCATTTCAGCTTAATACTAATGTAGAAGTCTGCTAAGTAATGAAATCGAAAAGGTGAAAGATAGAATCAAAAAAACTCTCGAACGCGATCCATTTTTCTGTGAAAAAAAGCAAATGACAAATTAAGTGAGTCTACTGCAAATAAATCGTAAATCTGTACTAAAATTTACTATAATTCCAGTTTTATCTAACAACAGAATTTTTATATTTTGCATGATATGACTACCTATGATACGACTTATATTTTGAAATATGTAATGACAAATCTATATTTTTATACAAATTATATATTTTTTATAAAAACGAAAATTCATTTTTTTCTGTTCGGAGTCGGACACGAGATTTTTATACACTTCACACGGACGTGAGTTCATTATGAGGCGGTTGACCACACTCAGGACATCAAATCGATCCCGATTTCTCTGTAACATGCGAGCATGTTGCTCGATTCGTATCTTAACTGTTCTTAGTCCTGGTGCTGTGAAAGATCATTATTTACTGTTCAATGTCATCTTTTTGCAATTCAGTCCTACCGAATATATTTTATATGTAGATATGTTTCTCAGTATGGTTGATGGTTGACTCATATACACTGCGGCAGCTGAATCTGATATAAGGCATAAAATTTAAGTTGAAAATCATAAGAAAGTTAGATATATATCCATATATCGATCGTCAACAGGTTCAATTCTCTGGAATAAAGTGAGGAGTCGTGTAAAAATAAAATGTCTACTATAAATCTTAATACTTCTAGTCCTACTCCACATTGCTATATCTGAATACCATCTATTCTGATCGATGACTCATGGCCTGACTGACCAGCACTTCCGAAATTAAATGATTCGTGGACAGCATTTCAAAAACAGTCGTTCTATCGACGTGAAAACCGTACGCTGTCGCAAGATGGGAAAAATTTTTGATTAACCATTCACTCTATATGATACCGAAGCACATAACCACCGAACTCTACTTAGACTATGTTCACTCTTGGAGAATAAGTTACAATATTTGTCATTAAGACTCAAAGCGTGCACACTGGGCTGCGTTTTTTCATGTTCTTGTCGTTTTTTGAATTTTTTTTAACGAATTTGTATCACAATACATTTTTTTTTTTGGGAATTATTTCAAGAGCTGTTTTGCGTTTTCGAAAATTGGCACAAAGACTTCTTTTTATTGCAGTTTAATATATTATCAAGATTGACACGCCACGCCCACTTTTAGAGGTAGCCCCCATACAAAACCCTTTAGTCGCCTGATTGTCAGAGAATGTTCAAATATTTTGGTTCATGATCTCTCTACTCATATTAAAGTGGGTACATCTTTCCATGGCTTAGAATTCTGCCTGAAAAATACTGTCTAGTCTACGTAACGGCTAGAAATAAAGCATGCAGGGTCCGAAGACCTCAGCAACTGCTCCTTCATGCGGTAATGATACGGTGTAGTACTAATTTCGAAAACTTATACGATATTTCAGTTTAGTAAAAATGGTTCATATTAGTTCCATAGTACTTAAGTTAAAAAAAAGAAATATTTCAAACTAAGCAAGCGTGGCAACTGAAAATCTGCTATATAAGTGAGAAATTTCGTTTGTAGATCTCAGTTAACGAAAGTGGCTCTAGCGAGCAGGATATACCTATAAAGTGGAAATTATTAGATTTAAGCATAAAGTTTTTAAAGCATTTTGTATTTTGTTGCATGAACTAAAAAAGTGTACTCAACTTAGAACCATTGAATTTACATCAAATTTGATCACCTTCATTCTATCGACAACTAAAATTTAAGAACGTATTTCTGATTTGCGGCGCTTACTTCGTGCATATTTCTTTGTTTTATCAGTTGGTAGTTGGAGCATATACATCTTCGGCACCTGAATCTTATGGATATATACTGCATCCGTATATCGATCGTCAAGAAGTCAGTTTCTCTGGGATGAAGTGAGTAGTCGTGTGAAAATAAAAGGTCTACTAAAAACCAACAATTTTATAAAAATGTATTACATTTCAGTTTATTACTTCTGGAAATAATATATTCGATGTCATATTTCTCATTAGTCTCATAAAAACAAAAGGAAAATCGTAACGTGGTTGGATCCATTGATTGTCAAGTATAAGAATAAGAAAGAAAGAAGAAGATGAAGTGAGTCGTGTGAAAATAAAAAGTCTACCATGAATCCTAAATTTTTATGTATTACATTTCAGAGCACGGTTTTTTCATGTCCCTATATTTTTTTATTTCTGGTTTTTGATTTGTGACAATTTATATTTTTATACAAATTATATATTTTTATACAAAAAAAAAGAAAATAATTCATTTTTTTTTGGTGAAAGGGAAATCTTTTTTGTTTTTTTTTTTAGCAAAAATGATTGTATCTGAATGGTGGTGGCGGTGGCAGAGCTGGAAGTACGTTGATCTTTGAGTCGCAGTTAATTAATTTACTCTAACCATAACCAAAGGAATATGACGCCGAAAGTGACGACATTTTAACCGCCTTGCAAAAACAGCAGTAGCTAAGGTTCCGGCCAGTGGTTTTGTCGTGGACCAGTAGTCGAATCATTCTATCTGCTAGAGAAGAAAGAAATTTGATTAACAGAGTTTTAGTCTGGAGGCTCTGGAATCGTTTGCGATTCGAACTTGCAACGATGAATCACAATTAGACACCGTATCTGCATGTTGGAGCGACAATTCGCTGCTGGATCGTACTTTTTTATAACTTCATGCAGGTACCCACGACCGAAAAATGTGTGCACGCAGAAGGAATTTGGCGCCTGTTGCACGAGAATGTCCTGATTTGACAATATGCTGCTTTTTCGTTTTAACAATAGTGCTTGTACCAAAATTGACTGGAAGTTGGGAAAGCATGTACCTTTCTAACGCACAAATTCATATAAAGGATGCACTACAAAAAAATTGAACAATTCCAAAAGTTCTGTCGAAGAGGCTTCGTCGATAGTCTTACATACAGTTTGTGTGTCTTTACTGGTAAAAGTAAACCAGAGCACCAACCTTTAATTAAGGTAGGGATGGTGAATGATTTTGTTCTGCAAAAGAATAGTTTTTTTTCCATTCCCAAGTGAATGGCCTCACTAATGTAGACTACTTCAGCAAATCAAAAACTTCAGTGACTTTCCCCACTAATGTGAGCTTCCGTAGACGACCCAAAAGTAGCATAGTTTGCTTTTTCGAATTTTGTAACAAAATTAGTAAACTACTAAAAACAAACAAGAAAAAAAGCATCGAAAATGTTTTGCTATTCCAAAGAAATAACCCAAAAACACAAAACAGACCACTGCGATTTTCAGCTGCTATTTGGTTAACAAATTATAAAACAAAATAAATATTACTCGCGCACACAGGATAAGAGAATGTTTTGGAAATTATGTGCAGCGTCAGTGTTAAGCTCTGCAGGATCAGCGACGGCTCGTTGCATCAGCTTCACAATGCATTTTGTTAAATTATGCGTTGGGATTTTCGATTTTGATTTTATAGTCCAGCTTAAAAATCGCGAAGCGCTTCTAAATTTACGACCAAAGAGTTGATTATGAACGCCGATGTCGCCGCCGGCAGACTGGTTGGGCGGCTGGGCTAATAAAAATAATTTATCAATTTAATTAAATGCAAACGATTTCCTCTATTCTGGCGCCGAAACCTTTTGATCTCTGAGCTCGCTGATTTGACTATCGCGTCGGCGGCGGCGTCTTCGGCGGTGTTGGTTTGAATTGGTGGATACAATGTTGTTGTTGTTGCTGTTGTCAGACGCCGTCGATAGCACTGGAAGAAATGTAAATAAAACGTCATCATTTATCGAAATGGTATAAACACGCATAAATTTTGTGTCGAGGACGTGTCATTCGCTCTGATTGTCATGGAGATTGAGCAATTCCATTGACGAGTTAAGTGCTCAACAGCAACAATGTCTACACCTAAATGCGTCGAACGATGTATACGGAGAATGTGTAAGCTTTGTTTTACTAATACGGAAAACTGCAAAGGCATACTGCAACGAGCATGAAACTCTATATACTTATAAAGTCGACGATTTTTCCTTCTGAAAACACTAAAAAGACTCCTGGACAGATGTGCTATGGTAAAATTTAAGTTCTGATCACTGACTCAGCAAGCCTGTATGATCTATGTCTCTATAAAACTTTAAAAAGAAAGTTTTAGAAGGCTCAAAAACTCAAAAGCGTCGGAACCAATATTTTTTTACGTCGAATATCCATATTTCAAAAGCACTTTAGTGTTTCGTGGACGAAAATGCATGGAAATGTCATACTGCGATATGGTTGAAAAATTTGCGTAAATTGGTGTAAGTTTTTCTGGATTGTCAATATAGTGACTAGTTCATTTAAAATATTCCATTTTCCCCAACTTTATTATTTAAACATAAAGAAAAGTTCTGCAAATTTTAGTGGAAGTTTATGGAGAGCATATTTCAGCTGAACAAACGTGTCAGTTTTTGGGGTGCCTCCTTTATGTGAGTTTGAAAATGCTCAACACCAATTTCCTGAATTTCAGTCAAGATTTTGTTTGATTTGCGATGAATTCACGCGAAGTTTTGATTGAATCTGCGTTGAGCACGAATTTCGGTTGGCCACCATGTCGGTCATTATTTGTATCACCTACACAACACCTATGGAATCAATTCGAATGAAAATGGGCAACTAAAAAGCTGAGAATAGTACTTCAAGAGCATAGCATTATATTTTTTGACCACATGCTGGAAAACAAGAACGACAACAGGGACTCTTCCTTTTACTTGAAGGCCACTAGATAAACTGTGCTCTTTGTCACGCAGTTTTAGACGAGCATGTCAAATCTTTGGCCATTGTGCCTACAGAGGAACAGAGTGAAATGTTAGATCTTCTTAGCATCACCGCTGCAAATAGAACTGCCCATTAGTACTTCCACGCTACCTGAAGTAAGCAGTATCATCCAGAGCCTTAAGCAAAATAAAGCTTTAGTGGCATTTGTAACCAGACGCTGGACTCATTACGTAAGTATGCACTTCTTATAGTAGTATTTATTTTTCATTTTACCTTCCAGTGGAAGTTCGCAGTGTTATCCATGATCCAAAAGCCTGGTAAATTGGATAACATTACTTCGTTCTGCAATCCATATAGACAGTTTTGGAAAAATTGATCATCGCTCAGATTGTGGAATTCCTAGGTTATCCAGACCACCAGTTTCGATCTCGTGCAGAACATGGCATATCTAAACTCCAACGCGTCAACTATCTTTTTAATGTGTGAGTGGAGACACCAGACACTAATACAAGGTAGGGTAGCGTCTTGTGACCAATCTATTATCACAGTTGATCTTACTGCTCCAGATGCAGATAATGTTCTCCTTTCCAGATAATCTTAGCGGTTTATTTAACTCAAGGTGCGAGTATGAGGCAGCAGACGATCTTCAACAGTACCTGCAGATTATTGATGTCTTCGCGCGAATGTGGAATATTAAACTTTACATCGATAAGCGCTTCACTCGGAATGCGTACTACTTTTTTTTTGTACAGCAAGATGATCTTCAGGGCCCACATCACTGCAGTCGTGGGTACCTGTTACGCCAAATTAAGAAGCTATTCTGGCTCCTTAATAGATGTAGTAAACTTACACTGCGTTTGTATCACAATAAATAATTTGTATCAAAATATAAAATTTGTATTAAAATTTCATTACAATTTTCAAAAAATATAGATAGGTGAACAATTTGCGCAATTTCAGCAGACCGCTATAAACTGAAATGTATATAAATATATAGATTTACGGTATAGACTTTTTATTTTCAGACGACTTACTTCATAGGTTTCTTCCCACAAAATGGATCTCTTGACGGTGTTGGTTTGAATTGGTGGATACAATGTTGTTGTTGTTGCTGTTGTCAGACGCCGTCGATAGCACTGGAAGAAATGTAAATAAAACGTCATCATTTATCGAAATGGTATAAACACGCATAAATTTTGTGTCGAGGACGTGTCATTCGCTCTGATTGTCATGGAGATTGAGCAATTCCATTGACGAGTTAAGTGCTCAACAGCAACAATGTCTACACCTAAATGCGTCGAACGATGTATACGGAGAATGTGTAAGCTTTGTTTTACTAATACGGAAAACTGCAAAGGCATACTGCAACGAGCATGAAACTCTATATACTTATAAAGTCGACGATTTTTCCTTCTGAAAACACTAAAAAGACTCCTGGACAGATGTGCTATGGTAAAATTTAAGTTCTGATCACTGACTCAGCAAGCCTGTATGATCTATGTCTCTATAAAACTTTAAAAAGAAAGTTTTAGAAGGCTCAAAAACTCAAAAGCGTCGGAACCAATATTTTTTTACGTCGAATATCCATATTTCAAAAGCACTTTAGTGTTTCGTGGACGAAAATGCATGGAAATGTCATACTGCGATATGGTTGAAAAATTTGCGTAAATTGGTGTAAGTTTTTCTGGATTGTCAATATAGTGACTAGTTCATTTAAAATATTCCATTTTCCCCAACTTTATTATTTAAACATAAAGAAAAGTTCTGCAAATTTTAGTGGAAGTTTATGGAGAGCATATTTCAGCTGAACAAACGTGTCAGTTTTTGGGGTGCCTCCTTTATGTGAGTTTGAAAATGCTCAACACCAATTTCCTGAATTTCAGTCAAGATTTTGTTTGATTTGCGATGAATTCACGCGAAGTTTTGATTGAATCTGCGTTGAGCACGAATTTCGGTTGGCCACCATGTCGGTCATTATTTGTATCACCTACACAACACCTATGGAATCAATTCGAATGAAAATGGGCAACTAAAAAGCTGAGAATAGTACTTCAAGAGCATAGCATTATATTTTTTGACCACATGCTGGAAAACAAGAACGACAACAGGGACTCTTCCTTTTACTTGAAGGCCACTAGATAAACTGTGCTCTTTGTCACGCAGTTTTAGACGAGCATGTCAAATCTTTGGCCATTGTGCCTACAGAGGAACAGAGTGAAATGTTAGATCTTCTTAGCATCACCGCTGCAAATAGAACTGCCCATTAGTACTTCCACGCTACCTGAAGTAAGCAGTATCATCCAGAGCCTTAAGCAAAATAAAGCTTTAGTGGCATTTGTAACCAGACGCTGGACTCATTACGTAAGTATGCACTTCTTATAGTAGTATTTATTTTTCATTTTACCTTCCAGTGGAAGTTCGCAGTGTTATCCATGATCCAAAAGCCTGGTAAATTGGATAACATTACTTCGTTCTGCAATCCATATAGACAGTTTTGGAAAAATTGATCATCGCTCAGATTGTGGAATTCCTAGGTTATCCAGACCACCAGTTTCGATCTCGTGCAGAACATGGCATATCTAAACTCCAACGCGTCAACTATCTTTTTAATGTGTGAGTGGAGACACCAGACACTAATACAAGGTAGGGTAGCGTCTTGTGACCAATCTATTATCACAGTTGATCTTACTGCTCCAGATGCAGATAATGTTCTCCTTTCCAGATAATCTTAGCGGTTTATTTAACTCAAGGTGCGAGTATGAGGCAGCAGACGATCTTCAACAGTACCTGCAGATTATTGATGTCTTCGCGCGAATGTGGAATATTAAACTTTACATCGATAAGCGCTTCACTCGGAATGCGTACTACTTTTTTTTTGTACAGCAAGATGATCTTCAGGGCCCACATCACTGCAGTCGTGGGTACCTGTTACGCCAAATTAAGAAGCTATTCTGGCTCCTTAATAGATGTAGTAAACTTACACTGCGTTTGTATCACAATAAATAATTTGTATCAAAATATAAAATTTGTATTAAAATTTCATTACAATTTTCAAAAAATATAGATAGGTGAACAATTTGCGCAATTTCAGCAGACCGCTATAAACTGAAATGTATATAAATATATAGATTTACGGTATAGACTTTTTATTTTCAGACGACTTACTTCATAGGTTTCTTCCCACAAAATGGATCTCTTGACGGTGCATGTATTTATTTTGTTTGTTCCTTAATCTCATTACTTGCAGTTGTGCTCTACAATTATCGGAAACAATTCTAAACCAATGCAGAAAAACGCCCCGCCTTATGTATTCATATTTTTCAGTTCTAGTTTAATTGTGAAGGAAGACGAATTAAAGATGTTTTGATCGTATACAGAATGGAATTGTAGAATCGGCAAGTTCAATTCAAAAACAAACTTTATGGTTAAATCTATTTAATTTTTATACAATTTAAATATCTTGCTCGGTGGAGCCGTTTCAGTTGACTGAGATCTACAAACGAAATTGTTCACTTATAGAGCATATTTATACTTGCCACGCTTGCTTAGTTTGTGATACTTATTTTTGTAATTTAAGTAGAATGGGACTAATCTGTTCTGTGTTCAGGATGGCAGAAGAACATTACATTTGTTTACAAATTTTCCAAGATATTCACACAACTTTTTTGAATCATTTTTATTTAGTATATGCAAGGTTAGCGTTATTTCCTTTTTTATAAGTGATACACAGATTCGTGGATCCGAATTCGTAGACTTGGATCCCTAAAAGTTTCATTAATGACGAATCAAAAAGTAAACGGATCCGAATCTACGAGTCCGCTGATTCAAATCTGAACTCGAATCCAGATCCGAATACATATTTTACTATGAATTTTGACTCGAATCTAGACTAGAAAACAAACATGCTAAACATGTTGGACGCTAATTTTACTTTCTCTGTTACACTCGATTTGAATTTCTGCAAACAGAGCATCCATTTCACCTCATAATATGTATATATATATATATATTCTTGATCATATCGACGAGACGAGACGAGACGAGTCGATCTAGCCATGTCCGTCTGTCTTTCCGTCCGTTTGTCTGTATGGTTGTTGCGCATTTTTGGGCACCAATTTTTATTCTATCCAGTCGAAAATTGGCACAAAGACTTCTTTTTATTGCAGTTTAATATATTATCAAGATTGACACGCCACGCCCACTTTTAGAGGTAGCCCCCATACAAAACCCTTTAGTCGCCTGATTGTCAGAGAATGTTCAAATATTTTGGTTCATGATCTCTCTACTCATATTAAAGTGGGTACATCTTTCCATGGCTTAGAATTCTGCCTGAAAAATACTGTCTAGTCTACGTAACGGCTAGAAATAAAGCATGCAGGGTCCGAAGACCTCAGCAACTGCTCCTTCATGCGGTAATGATACGGTGTAGTACTAATTTCGAAAAATTATACGATAATATTTCAGTTTAGTAAAAATGGTTCATATTAGTTCCATAGTACTTAAGTTAAAAAAAAGAAATATTTCAAACTAAGCAAGCGTGGCAACTGAAAATCTGCTATATAAGTGAGCAATTTCGTTTGTAGATCTCAGTTAACGAAAGTGGCTCTAGCGAGCAAGATATACCTATAAAGTGAAAATTATTAGATTTAAGCATAAAGTTTTTAAAGCATTTTGTATTTTGTTGCATGAAATAAAACAAAAAATAATCAACTTAGAAGCGTTTACCAATGTTTCCATGTGGTCGGTTTATCATGGCACATATTTCCACTGAAATCTGACATCGTTCGACTACACGTTATAGAATTAAAGATGAAGACGAAAAGCAAGTAAGATTCGCATGCGTACATTACCATCCGTACATAGATCTTCGTTAAGTGATCCATTTGTCTGTAAAAAAAAGGAATAAAGTGAGTTGTGTGAAAATAATTCTATACTTTTGCATAAATGTATTTCATTTCAGCTTAATACTAATGTAGAAGTCTGCTAAGTAATGAAATCGAAAAGGTGAAAGATAGAATCAAAAAAACTCTCGAACGCGATCCATTTTTCTGTGAAAAAAAGCAAATGACAAATTAAGTGAGTCTACTGCAAATAAATCGTAAATCTGTACTAAAATTTACTATAATTCCAGTTTTATCTAACAACAGAATTTTTATATTTTGCATGATATGACTACCTATGATACGACTTATATTTTGAAATATGTAATGACAAATCTATATTTTTATACAAATTATATATTTTTTATACAAACGAAAATTAATTTTTTTCTGTTCGGAGTCGGACACGAGATTTTTATACACTTCACACGGACGTGAGTTCATTATGAGGCGGTTGACCACACTCAGGACATCAAATCGATCCCGATTTCTCTGTAACATGCGAGCATGTTGCTCGATTCGTATCTTAATTGTGCTTAGTTCCGGTGCTACGAAAGATCATTATTTACTGTTCAATGTCATCTTTTTGCAATTCAGTCCTACCGAATATATTGTATATGTATCTCAGTATGGTTGATGGTTGGCTCATATAAACATCATGCAGCTGAATCTGATATAAGGCGTAATATTGAAGTTGAAAATCATAAGAAAGTTAGATCTATATCCATATATCGATCGTCAACTGGTTCAATTCTCTGGAATAAAGTAAAATGTCTACTATAAATCTTAATACTTCTAGTCCTACTCCACATTGCTACATCTGAATACCATCTATTCCGATCGATGACTCATGGCCTGACTGATCAGCACTTCCGAAATTAAATGTTAACTTTGCTTTGATTCGTGGACAGCATTTCAAGAAGAGTAGTTCTATCGAACGTACAGCCGTACGCTGTCGCAAGATGGGACAAATTTTTGGAGAATATTTTCAGTAATTGATTTGTAAACATTTTTTCACAAGAAAACCTCGAAATTGAGAAAATAAATATTTAAATGGTATTTCAGTTTATTATAAACTCTTTTATATAAAGGGATATTTAAAATTTAGTCCCATTGTACTTTAGTTTAAAAAAAAGAAAATATTTCAAACTAAGCAAGCGTGGCAACTGAAAATCTGCTATATAAGTAAACAATTTCGTTTGTAGATTTTCTTCAACGAAAAAGGCTCCAGCGAGCAAGTTTTTAAAGTGGAAATAGATTTAAGCATATTTGGTCCATTTTTTGGCTCATGTTTTACAATTAGTTACAGAAAAGCGACTGAGAAGGGCGTTGTGCACAATTCGTCCAGGTTTGAAGCTAACCATCTTTGTACAGACATCTTTGTATAGATGTGCGAAGTAGAAATGTGAGTACCATAAAATAGAAGCAAAAAGAAAAGTGGACTTATATGTAAATTTGTTTTCAGCTGAAAGCCATTGTCAAACTATCAAAATTATCGTATATCGCGTATCCTGCATTTTTATATTTTGTATGCATATATTTTGATATTTGCAATGAGAACAAATTAAATGAATATATTTTGATACAAACAGAATTGTCGTTTAATTTATTGTAGATCAAATTTTTCTCGCTGCTTAAATAACAATGATATTTTGCAGATTTTATTAGAATTTGTGAAAAATAAAGAATATAAAAAAAAAATGTTTGTATAAAAAGTTTAAATATGGTGGGCAAGTTTGTATGAGGGCTATCCCTCATAGTCTTCTGCAAACCTGGTACTGGGCCATCTAAGATCAACTGGTTCACTGATGGTTGATTCACTTACCGATACGGACAAAGACTAGAATCTGTATTGCCATGGGTGCCTGAACCACGGTTTTTCAATCTACGATCCATGCCACATAGATAAAAGTCCTTAAGGGGAAAACATAACCATCGTTTCAGATAGCCAAGCGGCTATTAAAACAATAATCGCTTGGTATTTCTCCTCTATGTTGGTTTTTCAAAGCTACCATATCCTCCAACAGAAGTTATCTGAAGTGGTTGAAGGAGAGTCTAAACATTCAACCTTCAAGTATCTCGTATATTCTTCGAAATATGTTCGTTCAAACCAATTGTCGGACGGACGAACATGTCTATATCGACTCATCTTCCGATGCTGATCAAGAATATATACGCCGAGTACGCCATCTAGACCATCGGTATGTCAACATTGTATAACACTTCTATTTTTTGGCAGATTTTTGGCTGTGTGGGGTCTATGATGCCGCCTTGAATGCGTTACAAACTTTCAGAAAAACTTATAATACCATTTCGTATTTTGTGTGAATGCTATAAAAATGCACAACAACATTCAGACGGACAGGCAAACAGACGAACATGTTTAGAATGACTCGTCCTGTCGACCTTACATATTTACTTTGTCGGGTCTCCGATTCTCCCTTTTAGCCACTGTAAACATTGTGACTAAATTATACGAGTAATACTATTTACACTCTGAAGCGTCTAAAAAGGAAATATCATTCTGTTTCATATCATGGACTCGCTACGATCCCCAGAAGAGCCTATGCTAAAGTTACCAAAGACTCTTACTTTTTTTTCGCGTCAAATTGCTTCGAGCAACAAATTCATTGAGGTGTTCTATTTTTTTACACCCATAGATCAATCAAAAGTTGAAAAGCAAATTGAAACGATTTTAATGCCAAAACATTGCAAAGAATATAGCGCTTCATTTGTCTTCGTTCTGAAATATAATGAATTACCATTGTTGTTCCTACTATTGTTATTTGCCTGCCTGCCTGCCTGAATGTCTGACTGTCTGACTGCATGTTTGACTTACTGACTGGTTGTATTGTTCCCATATATTTATCGATCTATGTACTTGCACTGCGTTTAATAAATAGAAAAAGATATTATGTCAAAACGCCAAAAAAAAAGCGCTGGCAAAATGAAGAAGAATCACTTTTAAATACCACAAAAAGACAAAATGATTGAAGAACTGGAAATGTGTTGTTACTCAATCAATTTTCAAAGTTTGTCGACGTTCGAAAACTTAATCCGTACATACTTTAGAAATAGAAAAGAAATGAATGCGTTGCTGGAATTCGTTTGAAAGAAACTAGCTATGGACACTAGCTAAACTCTGCTGCATGATTAAAGACTCCAAGGTGGACGGAATTTTTTGTATAGCGCTACGTTACATCCATCATAATGTGGTTTAGGCCAAATTGAGAATTAATCCGTCAATGTGCCGCGTCGATGCGTCGATCATAAAAAGCAAAACAAGTCGAGTCTTAACCAAACGATTGCCAAATTCACAATCGATCACAAAAAGCTTTGGTCGCTGCGTTGTGTAAAACGCGGTGTTTTGTTTTTATTTTCAAATGGCGCCTAGCATAATTCCATTTGTAATTGAAAGTTGCCAAATAAATTAGCCATTTAAAGTCGTCACTTGATTGATGTGACCACCCGACTGACCAACTCTTGCACTGAATCCACCATAAAGTCTGTGCGGACTTTGACGCTGGCAGACACAGCGGAATGGTACGAGTATACCAATAAAATATATATAGAAATACACAAGTGCGTAGTCAGCTATTCATAAAGGGGGCGGCTGAAAAGAGTCTCTCAGCCGTCACAACTTTTATAGTTTTAATGTATGAACATTTTAATTTTTAACTGATTTGAGGGTAATCATTGAAGTACCGGATGAAGTTTTCAAACAGAATTACTACCATCGTTAGAATACTAAAGTACATCATTAAGTTTGTATTTGACAGCCATGGAAATCATATATAAAAGGCAGACAGACGGACAGATATCATAGGCTGCCGCGCCAGAGAATTCTACTGTTTCAAATACTGCCTGGCCTCTAACACACAAGCTTAATGGTGCAGTTTGCTCAAAATATGAACGTGGTCTAATGAAAGGTCTCAGAAAAAACGGTTTTCTAAAACTAAAACCGCCATTCGACGTCCGATCGTAGACTTTTGCGATTACCCTCGTAATTATATTGCACATATGTGACAGCTGATTTTAATACTTTTTCTTTGTTAATTCGGAGTTGTCTTGGAACATATCATTATATACTAAATCGGCAGTCGATTTGTGTCTTCATCGTTGAAATGTAAATAGTGATTTTTCTCTCAAACCACCTGACTAACCCCAAGTTTTCTCATCGCCAATCGAAAGAGCATGAAATTTCACCTTTAGAAACCACGTTTTTAACCATCAAATGTGACTCACCTTTCACCAGTAGATTAATTAGCGTAGCGAAATCAAGCATTTTGAAAAAAGAAAAAACAAAAAATGGGATTTCGGATTTCTGAAACGGTTTTAAAATCGTTGACGACCAAATTTAGGCTGTGACTGGTGACTGGCGGAGTCTGAATTTAAGCTTTTCGCAAGTGGTTGCTTTAGAATATTCTGCACACCACCAATTTCCGTCAAAACCAATTGGTAAGTATGCTCGCACACATTTCTCAGGATGAAAATTCATTTCTGCGACAAAATCTTGAATATTGGCACCTATAGTTCCTACATTCATATACCCGTACGTACTTCTATATTCACTTCTATAAAAATCCAACGAACTATTCAAACTTATTGCGGATTTTGAAAACTTATAACTGTAAAACCATGTTGTGTGCGCCCTAAACCCCTGACTACGCCCTTGCAAATACATATTAACAAAAGAGTAAAACAGAATTTGGAAGTTGATAGCAATTTACGCAGGCGGCAATATTCAAAGCTTTTTCGGGTTTTTGAAGTTACCGCCAGGCGTAGCGCCGCTGCCATTCAATCGCTCAATGAAGCGATACACTTCAATTATTTCATTCCGACACACTCCACTCATTCAACGGAACGCATTGCAGCATTGAGCTCTTCTTACGGGGGCATGCATGCGACAACTTATCAGTGAAACTGTCATTGGTGGATTGTCTGCTTAAGGCTCTCGCCTGGGCTTGCATACGTAAATTGGTCACCACTGCTGATTAGTTGGCAATCTGCGCGATTTGACTCGGTTATCTCTGTGAAATATTTTTGCTAAATAATATATGTACAATAATTATCGTACTACTTATAATATTGAAGCCATCAATGCTGCTGTCGCCGCCATGTTGACGCAGCGCCAAAATGCAATGCATTTCCCTGGCGTCTGGTCTGTCATGCGATGCGGTTTTGCCGGGCTACCATTTGCCATTTGCCATTTGATCTGATTTGGTTGCATCTGGTGTCCTCTCCATAAACATTGTTATTTGCATTTTGACCACATTAGTGCCACAACCGCAGCAGCGATAATGGCTGCATGTTGACGTCATAGCATTAGACTTGCATCTGATTATCACTTTTGTTTAAATATATACAATAATATTTGAAAATTTTTATACGCGCTACACATAGGTGTATGAACGTATAGACAATGGTATATAAATATATATAGACTAACTGGTGTAACATTTTCCACAGACAAATTGAGTTTAAAGACGTTCCAACGAAAATAAGTGCCAAATATAATTTTCATAACCGTTTCCCGCCTTAGTGTTGAAATTAGCCAAAATCGGCGTAACACGCAGTTCGAATAAAAAAGAAATATTCACCACATACAACCATTAACTCCCACCCTTTCCATTTTCAAATGGTGAAATTACCAAAACTTTGCCTTAGTGAATATTTTCACCACAAAAGTCAGCTGTCTAACATTAGCGGTAACTGGTGACGAACCAGTGAATGAGTATATATAGAAGATAACCTTTCAACCCCACCTTTCAATCCAATTCCGGGTTTGAAAAAAATGTCTTGAATTTTGTAATCCGTACCGCTATGTACCAATTCAAGTACGGATATCCTGGATTTTTTCTATGAGTGTACTCATATAAAATTTATTTATTGGGACTTTGAATTAATAATGAGCGTTTCACACAAGTGACCACCACTAGTATATGAACCAATATTCGAGTTTTCAATTTCTTGCGTCCTTAGCAGCTTGTGTCATTTGTTTGAAACGTTATCAACAATACTAAATATTGCCTCGAACAAGTCGAATTTCGTACCAGATAACGTGTTTTTGCAGGAGTTCTTCTTCGTTACTTTAATATGAAGAAAAGTGCGAATCTTAGTGGAATAATTTTTGGATGAACCGCCCACCACCCCGTAATTAGATAATACTAATAGTATAATATCGTTAAATAGATCGACGTTATTTGTATAGGGAGTTTTATTTTCTTTTCAAAATACATTAAGATCGGACAAATAGAATGCTTTACAGATGAACATATATTCTTGTGTTGACTTGTTCGCACCATTACCCCTATTTGTTTTCCCAACTCTTTCGTTTAGTTATAATTTTTATTTTGGTTAATTTATTTACTTTCAATCCATTATTCTTAATTTTAACCGTTCTTAAGCTCACGTGAAATTGATTTTAAGCCAATAATGGACTTGAGTAAAAAATGGGCACGCATAGAATTACCAAATCTCAAGCAATTGCTATTTCATTGACTTTCGCCGCAAATAAAATATTCCACCATGGCAAAGCCGAATTAGTTGAGCTCAAGCAAGGTGGATTTATACTAGGTGACGTATTCCCCATACAGCTTGCACATTGTCATTACTTATGTTGTCAGTTTGGAAGCGAGCCTTGTGGTGAGTGGAATGCGCATTTTGTTTTGTTTTTGGTTTTATTTTTTGAAAATTAACATATTACAGCAGCAAATACGCAAACGAATCGAAGCGTGCAGAAAACAACAAATATTCGCTAACTCTCTCGAACCAAGGTCAATTTATCTATAAATCCACCATGGCTCTAACCTGCCTCTCTCGCGCACTTGCGTTGGGAATATTTAAGAAAGTCACCACAGCGGAATACATCACACAAGGTGGATTTATATACAAGGTGACGTATTCCATCTTAAATGCTTTGTATGTGAAACAATAAACGCGCTTCCCAATTCGCCACAAATGAAAAAGAGTATGACAAAAGATAAATAAGAAATGAAAAAGAGCGCAGCTGAGATAATAAAATTACGCATGACATCACCTATACTATATATAAATTCACCTTGATTGAGCGCAATTGAGAGAATAAATTTGGTTTTGGTCATAGAATTTTTTTTGCTCTCAGAGATTGATATAAGAAAAATGGCATATGAATCGTACTGATTGTTTCAAGTAGACTGTCGGACAAACGCTTGAATTTTAACATAAAATTTGAATGGAATTTTTTTCTATGTCTAAATTGTAGAAGCGCTGAATCACCCAAATGTAACACTTGAATAGAAGAACACTAGCTATTAAAACGTTGGAAGTTCTTATGAATATTTGAGTGAAAATCTCATTATTCTTGTGCCGTTTTTCACTTGTCGTATAGAATAGTAGAAAGCGCTAATGATGAAGATCAATGTGATATCTAAATATGTTGATAAAGTAAATATCACCACTCGTGTAATTTCCGTTGAACGCGTAAATTGGATACCATTGGATATATTCTAAGCTCGGAACGATTTCTTCTTGTCTTAAAAAGAGTGAATAATGACCGAATTTTAAAGGACATTCGAAATAAACACACATTCTCTCTGTCTCTGCCAATGGGTGATACACAATTGAAGCTCAATTACGATTTGCAAGAATATTGTAATTAAAAGAAGTAGACATACTGGCTACCAATTGAAATAAATATGTTCCCGAATCAGCATTAAAACCAAAACACAGCTTGTCACATTTGTTATATTCTCGTATAATGTTGAATAATGATCATCGATCGCAATAACTGAATTATAAATCAATTAGCAATGTGCTACATTATACTCTCACTTTGGTCAGTTTGTCGTATTCATCAAAATTCAACCACAATTCGCAGCAGTTTGAATGAAGATCTATAACTTCACATGAATATTGATCGATCAGTTATCTAGAAAGTGGTCAGTTCGACTGGTCAACAACGTTAGCTGACTTCTATATATAAATTGATTACGACAACACCAATGACGACCACGACGACGACCAAGACGACGACGCTTTGCGAAAGCTTCGTGGAACTTGATCAATTGCATATTTGTATGAGATCAATCAAATATTAAGCGCTCACCTAGGCCCGCGCTTCCGAGTGCGCTAAATACTTTTTAAACGTGCACGTTGCTGAATGCTATCTAAATCTGAGCGCCTAGTTCGCGCAGTCATCCATCAATCAAATGTAAGAAAAAAGTAGCTAGCAAAGCGGCATATATGACGCACCTGCAAAATCAAAATCCCAGGTCGTTTGCCACACTGCCTCCTCCGCCCGCTTGTCACCAAATTACAATAAAAAAAAAAAACAAAATATCGAAGTCAAGTAAACATTGAAACATTGCACGAGTTGTCCAACTGTGTAGCACCAACAGCAGTAGTAGTCAGACGCAGTGACTCTGCGTCAGAAGCCACTCACTCATACCAAACCATACCATACTATACCATACCATACCATACCAAAGCAGACACCCAGCGTTCGAATGAACGCACAAACGATCGATCGATCAATCACTCAATCAATCTAGCCATCCATCAGAATGTCTGCTCACAGTACTCAACTCACGACATACACTTCAATTCAACTCGAATCGCTTCAGCCCGTTCATCGACTGGCTTGTTCAAACTTGGCTCACTTTTGCCATAGTTTATAATGACTTGATATAAATTTATACTTACCTACATATATGTAAATACTTAGGTATATATGCTTTGATTGATAGCTAGAGCTAGTAAAAAGCTCAACACAAATTTACTTAACCGCATTTCAATTTGATTCATTTAGATTTCTGACGGTTTTGGCGGTAAGTTGATAAACGCCGGATCTATACTCGAAATTTCATTATTTTCTTTTTTTTTGTGTTACTTTTATATTTATCATTTAATGCATATTTTTATGCCGAGTATATATATATATATATATATATATATATATATATATATATATATATATATATATATATATATATATATATATATATATATATATATATATATATATATATATATATATATATATATATATATATATATATATATATATATATATATATATATATATATATATATATATATATATATATATATATATATATAGGCGCGCGGGGGGGGGGGGGGGGCGCGCGCTATATATATATATATATATATATATATATATATATATATATATATATATATATATATATATATATATATATATATATATATATATATATATATATATATAGGGGGGGGGGGGGGAGAGAGATATATATATATATATATATATATATATATATATATATATATATATATATATATATATATATATATATATATATATATATATATATATATATATATATATATATATATATATATATATATATATATATATATATATATATATATATATATATATATATATATCTCTCTCTCTCTCTCTCTCTATATATATATATATATATATATATATATATATATATATATATATATATATATATATATATATATATATATATATATATATATATATATATATATATATATATATATATATATATATATATATATATATATATATATATATATATATATATATATATATATATATATATATATATATATATATATATATATATATATATATATATATATATATATATATATATATATATATATATATATATATATATATATATATATATATATATATATATATATATATATATATATATATATATATATATATATATATATATATATATATATATATATATATATATATATAAGTACTTACATTAAAGTATATCAATTTCATATATCTATTTTACTAGTTAAAATTTCAAAATATCGAAAAAATTGCAATTTTTGTATGGAAGCAATACTTTTTAGAGTGTAAGCCAGGGTCATTTTGATAATTATATTGTTTATCGTTATAAAAAGTCATCATATTAACTTGGTTTGAGGGAATAGGGCGCATACAAACGTACAGACAGACAGCCAGACAGACGGGCAGAATGACATTTCTAAATGAACTCGGCTCACGAATATACGTATATATATATAAAACTAGATGGACCCCGCGACGTTGTACGCAGCCCTCCCTTGTCCCCTGCCACTCCTTCCCCCTGCCAATCCTTCCTTTGCGCGAAGTTGAAAGAAATACAATGTTGTTATTGGACACATTTGTTTTTCTGCATTATTGATGTGAAACTTCTTTTCGCACGGTGTGAATTGGATTTTTTGAAACGAAAACTGTAACGAAAAAGAGACAACTATAAATGTATGCTGTGAGAGAAAGACATGAAACGCGTCTCTATATAGTTTCCCTATCCTTAGTCTCATCTTTGTGCTATGTTTCGTACGACCACACTGCTCTATCGTCATATACGATCTTTTTGTTGTTCTTGTTGCTGTACTCTATCGTCATATACGTTATTGTTGTTGTTGTACTTGTGTTTGATGCCGGCAATGCCAAAGAAGAAAGAGGGAATGCAGCTTAGTCAGTAGCAAACGCGCATGGTCATTCAATAACCGTGGCTAAAACATGGATCTATGACATATGGTAACACTTATTCAAATTTTCAATTTGTGTTTAGTTTATTAATTGCAAAACAACAAAGTAAGATTAATGCGTATGAAAATGTAATTTATTTCCTGTATTTTAATTCTAATTCAAGTTTTTTAGACTCATTTCCAGCTCCTTCTTCATTTCTCTCATCCGTTCTTCGTGCTCAAATTCCTTTCTCCATTTGTCAGTCTCCCAGCTGAGCTTTTCCCTTTCAATTGCAAGTCTGCTTGCTTGCAACTCCGCAACAAATGCAAACACAGAGGAGTTTCTTCTTTTTTGGGAGTATACCATAATTGCACGTGTTGCCAAATGAAAAGGAAGCCTCAGAGCGACAGCCATTAAAACACAACTCTTCCAGCATACCATTGCAGCTTCACGTAATGTTTCCACCTCAATTCTCAAGATCTTTGTAAAGAGCGCATAGCCTGTTAGGGGAGTCCAATGATTCCGACTATCTCCCAAACTCTCGAATGGTTTTTTCTTTCATTTTAAGCCAAACGTCTCCAAAAATTGGCATTTCAAAGCGGAACTTTAACAACGCCATGTTTTTTCTTTAAATACTTTTTAGTATCGAAGCGTGATAACCAGTTATGCCACCAAATCGATATCTAGTGACACTTTCTGGAGAGTATTGACTTAAAATGGTACAAGAAACTATTCGATAGTGTGGGAGATAGTCGAAATCATTGCGCTCCCGTAACTTGCTATGCGCTTCTTACAAAGATCTTGGGAATTGAGATGGGAACATGTATTTTTGTCCACCTGATTTGTATATATTCTAGAGCCAACTGTTGTTGAATACAGCAACCATTCCAAAAATCCATTGGAACATGTAAATCCCATATTATCCTTACCAGGATAATTTAAGTGACATATCTTCACTACAATTCTTTGGGACCAATTCCATACAACAGGAAACCGCAATCAGTTACTGGAATATTTGCTTTTTGGTGTCATTTTCTGAAGAAGATTGGCTTAAAATGACAAGAAAAACCAGTGTAGAGAGTTGGATATAGTCTCAATTATTGCGCTTCCGTATTAGAAGAAGTATTCCTTAACAAAATCTTGGCAATAGAGGCGGGAAGATGGTATTTCAGGAAGTCAACAGTTTTGGAATTATTTTAGTGCCAAATATTGCTGATATCATAACCGATTCCAAAAAAAAAAAAAAATTGACTGGATCATCTATTTTTTACATAGTCCTTACCATATTCAAATCCTAATCCAAAGCAATACTACGTGAAACCGCAATGGTATGCTGGAAGAGTTGTGTTTTCATATCACACTCTAGAGAGCATTGGATTGGAGGATTGCATGAAAATATTGTAACAGAAGGAAGCATTTCATGTTTCTACAGCCGTGAAAGAGCCCAGATGCTCGCAGAAATGAAGGTTAACGTAGCATAAAGATTTCATTTAAGACAGTTATCAAAACACAATAATATTATTCTTAAATTTGAACCATGAGACAGAATCATGACTGAACAGAAAGGTGCACACATCATTTTAAATTTTTTTCTTTAGCTGAAAGGCAACACTGAACTATGTGTGAGTGTAAACTATGTACGAGTTGTGTGTAAACTATTCCCCATACAAATTTTGGCATTTCATTTACGAGTTCGTACATTCACGACGTTTACACGGTTTACGAGTTAATTACGAGCTTAGAGGAACACCCACATTATATGTTTCTGTCCGTGAAATCATAAGAATTAGCCAAATAGTTGATTCTATTGATTTTCATTTTGTATGTAATCGGTAATCGGACCAAATTGATTCGGTTGATGGCGTTTAGGAAGTATAACCAAATGAGGGATTACCCACAATAAAATTACAGTATTGTATACTACTACAAAATATTTAACCACAATAAGAGTGTCCGGCCTAGTAAAACCTTATAACTGCAACGAAAGTGACATTTCGTTTTTCTATGGGCTATAACCGACTTGTGACCGAGCACTACTAACATTTGCTAGTTCCTTTCTAGTTCGCTGTATGTAGTAAATGGCCTACAACTTTGATACTACCACCAAAGATAATGATTTTTTGTTTATTCTACTTAATGCCATACCACACAGTCGCTTTGTCTTACATCTGTTTAGCAACTCTTTCTCTCCTCAACCAATTTCAGTAGATACATTATATGGCATATGCTTCTGAATCTTGTTGAAGCTCATCATAAACACATTCAATGAAATGACTAACTTAACTATCTAATTTATTTATTTATTGAATATCTACTGAAAAGTTTTATTGTTTCGCGAGCAGTTTGCTTCCACTAATTAAATTACCATGAGGCATTTTTGGAAGCCACTTTTCACACATTCACTCGAACTTATGTTGTTGCGTGCGATGATCAATGATTGCACAATACGATGTACGAGCACACTTTATCGATAACAAAATGCTTTCTTTTAAAAATAAACATTTTCGAAGCGTTGAAAATTTGATGCTTGTTCCTGTGGGTTGAGTTCGGCTGAGTTTTGGGTTGTTACTCATGTTGCTAGTGTGCAGCATTAGCTCTTAGTTTGGCTGCTGTCTTGTTGACGCATGTATCTTCTAATACCTGATAAATCTGTCAGTTTAATGTTTAAATTGAAATCTCTCACCAAGGCGCCCAACGAAATCGAAACAAATGGCAAAAAGCGATACAAACCAAATAGCAGAAGCAAATAGCACAGCAGCCACTCCAAATCGGAATCCAATCCACCAATCAGCTCGAAAGAAAGCAGAAAAACTATATGTATAGGCAAACAAAACCGTACTGAAAATGTATGCGATATCATCGAGAGATGAATTTGCTGCTGCTATTGCCACAGATACAATTTAGATAATTTGTATCTCAACATAAATGTCAGCGGCAGCGGTGCGGGTGGAGCGGCGACTGCTACTGCTGCTGTTGGTTCTGACTGCGCTGAATGACAGATGTTTTGATTTGTATACTCATAGAACCGTGCAGATACATTTTATTTTTTCCTACACGATTTTTTAGCGCTCTAAGCTTACATACGCCCATCTGTCTGTCTATTCGTTTCTCC
The DNA here is from genome assembly GCA_035044765.1 of Leucophenga montana. Lineage (NCBI taxonomy): Eukaryota > Metazoa > Arthropoda > Insecta > Diptera > Drosophilidae > Leucophenga > Leucophenga montana. The sequence goes on from JAWNNQ010001706.1 coordinate 694,045, forward strand.
GTTTGTTGCCTATGTATCTTGTTCAAATCAAAACAAATATTGAAAACACATTTTCGAAAAAAATCCAATTGGAGGTTTTCGAGTGAACAAGTGAAAGATTTATGTATAATCTTAGTTATATGTATGTACTATATGCAAACGCATAGATACATTTGTATCTGTACATATCTGAGCAGCACTTTAACATCATATTCATTATGCCGAGTTGAATACATTGTGAAACAATGGAATACTAATTAAATGCGCATAAAATTCGTCAGATTGTTGTTTAATTGCGCTTTGTACAAATAAATTTTCGATGGCGTATTTTAGTAGCGATTTAAATGCTGCCGCCTATTAAATATGGCGGTGAACAGGTGAACAAATGATTAATTGGCAGCCATTTGCGGTTGCTGTTTAGATACATTACTAGTATGCGGTGGGAAATGTTTAATTTAAATCAAAATACAAGCATCTTATGTTTTACTACTCGATAGAAATCAAACCAAACCAAAACGCGCCTACATGCTCCAGTGATATCGCGAAAAGTACTCGAAGATATTTTCATTTGAAGTGAAGTGTAGTCTCTACAAATAGTTACTTTCTGTAGATTCTGCTTATTGAGTGACAGAGTGTTGTAGCTTAAATGGAACCTAATAAATCTGTCAATGCGTCTATTTTAAGTTTTGAAAAATCAAAGACATAACACATACATATGAAACCCAAATTAGCTTCTTTTGGAGGTACACACTTCTGAATGACAGAAGTATTTTAAAACTTTCTTCTATATTAAAAAGTAGTATCTAATTTTATGTTAAAAAATGTCAAACTTTCCACTGAAAAAATCAGCTGGCACCTAACAACACCAAGGTACACAATATACAAGGCAACCCTCGTAATTGTAATTGTAATTGTATTTGTTTTTTTTTCTTTTTTTTTTTTGTATAAAATGTTTATGTAACACAAAATTTGCATGTCACAGCCAGCGGCATGATAAACGCTTAGATTCTGAACCCGAAACAATTGTCTCCGTAGCTATATGCAAAGTTCAATGTATTCATATACGGTATGCTTAAAGTTTAGTCAGAGATTCTAAGCACAGTTGAGCGGCCTAGATCCACCTTTAAATTGTTGTGACACAGAAATCTCTTTGAACCGAATTCCAATTTTTAGGTGCCACGGAATTCTCTTTCGTTTGGTTTCAAATCTTTGGTTACGATGGTCTACGTGGGTAGGCCCCGCAAATATAGTGTGCCATATGATCTCTCCTACTTCTTATGCAACTCTTACATTGAAAAAAAAAAAATCTCATGATTTCCTGTATGGAGACTACGGATTTTCTTAAACGAAGTACAAATTCTTGGTTCTAGAGGGGAGCGCTGAAATTGCTAAATTTTGCGCTCTTCAAGCTCTACTAAGTTTGATTGTCAGCGTCACATTTACTGTTGGTGCGAAGAAATTGGAGCAGCTGAGAGAGTGAATTTGATTTTTCTCTTTTAAGAATTTTCTACTTACTTCAAGGACTTATTTGACATTCTGAGAGTTTTGTACTTGACTTGACTATGAATTTGTTCTTAGATTTGTAAACTTATTTCAAGAATTTTATACTTATTACTTATCTATCTTGATTTATAAATCGAACCCGTTTTGTACTTGATTCAAGAAAATTGACTATGAACTTTTAAGTACGCTTTCGGCTAAAAACAAGAATTTCAAACCTATATTTATAATGCCTTTTTGTGTACGTGAACCAATACGTTTCTAGCAAAAACTTCGATACATACTTGACCTCCGTTACTGATATCTCTGTATCGGATAATCTAAAAAACAACTCCCGTATAGAAATAATCTCTTGCTACTAGTATGAGCATGGCATACCAAATGTTCAATCAGTTCCTCCACAACTTCTAAAAAAAATGCTGAAAGTGAACGCCTAGCTTAGTGGCTTGTCTTCCTATAAGGCAGTGACCTGTGGAACTCCTGATAAAACAAAGATATATAATCTTTTCTGGTGCAGCAGGGCGTTTGTTGTCTTAAAGCTGTAGTTCGGTCAGGTGAGTTTCGAAGTTTTAGAAGTGCTTAGGTTACTCTATCTATTGTTTGCTAACCGATTCGATATTAATGAGATTCTTAGCTTACAAGTAAACATATGTATCCATATTGTGGCTATCCCTCAATGATCAGCTTATCTGCTTCACAATTTCGACCTATGTTCCGGTGACTAGGCACTCAGTTGAGGTGTATTACAAAGCGCTAAGGGATCTGCGGCACTCGATAGGGGTGCCTGACTATCTGAGGAGATGTATAAATCCTTTTGGTTTCATGGATGTAGTCTGAGAAAGTGTGTCGGGTAGTCTGAAAGATTCTCAAATCCCGGGTCCGAAAATATTCCTCCTCCGACACGTCCATCGAGCTTTGAGGGGCTTTGTGGTAGGGTGTCTTATTGTGTAGGGAATATAACAGGGTGTTATTGTATAGGGATTGAAACAGAATGGCGGGGTGTCTTATTGTATAGGGATTGAAACAGTGTGTTAGGGTGTCTTATTGTGTAGGCATTGAAACAGGGTGTTAGGGTGTCTTGTTGTGTAGGGATTGAAACATTATATTTTTTTATCGAAAGTCGTAATAATAACACATTAATACATACTTGATGTTGTTGTAGTTTCTTTGAGTGCACAAAGGTATCACAGTAGAGTAGGATTGGCCGAACTCCGGCTGTGTATAGTCAGTGAACAAATTATATTACGTCCAATTTAATTTCAATTGTATTTTTTTAATTTACTTATCGAACATTAAATTTGCTGACAACCCGTTGGTGGCAGTCATACAGCTTATCAATTAGTTATCAGTTCGCGTGATCATCAGTTCTTAGTTGATTAATATCTCATAATTTCTAGAGATATTTAATTTCTAGATATTACTATTCACTCCCGATATTATTAGTTCTAAGTTCATAATAAAGCGATCCAAGAAGTCAAATTCTAACATTGAAAGAAAAAAATGCTTGTTTTATCTCCATCACACATTAAAGCTTATCATGTCCACTACTTAAATTATGCAAAAATTCTCAAGTTTAATATACATGCAGATGTATGTGTACGAGTGTACGCATTCCATGCCAACATTTATAATGATTTCAACGTTGAATACCTGCGACGAAACGAAACGAAAAGCCAATATCAATAATTTATCAATCGAATTTTACGATCTAACGCATAAAAAATTAATGCGTGTCATCAAAACCGAAAAGAAGACAAGTGGAGAGAATCATTTTAACTCAACTGGACCAAAGACAAGCGTTCCGAAGACACTAAACAGCAGAAAAATATACGTATTAAATAAAAAATGTCCAAATCAAATTATAGAATCGTAAAAATATTTATTACCAAAGTATGGCAACATCGCAGCGGCAACAGTAGAGATCAGTATATAGTACGTACGTACGGCCGTTACAGCTGACCATGATGAGCGGCAGTTGGTCATCAAAAATGTCACATCGGGATGGGACAGCTCGCGAAGAATTAAGCTGAAATGGAGGATGAACTGCATGGCAGGATAAGTGCATAAAGATACATGACATGACATGGCTGGATGCAGTAAACGAGGCGACGAGGTGGGACCTCAAGAACGGGCGGTACCAAGTGATTTCGATTATTATCGGTTAATTGATGCATCGTAAAAGTTTTACGATCGCGCAGCGCCTTCGCATTAAGCTCAGCTAAACGTATAAACCATGACAGCAGCAAGTGCAATTTACCACATACAAGTATACCATACATACCATACGATAAGGTAGGACAAAGACTCTCTAACCAACCAACCAAACAAACAAACAAACAACCAACCGCAGGTAATAAACACTTTGGCTTATTTTTGACTTTGGTTTCGATATTTTCGCTTTAATATTTCAGTGTTTGGACCAATGAGATGAGTGTTTCACATGGTAGCATTCGTCAAAAGTTTATTGCCGGTCTTCGTCAAAATTCGATAAAGTGTCATTTAAATGCAAATTACGGAATGCTGCAGTTCTGAGTGCACTGATCAATTAATTCTCATTTGAATGTTTGGATTTTTTTTTTTTAAGTGCATTATTTTGCACATGATATGTAAATATAACCAGAAGATATATCGTAAGTATGAAAATGTTTTAAAGTTTTGACAGAGAAGCGTTGATATTGATACAGAAAGCTATTTAAATTTTGACTTAAAAATTTGCATTCTTCAAGCTGAAATTTAATAAGGCCAGATTAACTTGATATATAAAAATCGTCTGTACGTGTGTACGTGACTGAACTCCTCTTAAACGGCTGGAACAATTTTGATGAAAATTTTTCTGTGTGTTCATGGGGATTCGAGAATGGTTTAGATTCATAATTCGATTCACTGTGAATGCCCGCGAGTGTTCCTGGCCCAAAAAATTTAAGATAGTGGAATGAAATGTATATGGGATCGTAGTGGGAAGGGGAGGGGAGTTTTATGGAAGAGGTGGAAGGGAAAGAGCCGAAAGAGAAAGGGGTGGAATAGGGGACGAGGAAGAGGGGCAGTGAAAGAAGAGGGAAGAGGGGCAGTGAAAGAGGGGGAGTGTAAGAAGGGCAGAGAAATAGGGGAAGGGGAGGTATGGGAATGGATGGTAGGGAGGGGGTGATAGGGAAAGGGCACCGGGGAAGAAGGATAGGGGAATGAGTGGTAGAGTAAGAGGGCATTGGGAAGAATGAGTAGAGGTAGTTGAGGCAGGGGAAGGACAGCAACGCGCAGGCTACCATTTAATATAGAGGGATGAAATGTTAATAGAATCCAATGAGGCAGGGATGAGGTAGGGGAAGGTGCTAACTAATATCTTGTAAAATGGGCGTTTCCGAGGCTTCATATTGAACATTTAGAATCACAAAGACACACATTTTCACAAACACTAAGAACTAGCACCAATAAACATTAATCTATATTAATTTTACTCCACTAAAAGTTGTAAAAGTTAATTTGGGGCTTAATACCACAATGGCTCAATTCTAACCAATTTTCAAGGAACTACAACATAAGACAGTCCACGCAAATATTTTTTTTTTTACACAATACATACCTTGAACTCCAAATTAAAAAAACAAACTTGATAAAAATCGGCAATATTTTAGATTTTACTTTAAATTGCTTAAGGCCTGTTGTCGCATACAACAGAAACTGAAAATGAATTCAGTACATTAGCAACTGAAACTGAAACTAAAACAGAATTTTAGAATTCTGTCGTCCGCAGCAACAGAAACTGAATTCAGTACATCAGCAACTGAAATTGAAAGACGTACTTTTGACTTCTTTCTGTTACTGAATGACAGATAATCAGCTGTTTGGCCATTCACTATTTGCAACACTCGCATTAGCAATACGAGTTTTTCGAGTTGTTGTTGTGGTTTTTGTTAGTTTCAGTTCAGTTTATGCGGCAACCCCACACTGAAACTGCAACTGAATAAATGTACAACAGAAACTGAAAATCAGTTTCAGTTTCTGTTGTATGCGACAACAGGCCTTTACACCATGCAGAAAGTGCAAAACGTAGTGCAGCCCTGCAGCAAACCATATGAACACTTTAAAAGCTGCAGCTGTGCCAATTGCGATGATTATGAACAAAAAAAAACAACATTGCAATCATCCCTGGGCTCTTAGTTATCGATATTAAACAATTTTTTTTGGCGCCAAACGCATTCTCTAAATTTGAATTATTCAGCGCTAGCTCGCGCCTCGGGCCCACTGTGCGGCGCCACCTGCCACGCCGCGCATTAAACAATTGATTTATTGTAGCAACTTTATATTTTTGAAATTAAATCGTGCACTCTTGTTGGGACACCCTATATAAAGATAACATTCATACCTTAACCAATTATAATCCATTATAAATAAATTCTAAACATGAATTTTATGTTAATTAAAACCGGGTTAATTTTTTACTCCATACGCAGTACGTATTGCAAAGGAAACACAAGGTGGAGTGTGAATGTTGACGGAAAACCTTTCAACTTTGGGAATTTTAATAAAAAGCGTTTAAAAATCTCGCTGATAAGATTTAAAAGCTAATTGGAAATTAACATATTCTATAAATATTTTTTAAGAAATTAGCTGATTTTATAGAATTCTAAACGTAAATTTTATACACAAAATAAAATTAAAAAAAAAAAAAAGAAGAAGAGAAATAAAATGATTAAAACAGTGCCAAGTTAAGCAGCATAGCGCAACGCATGAGTGTAAGCGAGAGCGCAAACAATTGTTAAGTGTCATAAATCTTAATTGGAGGAGAAGTGATGGAATCGAAATGAAACAACTGTGTATATAGAAGTGTATATATACGTATATAATAGCAGTAAATGTATAAGTATGTGTGTGGGTGTATGCGCGCAAAAGGGTGAGCGCAACTGACACAAAACTGACGAGTCGGAGACGAAATGAAAATGAGATGAAATACCTATACAGCAGCTAACATATGAGTAAGCGAATAAGCAAGTGCACAAAGGCAGCGCAAACAAATACACACACACGCGCACGCAGCCTCGCACACACACACACACACACACACGTACAACTGTTTCACGCTGTAAAGTAAATACAACAAAAACAAAGTGTGTACAAAATGAAAAAAGCGAAAAACAACAACAAAACCAAAACCAAAAGCAAAAGCAAACAAACACAATGCTAGGAACGCAGTGTAGTGAAACATGTTGCCAGCGCATGCGTGCCTATAAATTTAAAGAGTATCTATACAAAAAAAGAGATTTATGTGCAGGGGTATTGTATGCAGAGCACGCGCATGTTTAATGCTAAAGAGCATGGCCAGTGTTTTATATGCCAAAACGTTTCGTTTCGCTGTATGTTTTTTCGTTAGCAAACGCTGCTGCTCTCTTTATTCAGTCTTATTTGATATTCGATGACGTGCGATCATGCAGCGGAAAGCAAAGAAAATGTAAAAGAAAAAAAAAATAAACAAAAATTGTTTTGTGTTAAATAAAACGAAAACCAATTTGCCGCCGCTGAAGTCGCTTAATAGAAGAAGAAGAAGAAGAAGAAATAGTAGCAAAAGAAGTAGAAAGGCTGCTGCTAACTAAATAAGTGCTACGCGTTTTGTGCTTGTATGTTTTTTGTTGTAATTAATTAGGCAAAAAAAAAAAAAAGAGTAAGCGGCACGCGTCTCTATGCACTGTGTAAAAGAGAGAGAGAGAGAGAGAGAGTGAGCTAGTGAGGGCGTGCGAGTGAGATAGCGCGCTAGTTAGAGTTGTATTCGGTGCGGCGGTGCTGCCAACGCACTTGTCATTTTGACGCAACGCAGCCGACGACGAATACTACGACGCGTTTCACTTCATGTGTTGTCGTCTTCGTATCAATCTGAATCTGAAACGTAACAATCAGACGGAAGAAAAAACGCCGCCGCCGCCGCCGCCGCCTCCGTCGCAGCAGCAGCTTCAAATAGTGCTGCCATCGCTGCTGCTGTTGCTGTCGCTGTTGCTGTCGCTGCTGCTTCTGATGCTTGACTGAATCAGTTTGAAAATCATTCGCTGTTCGACTCTTAAACGAGTAACGACGGAATCATTATCCGGATGAAAGTGACGAGAGAAGAAAATTAACAACAAAAAGAAAATAAAAGAAATTTATAAAGATAAAAGAAATGCATAAAAAATAATACACGGCACGCGCGTCTTACAAAGAAAAAAAAAACGAACAAATTGATAAAAAAAAACTCGTACGTTTTTACAAATCAATTTCGCTAAAGAAAAAAGTGTGATAAAAAATAAAAAACAAATGCAAATTATGTCGTCTGTCTAAGCAACAACAACAACAACAACAACTACAACAAAAACCACAAAAAAATATAAAAATCATATCTAGTCAAATTTTTTATTTCTTTTATTTATATTTTTTAATAAAAAAAAAACAAAAGAAAATTTGTGTGAAAAACAAAACAAACAACAAACGAAAAAAAAAATCAAACGAAAGATGTGCATAAAAAGACTGAAAAAGCAAAATTAAAAACAAAAACAAATTCTACAATAAAAAACTAACAACAACAAATGCTACAACAAAAGTATACGTAAAAAACAAAAACAAATACAAACTAAAAATTACAAAATAAATAAATAAATCTATTTACTTAAACTAAATTAAGCCAATAATAAAATTAAAATAAAAATACAAAAAAAAAAAAAAAAAATTAAAATATTTTTGCTCACAGAAAACTAAAAACACAAAAACAAAAAACTCTTTTTTCTTGCAAATATGTAAAGAAACAAAAAGCAAAAACAAAACCTATTACAAAAAAATTAGCATATGTAAAAACAAAATCTACAAAAAAAAAAAAAAAACAAAAACACAACAAATTCAAAAATTAACTAAATACATATGTAAAACAAAAAACTCTACAAAAAACAAATTCAAACGAAGTATACGATTTAAATGCAATTACTTAATTTAAAATTAAAACCTAAAAACTACTAAAACAATAAAATAAAAATTAAAGAACATACAAAAAAAAAAAAAACCAACAAAAACAAAAACAAAATATTTCAAATATTACAAAGAAAAAAAAAAAACAAAAAAACACTGTTTAAATTAATAAATTGAAAAACAATAATAATAGCTATGCCATATAATTAAAACTATATACAAATATAATAAAAAATTAATTAAAAAAACAATGATTATACGTAAAAATTTAATAATTGAAATTATACGCCAGTACCAAGTGCAAATATAAAAACAAAAATTAAACAAAAAAAGAAACAAAAGAAAGAGATATCAGTTACACAAATTTAATTATACGCATATACATAGATATTATTATATATATATATATATATATATATATATATTATATTATATATAAACTTAGTTTAATTTAAAAATAAAAAAAACAAACAAAAGAAAATCTTTGTGTCAAATTGCCTACACAGCAAAAAAAAAAAAAAAAAAAAGCACACACACACGCTGCATACACAACAATATTAAATATAAAATTAATAATAATACCATTAAAAAAAAAAAAACAAGTCAAAATTCAGCAAAATTTAAAAATGTTACACGAAGCACTGATGCTCGAGATCTACAGACAGGCGCTAAATGCTGGGTAAGTTGTTGTTGTTGTTGTTGTTGTTTATTAAAAATAAGTCAATTTCTCTCAAAAGCAAAATAGTTTTAGAAATAAGCTTTACTATAACGGTAGTTTCAACAAGTGACAACACCCTAATGTGGGCACAAATATTTGAACAAATCATAGTACGCAGGGTAGTCATTATATTTCGGCAATAGCAAATAATAACAAACATTTTTAAATGAAAATGGCTTTATTGTTTGTCAAAATATTCCTCTTGATGATCAACTTTTACCTTCGTTTTACACTTTTGCATTCGTTCAAAACCATTTGTCATTCTGCAGTTTTTCCATTCCTCTTGAGACACCTCCAGAACATGGTTTTTGAATGCATCAATTGCTGCTTCTTCGTTGCTCGTAAATCGTTGTACACGCAGTTCAGCTTTGATACTCGGGAACAAGAAGAAGTCATTGGCTGCCAAAATCAGAACTGTACGGAGTCATTGAGTCATTAATTCGAAGTCATTTTGACTGCTCAAAAATGCACTTGTTTGACGAGATGTGTGTGAGAGCTTGCATTGTCATGCTGGCGAATGATGCATCTTTGGCGTTTGGTTTTACAAATTTCTCCGAAGACTTCCGGCAAACAAATGAGCGTTTTCTGAATTTACCTTTCAAAACGTTTATAGTTCAAGTTGTTCATGCTAGTGAACTAGATAAACTAACTATCTAGTTCACTGCGACTTTTTCGCTTAATGGTCTCTAGTGCATTTAACTATTATTTACATGCTTAGATGTTCATCTGTTCGATGAATTGTGTACGATTGCCTTTGTACAATTACGCATTTCGGAATGTTACGTTCTTTGAGTTTACTACACTCAGAATTGGCCGTTCTACGTTGCACAAGCGGAACAGTGGTCACATGTTCCATTCGAAACATAGCCATCCGAAACAGACGAGATCATTTGTTTCGCTGTGCTTTGTCCACGGAACAACTTTTGTTGGATTTGGCTCGTCTTGGCATACCCGGCATACACGGTCGTTTGCTGTTTTGTTTCCGGCTCATACGCATATATTCATGATTCGTCACCTGTCACGAGTTTGAACACATCTTTTGAAGCACCATGTTCGAACTTTTTAATCATTTGCTTACACCAATTGATCGCGAGCCTGTTTTTGAGCGATTTTGATAAATTATGGAGTATCCAACTTTACAGCTAAGCGTTCATGCAAAATCGTGTGTATTTAAGTGGAACAAATGTGCCAGCATGCATCTATCTCACGGTATGTCACATGACGATCGGGCATTATCAGTTCACGCACTGCAGCGTTGTTTTTGTGCACAACAATCGATTTTGGACGACCCACACGGAATTCGTCGGCGACCGAACTACGTCCACGTTGGAATTCACTATACCAGCAATATACTGTGGATTTTGATGGTGCTCTGGTTGAGATAGTCCACGTCCAAAGTTGTGAAAAATAATCCAACGAAACCAAACTTCTCTTGAAATTCTTAACTCACTGTAAACAAAACAAATAGCAATTGTACATCAAAACTTTGTGAGTACGTTTATGTCAATGTCAAAAAATGTCAAACTTTATTATGGTACGCTAAATATTTTGTCTGTTAGTGTTTACACCTTCATCCTATACAACTGATAAAAGTAGGTGAGTCGCGTATTCTGCTAAGGCATAAGTATTTTGACAAACAATTTGTATGACAGTTTTCACGCACGTTTAAGCATGTGCAATTCAAATGAAGTTGTGTAATCATTTGTGACGTCGTTTTTTATTGTAATTTGAAATCATAGTAATTGATTGATAATACTACAGTCGTGTCTAGACCTGTTCAGAGTATGTATTGAGGTTGTTCACTATATATCAAGGTTCAAATTTTTGCTCAAAAACTCGTTTTATTTGCTCAAAATACACTTTGTGTATATAAATTCAAGACATCATTAAAATAAATTAGTAGGAAAACAAAAATGTACGCGTATTGAAATATATTGTATACCAGCATAATCAATACTGTTGTCCTCAGCCCATGCGTTAGCTTTATCGAAACTTTCAATAGTTTCAGTAGCTTTTACAGGATTTCTTATTTGTATTTCGTCTTGGTCGTCATCATCAGATTCTACAATATTTTCGGCATCTTTCTCAAAATGAATCGGTTCGTCATCTTCGATTGCATTCCATTTATCAATATCGGTTTCAATGTAGTTTACCTAAAATATCAATAGAATTACCTCAGGAATAATAACTTGCAGTAAACTCTGTATTTTTCGTGCAATATTTTTTTGTCGAAGTAAGCATAAAGGAACATCATCGTCTTCATCTTCATCATCGCTTTGATTTGATTTTGTTGCATTGAAGCATTCTAATAAAGGCTTCCAACATTTCGCTATTACATTTGCCTTCAGCTGATTTCAAGCAAGCAAGCATTAAAAATGATACAGCATCTTTTAAAGTTCAAAGATTTTAAAAACTGAGCGATGTCATCCTTCCCAACAGCTAGTAACAACAGATGCTTTTTGTAATACAGCTTAGTTATGTGAATCACATTTTGATCCATACAATTAGGCTGAATCAAGGGTGTGACATTTGGTGGCATATAAAACACGAATATAGAGCCATCAGCAGTTTTAAGCTCATTTTCAGGCAGACGACATGGTGCGTTGTCAAGCAATAGGATAGCTTTGGTTTTGTAAACCCTTCTGTTTTGCAAAAACTTTTGGACCTAAAAACGAAGAAATACACTGTTTAAAGCTGCAATGAATTTAAATGTCCATATTATTCATTGTACCTGAGGGACGAAACAATGGTGGAACCATTCTCTGAAGATGTCCGCAGTCATGCATGCACTCCTAGAGTTCCTGTAAAAATTTAGGCCCGTGTGTCAAAAAGTGAGCCATGGTGGAAGTTCTGTCATGTTTTGGGTATGCATTGCGTACAATGGGTTGGGATGGACTGTGTTCCCATTGAACGGCTCCATGAACCAAGGCCAATATCTGTATACGCTTAATGAAAACGCATTCTCTTACGATGATAGGCTGATTGGCACTTAATTTATCCTGCAACAGGATAAGGATGTTGGCGTTACTGCAGTTAACTGGCCACCTCAAAGTCCGGTGTGGTCTCTAATAAAACGTAAACGAGATGTTGGTTTGCATAAAACCAGTGCAGAGACTATTTCAGTGGTAATTTCTCTTTGGAACGAGATATTATCCCCAAAGGTAATTGAAAATTATGTGGACTCAGTTCCGAGACGGCTTCAAAAAGTTATTGAGGTCAACGGTAGTTTCAACAAGTTGAAAGTTTTACAATCTTAACTAAACAGCTGTAATTTAATACAAGAACTCCGTTATTATGTTCCAGTAACGAATGTCATTCACTGCATTTTCGGCTTCATTTTCAAAGAAGTAAGACCCAATCATGTCGCCTAACCAACATTTGTATCAGACAGTTGCTCATTGTGTATGCATTATGTTTCTCATGTATCACGTGCGAATTTTCTGCGCACCAAATTCGACAATTTTATTTGTTGACGCACCCATTCAAATGAAAATGCGCCTAATCGGTGAAGATTGTTTGCTGAAAAGCCGGCAGCGTAACTTTCCCTATTTTTCTAATGGGTTTTTCTTACGATAACACTTTGTTCTATTGTGTAGCGCTAGTTTTTCGATTTTTAAAATAATTCAAAATAAATATAATCGGAACCAGAGTTGTCGCATGTTGGAACAGTAGGAAAAACTAAATATTTGCCATATTCGTTGAAACTTTGACCAAACTAGTAACAAAAAAAGGTATATACAACTAATATGCTAATTTAGGAATTTTTCTTCTACTTTTAATCTTTTTATACAACTGTGCTTTTACTTTTACTCCAGCGATTGATATAATCGAGCGATTTCTACCAATCCTTATTACTTTATAATTGTAAAACTTAAGACGACGCTTCTCTACTGCAAGTAGAATCGAGACACAATACAGACATAGTAAAAGCGTAACCTGAATAGCCTAATTTTTTGTTTTTTTTTGCTGTAATATTTTGATGAGAGCGCGTTGTTTGTTTCCTTATTGGTTGTTGTTTTGTTTTTCTATTATTCCTTGTCGTCGCTGCACTTTTACTTCTATAGTGGCGCCAAGCGCATTGCGTGCACGCAAAACAGAAAAAGGTGTGAAGGTGTAAATTCTTGTACATGAGCATGTACGTGTGTTTTTTTATCATTTTTTTAATAACATATTCAAATCGCTTTTCACACATTGTATGTAACCGATTTCAATTTGTATTGATTTTGGCACAAACAGCTACAGATTACATTTTGAATGGTATATACATTGATACAGTCGTAAAAGTGAGACAATTAAAAGCGTATAATATCAATATATATAGGTTAGGATGTGTGAACAGATTATATTATGCTTGTTAAAGTTAAAACTAAATGTACAGATTTTGTAGAACACACCGTTCGTAGAACACACCGTTCATAACTCTTTAAGAAATCTGGCGAAACTTTGACGTAGTGAGTTTTTTGACGTATTTCTTTTTTCTTAAATCACATATAACGATTTTCGAGCAACTGCTTCATAATTTTGTAGACGTTAAAGAGCGTTCAGAACTAGGTAAACTATATACCACTTCTTGAACTGGTTTGTTAACAATTTGACTCTTTTACAACTAACAAAAAGGTTCAAATACCGCTTAAAATTCTTACAGAAAAATACTGTAGCGTACTCAAGTATCTCAAATCATTATCCTATTAGATGGCGTCAAGCATATACTGGGTGTCTCAAAAGAAAGTTCACATTTGATATGCTGATTGCGTGAACGCAACTATTCCGAGGGGCGAGGGAGGTATGTCAATCGGTAGCCTAGCTTTTGGGAATTTAGTCGCTATGGAGCGTTTCTCGGGACCGTACCGTGCGTGAGCTTTACAAAAATTGTAATTCAGCGTCTGTAGCGCGTAGAAAATTCTGCAGTATTCGACATGTTCGTCATTTAAATGATCCGCCAAGCCCTCGACTCATTGGAAAATGCGTCGAGAAGTTTGAAGAGACCGGTTCAACGCTGGCAAATTAAAATCAAAATCCGGGCGTCCAAGGTCTTCGAGAATGTTCGAAAACGTAGACAGTGTTACTCAGTCTGTTCGTGACAACTCGAACCTTTCGATTCGGAAGCGTGCTGTTGCTTTAAACGTGCATAGATCATCATTGTTCCGCATTTTAAACAAAGATTTAAAGCTTCTTAAAGTTTTAAAGCCACTTCACACACGTCCAACAGGTCTCTATCACGAGTTCATGAAATTTTGTCCTGGCAAATTGATCTCCAGGAGAGGTGACATGAATTGGCCTCCACGAAGTTCCGATTTAACCACTATGGACTTTTTCCTGTGGGTTTACGTCAAATCTAAAATTTACGGCAACAAACCTGGCACAATTAATAGAAAATATCCGTCACGAAATTTCAGCCATCACGGAGAATACCTGCCGAGCCGTCATAGGAAATTTTAGTGCTCGATTAAATGAATGCCGTGAATGCAACGGTTTACATTTGGACAATATCATTTTTAAGAAATAAATTCCCAAAGTGCGTATTTTAATATGTAACAAACATTTTTTCAATAAACTACTTACTTTTTTTTTCATCGATATTTTAAATGTGAACTTTCTTTTGAGACACCATGTACATATATACAATGTACTTAAGTAGCTCAAACCATTAGCCTATTTGATGACGTCAAGCATAGTATGAATGTATATCACTAGATGAGACAGATGGAGACCTATGCGCAACATCAACATCAACGTGCTTTTCTCATTCCCAGTGGAGCAAAAGGAATAAGTAAACGTTTTAATAAATTTTGATAAAGGCCTGTTTTCACAGTCTTGTCTGGCAAAATGATGTAAAAGTTTTGCCAGCCAGTATTGTGCGGTAAGGTGAAATAGAATACGTTTTATTCTTCATATTGCCTCACCTTGCTGTCATATACAGAGTTTGGCACTTGTCAATTTTGTTAGAAATTTTAGAGTATTATCAAAGAAAACAGCTGACAAAGCGCCAGCTGTGTTTATATTCAGAGCTTTAACAAAAGAACAGAGTTTAATTTTAGCTTTTGTTTATACGAACTTCATATATTATTAGTATTTATAAAGGAATATACCCGAACAAAATCATGTGTTTAATTTAATAATTAAGTAGTTCACACTTGGTGAAACACCCGTTATGTTTAAGATACATTAGATACATTTTCACAATAAGCTTCAAACTAAACACAGCTAATTTTGAATTGTTTTTTAAAGTATTGCAACTGTTTACTAATATTATATCATACGAATTTAGATACCAGTAGAACAAACGATTTTGATACTTATTATAAACTAAGTATATCAAAATGATTTATTTACAATAACAAGTTAAAATAATTGCAACCTGAAGTTGTTCAATTAATTATAGATTACAATTATTGACGAGCCCAAGTTACAGTCGGGGGGTTTTTTTTTTGTTGAAGGAAAACTGTGCGCTAAACAAATAAATAAATGAATGTGAAATTTGTTTAATAAACAATCAAACGAGTGAACAAATAGTTATTTTGTTATACAATAAAGAAATATTTTCTGTGTGCTGTTCTTTAGCTTAACGATTGCTATAAGTTTAAGCACTAAAATAACTCATCAGGCGCATAATTTATTGTAAATATTTTTTATTTATGTGAAGAAACAAAAATTCTAGTATGTATTGAACAAAAGCACAAAGTAATAAACATAATTTTTCCGTTTATAATGTATGTATGTGCTGTGCAACATATTCATTATATTTTATTTAGAGATATACTATTTATGTTTGTATAAAGCATTTCGAGCAGCCAAACAGACCGTAACTTGCTGCTATGATTTATATGTCTATTCGATTTATTTAGTTTTAGTTTTTCTTGTTTTTTATGCTATTTCATTTTATTTTTTTTTTTTTTTTGCGTCATCGCCTTGGAATCGTATTCAAAGCCTATAAATAAGTAAATACATCTCATAAGTTGCTCAAATCAGTCAGAGATACATTCACATACGATATAGTTGTAGATACATTTTAACTAGCGCAAGCGATTTACAATTTGTCGCACAAGCTCTCCGCTTGCCTATCGGCATTGCTTCTGCTGCACAAATTGATTGCAGTGCTGCAACTATTTGCTATATCTGTATTTTCGATAAGTTTTTGTTGTATATACTAAATGTATCTTTTTTTTTTTTTGAATACACTTTACATGCTCTGTGCTAAACGGTAGTTAGAGTTGCTTGAAAATTTTGTAACGCACAGTGTAAGAACATGAGAAACGTTGCGCTTTCAGTATATGTCTGTTTGTATCTGTTAGTTTTGCGCGTTTAAATCTGTGCTAGTTTTTATATAGTGTATACTAATTATGTAAAAAATAGATGTAACAGCTAAAAGTATATGCATATATGATCTTAAACTTCATCTAAAGTTCGCTAGATACTTGTACTATAGATATGTCCGTTTGTCTGTCTGTCCTTCCGTTTATATCTATAAATACAACTAAAGTTGCAACCAACATATTTGTATAATTAAATCTTCCCAACTCAGCTATAGCTATAGTATATGATGAAACAAATGTACATATATTCTGCCGATCGTTAGCTATATTGTATAACTTATATGAATTGACTAACTTAAAATGTATCTACAACAAATTAAGTATTTCTAGCACAAATTGAGTGTAGCAAGCTTTGATTGCTAGCTAACCCCAGTAGTGTAGCTAGTATCTTCACTTATCTATTTATAAATAATAACTATATACTACACATCTTTTAAACACAATAAGAACATTTTGTTTGAGCTACATAAAAGTATCTCAAACTCATATGCAGCGTATTGAAAATTCGTTGACATCGTTATATATATTTTAGAAAATTTATTTTGTACACTTCTTATGCTCAATTTACGCATATCTAAACTTGTTTAATCGCATTCAAAGTACTTCAGTAGTCGCGCCTATCCAAAACACTGTGCAGCAAGTTAACTTTGGCGATATGATATGATTGAAAGATTGACTGTGGCACTATTTAGTTGCAGCAGCAGCTAGAAACTGAGTTAATTAAAAGCAAAAAGCAAAACTCATAGTGGCTATCAAGACATTTTCATTGAATTTGCACAAATTTGCGATTAAAAACCCGGACCTATAGCTAACCAAAATTGTTGCGGTGGCATAACATTTTTATTATTCTCTTCTTCTGTGTATATTGATTTACCATAATCAGCGTTCTGAGTGTGTGTACATAAAATTTGTTATTTCAACGTTTGCATATGATAAGTTTATTGTTATAAATTTCAATAGAAGTTAAAATGAGCTACTATACTATATATAAATATATTCATAGCGTACATACTTCAATAAGGCGTCTTTGAACTTGTTTTTGCTTTTTTTATAAATTATTGCACTTAAGCGCAGCGCTTATAAATTAAATGTGTGATGTTAGATATTGTTGTTTAATGCTGCAAGAGTAAATTAAAAATACTTAATTTAGTTTTTTATAGCACTGAGATACATTGTTTTATAATTTTTATGCTAAAAGATACTTTTTGTATCTAAAGCAGCATAGATTTGTAGTTTTATGTTTTAAAGCATGGTGTTCTAGCTTCTAACTTTAAGTTGCTAAAACTACTTAACTGCTGCTGGCACATTAGATCTTTTGCAAATACATCTAGTACTGATGAAAGACCGGTTTTTGCGCATGTTCTGGTTACTGCAAAAATCATCTGTTGCTATAGCATCGAATTGTATAATGCAAGCGGCATATGTACGAGTATATACACAAATGAGAATAATTTTAAAGCTCTTATTTTATTACAATGAGTTATTGGGCGGACTTCTATAGCTATTGTATTAATTGTTTTAATGGGTGTTCTAACATCAAGTGCATGTTTTAATGTGCTATAATAATTAAAGAAATATAAAATTTAATGAAAGTGAGTAGAAGTACTTAAACAACACGGCAACAACTGAAAGAACACTCTATCTTTTAAGTATAATTAAAGTCTTTTGCAGTTTAATTAAATTTGCTGTTAATTTGTAGCACAAAATTTTCATTTTCGAAATATGCAAACAAATCCAAAAAAAAAAAACACTAATTATGCATATGTCATACAATAAAGCATGAAAAGATTGCTTCAATTAAGTGAACCACTTCAGCCTACCAAATATTAATGAACCACTCCACCCTACTTTTACCATTTTACAGCTATACATAAGCGACAATTGAAAGCTATAGATCCATGCATCATGCTATTAGCTAGATTATCAGAAAACTAATACAAAACATATATTTACTATATTAAATCAGCTGATCACCTCGAAAAACTTTTTCAAAGTTATTTTGCTGACAATTTCAAATTACTTTCTTCGGATAGTGACTTTATGTACATCTAACCATTTGATAACTATACAAAAATCAGCTGACTTAATAAGAACAAGAACTCTGCTGTCCTCTTCGTTTAGTGAGCCACTGCACCCTACACACCATTCCATTCCGCCTCACTCTACCTATCTAGTATATATATGACTTTTACCAATTTATTGACACGCATTACCATTTTTCTAGAGCAGTTCAATACAGCTAATTGATGCTGAAGATTGTTATCTTAATGTCATACAAACCGAAACGCATGCATACATTTTTGAAAACAACAAAAATTTGTTGAAATATAAATAGAGAGAGAGAGAGAGAGAGAGAGCGAATGAGTATTTTAACAAGACAACAAAACAAAATTTAAGTAGTCGACGTTCAGCAGATTTAATCGTTCTCTAATAGAAATATGTAAAAATAATTTAGCAAAAGCTTTCCAATGTAAAAAATAATAAGAAGAAAGAGTGTTACGGGCGAGCTGCTCGACTATATAATACCCTGTAGCATACAATACCTATATTGAAGTAAACAAGATTATATATGAATGTCTTTTTTACTTTTAAAACTAGTAAAAATGCCTGATACACAATTTTTTATATCCAAGTCCATATACGAAATATGGAATTTTAAAGGAACAAGAGGTCGAAATTAGAAATTACCCAATAGTAAATAAATGCTACTGCAGGGTGGTTGAAGAAAACGGACCTCTTCACAACCTTTCCAACAAGTAGTGGACTATTTTTCCAAATTAGTGAACTATATTCCCTTCACCACTTTATATATAGATTATACATGTATCCGTGCCCTAATTCCTTTCATTCATTTGAGATACACTACACGGTTTTTAATTATTTTGATATTCAGGGGCGTATCCATAACGCATTCTTGGGTAGGGTATATGGATAGGGTATAGGGGTGGTGGAGGATACTCTACTTAAAAAACCTTATTATTTTATGAAAATGAAGCGAAAAAACCATAAAAAGTATGTTGGGACGGTGGTATATTCCCCAGTACCCCCCCTCCCCTTGGATCTTCCAATGCGGTATTTAACATAACGGTAATAAGCTGGTTTACAGCTTACAGCTTCCTTAGAAGCGAAAAGAACTGGTAGAAGGGTCTTCAGAACTCGCATAATATACTTTGAATCGCTAGGGAAATTTACTGCAATAGTATCTTTTAAGCAGAAATCTATGCAATAGACCAATGTACCCAAATCAACCGAACAAGATGTTACTGGAGACAAAAAAGTGCAATATTCTGCCATAGTCTGGCGGCTATTATAACATTAAAATTACATATGAACAAATCTAAGATATTCTTCGACTGAAAGACTGAACAATTTTATCCTTTGATATACCGGTTAACGAGAAAGCAGACAAGTTAGGAAGAAATGGTGCAGCCAATGCTTTCAATGGTCCAGTGCACTTTTGTACACTAAAATAAGGAATACTTCGCATGCTCTTAAAAAAGAAGAGAACACAGCTAGATTCGGTTCAGTAGACGAAGAAACTACGATGCATATAAAGGTTCTACCATTTAAAACGTCCTAATAAAACAACAAGTATTGAACCAAAATTCAATCGGAAACCTTAATTTGACGGTTCATTTTATGAAGTTTACGGTTTAAACTAGTTAGCATTTAAATGGCCACCACGGCTCTTCTTGAGCTCTCTATTGCTACAATTTCCCATTATCCTCTGTCATCTTTTTCCTGGTATGGCAGCAATGGCTGCTAGGACCTCCTCATAAGATACGATAATTCAGTCGTACCTAAATATGCCCCTTTTTGGGTGCAAAGGTTATACATGCACAACACTAAGATTTTAATAACGGCAGATTTGCTTATTTACGAAGCCATTCAACCAGAAATAAGTCTCATCGGAGATGATTTTTTGATGAAGCGATGTTCGTTAGGCTTCAGTTCTCATACCAACACCAACTTATATGAATGCAGATCCCAATCCAATAGTAAAATTCGTCCAATTGTCATGGGCGATAAGCAAAGCTCTGCGGAACGTTGAGAAACGTTAACATTTTGGTCGGTTTTAACACTGGCTGTGATAAACAACCCTTTTGGTAACCCCTTTATTACAATACTAAGCAGCCTTAGCCTTAACAATGCTCAAATATCTTGGTAATTACCAAAAAAAAAGACAGTTTTTAGACTTAATCTAAAGAATTATGCAGCTGAAGTGTTCTAGGTTGAGTCTACGGACAGGGCATAATAGATCTGTATTAAGTAAGAAAACTACCGTCGAACTCACAGCTAAATGCCCCATACTAAAAAAAGGATAATAAATAAAGTCTGCTTATAAGGGCGAGTGTAAATATTCAAGTTTAGTTTCTTTACCTCTTACTAGAGTTAGCCCTCAATCATTATAGCGACAATACAAAACAGTTCAGTACCATTTGATAATGCTGAGAGCGTTAAGTATGACATAATGTTGGTTCGGTAGCACTTCGTCAACGCGCTCGACAACAAAACTATGAAGCCACTGTCTCAACTGATGGTCTCCAACATGTTGACAAGTCCGTCTGTTGCTTATTTCTATGGCGTCACTCACTTCACTTAGCTCTTCACTTTAAGGGGATTCAAAAGGGTATGAACGTTTTGCACTTGCCTATTTATATATAGATAATCTCTAAGATCCTTTTTTTCATATCTTTCATTTATATCGGTTAGAATAAGACAAACACATTGTACAAACTCACAAACTCCATTTAAGTTTTGTACCCTGCATTTTGTCTTATTGTAACATTGTGTATAGCCCGAACCAAGTTGTACGAAGTGTGGGAGTTTTTCAACTGACAGAAGGGCGCTGGAAGACGAATTAATGTTGAACTTCTGCAAGCATAAAGTTTAGCGATGGACGGAAACACAAACGAAAATAGCTAGATTGGCTCAACTCATCGAACAAACTCTTCTTCACTTTCTGTAAAGTGTATATTTATATTCAAGAAATCAAGAGCAATAAAAACTATTTTAATAAACATAGAGAAACACTTTTTCCTATTGACGATTTTGTTGTTGTTGCTTTTTTTTTTCATAAAATATTTTTAATTTATGCAAAAGTATGTCTGAATTGTTGTCAATTTTATTGCCCTTTTTTTACGGCACGCTCATCTAAAATAATCTAATGTGAGAACGTAGATGCGCGGAGGTGAAGTCACAACCATGCCATGCCGGTACCGACGACGACTCTCAAAGCGAAATCAATGCCGGCTGACGAGCTGTTGACGATGATAATGATGCTGATCTATGACAATGTTTAACTTTTCGTTATTAGCAAATTAAATACCATTGTTCCGAAGACGATTTTATGAGCTGAACGCATATAAAAAATATATGCTCGTAGTAAAAATTGAGGAAAAAAGTTTAGCGCATGCTAAAAAAAAATATACTAAATAATATTTCCAGCGTTTATTTTAAGATTTTATTATGGTTTTTTTTTTGTATCTGCTATGCTATTAAATGCTTTGTTGAATTATTTGGCGCTTTGTATATATTTGAATAACAAATAGAATGTTGACATTCATTTATTTTATGTTTTAGTTACGATTTGGCATTTTTTATACTCTTTAAATATAGTGTGCAAAGTAGTATTAGAATTTTATCACTCGGTTTGTAACGCTTTGGCTGTGCTATAAAGTCTGTTTCGGTTTTCACTTTCGGCTAGATTTTGCGAAAGAGAATTCGTTAACATTTTTTTCAAGATTCAACATTTCGAAAATTAGCATTTTAACGAATTCACTTTCTCAAATTATTTCCGAAAGTGTGAACAGGAACAGGCCTGTATAGGTATGTGTTGTACATCGTCAGACCATAAACGGCTACAAAACTTATCAAAACTTACTTATGGAATTGCCAGAATTCAACTAAAACTAAAGAAATTTTTCCCAAAAATAGACATTTTTGTATAAAGTGCATAAAGTGTACAAAGTGCGTTTACTCTGAAAACAGAAATAGATGCAGCCAGTGCATTTAAGCTAATGTGTTTCAGCCTTCTCTTAGATCTCTATGGCTTTTTGAAGTAAACTCCAACATTGTAGATAGTTTTCTTCCGCTCGCAGCTTTGATCTAATGTTTCTTAAAGAAATGGGCAAGAATTCGTTTTCGTTTACGACGAATACGCTGGTAATAGGGTTTTTTCATTGAGCTCAACAGTTACCCTTTCCACTGGCAAATGTTCGTTGTCGTTAACATGTGAATGGCAAAAAGACGTTCGCTTTATTTAAAATATGTTTTCTTTTTACAAAAATTAGACATATTTTCTTCAAAAACTTCATTCGGAGCGAATGGTAACCTTTTTCTAGAATCTAAAGAATGTTGGCCGGTTGAAGGACCCAATATACTGTGACATATATATGGACGAACCGTAGACCAAATAACTTTCGTATGCTCATGGCCTACTACGAACTAATCAGCTGCAAGAAATACTCTACTCTGCTACGCTTTCGCAATCTAACGGAGCTGGTATTACATCATTTTCGTTAGAATTTTTATAGATTTACAATATATCGTTTAGCTACCATAATGTATTCATATCGTTTAATAGCCTCTTTGAATGTTCGCGCCGTGCTCTGTGTGTTTTTATATTGGTAATTTTTCCCGGGATTTTCAATAAACAAAAAATTCTTTTTAAAACGCGACATTTTATATAAATTTTTTTCGTAAAAACAGACAGAACAAGTCCAATGTTTAGCGTACATCTGGTTACGCTAGGCTTACCATTAAAAGTTAAGTCGATATGGCCGTTTGTCTGTTGGTCCGTCCATATGTGTTATGTGCCGAGATCTATAAGAGATAGTGCCACTCAACTTGGATATTTGGACTTACCTAAGACCTGATGAAGTTGAAGTATGCAACAGACACCATAAGGTCTAGTAGTCGCTTGCAAACGTACCTTCTTATTTTGTAACTGCATTATAACTTCTTTTTGTTTTTGTTGTTATGAAGTTATAAACACCATATTTTTATATAGAGGCATCTATGGTTAGTGCCAATAAAATGCTCCACATGCATACATCTTCACATTGCACCACTATAGAATTATAGACCCCATACAAAACTATGATTAAAACGAATACTCTTAGCTTGTATGCAGTGTATCTAATATTCGAGCATACCCAACTGCAGCATTCTTTCTAGTTTTTGTAGGAAATTAATTTTAATTTTGTATCCGTTTGCTGTTCAATGATGCTACTTTTGATGCAATATGGATTATGCATATCATTTAAGATTTATGATAAAATTTAGTGTTATAAGCAAAGCACGCAAAATTAAGTTAAAACCTTTCACTCATAAGATAGTTAGTTTTTTTAGATTAGAAAGTTTTCATTGCTGCTGTCAAATTTATTAACTTTTTGACTTCATTTCTTTCTTTTCATCTTTTTATTTCTATTATTATAGCGCACTGCCCACAGCACGTCCACGTTCGACGGAATCGGCTAATTCCAGTGAACGTTGTCCCTCGCATGATTCCAACTCCTCAGAGACTGGTGGTGTTGGCGGCGGCGGTGGCGGCGGGGGTCGCGACAGCGCACATAACCACAACAGAGATGCCGGCGCTGGCATTGCCGCTTCCACAATGAGTTCCACAACATTCCCAGCTGTACCACAGTCGCTGCCCGCACAGCCACCTTCCATGGAAGCCTATCTACATATGGTAGCTGCCGCAGCACAACAATATGGCTTTCCACTTGGTGCCGCAGCAGCGGGACCACGTCTACCACTACCGCTGCCCACAGAAGCGGCAGCACCTTTCAAACTACCACCGCAAGCCTCACCCACCGCTTCGAGCAACAATTCAGAGGCATTAGACTTTCGTACAAATCTTTTTGGGCGTGCCGCATCAGCTGAGCCACCTGCCTCCGAGGGTGAAGATGAGGACTACGATGATGATGTCGGCGATGGCAATAATCCGCTAGATCTCTCCGTAGGCACACGTAAACGTAGCGCAGATGTAGCGCCCATGCAACCGGATGCCAGCATAGGACAGATACAAGTTAAAAAAATGTTTAAGACGCATATGCAGCACGGTCACGGTGGTGCTGATAGTCCACCGTCAGCGGTTAATGCTGCTGCTGCGGCTGCAGCAGCCGCTGCTGCCGCCTCATCGCCCTTATTGCCCGGCGTGAATCCATATTTGGCAGCAGTTGCAGCAGCAAATATTTTCCGTTCCGGACAATTTCCAGATTGGAATGGTAAAACAGATTTGGTTGTAGATCCGTTGGAGAAGATGTCAGATATTGTTAAGGGTCCACGCAAAGAATCGAAGTCAATGCGTGCTGCCTCAAGCGTCGCTGCAAATGCTGCGGCAACAGTGCCAACTTCAAATGCTTCCAATTCCAATAATAACAACAACAACAGCAGCAGCACAGCATCAAATGAGGGTGTCACCAAAGCGCGTCATAATATCTGGCAATCACATTGGCAGAACAAGGGCGTCGCTAGCTCGGTATTCCGCTGCGTTTGGTGCAAGCAGAGCTTTGCAACGCTGGAGGCGCTTACCACGCACATGAAGGATAGCAAACATTGTGGCGTTAATGTGCCACCCTTTAGTAATTTACCGACCAATAATGAACGTCATCATCATCATCACCATCATCAGCCGCAACAGCCAACACAAACAACGCAAATGGGTGGTGCCGGCGGCGGCGGCGGTGGTGCTGGTGGTGCAGGACAACAGCATGGTCACAATCTACGCAAGCAAAATAACAGCGGCGGTCCTTCGCAAGCTGCTAAGAACGCATTCCAGTATCGTGGAGATCCACCCACACCGCTGCCGCGTAAACTGGTGCGCGGTCAAAATGTCTGGCTGGGCAAGGGCGTTGAGCAAGCTATGCAAATTCTGAAGTGCATGCGTTGCGGCGAGAGTTTTCGTTCGCTGGGTGAAATGACTAAACACATGCAGGAGACACAGCACTATACGAACATATTGTCACAGGAGCAAACGATCTCAATGAAGGGCAACTCCGGCGGTGGCGCTGCCGGTGGCGGTTCCTCAGGTGATGCCAAAGATGCGCAAAACAGTCTCAGCTCCGAGGAGAGTCGCACCCTGAGCGCAGTGCTGACTTGTAAGGTCTGTGATAAGGCCTTCAACTCGCTCGGCGATCTCAGTAATCACATGGCCAAGAATAATCACTATGCAGAGCCTTTAATGCAATCGCTGAGCGGCGCTGCAGGCAATCGTAAGCGTCCAGCACCGAAGAAACGTGAGAAATCGTTGCCAGTGCGTAAGCTGCTCGAGATGAAGGGCGCACAGAACGATGGCATTGGCCTTGATCCGGTAATGGAGGGCAAGCTGGCGCGTGGTTATGAGCATCAGAAGCGTTTGGCGGCTACACACGATGGTACTGGACTTGGGCCAGGCAGCGATAAATCAGATGCAGCGCTTTTTGCCGAACGCATGCGTCAGTATATAACAGGCGTTAAATCGCCGGAAGATGCTGCTGCAAAAGCTGCAGCAAAAATTGCAAACAAATCGCCAGAACTGGCGGAACCAAAGAATGGCACTACAAAAACAGCAGCTGCTGCCGCCGGTGGTGGTGGTGGCGCTGCTGGCGGTGGCTCTTCATCGGTGCTTAGTGCCATAGAGCAAATGTTTACCACTAGTTTTGATACACCACCACGTCATGCTACACTACCAGCTTCAAGTCCTTCCAATTCATCGACTAAGAACACCTCACCGGTTGCCTCGAGCATTTTGAAGCGTTTGGGCATTGATGAGTCTGTGGATTATAATAAGCCATTGATTGATACCACTGATCCGTATTATCAGCATTATCGCTACACAAGCAGCGAGCGTAGCGGCAGCGAATGCAGCGCTGAGACACACGTAGAGCCGCCGCGTAAACTGACTGATACGCCACAAACGCCGGAAAAAATGCAAATTGAGCAGGAGCTGCCAGCAACCAAAATGATGGAGCATGAATTACGCATTAAGCGTGAACCGGAGCTGTCTGCTGCAACGCCCATGGATACAACCACGGCTGCCGACAAACCCATTAAAATGGAGATTAAAGAAGAGTTCGATGTGGCTGCTGCCGAACATGAATTAGCAGCAAATCGCGCTGCAGCCGATAAACCGGAGACGCTTAATGGCGGCATTGACTATACCAATAATAATAATAACAACAACAACAACGAGCGCAGTCCCGGCACTCCCAATAAATCGAGCAGCAGCGCCGGCAGCAGTCCACGTATTTTGCCTGCCGCACGCAGTCCCACCGATGAAAGCCACCGTTCATTGACACCCAAATCACCCAGTTCCAGCATTAAGTCCTACGATGGTGGTGATAAAAAGTATCCCAGCGATTCACTTAATGCACTCTCATCTATGTTCGATTCACTTGGCAGCGGTTCATCCGCTGCGGGCGCTGCCGCCGCCGCCGCCGCTGCTGCTGCTGCTGTCGCTATAGCAAATCGCACTCCAAAACTGCCAACGTCCGAGTCGCCAGAGAATCTAACCACATCGAATTCACTCGCCGCGCTGCGTCAGTTCTGCGTCAAGAAAGAGAAAACCGCCTAAGTTGTGTTCGCGCGCACTCGCCTTTTTTCTGCCTTGTTTTTCGTGTTGAGATACAAAAAATAGAGATTGAACCTTTTTTTTTGTACAATAATTTTTGTTTGTCACAATTTCCGCGCGCTTTATTGACTGACCGACTGACTGACTGACTGGCTGTCTGACAGTCGGTCGGATGCAGCGTGGAGTGGAGTGGCGTGGCGCCTTTTATCACACCACTGTCGTCGTCGTCGTCGTCGTTTTCTTGACGCACGCTTATGCGCAGCGCTTGCGGTAAGCGGTTTTTCGCATGTTGCAGATCGGAACTGAATTTTGCATTAAAAAAAAAAAGATACAAGATACACTGCAGCAGCGACTGCGCAACGACAACGAAGAAGAAGAAGATCTAATTTGACAAAGATCAAATTGACATGACGCACCTCGGTATGCTGATTCAACACATGCATATTACTTATGGACGGGACAAAGCAATTACGCTGTCACACCGAAACTTTTGAGGTAAATATTTACAAAAAAAATGTATTTAAAAAAAAAAGTGTTCTTAATTTTTTTTCCGTGTTCTTTTCAAAGTTTTTTCTTTAATTAACTTCAAAATTTAAGCTCTAATGCAACTTTTTAAACATCTTTTTAATAAACAAATATTTTATTCTTTTACTTTCAGTCTACACAAAACGTGTTGAATTTTTCTGGAACGTTGAATCTGTGAAATTGAGAGAGATCAAGACGCCATTTTTTATTTGTGCAACTGCCAACCTGTTGCATGAAACACAACAACAAATAAAACAACAATAGCCCTTTTTAGGGCTGCCATATTATTTGTAAAGAGATAAGAACAAGTTTTCAAACTTTTATTCAAATAATAATACAGAATACATGTGATACAAACTACGTTTCAAGAGGATTAGTTGCAAAAAGACTTTAAATAACACAGCGGCTCATTTTTCAAGACACCGTCATAATGAAAAGGAATACTAGTCGATCTAGTCATATGTCCGGCTGTCTGATTGTGAGTTTGTCAGCGCCTTTTTCCCTGTCAATCTTTAAAATATTGGTTTGAAAGTTGGTAAGATGGACTTTTCATAGAAAGAATCAATACAGTTTCACAGGTATAGGAGCTATAGCTCTCATACAAAAAAACTGATTTATTTTGTTGTATCGAACATGTTTGAATTATTTTTGTATGAACTCAAGACCATAACTTGTGTTGCGAACTATGAAAATGGTTAACCCTTTTTTTTGTTTTGTTTTGGAAAGAGCTTTTCATATTTTGTCATAGTATCTCAGTAACTACTTGAGGTAGATGGCTGAGATTTGGAGTATATGTAAAATGCACCGGCAGAAACAAGCTTCAGTAGAAAGTGGGCGGTGCCACGACTACTATATAGAAGAAAAACCAAATTTGCATATCTCAGTAACTATTTGAGATTTAGCACATATGAACAGAAAGCCGGAAAAATGTGTAACCACTATATAAGTGGGCGGTACCACACAATCATATATGATAAAAAGAAAACAGCGGAAACCGGGTACGCCAGGCATAGACCCTTTGTTTGTTCATATATTAAAAATATTTATTGATGTAATTCACCAGCGTTGCCGAGCAAAAAATGAAGAGAATGAAGAGTATTAAAGCTTCCACCGAAGTAAGAGTTTTTTGATGTTTTTTTTCTTCTTTTAAAGTCTACATACTTGTAAGCAAAAGTACAGAGTATTTCAAAGTTGTAAATTCACGATGCTCTAGGCTTGCTTATTTTTTCAACCTCTTCGTAAAGAATGTGAATAGTATTGCAATTTAGTCACAATGTTTGCAACACCTTAAAGAAGATATCGTAGACTCCATAAGGTATATAACCATATCCTTGATCAACATAGTGAGACGAGTCAATTTGGATGTGTCCGTCTGTCAGTTTGAGTGACTCTGTGCATTTTTTGTACAAATTTGTTACATATTTGGCTGAATTCCGGCATGGACGCTTATTTTGGGCCAAAGCAAATAAAGTATCCACATCAATGTTACACGCTCACTTCTACTCACTTACTCACCCCTTCGCCCACTTTTGTGTTCTTGTAAGAAAAACTTATTTATTACAATTGATATAAACTTAAAATTTGCTATGGTGCTTGCTTAAGTACGGATGATTTAGAAGTGTCCTGGCCACTATTAGACATAGCCCCATACAGAACCACCAACCATTTCTTCGGAACATATCCTACAAAGGCATGGTGATTTGTTCTTAGGGTCTGAAATATAACAAGTAAACGTTAACTTCGGTCGAACCGAAGCTCTAATAGCATTCACACGAAATTTTAAATAGTATTGAAAAGCATAAAAGTGGGGGTTTACATAGGGGCTACCCCAAAAAGTGGGCGAAATACGCTCACTAGTAGATGTATGTATGAAGCGTTGTAGTAGATGTGTAGGATGCGACCATATCGAATTTTTAGTTGGTATTGACGTTTTTCATAAAAATGCATAAAAATCAGCTGTGAGTTTATATGGGACTAGGGGGACTAAGTGGGCGGGACAAGCCCATTTGTATATGTATATAAAGCGCTTGTCCACTAAAATCCACCAAATCAAATTTCAAGGCAATATTGATTTCAATAAAGAATTTTTTCATAAAATACACAGAATTGCACGATGGGTTTGTATGGTTTGGCGCTACCCCAAAAAGTAGGTGGACCACGCCCATTAGGCTATGTATGTTAAGCGGTTGACCATCAAAAGGCACCGCATTTCATTTGAACCTTATATTGACTTTAATAAAGAAGTTTTCATGCTAAAAGTCAGAAGTGGGCGGTGGGTTTGTATGGTGCTATCTCAATCTTGACACTCTATTAACCTGCAATAAAAATTAACGTATCTGCAATATTTCAACAGGATAGCATAAAAATTGGTGCCCAAAAAATGCGCAACAACATACAGACAGACAGAGAGACATACAGACAGACAGTCGGACATGCCTAGATCGAGTCGTCTAGTCGAGCTGATCCAGAATATATATACTTTATGGGGTCTACGATGCCTCCTTTAATGCGTTACAAACTTTCAGACAAACTGATAATACCATTTCCATTTCCCGTTCCTATTAAATAACCCTCTATAAGATACAGGTTTACCACTCACCAATCTAATCTGCTTCTCGTCATTTTCTTTTTGTGCAACTCTCTGTATTCACGCAAGCATAAGAATGCATTGGAAGACACACACGAAGAAATAATTTATGCGTTTGACACTGGCATATGTTCGTTGTAATTGTTTGCTACTAAGTCTCTAAAGCTCACTCTCTTTCCCTTTCTCCTCTACACATCGTTCTTGTAGAACTGCACTTTTGATAACGATTTTGTAGGCTTACCACCAACCCAGCCATAAAGTGCTTCGCTGTAAAAATTTATATATTATTTTTTAATCGAGAGAGCAGCTTCCCCTTTACTTTGAAGTTTTAGTAAGGATATTTTTTAAACTGTTAATTTAATGCAGATAGTACTTACATCTATGCAAGGTCAGTGACATTTAGAATTTCGCCCGCAGTGACTTTAAATGAAACACTGCAATTCAATGCAGACAACGGAATAAAGTGGATTTCTTGTAGTCATCGAGCATTATTATTTGCGTAAAAATACCATCACCGATATTAAAGAAAGGTTTGATAAATACTATGGGAACTCAGCACCCTCAATTTCAATGATTAAGTGAAATTGAATGAAATTAAGTGCTTTACTGAGTTCCGTTGCGGTCGTACAAGTACAAGTGAACGTTCGAACGTTCATGTCGCCCAAAGAGGTCGTTATGCCAGAAATCGTCGATAAAATCAATAGAATAATATTGGACAATCGGACAATGAAAGTGTACCAGGTGGCTGAGGCTCTAAGCATCTTAACTGAGTGGGTATATCATATTATTACATGAATATTTGAACATGAAAATGTTATCTGGGTGTTAGGTGTGACGATTACTCACATTCGACCATGAGCGCAACATGTGACCACTTGAAAAGAGTGTTTCTCGATGTACAACCTCAATATGAACCAGTTTTTGCACCATTTTGTAATCGTGAACGAAACATGGATCCATCACAATACACCAGAGACCAAATAACAGTTATAGTAGTACTGAACATGTCAGGGTGAACGTGCACCAAAGAAGGCCTAGGAGAGTTTGTCGGCCAACACAGTCAGGGCAACAGTTTGTTGGGTTGCACGCGCTGTCATTCACATTGATTACCTTCAAAAGGGTAAAATGATCTCCGGCGAATAGTATTATTAGCTGTTGGACAAAATCGACAATGATTTGAAGCAAAAACGATCACATTTGGCGAAGAAAAATGTGCTCTTTCACCAAGGCAATGCACGGGTGCATAGGCAAATGCCCATACCCATACCCATACCCATACCCATACCAATACCCATACCCTTACCCTTACCGGAATGCTACCCCATCCAGGATATTTTCAAGACTTAGTTCCCTTCGACTATTTCCTGTTTCAAAACTGGCTCGGCGGTAAGAGATTTGTGTCGAATGAAGAAGGACCTTGAGAAATCTAATTATTTGAAGGGATAAAAAAAACGGGAAAAATGTAATGTATCTTTTATCTATTTCTTTTCAAAATGACTCTCGTATATCTACAGCTTCTATACAAACCTTTGGTTCCGATAAAGGTTCAGTTATAGACAACTTTTTTATTATAAAAACAATTCATCAATTGCCAAAAGCATTGATGATGACGATGATGCTACTGATGTAGCAATCTGCCGCTCTCATACCTACATATAAGCATGTCAAAGATACACCAGAACTGCAGCCATGACCATGAGGCAACGTCGCGTCATCGGTTAACAAAAAATGCACTGCTACTGTAGCCATATAAAAGCAATCAACAGCAGCAATGGCTGCTATTCAGCACAGTAGTTAAGTGTATTAAGGAAGTAGTAAAGCGGTTAGAGACGAAGTACTCACATAGGCCATCTAGAACATTGCATGCTAAGAGAATGCGCCTGAAATTGATTTTGCACGAAGTAATCGTGACGTGACCGCAAATGCTTTTGTTTGCAGCGCTAGCAAGTTGCATTTTGTTGCAACGAAAAAGCAAATACAAGTATACTATAGGAAGGTTTAGATACAATTTTGAAAATTGTCGTCAACGTTTGATGTTACAATAAAACAAACAAACAAAAAAATGACCTGTTGCAAAGACGTTTGTGTCTGTTTAAGGTGTAGTTTGGTACTGCAACAATAATTCATATGAAGGTTTTTCTTTTTCTTTTTGTTTTTGTTTTTTTTTTTTTAATATATATACAAACGAACCTCGCTTTATGCTTGGTCCGCTCGTTCTCCTATATATACTACATACTATATATAAAAGAGGTGCAGTTTTTATTATTGCAATTTATTTTGCTCGATTTTTGTTTGCCGACAGCAACATGTGCAATAGTCTCCGCTGTTGCTGCTCATATCAACTAGGCGCAAACTGGTAGCCAAAGTGTTACCCACGAGGGAAGTGGCTGCCCCTGGAAGCGTGTTTTTAGTGCGCTGCGCATGCGCTGCGATTTGCAATAATTTTGAGCTGATAATTTGGTTGCTCGCAGTTGCACAGATACAATATACTCGTATAGCAACAACATCAACGCCTGCCTGCCTGCTTCGTTGCCTGCTTGCTTGCCTGCTTGCTTGCTTGCATTGTAGCTTTTGCTGAATTTGCCATTGTTGTTGTTGTTGTTGTTGAAGTCATTATTGCAATTTCGTGGTCGATGTTTGATTTAGCGCCATCGTTTCGATCAGCAGCAGCATCAACTTCAGCAGCAGCAGCAGCAGCAGCAATTGTTGCATCTCGTTTGAATTTTGTATCTGAATCTTCGTTTGCTGTTGCTGTTGTTGCTACTGCTGTCGTCATCGTTGATGTTGTTGTTGTTGTTGTTGTTGTTACTGTCTCTATGCGCAGCCATTAAACTGAGATGTCGTTGCACAAAATTGACAGCGCATGCGCATAAAAATGCAAATTATGGCTACGCTATTCATTTTTAACAATATATTTCGCAGATTCTCTTTAAGTATCTTTTTTTTTTTGTAATAGTTATTTGAAATTCTTTTGTAACATTTTGCACATTCGATATGCTTTTGATATTTTGCATATTTTATGCTTGTAATAGATGCCAGATAATTTTAGTGAAAATACTGCAAAGAAATGGTTAATCAGATTTAGTATCAGGCTAGTTAGATACATGTAACGCTCATGTCTAAATGTGTCCTCTTTCAAGCTGCATGCAGGTCTATACCAACTTACGAAGTAGAAATATGCGGCTCTTCGTCGTTATCGAAATAAATATGAGTGTAAAAATTCTTTGTGAAACGTAAACTTAAATTGTCAGAATGTATCTATGTTTAGTATATAGATACAGATACGAGTTAAGCACAACTATATATATATGAGAATGTATGTACCTACAACTGATTCTCACTTAAGTTATGTACCAACAACAACATTATATGATAGGATAATATGCAAGTAAATATAAATTCTGCACATTTTGCCAAATTTTATATCAAAAAAATATTTGGAATTCATTTTAAAGGATTCATAAGAATCGCATCGGGTAAACCTGTGACTATATTCATGTGAAAGCCTACTTCATAAGCTTCAATTTTCAGTAGGTGTCATTCCACTGAAGTGTATACAACATATTTTTTTTGCTCTGTGAACATGTCGACTTTTGTTGCAACAAAACGCAATTTGCGGGAAGGTTTGCTTTTGTGCTTTCATTTGAAGAAAAAAGCAGCTGAAGCACATCGCACGCTTTGTGAAGCTTACGGGGACTATGCTCCATGGATTTCAACATGGGAGTACAAAGCACGTCCGAGCTAGCCCAAAGAGTTTGAAGATGAAGTATTGGAAGCTTTACTCGACGAAGATCTGTGTCAAACCCTTCAAGAATTGTCAGAATCATTTCAAGTTGACTTGTCAACAGTTGGCAAACGCCTCAAAGCCATGGAAATGATTAAAAAAAAAAAAGGAAATGGGGTGCCGTACGAATTGTAGCCAAGAGACGTCGATAGAAAATATTTCACTTGCGAACAGCTGCTTCAACGCCATAATCGAAAGAGTTTTTTGCATCGTATTGTTACTTTCGATGAAAAGTACATCCATTACGACAACCCAAAGCGAAAAAAATCATTGGGACCACCCGGCCATGCATCAACATCGACGGCCAAGCCGAATATTCATGGTGGCAAGCTCATGCTCTGTATTTGGTGGGATCAAAAGGTTATTGTGTACTATGAGCTGCTGCAACCTAACCAAACCATCACTGGGGAACGTTACGAACAACAATTGATGCAATTAAGCCGAGAATTAAAGTAGAAAACGGCCGGACTACGCCAAAAGGCACGACAAGGTGGTTTCTCAAACATGAGAACGCTCGGCCACATGTTGCAAGATCTGTCAAGGCAACGTTGGAGGCGTTCAATTGGAATGTGCTAATAGCTAAGTTGCTAATTTAGCGCCCACTAATCCAGTGCATCTTATTTTGCGGTGCTTTTAAATAAGAATCATATATCATCCTTCTGTGTCCAAAAGTTTTTGAGATAGGAAATTGTATTTATCACTTATAGGAGGTGTGGTATACAATGTGATATAAAAATGATATAAACCCTCTGGTCGATATAAAAAAAGAAAAAAAGAACTGTTTAAATTTCGTTCAGAAGTGAGACGATCACTAAAAAACACATGATCGATTATATATAATGGCCCGGACCACTTTACTGCTAATCCGATTTCGATCAACCTTTGCAGAAACCATCTCTGACCAAGAGGATAAAAAAGAAGTTTTCATTCACTCTTGTTTTCCACGTGAGGCCATAGAAAACAAAGCTTGCCAATTTTTTTTTTTTAATTAAAAAACTTATTCGATTATGAACTATTATGAACATAAAAAAAAAACAATTGCAAAATCGGTCCAGCAATTCTCACGTGATGTGATGAACCGACACCGACAGCATTTCATTTTTACTGAAGTTCTAATAGTGGTCAAAATTCGAGCTTTTATAAAATAAAATAGAATAAAATAAGTAATACAGAATTGTCCCCGCAAATGCTTTCGCCTCTTAACCAACGCTGTCCAGCCACCTTCGTGTTTTCACACACATGCGAGTTTACGAACACCTTCGTGTTTTCACACACTAGCGAGTTTTAATTAGTTACTTTAAATTGGTGCTGTATTTTGGCACACTGTAAAAATTACGACTCAGAAATGATTAACACTTTGGGTGCTCTGCTTTTAGACAGGCCTGCTCTAAGAGGCCGTTCAAAAAGAGAGCGTCAATAAGTGAGCAATTTATTTGTAATAATTAATGTTCAGTTATAAAAGAATTTTTTCTTAGTGTGCCAATTCTTTCCTTTTCTTAAATATTTGTTTAATTCATCCACTTTGCTACAAAAATTTACCTCTACCTCAAAAATACACTCATCCAACATGTTTGCAAGTGCGCCCACAACAGTTTCGAGCATAACTTCGAGCTGCTCGATCGACATGCTCTATAATGTGAAACGCTCTTTAGAACACGACAGAGATAGAGTAGATTTTTATCTATATTCTGGCAATTGAAAACCAAGGAATTAATAGAAACGAAAAACGCTACATTAATAAATTATTCGACCGTTAAAGTGGATAGAAAGATGTAATGGCCTATCCACCTAACTAGTTAGAATTGGGCATTATAATAGTTCAACTAGAAGATCTAGTTCAGTAGTTAAATTTGGACTTGTGAACTAATTGGTCGTTTAGTTCACTAGATAAATAGTTTTCAACGTTCGAAAATCTTATACGAGTATCAGTCAGTTTAGTTCATATTCGTACGTAGTTCACCAATCATTTAGTTCTTCTGATACATCCATTTCAGTTATATTGGAGAAGAGAGTTAACCATGATTAGAGTGCATGAAGAGTGTGATTTGTGGTTTTCTCTTCTGCACCTAGGTAAAACGTTGACTGCGTGGCATGCTTATTGTGGCTTATGTACATGAACATAAAAAGTCTACATATCCAATTTCAGATCGATATCTTAAAAACTGAGGTAGTAATTTTGATTCACACAGATAGGGAACGGACAGGCAGACAGACAGATGGACATGGCCAGTCCGATTCATCTCGTCGAGTAGATCAATAATATATGTACTCATATAAACTTTGTGGGGTCATCGATGCCTCCTTTAATGCGTTCCAAACTCCGTGACAAAATTATGATATTCACACTACGTGTGAAGTGTACAAAAACGTTAACTTCGGTGAAAGCAGCCATATAGTGGGTGCTGGGTTTCTATGGGACTACCCAAAAGTGAGGGCTCATAACGTCTGCCAATAGAAAAGGTAAGAATGCACAACAACTACTAGACAGACAGAGCTCACGGGCTGTGTTAGTTTTTGGTGGTTGACGCTCTATTTAAAAATTAAGATATTTGAAAGATTGAACGATAAAAGAGACAATACGAATTTTGTGACTCAATCTCAAATATAATTTGACAGAAATTAAAAACAGGATTTGTTTTGTATAGTGTCGCGTCTTCGTTTAATTCTATCCAATCATTAGGTGAGCTAGCCTCCATCAGGCACAACAACAAAAAAAATCTACTGTAATATAATTCTTTGTAACGTTATCAGCATCAGCATCAGCGACAACGTGTTTTTCTTTAATTCTATCCAGTCATTATGCAGCTGGGCCAAAAAACTGTTGCATTGTTCCAAAAGTAACTGCATTATAAATAGTTTTATAAAGCCTGTGTCAAGTTTTGAAGGTGCAACGAATCTACATATAGGTATTCCAAGAATGGTTTAAATTGGCTAAGAAAATCAACATTTCGATTCGAATTTCTGAACTATTTCGTTGGAATATAGATTTGGGAGAAACCTGTTATAAAAATCTGAACCACAGCAACTGCATGCAAACATAAATTCAAAACTCAATTCGAAACCATAAATGCATTTATTTTAAAAGACTCAAAAAATAAATTACTCTGAAATCTTTTGTTTTAGGCGTAACTTTTAAATATTCATGTCGTTGGCAAAGATATTTGTCTTCCATGCAAAACGACACAAAGCAATGCAGTAGAAGAAAAAGATCGCATTCGCACAATCCTGACATTAGGGACAGATCGATCGGTCGAACGATCGATCGATTGTAGTCGCATCCGCGATCCTTTTTGTTAAGCAAACATAAACAATTGTTTTAAATATTTCTTTTTTTTTGTTTTTGTTTTTTTTTTTGTTTTGGTTTTTTTTTTTACTTTCAGGACTTTGAAAACGAGAAAGACAATGGCACATTTCGCGAACGGTAAGGCACTCGATTGGACTTCAACTCACTGTCAGCCAAACGACAAACATGGCACGATCGATGCTGCTTGTTCTTGTCTTAAATGTTTTGAGTTTTGAAATACGCCAGCAAAAAAATAAAATGAAAATAAAAATAAAAAAGATAAATCCAAACGAAATACCAAAAGAACAAAAGAGCCAGACTCAACTGGGAACACACGCGCTGAGTGATTTATTTAGTTTGCTGCTATTGTTGAAATTATTGACCACGAAACGTCGTCGTAGTCGTCGTCGTCGTCGTCGTCGTCGTCGTCGTCCTTCTCATCGATATTAAGGGTTTTTGTAGATATTTTTTCTGCGCAGTCGCAACATTTTGTCGTGATATTTTGCATATCTTAACACATTTTGGAATTCCCTGAAAATGTAGTTCATAGAATGCATATTCGGATTTATTTATTTTTTTATTTTTTTTTTTGCAGTTTGAAGTTTTTAATTTATAGGCAAGTGATTAGGCGTATCTTTAATCAAATAAGAAAAGCTCTTCAAGAGTAAAAAAAACCAACTAACGGCAGCCTACTTGCAACTCGCAGTGTAATATCAATTTTGTGTCAAAAGTTTTATATTTTTCGCCCATTATTTATGGCAACAAATTGATGAGATTAAGAAAAGAATATCTTTTCTTGGCAGTGTATAGATACAAAGTATACCTTCTCATAAAAAAAGTACCAGGAAATTGTCAACAAAACGAAACGGTTTAATTTTTCTTTAATATTGATTTTGTCTCCTTCAAAGTAATTCCCATTAGATGAACGCTTCCAACGCTGCATCCAATTTTCAAAACATTATTCATGTGCCGATTTTTTTAAATAACATGAAGAATATTTTCTTTTCTTCACTCAATAACTTCAAAACGCTTTAAGCGTAGTGGTATCCTGACTCGTGGCAGCAGAAAACAGTCTCACGAGACCATGTCTGATCAAAAGGGAGCTTGCTGAATGACAATAATATTGCCGCGTACAAGATGAGGATTTCTGCAAAAAATTAAGCGCTCTTGGTAGAAGTCACGTTAAAATTTGTCTCATGCCCAAAATATCGATCTAAACAAGAACCCAAGGTTGGCTGCTATCTCCCTGGTGATTTTCAAGCATTTCCTTTTATTTTTTGGAGATTTTGTTCAGGCAAGGAGGTGAAGAGAAGAACGAGGCATATCAACAGTTGTATCAACAACAAGAAACGATTTATTGCACAAGCGAGGTTCGCTTAAATGAGAAATTCCGGGTATTTTTTTTATCTGAAAATATATGTTATTTCTTGTATGCATATTATTCTATTGTACATATATATATATAAAACCTACATGTATACGTGCATAGATAGTATCTATTAGTTATATATATCTATTCATTACATACTAACAAATTCGAAAAAACAATGTGTATACCAGTTGAAACAGGCATGTGCTCATGTTGTGTATAACAGATTTAAGCAACATAAGTATGACACATTAAGGTGAATAGCAAACATTGTACAATCTGATACTATTTGTGACGTTGATAACTCAGTTCACAGTATTTTCACAGAAAAGTGTAGTACCGTCTGATTTAAATTGACGCTGACTGGTGGATTTAAACCGAACCGGTAAACCGAATCGGTAATGTTTCTTCTTCTTAAATTGGCAGTCACTGTCATTGACATGCATGCCTAGTTTGAGCGAGATGCGATAATTAGTCCATGTTTGACAGTTGCTTGTTTACGACGCAAAAAGTTTCTATGGCGATTTTAAACATGCAAAAAAAAAAAAAATTTTACGAGTTTGCTTGAAATTTTGTGTTTCCAATGGAATAACGACAATGGAATCAATCAAATTGTTACAAAAGTGTTTTGAGTACTCTCTCTATCGCAAGTATTTGAGTGGCATAAAGCATTCAGTGAGGATCGTGAAATCGTAGAAATCATGACTCATGCAAATCGTCCATCCACCTCTGTTAACGATAAAAAAATCGAAAAAGTGATAGAAATTGTGCTCGAAAATCGTTGTGTTGGCATTAGAAAGATAGCAGAGACACGCAGCATCTCTTATAGATCGACTCAACACATTTTGGTTGATGTTTTAAGTATGAATGGCGTCGCCGCCGGATTCGTACCAAATTGAATTTTGTTGTATTTTTTGCACATTCCAACTTGACGAAGTGACGAAGTTTTTGGTCAAACATGACACAAAAGTCATCGCACAACCAACGTATTCGCTACATTTGGCAGCCTGTGACATTTTTCAGTTTCCGAAACTTAAATATCCGCTCCGAGAAACGCGTCACAAATCGATTGAGAACATAAAAAAAAAAAAAATTCACTGGAGGAACTAAACTCTATTCCGGCCGAGGCGTAGTATAAAAGTGTATGGCAAATTGGATTAACCATTGGCTTGCTTGTATTTACACAAAATGAGCCTATTTTGAAGGCGATAATAAAGATTTGTATTAAAATGCATAAAAATGTTTTTTTTTTAACCAGTTCGGGTCAATTTTGGTCTATGGTATATACAAAATTTGCCCAATCTCATAACGTATTATGACTCAAAATATGAGCACAAACTTTTGGAATTAATTTTTAGCAAATCGCCAAAATATACTTTTCAAACTTTATTATGTTGTAAATTTTTTAAATAGTCATTGAATTACTCAAGAAAGCATTAATTTGAAAGGTATTTAAAAGACCTTTCCAACGTTTGGCACCAATAGCTATTTGAAATCTTAGTTTTTGTTTTTACCTGTCAAATTCCGCCATTTTGAAAGTTTGAAAGTTTTAGAACAAAAGTTATTTAAAGAGAGTATCAGAAAAAAATCGAATTTCTAAAGAATGCAAATAAACACACACACAAGTAAAAACGACGAGGGCAATTTGACTAGTCAGTGACTTTTTGAATTTCGAGTTATATTAATTTGAGTTTAGTTCGTCAATATTCGATTTATATTAATTTGAGTGTAGTCGCTGTAGTACAAAATCTGTATCATTTGTGTTTGACAGCCATTGAAAACAGTCATGAAAGGCAGACATGCGGACTGAAAGCCGATTGGTGTAGAAATCGACCTCAAACGTAATCGTGTAATAATTTCGAAGTAGTGTTTGACGTTGGTTAACCGCAATATTGACAAGTTTTCGAACCGTTTCATGAACGAATATAAAATATGAAAAAATGTCTGTCCGTCTGTCTGCCTTTCATGTCTTCGTTCAATGTCTGTCAAACACAAACTAATTACGCAATTGTTCAACTCTTTTACAGTAGTCTATTAACAGATGGTAATTGACAGAATCAGTATTGCATTTAAAGTTAATACGCATGAAATTCAGAAAAGTCACTGCCTTATCAAACCCTTCCCTTTCCTTGTATCTCACTAGTACAACAAAAATTTCAAAAATGCA
The DNA here is from genome assembly GCA_035044765.1 of Leucophenga montana. Classification (NCBI taxonomy): domain Eukaryota; kingdom Metazoa; phylum Arthropoda; class Insecta; order Diptera; family Drosophilidae; genus Leucophenga; species Leucophenga montana. The sequence goes on from JAWNNQ010001706.1 coordinate 734,746, forward strand.
TAACATTTGAATGTGTCGAATGATTTTCGTGAGTGTGTACCCGTGGACTGTAAAATATAAACTAAGCTAACCCAAAACCTCTTTGGTATGATAGTATGCAGTATGTTTCGTACTGTGTTTTAACAATTTCTGAATGTGCTTCTCAAGATTTTTTCAATGGAATATAATACGTCTCGTTCAGATTTAACAGTATTATATAGAGCTCATGCTGCAGCCGCACTGAGTTGAGCTTTTCGCACTTGCCTGGACTACCAACCACAGTAAAACAATTAAAGTATCCACTGCCAAATCTAGATTTTAAAATTGAAAAGTCTTCGTTCAATAAACGCTGACTAATCTCAAATCTGAAAGCGTGAAAATCTTATCACATCATATACGCATTAAATTATTGGATTGGATCATAAGCTTTAAATACACATTTGGTACTACTTATTTAGAGCTTATGACTTGAAGATTACAAAATCTTTATGGTTTGTATGGTTTTCATGAGGCATTCATTCTAGTCATACGATTACGATTTGTCATTTGATTTATTTGTTTATTCTTAGAGTCGTAAATTTAAAGTTACTTATAGCTTTCTGATTTTGTTGTGATTGACAGACACCAAGCACCTGGATTGACTCGGTTTTAGATTATTTTGTAAACTGGAAAAATATTCAAGCGATAAGCTATTTACTTGCGAATTTATTTATAATAAATAAACCAATTCGAATGCTCAAATATTTCAAATTCCACTTTCCGTTTCAAAAGCTGTGCCAGCAAATAAAATAACAAATAATTTTTTTATAAATCAGTCAAACTGAAATTGCTGTCAAATATACGATTGATTTATGTATACATCACAAAAAATTGCCAAACAGCACAATTTCTTTGAGTCGATTTGACGCTTAGATAAGATTGTACACGTTCAAAATTTATAGAACACCCTGCTCGGACATTGTTAATTAGACAAAAAAAAAAAATTAAATAAATTCAACTAAGTAAACACTGAGATAAGCATTAAGTACGAGTATAACTAACTAAGTAGTGCCTATAGCCATGAGTATAATAGTAATTTCGCTCAAGTGACACTTGAGAATTTATTACGACGCGCAGTCGTTGAATATAATCTTTTGTGGCTTTTCCCTAAAAATTATGCATACATTGATGCCAGTTTTTGGACTTCGATTCGGTACAGTATGGCACTAAGCAATAGCTTTTCCCAAACTGCTAGCTACTATGTACCAGTACCAATGTATCTATAAGAATACTACTACACTTTTAAGCAATGCAATATGGCCAATGAATCACCAGCAGCAATAGCAGCAATAGCAGTAGCAGTAGCAGCGCTCGATTTAGCTAAAAACTGCCGCGCGGGCGCATTTAAAACAAGTTCAGCAGATGCAAACAATGGATCATTATCCAGATACAATCACTAGCAGCAGCCGCAGCGGCCGCAGCGGCCAACCAACCAGCAATGAAGTGAACCGTACTATTCCGCAGCAGTCATAGCTAAAGCCAAAACATTTCCATAGGTTACACACTCTGTCGATGGGATGGCATCGATACAGATCCTGCAGCTATGGCTGAGACTGCGCTCTGATCTTGCCCTCTTACTCGTACTGTTTGTTGTTTATTGATTACATTCTTTTTGGCGAATGCAATCAGATGCAATGTAAAACCGGTGACACTGCACAGTGGATAGCAAAGTGAGTTGCAATGGCAAAATCTGGAAAAAAAAAACATTAAATAAATTGAGTTCCAAAATTTGACTAGTTCAAAAGTTTTATATAGTACTGTAGAAATTCTTATCGGGTCCATACGTGCGTGTCAATTTTAGCTCAATCATATCAGTAGCTGTTCAAAATTTAGTTCGGAAATCTAAACATATCAAATAGACAGTGGCGTAACAGCAGCTCTTGGGGCTATAGGGGCGAATTCTCGGACCATCTACCTTTACTCAATGCATATTGAAAAAAATTCGTACATCCGAAAACAAAAACTGTTTTTGAGGGTCTTCACTCAATTATCTTCCAATTACACACTAAATTTCCAAACTCAACGCATTTGGAAAGACGAAGAGGAAGTAAAGATCTTTAAGATCTACAAATGAAAAAAAGTTGGGTGTTTGAACGAAATAGTGCGATCTACACCCAATGCATATTGTTGTTCAATCTGAGAATATTTACCTCCATATTTAGTAAAATGGCTTTCCAGTCACAAAAATTAACTAAAAATTGACGAAGTTCTTAAGTTCACATAAAATTATTGCAAAGAAAGAAACTTCTGTTTTGGCTATTTGGTTTTCGGTTTGGTATACTTAACAAACGAAAACCGTGATTGGCTAAACAAGATCTCGTGTATTACAGTTAAAACTGCTTTATTGACCTTTAACGTTTATAGAACACTCTCAGTCTCTCTATTTAAGAGACCAAAAGTTATCAGCTAACATTCTTTTAGCTATTTTTGTTGGAAATGATTTTCAACCATCGACAATTCTTGATGAAATCATGACCCTTGTTCATCAGTGAACTGACCGAGAGTGTTCGGAGAGCAACCCAAATTAACGTTCAAAACATGAATTTTCATAGACATTCCGGTTCACATTTTGTCACAGGCTTTGAGGAATTCATCCAACATATTTATTGATTTTAGAAAAAGTTGTGCAACAAATATTTTCTACCTTTTTCAATTACATGCATAGTTTTATGTATATGTTATTTGCTTACTTACTTTTATGGCCCTACAACCGTACATCGGTCATGGCCCCACGAAGAAAGGCGCACCACTTTCTATAGTCTTCGTTGCGCCAGTGCCAGTTGTTGGAAATACCAAGCTCGGTAAGGTTATCCCAGACCTGGTTCTGCCAACGTAAGCTCGGACATCCTCTCTAACGCTATACATCAATTAGGCTTACGTTCCCCATGCAAATCTTCCATACTGGAGCTTCGGGATTCATTCGGATAAGATGAAGAGAACAGTGCTGCCGCTGGTATTTTATGCACTGGACTATTTCTACCTCATAACTAAGGAAACACTCCTGAGACAGTTAGTTGAAGGAAACAAGGGTACCTCAATTTACTGTCAGAAACGTCTCTCTACATGGACACAAGGAGTAACACTAGTGTCTATGCCCAGAGACGGGATGACAAGGAGGAATGTCTTCAATCGGAACTTCACCATCAAATGGTCCGATAAGAAGACTTGGGCGTCGGAAAAGTCATATACGCTAAAACCACATACGATCAAGTAGTATACGGATCGATGTTTGGCGAGAGAAGGAACTGGTCTAGGAGTAGTGAGCTCCAGATTAAACCAATGGGAGTCCTTGGGCAAAAATATACCAGCATATTTCAAGCTGAACTATGCGCTATAATAAGATGTGTACAGTATAATTTGTATAGAGGATATAGCAATTGTAAAACAACTGTGTGTGATGGGTGTACATAATTCCCCAGAATGCAGATTTTGTGATCATAAAGAAGAGACTCCTCTTCATATCGCTGCAGAATGTGAAGCAATAGTCAGAAGTAGACTTCGAATATTAGGCAGTTACTTTGTCGCTGAAGAACAACTGAAGAAGTTAGATCCTAGGACAATACTAAGGTTTATTCAACAATTTGGACTAGAGCAGTACATCTAAGTAAGAAGGACAAAACAATTGATCTCTATATGTCGCGGTTTTAAAATTATGTCCTACAATAATAATAATAAATTTCTAGCTCATCATAGAGCTCATACAGCTTGTGGTGCATGTAGCTTCCAAACTCATCGCCAATTCTAACAGAACCAAAAAAACCTAGAATCTTTCAGTGGATTGCTCCAACATACGCTGTATTCGATGTTGTCAGGGTCCATGCATCTGCGACTCCGAATTTGTGGCTTAATAAATTCTCCTGTTGCAGTTAAATAAAGGTTCCATATTGACAAGCCACGCCCACTTTTTGGAGTAACCATCATAAACCACCCGTTCACTTTTGACTTTTTGTATGCCAAAATATGCTTAAAAGTTGACTTGGTTGCTTCTTATGAAAGTATTCTTCACATATACGATATATAAATGGGTGATAACAAAGTATGTTCTATACAATTTAGTGAATAAGTAAGCAAGACAATCTTCAAAACAAAGATATCTACAATAATTGATTAAATTCAAACATGTTCGATACAAGAAAATATATTCTCAGGGTTTTTATATATGAGAGATATACTATCCAGTTGACATATCACGACCATTTTGATAAGTATTCTTTTTATGCATATAAAAAGTCTCCATAACAACTTTCAAACCAATATTTCAAAGATTGAGGAAATAGGGCGCATAGAAATACTCAGGCAGATGGACTTGAATAATTCGATTCGTCTTGATGTACTGATCATGAAGAGATGCATATATTGTACCTTATTTCATGCCAACATTTTTCATGGCCACAGGGTAACGCGACTATCCTGGCAATCTGACACGTAAATATAAGACCGTCTGACCAGGCCTTTAGGAATCATGGCAATGAACAAAAAAATATTCAGGTTTGTTAATAATAATGTGAGAACTCCATGAGTAAGAAAGACTATATAATTTATTAGCTTACTGTGTGCTATCATTAGAATAAGAATCATAAAAATTATTTGGAAAGATTCTAGTACAGTCCAGCAAATACACAGATTATAAGAAGAGGTCTGGGACCTAAAGTTTGAATCAACACACAATTTCAATATTTATGTAAGATAAAAATATGAGTACGAGTATGCCACGTCTTCTGTTTATAAAAATTGTCAGTCATAGGGCATTAACAACGCACAACAAATTAATAGAAGTACCTGATTTTGATAAGATAAGCTGTGTCCATTTACTAAACATAAATAAATTCAATTGCATGCTATTAGCTGGTAACTGATGAGAGACAGTGTCGTCATTCGAAACAGCTGATTACTTCGCTTTTGAATTTTGCAAAGAAGAATGTGTTAAGTTGAGATCATTTAGATTGCTATACATACATACAACCCACTGTACACACGGTGACAACCTATCTATGCTGAAAGAGTCTGTTCGCCATAATGGTGCTGAATGCCACTTGCGGTAACATGCGCTTGTCCTGTCAGGCGATCGATGCGCGCAACACATAACATCGATTACAACAAAACAAAGCGAACTTGGCGAAATTGGAAGTGAAGAGTGCCGCACTGCGCCGAGCTGTGCTGTGCTGTGCTGTGTTAAGCTGCACATGCACGCGAGCAATATGAAATTCAATGCCACATTTGCTGCATGATTCTGAGCAGCTTATGCTGCTGCTGCTGCTGCTGCTTCTGCTGCTGCTGCAAAGAAAACCGAAACAGAAACCTAAAAGTATAGGAAATATGTATGTGCAAACATAAACTGAATGCGCACTTTGCTCCCGCTTCTGCGGTGCATTAAAATACAAAATATCAAAATTAGCATTTGTAACAATAGCGAATTGGCTAGAAAATAATGGACCTGACCTGCACAATGACATTGCATGGCAACTAGGTAGCCCAGCAGCAATGCACTACGTACTTGTATGTTTGTAGCTAGAAAGCGACCGGACTGGGCACCTTCACTTGTGTATACGCGCTCGTAAATCAGTTGCGTTTGCCCCGTCTTTTTGGGATTTTATTTTTTTCTTCCCATATGAGGGGGAGTGTGTAAAAGTGCTGCACTAAATTTTGCATTGGCAATGTGTCGTCTCAGACAACAACGACGACATCGAAGAAGACGACGGCTACAACAAGGACGACTACAACGGGAGCAACTGCAGGTCGTCATCATCGTTGTTGTCGTCGTCGTCGTCGTCGTCTTCGCCATTGGACAATATCAATGTGAATCGCTGCTCAAATACCAATCGACCACTGCTAGGTTAAACTTAAACTTGGGATACTCTTCTTCGATGAGGTGCAGAAGATTATGGCCGAGGATTTAAAAAAAAAAATGTCTTTTTTTTTGGTTAGTTCCGCGCCATATTTGTATCGTGCTTCCAAATCGCAAAATTCGGCTCACTTTACTGCACGCTCTCTTAGTCTGTTTTATTTGTTTAGCATGATTATGTGATATTTTCGATTCTAAAAGATTTGCAAACCCTTAAAAGTAAAATTGTTGAAGTTGCAACTCTTTTATTGGAAATTTTACAAAATTCTAATCAGTTTGCAGCAAAATGGTAAGATTGTAGTTTGCATTGAAAATAGTATCAAATATCTACATATTTCAACTAAGAGTGACAGCGAACTCAACGAAGATTGACAAACTTGCCAGTTATCTGGCATCGTGTGAACGTGACTTTATTGTAATGTTCTCGTTTCTGATGCTGACAAATCGTATTGATAAAAAAATGAGAATTTTGTTAAACTCACATTAGACTAGGCAACAGCAATTAGCATTCCAATTAATTTACACTGTGTAAATTGGTTTGCAATAAAAAAAATTAACTTTTGATATTTATCATAAAAATGTATATGAAACTATGATAAGTTGTCAAAAATATGATGAGTACAACGGAAAAGTGCTTTCTATGTGTCTCTGGGGCATTAAAGATCTTTCGAAGCATTATATTAGAAAAGGTATATTAGTTCGATCCGTTTTCAAAAGACGGCTCTGGATGTTGTAAATGTTTCATAGTAAAAGCTGATTTTGGTAGTTTCAGAGAGGTTAGAGAGGCATACATATCGCCTATATATCGCCTTGAGTTTTAGAAAAAAACCTTGGTTTTTATTGTATATTTATATGTCAAATTTTCTGTTAACTAAGCAGCATTTGCGTGAGGTTTTAGTTTTCTACTTTAATTGGAAAAAAAAGTGCAGCTGCAGCGCATCGAATGCTTGTGAAAGTTTATGGTGACAATGCTCCAACTGATAAATCATGTAGGGAATCGGTTCAAGAATGGTGATTTCAGCGTTGCAGACAAGTCGCGCTCTGAATAGCCAAAAACCTTCGAAGACACAGAATTAGAGGCATTGCTCGATGAAGATCCGAGTCAAACGCAAGAGAAGCTTACAGAATCGTTAGGAGTGGCTCAACAAGCAGTTTCTGTACGATTTAAATCGATGGAAATGATTCAAAACGACGTTGAAAGCCAATTTTTCACTTGCGAGCAGCTGATTCGAAGGCAACAAAAATAAAGGGTTTTTTTTCGTAGAATTGTAACTGGCCTTCTGAATACTAGCAGTTCCGATGGATGCAGCACGATATGGGAAGTGATTGGTTCCTAACATGGATCGCCTCTAAAGACAAGAAATTTTTTCGAAAAGGAATTCGAGAGGTGGCAAAATGTAGTAACAAGCGATGGAAAATACTTTGATTAATATTTTAATTAAGAAATAAATGCATTTCTGAACACAAAAAGAAAACAGAACGACTACTCCTAAATTTTGCACATGAAAACACTAATAAAGGCAATTTTGATGGTCCATAAATACAATAATGATTAAGAACTATTCTTCCCAGTAGCACAGATACATGTACAGGACTAACAATAAAAAAAAATAAAAAAAAATGGCTTACTGTTGATTCTACAACGATACGGGAACCGGCGTATAAATCTTCGACACTAACAGCAGGATTTAGATTGCTATGAGTACCTTGTACACACCTTATCTTCAATTCGAGTTCGCCGTTATTCAAGTCTGCGCACGTTACTCGATTTTAATGGCTGTAATATCTTATTTACTTGTACGGCACGGTCTTGACCACACATAGGAAGACTCAACAAGCGCTATAAACTTCTGTGAGACTGCGCCAGTCGTACGAAATACCAAATAATCTCGACCAACAGCTTATTGTTCATACGTATGCTAAACTGGTTGTCAACTCTAACCGGACTAACAATGATATGAAGAATCTTTCTCTCGAATACTATCAAAGACGCTGTAGCTGATGTTGTAAGTGTGCACGCTTCATCGACATGCAGCAGGATGGATGGATGTTGCTGATCAGAAAGAATATATATAATTCATTTGGTACACCACTCCTCCTTCTACTTGTTATATACAAACGCACAAACTTACTATACCCTTGTCCCTTTGGGTACAGAATACAACAAATTTGTTCAATTGCCTGACAATTCCTTGAAGTTATTTGACGGTTAAAATATAATACAATGATTGAAAGAAAAACTTCGTAGGAGAACTGAAATGATGCATCGTAGTATTTTATTTAACAAAAATGTTTATGACTCACCTGATTTGATGACTTCAGTCTACTTATTTCATGTGGTGATTTTTGAAGTGTACATTTTATGTCTACAAGTCATGGAAAACTGAAGACCCATATACAATCTGAAATAATCGCTAGACCTGGCACAAGATAGGTTAACTTGGCGCATCTTTTGGATATGTTTTAAATTGATGATTGTATTTAAATATTGCAAACGAACTTCTAGTACCTAACTATAGCTTTAATAGGCGCAACTATCAACTATTTAATGACTGTTGCATTGAAAATCTGTAAAGTGCATCTTAAATGCGCAGATACATTTACATCCGCAAATACTTAAGCCAGCTATATAAATAATTTCTATGTATACGGGTATATTATGTAATGGTCGATGCAATCGAAACTATTTCAATGCATACACATGCAGCATACAAACCAAAGATAACTCAAATACATATGTATGTGTTGCTAAAAAAAATACATGTATATTTTGAAGAGTATAGAAAAATTGTTTAATTTTCTGGAACTCATCATAAGCGAAGTCATAAATTATAAAAATGAAAATGAAAAAAAAATCAAAAAATCCAGTGAAATACAAGCAGCTAACAAATACACATGCAAGCAAAATGCTGAAAGAAAGATGGAAGCAGCTATAAATCCAAACAAACAAAAAAAAAAACGAGAACCAAAAGATAAAAGTACTAAGTGAACACTGAATTGAATTGAAAACCCTCAAATGCGACCAAAACGAAACGAGAGCGCGGAACGCAACTAAATAACTCCGAAGAATGAATTATGACAGTTCTAATTGACTGAAATATGGTGCGATGGCTGCTTTCCATCATATAAAACTACATATGGGTCTCATTGTTCGTTGACAAAAGGGGGAGAGAACCGCCGAACTGATGCGACTGAAAACATCAAGAGCATCTCATACACTTTACCGCACCTCTCTCTCTCTCTATCTCTCTCTCTGTCTCTCTCTCTCTTATCTTGGCATTTCAGTCCAAGATACTTTTGCTCACACTTACATTTTAGTAACGCTTTTCGAAGGCTTTTTTCACAATTACTTTATGCTGTTGAGGAATTAAAGAAATGAACGATGAAACCGAAGTTTTAATACACTTTTCGCCTATTCAAAAAACTAATTTTGTTTATTCTCAAACAAACTTCAAAATTTTACGATGTACAAATAGAAAGCATACCTTAAGAAACTAATTTTTGTTTTTAAACTGCATAAATAGTATCTTTTATAACAAATGTACTGTGTTTATACGCACAAAGTCTCCATACCAAGTTTTATATTTCTGGCTTATGTAATACGAGGTTTCCATGCAAATACATTGAGTGATGAAACTTTTACTGACAGCTAATTTATGCTCAGCTTTATACATTAGTATAAAGTTCTCCATACCAAGTTTCAGTACTTTAATTCAAAACTTCTGGTGACTAGTTGTAATACGCATATACAGACAGACAGACAGACAGACAGACAGACAGACAGACGGACAGCATTCGCTGTATCGCTCATTCTCGTCGAACTAATCAAGAATATACGCTTAAAAACTTCAAGGATGCTTCAAAATTCTATATTCCAATACATTGCAAATTCCCTGATAAAGTTATATTACTATTAACACTACATTTGAAGTGTATATATATTTATATAAAAAAAAAGTATATTACGTATGCCAGCTACAATCTGAATGAGTGCTTCAGAGGGGCCAGCGAGAGAGCACATTGAAATTCTTCAAAGTTGTGCGTCAACAAAACAATGAAATGGTTTTCTTATACAATATATATAAATCCAGAATGTCAGACAACAAAAAATAAAAAAAAAAAATGAAAATGAAAATAAGAAAACATCCAAGGAGATGAACTCAAACTGTGTGTCGCTCCTTGGCATTTTTTTCCGCACCGCAGCAGATACTTATAGCAGATAGATTCAGCATATAAGAAAGACAGGCATGAAAGCAACACCCAACAAAGCCAGTGAAATGTGTCTAAAGAGTAGACGACATGCATCTTCTGCAGCTTCATTTTCCACTTCGACTTCTGCCACAGTATTTCATCTTTCCGTTCCATCGTTCTATCGTCTTTGCTGTTGTAAAGTTGCAGCAGCGTTTGTATCTGAAAGATACGCTCAGCGAGCACACTTACACTCATTCACATTCAAACACAGACAGACTGACAGACAGACAGACAGACAGGCAGATAGACAGACACATAGACAGACAGTCAAACAATCAAGAGAGAGCGAGAGCGAGAGCGACAGAAGAAAGGAAACGCCAAAGCCGTATGTAATGGAAGAAATGGATTTTTGACAGATTTATGACTATCGAGCCATCTTCATATGTATTTTGAATTATTGCCATCGAAATAGACGAAAAATGTTGCTCGACACTGCCTTTTTGTGTTATTGTTGAGTGCTGCTGCTGCTGTTATTTCTAGTTTCTAGAAGTTTCTGAAAAACCAAGACTCCTTTTATTAGAGTCGCCGCAACAGCCGCATTCACAGCCAAAGCCACCACTTTTGTCTTTGTTCAACAAGAACGAAGAGTTGCGTCAAATTGAGTCAGGCGCTAATGAAATACTTTCAATATGCTGCCGCTAAGTTTTTTTCTATTTACAATATTTTGGGTGGTTACCATTTTATGTCAACTACGAACATCTCTAAGAAGTTTCTTACAACTTACAATTCAGAAGAAGCATATACATACATAGATAATAATAGATTTTCATAATGAGTGCTCCAAAAAAAAAAAAAAACAAATACGAATGTAGTTCAAAGATGAATATTTGCCATTTTGATCGATGACCTTTTCCCATCTTTCGGGAAACTGCTTGAATCTGCTCTTGTAGAAACGTATTTCTGGGTGATATGCTTTTCAATAGCCTCACCGGAATAGCACCGGAACCTAGCATTCAAGTCGAATGTAAAGAATGAATAAAACAAATTGTAGTCTGATGGCGCTATGACGGGAGAGTAAAGAGAGTGGTGCAAAACTTCTCACTTAAGCTGCAGCAACTTCTGGCGAGCCACCAAACTTTTGTGTGGTCTTAGATCTATTCAAATCATCCAGTTGCCGACAGTTCACTAAAGAATCAATCGTCTGGTTCCGTCGTAGTAGCTTGAAAATCACCACAAAACACCCACATCGTATTGAAAAGATAACTTTGAAGATCGCCATTGGATGTCGTTTGGTTTCGCACCACGATCATTTACATTGAACATTGTTGTAAACAATCCATTTTCATAGTCAAAAACGGGACAATTTTGGCGCATGAGTAGAGGAAAATTTGATCCAAGTGGTGAGATGGATTTCGTAGAGTTCATAAGAAAAACATATATTGAGCTTCCTGATGTATCCCAGACTCCGGAGATGATTGTGTACGGTCGAATGATAAAGTATCAGTGTATCAGCGATGTCAAGAGTAGTCGAATATGTATTTTCTTAAATCATTGCTTTTATTTGGTCGCAATCAGCTTCAATGGTCCTTTCGGTGTGAGGAGCGTTGTTGAAATCAGAGCCCGCCGACAACCCAATATAGGTCCCAAACTCCATATATAACAGGCTTATATCTGAATTGACATATTAATAACTCATTGAGATGAAATCATAGCAAGAACATTCAGTCTTACGTAACTCATTACAGTTCAACTTAGAGGTTTAACCCCCTCATCTTCGTGCAAAATGATAAAGGACCTAAGCTAAGATATTCAACCATCGCAGCAAAAAATTCGTTATGCAATTCTTTATGACTTTAATCATTAACTCTTGCCAGTACAAATTTTAAATGAAAGCCAAACTGTAGTTGAAATGAATGCACCATCTCTTCAAACTGTTGCAAGTTGATTCGTAGATTCTAAATGGGATATTTTTCGGTAGATGACCAGAGACCTCGAGAAGGTCGGCCAAAATCTTTGACCGACGAGGGAAATGTAGCCCTGGTATAGGCTTAAATTGAAAAATTTTAAACTGTATCAAAACTTTTTCAATTGAAAAGCCTTCTTAATTATAGCAATTACTCGTAGTAAAACCAATTGGAAGCTTGTTAAAATAGCTCTTCTTAGATTGTTTTGTAGAAGATTACATATGGAACATATAGTTTAACTATGAATAGAGCTTTCTAGCTAGCAGTGCGGCTATTAAAATATTTGCAGATGAAGCCCGATTGTTTTCGTATCAGCAGTGCCTATTAAAGCTGCTTTGGAAAATTACTCAATAGCCGGATCAATCTACTTATTTAGTTAATATGCAAAATAGGCCTCATATGTATAATATTTTAGCTTCCCCACTTTTTAGAAGCATATTTCTAATCTGTCTAAGTTTCTAATCTGTCTAACAGACAACTCAAAAGCCAATTCTCCCAAAAACAAAAAAAAAAAAAACAAAAATTTGTTTAACTAAAAATAAAATTTTTTATTAAGTAGCGCTAAAAAATTAACCCGTAGGTCCTTTTTTTCTTCCTGCTGCTGTTGTAGCTGCTGCCGTTGCTGATAATGTGATCTCATAAACAAAGCCAATACTTATAAAATTAAAAAAAAAAAAAAAAAAAATGCAGTCAGTGCCTCCAACTTGTAACGAACGAATGCGATTGCAAATGCCTTAAGAGCACAACTCAGCCCAGCTCAGCTCAGCTCAGGTCTCCGTTGTCGGTTTGTCGAATCGCATCGCATCCAGTTGATTCGCTTTGGGTCGAATCGGTTAGGGTTGGTCGCGCAAACGCGCACAGAAGCAGCTACTTTAAATGAACAATTTTATTTTTATCCCGAAAACAAATCTCAAACGAAAGGAATGGAACCAACGAATGAATGTTTTTACAATTGCTGCCGCCGCTGCTGCTGCTGCTGCGAGATCGAAGAGTTTGCTGCAGTCAGTCAGTCAGTCAGTCAGTCAGTCGTCGCAGCAACTGTTGCAGCAATTGCAGTTGCAACCAGACTTATAATCCGCTGCGCTCCGTTCCGCTCAACGCTGCTTGTGCAATCTCCACCAATGCTGCGGCATATTTAAGCAACATTATTACCAAATCGTGACCATAGTTCCATGAAACTGATATGAGCAGCAGTTGCCGCAGATATAGCTTCAGCAAATTGCGCACCGGCGCTCACAAATCCCCGCTCCGCTGTCGCCTACTGCCCGCTTTCGTGCTACAATTGCAGCGCCAGGCTGCACTCATATCGCGCTCCGGGGCATTCATATTCGCAATAAATGTTTGTTGTACAAATTAAATTAAGTGCAAAATGTTTTCCTCGACATTTTTACAAGTTCAAACAAAAAATACAACAACAACAAAAATATGAAAAATATGAAAAAATACAAAAACGCGCTGCATCAGCATAGCTCGTATAAATGTATCTACATATAGTAGTATGTACTATATAATCGCATTTAACGGTGCTTCGCATTCAATAGCTATTTCTGTTGCATTCAATCTGCAGCCATTTGAAGTTCATTCCATCGTCAACGACGTCGTCGTCGTCGTCGTCGTCGTCTGTGGCATCAATGACTTCTGTATAAACATATTTGTGAATTATAACTGCAAGGCAGCATAATCATCGACATGGACTTCATCGAACTTCATCGTCTTGGTTTCGTTTGGTTTGCATTCATGCATGTGTATTTTAGTTTTCATGCTGGCCATCTTGTAGCTACCTTTTTCCATTTTTTGTATAAGTTTTCCATTTTTCTTCAAGTTTTCTGCCATTTTATTCATTTTATTTATTTATTTTTTTTTGTTCGGCAGTCGTTAAATTCGCGTGCATCTGCATTGCTTCTAGCAGAAATTTCGCATATAGTTAACTTTAAATCGATCGATCGTAAATTTTATGTTTTAACTTGTACATACTTTTAGAGTTTGTTGTTGAATAGATTCGTTTTGTTACAGGCTGTTATATCTAAAGATACAGTTATTGTATAAAACAATACCAGAGTCAGGAACCAACTTCAGCAGTTTCATAAATAAGTTTATAGACAAGAAAGCAAGGGCTTTGCTCGCATGATGAGTCACTGGACATCGAAATGAATATATTTTGGGAAAAAACTTTGTGTATTTTAAATGTTTCCATCATTAAAAGCTTAAGTCTTGAAGTTCATTTACTACTTCATTTATTATTTACAATTAATTTAAAACAAATTTCGAACAGGAAATATTTTTAAATATGAAGATTAAGTTGAATTAGAAAGAAATTTACATACCAGATTTCATAAAAATTTAAATAAATATTACACCTCACACGGCAACATAATCAGCAGAGCTGCAGAAGAGTCCAATCCGAGTGAGGAAGCACAACCATGACTAAGGAGGCACATGCAGGCACAACCTAGGGCGGAGTCCTGGCACTCCTAATTTGGAACCTAGTTTTAAACGAGCTACTTAAGAAATTTCAGAAAAAGCTACCAAGATAACTGCATATGCTGACGACCTAAGCATAATTATCACAGGCAAAAGGCCATCGACTCTCAGATCAATCACAGACCGCACGTTAAAAGAGATACTTGGATGAATGGCCACAGAAGCCGGACCCAATATCAATGCGGATTAGGCGAATACCATTCTCTTAACTAAGGGATATAAGGGATCCCAACCAAAGTAAGCGTAACACTGTGTAAACACAAAAAAAAGCGTAAAATACCTTGGACTAATATTGGATAGCACATAATATTGGATAGCACATATAATTTCATGGATTACTGGTATGGTGGCAGGCCTTGAAGAAGTCCCTATAACTAAAGCTTATGAAGAGGATGGAAGCATCCAGGTTCGTTCTCACAAGAGCACTGTAAATGATTTTAAGAGTCTATCCACCTGGACATTCACGCGCGTCAACTCGCACAGTAGTCTACAGAACAGATACCATGGCACCACAAGTATCGATTACATGATTCCCAAACACAAATTCGCACTAACACCAACCTTATTGGGACCAGGAGATTGGTACAAAGAACTAGACCAGCGCGAAGTACAAATATTTGCAGACATCTCTAAAACGGAGTCAAAAAAAAAAACCGATATATTGCGCAAAGCCCGATCTAAGGCTCTCGTATAAACTACCCGATTACTGCAACATATTCCAGACGGAAGTATTTGAAATAAGGAAAGTAGCAGAACTAGCCCAACCTCGCAAGAACAAATAAACGTATTTATCGATAGCCAAGCTGTGATAGAAGCCCTCTGGATTCCCGGCCATCGAGGCATAGACGGTAATGAAATAGTTTGTAGTCTGGCAAAAGAAGGCGTCGGACTATCGCAAGAAATAACAACAGACGCACAAATCTTTCTACAGACGCTATATAGCAAATTGAAGGACGACGGCTGGACCAAAGCTGCAGAGAGATGGAAATATCTAAGATAATATGCAAAGAACGCAACAAAAAAACTCTCGCACTAGCTGCTGCAGCTCCAGAGGAGAGACTGTAGATTATTGGTAGGCATTCCAATAGGGCATTGCCTAGCAGCCGCTCATGCGAAAAATCTATACATAACCAACATGGAAGGCTGTAGGAAATGTGGGGAACCGGCAGTCACAGATACTCAGGAACACCTCAACTGCAGTTGTTTAGCTGTCGTAAAATCAAAATTAAAATACTTTGACACCATCGGGCTCGCATTACTGGAATAGTGGCTAGAAGGACTCTTAAAAGGCGTTCGCCAAAATACGTAAAAATTCGATAGGACTGACTGTAAAAACTCCTGAATGACCTACATCATCGGCCTTACTAAGAAGCGTATTTGTCTATTTGTGACCTCTGTCAAGGAATCAGTCGGGCGCACCCTAACCTAAATCAATATTAAAAACTGTTAAACAAGCCGGTTGAATATTTGTTATACATTTTTTATACATTATATATCCTTTGATTGGTAATCTGTTAAAGATTACATTTTACTCAAACTGTAGACCTTAATGACTGAAAACAACTGTTGGAGACCTGAAAGACAGACAGACGGACAAAAATCAGAAGATTGCCGCCCTCATCCGGCCATAGAAATTCACTGTTTGAACTACTTCTTGGATTCTGAAGTCTTGCGATGAATGGATTTTTCATTCAGCGTGATGAAACGGTGCAATAGCTTGACAATTTTGCAATTAATCAACGCCAACCACTAATTCGAAATTGTTTTATTCATATTGAACTGCTAAAAAATGACTGTTGGTAGAATTAAGAAGGCTTTTCTCTAAAAACATAGTAATATCCTGGTATTGATGTTCGACACAATGAATTGAATGCACAACTTTGTGGGGCTTACGGGGACTATGCTCCATCGATTTCATCTTGTGAGTACTGGTTTCGTCAGTTTAAAAGTGGTGATTTTGATACGGAGGACAAAGAACGTCCGGGCTAGCCCAAAAAGTTTGAAGATGAAGTATTGGAAGCATTACTCGACGAAAATCCGTGTTAAACCCTTCAAGAAATATCAGAATCATTGGGAGTTGACTTGTCAACAGTTGGCAAACGCCTCAAAGCCATGATTAAAAAAAAAAAAGGAAATTGGGTGTCGTATGAATTGAAGCCATGAGACGTCGATAGGACATTTTTTCACTTGCGAACAGCTGCTTCAACGCCATAATCGGAAGAGTTTTTCGCATCGTATTGTTACTGGCGAAGAAAAGTGGGTCCATTACGACAACCCAAAGCGAAAAAAATCATTTGGACCACCCGGCCATGCATCAACATCGACGGCTAAGCCAAATATTCATGGTGTCAAGCTCATGCTCTGTATTTGGTGGGATCAGATGGGTGTTGTATACTGTGAGCTGCTGCAACCTAACTAAACCATCACTGGGGAACGTTACGAACAACAATTGATACAATTGAGCCGAGCATTGAAGCAAAAACGGCTGGAATATGCCAAAAAAAAAACACGACAAAGTGGTTTTACAATACTCGTATGACAGCGCTCGGCTACATGTTGCACGGTGGAGGCGTTGAATTGGGATGTGCTACCCCACCCGCCTCATAGCCCAGACATAGACCCTTCTGACTACCACTTGTTCAGATCGATGACCCACGCCCTGGCTAAGCAGCGCTTTAATTCTTACGAGAACACCAACAAAATGGGTTGATTCGTGGATTGCCTCAAAAGACGATCCGTTCTTCCAACGCGGAATCCATATGCTGCCAAAATGATGGGAAAATGTTGTAGCTAACGATGAACAATACTTTGAATAATATACATTGTAGCATTTTTCATAAATAAACGCTCAAAAATCGAAACAATTCCTTTTAAATTATTTCCAACAATAATATAATAATATGACACTTTCTCAGTCTGTGTCTGCGTTCCAGAATGAGGAAAAATAGCATTTTGAGATTTATGCAACTCATTCTTCATATCGTTAACTTTTTAAAGATATTAAGAAATATTACGATTTTAAATTACCTAGAATCCTATATTTTCATACTTTCATTTTAATATATTTTCTTTTCAGTAAGAATTCCTCTCAGTGCTAGAGAAATCCTCTAAATTCAGACAAAACTTATTGTATCTATTAAATATCAGTAACGATTTGAGTGACGGATCATACAAATTTTGAATTTTCACATAAAATCCAACGCTAGAAACTTTTGATTTTATGTTGATTTCAGTGCAATACGATGAAATTCATTTTTCGTTGCACATACGGGTAAATCTAAAAATGTGTACCCTACATATGTATGTATGTATCAAATATTCTCACTACTGTTGTTTTACGCTATATTTTATTTAGAGTGCGTTTTATATCAGTTATTAGTGTTGGTGTACCATTATCAATGATTACCATAACAATTTATATTTATGGAATTGTAGTATCTGTTTTTTTACGAGACTTTTGCAGTTTCACAGTTGTTCTGCAATTAGCGCTTATACGATTTCAATGGCTGCTCGTATATTCAAAAATTAAAAGCTTTGCATTTGTTACAAATTACATATTTCGTTGTTAATAGCATTTTCCAATCAAAAACAAAATGAATTTTATGAGAAATACGTTTTTCAACTGCATTTTAGTTTTTAGTATGAATGCTCTATTTAAACGGGATAGAATTTCATCTATAAAAACATAAACTTGCGTTGTTTTATCTTTTATTTTACTTCATGCAGTTAAATAAGAGGAAGAGACAACATAATCATCAAGTACAGCAAAAACGTTGTTGAAATTTTTACAAGCTTGTATTTTGTATCAGCCTTCTTAATAACCACATCTCATGGATCGTGGAGCCCATAAACAGTTGCATAAATTGTCTATTTAGAAAATCCGATAACGATTTGCATGATCTCTCTAATTTGAACTGTAGAATCTATGATTTATTAGGCACGGCCCAAAACGAGCTCAAAGTTTGTATTGAGAATCACGCATGCGCACGTAGATGTATGCCAGCAATGGCTGCTCGGATGCTGACTTCTACGTCGTCCAATGCTTAGACACCGTTGCTGTAAGAAAGCAATTTAACAGAACCCCATAAAATACCCCATAATACAAAGTTATTAAATTAGACGATCTTGGTGACCAGCTGGGACCGCTACATCTGCAAATAAGCAAGTCAACTAATTTCGGTGTAATAAATCCATTGTAATGCGAGCTTTATGGCTTTGAAAATAAAGGCAGTCCGCATCGTTTTCATCAAATTGGTAGGATATCGGTGGAACTGCGTGAAACGTATACATTTTGGTCGAATTATATACTGGCGGCTGCTGTAATAGCATTCTTTAAGTGCGTGTCGTACACGGGTGTTTTAGGCTTCTGGACGTATAGAGTAATTCAAAGTAAAGGTAATTTTTATATTGTGAAATATTTGAGAAATATTTCTTGTCAATATGAAGAGAGATCCATTAGTTATAGTTGGATAGTTATAAGTATATATGATAAACAGGCGTATTTGCTGAGACGAGATTAAGAAGAAACTGCTGGAAGGAAAAAAACCACGAAGCGTAGACAGATCGAGTGCAGTAAACTCAGAGAAAAGTTGAAAATATTGCCAAAGTAAATATGAAACTGAATAGCTCCAAAAACCAGTTGCAACAACAACAACAACAACAAACAAAAATAAAGAATGTCTACTCTACCAGCAACAAAAAACAACAATAACAAAATTATATTTGAAATTTTTGATGGACAGAACAATGAGAAAAGGGGTGGAATATATAAAATATCCACCAAAATGTTAAAAAAAAACCCCGCGTCTAAAAAGCAAAAACAAGAAAACTTTGCCAGCAGCAACAATAACAACAACAATAACAAGAAAAACGATGAGTGAAGAACTATAGCAACAACAAGAACAAGAACGAGACCGATTTGGATATGTGCATGCAGATAAAGCACCAAAGCAACAACAACAACGTAAGATATTCATTTTCGATTTGCATTTTACGAGCAATGGGAAACGAATACAATAACAGCGACAACAACAACAACAACAACAGTGAGATAGCCAATGTCAAGCGAGGGCAACATAAAAATTGATGGATTCTTCTTCTTTGCGTTCTCTTTTAAACTCTTAATGCAGCCAGCCAAACCACCCGCTGCTCGCTTGTTGTTTGTGCTTACTCACTCAGTCTCTCTCTATCTCACACACAGTAAATAGCGCAGAACAATGGCAGGCTGTACTCTTCTTACATGACATGGCTGCTGCTGCTGCTGGTTTCTGCTTCTTGCTTGCTTGCTTTTCATATCGTCATCATACTAGTTGTTGTTGTTGTTATTGTTTTTTTTTTTTTGTATTTTCGTTGCGCATTGCATTGAGCTGTCAACTTCAAGTCATGTCTCAGCAACATTTTTCGTTTACTCGTTTGTTCGATTCGATTCGTTTCGTATGGCTTTGCTCGTTAGTTTTTTTTTTTTGTTTGTTGCTTTAGTAGCTGTAGTTGTTGATGGAATCTCGATGCTCACAGAATTACGACAGCAACAACAACAGCAATGTCGTTAAAGGAACGAACAGCAGCAACCAATCAGCTGCTCTGACGTTTTTGTTTTGTTGTTATTTGCAAAAGGATTTAAAGCTGCTACTGCTGCATACGTGTGCATACATACATATCTGTTAGCTGTTTTTCACTGCTACAAAATGGTCGACATCTGAGTTGATTGTTTTTCCACTACTACAGTCAAACAGGTTAAGTTTTTGCTCTCGCTCTTGCACACATCAATTTTACATTTACATATCAATCATTTATTTACGCTTGCATGCTAATCACGCTCATTGCTTCTTATGCTTTAAATTGTGCCACTTAAATACAATATGTATTTTTCTTTTCTTAGCAAAGTGCCGAGGGTAACAAACAAGCGCGGTAGGGAAAATTCAGCTAAAGGTCGCGCATGAAAATTATGAAAAATCTTGCACATCAAAACATCATTTTTAGTTTACACATAGAGACGCCTTGTTGCTTCCTCCGCATGTGCGTAGCTCGAATTGTTTCCAAAGGGACAGGCAGCCCAAATCACAATAACATGGCCATAGTATGTGTCCGCTTCCATTTTCACTTACTTTTGCGTTTTACGATTTCAGTAAATGTTCAATCAAATTGATTTTAGATTTCATTTGCTCAGTTTGCTGTCACTTTCAGTGGAAGTTTCTTTAGTTTTGAAGAAAGATTCAAATGTGGACTTGCACATGAAATCGCAAAACGCATATAGAGTGAAAATGGGAGCACAGCTGATAATTAAAAAACTGCATGTAAGGTGGTTCTGCAACCGTCTATCGGTCAAGGCTGCACGTAGGAAAGCGCACCATTCGGTGTATTCGAGGCTTCTTATGTTTCTTCACTGGTAACTGTTGTTTTGCAGTGGCGCGAACCAAAACCAGCACACCAACCCCTAATTAAGAGGAGTGGTTGTGTTCTCAGAATTTAATCACCACGGAGTTTCTGTGGCTTAACCAGGGAATACGTGTCCTAATGGACGTTTGAGAGCTGCTTGGGCCGTTTGCAAAAGAATCGTAATTAGACCACTCCTATGAGATTGGCAAAAGAGCTTTTCATTTCTGCAAACGACCCCATCCCCATCCCCGTTGATATGTACTTCATTAGAAATGCATCATTTTTAAAGCCTACTGATTACTAACAAAACTATATATCACGATAGCATGCCAACAGCCAGTTACAAATTGATAACACTCTGCAAGCGCTAAATAATTTTTGTATTTTACTTTGCATGCGCTTCGTTATTATTTTGTTGACTGTCTCTCTGTTTGTAGTTGTTGCTCTGATTTTCGCGCGGTAAAATTGCAATAACGACACGCAGAATTATTCCTAGATAACGGTCGATTAAGTTGACCGCTGGCTATGCAAATTATTATACCTACATATATGGGGTGTCTCGCCAACTCCAAACATACGATAAACCAAAAAAATAATATTAAGTTCGAAAACAGCGAACCCAAAAACCAAAATTTACAAAAACCACCATATTTAAAAAAATACAAAGCGTAATTTAATTATTGCCACTTTTTGTGTGTGTGTGTGTGTGTGTGTGTGTGTGTGTGTACCACTGTGTAGGGTACTGAGACTTTTTTAAAAATGATATCAAAGAAATAAAGTGTACTATCGATTTTTCTAGAGGCACAATGCCTTTTGTAAGGTGGGCACCGCCCCCTAGCTCCTTTCTAGCTACGCGCATGTATCTCCACAGTCACGACGTCTTACACTTTCTCGGTCGTCTGACATTTTGTACGATTTAATTAGTAATTTCCTCGAGTAATTAATCTTATGCGTCTGATTGAGCCACTTGAAACGACTGGCAGCGCTATAGTCACTATCTCTTTCTCTCTCTTTCTCTCTCTCTCTATTTAACCGCCTACACAGCTGTCTGATGTCTGATGTACTCGTACTTATTAGCGCGTACCTGTTACACTATAGATACAAGCGTTTAGTTTTGTAAATATGTATCTCTTGTATAGCTATCTCTTTAGACAATTATTTACTTTCTCCAACTCTGACATTTCAATTCGTTTCGAAACCTGCAGCATTTCTTGCTGCGATCCTTTCTGGTTTCTCCATCACTCTAAACGCTGACGCCGCCGTTCTTTTTGGTTGTTTCTCATAACCACATCAACATGTGTTTCCCTCCTCTTACTACTTGTATTTATGTACATTCAATCATGTATGTATGTATGCATATATGTTCTTTTCAGTGTCATTTCTCTTCTCAATGACGCGAGATTAATGCGCCAATTGTTCCTTCATCATCGTTGATTCGTTCCCCGCACACTTGACGCTCTTCCGCGTCTCAGCAGCCACTTATTCAACGACATCTTCATGCCGTCTGTGATGCTGCACACTGATAATAATGCAATTACTATTTGAAAAATTATGTCTGACAGTTTTGAATTTGTCATGGTATTTATCAAAGTCGCCTTTTCTCTGGCTCCTTTTTTACATCTTTATAAAAATGCTTCGTTTTTTTATTTATTTATTTTTTTTTTTGGTTTGCTCCTTTTTGAAATGGCTGAAAAAAATTAACATGTCACTTTCATCGTTGCAGGTAAATCAGTTTTTATACCCTTCATACATATTTGTGAAGTGGGTATATAGTGTTTGTTGTTCTTCGAGGCTGTATGTAGATGCATACGAGTATGTTCAAATAATGGCATTCAAGTTTTAATGTTAACAAAATTCCACAAAAAGAAAATACTTTCGTGATCGGAAACTGGACTCTATTTATGCAATGGCTTTCGATTCACTGATTAGAAAAACATTTTATCAAATTGCCTCTACTTTTCCCGAAAGTGAAGAAAGTGCTGTATAAACTTTATCGTTTTAAAGGTATTACATATAAAGTAATGTAATCAGTTAATTTTGTAATAATACCTTAACTGGTTCTAGAGATATAGTACAGAATTTAAAAAGTAAGCAAAGGAGACAATAAAATTTAAAAAAAAACTAACGCTTTCTCATACTACCTTGAGTTCCAGTTTCTATATCGTTTGAGCGATAGTAATGATCCTTTTATATACACATGTTCTGAAAAGAGTATTATCAGTTTGTCTGAAAGTATTTAACGAATGGAAGAACCCATCGGAGCCCATAAAGTAGAGTGTTTTTTGATAGCTTGTTGATCTGTCATTTCATGTGGCAACGCTGTAATTCCTCCACGTTTGTGTTCTGTCAGCAGCCACGGAAGCCATTTTAATGATATAATTTTCAAAATATAATGGTATTGAATGTATGTACTTTAATCTGCAATAAAGTTTTCCGTCATATCTAACATTCAACTTTTTTAATTCAAATTTAAAGTTCAGACATGTTTAATGGAAAACCCTTTATATTTATAAGGGACGTTCCAAAACGACGTTTGGTCCACTGGAAACACAGTCATTGCCGGCTTCGGTTAAGTGGAGTAAAAAGACGGTGGCGAGGGCGGAGTTGGTGTATTTTGAGTCAGTCCGTTATTTTCTTTCAAATAGACTTTTTGGTACTTTTTTGCTAGTCAATAAAAGAATTGAAGGGTTCATTTCCAAGCATCGCTATGAAAACTTCGGCTCATTTTTGGATAAAGGACCTGGATGTTCGTTGTTCTATAGCACGCATACACTTTGTTACAGAACAAACTGTTCTCATCATAAACTTTAGTCATCAAATTCAATATTTCGGTAAAAGTTTTACCGAGTTTAAAACAGAACTTAATACTTACTCATTCTTCGTACTAAATCTTTCGATTGTGTTCCAAATTCCATCAAATTTGGCTGTTTTCCATGGGATTCATCTTGTTTATTCTTGATCAGCGCATTTATTTTATATTAATTTATATCAATCCTTCGGGACAATCGCTAGGTAATGTTTTATATGATAAGTTAGCTGGGGTTATTGCCGAATGCCATATCGGTAATTTTGGTTTTGAAGCAACCGTGACCGCTCAGTAGCACAGTGAGGTAAAAATTTACTACACCATGCCTTCTGACCAACGTACTTTATCCGAGTTGGTACTCTAGTATAGCATTACCCTGGTTATTATTGCGCACGCCTGTTGTTGTTTGGTGTGCTACATTCAGTTGATCATTAAAGCACAGTCTTGTGTCAAACATAACTCCAAGAAGTTTAATTACGCTTTAAGATATGATTGACGTTTTACCTAGCCTCAATATAGCCTGTTCAATCGTTTTCCTATTGATGATGAGAACAACCTCTGTCCTCTGCTCTGCTGTTTCGAGATCAGCATTCTGCAACCACTCTTCGATGATGCTTATACATTCGCATGCAATTTACTCGATTTTTTGTCGTGACATATCGTGTCACGTGTGTGCATATTATGTTCGTGCACTAGAGTTGAAATTCTTGAGTGTGTGAACTGTCTATTCGGGCAGAGTAAAACCATTTGTGTGTATATGTCGAGAGTAACCTGACATGAAAAACTCTGTCTCAATTAACTAAAATATAAATATCAGGTGGGCCATTTATACGGTAATAATTAGAAATTTTTGGTAATAATTAAAAATTTCAAACACTTTTTGAAATATTGCGGATTGAATAGCTACAATTTCCTCACGCATATTATCTTTCAAGCCTTCCAGGGAACATTGTTTGTGACCAAAAATTTTAGACTTAACATAAAAACCAGCAGCAAAAAGTCTTGAGCCGTCAAATCGAGAGCCGTCAGGCCGTGTTCAGTCAAAATCACCATTTTTCGATGTTAGGCAATGAATGTGCTCAACATAGCGTATCTTTTTATACCATGTTTACAGAGCATACAATTTTTCTATATATTCGTGTGTTCGTGCTCGTGTTGGGCCGTATTTAAAAAAAAAATCAGGCACGCGCCCTTCTCTAGTGTCCTTGCCTGCATTGTGGCTGCAGCGTATTATACAGTTGGCCAAACTCGATTAACCTCTCATTTTTCTGAAGGATTTATAAACATCTGTGTATATAGCAGCTTCATTCAATAAAATCTTCGTGCTTATATTTAAAGCAGCGCATAGAACGAGTATAAAGAAATGCTTGCTGGCTGCTGCTGCTGCGACTGCTGCATGCAAACACAAAAGGTTTATTAATAGTTCAATTAATCCAAAGCTGATAGATGAAGAAAAAGCCGTACGTACATATTTCAAAAGGAGTGCTATGTATATTTAAATCAACTGCATCTCATCAATTATATTCTCTTCTATAACAACTAGTTTTCCACTTTTTCACATATATGATAAGTAAACATGCCGCAGTCTGCGGTTTTCATAAACAATTTACCATTTTGCAAAACCAGTTGTAAACAACTGAAAGTATTTATCGGATTCGGTTCACCGGGCAGCCAATTGGTGTAGCTTAAAGGCACCCCAGTATGTACATCATGTGTTGGATGCCAGCGAAAAGTATTATCAGCATGCATACTATGTCCAGAACTCCAGAAAGCTGTATTATTTTTGAAACCCATTTCAATTAAAAGTTTTGCTAACGAAAGCATTTCCTCAGAGTTTTCCAAGCTTACTTTGCTGGCCTGTTTGTCTTTTTGTGCACAGTAAGGAGTGTAGAAGTAGTACTTTAATAAAAAATTAACTTAGTATTCTTAGATGTACTACATTATATAAAAATAGCATTTCAACTTTACCATTTTGCTTGCATCAATGTAGTAACACTTGCTGCGTATCTTTACAAAAGGAGTTTCGCACTCAAATGTGTCATTTGATGTTTTTGTATCATTGCGTAACATAAGTTCCGTTGTTGTCGCATAGTTTAGCATACGATTCGTCGAAGTGGTTGTTGTTTTTCTTGTGGTTGCATTTTTACTCTTTCGACGGCATATGCCCATAGGTAATTGCAAACACAAGAAAAACAATAAACCAACTATGATAATGACGATCAATACAATTCGAAGTGCTAAACACATATGTAACTATTTTAAATTATAATGAATAAACCTTATAAATTTTGACTTGAAATAATATGCTATAAAGTATCTGAATAAAATTTTGTTAGAAATTAATATAAATATAAAAAAATAAAAATAAAGTACTTGAAAATATGAACATATATTTGCTCTTTCACTTTTGTTAGAGCAGATCAATAGACAAAAGCAGATCAATAGATCAAAATAGACAAAGCAAAAATTGTACAGGTGCGAGACTTTGAAATATAGTTTCGTCAAAATGTGAAACGAAAACCAGGTGGACAAAAATGAGGCTAAATACCATATGAGCATCTATGCGAAAGATAAGGCAACGCTGCACTCAAAAATGACAGAGTACCAACAGTTCGGCAAAAATAGTATATCCTACTAATATTATAAACGCGAAAGTTTGTATGAATGTGGTGATCTGTGTCTGTGTGGATGTTTGTTACTCCTTCACGCAAAACTACTAATTGGATTTAAATGAAACTTTACAATAGTATAGCTCATATAGCAGAATAACATATAGGCTATAGTTTATGAAGATTAAACTAACGCATTTATTTAATTAATTTAAAACAAACACAGCGCAAACATTTTAACCACGTCTACTTACTTTCGTAGACGATAAAAAGCTGATAGCTACCAAAGCGTCTAGCGATCATGTGTTTGCCTTAAATGGTCATGTGTGCGGGATGACATTAGAGAGGCAGAGAATGAAAGAAAAGCGTTGGCTTTTTGAAACTTTAAATTTTAATTAATCAAATTTATGTTAATAGAATTTGGGTTATAATGTAATTCAAAAATAAGCATTTGTTTAAAAAAGTATGTAATTCACAAGAGTGCTTATGAGAGTTGACGAACGAGCGAAGCGATTAACCATGGGTCTGGCCTATGCTAGCGAACACTGTTATAAGTGCAATTTCATAATTCACAAACGAGAATGATTAACTTATTTGATTCTAAGTGTACATACAGTAGCAAAAGTAGTGTGAGCCAAATTTTATCAATATGATTTCGTCCGGTCTCCTGCCTTTATTTTCTGTGATGACTTTTAGCACTGACGCAGTTTTCTCTGCTGTAATAGATTGGACATGATTTCCTTCTTGTTTATCCAATATAAAAATGCATTGTCCTTATGCTGCCGAAATGGAAACTATAGAGTGTTTTTTTTTTAGAGGTACCATTTCCAACAGTGATTAATCTGTCATAAATTGTTCAGATCTGCCATCGCTAATGTTATTTGTGTTCAGCTTGGTTTGCCATTTTATCATGAATAGACTAACGTCAGAGCAACGCACACAAATTACGCAAATTTATTTCCAAAAACGTGATTCAACTCGGGAATGATTGCGTGCTCCACGTCCATTTTACTGTCGACAAAATCATCTATCCGAGTAAGTAATTCGATTAACCATGGATCGTTTTCACATCACGTATATTTTAAATAAAATGTAGTCGAAAATTTGACTTCCAGAATTCGCCACATCCTAGCCAGCCGCGCTGCCCACACGGTGGGCACTAATAGCATAAAATTATCTGTCTAATAAAGCCAATATTCTGTTTGAACTATGTAATCTCAGTATTTACGTTCAATTGAAACTTCTATACCTCTGCAAAAAAGCGATCTATAGTTCCACTTGTTTTAATAGTTTATCCGCAAACTTTTCAGCACACTGTTGTTTTATTCAATAACATTCAATAACATTTGTATATGTACATTTTTGTAGCTTTTTCATGGGTTAAGTTATCTGCACTCTTTACTCAAAATTAGTCCCGATTCCATCCGTCCCGACAAAAAAATGTCTTTCCTAATCCTGCCCTTCTCAAAGATTTTCATATTATCCCGCGGGTTCCGAGTCCGAAAGTATTATTTGTGATTGTGTAGGTACATGCACATTAATTAATTAAAATACATATTAAAATAATATTATATTTTTGAGTCCCGAGAGCAATTTCGGGCTCCAAGCGAAATTTCGGGACCGACGGGAATTTAGGAATAGTCGAGAAACCACGAAAATTTTACAAAATTTCCCGATCCCGCCCGAACCCATAGAAATAGTCAGGTTTCGCGGGATGCCGCTAAATTCCCGTTCGGTTTCCATCTCTAATATCAACAATGCTAATTTAAAGATCTAGAGGACTATCTCGTAGATAGCATTCCAGTAAACTCTAAGATTGTAGTAGATGTAAAGTATTTCAAGTCTTTTATATTTCTATATTGAACGATATATTCTGGACCGTTTTTGGTCTATATATTGGGGTGCGTTTTTTCCCACACGCCGAACATTATCTCAAAATCCAATGTAAATTAAAAAAAAAAGAATTACCTAAATTTAAACTTTTCAAATACTATTCTCTAAAAATAGAATAGAATAGAATGGGATGTGGATGAGTAAATTCGTATCGATTTAATCACATTTACTTAAATGAGTTTTTGTGCATTTGTTGTTGTTGTTGTTGTTGTTGTTGCTGATTCGTCTCTTCACTTTTCCACTTGATATACAAAAATGCTGCAAAAAAAAAACAAAATAAAGAACAGTTAGAGCAATAAGCAGCAACAGCAACAGCAACAACAACAACAGCCAACGACATCCATCCCACCACCACCACTAACAACAACAACAACGACAATGCTAACTGAATCGTTATCAAGGCAAGCCAAAAAGACAAGACGCAGAAAGGGGGCGAAAAGAAATGAATTTATTTCATTTCGGCTGCCAACATGGCCGCGACGACGACGACGACGACGACTACGACGATGAGGACAACGACAACAAAGTAGAAGAAGGATGATGATGACGACGACAGGACAGTCTGTCAGTCTGTCAGACAAGCGCCAACTCAGCGAAGTGGCAAAATGTCATATAAAGGCACAAAAGAGAGAGTGAGAGAGATAGTGTGAGAGAGAGTGTGTGTGAGAGAGAGAGAGAATGAGCGTTTGGGGTTAAGAAGAGATGCTTTCGCTCGCCAAAAATTGACGAAAAACCAACCACTTCCACTTTAAGTGGCACTTCGTCTCAACGCTTGGGCTACCGCTTCATTCTACCATCCGCATGTCCTCCTGGGCAAACGACCCTTATTTCCTTTCTCTTGGCCTTTTGGGTTCGTTTTCGCATTTCGATTTATGCTGGTGCCTTTTTTTTGTGTTCTTTTTTTTTGTTTTTGTGCTGCGCGTTCATAATTCTTTCTTTTTTGTTCATTTTCTGACACGAATAAATCACTCAATTGTATGAAATTAAAGAATGAAAGAGCGAGAAAGCAATTGTAATCATACAAAATGGCAGCAGTATACAGTTCAACACAGTCGTTTTCGCTTTGCATCTCACTCACTCTTTTTCTTTCAATCAGACACACACTTTTCACTTTTGGTCAACTATTTGTACATATGTATGTATGTATGTATGTATGTAGATACGTATATACGACAGTCGTTGGTTGTCCTTGTTGTCGTTCTTATTGAATAAAATAATTCTGATTCGTGGCAAGGAATAAATCATCAGATTGGACATAGATATCATAAAAATAATATCCTGTTTTTCGTTCTTTTACTCATATTTATTTCACATGCGTTTTTTTTTTCATTTTGCTTTGCGATTTAAGTAACGCTTTGTGGGATTG
Organism: Leucophenga montana; assembly: GCA_035044765.1. Classification (NCBI taxonomy): domain Eukaryota; kingdom Metazoa; phylum Arthropoda; class Insecta; order Diptera; family Drosophilidae; genus Leucophenga; species Leucophenga montana. The sequence continues at coordinate 764,291 of JAWNNQ010001706.1, forward strand.
GCAATGGTTTTGGTTCGGTGGTAGTTGTTGTTGTTAGTAAAAGGGTGTTTTTTTTATTTTTAGATTGATAGGTATTAATTTCAAACCGTACCGGGATCTATGTATGAGTATACTGTGCTTATGTTACTGTGTTCAAAATTTTTTTGAAAACAGGTCTTCAATTCGCGAAACTTATAGAAGATCATAAAAAGTGCTTTTAACAAGCGAAGTCTGTTTGCAACGCCCTAAAGGAAGCATTATACACCCTCTAAAGTACATACATATACTCGTATATCGACTCTGTAGTTAATCGAAAATTAATTAAATCGATGAGATAAAAACGAAAATTTGTACTTAAAGAATGACATTTTACGAAGAAAACAAGCTAATGTTGAAGCAAATCCATGCAAAGAGAACGCAGTTATGGACAGTTAAGTAAAAGTATCAAAATTCGAACGTTTTGTAGTTGTGAGCGTCTCAAAATTAGCCAAAGAACGCGAGTATATTGGCTCCGGCAAAAAACATGTTTTCACAGAATCGCAACAGGAGCATGCACGTCTTTGAAGCTGCACTTCTTGTATTCCCATTTGAAATTTTTCACTCCGACTTCATTGACGAATACGGTGAACATTTTCACCAAAAAAATAAATTCATGTAGCAAAGCTATCAGAGATCCTGGAATGTAAATATGTTGTGCGATTATATTTGGTTTTTCATAAGACCAACGATTTCTTACAACTGCAAGACTTCCATACCAACTTTCAAACCAATATATTGGCAGAAAAAGCTACCCAAAACTCACAGAGAGACAAACGTACATGGCAAGATCGACTCGGCTGTCGTGCTGAACACGAATATATACGAATATATATACTATGGGGTCTCTTGATGGTTCCTACAAGAAATTGCAAGTATTGTGACTAAAATAAACGATAATACTATTCATATTCTGTGTGAAGAGCATAAAAAGAAGCAATAATTATTTTTAATACACTCGAATGCAATGCCTTATCAAAAAATATAAATTCTAGATGAGTTAAAATTGAACTAAATGAAGTAAATTGGCAAAGGAAAGAAAATACGATACTAGAATGTCGAATTTTGATACCTTCGCGCAATTGACTTCGTTATCTTCCCATGGATTCTCTTCAAAATTAGCTTGTTTCTTGGTCAAACGTAATTTTTTTTAAGTAAACAAAATGATAAATTAAGCAAATTTTACCCTTTTCGATTAATCTCTTCGATTGAATGAATTTCTGATTTAAACTTTGACAGAAACAAATTACTTTTTCGCCATATATTCTATTGCATCTTTCTATTGCAGCGCAATCGTCACCACGCCGATGGACTAAGTTCTTGAACCGATTTTGATAAGTTGAGAAGGGAATTCTAACGCCATATCTTACTTACAAAAGCTACTTTTTATGCCTAGCAGTACCATACCTGTGGCATTACCGTTCGTAGAATTATGTTTTACATACTGTTTAGTTCTGTAAAGTCGTTGGAGAGTACTGTATTCCTAGCGAAATCCGAACTGCTGACTTGGGACTAAGTTGTTACCGTTGACAAAGTAAGATTTCATAAATAATTTTACCAAGATTTTGCTTGCTGATGAAAGGTCAGCCACCTTTTTATCGAAACTATTTATGCTATTTCCACAAGCCATAAGGATAATTGAGCATAGACAAGTAGGCTTTTGTCATTAGGTTTTTAGCTAGTAAAGAAGCATTTTACAATTTCAATCAATTTGCAAAAGTAGTGCATCCATTTTTCATATACAATACAAGTTTTTTAAATCAAACACAAACTGTCGTTTAGTCAATAATAAAACAAAAAATTGTACTACTTGAGCTCTTCTCAAAAATAACACCCTTTAAAAGCCATAATGAGCATTTGGCACACATCACTCGCCGCAAAAGTAAGAAGTGCATGTGAGTTTGACTCTCTCTCTCTCCGGTTATGCCACTAAGTAGCTCGCTTGCATTGTTTCCCGCTTGCTGACTCATCTTTTTAATAAGCATCACATGGCATAATAATTTGATTTGTGATTTTTGATAGTAATTTGAATTATACGAGTATCTGTATCTGTATATGTATGTGTATATATCTTGCATAACACAAAAGCACACCCTGACAGACAATACCGCATCCTGTGCATCCTCTGAATGTGTCTTTTTCGTATCGCCCCTCCAGGCGCATAAATAACTTTTATTACCTGTCATGGGTATTTTTGATATACATATTTTAATTGCATATCGCGCAACTACTATTTTCACTGACAACAGAGACTACGACCGTATGTCACATTGTAAATACATACATTTTTGAAAATTAGATGCGACGCATTATCATCAGATGCTCTCTCTCTCTCGATCCGATCCATTCACCACTAGTACATCCATCGAAGTGCCCATTCCATCATTATTATTATTATTAATGCTGTTTTATTGCATTAGTTTTGATTTTTACACTGGTTGCATTTTAATATAATTTTATTACGGTTTGCATGTTTTGTAAATGAATTTGCATAATCGAAATCGCTGCATTTTTTTGTCTGTCAGCATGCGACAAATGTCAACAAATTTATTTTGAAATGCCTACGTTTTTTCCATAGATAACAATTGATAAACATAAAATAATATTACGAGTTTTTATAGGCAATTTTTATAAATAACAGATTAGTGTATACCTTGCTATGAGACGTGACGGGTTGTAGGGCAGCGTGAATTTACAATTCAATATAAGAGGTAAAATTTAATTTACATATTGTGAAATTCATCATAAGTTTTATTTATAAGTTTGGCATTCTTTTGCAAACCAAATGCTAATTCTAATAAAAAGCTTATCGAATTTGTAGAACTGAAGTACTACATACATACTTGTATATGAACAGTGAGACTAAAGCTGCTTACATTAAATATTTTGTCGCGGAATTGAAGTTTGATTCCGAGAAATGTATTGGACTTGGTTTGAACGGATATGTTTTCACACTAAATTTTCTTCAACAGTTTTGGTGTACGACAAGTCGATTCCGTTGCTATGGAATGCAATGACAGGCACTGCAAGTACAGTACGCAAATGTAACAACAGTGACACATCCAGTGAAACTTGTCCCGCTATATCGATGCAGATCAGCTCCAAGATGAGTCGTAAAAGGGTCAAACTCAAATGAGTCATCAAGTTTCAGATTTTCTTATGAAAGCAAAATCGGGCCGGAACTTCTGTTTGGTATGAGCCAGATTGAATTAAGTGTGTGATTTGGAACGGAATTTGAAACTGCCGAAAAACGACGGAGACAAACACAACTGCTTTGTGCGCTTGTGGAATAGCCCAGAAATGTTTGCAGAAAATCATAAAGCAGTCATTTGCAAAAAGTCTATAAGCAAACTGGAACCATTTTGGATGGGTCTGTTAAAAAACCAAGAACATTTTGAATTATTTTGTTTGTTAATATTTTATAAACTGTTTTTAGTGACCTACATATTCATATTCGGAGGTGTCACAGAAATCTCGTAGAATTCATTCAAAGAGAGTTTAATGCACAGAGTTGTCGTAGATTATAGATTATGCAAGTGAAATTTGTTGCAGTTTTACTCGGAGAACATTGTGAAGTCCTATATTTGGTGTGTTAAATCTGAATTACTTATTATTATTATTTTATTTATACATTTGTTTTAGAAAACAAAAAACCATATGTAAACTTTGATGATCAACAATTTCAACTAGCAAAAGGATGGTGATTTCAAACAGTCTAAAAGAGACTACTGTGACATCTACGGAATTGATTTAGATCCGATTTGGGGTGAAACAGATTTCTGAGACTGTGGTGATTGTGAAAATTAGATACCAATTTTAGTATATTCAGGATAGTTTTTACTTTGAGAAATAGAAAAGAAGCCGAAACATTTGTCTTCGTAGCCTAACATACTTCGTGAATAAAAAGTTGTTGCTATCATTGAAAAATACGTCAGCTGAAATTCATAGCTAAGTGTGTTAATATGATTGTATGGTTAATATGCTTATATGTATTGGGTACTCAGCAAAGTCGTGTGTTCACGACTACGAAATACCCTGCACCCTTAACAATGTAGACCTATGCAGACTGTGAAATTTTAAATGCCAATGGCGCCACAATGAAACTTCGTAGATCCATTTTGTAGGTGCATTCAAGCCTCTTTTGGAGTCGAGTGTGTAGACATAATGACTGTATCATTAGCAAATGTTGCAATGGAAGCTGGAATAGGTAGGCAAGGAACGCCAGGAACCTTGTGAAACGCTTGAAAGAATTTTCTGCAACTTTGAAAACTTTCCCATGAATTTTACAACAAAGTGACGGTCTGAAGTAATGAAATCGTATATTTGCGATTTCAGTACTTCATAGTATGTATATGGGAGGCACTTCTTAAGTTTATATAGAAGCACATCGTGTCACACCTTGTGGAAGGCCTGAGTGATGTCTAAGAATGCAGTTGTGCAATATTTCATTGCTGTTCGTATGGTGCGGTAAACTCAATGATTTGATTCAGTTCTGGCGCGATTTTCTCTAAACGCAAACTGATATTTTGGAATTAGTTTAGTTTGAGTGTTAATTGGCTTCATTTTTGTCAATAGCTAGGATTCAAAAACGTTGCTTATTACAGTTAGAAGAGTAATTGGTCTATAAGAGGCAACTTCTTCTAGCGGATTGAACGGCTTAGGTAAGACCATCATAGAAGGCACCTTCCACTCTGAAGATGAAAATGCCCAATTCTTGTGATGCTATTTAATAAATGGGCAATGTATTTGAAACCATTTTCCGGTAGTTCCTGTAATACTTTTGCAGTAATCAGAACAACACTAATACCCTGTTTCTAATATTTTTCTACAGTGTATAAAAAAGGTTTTTTCCGGATATGAGATCTTCAAAAATGTGCATAATGAAAGTTTTACGATTTCTGTCATATCGCTTTGAAGACTTCGTGTAATCTGTAGCAGAAATTTACAATATAAGTTTTGTTAAAATTGAATTGAATTAAATTGAATTGAATTGAATTAAATTTCAAAAGTAAAAGTCAAATTTTAGTAAAGAAATATAAAACATAATCAAGTTAGCCGAAATTTTGTATTCAAATGTGTTCGCATATAAGAACCTTCTGCATTATTGTTATTGCGATGGCTTTGGTAGCAGTGGCAATGGTGATTTTATGTCTTGTCTACTTTAAACTGGAAAAACCAGCCACAGAAAAGCCAGAAAATGAACCGAATGCAAACGATACACTTTCGGCAAATAATATAAACAATGCAAAGGCCAAAATATTGCCAATTACTAAAATTTTATGCGACAAACCATTTGTACAACTCCAAAAGAAGTGCTATTACGTTCTTATGAAAAATCAGGTATGTATCGCATATTTGGCATTGGTAGAGTATCTCTAGAACCAGAAACTCTTTCAGGCAAATTTCTACAGTTCGCGTTGCGAGAGCAAAACTTGGAATGCGACAAAAGTCAGCATCGAGAGTCATGCCGAAATGAAAGCGTTGGCGCTTTATCTTGTTTCGTTGGGCGTTGAAAGCGATACGAAATTTTGGACTTCCGGACATAGCATGCATGAGGACGAGATCTATCGTTGGCATCCGACGCAAGATGGACACAAGGCGGTTAATATGAGTTATATTAATTGGCTGCCCGGCGAACCAGATAAATTGCATAGTTTCGGTTGTATGCAAATTGTTTTGAAGCGTTTGGCGCTATTTATGGAATCCGAAGATTGTGAAAAGGAAGCACATCACATTTGTGAAAAAGCCTTAAAAGCTAAAACAAAAAAATAGTTGAATACTAAACTCAAGAGGAGCTCTGTATGTACTTGTACGTCAAAATTGGATTGTATTGTAAATTTGTACACTAATTTGATAAAATTTTCCAAATTGTAATAAAGAAAATGCTGACAATACCCACATGCACACACAAGATACACATTCACACGCACATAATTCAATTGGCTCAAACAAAAGGCGCATTTAATTTTATTTATTATCACTATCTCATGCATTATCCTTTTAGAAAATACATAATACAAACGCCAATGCATATACATAGATACATATACGCACGCACAAGCACACGCATCTGATAGATACTTTCACTCAAATGTAGAAAATGATTTTGACGTGTTTCGAACGCATGACGCAAGAACAACAAACAGCAGATAGAAGAGCTAAGAAATAAGGGTAGAAGACGTAAATTACAAAAACGAAATAAATAAAATCGAAAGGCCAAAAGCGACAAGCGACATCGAGCCGACGTTGAAATGTCAACGCAAAGTATCTAAAGCGAGTGAAAGATACTGCGATTCAAAAGAAATGCCAGGCAAAGGCGAACACATGCTGCTGTCGTAGCTGTCTAACGCTATTGCTTCTATGGAGCACAAATACATACAAATACAAATAGAAAAGATACATATTGTAGTATATGCAACACTAACAAACTCAAATGCTTTCTTCGCGTTTGATTGCTGACTCAATGGCATAGACATGAATGTTTGTACGTGTGTGTGCGTGTGTGTGTGTGTAAGTTAAACGCAATTTCATACCCTGCTTTCAACTTTCAAATGATGTGGCGATAAATCAAGGATAATCTACTTTTCAGGATCATAATTTTTGTGTGAATTGACAGGCGCACAGTGACAAAAAGAAAGCAAACTGACAGATTTATGTACGCACGCACAACGACAGTTACTGAGATACTCAGATACATGATGCATCATACACTATAGCTTATGTATATGCTGTGTATCTGTAAGTAAATATATATATATATATATATATATATGTATATATATATATCTATAGTATACGCCTTTAGATACTTTTCATGTCTATGCGTATATCAATTTCACATAAAAATTGTGAAAAATCAAGCAACGTACGACATGTATAGAGCGTATTATTAGTTGATGTCTGCCGTGCTGGTAACCCTTATTTGATATTCGTACATTAAATGTCAACGCAGCACACAGCAGCAAATCAGCAGCCATCTTGATTTCATCCGAACCTCTATTACATATATTATATATTTTATGCGAAATGAAGTAGGGTATTTGTATCTTCAACTTGTGTGCTGCTTCCTTATTGTATTCGTCTGCACGCTGACGCATTTGTTGAGCGCATTAAATCATTCTATCAATTCAACGCTTTCGGCTTTCTACTTTTACTTTTCCACCCCTGAGCTTGCTTGCTCATTAATCGTTTGAAATGTCTAAAATGCCATTAAATAGACGAAATTATATTTTAATGTAGCCCCTCGACTGACTACTTACGTTACTGGGAGTGGTTGCTACTGTTTCACAATAATATTGTGCGATTAACCAAAAAAGCGTTTAACTTTAATGAGTTTTAAGAGGATTGCAACTGGGAGCGTAAATCGATGGCGAAATGTTTGAAGCACTTTGAGAGATTGTAGGTTTCTGGAATATATTGTAAACTTTCGTTAAATGAGCTACATAGCAAAGATACTTTTATATTTGAAGCTTAAACAGGAAGCATACCAAGAATTTTATTCCGCAATTCAGAAGTCATTGTGTAAACTAGTTCTCACTACTATTATGCAACGTTGAACAATATTCTCTAATCGCTAATTAAATATTAAAATTTAAATCTGTATTATGAAAGTTTTAATCTATTCCCAAATATCGACCATCTCAAAGATGCTGTAAATTATAATAATCTAAACCAAAGCTCTACAAAATAATACTCTTCAAAAAATTCTCGTAAATCTTGCAAGTAATAGGGCCACTTCATTGGGCCTAAAGTTTTCAGTATTTCCTCTTTACACTGGCAAATGTTCGTTAACATGTGAGTGGCAAAATGCCATTCGCTTTGTTTAAATATATCAGTTATTTGTATAGGTGATCATAAATATGTTATGGTAGCAATAATACTCATCGAACAACTCATAATTTGAGTATGTTGATAGTGCATTGAATGTTGACTCTTATGGGAATATGTACACGCAACATGCTTTACATTCACCGAGAGTGTTGAGAACTTGAAGAATGTTTTTGTTGTTGTATGTTCTTATGACCAGTTAAGGACAGTAAAGGATTTGAAGTAGGAAACCGAGCGCTGTATCAACAAAATTTAGCAACATAATTTCGACGGACGAGTGAGTTAGTACTCGCGGAAACCATTTAGCTGATATGCTATTCCATACATAACCTTATACTGTATACTTCAAGAGTAAATTAAAAAATGCAGAAATTTTAATTAAAATCCTGTGTTTCCTATCAAAATTTCTTGCGTGAATTTTGGGGCAGTTTTTCACTCGATATGAATCGAACGAACACAAAAAGCCCATGTAATAAAAATCGCTTTCGCTCGGTTTCCTACTTCAAATTCTTTACTGTCCTTTACTGTTCATAAGATCATACAACAACAAAAACATTCTTCAAGTTCTTCAAATCGCAGAAAGCGGCATAGTTGAATTAGGTCGAAACAAAGTATCTGTTATACACAGCAATGAAGTCTCAGTATCTCAAACTGGCATTAACTATGGTTTATTATAACTTCTAAGCCGTGCAAAGCTTTCTCTACCTGGGTACGAAAATCACTAACAACAAAATCATCAGCGGAACGAAGGATCGCTATTAAAAACTGGTGTTTCGTGGGTCTGGGTAGACAAATGAAGAGTAGAGGCATATAAAACTGCTCTTGAAGTATTCAAGAAAAGAAACTTGTTGGGATTTACGGAACTTTAAATGGATTGCTTGATTATTTTGTTCCTATGGATTAATATGTGCCAGCAAGAAGTAGTTCTACCGGACTTTAAACTCAATTTGGGTCATACGGCGAAGAGGCGTCTGTGCGATTTGGAAAACATACATATGCATCGACATTAAAACAAGTAAGAATGGAGCAAGAAATAACGTTAACTTCGGATGAACCGAAGAAGTTTTATATATATTATATTTCTGTGAAGCGGCTGACCGTGAGAAGCCACCATATTGACCTAAATAAAGAAGTTTTTCATACAAAAAAGTGAAAAGTGGTAGGGTGGTTTGTATGGGGCTACCCAAAAACGGTGAAAGATTGCATCTATTGTAAAACGTCTGTCTATAAGAAGCAACCATGTCCATTTTTAAGTTGATATTGACTTTTCAAACAGAAGCTCAAAAGTGGTGGGAGGGTGGTTTGTATGGGGGCTACCCTACAAATTGGGCATGACATGTCAATATTGATACAGCATATTTGACTGCAAAAAGAATAAGTCTAAGTGCTGAGTTATAGCTTGAAAATTGATACATATAAAATAAGCAACAACTACAAATACAAAAAATGAAAACAAACTTTTTCCGGCTATGTGATCTTGAAAAGTGTGCAAACGGGTCAAGTGACCGTATTATGGGCGTGATGGGCATAACATCTACAAAATTGAATATATGACATCTGCATATGGTCAAGGAGAATCTAAATATGCAAGTTTGAAATGTTTAGCTCTTATATTTCCTGATATCTGTTGTTTCATACATCCAGGCCTACGGACGGACGGACAAAGGGACATATCTAAATCGATTCAGTTTACGATACTGATCAAGAATATATATATTTTATGGATCTACCACGCCTTCTTTTGCCAGTTCGCAGGTTTGCACAATTTTGTTTTACTCTTGTCCAATTGGGTATATGTTATAAAAATTACACTGGTTTACAAAATGAAAAAAAAAAAAAATAAATTCTGTACATTTAATGCCATTTTATTTTTCTTATGTATTATGCCACGCTAAGCTCAAAAATCGGAAGGAACTATTTATTTATGGATAAGTTTCCGAAGTACTGAATTTTTCATTATCTTCTTTTATTGATTCACATTTTGGGCCATATATGGAGTTAGAAACGTCCGATTAGGTCGCCAAAACGTCATATTAAAGATAATAAAATATCCAACAGTCGCTTCCAACATTGTTTTCCAATCGGCTCAGTAGTTTAAGTGTTAGTGGTCTCTAGATATGACTCAAAATGTGAAACTGCTATCTCCGAAAAAAGGTGAAAAAATTAAAAATTTTGTATCTCGGAAATCTATTTATAAAAAATGTTTTAAATACATTTTTCAAGTTTACGAAGAATATATCGTCATCGAATGCATATTTCGGCTGTAAACCAATCTTATTATAAACATTAAATCTGTTCAATGAAAAAAGACAAAGAACTATCCACGCTAGTCTCGATGCGAAGCTTATCATATTAAACCATTGACAATGTGAAACGATTTTTGTTGACTATAACGTTATAGTAAGTATATAAACTATTTACTCAAACATCGATTAAGCCGATTTATATGTTCAGGCTTATTGAACAGATGGATCATGCGTGTATTGGGATGAACAGTTTAGTCGAGTCATATCATATTTTTGACTCTTCAAACTAACGCAAGAGTGTAATTATTGTAGTATAATTTTTTTACGCACGTCATTTAGCGCGACTAAGACCAGCAATTTGTGTGTAGCACAAATCCAATAAATAAGTCTATTTCCATGCTTCAGTTTCCATACTTTCCAGATTTTCAATCGCACAAAACTTAAATTTTCATAAAATTCTTGTTTTCATCTAAAATTTCTTAGCTTCCGACTTCAAAACTTGTTCAGCAACAAAAGATTACAGAAATGACCAAACTGTCAGCGGCTAACATTAAACAGCAAAATTATGAATAATATATTATAATTAAAACCAATTTTTGTAAAGAACTAAACAAGAAATTCAAAGCGAAATCAAACCATGGCGGCATATTAAATTGAAAATATTAGAACATAATTTGTGGGAATTGAAAAATTATTAAAACAAGGGAGCCAACCAAATATAGAGGAAAATTTCCTAATGGACGAATTGAGTACCAAGAAAAGCGAAGAATAAAATTGAGGCAAAAAAGCAATAAATTTGATAATTGACTTTTCTTCAAAAGACAAAGCAGATGCAGACGACAGCGGCACCGACAGACAGACAGACAGACCGACCAATCAATGTATCTGATACATTGCGAGTTATCGAATGCATTTCCAGAAGATAGTATGCGAGAATACATAATCAAAGAAACGCATAAATCTTTGCATCCTACTTTAGAAAAGTCATTCACACAGTCACTGATTCATTTAGACAGTCCATACAATAATTAGTAGGTATGTACATAAAGTCTCGTATATATATTAGAAAGCGAGGTCGTCGGCAGAGGAAATGTGCATCATAAAAATATTAAAAATGAGAAGAAAAAAAAGAAGAAATTTTCTCAAAGAAATGCCATTGAAAAGCAATAATTCTCTTGCTCAAGCGCGCTTGAGATAAAAGAGCGGCATACGGTTTTGGTATTTCGTTTTTTCGTTATTTTCGTTACAGTGCATTAGGCCTCTCGATGGGTAGTCATGGCCATAAATCTGATATAGCTACAGTTGAAAGTGATGCTTTCACATCGCCTGTAAATCATCATAATATTCATATTTCCACATGGTGCGCCTGTGCAGCTGTGACGAAATTTTGAGCAGCTAATGCAGCGCCTGCGCAAAAGTATCTGACGGATGTGTGCTATCTTTGGGAATCGTTCTGCCAAATTAGCAGTGAAGCAAGCGTACATGTTATGTATGTAGCTTTGTTTTGATTTATGTGCTCCGCAGGCGCGCTGCACTTTTACTTTACTTCGTCCTTATGTAATGCAAACGCTGTGACATTTCTTTTTGTATTTTGCTCTTCGCGGGTGTCATGTTATGTCCTGTATTGCGCTATTGTTTTAGTTTTGAAATTTTTGCCTAATTTGCGCTAACAGCAGCATTTTTCCTAGTACCTAGTCAATGCAAAACACCACCCGGCGAGTCAGACAGAAAGTCAGTCATGCAGTCCGTCACTTTCATTTTTCTATGAAGCATTTCATTTTACACTGCTGACATATTTTGTAAACGAGAATTAACAGTTTGTGGAAAATTTTGTAACGCATTGAAGTTGGGTTGCTAGGAGGAGAAGATAGAACTTTAGCTTTTGCATGCATTGTACTTGAAGTAGGTGTAGGAGATATAAGGTATGTGGATCTCAGTATATGTAATCTAAATTTGCTCTTCGAGTGAGGTATGTATATCGAGCAGTGTCTACCTTTTGTGTGTCCGTCTGTCTTTAATTTGAAAAATAGAATGCAAAAACTTGGTATGGGGACTTTTCTGTGGCCTATTTTCAATTTCTTTACTGACGGAGTGTAAACGATTTTGAAATATTTCAACCCAAGGGGAAAAGGGAGAATAAATGCACCATTTTTATAATCTTCATAAGTAGTGTGCATAGTATTATAATTTTGTCAGGGAGTTTTCATCGCATTGAAGGAAGCAGCCAGGAGACCCCATAATGTACATACATATCAGACTGACGAGATGAGTTGAAATAGCTATGTCTGTCACTCTGTCGTTCCATCAATCTGTTCCCTGTCGCTATGAATCAAAACTAGTTGCTCAACTATTAAGATATCGATGTGAAATTGGGCACAGAGACTTCCTACGTTTAAAGGTAGTCCACATACAAACCCAACTACCGGAAGCTTCACATAGCTATGATCAAACTACCTTCAAAATAATATAAATGTATGTGAAGAGTATTGTAGGTCTAGCGAAGTTAAAATTTTCTCTTGATTTTCATTCGAACGTCATCAAACTCGAATTCAATATGGAAAACAAATCGACTGCTTGTTCTAAATCAATATTTTGTGTCAAAATTCTTTAATAGATTTGGTAAATGTACAAATTTAGGTTCGGACAGCTCGACTGCTGCAGATGAGGTGTTCCAGAGTTTCCGTGACTCTGTTAGAATGCTTACGAAGAGTTTGCAGTCTCTCCTGTGGAACTGCAGCAGATAGTGCGAGAGTTTTTTGTTACATTCTTTGCACATTATATTACATATTGTACAGCTGGCTGGAGGTGTTCCTCCAACTCTCTCCAGCTTTGGTCCAGGCGTCCTCTCTCCGTTTATATACTAGAGTCTGCATACTGCATCACAGCACGCCAGGACATAACTGGAAGAGATGGAGGGGGAAGTTGACTTCGGTTGAACTGAATCTCTGATATAATTCAGTAGCTGTATAGTGAGTGATGGTTTTCAATGGGGCTAACCCTAAGTTTGTGCGGAACATACACATTAATATATATATATATATATATATATATATATATATATATATATATATATATATATATATATATATATATATATATATATATATATATATATATATATATATATATATATATATATATATATATATATATATATGAAACGTAAAAATGTAAAAATTCAAGACTATAATAATAAGAAAGTAGGCAGTTGGATTCTATAGGGTCAACCCAAAAAAAGGAGGACATACCCATTAAATATGTGTTTGAAACGGCATCACTTAACTTGGCATAAAAATAAGTATGTGTGTCTATTTATGTCACTGTGTGTGTGTGAATGCTTTACAAAATATACACCGATAATAAAATCAATAATGATACCACTCTTTGTTCAAAATTCATAAACTCACAAAACAAAAGATTCGCTCATCGACTCCAAACCAAAATGTTGATGACTTCCCAGATCTGTTGCTTCATACTACCAAACAGACGGACAAATGGACGTGGCTATAGCGAGTCGACTTCCGATGATGATCAATAATATATATATGTATAGTTTATAAGGTCTGCCATGTCTTTTTATACCTGTTCCATATACGAGTATTTCTAAAAATTGGATTATATTTTTGTCCGTCTGGGTTTGCGGTATAAAAAATCTGAGAGTTGTTTTATAAATTTGTTATGTTCGTACTATCGAATCAGTATTTATTGTTCTCATATTGATATTTTTCGTACTTTTTTTCTACATTTTCATATCAATCTCTGTAAATATATGTTTATTCTACCTTGAAAGTGTGCAGGGTATCGCATAGTCGGGCATGCTAAATTTGGGTCAATATTTCTTATGTACACCTTCATATTGAAAGAAATTGGACTTTGTTCATATTGTTACAACCGTCAATGAAATATACTGAACAGTTCAGTACCAAAAATCATATACTTTCCATATAAAATTCGATCATATTCACATACAGTGTTCTGAATACAATATATTTCAAAATAATATAATCTAGCATCTCGTAATAAGTAAATTTAGTATGTTTGCAGGGTATTAGTGGCTCTCACATACCGTAGTTAATATATGTTACAATTTGATTTGGAACATATAGTATTCCAAAATTATGAAATTCCTTTTTTTCTTTTCTTTTCTGAAATAGTTCAACTTCAAATAATCAACGAAGCATGCATTCCTCTTCTATGCCATGCCATTTTACTTCTACAACAATACATCCATCTCGAATGCCCTTCTTCCGTCCATACGACGCTTGTAAATCACTCAAATTTTGACATTTTTAAATTGCGTGACATTGTTTTATTACGTAAGTATATATATATATATATATATATATATATATGTATATGTATTTGAGTATATAAATGTGTTTGTGTCAGGGAGTCATTTCATTAGAGTTTTGCCGCCGCCATGTTTCGGTTCGTCTTCTTCTTCTTCTTCTACGTATACAAATATATATGGCAAAGCAACTGCCCGTCTGCCGCCATCATTCGTTGAATCCGTTGGTTGTCATTGCTGCCACAAACTATTCTGAGAGGTGGATTTTTTCTGTCAAAACTTGATTAGTTGCTTTCGATTTTGTTCTTTTATTTTTCGCTTTTTCGCTTTTTTCTTTATCTTTTTCAGTTCTATTCTTTATATTATAAATTTATGGAAAGGGTTATTTACTGTGTGGCATGAAAAATGTATTTCAAATATAAACTGGTATGTCGCTGTATACATACAAACATACATATTTCCTCAATTCAATTCAGTTTAGTTCAGAAGTTTCGTTTGGTGCGACCACTCCTTTGACTCTTTGACATGACAATGACGAATTGAAGTGTAGCAGAAATTTATGTTAAGCTTGAAACTTCAAAATATTTGACATTGTACATAATATTGTATGATCAGTATACAATTTAGATACATATGGTTCAATTGGAGGTCCTAATATGCATATACATATTTTTAAATTGTTCTCCATGGATGTAGTGAGATGTGGGAAGTTTTGGTAGAACAGGTTATTCCAATGAAATTGTTTTAGTTATATTGTCAAATAAATGGCTTTTAGTCGTAAACTCAACTGGTTATTGGAATTCTGGCGGAAGTCTGAACGTATTTTTCACATTTTACAGAGAAACTATAAAATAAAACCGGGTATTATTGTGGCAGACATGCCACGAAGAGGGTTTGCAAAAGAAAATAATTCTTAATTCACGTAGCAATACTACAGATTGGGAAGTTTTAGATAAAAAAACATTTCGTTATCCAAATTTTGGCGCATTGCAGATTTTGAATTTGCCTTGCTCAACAATATTATTTTGCTATATACATATGTATTTATGCTATATACATATCTATATATCATGTGAGTCAATTGGATGAGTCAGTAAGGTGGCACAAAACATATCAGTCCAAAGCTCCAGCAGAACAATTGGTGAAACTGGTTAATAATTGTTAATTTAGTTGTACGGCTTACTTGGTTTTACGATCGGGACAATCTTGGCAGTGTTCTAAAACTGAGAGTATATCCAGTTACATATATATTTTGATTCACAAAGCGTGGAACAAAAGAAGTAGAAAACAAAACCTACGTTTAAGAGTAACGTTTTACTGCTTGATTGCAAGCATGGTATAATAATAAGGTTGTGTATTTGAGCGCTGACTAAGGCCAATCCATATGAACGCGTAAGATAGAAAGAGAAGCAAGTGCGGACAATATGCACTAAAACGACAAACAAACAAGAAAAAACGTTAACTTCGGTTGAACCCAAGCTCTAAAACTTTAAATAGTATTGAAAAACATAAAAGTGGCTACCCCACGCTCACTAGTAGATGTGTATGAAGCGATGTAGTAGATGTGTAAGATGTCGCCATATCGAATTTCAAGTTGATATTGACGTTTTCCATACAAATGCATAAAAGTGAACTGTGGGTTTATATGGGACTACCTCAAAAAGTGGGCGGGACACGCCCCTTTGTATATGTATACGAAGCGGTTGTCCATTAAAATCCACAAAATCAAATTGCAAGCTACTATTTACCTAAATGAAGGATTTTTTCATAAAACACACAAAATTTCACGGTGGGTTTGTATGGGGCTACCTCAAAAAGTGGGCGGTTCACGCCCAATTGTCTATGTATGTTTAGCGGCTGTCTCTTAAAATGCACCATATTGCATTTCAACCTAATATTGACTTTAATAAAAAAGTTTTTCTTACAAAAAGTCAAAAGTGGACCATTGGTTTGTATGGGAGCTACCCCAAATAGTGCGCGGGCCACACCCGTTAGCAAAAAGTCAAAAGTGGACCATTCTTACAAAAAGTCAAAAGTGGACCATTGGTTTGTATGGGAGCTACCCCAAATAGTGGGCGTGCCATACCCGTTAGAGTATGCATGCTAAGCGGCTGATCATAAAAAGGCACCACATTACATTTCAACCTAATATAGACTTTAATAAAGAAGTTTTCTTACAAAAAGTCAAAAGTGGGCAGTAGGTTTATATGGGAGCTAGCCCAAATAATTGACGGGTTATACCCATTAATGTATATGTCAAGCATCCGTCTACTGTAAGTTACTATATGAATTATTGAGTTGATATTGACTACAATAAAAATGTTTTTCATACAAAAAGTCAAAAGTGAGCTGTGAGTTTGTATGGGGGCTACCTCAAAAAGTTGGCGTGACGGGTCAATCTTGACACTCTATTAAACTGGAATAAAAAGAAGTGTAAGTGCAAAATTTCAACTGGATACCATAAAAATTAGTCCCCAAAAAATGCGCAACAACATACAGACGAACAGACGGACAGACGGACGGACATGGCTACGTCGAGTCGTCTCGTCGAGCTGATCAATTATATATATACTTTATGGGGTCTACGATGGCTCCTTTAATGCGTTAAAAACTTTCAGACAAACTGATAATACCATTCCACACTATGTGTGAATGGTGTAAAAAGAAGAACAAGACAAATAATGAAAAACAGTGGAATACGCACAGCAACAAAGAAAAAATTCGCATGCGGACAACCGTTCAGCACAACCATTTAAAGCGTACGAAACGTTTGGCCTGTGAAATACGAGGGCGCTCGCTCTGAATACACTACCTTATTATTGTATCATGAAATGAAAGCATCTTCAATAAAGTTCAACTCCATTTCGTAACATGATGTAAGTTGCATTACTCGTTACAATCAAATGCACCAATACAAACTAAGATCTTTGGTCAAAAAATTGTTGTCAAAGCTGTAAGATATGTTAGACACTCGTCAATATGTTTTCACGTCGGCAATATGATTTAATTTAATATGTTGCTCCACTCCTTGTGGTTTGTCAGCAGGGTTTTGTATATGTTTACTATTTTTTCAAATTTTGCAAGCGTCAGACCCAATTCCCAGCCTTGCGATACTAGATACGATAAGTCACACACAGACAGAACGGCAATCAAAATTTAAATTCCCATGATAATTTATTTTGGAACTTTGCAATTTCCGGGTTTTATAGATTTTTAATTGCGACGTCATTAATGTACTCTTCAAATGATAATAAATTTTCGACTCTTGCCCGCATAGCTTTAGCACACGCAAATGCTCAGTGAAGATGATTAACTTACCATTTACTATATGGTTGGTCTTTGTTGCCCCCGCTGCTAAGCAGAAAGTGACTGCAACAGCGACTGCAACAGCGACTGCAACAGCGACTGCAATAATAATGTGAGTCAATAAATCGACAATCAAGCAATCATATACAATTTATTTCCCGTCATAATTATCGAGTGAGCTGAGCAACTGCAGCCAACGTGCCTCATGCTGCATGTCCTGCTGCACAGTGGTTGGACTTTGCAGTAGTATTAGTAGTAGTATATGATTATGACGCTAGCTGCCGCTGGCGAAAGAGTGACTCTTGGGCAAAGATAGACAGACGCATGTACGTATGAGTAAGTATCTTCAAAAAGCGTACATTTAAGTAGACGCCCTGCAGCTGAGCTTCGAAGACTGCAACGTTTGTCACTCAATTCATATACCGCTCTACACGCTTTGCGTCGACTCCATTAAAGCCGCTGCCGCCATATTAGCTACAGCGGCGACAGCAGCAGCGTCAGCGGCAGCTGTGGTCATTTGTGCATCCGGCTTCTTGCCACTCCATTGCTTCAACATCAACTTTATTCGTCGTGTGGTGTTTGATTTGTGGCATTTCGTTTGCAGCACATTTTGTTGTTGTTGTTGTTCTGCTGCCATTTTCTTTTCTCGCTTTTATAATTTTTATTGTCATGAAGATTCTCCTTATTTTTATTTAACTGCCCCATAAGCAGCTTCGTTGCGCTTACCACCTACTCTCTCCATTTTATTACCCTCCTTCTACTCACTGATACGTCTATTTGATTGGAATAATTTGACATTCCACTTCTTACGAGCGTTGCCTTGTATATTGTGCGCCTTTGCAACCCTAAAAGCTATTTGGTGTCAGCTGACATTTCTATTTGAAAGTTCGATATTTTTAAGCATAAACGTTCATAGAACGTTTTGTTGTACGAGCACTATTTGTGTTGTTTACAGGTGAACATTTTGCCATGATTTACTGCGATTTTTTATGTAGATAATTTCGAAAAGAGTTTTGCTGTAGAATGTCGTCTAAGAGCAGCTGTCCCAGAAAACATCGATGCTGTACGTGAAGTGATAAGACAAAACTATCATGTGCCATACCGTGCGGTTGTGGCATCATTGCGTATTATTGAAACCAGCATTCGTTCGACATCATAGGAATTCTCCACCACGAAATTTCGAGCTGACACACATAGAGTTCACACACTAGAAAGTTTTTGAACACTCAATAAATAGAAATAATGCGCCATCCGCCTTACAACCATGACTTGGCAACTAATGACTTCTTTTTGTTCAAAAAGATATTTCGACGCCTGAAGAAGCTGTTGAAGTCGTTAAACAGCTCGTTTTGCAGGTAGCAAAAGTGCTACAAAAATGGTTTTAAACGCATGCAAAAGTGTTTGGATCTTCATGGAGAATATTGCGATAAACCATAAAACCCTTTTCAATTATAAATTACTGTGTTTCATTGTTAAGCGCACAATATAAAAGACAACCCTCGTATTCTATCTTAACTTTTTTTGTTTTTTTCATTTCGCAGTTTCTCCTGTTGAGATTTCATTTATTACCATGTTACATATTCTTTTCGAATTGACCATTTTAATCGATTTTTATGCACATTC
This sequence comes from Leucophenga montana, assembly GCA_035044765.1. Lineage (NCBI taxonomy): Eukaryota > Metazoa > Arthropoda > Insecta > Diptera > Drosophilidae > Leucophenga > Leucophenga montana. The sequence continues at coordinate 783,596 of JAWNNQ010001706.1, forward strand.
TCCATCTCATGTGTTTCGTTTTTCTCTTTCTGTCACTGTTTCCATTCGTAAACTTGTTCCAATGCCATCATTCAGTCATTCTAAAATTCCTCCTTCTTCTACTGCATCTACCCCAATATAATATAACCATCTTTTTGTTCCATTAAATCGAATTTAAAAGTCATTGTTTTTGTTGTTCCTTATTGCTTCGCTTCTTTTTTGTGGTCAATTCTTGTTGTCGCTGCTGTTCTTGTTGTTGTTGTAGTTTTACACTTATTCTTCCAATTCGCGCGATATATTGGAAAAAAGGGGTGTCTTAACTATTGCAAGCGAACGAGACAAGCTTTTAAGAAGTTTATGTAGTGCATACTATATTTTTTATTTTTTTCAAGGAAAGTGCAAATCGAATGAAATGACATAGCAAACGAGCAAATGAAACAAATGTAAGTGAATCGTATCACTTAAGTGCGAGAGCAGAAAGCCGCAGAGAAATCGCCACAGTACTTTCTCTCCTCTCATATCTCGATCAAGAAATAATCAATTTGATTAGGACTTATGTCAAAATTGTGAGCAGAAATATTTCAAAAGAAGAAAGGGCGTTAACTTCGTTGGAACCAAAGCTTTTATACTATTCACACTTGCTATGTTTACTCGGACATTTATTAAAATTAGTGTTTGACATGAAATATGCCTTTTTGATGGTTGTAGCTAGGACGAAGGGTTTTCCATTATTTTGTTGCGCATGAAATTATTAGAAAGAATTGAATTTAAAGCAATTTTGAATCGAGCGGGAGTTATACCCGGTTCGTGTGCAATGTTAGGCAGCACACTGAACAGTTGAGCTATCGAGTCTGCAAATATTTACTAAATATTATTAACTGGATTCACCTTTTGTTACATACACTTGACCAATTTAAAAACATTTATTATTTTAATATTAAAAATGGCTTTAATTCAAACATGTTCGATACAACAAAATAAATACAAAGTTTTTTTGGTATGGTAGCTATACCTGCTAGAGGATAAATCGGTGTCATTTTCGAAGTTAAATTGCTTCTCGTTATAAAAAGTCTCTATACTAACTTTCAAACCAATATTTGAAAGATTGCATAGATAGACGGACATACAGACATTGCTAGATTGACTCGTCTTGTCATACTGATTACAAATATACGAGTATGTATGTACTTCAATGCTTCGTTAAAGGCGTTGTGTAAATATTGTGAACGAACTTTTACAGAGAAAATGAGATAAGTGCGAACCAAATTTATGAATTTTTATCTTATATAATTATGGAGTGAGTTTACATATTTTTATTGTAGGTGAAACATCTTACCATGCTCGTCACCGAGATTTTTTCGTAAAAACAGCAACTGTGGAAATTCTAGATAAGTATCTTCAGAGACATATTTACGACTGTTGAAAAAATTAAAGAATCTTTTGCATCTTCCAAGAAAATCCAAAACCAACTTAATAAATTCCAGGCTGGAAATTTATCAGGTGACCAATAAGTGTGGATTTCAGCATCTTTGATCAGTTTCCGTACATACAAAACATCTAAGATTGACAAAAACTTTCTTAAAGAGTCACAATTTCAAATAATTGCATTAAATAACAAGAAGTAGGTAATACCACCAAGTTGAGCCATTTGAATGATGCCATTTAATTGTTGTTGGTTTTTTCAAACAACATTAAAAATTAAAGAAATTGGAAATTTTTAAATTTTTATTACATTTTTAAACTATTACGTTCCAGATGAAAAACTCTTTAAATTATCAAATAACAAGAGAAAAAGATTACTTCGGTAGAATCGAAGCTTCAATACTCTTCACAAGCATCTAAAAAAACTACTATCAAGTTTTTGAACGCAAAATTCGAAAAGCGTGTGGTTGGTTTGTGTGGGGATTACCCCTAAAAAGGGCAGTAAACGCTCATTAATATATAGGGCTACCGACAATTGTGGGCGGGGCATGCTCATTGTGATATAAGAAGTGTACATACCTAATTTTAGATCGATACCAGGTTACAGAGAGTCACACAGATAGACGGACATGGCTAGTTCGATTCTTCTCGTCGAGCTGATGGGGCCTATGACGTCTCCTTTAATGCGTTACAAACTCAGTAAGAAAAATATAATTTTGTTAGCCATATTGTATATAAAACAAGAAACAATGCAGCAGTCGTGAGTTCACGACTTCGCAATACCCTGCTACATTTCATACACTAATGAAAATAATAAATTTTGTTTTTTTTTTATATAATACAAAATTGTATACACTTGATCTGCGTTAATATCAGAAGAATCTATAAGTAAAAAATTGAAGGCTTTACCTTTTATAGTGTCCGAGATCTCGTTGTTCAAACATACAGAGGGACGGACGGACATAAGAACATGGCTAGATCGACTCAGCATTCGTTGCTGATCAAGAATATACATGCTTGTTACATACATTTGCACAAACTTAGTAAACATATGGCTCACAGGGCAGGGTACAAACAGAAATTGATACCATACAAAAACGCTCATTATTTGCGTTATTTGGGAATACTTTATTTTTTTTATAAATTACAAAAGCATTTAATATTCGCATAGAGCAAACACGAACCAAATGCGATATTTTCATTCACTCATTCACTCACTCACTCACTCACTCATTCACTCATTCATTCATTCATTCATTTATTCATTGGACTCATTTATTCATTCGTTCATTCAAACAACATTTGACGTTTCACATTTATTATTTACACAACTACACGACTCGATAGATAGAGCTTTTTAGGAACGTGGTGAGGGATAAGATTGAACGAACGAGCGAGCCTGAGGCGCGCAATGTGGCAGGAGACAAACCGAAACCAACTTTACATGAGCATTGCATGAGCTATACGCTAAGTTGGTCAAATTCACAAACTGCAACTGCAACTGCAGCGAGAGACAATAAAGCAAGTTGCAAACCAAATACGGCCTCGGTGACAATTTACAAAGCGCAGCAGGCGAAGCAGGAAACAGCGGAAGATGTGCCCGGCGTAGAGTGGAGTGGAGTGAAGTGGAGTGGAGTGGATTGGTGTATATATGGTGAGTGTGACATGGATGAAATGCTGTTTGGCGGATGGGAAATACAAGCTTATCGCGCGCTGACACTTTCTGTATATATATATATATATATATATATATATATATATATATATATATATATATATATATATATATATATATATATATATATATATATATATATATATATATATATATATATATATATATATATCGTATATGAATACAACAGCAGCAGCGGCAGCGACGAAGGGTTGATATACATTGGGTTCAATGTGGTTCCATTGAGTCTAGGTGCGAGAACAGTGCGCAGCAAATGGTATAAATAAGTAACTATATGTATATGTTCATTGTATTTCTCGGTCGTACTTGATACAGGTGATAGAGCGCAGGATACGCTGCTGACAGCTGTTGAAACCGACGATGCGAACGACAACGATTGTCTAAGTGTGGCAGCGCGAAATGAGCGAGCTGAGGCGGCGGCGGCGGCAATACAAGGTGCAGATATCAAACGAACGCGAAACTAGAACAAGTGACAACATTTGAGCGTTCAGCAACAAGTTCCTGCTCGCGATTTTTAATTGACAACGACATTTTCAATGCACCATGGACGCCATCAACGTTCGACGGACAGCCAAATGAAAGCCTTCCACCCACACACAAAAACAAAACACAGATACTCGTACAAGATACACACGCAGCCGCCCAGACTCCAACTTGAAGTCATAGTAGTCATCGACGCTGTTTGCGGTTTGCCGGCTCAACTCAACTCAACTCGCGCGTTTATTTCTTAGTTCCCACAATTGATTTGGACAATGCAGTTGTTGCAGGCAGCCAGCCGCTTGTATCTGCAATAACTGCAACACATTGTGCAAGTTTTGTGCAGCAGGCTAAAGTGCAAATGGTTCTTTATTACATTCGCAGTTGCCTTGACGAAGGGTGGGGCGCTTGTATCTGTCTGTCTGTCTGTCTGTCAGACTGTCTGCCAGTCTGTATCTTTAATGAAATACATTTCGTGCATTTATGCAACAGGTTGATCAACTCAATGTTTATATGTATATATTGTAGATAATTCATTATGCTTGGAGTTGCATGAACAAGTGGCGTGCAATAACTTTAAACAGTCGAACTGACTGATCAACGTGAATGGAGTAATTCTTAATTGGTAGGAAACACTACGAGCTTTGCAGTTTTATATTGTCATGACAGTGTTCTCTACCTCCAACACTTCATTCATTTCTAACAAGCAACCAGTTTCTTTGGAGAGCCCTTACTGTTACTTGGTAACTGCCAAGTTGTTTTGAGCCCGATCAATGCTTGGCAGTCTTCTAGGATGTGTTTCGGAGTTTCCTCATTTTCTAAACAAAATCTACAGCAGCTATCACTTTCAATACAAATATTTCATAAGTGTCAATTTATGATGAAATTGTCAGAGTGTTCTTCTGGTCCGAAGACTTCTGCACCAGTTTCTTCCTCCGTTAAGGAGTGGTCTGTAAACCAGTTTATTACTTCTGCATTAAACCTACATTAAACCTTTTGTATCTTTATATCTTTCAGAATATTTCTTACTCTATTACTGATATAGCCCGCTTTGTCGTCATTATAACTTCCAGTCACCAGTATGGGTCTGTCCGCCTTCTATTGGATATGAAGGTTTAGCGGCATTCGATTTAAAAATCCATTTTATTCAGTTTTTCGCTGGCTAATGTTAGTTTAGACCTGTCTACCCAAACATTGGCGCAGTACTTTATCACTGGTCTGACCATTGGAAGATACATTCATCTTAGTATCTTGGGAGTACACCCAAGTTTTTGCTAGCGATTACTCTACATGCCATCATTCCAATTGTGGATTTCTTCGCGATATAGTCAAGGTAATGTTTCAAAGTTCGTCCGTGGTCGAAAATTACCCAAGGTATTTTAGCTCCCTGAAGAATTCTATTAGAGTACATCCACTCAGATTTGTTTGACAGATTTTGATTTGAATTGGGTTTGAATTAATTCAGAATGGTTACATATATTGTCCATTGCTAGCGACTTTTTTTTCCCATATTTTGGCAGCATACAGATTCCGCGTCGGAAGAACGATTCGTCTTTAGAGCTAAGTAATCCAGGAATAAACTAAATTCTAGGTTTCGTCCTAATTACGAGAGTGATACACAGCCAGGCCAGATTTATTCGATCGGAACAAATGGTAATGGGAAGGACGAAAATCTGGTAAATACATCGGGTAGGTGTTTGAACATTTCCAACTTGATTGTAAATTCTTGCAGCATGGGGCCGAGAGTCGTCGTGCTAAGAATGCAATTTATCGTGTCTCTGTTTGAATTTTTTCTTCAATACTCAGCTCAAACGCATCAATTATTATTGATAGTGATCCCCCTGTGATTATTTTATAGGATTTGATTAGCTTATAGAGGATTACACCCAGCTAATCCCACCAAATACACAACATACGCTTGGGTCCATGGATATTTGGCTTCGCCGTTCATGTTGATACTTGGTCGGACTTAACTCATGATTTTTTGCATTTGAGATTGCTGTAGCGTATCCACTTTTCATCGCCAGTCACAATTCGATGTAAAAGTTCCTTCCCTTTTTGTCGTTCACAGGTGAATTAACGCCTTTTCATGATTTTTGATTTCAATTCGTACAGGACCCAATTTCCCTGCTTTAAGATCGTTCCCACAACTATGAGTCGTTTGCTGACTGTTGACAAGTTAACTACCAATGATTATGCTAATTTTTGAAAGGTTTCACTTGGATCTTCATCGAGCATATAGATAATTACTATGTGATCAGCATAGCCTTGGCATTCGATGCCGTTATCTGTAAGGGCATCTAGTAATTCGTCAGATAGAAGTGTACACAAAAGTGGGAATAGAACTCCCCAAGTAGACATCCTTTGGAAGTTTTAACGGCAAGGCATTTATTGCATAGATTTGCTATAATCATGCGCGAGTCTAGTAGTTTTAACAGCCAGCGTGCAAGTAGGCTCCAGTACTCTTTTTTTGGACAGAGATGTGTTTCCAAAGGTACTTTCAATTACCATAAAAGCGTAAATAACAAAAAGTCTTTGGATTTCATGGTGGATTGAGCATAAGTTGACAATAAAACATGAATTTTGCGTGAGATAATTGTGATTTAAGCACTGCACTTACACCTATGACACAGTGTAATCTCTTCATATGCGTATTAATACACAAAACTCAGGAAACAACTTCTTTTAATCAATGATGCTGCTGCTGCCATTAATTGCTGTCACTTCTCCCAGTGCGATCGCTGAAGAAATGTTAATTTCGTTCATTAAAATCGAACAATAAAAATAAATCAATCAATAACACGGAATGCAACATAAAATTTTAAAATAAACAAGTTTAACAGAAGAGCCACGGCAATAAAATTAAATGCAGAGTGTTGTTTGCTACTCCATGCCATGAAACAGCATAAGATACTTTGTTTTTTTTTTTTTTTTTCGTTTTTCAATAAGAGTGAAAAATAACAACATTCGCCTTATTGGCAGCAGCAGCAGCAGCGGTCACATCCACAATACATACCAACTCGTATCTCAATGGCAGCAACAACTCAGCGCGCCAGCCAGCCAGCCAGCGACAGGATCGCGTCAGCTCATTGGAGCCTAATTCCCAATAACGAATTTAACCAATTTACTCAAATGCTAATTTATGGACGATTGATCCACAGGTAGTCAGTCAGTCAGTGTATGTTCGATTCGTTGGTGCTACTCAGTTGCACGGCTGGACACAATAACGCTGCCAATGTGGCGTAGAAGATATGCGCGCACAACAGGCACGCCATGCAATCAAAATCAGCCATAAATGCAGCCCAACAAAAACAACAACAACAACATTTGAAGTACAACATCACCAGCAGCAGCAGCAGAAGTGGTGGCTGCAATGAAGGCTTCAAAATGCAACACAAATACATTCAAATCGAGTGGCACTTGCAGACACATGTGGGATGTGCCTCAAGAATAAGTTGTCCGGATTATGGAGAAAATGAATAACGAATCAACGTAGCGCATATTCATGGCGGCAGCAGCAGCTACTTTAATTATAACTAATGCAAACAGCAGCCACAGCATACTCAACGGCCGTCAGTTTGACAGATGACATATAGCAGCAAATCGAATCGTCATTGCAAGTGGTAATTGGTTGCGAGCGCTGGGGTTGAGTTTGAAGTAAGACGCCATTGTATCGCTCAGTGCCATGAGTATAATGATCTGTTAATAATTACGAACCTTAACTCAAAGTCAGTAGTCAAATATTTTCAGTGTACTCAATTTCTGATCTTTAGGTATCGAAAGGCGAAATATTTTTGAGGTATTTGATATGGTGGAGTTTTTTAACAAGTGAAGCGCTAGAAACACTGACTAAATTATATACAATAACATTATATCACTTTGGACTTTAGTTCTTATCTCGTTAATAGGTGAGTTTATACTCTTCATACGTAGTGTTTAGTGCTTGTTGCAACACTCAAAAATGGGGAAGTGGTTGTATGAGAGCTACCCCTAAAAGTAGTATTGAGTCTTTTATTTTATATACTTGACAATTGACTCTGACAGTCTAAAAATCTAGACAACACCGTAAACATTCCTTAGCCCCCCTATTCACCGCACTTGACATCCTGCGATTTTATTCCGTTCCCAAAACAGAAATTACCCATGAAAGGCCTGCGTTTTGCCACGATTGAGAAGATAAAGACAGCATCGCTGGATGCGAATATCAGAAGTGCTTCAAGGATTGGAAAAAACGCTGGCATAGGTGTATGGTATCAGAGGTGGACAAAACAGATATTGATGAATAAATAAATATTTTTCGAGAAAATTAAAAAATCATCTTTTTAGGGTTCAGTATTAAAAGGTAAAACGGGACCCTATTACTAAGACTCCGCTGTCCGTCCGTCTGTCTGTCTATCCGCCTGTCACCAGGCTGTATCTCATGAACCGTTATAGTTAGACAGTTGAAATTTTCACTGATGATGTATTTCTGTAGCCGCTAAATACTAAAAAACAAAATAAAATAAATATTTAGGGGGGCTCCCATACAAAAAACGTGAATTTTTTGCTCGTTTTTGCTCAATATTGATAACGGCAACAGGAAGACGCTTCTCAGAATATTTAGTTATATATTCACTTTAAAAATAAATAATTAAATTAAAATAAAACAAATATTTAAGTGGGGCTCCCATACAACAGACATGAAGTATGGGAAAGTATGAAGTAAGACCTTTCGTGCGCGAGTCCGACTCGCATTTGGCCGGTTTTATTTTTAACACATCTCGTATACTATATGCACAGGTATAAGACCGAAAAATTACTTAAATAAGAACGGCATTTGCACCGTAGTCAGCACAACAAGATATTCGCTTTGTTACTATTTACGGATACTGGCATCAAATGAAACCCTTGAAATTCAATTTCGAACGTCAAACCGCATATGGGCATGTCACCCATCCTTAAATATTGTTTTTGTTGAGAAACCAATGGAGATCTGGTGTAAAGTAAAATTGACGTATGCCCATAAATTTCTTTGCAAAAAGTTGTTTGGGATACGCGAAGTAATATGTTCGATGGAACTTTTAGTAATGGGGAATGTATTAATTTGCTATATACGTTCGTATTCCTAGAAGTACCCGATCTGACATCGGATGGCGCTTGTAGTTTAATAAATACAATTTTTTGTTTTTTTTTTTGAGACACTGCCTATATCATTAGACTTCGATCAAATTTTGAGCAGTCTGCATCATTAAGTGGTACGCAGCCAGACATACAGAATCAAAAGGTTGTCGCTCCATCAGGCCATAGATATCCACTATTTCAACTACCCGGTTATGAAACGGCGAGATTTCAAAATTTTCTACTTCGAAACTAACCTGCCTTTCATGTTTGCACTCAATGGCTGTCAAACACAAATTTCATGATGCAGATGGCTCAAAATATGATATAGTGTAAACGTAGATTATACTTGCCCAAAAAAAATTTGTCTAAAAACTACAAGCGTCATACGACGTCAGATCGGGTACTTCTGGAACTTCCCACGTATATGAATTTGAATACGATAAATCAATGGTTTATATAGGGGCAGATGCAGAATACTCTCTTGGGGAGTGCTAAAACTCTTGGGGTGGAACTCAAATTAAAAACTATTTTATGAAAATGCAGCGAAAAAATAGGTTTGTACTGAAAAAAATGCTGTTAGTTGAGAGAGGTGGTCGAGCATTCCTTAGTCTTCTGCTGGTCCCGCCAATGATTTACATATTATGTAAACAAAAAAAAAAAAAACAAAAAAAATAAAACAACGGATTAACGAATCTACCGTTAGAGAAAGAAAGTTTGGTAACTAGCTCCTCTTGTCTGAAAAGCAGCCTAGTGGAGATCGCTTTATATGTTCTCCAATATCTCTTTTCATATAGTAATCCTTTTTACACAAATGTGTATTCCCATGTACTAAGTGTGTATTTTAAAAGAAATTTTACTTATGAAAACAAACAAATCAACTCAAGTACTTCAATATTCGTGTAGATACAACACAAAATACATTTGACTTTGTCGCCGCTTTTGATCTTAAGCGCCAAGCAACGATTTTCACTTGGATCAAAGAACTTTTTTTTGGGTAAAAAACCCAGACAAGTGTTCGTAATTATTGAAAGCATAAATTTATTGTCAAAAGGCGCAAAGACAAATTGAGGAAGTGCGGAGCCAAAATCTGCGCCATGAAACCCAATTGTGTGAGATAATAAATTCAACATTTGTTTGTGAACTAGTCAAAAATATTATGCTTTAAAATTATTAATTTCGAAAACTGGAAGATGATATTGAACAAACAGCAACAACAGCCGATACTTAGCTACCGGAAACATTTTTATCTCTAACACCGAACACAATTATTGTTTGTACTTGCCTACAATTAAATTATGAACTAGTACTCATACAGAACAACGCGTTCTGGTGGATACTCTGGCGCGAAGACATCATTTGATGCTGAGAACGTTGAAGCAATTATCTGGCCAATATTTGCGTTTCTCAGTAGTGCAAACACAATCATTGAATCTTTATCTAGAAATACCTACAACTGTATGTAAATAGGTGCGATATATGGATAGTATCTTTGACTTTGAATTTCGTAATTTTGCTGAGAGAGATGTTGATATTTCATTTTTAATTAACTCAAAATTAGTGCGTGCAAATATATTTATATTGTACATTTCATTTTACGATCGTCTTCCGGCTGCAATATTTATAAATGTCGTTTAGCAATCATAAACGATTTTTTAATTAACAATTAAATTAAGTAAACTGTTATTGCGATTTTATGACTTTTAGAAACGCTTTGAATCGTTGGCCTGGGAATATATAAAAAGAAATGAATATCTATGAAACTATTTAGAGGGGGGCATACTTATTACATTTTATATGGAGAAGATTTTTTTATGATTAGGTTTATTAAATTTAAAGGCAATACTTTTTATTATAATACCCATTGATACAAGTCGTCATTCGGATTCTTTATATACTACTGTCTTGATATATTGTAATACGAGTGAAAATTAGTCATTTAGGCGCTATTCCTCTGCTTTTTAGATGGTACTGAATACTACACTGAATACTTCTCGGCTGCATGACTTCATGTGAGAAGGCCATAGGTCTGCTTCGAATAAGTGTATGACGATTGGAAACGTGTACAACTTATAGAAACTACTCGTAGTACAACAGTGAGATAAGAGACTTAAAAGTGAAGTCAAATACTGTGAGACAGGTGAAGCGAACTCTTGCAAAAAACTGAAAACATGAAATAAAAAAAAAACTCAAGCAATTACTACAGGGTTTTATGAAGAAAAACTAAAACTTACTTTGGAGAAACAATTTCCGGTTTTATATTTATTTATTTATTTTTTTTTCATTATAATACACAATATGTTTATGCTTGAAGAAAGAGAGAAAATCATTTAAATCAAAATTGAATGAAATGGTATTAAACAAAACTATGGATGAGCTTCCATGGCTAATTCGGAAACAGACCAGTTCCGAAACAGACCAGTTGCGAAACAGACCAGTTCCAAAACCAGTTCCACTTCCCTCTGGTGTGGCAGTTTTATTATACAATATTTTTAATTACGAGTATTTAAATAAATATTTTAATCCCAGAAGTACCTGAAGTCGAATGGTGCTTGTAATTCTTTTAGAGATGTTTGTTTTTGTCAAGTTCCATTATTAGACTACTGTCATATATTGTGCACTCTGCATCATTGGGCAATATTGTCAAGTATTTACATCGATTCCGTCCGTGGATATTGTAAAACACGAATCCATTGCAACACCGCAGACGTCAAACAGTAGTTCAAACCGTGGATTTCATTAGCCGGATCGGCGCGGTAAACTTTTGACTTCTGCACTTTTGTCTACATTTAAAGAATGCTATCCAATGCTATCAAACACAAACTTAATGCTGCAGATTGCTGCAAATTTGATAGCATTCTAATGATAGGTAGTGGTAGTGGTTCTCAGAAAAAGAAAATGCACAAACCTGCCTCCCATTTTTTGAGTTTTGTATGAAATTTGTTTTTGTTGTCAATTAAGCTAGCAACGAAACATTTTGTGTAACTTACGATAATCATAATAATATTTTCCATAAAGTTTCAGATCGGACCACTATAGAATATAAACTCCATACAAATTTATGATTCAATTAAAGTGATTTAGACAATTTATAGAGGGTAGCTCGAAGTCGAGCACACCCGACTGTAAAATGCACAAATCACAGCGAAAATCCCAGCGAACGAATTTTGTAAATATTTCGTGGCTCGCAAAAAGTTGGGCGAACAGAACACATTTTGCAGTCACGGGAATATCTTACAAATATCATCCTTAAGGTTCAATTTATCACCACATTATCAATCATTGAGGCTGTATCTTACGAATAGTGCGCTCGATATTGGCTTACAAGGCTTAAATTTCAAGTATACCCACAAAAAGTAGTCGAGCGGTGTCTGGTTACACGACCTTGTGAGCAAACCAATGTCGCAAACTTTTCCCTGAATAAGTTGATGGTTTTTCCAGAAGTACTGCATTTGGCGCAATTCCGTTTGAAATAAAAGGAACACGAAGTTTTGGAAACAAACAATCGTTTTATAATCTCGATATCGCGTGACTTTTGTGTTTTCTTCGTTTCGACGAAAGAAGTATGGCCCGATTATGCCACCAGCCCATAAACCGCGTAATCAGTGCAGTTCTCGGGGTTTGTTAGTAGTTCATGGATCACCATTGGATTTTTCTCGCACAATTTGGCATTTTGACAAAGCCGCAGAAGTGAGCCTCATCGCAGAACAAAATTTTGCGGTATAAAAGTGGATAAACTTCCTACTAGTATTTAAGCACCCAGACTGAACTTTTTGTAATTGAAGTCTTTGCATGCTAATTTGCTAAACTATTAAGTATAAAAATATTGCAACAGCTTTTCGTTAAGCGATAAACTTTTTGCATATTAGATTACGTCGGCTGATCCCTTGATAGAGGTCATGCATAGACCAACATCATCCTTAATGAGCCAATGCCTCAAAGCCTTGGGAATGATTCAAAAGCAGGGTGATTGGAAACCATACGAATTGAATATTGTCACATTAAAAAATTAGCTGCCAAAGAAACACCCTTTACATATGCAATTTTTAGCACGGTGCAGGTTAAAACATACTTAAGTAACTTTTAAAGTTGCAGCATTCAGATTTTAGGTTTATTGACTGATTTGAAATTGTTTTATATCGAAATAGAATTAAATCTTAAAAGTTTGTGTTCCAAACATCTCCATTCAAAATAATTTTGTTAAATAAGTTATCCACTAGTTTACTATGCACAATAAACAAAATTAAATCATCACAACACAAGTTCACAAGAACTGACAGAAAGTGTCGCTGAACACGCACCTTGACACACGCACTTTGCATGCATACGAGTATAAAATCTATGTATCTGAGATATAAAATACCGTGTGCAGGTGCAGGGTGTGTGGGTGTCTTTTACACCACCAACATTGTTATAAAAGTCGAAGCGAAGTAGTAGACTGAAGTCAAGAGCCAGTGCGCTTTTGAATATAGTGAGTGACACATGAATTGCTTTGAATTTAGTTGTCAAAGCGGCGATGCATATTCATAAATTGTTAAAACTGTGTGTGTCAAAAGCTTAACAGCAACAACAACAATAAAAAAGATACTATATTATAAAAACAAACATGACAATTGTGTAGATACATAGTATAACAAAGCCTTGCTTTTTTTTAACGAGCGACAGGAAAGGGTACAAATCAAAACTATTGTAAAAAATCGAACCGCGTACAAGGCTGCCGACTCCCCTCGCTGCACAATATACTACAATACACTGGCTATCCACAGATGTGGCACATGCGTTTAATTTGCAAGACACATGTTCTCGTATATCGGGTGCTGCAATTTTGACTCCAGCTACAGCTACAGCACCAGGTCCACCGCCTTCGTCACAGACGCCGGTAAAGCGCTGTCGATGTTAGAAGTCGTCGTCGTAGTCGTCGTTGCTGCAACTACGATTTGTATTGCAGTCGGAAAATGCATGTTTGCAACAAATGACACCTTCACATGTGTCTGTATTTGTGTGTGTGTGTGTGCTATACTACTTCTCTTCGCTTACATATAACCGCGCTTCATTTCACATGTGGCATGCCGCAATTTTTCTACACGCGCTGCGTTAAATTTGCCTTCCATGTGCTGAGCCAATATTTTTTTTGTTTTTTGTGTGTGTGTTTTTTTTTTTTTCATAAATGCCCCCACATTTCCCCAACTTCTACAGCGAAGCACCCTCAATCCTCATTCTATGTGCCTCAGTTAGTTGCCACACTCGGGCCTTTGCATTGTTTGTTCGCCCGGTGTCGCTTGCTGGCAGTCCAATGGACATTTCAATGCTTCCTTCTCATGTGCGAAGTTGCATGTTTCGAAACTTTTTCGCTGCCTACGTTGACTGCGACTGTGACTGTGACTGTCGACTCGGCTGCTGATTTCCGATGTTGCCAGTGCTAGCCTGAGTGCCTCAATGCCTTTTAAGGCCACTTTTACTTCATTTTTATACCCTACAAATATACATACATATATGTGAATCTATTTTCTTACATCACTTACATTCAAATTTTAAGTAAATTCTTTTATTTTTTGGTGAAATGAATGAATTCAAAATTTGCCAAAGCAATGCCTGAATGATTCATTCAAAAATGAATCATTCACTTACAGCTTTGCTCTAAAATTGTAGATTTTTAGGTGCTGAGGCTCGACAAGATGTGCAACTGACTAATTGAATACTTCTGAGAAACTCTCTCTGGTGCGATTACTCGATTTATAAGTATTATTTCAATACAATTATAAAGTGTGTCCTGTGTCATCGAAATATTTCGCTACCGAAAGCGTATAGCATGCGTGATTGTGTCATATAATTGTGTGATTTTTTTTTTGTGCTTTTCTAATTGTAATTAATCGATTAATTGCAAATATTATTAATTTTTTATTTGACCAAATTTGAATAATCGATAGATTTCTATAATCAGCTAACTCAAACTGGATACAAAGTATAAAACTTTCCAGTAATTCTTTAATTCAAATATTTTTTTATCAAAAGAAGAATATGTATCCGATCGGCCATTAGGACATAAAAATGTTCGTATGGTGTTTTCGCCTCAAATTGGAATTTCTTAACAACACAATTCATTTGGGGCAAATAATCTCAATTAGTATTATTGATAGCATTACGATAATTCGCCATTTTTAATTTTCGATACGATACTATCGGTAAGACATTTTTACTAATATCGATATTTTCGTCGATTATCGATATTTTTGTTCTGATATATTGAAATATGTTTTATTTTCATTTCTCATCACTATTTTCAATAATTAATTTTTCGATGTTCCTGAAATTCTTTCTCATTAATCTAATAATCGTACACATTAATCAAATAATCATAACACCAAGATTTTTTTTTTTTATTTATACTATAAATCAAATTTTCAGTGATAGAAATATTTGCCTGCAGAAAGGATACAAGAAGATGTTTCTTATTCACATGAACTGAATTGTCGTGCAATAGATTCCAAAGTATTACCCGAGATTCCTGCAGAATGTACTTCTCTACGCTTTTCGGTTTCTTGCGGTACAGGTCATTGACGTTTAGGAACCTTCGGCCGAATCTCTTCGACAATCATATTCGTGGTGCCTACGCCTTTTTTACCCTAATCTCTTCGTCGTAAAGAGCCATAAATATCGCCTATATATCGCCGAGCATTCAAATGAAAAATATCGATAAATCGATATTTTCGATTGAAGTTGTCGATTGGATATTGGAGATATTATATCGCTACTTTCACAATATCAAAACAACGTTATTCCATGTTTTCCGATATGTCAACCATTCTACCTTCAAGCCATTTCTTAGTTCACCAATATATTCAATGTGCAACTGAGCAGTGTATCACTTAGTCGTGCAACTTGACTAACGCATTCTTGTTTCCTTTTTTAATTTTCAACTACGCTCGTGAATTTGTGGTGAAGCTTTTGTGTAAATTGTTTGGTGAAAATAATCGCACGCATTTGCTTAACCTTTAAGCGAGAATTAACCTGTTGGATGTGTTGCATTGGCTGTCTTTATTTCTAATGTCGAAAAATTTTCCGCATGTGAGGTGCTGTTGGAAAATTGCTGAAATAGTATTGAAAATATGTTTTATCTTTCGTTACTATAAAAGAAAACTAAGAGTATTGTCAGGTGTTGAGTGGCTATGGTTATTTCACAGTAAACGAGTATTGTAGATATTTGTACAGGTTCATTCACGAAGATATTTTTTTAAATTTTTGCTATACGACTAAAGCGCAAGAGATTGCAGAACACGCATTCTTCATGTGAAAATCTTTCGTGAAGGAGATGTATATGCAAAATGACCTTGCTAAAGTTTTAATAAAATTTTTTTTTGATTTCTTACAATAGAGCATAGCGCGTTGATTAAAGTATCTTCAACATTTTGTATGTCAATCACTGTGATTTGGCAAACAAAAAACTGCCATACCACGCCGTGAGGGGTGACTTAAAGTACTGAAACATCCTTCGCATTATTGTCAAGCAATTTGTCAACAAAATATTGAAACTCCTCCGCTTATTATGATTTTTAGAAGAGGCTCGATAGTATCAAGTGTGAGTGCATATATGTAGTATTTCATACCCTACATAGAAGTATTTCTAAGCAATACATGTTGGGTTTGCTGATATGTAAATATGAATGTAAAGTAATGAATTAAACATTGGAGACACTATAAAGTAATACATATATGTCGTCTGAGAGAAAATCCCGAACGACATATCCAAAGCCAATCTTAATCAAAATACGGTGGGTGTGATTATTTTCTGAGCACCTTCCGCGGAAAACGACGATTGTCAACTGGCTGATTGTTTAGAACTAATTTGCCATTAAAGGCGTAAGGTTCCACCATGACAATGCGACAAGTTTGGTGACTCGCCAACAAGTTAGGTGACTCGCCAAAAAGTGCTACAGCTTGAATAGGAATTTTGCCCCATCCTTCTTACTCATTGTACCTTGTAGATACATACTAACATTTGTTTCGTTCCTTGGAAAAAGACTTGAATGGCAGGTCATTCGATCAATGAGCATCTCACCTATTCCTTCGCTGTAAAAGAGCGGTCTTTCCACGTGCGCGATGAAAAATGGCCATTTTTAATTAATAAATAAGTCTTCAAAATCATTAACAAAAAGCGACATGACTTTTCCGACAACCCAATACCATCTGACCAAAAATCGTCCGGAATTTCACAATATAACGAAAATAGTTTTATTATTCTTTGATATTTATTTTGGCCCCTTCATAGTAATCACCATTTGATGCAATACATCTAATCAAGCGCTACATTTAATCATCAAAATCAATCATCTCAAAACGCTTTCCACAAAGTGATGACTTGAATCATAGAAACAGGAACAAGAAACACAGGCCATGTCAGTTGAATTCTGAGCAAGCGGAGCTGCTTTAGATCAAATAGCACGCACAAGATGAGAATTTCTGCAGGCATTCAGCAATCTAGGCACAACGCACGCTTCAACTCGTCTCATTCCCAAATATGGTGCATAAAGCTCTGCGCCGATTCGAAAGAGGGCCAAAGCAAAGGTACGCTGCTTTCTCCATGATGCTCTCATACAACGAACTTTAAGCACAATATTCATATTTTTATACCATTCACACATAGTGTGAAATGGTATTATCAGTTTGTCTGAAAGTTTGTAACGCATTAAAGGACCCATCGTAGACCCCATAAAATATATATATTCTTGATCAGCTTGACGAGACGAGTCGATTTAGCCATGTCTGTCTGTCTGTCTGTCTGTATGTTGTAGGGACCAATTTTTGTGCCATCCAGTTGAAATTTTGCACATACGTTTCTTTTTATTGCAGTTTAATAGAGTGTCAAGATTGACGCGCCACGCCCACTTTTTGGGGTAGCACCCATACAAACCCACCGCACACTTCTGACTTTTTGTAAGAAAAACATTTTTATTGTGGTCAATATCAACTTAATAATTGATATGGTAACTTTTAGTAGACTGATGCTTGACATATAAATTAATGGGTGGGACCCGCCTTCTATTTACGGTAGCTCCCATACAAACCTATTGCCCACTTCTGTCTTTTTTTATGAAAACTTTTTTATTAAACTCAATATTAGGTTGAAATGCGATGTGGTGCCTTTTTATGATCAACCGCTTACATACATAGACTAACGGGCGTTTTCCACACTTTTTTTGGGCTAGCCCCCATACAAACATACTGCCCACTTTTTACTTTTTGTATTAAAAACTTCTCTATTAAAGTCAATATAATGTTCAAATGCAATGTGGTGCCTTTTGATGGTCAGCCGCTTAACATACATAGCCTAATGGGCGTGGTCCGCCTAATTTTTGAGGTAGCCCCCATACAAACCCACCGTGCAATTTTGTGTTTTTTATGAAAAAATCCGTCATTAGATCAATATTAGCTTGAAATTTGATTTGGTGGATTTTAGTGGACAACCGCTTCATATACATACACAAATGGGCGTGCCCCGCCCACTTTTTGAAGTAGTCCCATACAAACTCACAGCTGCCACTTTTTGGGGTAGCCCCTATTTAAAACCCCACTTTTATGTTTTTCAATACTATTTAAAGTTTCATGTGAATGGTATTAGAGCTTCGGTTCAACCGAAGTTAACGTTTTTTCTTGTTTTATATAATTTTTTTTCAATGGAGGCTCAATCAAAATGCGACCCGTTTCGGACTCTATGTACCACGTGAATGCCTGTATTATCTTTAATAATTTCAATGGTTATGGACTCGAAATTTCGTTGGAAACACAATATTTTAGGTAAACTTCTCAAAAATGACTTCAAAATATGCAAACGCTCCAAACACTGTTTTGTCTATCAAAATATTGCGCGCAAACCATTAAACAAAATATCTGACAGTGGGACCAATCTCTTTGTACCCAGCGAAGTTCGTATAAATGATAAATTTCGGATACTTTTTAAAAAGAAGGTATATTTGTAATAAGCTCGATGAGACGAGTCGATCTAGCCATAACAGTCACTTCGTCTACCCGTCTGTAAGTGAAAATTTCTCTAATTTGTACAACTTAAACTCGCGGTGTAGACACTATAGAAGCCAAACTATTACAAATTTATCTCAAATTTGCATTCTTCGCAAACGTTCTATCGCAGTGGTGAAAAAACCCGCAGTTGGTGGCAAAACAGTGTCGGTATCAGTGGCCTACACTATTTGAAAAGTAATAAAACATAATCCAGAAATCGTTTGCAAATAGTATTTAAAAATCGGTGCTTAAGAATACCATATTGAGGCGAAAATAAATGAAGACCCGCCACTGTTTGCCAAATACCTGGCATTGTTTTACAAATTCCGAAATCAATTCCTCAAATCTCCTCTGGTCATCGGAACAGCCAGACACACGGATAAATGTTCTTCAAAAAAAGTCAGCTTTGAGCAAAAATATATTTTTTATTATTATTATTATTATTATTATTAATTTTAAATGCGCCCGCACCTTGGCAAAATACATTATTAAAATATTTGTACAACTTAATAAATTTGCTCACACATGATTAAACACTGCAATTTTGTTTGTTTTTTTTTTTTTTTTTAGTTTGTGTCAGTGGAAATCTAGTAATTCTTTATAACTAACAAACTATCCAAACTAAGCAACACAAGTGGCCGAGAGTAGTTGAGCCTGACCGCCTGTCTATCGGACACGACAGCTTGTCTAACTGAAATTGTAAGCGGAAAAATGTTGGCGAAAAAACCTGTTTCCACTTAAATGAAGTCTGAGCGAGTGAGACAGAGAGTTGGCGTAAGAGAGTGTAAGTGAGAAGGCATATGTAAGCGCGCGAAACAAATGTCAGACGCAGCTAACATCAATCTCTGCGTTGCAGTTGCTGCATGGCCTGGCATGGCGACTGATCTTGCCTCATGCAATGGGCAACGGGCAACAGGCAACGGGCAACAGGTAACAACAAGGTGGTCATTCCAACAAAGTTTATTGCAAAAAAGAAATGCAGAATTACGCGCGCAAATGATAAAAATGAAGTTTTGTCTGGAACGCTGATCGTTGGTGCACAGTGGTTTGATATTCTATGTAACTGCTATATGCTTATATTTGTACATCCAACTTTTGCTATTTTTGAAACTTTCCCTCTTAAAAGTTTTTCTGTTTAAGGGCCAAAAATAAACCACAAATTTCAAGACTGTCAACTTTATCAGCGACTCATTAACAACAACTACGCAAGAGTTTTTGAAATTATATGAATTATAGCAAATTATATGAATTTTACCTATTTTTTTTTAAATGTATTTTGTATATTGTGATTTTCCTACATGTTGCGATATAAGTTGTAAAACATTGCTTCGTACTGTTCAGGTGACTGATGTTGAGCTTTTTGGGAAGTTTGAAACACATGTTTCGTCTACAAGTAAAATTTGGTTGTTATTCTTTTTTTTTTCGTATTGAGAACAAAATTTTTTCAATACGAAAAACTTACATATTAGAAACACTTTTGATACTTATACTATTCACGCAGAGTGTGAAAAGTAAATAAAATAATTTAAACACAATGTTAACCAGCTAGTGGTTACTCTGGCCACAAATTTTTAAAGTAGACGACTTAAAAGGCATCAACCGAGCGATCTTTACAACAGAAATTAAGCCGAAGCTTAAATAATCTTCATACTTGCTATTTCCTCCGTAACAGTTGAATTTAATTTAGCTTCAATACTTTTGAAAGGCTGCTTACACTAAACAATTTTCAATATAATGAATATAATGAAAAAAGAATGAATTTCGCCTTTTTGAAGGTTGTGTATAATTTTGTTGGGTATGAAAAATTGGAAATAATTGATAATTAAATTAGAAATTAAAGACATTTTCGATCAAGATGGTGTTGCATCCACGCATCCTAGAGTGTTAGTTAGCAAGCTAGACGGTTTATCGATCGAATCATCAAATATTTATTGGCATAAGTGTACAATTTACACAATTATTGAAACTGAATGTTAATGAAATTCAATCTAAATCTTAATTGGATACACCTTTTGTATGTAGTAGACCAACTTCAAAACAATTAGTATTTACATAAAATGGTTAAATTGAAATATGTTAAATACTACGAAACAAATCCAAGTTGTTTTTGTATGGGAGCTACACCTAACAGTGACATTGTCAGATCCAAGAGGGGCAAGTGGGAAACGTCCAACACTCTCCCACCCCCAACGGCATTTTTGTTTAGTACAAAAACATTTTTCGCTTCACTTTCATAAAATAATAGAATTTTTTATTTTAGTACAGTTCCACGCATCAGCCCCCCCCCCTAAAAGTAGTAGAGTTCCCCCAAGAAAGCGAAAATGTTAAATTTGACAAAAAGTTGTCTTATGATGATAATGTTAAATTTTTATTGCCGTTTTCACTAAAAAAATTACGTTTTGACACCAAAATTTGACGTTATACCGACATATGAACCCTCTGGAAACCTAGCATAATATTTCTGTTAAGTTATCCAAGATGATGTTACTGGCTCAAGCAGCATTTTGATGCATTCATGATGTTTTCTATTAACAGCATTGACTCTGCTTTGTATTTGAAATATATTTCAACCATAATGCAGATCTAAAGATTTAAATATAAGTTTCTAAAAATGGATAACGTTGTGAATCTACTAATATATGGTTAAAATATCGCACCAACTACTCGGATTTTGGCAAATTGTGCCAATTGTTGTCCAATTTTAGATACGTATAAACACATAGTACAAAACTTGGGCTATTTTATAATTTTTTTGTTGTTGTTGTTTATATCGTTAACTTTGTTGCTTTATTAAAACGAAAATTGTTTTGTTCCCAAAAAGGTTTCAAAAGTAATATCACATTTTTTTAAGGCTTTTTTTTCATTTTTCGCACCACTGTAAATTATTTTCGGTGCATATTTTTGCATGTCGGTGCACTGAGCTGGGCTATGAAAAACTACAGTTGGGTTCATAACCTCATTTAAAATTGGCAACAGGTGCAGCAGCGGCTGCATTCATCGCTGGTCCGCATGCGCGCAGTTTTGAATTTTTGCAATTGGCAAAGCGGAACCAAGGAGCCAGCCACACTCCCATACGAGTATCGTGTCTAGCTTCCATACCATAATTCTCCACAATGAATGTCAGAATGCGGTCGTTTTTATGATTTAAACCTCAATTGCCGCGAGCGGCAAACTTGACTATTTCTCACACTCATGTGAAGCATTTTACTCGTACGTCTCCCGCGTATCTAACAGTCTGCACGTTTGTACGTTCGTCGTTTTTAAATTGCACCTGTCAGTTGCCTGAGTTCGTCTCGGCCATTTATCGTTCACCCCCCAATTGCCCCACACGCCCACCTGACCGTACTATTGCCGAACAGTCGCAAATCATGACATGAGTTCAATTTGTGACAATTATAGTTGCAACATTTCAAATGGATAAATTTGCATTCACTCGCTCGTTCGAGCCACTATACCCGTAGATACATTTGTTATATAAAAATGAATTTACCTTAGCCGCTTGCTGCCAGCTCATAGTTGCATTTTGATCGTTTCTATGTAAGTATTTTTTTGTTATTTTGTAGTTTGTTATTTATCTTTGCATTGGCCATAAAAAGAATTGTTTGTAAAATTTTCAAAATTTTTTATCTATGCACATTAAAATTGGGCGTAGTCTAAATAAATGCGCTTTTAATTGTTTCAATTTAATTGCTTCATTAATTGAAAACAGTCAATGGATATAAATAAAATATACGATATACATAAGTATATTTTATGTTATATCTCATGTAGTATGTGAATATAATGTATGAATTTTGTCACAAAGTTTACAATAACCACAAGAACACATTGGAGACTATACGTATAAATATAGTAATACGTATATTTTGTAGTATTTTCTTGATAAGATCGAAAAAAATAAAATCTAACGGTACTTTAACTTCAATAGAGCGGATAATTAATAAAATTCTCATGCATCTGAGATTAAATAACCTATTGATTCCGCTGTTGTCTCATTTAATAAGTGAACAAAAGCAAAATATTTGGATTAGGAAGCTATTGCTCTTATAGCAAAAACTCACACACATATTTAAAACTGTATGACCAAGTGGAACATAGCATTACAGCATAGCATAGCATCAATGGCATTTGATCAGTTGCCAACTGAAAATAAAGGAACCGAAAGGAACAAAAAAGACAGCAGCTAGGCGTGATACGCCATAGTTTCAAACATAACGGGAGAAACACATGAACGAATCAAACAGTGTCGAATAGTAGCTGAATCGAACGAATGCTCTGTTTGCTTCGTTCATTCGTATTGTCTTCTCATTTGGTTTGATTATTTGGTCGTAACGAACCAAATCACCAAATCTTACATTTTTTAAAGACAAAAATTTAAAAAAGAATAAAATTGATTTGAGGCATTTGCCAAGCGAGTGTGTTGTGTGTCTAGTAGGTATTCAGTACGATGACAACAATATTTCTTCATTCACTGCCAGATTTATGATGTTAACTTCAACAAATCAGTTTAAATATTGCTGAGAATTTATCATGTCTCTACTGTTTTGGGCGGTGGTCTAACAAAACATTAATTTGGATATACATATGTAATCACATATCAGTAACGGATGAAAGAGTGAATTGTAACTTTCAAATGCACAACGCTTGAACTAGCCTTAGACCGTAGATAGCTCAACGCAGAAAATTAAACTACAATCTACAGCACTACACTGAAACCAGTGTAGATAAAATTGTGAAGTTCAGAGATACAAAAATATGAAAGATAACTGACACTCACTGCTAAACTTGAAATGCCAACAAACACAGAGATTTACACATGCCTATGTTAGGTAAAAAAATTATTGTCCAGTGAAGTTTAACATTCGCGAAAGGTGGTTCCATCTATAATTTCAAATTTCTAGCAATAAGTATTTGTTAGAATAGTTTATTTGGTTATGGTTCTACATAAAATGGCGGCTACTATGCCACAAAATAAGCAATTAAAGTATCTGAAAAAATTGTTCCAAAATTTTTGACTTCTATCAAACCGAAGCTATAATATCATTCACACTTAATGTCAAAAATAAAAACGGCTATTTAGTGTAACCAAAATCTGAGTTTATTTTGTAAATCGTAGACACTTAAACATGGCTAGACACATCATTCAAGTACGGAGGCTACCCATAAAATCAAATTTGAAGTTGATTTTAACCTTAATAAAACTTTTTATATAAAAACCTAAAAGTGAGCGGTGAGTTTGTTTGAGAATTGGGCATGGATATATTTACATTATATGGTAAGGACCAAAAAAACCTCTATGTCGGATTATATAGATAAGAAAATAGATAAGCAAATGCCTAATAACACTCAGATGGACAGGCAAACGGAGCTGTGATGTATGACATTAATACTTTTTTTACACTCTGTGTGAATTGTATACAAATGAAATAATTAACAAGAAAAAACGTTAACTTCGGTTGAACCGAAGCTCTAATACCATTCACACGAAACTTTAAATAGAATTGTAATACATAAAATTGGCGGTTTAAATAGAGGGTGGTACACGCTCACTAGTAGATGTGTATGAAGCGATGTAGTATATGTGTAAGATGCCGCCATATCGAATTTCAAGTTGATATTGACGTTTTCCGTACAAATGCATAAAAGTGAACAGTGGGTTTATATGGGACTACACCAAAAAGTGGGCGGGACACGCCCCTTTGTGTATGTATATGAAGTGGTTGTCCATTAAAATCCACAAAATCAAATTGCAAGCTAATATTGATCTAAGTGAAGGATTTTTTCATAAAAAACACAAAATTTCACGGTGGGTTTGTATGGGGGCTACCTCAAACAGTGGGCGGGCCACGCCCAATTGTCTATGTATGCTTAGCGGCTGTCTCTTAAAAGGCACCACATTGCATTTCAACCTAATATAGACTTTAATAAAGAAGTTTTCTTACAAAAAGTCAAAAGTGGGCAGTGGGTTCGTATTGGAGCTACCCCAAATAGTGGGCGTGGCTGGTCAATCTTGAGACTCAATTAAACTACAATAAAAAGAATTATATGTGCAAAATTTCAACTGGATGGCATTAAAATTGGTCCCCAAAAAATGCGCAACAACATACAGACGGACAGACAGACGGACATGGCTAGATCGATTCGTCTCGTCGAGCTGTTCAAGAATATATATACTTTATGGGGTCTACGATGGCTCCTTTAATGCGTTACAAACTTTCAGACAAACTGATAATACCATTTCACACTATGTGTGAATGGTATAATAAAACATAAACTATCTGTCTGTCCGCGTCTTATGTGGTTGTCAAACACAAACTTAATGATGCAGATTGCTCAAAATATAACGACAGTCGTCGGTGGTGGTCGGACGGTACTTAGCAAAATAAAAGTTGTTTGATAACTATAAGCAAATATACGACCGATTGATTGAACATGAGATGAGTATATCTCCAACAACAAATATTATAGAAAAATTATAGATTTTACAGCGTTGGACCTGAAAAATGCCGTACATGTTTCTGGTGGAGCTAGGTAAATATTATCTTATGAAACGGATAAACGAATAATTTTTGAATCTGTTCTTTTATTTATGCTGAATACTGCAGTGATTTTCTATTTTTAAATACTTTTTGCCATACACACCTAAATGTAGATGTTCGTAGTTAATCATTTTTGAACCAGTTGACAAAATGTTAGTATTAAGTGTTCCTATTTTAAACATTCCAAAGGTCTAGCAAATATAAACAATTTAGATTCGAATTCAATATTGAATGCATAAAGTTTCTAACGAATTAACTAAAATCTACAACAAGATTTTTAATAGAAAAAACAATAAATTAATAATTCGTTTCGCTCGGGAGTCATTAAAATGGAGAACAGATTTTCCTACCGAACTAATTTACATAAATTGAAGTTGTGACGATGAGTGACGTAGTTGGCGGCAAGAGATAAAATAGCAGCAGCAGCTGAACGCTACACTAAGAGGCACCTAGAGCGTACGAGAATGACCAATATTAACATCTACAGACGTCAACAGCATCATCAGCATCAGCATCAGCAGATCAGCAGTGATCATCAACGCCGCAGCCAACTCTACTCTGTCGTTATGAAACTGAAATTATTAGTCTTGAAGACGTTGAAAAAACTGTCATCGAACAAATGATTTGTATTTTTGTTTTGGTTATTTATGTTTCATAAATTATCGGATGAATCTTTCTACTGTTGTCACTGGTTGTGTTGCTGTGCGCTGCATGATTTTAAATTGGTGTATATACATCCACTCGTTGCTATATACATACATACATACATACATACGTACAAATGTATCTGAGAGCTACAGATACTTGCGCACAGATACAAATGCATATTGCCTGCCGCCTCTGACAATAACGTTGACTCCAGTGATCAAGATTTTATTTAAATGGAAGTCATCAACGTGCCTTTTGGTTTTGTTTTTCTTCTGTTTTTTGGTTTGGTTTGATTGCTGTCAGCAACGTGTTGCTTTTCGATATTGTTCGAAGTTTTATTTGTTCTCTGTTTTAAGTTCAGCTTTAATTATTAAGGTCGCCATTTATAAAAAATAGTGTCCGTTTCGAATCATTCGTTTCGTCGTTGATTCGTTTCGTACGAGTGAAGTGAGTATATGCGACGAATATCTTTCGGGTTTAATTAATGGATTTTTGTCGTATTAGACTCATTAGTTTGCTTTTGGGCATAATTTAAATTAATCACTCAAACTAAACGAGTTTTCGTTTTTCTGATTTTATTAATTTCTTTGTCTTGAAAGCTTTTATCAAGCGTTTTTATGCATATTGAACGAGATCGCTACTTGAAAACAGCAAAAATAAATGAACAAAAATTTGTTACTCAATCGAAATTTAATTTCAAAATGATATAAATCAAAATTATCAAAAAAAAAACCAATAAAATGAAATAATAAAATCAAGTCAGGAATGTAAACTTAAATTGGACTACACCGACAATTGTATACTCTTTATTTGTAGCTAATGGCTATAAGCCATTTGATAATGAGTAAGAAGTGAAAACAGCAATGAGCCATGAGCCGACAGTAAGCTCACAGCACAGCTCACGATATACTGCTCACGAACAATACTCACGAGCAAGAGCCGAAATTAGCTGTAATGTAGCTTGTGAAAAAATTTTTTACGAACTCTGTATATCAAAAGCTTTAATTGAGACTGACTAATAGAAACCCAACGGGAAAGCCAAAAATCTTTTCAAAACATAAAAACTTGACTTACTTTATACTCCATAATTTGGACCATCACATATGGGGATTCTATTTATGTCCATTGGCTTCCATTTATGATCAATCACAAACTTCAAGTTTTACAAAAGCTTAAATACTTTAATTATTTCACACAACCAATCACTGCACCGGGAAATCGTTTCACATAATTAAATGCATTAGTTTGAATTTTTCAGTATCTAAGAATGTATTTCATCAATCGGAGCAATCAAAAAACATTTCACATAACTTGGTTTGCTTTTAGTTTAACTTGCAGTTTAACTTTAAACTTTGAAAAAAGCTCAGGTTACATAGTGCCAGAAATGGTTACTTTTCCAATCAAAGCTTTCTTTTGAATTTGTATTCTTTTACGAACAGTTAAAGCTTAAGTCAACATTTATATTGTCCTACAAATTCTATTCTAAATCGGAGATAAGTTAAGTTTTATAACAGTATGTTTAACTTTATGACGATTGGCTAGAACTGGTACAAAAAAAGAGTTGTGCTGTCATTTTCTAATATCGATCCAATTTAGATGGCATTTCGTTTTCTTTCTTTTTTAGTTCTGATTTCCAATTTTGGAAGAATTTCGATGAAATCACTCGATCGAAATTGAAATCATTCGTTCGAAATCCATCACACCTTTAAAAAACATTCCAAAAACTCAAATTTAGACTGCCATATATGTACATATTTAAATAGGAGCACTGAAAACGATATCACATGAATCACCAGATTCTAATTCTGAAACTTACAAACTTTTAAAACTTTTCAACCAATCAGATCAATAGGAAAAGCTTTAATATTGTTTGTTCTTCTACATGATCAATTAAAATACAAGCTTTAATTAAAATTTTAATTATTAAAACTGTCTTGGAAGTTAACCGAAACAGAATTTCCGAAAAAGCTTTTATGTTCTGTTTTACTTAAACTCTTCAAATGTTCAAATTTCTTTGGTTATTACTCGATCAATTAGAATACTGGAAAAACCTTTGAATTGTTTTATTTACCCTTTATAATCAGTTAAACTTCAAAAGCGGAGTTTTTACCATTTTAGAAATATTCACCCATAATCAAAGCACCGACAGAAATTCTTCTTATAACTTGGAATCTTTGTTAGATCAGTTAATCTCAGTACTTATGAAAAGCTCTAAGCTCTACTGTCTTCACAATCAACACCAAAAACTACGCGACCAATAAGAACACCGGGATTACAATTTTTTAAAGTTCAAATACTGAATTATTGCTAACTTATAAGTGCATTGTATCAATTGTTGCATTGACTCCACTTGTCTGATTGCCTGGTAAGATTTTGTAAGATGTGCTGTCTTCTATGATCAGCCATATCACTTAAGATATTTTTCTAAAAGTTTCTATTTATATCTTACAAATATGCACTCAGATCAACGGGTGTAGCTTTTATAAGATTTAATTTAGTTTATGATCAGGTTAACTTAAAACATTGCTTTACAAACATACATACATATACGCGAACAAATATGACATCCATAAAAGCTTTCCCATGATTTAGTTCTATTTTGTGAGCAAGTTCAACATTTTTGATTAGTTAAACTTAAAACTTTCAAAATTCTTCAACTTGCATTGTTCTACTAGACCAATCAGAGAAGCGGGAAAAGTTTGGTTTCCTTTTTATGAACAATTAAAGCTTAAACTTACAAGTATGCATTCAATTATTCAGATCATTGTAAAAGATTTAACATGATGAGATTTCCTTTTTTAATTCATCATACTAGGTAAAAGAAAATCTAATCATGTTAAAGCGTTGTACAATAATAAGGTAGTGTGTTTTGAGCACTG
Organism: Leucophenga montana; assembly: GCA_035044765.1. NCBI lineage: Eukaryota > Metazoa > Arthropoda > Insecta > Diptera > Drosophilidae > Leucophenga > Leucophenga montana. The sequence goes on from JAWNNQ010001706.1 coordinate 812,347, forward strand.
ACTAAGACCAATTGATATGAATGCGTAAGATAGCAAGAGATGCAAGATTAATTGTTGGTGCTTTGTGTTTCGATTATTTTTGCGTGTGCGTGTGTCTATGTAAGACAAAACATATTTAGAAATGGGCAGTGATACTATTATTTTGGTTTTCAATTAAAAGAAAGAAATGTAGAAAGAATAAATTTCATAATAAAAACAAAAATTAAGCTAAATTTGAAAAAAAAAAAATAATTTTATTCACAGCAAAATTAATTCAAACAAGGAAAAACGTTAACTTCGGTTGAACCGAAGCTCTAATACTATCCACACGAGATTTCTAATCGTTTTGTAAAGCATTAAAGTGGGGGTTCAAATAGAAGTGGGCGGTACACGAAGTACACATGTGTACGAAGCGAAGTAGTAGATACGTAAGATGCCGCCATATCGAATTTCAAGTTGATATTGACGTTTTCCATACAAATGCATAAAAGTGAGCTGTAGGTTTACAGGGGACAATCTCAAAAAGTGGGCGGGAAACGCCCATTTGTAAATGTATATGAAGTGGTTTTCCACTAAAATCCACCAAAACCAAATTTGAAGCTAATATTGATTTATATGAAGAATTTCATAAACTACACAAAATTGCACGGTTGGTTTGTATGGGGGGCTACCCCAAAAAGTGGGGGCACGCCCATTAGTCTATGTATATTAAGCGGCTGTCTATAAAAAGGCCATATTACATTTCAATCAAATATTGACTTTAATAAAGAAGTTTTTCTTACAAAAACACAAAAGTGGGCCGTATGTTTGTATGTGGGCTACCGTAACAAGTGGGCGGGCCAGAACCGTTAGTCTATGTATGTAAAGCGGCTGACAATTAAAAGGCACCACTTTTCATTTCAACCAAATATTGACTTTAATAAAGAAGATTTCATACAAAAACTCAAAAGTCGGCAGTAGGTTGATATGGGGGCTACCCCAAATAGTGGGCGGGTCCCATCCATTAATGTATATGTCAAGCATCCGTCAACTAGAAGTTACCTTATCAATTATTAAGTTGATATTTATTTTTACAATAAAAAAGTTTTTCATACGAAAAGTCTAAAGTGGGCGATGGGTTTGTATAGGGGCTACCCCAAAAAGTGGACATGGCGGGTCAATCTTGACACTCTATTAAATTGCAATAAAAAGAAGTGTATATGCAAAATTTCTACTGGATAGCATTAAAATTGGTCCCCAAAAAATACGCAACAACATACAGACAGACAGACAGACAGAAGAACGGACAGGCAGACAGACATACGGACATGGCTAGATCGATTCGTCTCGTCGTACTGATCAATTGTATATATACTATATGGGGTCTACGATGCCTCCTATAATACGTAACAAACTTTCAGACAAACTGATGACATTCTGATGCTTTAATTTATTTATTGTAACGATTGAAATATTTAAAATGAAAACTTTAAGTTGGAAAAATATTTTAATGTTCGATCATTTTCAAATACAGATTACACCGGTCAAACAAACTTAATATATTCTGATATACATATAAGCAAATATATACAAAAAAAGGTGCGATTACAAATCGAAAATATTTGCTTTTTAAGTGGTTATAGCGATTTGACCATTTTTGATTTTCGCGCCCAATTAATGTCGGTATTAATGTCGCGCTATCGTTGTCGAAAGAGAGCGGTAAGAGGGCTGGGTTAGTGTTTCTGGCGTCGCTCTTTTTGTGTACGACAGTGTGTGTTTGCATATTACAGGGGAATAACATGTTTCATATTTTTTTCGCTGTATCAACCTGTACAAAATGGCTTCGAGAAGTTGTAAACGAGACTCTTCATATGTATCCGTACATTTCGTATTCGTTCTTGAATCTGAACCAAAAATAACACACCTCATCAACTCTGAAGATCTCAATGACTTATTAAAAGGCTTAAATCTACCAAAAAGTAAAGCACAGTTTTTAGCATCGCGGTTAAAACAATGAAATTTACTTAATTCTGATGTTCGAATATCCATCCCATCAAACAAAACTTCATGAAGAATTTTCTTGTTTCTTCAGTAAGGAAGATGGACTCTGTTTTTCTCATGACGTGAAAGGTTTATTTGAAGAAATTGGTATTCCATGTCATACAACTGAATGGCGCCATTTTATTGACAGCTCAACAAAAAGTCTAAAAGCTGTTCTACTACACAATGGGAACAAATTTCCATCTATTCCATTGGCACATTCCGTACATCTCAAAGGAAATTACGTTTACTGGTACATAAGTACGTTAAGTATAGTACTATTTTCACTGTACTGTTTTCATTGATTTGAATTTTACCATTTTTTACACATATGAGCATTTTTTGTTCTTATTCCTATTTCTAGGTATAAAAGTAATAAAAATAAGGTACATATGTATAACCCGTGCGCAAAAATGCTGTAGACCGGTGTTATAATCCATACAGTATATTAATCACGTGCGTGTAGGGTATGCATATTAACAAAACTTGGCAACTGGCGTTCATTTAATAAAAAAAATAAAATGAATGTTAACAAATTAACATTTTATATTTTTTTAAATTTTTGATATATTAAACTCAAAAGAATATTTCATCATTAAAAAACAGAACAAAATCGATTTGAGTGGAGTGTTTAAAATGGAAACTAGTTTTACAAGTAAGCAGCAGTGAGTTTAGCGCTGAGGCGGTTGACGGACGGAGGCGGTGGCGGTGGCGGTGGCGTCTGCGGCGGGTAAGTGGCGAGCGGCATCGTTATATGCTTCAGAGAAACCTATAGATCGAAGCGCGATATCATTCTTAGTCGAGAAATGAAATGTTTTCGAACTGAGCGGAGCTGAGCTGAATTGAGACGGACTGACCGGACTGACGGACAGGCGGACAGACGGACAGTCGTTCATTCGTTCATCGCCGTCGTCGTCGTCGTCGTCATCGCAGTTCAGTCGTCTGTCTGATGATAAATAACAAATCAAACGCTAAAATGTCGGTAATGTATATGAAATGTCAGAGGTTTTGTTAATTTATAGCCTGGATCAATAAGAATAACGCCCCAATCAGTGACTATAAATTAACGCAAAGGCAACACCAGGCAACACCAGGCAGCCGAGCAGCATCGCATCTCAGCAATTGATGTCGATGTCGTTGTCGGGCAGCGCGATGGATTCCATTTGAGTCGATTCGACGATTTGATTCAAGGTGAGTGCTGTTTTCTTCTTCACTGAAAGCATCTTGAACGAATTAAGATATATGAAGTTGATCAGTATTATATGCTGAGTATATGCTGCGCATGTCGCTGCTGACTGCACAGGAAGTGTACTAAGTTATTGTGTAGGTATTTAATGGAAGCTCCTTCGATATTAGTAATTACTTTTGCTCAATTTCCGTAATTTTCAAATCGACATTTAAAAGATTATTCATTTCGAACAACTAATTTCTTAGTTGCGGAACCATTTTTATAGGCATCATAAAATATATTTTATTTTTTTCTTTTTGGCTAAAAAAAATAAATAAAATAGAATTTGCATTCGCGTAAATTGCCAAACAAGCTCATAAATTCAAACAGCAAAAATGACACATAAACAAAATATTTTGATTTAACGAATGTCAAAAAGTATGTGAAGTGAAGATGTGGCGTTGTTTTCGTACAAGGTTTCAGATTTGAAAATAATGCACGGAGAAAAATTATTTTATAAAAAACAATGGTTGTCTGTAAACGATAATTTTACGTGATAACTACATAAGAAAATTGAATTGAATTATTATCACTGAATTATCATTATTTTGTACAATACAAAGAAGGAGTTAATTGAAAATTACAATTTTTTCCGATAAATTCACATTTATTTGCACTCGTTACAAATGTGTGTCACATTTGTACCCTGGTAGACGTCATTCTGCCCTTCCCCTTGCCTCTCCTTTCCCTGTCACTCCTTCTCCCTGCCCCTACTACTATAAATGTATGCTGCGAGAGAAAGAAATAAAACGCGTTTCTATATACTAGTTTGTCGTTGCCGGCATCAAACACAAAAAAAATTTAATTTTTATATATTTCAATTAGTTATATTTAATTGAAATATATAAATATAACTCGTACATATTTAATCGTTGTTACTCGGCCCCTCACGCTTGTATTTACATTATTGAGCTCCACGCACTTAATATTCGGCTCGTATACGTGTTTGTGTGTTTGTGTGCGCAGCAAGTATTTTTTTATTTCTGCTTTATGTTGCTTATATTGGTTCTTAGTTCTTTAACTCTGTAATACGTTTTTGGCGTTGCTTGCTAAAGTGCGGCTGCGTTAATTCGTATAGCAGTAAGCAGTTTTCCTTGTTGCGAGTTCAAACCTCGGACGAACTCAGAAAAAAGATTTTTTTGAAGCAAACTTATTATACGTTTACAATGCTATTCTTATATGTTCTACCATATGCATACCGCACCCCACTGTGCGATAGATAACACTAATACGCAAACACAGACACACACACACACACACACACACATAGCTATAGCTTTCACAAGCCAATGCAAGCAGAACGATTAGGGCGGTCGTGCCTGTCTATCGGCTTGTTCAGGCAGAACGTCAAAAATGGGCATGGTCTTTTCGCGTAAATCGATTTAATAGACATTATCACGTCAAAAAAACTTAAAGTAGAAGATGAACAAATAAAAACCTAACAAAATAGTTTTATTCCATGTATATATTTTAAAGAACGTCAGAAAATCGATTAAATTTGTTTTAACAGCTGTTCTAACTTCACAAACGGAAAGCTTTTTTGCATTGTTTTGTGATTGGCGATGATAAATGAATCAATTATGAAAATGCCAAAGATGAAAATCGTGGTGAAAAGCCCGCTCAAGCATTAACATCAATATCAAAGCCAAATATCCACGGTTCCAAGCTTATGCTCTGTATTTGGTGTGATCAGATGAATTGTGGTCGGGTGTTCTACGTGTTATGTCCGAATCGTCCAAAGGAAAGCAACTGTTTTTATTGCATGATAATGCAGCACGAGACTACAACAGTCGATTTATTTTTGATGAATAAACAGATTTGTCTCATCGACAACCCTCTTTCACCGCGCGATTTTTAAGTCTATGGATAAATTGGTTGAGCGTTCCAAACGTTGTATTGAGTAAAATGGATCGTATTTTGAATAAATATTAGCTTTCAAACATACTAACATGCTTGTTTTATTTTATAACTAAAAAGTTCAGTTATTTTTAGATCATACCGTGGGTTGTATGGTGTGAGTGTGGCAGCCGTCAAAATTGGTTTGCTTATCAATGTATGAATATATATTTTCCCTTAACATTTCTAAAAGGTTCACAAGGCACTTTAATTTTCATAAGGCACATTTTATTTTCGATTATTAAAAACATTCGGTATTTCAAGATCGGAAAAAATCAACCATTATTTTGATACATTTAATCGTTTCAGTCAAGCAATTCCCAAAGGACAAATAACAGATTTACAAATTAACGAAAGTTTTAACAAATTCTAAAATACACTTCATCAAGTACACCTACAATTGATTTGATAATGGTATAACAAAATCTAGAAATCGATCATGCAATCACTAGTTGACCTACGATCCTTATAGGAATTCAGTTGGGCACTGTTCCCACATAAAATTCTTTCAATAAAATTTTAACTTAACTTTTATGTGCCAATACAACATTTTTTTCACTGTATTCGACTACTTGAATGTTTCTACAATAGGATAAAAAAAAAAAAACAAATACAAAAATGAAGCAGCTATAGCTTCAGCGAAGCAGAATTTATTCTACATACGAATATATATACATAAATAATATTTATTAATGTATTTTTATGTGCGCTAAGAGTACACAATGTAATAATTTATAAAGTTGTTGTTGTTGTTGGCGTTGGTGTTGTTGTTGCTGATACTATGGCTGCTCTCTGTAGCTATGTATATTATGATGGTTACAATTTACTGTCCATATTTTGTTGCTGTGCGGGAGTTGGCCATGGTGGGGTGCATGGTGGTCTGAATGCTGAATTTGAAACTCAAAGTGAGTAGCTGACTTGACACAAACAACTGACTGACTGACTGACAGACATACAGACAGACAGACCCATGAAGTGAGTAAGGGCACAAATGAATGAATAAATGTATATAAGAAAGAAAGCTAAGTATAACAGCATCCACGGGTATGTCTACTGTTAAAATGTAATTCATGTGACAAAGTTAGCAATGCAGAGAATATACGTTGTTTTGGGAGGCTTTGCAACCCAAAGGTTGGGGTTGTTTTGTCATCCTCCACCACCATCACCACTAATACCACTGCTCACAATCACACTCGCACAAAATGCCAACACAAATGTGGCAGCAAGCAAATAAAAATGATTAATGATGATGCGCTCAGGCAGCGAAATGTTTGTACAGCGTTTGTTTAATTTCAACGTGCAGAAAAGTGTCATAAAATAAAATAAAATAAAAAACAGAAGAATAAAAAAAAGGACAACAACGCACAGGACGAACAAAGAACCATAGCTGTGTATTACTAAATCAGCAACGAGTCTAAAGCGAGCTTAAGTAAAGTATCTAGTAGATACACAAAAAATGCTGCGAAGGTTAATAACTCGAAGCGAAGATGATGCATGACAGGCACGCGGCAACTAGACGAACGTAATGTTTGAGGAGAGCCGGGTGAGAGAGTGAGTTGGCGCGACCCATACGACCCGTCGTCTTTCTTGTATTACACACTTTATGCGCTTCTCGCATCACATCACTTTGCACCCCAACTCACACTTCATTTTTAGTGCTTTGCTGCTGACAGTTGACAGGCAGCTAGGATGGCTGGCTGGTGAGCGGAAGGTGGCAGCCATTTTGGCAGCCATTTTTGTTTCGGCCAATCAACTCATTGTGAATGCTAAGTGTACATTTTTGTTAAGCACATTGATTCAATAGCTACCAAGCTGTACAGAAATATAGTGCAAGAGTGTAATAAATGATTTCAATTAGAAGCGTTTATCGAGCCAAGTTCGTTTGTCCGTCCGTCAGTTTGTCCTCAGCGCGAAGATCTCCGAAACATTGCTGAAGATTTCACAATTTTTGCTATGCTCAAGAGCAAGTTTTATGTTGAAAAACCACAACTAGGGCGATTAAAACATGTATATTATATATGTAAAGCATCCATCTACAACAAGGGTGCTCAGGCCGATCTTCACGCAGATTTGTTTTTTTATTGCACTTCAGCATACGCTGAGCATTGACATACACACACATAAATCTTTGCATTAAAAGTATAAATTACATAAACAAAAGGGCAAGAGAACAAGTATGTGGCATGCTACATGATTTGGGTGTTTTTCTCTCTATGGACATCACACACACACAGAGTAGTTTGAATAAACCAGCAAAAATTACACAAACCACATTCATGTTTTTCCTCACGTTTCTAGGAATGGCGACTATGAAAGCAATAAAAATGTTGGGTGATGGTGGTCGTTTGCAGAAGTCCACAGTAGTGGGGAAAGTTATTCATTGCCACTCACTTGGAAATGGCCAAAAATCTTGGCGTATGGTCGACATCTTTCGAGTCGATCTGCCTATTTATCAGTGAATTCTAAAAATGTGAATTTGGTATCTATAGCCCTAAAAGTTTCTGAGATTTGTAGTTTCATACTATCAGAGAGATAATCGGACAGACGGACACTGCTATACGAACTCTGTACACGATGCGAACTCAAAATATTTATACTTTATGGGATCTGCCACGCCTACTTTCACCTATTGTACCTTTGTACCTTTGGGTACAGGGAATAACAATTGTTTTTCACATCTTCTTACTTCTATACTAAGTATATAACATGAAAGTCTGCATCTCGAAAAGAGAACTCTGTCATTTCATTTTTATATATAAAGACTTTTACTACAACCCATTACTCACATCTGACAAACATTTATCACATAAAGTGAGCAATCGAAATATCAAATCTTAGTCACACTGCTCCTATCAGTAGGGTATTCACACATAACGCAATACCAGATACACATTTTCAAAGGCGATGATCGCTAGTTTGCACCTTCAACTTCACTAACACTGTCTAACACTCCATGCCACAGCTGCCTGCGTCTCCATCGCAGTCAGGTGTGCTGTTTCCATTTGCACACGCAAATAAGCGGCAAAGTATCTTTATATCTGTAAATATGTATCTACAACAACGAATGAGCGTGCGAGTGAATAAGCAATTGTATATGCGCGCGAAATGCTCAACTCAACATTCAACTCAACTTGAACAGAAAGCCAGCGGGGTGCATTTTCATTAAGAATGAAAAATGATGAGCAATCAATCATTGTCGGGGAGGGTGTTTCATTCTTACTAGCTCTGGCTGGCTGGCCTGCAAGCTGGCTGACTGGCACATCCACCATGAATGTCGGAGCTCTGGAGCGGCCAGTATCTGCTGGATTTCATTTTGAATTGTTGTTGATGTTGTTGCTTTTGTTGTTGTTTCGGGGGCCGGCTATTATGTATCTAGATACAACGTGTACATTGATATTACCTGCCTCTGGTGTTTAATTCAACTGTTGGAGTAGGAGGAGCAAAAAACTATTCGTAAAAATAAAATGCAACCAAAATGGTCAGTGCGCTATAGCTCACATAATTTACATCTTAATTTTTCTGTGCGCTATCTATTGTTTCAGTTTCAATGCAATCTGCATAGAGTCGAATATAAAAAAGTATATTTGTGAAGTGCTCTTTGAAATAGTTGCGATTTGATGGCGAACACATTGCTTGGCAGCAACTGCAGGCGTCAAGAGGTGTGATATCTATAGGAAAATTTGCACAATTTATCAGTGAATTTAGTTTTGAATTTGATTTTGAATATATGTGTTACTAAAATTTTGTTCAATTGTATTGCTCTATAAAAGCGGGTTTATATGTCTAATGAAAAAAAAAACAAAATCCAATGTAACTCATTGAAACCTTTTTTGGTTTAAATAGAGACAATTAGAATATATACAAAGTATTTCGTAGTCAAGATCGTATACAACTGTTAACAATTGTCAGAAATTTTAATATGCTTGCACGGTTTTTCCACTATACCCCTTGGTTTTTGAGACGCAGAAGAAGAAGTGGTGCATGGCATAAATAATACAAAAAAAGTAAAAGTAGTAGGGCCTTACCATTAGACTCAACATATCGTCTTTTTCACTGGCAAACGCTCATTGTCATTAACATGTGAGTGGCAAAATGACGTTCGCTTTATTTAAATATCACCTGTTTGAAATAAAATCGATAAGAAGTCGGTACTTTCATCTAAAAGTACGTAATTCGTTTGGAGCAAATGACAGTAGTTACGGAGAATGTAAATAATGTGAAGTATATTTAACCTATTAAGCTCAATATAAATATTTAAAAATTATATCATGACACTTTACAGTTTTTAATATGCTGTTAAAAACCAAAATATTCTGGTGGCAGTAACCTCTCTTTCAAGCACAGTCTACGATGCAGCAAAGTAGTACCACTTCCTAAGTTGAAATAATCTTGGCAATGTATATACTTAGGAGGGAATGCTAGATTTTGTTTCCTTGAAAAACGAAATGTCGTAATGTCATCAGCAAAGTCAATTGTCTTGTATTATTGTTATTTTTTAGGAGTGCTAGCAAATTTTAACGATTATTCAGTATAAAAGAGTTGAGAGGGGCAGCCCTTGATATCATTGACTGTTAGACTGTTTAGATTGGCAGAGATGTTATGGTCTTTGAACATTTCCATATCCAGTGGGTGATCGTGGCTTCCAAGTCAATTCTACTAAATGCTATATGATCTGAGCTATAAATGTTCAAACCCTGCTGCAATATGTCTAGTGCCTTTAAAAAGAGTGCCTTTAAAAAGAGGAGAAGAGACTAATTGGTCTATAAGATTGGGGTCACTTGGAAATATGGCATAAATAGCGCATAACTGAATACCGTTTCTAAATACAATAACGAGGCGCCTTGTTTAGGCTGGAATGCCGAGTTGGGCAATTCCATCAGACGCTGGTTAGAAGGTCTTAACTGACAATTATACACCCTCAAAGTAACAATTACACATGCTATATTCAGTGCACGAGGAATTCAACTATCACAAAATATAAATTCTTAAAAGAAACTCTCATATTTCTAGAAATAAAGTAATTGAACTTCCAGTATGCTTGTTTAGCGTTCACATTTGGTACTAGCATCATCACTCTACGTCAAAACCTGAAGATAACCCGTGAGTACAACAAGGACACACACTACATATTTGTTGATTATAGAAGGAAATTCTTCAACGCCTTATCTGAACTTGGTATCCCAGCTTTCACACACACAAAGCGTCGTCAGAATAGGAAAGAATCTCTTTGGACACATTGATAAAAAGAGAGGGTTCATGCTTTATCGTGCTACTTTTAATCTCCTGATGGAGTACATTATACGCCAATGCTCATATGTGGAACGGTTGGGCACGATATTCTATCAGGAAGCGATGTAATTGGCGTTTGCTGATCACATTGACATCAACGGCACGAACGTACGGCGAGTCAACACGCTTTTCTCGTAGATTGAGGAGTTATGGGCCTAGCGGTTAGGACAAGACGAAGTACAAAGTATAAATAATCGCAAGCCACCTTCTCGTCTTGAACGGTCTGTGAGTAGAAAACTTTGTCTATCTGAAACAAGATCTGTAAAACGTTGATAATCTCGGTCCTGCTGTATAGCGCAGAAGCGTAGATCCTGATAATATCGGAGACAGCATTTTATGTAGTAGTGTTCGAAAGAAAGATTATTCGTACGAATTTTATTAGTGTTTAAGTTGGCGACAAGTTTAGCACCCGTATGAACTATTAGCTGCATGAGTTTTATGATAAGATTGACATAATCAAGCGCATAAAATTCCAGCGGATGCACAGAGCCGGTCATTTTGTCCGGATAGACTCCAAAGCTCCAGCACTGAAGGTTTACAATGGAAACTTAAACTTAATTGGTGGACAGAGTCAGTGCAATGTCTGGAATGACCTCAAGTTGCATGGTATTGCGCCTTCCTACGTGCGGTATACGGTTGTAGTGCCATATTAGTAAGTAAGTTGTTGATCATGTAATTGCATTATTTATTCTGTAATATATGGGCATTGTTTAAACATGGTAGTTCCACTTATTACGTTTGCGTTTGTTCAGCCTGTTTCTGAACATCCGTGTCGCTGATGAAGAAGATGCTTTTTGGCTTAAAATTAGTTGTAGCTAGGAATCCTATAGAATACTCACCGCTTGATATATTGTTTTTTGCTATTTGTTCAATGCATCCTGAATCTGCTAATGTGGCTGTAAATTTGTATATTTTTGTGATGATAAGTAGTCAAAAATTTCATATATTAAAATAATTATTCTATAAATAAAAATACAGAACTAAAAAAAACTTCTCAGTTTAGCATTGAGGTTCAGTAGTAATTAACTTGATATATAGTCGAGCTATAATGATTACCGATTTTCTAATTATATACATAGAAAATTATGGCTGTCGATAAATTTGCTACTACAAACTGCTACTGTTTGTCTTTGTATCTGTGAAACAGTAGAAAACAAGCGCAGGAAAAAATCAGCAAAAACCATAATTCACTCAAGCGCATATAACTAAAATAAAATTAAAGATGCTGGCGCTTATAAATGATCGGGACATAACGACAACGACAATGAGGGCATGAGTTGGAAAAATATGCGAAAATCTGGACCGCATAAAGGGCGTTGGTAATGGGTTAGCATGTTCTCAAACTCGTGATGAAGAGAGAGAGATAGAGAGAGAGACAGAGAGAGAGAGAGACGGCATCTTCTTCATCAGCGACAACAGTAATCATCAGCTAAGCGCCATATCAACATTAAAGACAATTTCGTCCTTTTCTTCTTCTTTTTGGCTTTGCTTTTATAACATCTTTCAAGAACAGTCAGAGGACATAGCGTCGCTCAAAGGCAAAACATCGTATTTTTGGGTTGGAGCGGTGTGGGTTGACATTGATGGCTCTTCTCATAGCAATATATTTTCAACGTCTGACATTAACTGCTATCGCTTGCTTTAGTTTGAGGAATAGCGGGCGGCCGGGCGTTCGTACGGGCGTTCAAGCAAACAGCTTGCGACTACTCGCTTGCCAAGACACTCGCCGCGCTACGATTTATTGACAAACCAAGGCACCAAAAAACCCATTCGCCTGGAATAACCAACGCTCGGGGGTGTTAAAAACTCAAAATCGACGTTAGTCTAGTTTTACTATTTACTCAGCCGAGCGCATACATCAACTGGCAGTGGTAGTGTCAGTGGTAGCGCCAATGCGGGGTCGGAAATGGGTGATGTATTTAATCGGCGAAACAGTGGTGTAGCTGAATTATTTGTATTAACAAATAAGTATATAAACAAAATTCGAATCCTGAAAGAACAATCAATAGCAGCGTTTGTCCCTCTAAATATATTATTTAAGCGATTCACAGTTTTATGTTCTTCAATACATTGACCTTAATTGAATTTTCATGCCGGTGCTCTGCTCCTCAAGAAAATAATCCACCCTATTTAAGTTTTCGTTCCGAATAAAATGATCGGAATGGATTTTGTTAAAATGGTAAGTTTTGTCACTTTTAGAAGCATTTTGTGAATTAATTCTATTGAAAAATTAACGAAATCGATTCCGATGAATTTTTTTCGGAACAGAGGAAGAATATTTAAAAAAAAATTCTTTTTAGTCCAGAGATATGGAGATGATTGATCTATAACTCTCGCTCTTTCATAATTGAGACCTACAGGCAATAAATCATTCCAATCTGCTTGAAGCATTCACAGATTTTGACATCACATTCGGAAAAATGTAGTCTTGAAGGCGGTCTCGGCATTTTCTCAGCAAATATTAACTCGTCTGAAGCTTTTTTGGTTTATATGCTATAAATCAGATCTGTATATATGTGGGTTCATTTTATAGAATTATACCACGGTTACCACGTTTTCAATTTTCTATCTAAAGAGGTTCACCTATTACGTCTGAATATCTAAACTTTTAGGTTATATCTCTTATAGTCTTCAAGATCTCGTTGTTCAAAACATGTCAATATAGACTCGACTTTTGTTGCTGATCAAGAATGTATATACTATATCAGGTCTACCACGCCTCTTTCTTTCTATAATATACACTTGCACAAACTTAATAGACTCTTTTACCCTATGTGTACAGGGTGCAACACTCAAGGGTCAGCTTTATGGTTATGAAAAAGTAACACTTCTTTGTTCACATCTGCACATCTGTACAAAATATTTTGTACGCTTTCGATGCAATGTTGTGCTTGAGTCTGACTCAAACACACCAATGTTACATTTGGATATAAGTACACACATTACGAGTATTTATTTCTGTTTTTTTTTTTGACACATAATAAATTGTTCTTCGGAGTTAGCGTGTCATGCCCACTAGCGTTCTGTTTTGACAGAAATACGGTTTTGTTAACCGAATATTTTGAATTCAAAACTTGTGAAATCTTTGGAATGTTGTTTAATCTTGTTGGACTGTTGTAAGATTTTGAATATTAACTAGTTTTATTTAATCCTTCAAAATGTCTTGTGCCTTTCTGTACTTTTTTTCTCTTTTGCAATTATTTTGGTCCTAATACTTTTTAAGCTTTTTAGACTATTTCGTAGCTTTTTCCTGACTACTTAAAATGTTTTTTGGCGTCTTTTGTAGCTGTATGAAGTTGTGTGCATTTCTAAGTTTTTAGAATGCAGTTCGTTTGTTCAACTTTAGTCCAATTTTGTTCAAGTTTAAACTACGTTTGCCCACACAACCTAAAATTAATAAAAAGGAAGAGTGGACGAACGAAGTTTAGCCTTGGACAAGATTGAACAAACGAACTGCGTACTTAAAAATCTTCATTTCATTCTTTCGGCTGGCAAGACACAAAATTTTTGATTACAATTCCAAAAATAAAATCATTACTTAACATTTTTGGTGGGTGTTAAAACGAAGTGTAACCTTGGACAAATCTGGACTAACGTTGAAATAATAGACTGCATTTAAAAAATTTAAGTTTCTCACTTCGCGGTGCCAATTTCACACGGCTGTCTTCTGTGGCTCCTTTTTCGCAGCTCATTTTAAGATTTTCGGACTTTAATAGATTGAATACATATAATACCTGTCTGCCAATCAGCCTTCAGATCCTATTCAGTTGTCGTGTACCACCACATCAGATTCATTACTAAATTATATTTTGAGCTGCATGTGTCACATTCTCCATACACATTCGTATCTAGAACCTAGAGTCACTCAAATGTAATGACTCAAATTAAGTCCGAAACTTAAAAGCTAATGTTCCGAAAGAAAAAAAAAGAAACGATTTTGCAGTGCCACTGGGAAAAAATCAGGAGAATAGCTCAATTTAAACGACAATTTAAATCTTAAATCGGATGGCGCTTGGAATTTATATTTTGAGCAGTTTGCATCATTATGAATATGTTGGATATGAAACGCATTTGTCCAGAGATTATGGTCCATGGTTTTACTGAAACAAATTTACAGAACTTATTCAGAATTAGACATGGTACCGCATCAACTTTATTAGATGAGTTTTCTTACTATTGTTTTTCTTCTCTCCATTAAATTTTAGTATGAACAATATATGTATTACAATGCGCAGCAATGAAAATCGAACAGAAAATTGATTTTCAGCGTTTTCTCTTTTCAAAGAGTGTTGCCAAGAAACATGTTCCGACAGTATTCCGTCCTACGTACCCCTTCCGACTGTCGCCACTGTCTTCTTACCAGTATTAAGTAGTAGTCAAGGGAGTAGCACAAGGATTCTATTCGAAGACGTCATGCAATTTCATCGTCATCATCGTCTTCTCTCAAACAATAAATAAAACTCGCGGAGCTGCTTTATTTTTTTTTATTTTTTTTTTTTGTGTTAGATTTCTTCTTTGGAGCGACGCTGAGGCGGTTAATGTGTGCTGCCACAATTTAAGGCAATTTCCAGGCGCGCTCGCTCAATCTGCAGCAAACTTATATTCATTTCTTGCACATTTGCCATGCTGCGCGCCCTTTTGATATCCTTTATATAGCATACGCCTGAGCCGATGATTCATATGTATGAGTGGCATCTAATGCCTGATTGCCTGACTGGCTGCTTGTCTGCCAGTCAGTCTTCAGATTCCATTCAGTTGTCGTGTGCCACCACATCAGCAGCCAACATCTCACAGCATCCCTAGTCTGTTGTGTTCATCTGCTCATTTGGTTGCAGCGCCTTCGGCATATTTTTAATTGCCTAATTTTGCGACTTGAGTGATGGGTTTGCTCGTTTATTTGCCTGCAGCGCCTGGCGAGGGTTGATTGCGCTGCGCACTCCTTTGCCAACATTGGCATTCACTTTGACAAACGCGGGTGTTAGGCACTTTAAAATTTGTCGCTGTGGCACACACAGAGCTCCCGCCAAAGTAGCTTCATTTCATTTCCACATTCGTGTTTTTATTTTTTTTTCTCATTCGTTTGCTGTTTTCTTTGTTGAAATATTTTATTTCGCTTAAATGCTTACTTCATTCGTGCCACCAAAACCCACCCATACCACTGCGTCACCCACATTCGCTCGCGGCAAATTATGGGACAATATTTTAGGCTAATGTTAATGTTTTCCCAAAAATGTTCCACAGCAAACCGACGAAGAGTACAATAACATTCAGTCACCAACATCCGCCCTCACTCTGCCTGACAAATCCTTTAAATTATTGAACTGAAGTTACTTTTTGATGCGATACGGGGAGGTGGTTTTAACTTTATCGGGTAGTTGCTAAAACTGGTCGCACGGAACTCGAAATATTGCTCGAGATTTTTAATTTGTTGTTTATTTTATACCTTGTGCTTAGATATATACGTGTATATTGTTTTTGTTGTATTAAATATATTTACAATATTATGAAGAAGATCTTGAATAACTCCTTTAAGTAGTTGAGAAACCAAATTTGCGGTTTAGTTTATTTATGTGGCATTTTGGAAGAGATTTAAGATTTCAGTAAGCTCAAATTCTTGGCTTTAACTAAGATAATATATTATTTAGCACTTCTGGAAGTTTTGTCTCCAAAAATGCAAATTATTAAGAAATGGTTTCTTTCTCACCTTGTTTACTTCTATCTAGTGTACTTGTAAGTACGATTATACGGTTATAGTCAAGCACTTCGACTCTTGTTCCATTTTCTCCCCGACACAAAGGTGGGCATGGTAATCTATCTATCTATCTATCTATCTATCTATCTATCTATCTATCTATCTATCTATCTATCTATCTATCTATCTATCTATCTATCTATCTATCTATCTATCTATCTATCTATCTATCTATCTATCTATCTATCTATCTATCTATCTATCTATCTATCTATCTATCTATCTATCTATCTATCTATCTATCTATCTATCTATCTATCTATCTATCTATCTATCTATCTATCTATCTATCTATCTATCTATCTATCTATCTTCTATCTGTATATATAAAAATTAATGTTTGTCTTTATGTCGTTTATAGCCGTCTAAACTAAACTATTGGACCGATCATTATGAAATTTATAGAGTATGGTGTGTTACTATCCCTATAATGCATTGTAGCGAAAATACAGAAAAACAGTTCAGGGCTGAGCTGAGCTTAGAACGTTAAGTATGACCAACATGTTGCGATAACAGGCTCGAAGAAATATTCATTCCTCTTGTTTTCAAATGTTCCCAACAACACTATGAAGCCACGCTCTCAACTGATGCTCGCCAACATGTTGGCAAGTCTGTCTGTTGCTTATTGAAAATTGTGAGAACTGAAAGATTAGCCGAGCATTTCACATAACTTGGACGCAAAACTTCTCTTCACAAACTGTCAAAAAGAAAAAAAAAAACGAAGCAAGCAAACATGTTGGATATAAATGGGTGAGAACGTGTTGCACTTGTGTATTTAAATGTAGGTAAACGTTTATAATTCGCAACTAGTTTATGTATATCTTATAGTAAGTATTGCAGCATTGCCTGCTCTTCTATAATTTTATTTTTTGATTAATATTTTTCACATTTAATTCTATGTTATTATTATTATAATTTCCAAATGTTTTAGTGTTTTCATTTTAGAAATTCTCATCAGTCTTTGGAACAACGTTTATTGGTATTAAAACTAATACGCACTGTTGAACTTGTGATGCTTGGCAAGTGGGAGAGACGACATCAAGTGCATTTTGTCATATGGCGAATTTTGATAGTCTACCTTGGTTTTGTTATTTCAACTTGAATGGTTATACGTTGCCATACCGTTTCACGCAGTTCCGCCGATATCACTATGATATCGGACTATTTCTTAGCCAATTTGGTGAAAACGGTGTGAACTACGTTTATTTTCAAAACAAAAAAAAGCTCGCATTACAATGGATTTGCAAAGTCGAAATTAGGTAACTTACTAACTTCTATATGTGGCCCTCCCAGCTGGTCACCATGATCGTGTAATTTAATAACTTTGTATTATTTTCAAGAGGTTGTGTCAAATAACTTTCTTACAGCAACAGTGTGCCTAAGCATTGAACGAGAAGCCAGCACCGAGGAGCAGCCTCAATATCATGTCAATACAAATTTGGGGCTCGTGTTGGGCCGTGCCTAAAAAACCATAGATTCTACAGTTCAAATTAGAAAGATAATACAAATCGTTATCGGATTTTCTAAATTGGCAATGTATGCAACTGTTTATAGGCTTCACGATCCATGAGATATTTTTATGCAAGCTTTGATGCCCTAGTCGTGTGTATCATTGTGAATATAGAAAAATGAATGTGAACAATTATTTAAAAAAAAAAACAAAGAATAAGAACAAACAAATCAAATAAATTTACCATTCGTCTGACGTTTATTCATTTTTCTTCTAAGTTTGGTTTACACATATCTTTTTGACAAGTTAATAAAATCCATGGGAATGGAAGAATTCTGGTTATAAAACATTTGTAAACAATTTTTCAACTTATTGATGCACATGGGAGATTTTTGGTACATATTGAAAGAGCATCCAGAGAAATATGATGCATTGAAAAATGTGTGGAATGTGGAACGTGGTCCACTCCCTCCTCCCATATAAGAGAAAACCTAAATCGTCATATCTCTGCAACTTTAACGCATATTGATGAGGTTTGATGCATATAGTAAGGTCAGATGTAGAAATTAGATTTCTCATTTAAGCGTAACAACTGATACGCTCATTATACCAGGAACTATTTAACGCAGGTGTGTAAGAGATCTGGAACATACATATGTAAATTGTGACAAAAGAAATACGGTTCTCATTAAAACTGGCGAGTGTCACGCAAATTCCACGAAAAGGAACAAAGCAAAATGGGAGAGTTGAGTATGTCGATTTGTCAGTTGTTGCATTTTCGGCGATGGATTTGCCAAGCAAAATAAGATACACTTGAAAATGGGCGGCGCCACGCCAACATAGAAGAAAAAAATCAAAAAGGGGTATAGTTTCGCACACCGAGTACGTTGGATAAGATTTGGTACTTATGGGTTCAACAAAGGAGATCAGACGAATGCTGCAGATACTCAAAGCCGGCGAGCCATAATGTAATTTATATAAATTTTAGATCAACTCGACAATGCGATTCAATCTAGTCATGCCCACCGTCTGTCCCAGTTTTTGTTTTCATAGAAATTATGCACGATGCTCCGGTTTTCGTATTTGTACTATAAATAGTATAAATTGTTCGAAAGTTATTTTGTGAAAATGCTACGAATTTACCAGACCTTGAGAATTTTCATGTCATATTACCAACTCCAAGTGAAAAACGGACCATTTTAATGAAATCACTTCCGAACAATTTATTGCGATTCGAAAAACGGAGCACTCTGTACACGAACTAATGACACAAAACTCACGGTATAGGTATACTCACTAAGTATAACATAACCTAAAACTACCATAATATTGAAGAAATCTATACAATAAAGTCAATTTCAATGATCGAGCAGAAATTGTTTGAAATAATTTTTAAGTGTTTGTCTCTCCAAAACTAAAAACTTCTCATATTTTCCACCCATACATTTTTCATTACCGTGCAGCGTATAATACAGTCGGTAATGTGACTACAGCATTTACTTGCCAGCGTATTTGTTTGGCACTGCGATACCAGAATCTGTTAAATGTTGTGGAAAAGTAAATGGGCAAATAAAGGGTTTCATTACGTAATATATATATTTTGTGTAAGGTAAAATTTCGTCTTGGTATGCAAATCAAAATTAAATCTGATTTGCTACACTTCGATTTCGTGCAAAAAGTGTGACTGATGACGGAGAAGTATAAGCGAAGCTTACTAATAGAATTTGTAAGACTGTTAACCAAACTTCAAACAGCAAATGGGTTCCATTCGAGATGAATGTGTTGCTTGTATATCAGTTTCTAATATTTATTGTTAATATACTACTAAGTCAAGCATTAAAAAGAGTGAGTTGCGCTGGAGAATGTAGACCGAAGTGTACTAAAGAACATGTGTGGGCATTTCAAATTAAATGCAAAAATAATTGGAAGTGTTGTTATTTTCCAAATAAAGTATTTCGTAGTTCAACACCCAAATGGATGAGTGGGCTGCCGGGCAAATAGAATGGATTCATGATGATTAATACTGGAGTACATGCTTTTAGATAAGCATACCAAAATGAAAATTAAATGGCACACTTTAACATAACCGATTGAGTTGAAATTAATGTGTGCATGTGCATTGAAAGGTAGTAAAATATTATGTAACTTGTGATTGAGTGGTAGACACAAAATGTAAGTCAAATAAAATAATGAAATACTTTATATGAAACTTGGTTAGTATTTATATATGTGTTGGATTTTCGAGTTTTCAGATAATGGTTTTGTATTATAATTTAAAATTTTTTATGAATACTTTCTTTAGAATTTTAGGTGAGCAATGACTCCAATTCTTCATCTTCGAACTTTTTCGGCTGTAAAGATTGTTCATTGTCTTCCAGCTCAATATCACCAATTTTAAACCGAGCAAACATCCATGCTCTCCATATACTTTCCCTAAAATTGATGGCTTTCGGCATATTCAATGAAGTGTGGCCCTTTACGCCTCAACCAAATGGTATATACTAAAAACGATGCTCAATGACAGTATTCTTGATCAACATCAATATTCGTGTTGTTATAGATATGTACGTCTGACTGACCTATTATGAACGACAAGATCGCGGAGACGATAATTAGACAGACTTCAAGCTTGCTTTAGGGGGTAACACCCATATATAAACCTGCCCACCATTTTTGTGTATCTTATTTCCATCTTTATAAAATATTCCACATAGGTTCAGATCGGAGTATAGCCTCCATTCGAATGTATGGTTCAACTGAAGAGATTGAGATAAGATACAGGGTATCTCGAAGTCGAAAACACTCGAGTACAGCGTTCTTTCATGGTGTTATTCATTTACAATCACATTAGAACTAAAGTGGTTTTTCATTAGTTACATTCGAATTTTGATAGCTTATTGCTCTGTCGTCTCAGGTAGCAACGGTGTCATTTTGCGAGTTTTGCGTTCAGCCATAGTCACCATTTGTCGCCATTTTACATTTTTACGAAACGGTTCCAAATTTTGATGGAACGGAAATTCACAGCAGTTTCAAGAGTCTTTCATCTAGAGAAACTAACTGTTTGGTGCAGTTTTAGTCTGGTGGCGCCATTGAGCCATACATCTTCCGAAACGAGAATGCCAAACGATGACTGATAATGGTGAACGGGACTGGGATACAACTGACTTTTTTGTTGCCTTAATTAGATGATATGGAAATGAACGATATGTGGTTTCAACGTTTCATACACCGGGCGTTGGGACATTGGAGTTGTTGCAATAATAGTTCCCAGATATATATGAACGTAGCCCAGGGTATAACGACACTGATTATCACGTTGTACAATAGCAATGTAGTTCTTTAGATGTTCTATACTCCGATTAAACTGCCATAAATTGGTCAACGCTTTTATCATTTGTTCTGAGTTTAGTTTGCCATTTTATCATTAATAAAATAACGCCAGAACAACGCTTGCAAATAGTGTAACTTTATTTCGAAAATCGTGGTTCAGTTCGGGAATGTTACCGTGTTCTAAGTCCATTTTACGGTCGACATAATCCTCCATTGGAGCGACTAATTCGATTAACCATGAATCGTTTTCGCACCACGTATACTCTAAATGTTAATACACATCGGTAAAGAAGTCATACAGTTCGCACCGAAGAAACAATTCATTCTGTAGAGCTTAATATTGAGGAGAACCAAATTGAATCGATCCGCCGTCGCGCATCAATATGTGCATCCACTTTATGGAAAATTTTACGTAAACATCTCAACCTACGACCTTCTAAAATCCAACTGATGCTAGGAATAAAGCCGGATGTCCATCGTTTTTGCCGTAAGTTCAGTTAATGGGCTGAAAACCAACTGGATGTCAACTAACTGTTTTATTCCAATATTCTGTTCAGTGATTAGGCTCATTTTTGGCTCAATAGGAAAGCCATTAAGCAAACCTGGCACATTTGAAGCGAAGAAAATCCACGGAAGATTCTCGCTACATTTACAAAAAATCAAATGGTGTGCTTTATGGGCCAATGGAACCGTTTGTCCAATTGAATATTCCATTCCCATTTATTGAAGACATGTTTTCCAACAGCACGGCGCCTCATGCCATACAGCGCATCAAATAATCGAATTACTAAAGGAATCGTTTGGCGAACGCACTATTTCTCGAAATGGACCAGTTAATTGGTCACAGAGATTGTGTGATTTTACAAGGTTATGTGATGTCATTGGTTTATACGAACAAACCAGCAACTTTGTATGGCTTAGACAACAAAATTGTGCGAACCATTGCCGTGATATGCCGATGATTGCTTGAAAGAGTGGTCGTAAATTGGCATTCCAGAATGCGTTGTATTCGATCCCATATGACCGGAATCATATTTAAACACAAATAGCACAAAGCTATTCTTCTAATAAAGTCAATTTTCAGTTTGAAATTATGTTAACTTAGTATTTTAATTCAATTCAAAGTTCTAAACCTCGAACAAATAGTTTCAATTTCAAGATCTACATAGTAATAAACTCAAGAGCTGAAGAGCAGCGGATCACTTTGATTTAATTTTAATATGAATATTTAATAAATAGAAAAGTATTCCTTTCCTCTTATTGTACAAACGTCAAAAGCCAGCCTCCATTTGGGCCACCCCATCACCAATTCAATGCGTGGGTTAAATGCCCGTGTAATCAATTACGCCGCGATTCAGCTAGGGTTGAATCTGCGTAAAGCAACACTTGAGGGCGTATACGCCCACCCACTACGAGTATGTCTTATGTCACAGGTCGATGACGACGACGACGCCGTCGCCGACACCTGCAACCTTTTTCGCGTCGATTTCCGTTTCCGCTTAAACGCTGCTGATACCACGAATTTCTATATATACGGGAATACGGCTATATGTAGAATAGTATATACCTTTATGTTCAAGTTTGGAGTTTTTTTTTCCGACTCGATGCGGCATATTTTCTCTTTGGCTGAAGCTTCATTTAGCTTATTCGTTGTTTTTCATGTTTTTTGGAAGGCTGTTTGTTTTTTCCCCGTGAAACTTTTGATGTCTTTTGATCTTCAACTGGCGTAGTTGGACCTGGCGTGTTTTTAAATTAAATCCTGTGCACGTTCGGCGTATATTTTTGGTGTTGTTGTTGCTCCTGCTGCTCCTGTTGCTCCTGTTGCTGCTGATGTCAGCGTAATACGACAAAAATTGCACGCTATGTTTGATGTTTAATTTTATTAAAGGATTTTTTTTTTTTGTGTGTGTGTCAGAATTCAATTAAAATTAACCGCAGGCCATGGTGTCAACAAAATTTGTTGCTAAATTTTGGTATTGTATGAAATAAGTTGTTTATTTATAATGTTTTCTATATAAGCAGAATTAACTTTAGACTGTTTTTTTGTTTTTCCATTCATATTTTGGCGCATCATTTAATTTCACTTTTCGAGTCAAAAGTTAATTGATATCTGAGCCCTTTGTTATTGTATCTATAGGTATGAACGCAGTTTTACAGCGAAAACTTCAGCTACATTTGCCACATTTACATTTTTATTGAGTGCAAACGAAAACTGCTCGTAAAATTATGCAGAGCATCGTCGAAATAAAAATATATTCAAACGTTCTGTACTATTTTCACAATAATTTACTTTATGGCAAACTATTTGAAATTCAGGCGAGTGTCGAGTGACCAATGAAGGCGTTCGGCAACAATATAAATTTTAGGTAACCAAAAGTTGGAGTTGGAGCTGTGAACAGGGAACAGGGAACAAACGCATTGCAAAAAGTTGTGCTGCAAACGTTACGAGCAAAAAAAAAGTTGCGAATAAGTTTTGTATAGTTTAACCGAAATAAGAATACTCTTTATATTGTACTAACATGTATAAATAGTATTCTTATTTCGGTTATACTGTACACAATTTTGTCTCATCTTCTTTTTTTGCTCGTAACGTTTGCACCGCCACTTTTTGCAATGCGTTTCTTCCCTCGAAAAATTTAATATTTAACAAACTACCCGTCGACGGAAATTTGAACTGAACTGATCTCTGATCACTTTCCGCTGATTGCTGATTGCCTACATTATCGCCTCAAAGGTTCACCTTCTACCTCGTCAGGCTAACATACTTCGGTTTCAGCGGAGACTATGAGCAACTGATAAAATTAAATAGGAACTTCAGAAGATCTGTCGATTTTGATGTGCTCTGCGTAACAGAGTACTCAATATTTGGCAAACAACGTTCTCTCCCACTTATTAGAAAACTGCACTTTTGAAACTCGCGGTTATGGATATGGTAACGCCGAAGAAAGCACTGCCTCGGAAAGCAATACGGACACTCTATGAGGTTGACAAGCCAGCATGTAGTTGTGCTGAGAAGCTATTAAGAGATTACTATATAAGTTTAACCTTTGGAAATTCACTTGTCGCACTAAACCGCAACCACTCCGGCGTCCTTCCATTCAGCGTCCGGACAACACATGGTATTGTTCAGATTCAGGTAATGCTGAAGTGTTTGCTGACGAATTGCAGAAACAGTTTATCCTTTTGAGCTAGCAAGCCCAAGTGGTGTATTAGGCACGGGGTTTCTCCTGGAAACGCTTTCCAATCAAATGCTAGTGATATTCTTAGTGTTGATATTCAAAGCTCTGGTCCGCACTTATCACTTTTCCTCTCAATGAAAATATGTTGTGATAGTGATGATTCCAAAACGTTGTAAGTCGGAGAATCTTGTTGGGTCTTATAGACCAATAAGCTTCCTACCGACTTTTTCCAAGATATTTGAAAGAATCTTTTTTGGAAAAGTGTTGACATTTCCAAAGTGTGGAGAGTGTCATTTCTAACAATCAGTTTGGTAAAACCATGGTACTCCAAAACAAGTCCATCGAAATATTCAGCATGTCCAATAGTGCTATGGATATAAACATTACAGCTCTGCTGTGTTTTTGTATGTTCAGCAAGCATTGGATCGCGTTGGATTGCTCTTTACAAGCTTAACTCTCTTCTCCCAGCAGCTCATACAACTGGTTAGAGTATATTTGCTTCGACTCCACCTTATGGTCGATCGAATATTCGAACGGATGTATCTCGGGCTCCCCAGTTTACTCGGATCTATCCGGTAGACATTGTATACGGTAGATTTGCCAGTTCCAGTCGCATCCAACACAATGCTCGCTACCTACACATATGTATTTTTTTTGTGGCCAGATGTAGTGAAATGGTGGAGTTCACGCAGAAGTTCGTGAATGGCTTCAGCAGATGGCCCAATCTTTGGAATGTGGCAATTAATGTCAGTTAATTGCAGCACTGCACTTTTGAGCTCAGAAGGTGGCATTGACCTGATGGCACGCCCAACCACTTGGTGATACCTTAGGTAAACTATGTTTGCCATCTGGGTATACAACTGACACACTAGCGGCTAAATGTCACGTCAATCACTTGGATGTAGCGTTGGCTACGAATTCCTGGCGTCGTGCCTTCATCTCAGTAACCTGGCAGCTATTTTAACTATTCTCTGTCTTGTCCTGTCATGATCTTTTTAATTGTTAATAATTCAAAAAATTGTGTCTCATATCTAAAATGAAGAAGGAACTAGAAGAATTAAACAGATTGATTTACGAGTATAATAGTTCAAACAACAATTTATACCATAACTTCAAAACTAACAGATTTATATGAATAAATGGCCACTTAGTTTCAAAATTAATGCTGTCATCCAGAACGACCTTGCACGAAATAGAGACGATCAACGACCGAAATATACATTATATATCGGTTACGTTCGCAGCGAATTAAGAAGCTTGACAAAGAATTTGAATGTCTTATTTTAGATACAACTGATAATCACCAATTTCGAACTCTGATTTTTTGAGTGTTTGAAAGGTTTTTTACATGAGTGATGGAATGGTATGAAGTACAGAGGAAATGAGCGAGCGTATTGCAAATGTTAATGAGTTAATGAAAAAGGTAGCTGTAATTACTTAAGCTGACTGGGCTTTGACTGTAGAGCATGCTCGTCAAGCATGTTGAGCTAAATGTGATGTTAGCTATGAGCTCAACGGCAATGTGCTCGACAACAAGCTCGATAGAAGCTTTATGCGTGTGTTAATAAATTCATTTTTTGCATAAATAAATAAATACATAGCCGCATATTTTTAAGTATACCTTTTTGTTTTAATACATGCATGCAGTATGATTCTGTGTCAGCTAAATGGCTCAGCTAGCAATGTGACTGGCACTTTTTTTGTATCAAATTATTGAGCTAATGAATAACATGTATTCTTTAGACGTATAAGACATAGAAACTATATTACATGTCGGTCTTTCATGGATAAATACATATGTATGTGCAGGGTATATGCAGCACCACACCAACTGTAACAACTAAGGCGACGACTATGGCGACGATGACGACAAAAAGCTGCAATACTCTGTACAATAACAACAACAACAACAAAAAGTAACAAGCAGCCAACATTCTCAACATGAGCAACTGATATTTCACCGAGACGACATAAACACTTTGAAACCATGAGGCATTCAGCAGCAACAACGACAATGATCGCCAGCGCAAAGGTGCGGTCAGCAGCGGCAGCAGTCACAGTCAAGCCGAAAAGATCAGCAACTGCAACTGTGGCAACAAAAACAACAACAGCATTGCACGCCATTGCATCCCACAAAATGCGCTTGAGGAGCAAATATATCAAACGCGATCGATCGCCAAAGACGGAGCAGTATTTGTAGTTCCTTTTTTTTTTCTTATTTTTTTATTTTTTTTACACGTTGCACTACAAAAACAGAAAAAAAAAAATAAAAAACGTAAATCCAATTTTATCTCTTTTAACCTCTTTTGTTGTGCGCGACGATTGAGCCTTCCGTTTGCAGCATGCAGTAATTGTTGGTAGTCGTCGATGTTGCTGGCATCTGAGGGCAGACAAAATGCGCATCATCGCATGGTCCAATCGGACTTACTTGCCGCTGCTGATGCTGTTGCTGTTGCTGTTGCTACTTGAGTAGAGTCGATTGCGCTCGATCCATCGTCCATCGTCGTCGTCGCCGCTCGCATTCTGTCAGCAACATGAACACCGCTCTGAATTTGGCATTGTGGCAGCAGCAACAGCAACAGGAGCCGGAGCAGGAGCAGGAGTAAGCGCAGCAAGGCAACACCAGCTCAAAACTTTTGAACTCAAATGCGAAACTGTATTGCAAATGGACTTGACTCGAAACGAAGACGACTGCGAACTTGTGCCGGCTTTCAATTTTACAGCACCCAGACATCAACAACTTCTGCATTGCAATTGCTGTGGTTGTTGTTGTTGTTGTGGTTGCTGTTGCTGTTGATCTCGTTGCATGCCGCAGAGTCATGCCTGTCGTTTGCAGCAAATAAACAAAGTAGCTAAAGCATAGCGACAATTTTTTTCCTTTCTTTCTGCAATGCCCTTTTTATTTATTTTATTTTTATTTGAAGCCTTTTGCAAAGTTTAAGATTTGTACAGAACTATGCAGATTTTGATAGAGGTAACTCCTTGAAATTTACATAAGATCATATATAGTATTTGTCTTTGCTATGGACTTTACAAAGTTATTTGGCTTATGTGTACATTTACTCTCTGCAACAAGTCGGCAGATGTTCAGTGTTGAATGATCTGATTTAAGGATGTCTAAATCTACAATAATATAACGTAGAAATTATAAAACAACTAAGAACGCCATTGTCTAGCCAAATTCCTTGTACCAATTTTTACTCCTCCTTTTGATATTGGCCGAAGACGAAGAATATTTTTGACTGTTGTATGATGACACTTGAATTCGGCCAAGAGCATTTGTTTTGACAGTTGCTATAGTGAACAGAAGAGTTGACCAAATCAAGTAAACATAATAGTGTGATAAAGTGAGCACGACAATACTACTTGTACACTTCACCATACCATGGTGAAATTATACACTTGTTGGAAACACGTACATATACCAGTATATAACAGGAGAACCATTGAAATTCTTCGCATATATTTTCTTGTAAATATCTTCAATATCTTAAATATGAATATCAACCGTGTAACGGTCATGGCCACACGTAGTAAGGCGCACCAATCGATATATTTTGTTACGCGCCAGCGTCAGTCGTTGTCAATACCAAGCTTTTTGAGGGCATCATATAACATCAGACATCCTTTTGAGATCAGACATCCTCATTCGTTTGAAACGACCATCATAGAGCATCATCCTGCCTGAAACCTCTCTTGGTATCAAAGGGTTCGGAGAGGTTCTTTCCTGCTCTGACAAAGCTTTGGATGTGTGATAGCGTCATCATGTAAAGACGAACGATCTCTCCTAGGATACATCGTTCAAATAGGGCGTTAAAGAACTTCGTTCTTGTCGGCGTATCGAAGCGGTCTTATAATCGATAACTATATGGTGTGTGTCTTTGTTGTACTGACGGGTCTATTCCAGGATTTGTGTAGAGTGAAAATTTTGTCAATTGTCTACTTTTTGATCCAAAACCACACTCTCTATTGGCGGAATTGTTCGCTTCATCGCCACCAAGTAGATTAAAGAATTGAATTCTCCGTAGCCTCAGTGATTCCTCTACATCTGCAGCTCAACATCCTCAAGCACATGCCTTTCTTGCTACTTTTTCTGCAGAGTGGTTCTATAGTCGGCGTCTTTCTCTGAAGTAGATTGACGACACTCCTCGTCATAGCAAGAATGCGTCACAATTCTGGTGTAAACAAGCAGCCGTATCCATCGAGTGGGAGCCATGTCTCCACTGCTCACATATATCTTCAGAAGCCGGAGTGGCTGTCCGGAACATTTGGAAGAGTCTGGCTGAAAATGTTTCGGCGGTCTGTTGTGATTGCAGCTATCTAGCTTTCGTTGAGTGTTGGGACGTGGGGCGTACACTATACTTAACCTTGTGCGTACCTTGGCTGCCACAAGATCCGAGTCAATGTTGCGACATTTAACACGCCCGATGCATAACTGCAGTCGATCATAAAATGATCAATTTGAAAGACACCTGTGTTTTGATCGGGACTGCGTCAAATAGTCTTGTGGATGTTAATGTGTAGATCTCTGATGCTATTGATTGCCATGTTCCGATGTGTGTCGAAGTTCATTAGCCTCTCTCCATTGCTTCGTGAAGTCAAAATTTTGCAACTGTTAGGCCAAAGCTTCCGTAATACCCTATTTTGGCGTTGAAATCGCCAAGCAAGATTTTGATATTGTGATTGAAGCAGCGCTCGTAATATTTATCTGCTCCACATAAAACTACAATTTCGAAAGAAACCAGTGCGTAGCCTTTTCCACTAATTATACTAATGAAAACTTCATCACTTCTCTATTTATACAAAACAAACTATTTTAAAAAGTTCTGCAAAGATCTACAAAATTAGAGGAACATTTTTGAAACTTGGCTTTCAATAGAAGCATTTCGTTGAAAATGTATCTCAATCTCACCAAATATTTAAGTGCTTTACCGTTTTTTACGTTGCTGTGAAACAAACTCATTATGTGTATAAAGAAGTGACGCGCACGATCATTATCAACGATTCCAAAAAACTCGCAAACTGATAAAATATTTAAGAAACTTAAAGCTGTGATGCAGAGGAGCAAAGCAAACACGAACCATGTTGAAAATAGTTGGCGAGTCGCATTCATTTCAAATCGATTGCATCAACTGGGCAGGACCAACAAAAAAAATAAATAAATATAAAAAAAAAACCAACAACAATAGAATCAAAGTAGCAGGAGCTACAACTGAATCTAAAGCAGGCAATGTAAACGAATCGCAACGAATGACGGAGATACAGAAAGACACTCGAAAAGATACAAAACACAAGCCGAAATTCCAGCTCTACAGCTCCAATAAATTTAGTTAAATGCGCACGCGTGCGATGGACAGGCAAGCAAAACAGACAGACAGACAGACAGACGGATGGACGGAGGGATGGACAGACTCGCATGGATCGAGCAAAGAAACTAAACATTGTGGAACAGTATGGTGGACCAAAATCGTAAAACGAGTGCACCGATTCAAGGCAGCATCAGCATCAGTGTCGACGCCAATGGACATCGACATCGTTTGGGACATTTTCGACTCTAACAAGCTGATGAGACATGAGCGCGCGCGCTTACCAAATTCCAAAATGTCAACGGAAAATCACATTGTGCGCCATTATTTCTCGAGTAGTCCCGAGAGTAGTACGCGCCATTCGAAACTTTGTCCGTCCATTGAGTTAATGCGATGCAGTGTCGTCGTGTCTCATAAGCCATAAACATAAATAAGAGCACCTTCTGCAACGAATCGCTTCAAGTAGCTACTGCTGATGTTGCTGAAGAAGCAGTTGTTGTTGCTGCTGCTGCTGCAGTTTTTGCGTTACATACTGCAATTGTTGCAGAAAATGTCGCTCACCATAACAATGAGTACAAGCAAAGCTGCCAAGAAACGTCTAGCACATCGCAACATATCAGACACAAAAGATCCACAACACACAACACAGACTCTGATGGAACAATTCGCTGTAACTGAGGGAGCTCTATCGAATGTCGCATTGACAATGTCTTCTAGCAATATTTGCAAGTTTTTGCATATGTGTACTAAACAAAAGTATCGATCATATGAAACATAAATATTTAAAGGCTTGCAAAGCATATGCACAGAGTAGTAAGTACAAATACAGTACATAAAAAAGTATCTACGATTACAAAATAAACTCGATGTTGTTGCTTCTTGTATAAGAAATTGTTTGCCTTAAGGTTTGCGAATGCACCGGTTAGACTATTCAAAAATTTTGTCATATTACATTGAAACTTATTTCGAAACTGAAAGGCTCAGATCCAAGTGTGGCTAGATTCAGCAAACCGATCGATCGGACTGATCTTTTTGTCAGAAACTTTCAATTTTTAATTGAAAGATTTGTTTTCAAAAACTAAACAAATGTCATCGAAAAGTACATTTAAGGTTCACAAGATCTTGCAATTGTCAAAAATTTACAAATGGCGTTGTGCAAAATAAAAAAGTGCAACTTTGTACAGTCAGCTGTTTGACACTTTGGCTAGTTTGTGTCTTTCGAACTGCTATTACTTTTTCTTCTTTGTGAATTATCAGCTGTTCAGCATCAGTGTTGCTGCAAAATGTATATCTGTAGCTCTCTTTTATTTTTCTTTACAGTTGCTCAGATTGGACAGACGGGCGCTCAGAATGCACATAAATGCGTTATATCGAGTAGATTCAGTATAGTCATAAATAATTTTTATATATACTTAATTTATGGAGTCCCTAAAAGTTCTTTAGTGTAGTTTTAGCTTAGGTTCAGTGCATGAATTTAAAAATTACTTTTACGTTAATGCAGAAGTTTCATTGGCAAAAGTCAAGCTTTAAGTAAAAGCATCAAAATAAAATCAGTTCTTAGAAACAATAAAAATGTTGCTGAAAGAATTTATACCGATTCAGATCTTCATTTTATATTTGCTGATCAAACAGTCCTTGTCCTTAATTTTGAAGGCTGCTATAGCAACCCTGCTTCTGTCTCTTCTTCTGCTTTTATTTTCTTGAATATTGCATTAAATTTAATCCGATATTTGTATATTGATTGTATACAAATATAAGTCTTCTTACATATCATATATTAAGTTCTAATGTGGTTTGTGACACCATTTACGTCTACATTATATAGGATGTCCCAACAAGAGTGCATGATTTATACGGTGTAAAAATCGTTGCTCCAATAAATCGATTGTTTTATGTGGTGTGTGGCAGCTGAAACCACATTTCATTTAAATCCATTTCGTCCAGTTGAGGCCACAAGAAGTACGTTATTATGTGCCTGTTACGATTGCCATTCACAGCCTCATTTTAAATCCAGCCTCATTTTCAAAGAAGTAAGGCCCAATCCCGCCTCCTGACCAAAATCCAAACCAGATAGTTGCGCGTTGTGAATGCATTTGTTTCTCATAGGTCACGTGCGGATTTTCTGAGCACAAAATTCGAGAGTTTTGTTTGTTGACGAATCGATTCAGATGAAAATGTGACTCATCGGTTGATATGATTTGTTTCGGAAATGGGGTTTTCACATTGATAACACGTTGAACAACGTCTTAATAAATGGGACAATCGTAGTTGGTAGCTGTCAAGTTTCAGAGTTGCCAGAGTTCAAACACAGAAAAATAATGGCACCAAAATTGAATCGTGTACTCTTGTGGGGACACCCTATTCAAGCTATTTAAAAAAAAAAACAGTTTTCATTTGCATACCTTCTTAAATTTCTTAATAAAACGAAAACAGTTCAATTATTTTTTGATATTTATTTAGTAACATTCAAAGTAAATCCTATTGAATGCAGTTCACATTTTCCAAAGCTTTTTCCATTCTTCAAAATAATTTTCATGGACCGATTTTGGAATTGACAGGAAACGTCATGGAAATAAAATAAAAACTGGGGCAAGTCATAGGAAGCGTGTGATCAAAATGAGAATTTCTTTAAGAAATTCAGCTTTCTCGACACAAGTTGCGCTTCAACTAGACTCATGTTTCACTTTTTGAACATTTTCGTGAATTGGTGGCAAATCATCAACCACATTGCAGCCTGTTTAGAACTCTTTGTACCACACGTATGCCAGTGTTTTCGATTTGTAGGCTTTCTTTAGCATTTTTATTGCTTTAGCACATGAAATTTCTTTCGAAATACAAAATTTCAGGAAATATTGATAAAAAAATATATGTATATTAAAAATTTGCAAAACGCTGACATGTTTACCAAGTTATTACGCAACAACTATCTGACAGATTGTGCTGAAAATTTAAAAGTACACAAATGAGAGTTGTACTGACCTCACCTAATTTAACAAAAATCAAGCGAGAGTACTTTTTGGTCAGAATGTATACTATACATAATATGTAGGCGTTTTAGAAAATGCCGTACTTACTTATTAACATAAACATGCAATGCAAAAACAAGTTGTGAATTGTAAGCACTTTTAAGTTGCAATTAAAGTTTAAAATATGCAGTTTTCTTAATTATTTTTTTTTTGTTTTTTACGCAATAGCAGAATAGAGATACACTCTATAAATGGTTAATTTTACTGATACAACTTCGTCTAGTCTTTGAATTCAGAATTATTCTTGAAGATCAGGCCTCGAGTGTCTTAACGAGCTCATCTTTGGTATAGTATGTGATCCCCAAAATGCTGACTCTACTGCGAATCTCTTTTTCTCTCTTCTCTCTCTCACTCTCACTCTCGCTCTCTCTCTCTCTTTCTTGCTGTAGTAGCTCCAAACTATATTTTGCTTTTATCTTTTACTTTCCAAGTCTTTTCGATTACAGCTTCTGAATTGTAACTTAAATATCAAGAATAATATAGTTCTACGTTAACATTTTCAAATTGCATCCGATTACCTCTTATAATCTGCAAACGACTCCACTCTTTGCCAAACCGCAGTGCTTCACTCAATTATTTGCTCAAGCGCGAAAGAACATAAAGCTAATTTCATGCTACTAACTTACGCCAAATCAAACTCATTTCAATGGATGAGTGTGGAGTGTGTTTATAGCGCTATATTTAATCATGCAATGATCAACGCTGCATCAAGAATGAATCTGTGACAACTTGAGCTGCTAATGAATGATTGATGTTTATGGCAATGGGAAAACTTGTAGCCAATCGAGTGGGGCACACTGTGAGTGAGTGAGTGAGTGAAAAGTGCATAAGATGTTGGCATGAAGTGCTGACCTTGCATTTGCATTAATCATCATTGATTGATCGCTTTTGCCACTAAGTATACCGACTAAGAGTACCGACGCAGCTCAACTGAACAAGTAACCGAGTGCAGTCAGTCAGGCTGTCAGTCAGTTAGTCAGCCAGGCCAGCAATCGATCGATTGACAGTGCGACGAATTGGCGCGACTTGTTCAATGCACGCAAACAGTCTGCCTTGATATACAAAATGTGTGTGCCTAGTAGTTGTTAATTTGCAGTGAGTGTATCTACATGCCACCAACTCAAGTGAAGTGAGAGATGAGAGAGATTCGATGGATCGAGAAAAGCGCACAAACTAACGTATGACTAATTAGTCCAACGAAGCAAACATCAACATCAACAAGATGCAAACAGCGGCTGAAGAACTGCTAGCGATGGCCGACCAGGCGAGATACATTCACATCCGGCTGATTGATGGCACCGCGAAATTTAAGAAGGATAGCATGCCAGGCAGCTGTCAAGTCAATGCGAAAAGGATTAGCAGCCGAGCGAGCAAAGCGATCAAATGGAGCCGCTGCTTGGCTGCTTGCCTTCGATTGACGACACTATAGCGCTATAGCTCCCGATCCGATTGCAGCGAGAAGAGAGCGAGAGATTCACACACATGGTCGCTTCAACGGTCGGACGGTCGCTCGGTGGGTCGTTCAACATTATAATAAAGTTGACAACACTGACGCTGGCGACTATGATGGATCAGTCAGCGTCAAACAGACTGACTGAGTGACTGAATGTCAGACAGCGAGAACTGAAATGAATGCATGAGTAAGGTCCAACAATTTCAGCCCGCACTATACATATGAGAGGGTCTAACAAACGTTTGGCATGTTGGTGATATGTGATAAATATCGGGTGTACCACTAAGTTTTGAGGTTTCTTTTGTAAGTTTGAAGCTGCATTTAGAGAAATGGGTACAATGTATTTTATACAATGTATTGTTCATCGAATTTCTCCCATCTTTCAGACAGCATTTTTCGTCTTTTGAGGTGATCCAAGAAACGACCCAATTTTTGGCTCCTTCGTAAGCAGTGAAGTACTGCTCGGCCAGGCCATGCGCCATCGACCGTTTGCTTGACAGCTTTTGCAACATGTGACCGAGCTTTGTCGTGCTGAAAAATCGCTTTGTCATATCTTTTGTCACATTGGGAGCGTTTGACCTTCATTGCTCGACTCAATTGCATCAGCAGCAATATGAGACTAAGAGAAATCAGAAATCAAAATCACCCAATTGATAATCGACTCCGTAGATAACTTTAAGCTAAACAATCAAGTTGGAGGAGATGTTTACGACCTAGAAATGAGGACAGAAGCCTCTTTCAGGCTTCCAAACTATTGCTGATCCGATGGGACAAAGTACTGTATTCCTATAGTAAGATAGTCAAGCAGAACTGTAGACTCTTGCATAATGAATTTAAAAACCATTACTGTCTGCTGCAAATCTCTTAACGAGATCCTATAGCATTATAGTATACACCTCGTTTGGGTGCCAGAGAATGGTGAAATCGAGGGAACCATCGATCCTTCCCAATAATGACTCTATCGAGATGTCTCTGTAGACATGCAAGATGCTCATCAAAGACAATACCATAAGTCAATCTAGTCTAGCTACATGTGGTATCTTCAAACAAACTTGTCCAGTATACGACAAGAGACGAACCCGATCAACTTTGATCCTAGCCGAACATTGCCTAACAGGGAAATATCCCATCCGTCTAGAACTATGCAGAAGCTGTCAAAATAACGTTCAGTACCTGCTGTGTAGCTGCCCGGCCATAAGTAGAAGCAGATTCATGCACATGGACGAGTACTTTCCCAATTGCCTCTCTTAAAAATAAGAGGTTTTTCTTGTCACCAATCACTCTAACCTAACATAACATAAGTTTATTGTTTGGTGTTTAATGCAGATCGTAGCAAATAATATATAAATTCAAAAACAGACATTTTTTGTCCATCTATTCTTTGCAAAATAAAGGTAAGCTCTTGCACCTTTAAAAAAATTATAACAATTGAAGAAGCTTGGTTCGATACGTTTTACTCGAAACCCAAACAGTAGTCCTGTAAACAAAGGCCATTGAAAAAGGCAGAAGGTTTACTTTTTTTATAGATTCTAGGGAATGATGACTTTGTTATTAATAAAATAGAAAATATTGTAAAAGTTCCCGTTTTAATCCAACTGACCGAACTTACGTTAGCACCCTAACATGCTTTGGCCAAACACTTTATTCCAAACTGCGTACTAGTTGCTCTCACTGTGCATATTCCATCAGCTGTCACAAATATGTCACTGTCAGCTTGATGAGATTTGTGCACGTTCTTTTTATTTCGCTGTCTCCGATTTACCTAACTCCACATGCCACTCTCTCTCTCTCTCTCTCTCTCTCTCTCTCCCTCACTCTGCTCTCCAAACTTCATACCCTGACTTCTTGGAGTTTATTTGGCGCGACTCCGACTTCAGAGGTTCTTACAAATTTGCGCGCGCTCATCAAGTTGCGCTCAGTCACTCCGCTTTTTTCGGCGAAGATTGACAAGGGAACTGCTAATCCAATTTAATTTGAATGTCAGTTCGTCTGGAAGACATCAGAGTGCGTAGAATTAAAAACTTCTGTTGCTGGCTGCTACTTCTGTGCTTATTTTCGTGTATTATCGGCGCGTTTCAAATTGCCTGCTGAAGCTTTGCCAAGAAAGCATCGGAGGCTCGGTTAAGTTAAGTTCAGTCATTTTTTCTGCTTGAATGTTTCACAATTTTTTTTTTGTTGTATATTTTCATATGCTTCTAAATTCATTGGAATAAAAGCAATCACTGTAGTGCAGCTGATGTCGCCAAAGAAACGGAAGCCAGTAGCCGTGAGTGATTAATTTGCGATGAAGAAATCTGATAGCGATTTCGAAACAGAAGTGAAATTTTGTATCTTTTGTTGTTTATTAAAAAAATAAAAGTTTTAGCTGTACAATAACAAAATCATCGACACTATTCATTAGTAACAGTTTTTCTTCATTCATGCAACTCAAAAATTTGTACCTGGTTTTTATGGAAAAAAGGAAAGTCGAAATATATAAAGTTGAAGTCGCTATCTTTTATAGTCTCTGAGATCTCTTCGCCCAAACAGACGGTCGGAAGAACAGACGAACATATCTAGTATATTGACTTCTCTGCCAATGCTGATCAAAAATATATACAGTTACTTTATGGGGTCTGCCACACCTTCATCTGTCTGTACATACATATGGGTGCAGAGTATAAAAGCTTTCTTAAGAAGTGATAATGGAATCATCATTTAGTTTTTTGGCTATATGTATCGTTTATAGAAATATGAATACCAATGAATCTTCGAACTAGTGACTCACTGACAATGCAAAAAGCAGATTCTGGTAAATATAATACTGCTTTTTTGAACGTCTGATCTTGTGCTTTATCAATGGTCATAGCGTAGGCCACCTTTATAAGGAATTGCTTTCTTCTCATTTGAAAAGGCATGGTTCGAGCAGAAGGTGTGAGGTTAGTGTGGAGTTCGAGCAGTGAATCAATTTAGCGGTGACGGTGTACTCAATTAAGTGAGTTACCACTAATCCTGCACCATTAATTAATCCTTGTTAAGCGTTAAGATTTCTAAATAATTTTTATTTAAAAGCAATTTATGAGGACGGATTTAAGAAGTTCAGCGATACAATTCAGCATGTTTTGTTTATTCGCGTTGCATAAAAGCTGAACTGAGGTAAATTTCTCCCACTCTAGGTAACAAATTAGAATTTTAGTTCAGAATTTTGGGCAAGCCATACAATTGTCGAAACAGATTTTATTGATTTCTGTGCCATAGGAATCTCTAGTAATAATGCAATCGTAGTTACAATATGTAACAATGTTTCGTGGTTATCTGCTTGAACTTCTACTTCACCTTTAACCAATTTAAGTAACCATTCGGTGTAAACGGAATCATCGTTTGCTCTCATATTTTGAGTCAGCTTAAGAATTTTCATGTGAGACAACAAGGTCAATCGTTTAATTCCGATGATGGGTGTTGCACACATCTCAAAGGAAAGTTTCTCCTGAGACATTGTTTGGTGTTTTACTCTTCTTTTTTAGTATAGAGGGAGAGAGTTGCTTCGTTTCACCACCTGTTTGTTCCAAACGTCATATAGCTAAAAACCTTCCCCTGAATAATAGTAAAACGATTTATTAATTTCATAACGTTCGATCAAATAGTTCTTGAGATATCGAATATTTTGTCCTAGACAGAAACCTTCACGTAAGCGATAGTAGCTTTCTCTACGATTTTCATAACGATTGGTCAAATAATTGCTAAGATATGATTGCTAAGATATAATGTGTGTGTGTCTACAATACCTACAATAATTTTCTAGAGAATCTTCAATTTTCTTCATCAGCGGTGAAGTTTTTCAAAATCATGGCCCAATCATTAGTTTTGATAAAGAATTGAAAGAAATATGGCGGAGTCGTAAAAGAATTCATTTGAGAAATATTCGAGATTTTGATCCGATTAAATTCCATGTTATTTGTGTGTAACGAATTTTATACATTTTCCTCATTTGAGTAAAATTTTTTAACAATAAATAATTTCAATCTTCCTACTTTCACATTTTTAATGCATAACTTAATTAGTTCCAAAAAGTTTGAAGGCCAATCAGACTAAGTCGAGTAAAATATACAAATCTAATGACAGAAAGATGGAACATTTGTATTTTATTGGCTTAAATTTATGAAAAATACAGGGACTTAGCACTAAAATGAAAATTCAAGCGTTTCCTTCTTTCTACCATAAGATTTTTAGCAATTAATTGTTCGTTTTGATCGGGCTAGCCATTCACTTTGGACGCTGGTTTGTATCATCTCAGAAAATTTACGTAATATGATTTTTTTAAAAGTTTTTTCATGGATTAGTACTTATATCTGCCGAAATTACTACTGTGTTTAGTTTAGGGAAAACCATTGTAGGAATGTTTTATTGTTTCAAAAAGGTTACATGTAGGTACTTGAATTAATATATATATATATATATATATATATATATATATATATATATATATATATATATATATATATTTATATCTATATATATATATATATATATATATATATATATATATATATATATATATATATATATATATATATATATATATATATATATATATATATATATTTTCCACAAATTGCATAACAAGCGTAAATCCTTTAGCACACCCAAAATCAATCACACTCACTTTATGTGCAAAACCAACGAAAATCGCCTTTCACAGAGTCAAAACAAATTAATTACGAGTAGATTTCGTGTTGCAGAGTGCCAGAGGATTTGCGTGTGGCACGAAAGGCGCACTGAGAGAAAGACGCAAACTTACAAAAGGGCAAACTACCTGCTGCAAATCTATCTTTCACTTTAATTTTTGTTTTCAAACTGTGACTTTCACTTTTAGGCACTAGAGGCGACGACCTGCTTAGGATCGAGAATCGATTCGTATGCACAATGCAATTCGCTACGCGCACACTATTTATGCGATACAATTTCAGGACTAATCCGTCAAACTGTTGCTAACTGTCAGAAGATGCATCAGCTGTAGGCGACGCAATGTTGCACAGCGTACGAAACGAAACGAAAGTGAATGCATTTCTGCCTTTGAAGATTGTCAACTTTGGTCACGGTTCCAGTCAAAAATGCGGAACGTGTGTTGACAAAACATAAAACCCATTTATCCGTACATTTGCATATGTATGCTTTTCAGAACGAAATCTTTCAAAAACAACAGTCTTAGATACACACAAAAGAAGACAACAATTGTTTTATGAGGGTTTGTTGCAAACAGCAGTCAAAATAGGTGTTGCCTTCTGGTCTCATTACACTTTCTCTCTGTATATTGTTTGAATGGATTAAGAGTCATAGAAATTTGTTTGCTATTTTTGAGCGAAGTAGGTCATTTTGTGTTCTTAAGCCACCAACTACTCATAAATCATTCACTCAAAATATAAACAATGGCAGTTTTAGTGATGCTTCTGTGTTGTCTTTTTAAAATTGCCTTTGCAGTGCTGAATTCACAATATAGTGCGTTATGTCGAGCCAAAAGGGAATTCATAGATTTTTTTTTAAAAGAAGAGAGTTCTTCTGCTGAAATATTTGAGAGACATGTTCAAATTCAGAAGTTTTTAAGATTGTTTTTTAAGATTTTCACAAATCTAAACATCATACTCCAAAAATTTTTTTTGAAACTCAGAGAAAAAGAAAAACAAAAATGTTTTAATGAAAGATTCTCAAGAAGATTTTGAGGCGAAAGAGTTTTCTGTGGCACGGTATAAAATTTGTGAAAATGCAGAAAAGTAATATATTTCCATAAGGTATGAAAACAGAGAGTCAGTCGATACACTAAAAAAACAGAATAATAAAGAGTGTCTCAAAAGAAAGTTCACATTTAAGTTGCTGATTGCGAGAACGCAACTATTCCGTGGGACGCGGGGGGTATGTCAATCGGTAGCCTAGCTTTTGGGAATTTAGTCGCTATGGAGCGTTTCTCGGGAGCGGACCGTGCGTTGTGCGTACGTGAGTTTTACAAAAACGGTAATTCAGCGACTAGCGCGTAGCAAATTCTGCAGTATTCGACATGTTCGTCATTTAAATGATGCGCCAAGCCCTCGACTCATTGGAAAATGGGTCGATAAGTTTGAAGAGACCGGTTCAACGTTGGAAAAATAAAAATCCGGGCGTTCAAGGTCTTCGAGAACGTTCGAAAACGAAGACAGAGTCACTCAGTCTGTTCGTGACAACCCGGACCTTTCGATTCGGAAGCGTGCCTAGATTATCATTGTTCCGCATTTCTAGCAACTTCACACACGTCCAACAGGTCTCTACCACGAGTTCATGAAATTTTTCCTGGCAAATTGATCTCCAGGAGAGGTGACATAAATATGTCTCCACGAAGTCCCGATGTAACCCCTGTGGACCATTTCGATTTTTTAAATGTGAACTTTCTTTTGAGACACTCTGCATAAACTATAATTTTCGTTTCGAATTCATTTTAATTTATTCGTTATTGGTCCGTGGAGATGGACCAAAACGTTTTGTCTTTATGGTGGCGTTACCCAGAAAAATGTTTGTTTATTTATTGACTCATCATCAATTTCCTCTTGGTTGATTTACTTTCATTTTGTATATAATTACTTAAAGTTTGAGAAACTTAAGCAAATACCATTAACGCTAATTTTTAAATCGTATTGTAAAACATAAACGTGGGGAGGATTAACTAGGGGCTACCCCAAAAAGTGGGCTGTACACGCCCACTAGTAAATGTGTATCAAGCGACCATCTATAAGATGCCACCATATCGAATTTCAAGTTGATATTGACGTTTTCCATACAGATGTATAAAAGTGAGCTGTGGGTTTGTATGGGACAACCACAAAAAGTGGGCACGTCCATTTGTCTATGTATTTTAAGCTGTTGTCCGTGAAAAGGCATCACATCGCATATGAACCTAATATTGAGCATAATAAAGAAGTTTTTCATACAATAAGTGAGCAGTATACAATTGATTGCTGGCATATT
This sequence comes from Leucophenga montana, assembly GCA_035044765.1. Taxonomy (NCBI): domain Eukaryota; kingdom Metazoa; phylum Arthropoda; class Insecta; order Diptera; family Drosophilidae; genus Leucophenga; species Leucophenga montana. The sequence goes on from JAWNNQ010001706.1 coordinate 853,223, forward strand.
GTACCTGGTACAGCTTACAAATTGTTACAAACCAATTTGTTCGTAATTCCTTGCTCCTAAATTTGCAATCAATAACCTAAATCACTCTTAACATAGGCTTTTATATCAATTCATCAACTTTAAGGGTTTTTCCAGTCATATGCGGCTTATAGTAGACTGTTGAGAATTCGTAGCTGAGTTGGAGTCTACGCGGTTAAAACATTCTTGTTCTTTCTTCACAATGCGAAAAATTTGGCAAATATTTCGAAATATAAAAATGATTTTGAGTCAGCCAAAACATTTTTCTGTTGTGATTGGAAAGAAATTGTTTTAAGATGCGATTATGCATTGAGGTAATAAAGGGTATCCCATTAAGCGTGTTTGAACTTTAAAATTGGGACTTTTACAAATATTCAAAACCATTATGTTTTGAAAAATTTATCATTGATAGTCTTTGCGGCTTCGTTTACAGGACTCGATCAGAGACGTTCAATGTTGTATGAGTCTTTTGCATTAGTAAGCCTGGATCTCACCAATGGTTTGAATGATGATGTTTATTGCCATAAAACAGTGAAAAAAGTCTAAGTGCGTTAAATCTTCAGGAAATGATGTGTTCTGGTAACTGTTATTCCAACAACTTCAATATAACCTCCAATGTATGACACGTTGCGCCGCTTTATTGAATCCATATGCCGTCCAGGTACATGTTATCCAATTGAGGTCAAAAATAGAGTTATCATGGTTATCATTGACAGTCACCGTCTGGCCAAAATCACTCCAAACAGTAATTTTCTCCGAATACAATGGAGATTCTTTTTACTGCTGTGTATTACGCATTCCCCAAATGCATTCATTTGGTTTGTTTACGAAGCAGTTCGACTAAAAACTGAATTCCGCTACAGATCCGAATCAGCGAACACAAATATAAAAAGGCTAAAATGGTAACTATGACAGAACACAAACGTCGAAGAATGACAGCGTTGCCACCTGCACTGACAGAGCGTTACGCTATTAAAGTTCGAACAAAGCTATTGAAAAAGCCTTTGCATAGTATTAATATGTAAAGATTATTTACCCACTGTACCACTCAAAGCTAACCACTTTTATTGTTATTGTTATTGTTATTGTTATTGTTTTTTTTTTTTTTGCACAACATGCTAGATTTTTCTTTTATAAATATACATTTAGAGCTTGATTACTGTCAAATTTCCAAAACAATTGCAATTTCCGGTATTGTTCTCTGCCTAAATAATAAACGTTGTGTTCTGAAAAGCACGGGTATGCAGCATCAAGCCAACAATGCCCTAATGATGACAGTGAGTGCTAAAATCACAGTAACATATGCCACACCCCCCTCTAGCATTTTATGCCACTCACACTCAATTTAAGCGGGGCAGCTATTTTTGAAAGATATGAACACAAAAAAAAAACGAAAAAAAAAATGGAAAGAAAAAATTAAAATTTTGCTGATTTTTCAGCTGCGTCTAAAAATGTCAACACACACTCAAATGCTGCCTTGAATGCCTCGACCAAAATGACAGTACTGCCACGCCTCTCCGCATTTCATCAGCAACCCTTGCCATTCCATCCATATAGCCACAATTCGACTAGTAGTATGTACAAACGACGTCGACATAGAGCAGAACATTGCCATAAATTCATATGAGAGATACTTTTGCAGCAAAATTTGACAGATGATATTTTAAAATGTATATTCTGATTCACAGTTTCGAATGCAAATCAACATCATACAAAATATTTTTCGATTTATTTCTAATTAGAAAGTTTTCGTTTTGAATGTGGATAGAATGTGTGTGTAGAATGGTTGGTTCTATGCTATTTTGTTCATCTTTTTGGCATTTCAACGTTGTTCAGCGTTTAATGAGGTCCAACTTTTATGCACTTGCAATAATACTTGACAGTTGTCATTTTGACAGTTTTGGAAAATTAGAAATGTGCGAAAATATCAACGATGCCTTCCCTGGCCCTAGCGCTTGCTCCCATACTGATGTGGGAGTGTGTCGTTGTGTGTGTGTGTGCGTGGAATATCATATATAGTCGTACAATATATTTATTGTATGATATATTAATATGGGAAAAGAAAATGAAACAAAAGCGACGACGCCGATAATCCCATAAACATGTTGTAGCCATTAAGAAATTCATTTAGTCGAAATTAATTAACTTGTTGACCGTTTGGCGAAATGTTCCTTTTTAACAGCAATTACCTAAAAGAAAAACGAAAAAGTGCATACTTTTATCTCAGTGTAACCGAAGTTTAAATACGCTTTATGCATATTTCGTAATATTAGCACAGTATCTCATTGATCAATTGATCATAACTGCTTGCTGTGAGGTTATTTGAAATCTAAGTTATACGTCGACAAGCTCAAATCCAGAATCCGACGTAAAGCTACCGTTACAACGCGCGATACACTTGGAAAAGTTATGGAATATATCTAAAAACTAGCTGGCTTTACTATTAATGCTGGATACGTGGTCAGTATAAAATTGCGAGCAATAAAATAAATGAATAATCTTAGACAAAAAATTCTTTTGTTATCAGTTTTCTAAAAAAAATCAAGTAGTTTTATATGCCCAACGCGTTGTAAATTACCCAAGTACACAGCAGATCACACGACATCAACGAGTAAGACGATATTTTTAGAAGGTCAAAACCAACTAGAATGAATAAATGATAAAACAACAAAGATATGATGAACAATGTCGAGTAGAGTTTCAGCAGCGTGTGCAGATAAAGAGAACGAGTAGAATGATGAAAGTCTGTCAATAATCAGACAGTGTTAACCTGAGCTTGAAAATAAACTGCAGCAAATAGATTGAAGAACTAAAAATCGTACATTAAATAACTTACGAGTGTGCTATACTCTCGTATAGAAGCTACCTGGAGAATCTTTGTAACAACTTTTGAATCTTTCGTAACTGGAATAGTCTCCATCATGGTGAATTCATAGATAAATCCAGCTTGGTGTCCATGAGCTGCTATAGAATAATACATATACATATAACGCGAATAAGTTACATTTAAAATGAATAAATGTGTATAATTCACAGCTAGTTTTAATATATATAGAATTATTGGCAACATTATATTAAAAATCATAATATCCATATATCGCATTGCTGTGTGTTTTACTACAAACTTTCTGACAAAATTAATATACTATTCAAGCTACTATAGCGTCTGAAGTGTATAAAACTCAGCAATCATTTGTGACGAGATATTAAAAAACGTTTTAAGAAGAATTTCTCTTCGTCGACGCCGACATCATTCGTTCTCCATTAAATCATAATAAAAAATGATAATTGCAATTTTCACCCGAAGCTCGTAAATAATTTCACGCAGCCAAAATATATGAATCGTATAATAATACGGATCAGCTGCGAATACGAGAACGACAAGTGTAAGTCGTGATTCAAATTGACGTACAAGCAATTAGCTTAATTTTGAAGAACAACCAATACACTTCTGCACCGCACCTTGTCGCCAAATTCTAGAAAATCGGACTGCCCACTCATTTGAATTTCCGCATTTTGAGTCAGCTGCACTTAACTTTTATTTGCACGAAATGTCGACGGATGCGCTGTATCTTTATCATCATCAACAGCAGCGTTCTTGGCTGCTGTTGCTGCAGCATTCGTCAATATCTCTTTCCGCACGCTCATAAATTGAACATATGCGCGTCCAATTTTCCATACGCAAGAGACCACGACCTCATCTTTGGGGACTTATAAAGCAGTCAGTGAGTTTTGTTTCGTATACTTTTGATTGCTGACAAAGAGCATTTGTCCATTGAATTTATGTATGTCATGTATAGATGAGAGTGGGTGGGTGGTTGTTGCATGATTTTAAATACAAATTTATGGCATAAATCAAATAATTCTAGAACAATTTTGACTTTTTTGACATTTTAGTTGTGGCACATGCAAAATTTTGTTTCGATTATTTGGTAAAATTATTGGAACTGTATTTTATTTAAATGTTTTTCTTAGAAGCATTTTAAGTTAGCCGCCACTGCTGTTTTCGACATTCTAGTAGTGAACTAGCCTTTGCTCATGGCTTAGGTTAGGTTTCTATGGACGCCGTGGATAGAACCCGCGCTGTCACTTAGACCATTGTTGGCTCATTGCGATAACATATCTTCTACTTCTTTTGCAGCTCTCATTTTAACCAGTTTGTCTGTACCATAAACTTTGATATAATATAGATTTCTTTGACAGATATCTCTGCAAGATTTTCTAAACAGGAACTTCCGATTAAAGCTAGTCTCTTCCTGCTATGGGCTGGACGCAAATGCTCCACTGTTTTCCGCTCTTCTGCTCAACTTCTGCAGAAATCCCGATGCCTGCCTTAATAGAGCCTCCTATCAGAATAAAGATGTTTCATTTTTGAACTTATAGCAGTGCGATTATTTTCTTAGGGCTATAGGTCGGCTAGGTGAGTTTTTAACTGTTGTTTGCTAAACAGTTATATCTTCATGTGCTCCGTAGCTTAGAAGGATCAATAGGTATTCTTACCGTGGAATTCCCGGGAAGCATGTCGGTACTCTTTCTGGCCAACTTATCCTTACACAATGCCAAATTGGCCATTTTTTATCAATTATATTCTAGAATGGCGGCAAAATACAGGCTGCCACCTTTTTTGGCTTGCAGTTTGCCACCGCTCTCTTTCTTTTTTTTTTGTTTGTTTTCACTCATATATAGAATTTTTTGTTGTTAACAAGCAGTTTGCATCACACATCCCATTTCGCATCCAAATGGGATGCGAAAAATATCAGTGTTTCCCATATTTGTTTGATAGTTTGGTAAAATTAGTTAGTTCTTTTCTATGTTTTTTGCTAGCTGCCTCTTGTTCTGCTTGATAGCCTTCGTCAAAAGAAAAAAACAATAAAACAGCTGACATCAAAGCGGAAATTTCAAATACACTTCGTGCAACGCACTGGCGCCTATTAGGCATACCATGAATTTATATCATTGAGAATTAACGATATCTTGGATTCATAGCATTGAGAATACCATATTATTCATTTTTATCTATTTTTTTTTTTTCTTTACTTTAACAATCTACCATTTTCTGCTTCTTATCATGTACAACCAAAACAAAATCAGCTGTTTAACGGATGTGAAATGCATTTCGTGGAAACATTTTATAGGAATGCGAAATATGAAACGCGTTTGTTTACACTTGTCCGAATAGACAAGCTGATGGCAAAAATTATAAAAACTGTATGTTATTTCAGTATTTTATGATTCACTTTTCCGTTCAGTGTGTCAATTGTGATTCCGATGATTTGGAATGCTCCCATACCATTTTGCTAATTTGATTTTGCATACCATTTTCACTCATTACTTTATGTTCACTGTTGCTGAATGTAATTAAAATTCAATAATGTAATTCTGGTGTTTTTACTTGAGTTTTTCAAAATTCTCAACTATTTTTGAAGAGATGGCAACCTGCAAGTCAAAATTTCAAGGTGTCGATTTTAGATACTTTTGAGAGTTTGGTGTATAATTTTTATTTTATGAGAATTCAAATGATTGCTAGCTCAGAATTCTGGCTGTTTACTACCTCTTCAAAACGTAATATATATATATTAACAATAAGCTGATATCATGACGAGTTACAATCAAAAAAGTTATGAGTGGCAACCTGCAAGCCTATGAAGAAATTAAGCTTTGGTCTCTTCTTCAAAGTCACACAGTTCAAAGATATTTTCATTCTAATAAATTTACCTTTAACTTAACACATCACTTCACTAAACTCGCAACAATCTTAATTTCTCAATGCAGCTAGCAAAGTTTATTAAATAAAAAATCCACAACCAAAACGCAAATTAAAATTTCATAGGAAAAATGCTTGATTCTCATGTGAAAAACGCCAAATTTAATGTTATACTTCAATAAAAATGTGCTGAGGCGGCAACTGTTGCTGCTGCTGCTGCTGCTGCTGTGGCAGTCAGTAGACATCGAAGCCAAGACTGGCAGACAACATGTTGCACGACGTTCCTTGCCACTGACGCTCCGCTCCGTTGCATGCTCTACACTAAAGAATTTTCAATTTGCACGAACACCCAACCAACTTAAGCAGCATGAGAGGGCAGCGGAGAGTTATGTGTGCTGCAGCGTCCGCATTCCGGCATCGAACATTAATTTACAAATATTAACAGCAACAGCAGCGGTGAGGCACACATTGCGCGTATACAAAAAAAAAAAAATAAAAGAAGAAATGTTTATTAATTGCAGTGAAGCGACAAAATTTGCGAAAAATATTTACAGAAAAAAAAAATATATGCGAGGCGCAGCTCTTAATGACAGGGACATATCAACTTTGGGCATTGTCTACACGAGTACGCGAGCATGAGCAACAGGAAAGTGTTGCTACTTCCATTTCAGCTTGGAATGTGCTGGAAGCTGTGAAAAGTTGCGCGAATATGTGTTGAGTGCAAAGAGTTGTGAAAAAAAATATAAGATATAATATACTCGTATCCTGTATAGTGCCATGGTGAGTGAGTTCTTTTAGGGATACTGTAAGAGTTGTGTTTGTATATTTGAAACATCTTTAACTCTATAAATGATTTTTTAAAAATAAATAATAAAACTTTATCATAACCCTTTGTCTCTCTGTGGAGGCTTAACAGCGGTCGCAGTAGGTGAATAGCGAATGCCTTCCTGCGTGGTAGTAGGACAATAAAATACCTAGCGCGTACCAAACAGGACTAGGAAAAAACCTCGTCAAAATAAATGAAATCAGTGGATCAGCATATGAGTTTATTAATAAGAACCAACGCAGAACCAAGCATAAATGTGAATCGCCTGAACCTCAGTTTATACGCGGCTACAGCAGAAGAATCACAGCGTCTGTTACTAAGTTTGAGTGATGCGAACAAAAGTGAACCTGCACTCATATCAAAAAATTAACATTCTGTACTTGAATTGATGCGTAGCGTTAGTAAAACTATGGTTACTACGGGTTTTTTCTGAAATGAAGTACAACATGCTTCGTTTAAGAACAGTTTTTTTCAATTCCTAAATTATTAATTTGCTGCATACTGCTTTAACTTTAACTTCATATAATTATTTTGTATTTTAATACTAACGCTCCGTAACATTTTTTCAAGAACTGTCAATGTCAAAACGTCAGTCAAGGTTTACATTTTTATCATGGTGAAGTTCACGAACGAGCACGCGTTTGTACTTATAACACACTGTTCGGAAACAATACTCACCACAAATATGAGTTCAAACCCGCTATAAACATCGCTTCCAAGTGGTAACCGCCCGGCGAGAAATCCTACTTCGGCAGCAGCACATTCGATTTGGAGGAGTAAAGCACATGTTTATATATGTCAATTCTATAATGGAAACCAAGATGCAATATGCTGCACTAAAAGTAACAGGATTACAAGATATCTGGATCACATAAATTGTGATTGGTTCTATTACTCTAAATTAAGGAATAGTGTTTTATTATACGAAGGGAGTAGCGTGTAATCCATATAATTGTTATAAAGAGTAAAAGTTTGTGAATTTACGTGCGTGGAGTAACCTCTGAAACTACTAGTCCGATTTTCAAAAATCGTTCACTTGTAAATAGCCTTCAACGCCCGAATGATAACAAAAAATTCATTATGCAATTTCGACTTCAGACAGATGTTCATTTACAATAATCCAAGAAACTCAAAAATTAAAGTGAAATTTTTAAATATTGTCACTAGTTCAATGCAAAATAAGTGAACATTCTAGCTTGTTATCCAAAGTCGAATGTACCATCCAAAAATATGTATGTATGTAATATGTGTCCATTTACAGGACTTTTTATTTCTAGCAAGTTTAGGCTCTTAGATATGTTGTTTCATATGATCCAACAGACGAGCATGATTATATCGACTCAGCTCTCGATACTCGATCAAGAATATATTAACTTAATGGGATTGCCGTGCCTTCTCTTGCGTATTAAATACCTTTGCACAAACTTACCTTTGTCGTTTTGAGTACATTGTATAAAATTGAGTTATGCCAAGGTAGAGTAAACCACGATCACGTAAATTTTTTTATAAAAAGCTACTTAACGAAAACTAAATGAATCGGGGGTGGGTGATCTGTGCTAAGTATTAAAACGAAACAAATGAGTAATGATAAGTAATAAATTAATGTAATGAGTAATAATAAATACTCGAAACTAGACGAAACCAACGAGTTTGGTTAAATAATACGACAAAAAAAGACCCAAGACAGTTAAAAGAAACGGCGAGAAACATGGAACTATCGAGTAAGACGAAACATACCCAATGTCGGAAGCAATTTTTGCCAGTTAAGAGAGTAAGCAGTAAAGCAAGTAAAACTGCGAAATAACTTTTTATACCCGTATCAATATGTATATGTCCATTTCTCCGTATGTCTAACGGTCTGTTTGTACTACGAATCCTTAGAGACCATAAGATATTGATAAACGTGTCAACCGCTCTACAGAGGGTAGTCCCCATACAAACCCGTACCCATTTTTGAGTTTTTGTAAGAAATTCTTGTGCTTTTTGTTTCTAGTTAAGCAAGAATTGTACAATTTAATGTATTTTATGTGAATCCTAATAAAATATCGCATATAGATGCTGATCGGAAATAGTTTTGCATACTCGTACAAATTTATGGTTAAAACAAAGAGCCTCCGACAAGTTAGAGAGTATCTCGAAATCGAAAACACTCGACTGCTCTGTTCTTCCTTGTTAATTTAAGAGACTTAATCAAAGAAGTGTGGAATTCCGTCATAAAAATATTGTAAGTAATTGCACTGCAATGTAAAAATCGTGAAAGAAGTAGTTTTAATCGAAAACAATGGTTTTTAACTTAAAATTTTACTTTTTTTTATTGAAACGTAAGCAGTATAGGGTTATGTATGGAATATCATCTCGGGAAATTGGCCACAATCGCTTTGCTGGCATTTACGCACTATTTTCTCGACCGTTTTGCATCAATGTGGCTTAGTTGAATTTGGTTGATATAGCGCTCTATTTCCCACTTGAAGGTGTTGATGGTCATGTGATTGATTCTGATTTCCAAGTCGGGGAAATTAAACAAGCCAAAAATGAGTCATGCAGTAATTGAAGTGTTTCTTGGACTATATGGCATGTGGGAATGGCTTTTTGGAATTTAGGCACTTAAAAAGTGGATTATTATGTCACGATGGTGAGCATCATTAACTGTTATTGCCTGACCAGACGCATTTGTGAAGAAGATGAATAGTCCGACGATGCTTCCATGCCCAAATCCACATTAGGCTGCGACACATTGTGGATCAATTTTCGTAGAATTTCTGAGCGCCAAACTTGATAAATTTGACAATTAACAAAGATGCACTTCGTCATTGAAGATGTTTTTGTTCGAAAAATAATCTGCACTTATAGTTGTTTCACAATCCATTCAAAGTGGAGGTCAATTACCCGAAGTGCTATTCCATACATATCAGTATACTGTATAATTTATGAATTTAAAAATTTTATTTAATACCATTTTCAATTATGTTTTCAAGCTGATAGGAGCTGTATTCCATCTCTTGAACACAATTTGCAATACAAAATATCCACCACATCATCATTAACGTGACGCGTCTTCATGGAAATCTATCCAGTCATTATGCAGTAAAGTGAAATTATATTTGCTTCGTTTTAAGAGCTGTATTTTATCTCGCACATACTCCAAATACAGGGTATCTCAAAAGAAAGTTCACATTTAAAAAGTCGTTGAAAAAAAAGTAAGTAGTTTATTGAAAAAAATGGAATTTATTTTTTAAAAATGATATTGTCCAAATGTAAACCGCATATCAAATGTGAACTTTCTTTTGAGACACCCTGTACAATAATTTTTTTGAAGTCCGTATCAGAACCATATACTCTTATAAGTATAATTTTCATTAGCTTTTGTAATAAAGTGCTTATCAATTGGAAGTTTTTGGATACAGAAAACGATCGTTTATTTTCAGCGATTGTAAGTAATCGATTGTTTTCATTAATCCATCTATGGTAAGGAAGGATATACTTTGAAAATTATAAAGCTTTTCCGTTGTCAAATTTTCATCAAAATTTCATCTCTACATCTAATCAATCGAACTGATTGATTCTTCTTTATGTTTGACAAGTACTTCTAGTGAGATACTTCAGCGTACTGCGGTTTTGGAGAAGAATGTATCTTTTTGTTATATATTTTAATATATTTTGGCTACAATTCATATATAGGTATATTCAAATGTAATTTAGTGGCAGTATTAATGACTTCATCACGGCAATGAAAGCAAAGATACATAAGCGAAAGAAAGCGGTAGGCATTCAAACGAATCGAAATATTTTTTGTTGTGTTGAATCGTTTGTTCAACTGTCTACGGCTGTTGATGAGCTATGAATTTATCAGGCCATGAAAGGCATTTACATAATATTTTAATATGCTTGAAATAAAAAGGAAAAACTACATAAGTTTAACCATTAAGATTGTTGTAAATCACAATCAATCCAATAGACAACACCCACCGTTGAATATAGAAATGTTTAAATATATATATAGGTATATATGTATATATTTATAGATATAAATATATAGTTTTATTGCCATCGACGTCGCCGCCACTGAAGCTGACAATGAGCTCAGAGTTCGTTTGTGGCGGAGGGGCTGTTTATGTCGCGGATCTAAAGCAGGCAGTTGAATGCGCGATTTCAATCGACTGCTGATGTATTTTTGTTTGTCGTTTGGCTCATTTATATCTTTTTTATACTGTACAGATTTAGTGTGAATATTATAGTCATTTTATGCTGCAGTTTGTACAACAAAGAGTGCTTCAATAAGTTTATAAATACGCGAATAGTGTTGATTAGCGCAGCGAATCGAAACAATGTAGCTTCGTTTATAAGTCCGTCTCATTTTACATCCGTTTTTTTGTTGTTATGCGTTTCACTTGCTCAGAGAGTTGTCGAGCTGAAACTTGGTACAAAACCTTCTTTAACTATGACTTTTTTATTTAAATATTTTTATTAACAATCGTCACTCACAAGACACATCAAACACACATAGGTTTTACATATAATACGAACGCACAGACACAAATATGGAACAATAGCATGCGTGCAGCCAGTTATAAGTTGCTAAGCCACTGCGTGCGTGAAAGAGTTAGGAGATTGCGTGTTTTACTGCGTAAGCGCTTCGCTATTATTTTGGTAACTGCCACTCTGTTTGTAGTTGTTGTTATGATTGATACTAGTATATATAAAACTGACACACAATCTATTGATAGCTCATATGAAGGGTATTTGCTCGTCAGTTTAGTCAAAGTTTAACTTTCCTATTAAAATTTTTTGTTTTATGTTTTGTTGCGCTGCTTTCTCAAACCGAAATATATTGCCAATGTCTGTCATAAATTTATTTTATAGAATAACATTTTTAAATTAGCCGAAAAACATTTCATTATGATACATTTTACAAAATTAGAACACAGCAAAAGTATGCGCGAAGTGAGTGAAGTGAAGCAAAAAAAAAAAAAAAGAACAAATAAATAAATAGGGAAACAAACTAACACAAAAAGCGAACAAACTTATAAATATACGTTGACAATTAGTTAAATCAACATAAGAGATGAAGATGAATCTGAAACTGGCGCAGATACGAAAAAAAAGAAGAAACAAAATATATATTGAAATTTATTAATGCGACATGCCACAGATACATTTACATATAAATATTTTGTATCTGCATTTGTACAGATCATTTCGAACTACAGATACATACTTGACACTGAATTGGGCCAAACTAAATGAGTGATTGTGTAGCGCGACAGTATCTGCTGCTATCTAATATTGTATATTATGGCAGCTATAAATGCACGAAACAATCACTATCTAATGTGCTTGATTGCTATTGGGGTGCTATACTATAAAAATAAATAGTCAAAAATTAATGCTTAATGTTTCATATTAAAAGAACACATAAATAATGCTTATTCAGGGCGTAGATTTCAAAAATTTAAATGTGGCAAATGATTAAAAATTGTGAGCATCTTAGTATGAGTATTTGATATTATAAAGATACATTCTATTAACTGCAAAATATCTATACTAGGGGTACTCATGCAATTGATTCTCGGACTGATTTTACTATAAAACGAATTAGTTGCGTGAAGTCGGTATAGAGAGGATATATTTAGGGGCCCCCAGTGGCATCGCATTTTGCACGAGTGCAGAGCAGCTGATACGACATATAAAATAGTGGCTCGTAAGGTTTTAGTTCCGACTAGAGATGAGCTTCTCAGTTATTTTTAAGTAGCAGTGATTATCGTGACTGCTACTTTCAAATCACCATGATTTTGAACTGCTACTGCGATCGCTGTAAAAATGAAAAGCAAAAAGAAAAACTATTTTATCTATTTATTATATTAAAGCAAACCTAATTTCTCGTCAAATTTTGCTATAATATTACTTTATATTTCACAATGATTATATGAACAAAAAATGGTGTCTATAATTGACATTTTCTGGAGAGTATTCTCCTAAAATGCTACAAAAAACCATTTGAAAGTGTGGGAGATAGTAGAAATCATTGGGCTCCCGGAACACGATATGGACTTCTAACAAAAATTTTGGGAATTGGGGCAGGAACTTGATATTTTAGGTCTTCACTACAATTCTTTGGAACTAATTCCAAACTACAGGAAACCACCATCAGTTTCGCAAATATCTTCATTTTTGTGCCATTTTTAGGAGAGGATTGGCTTAAAATTGCATAAAAACAAGGGGAGAGTGTGGGAGATAGTCGGAATCATTGGGCTCCCGGAACAGGATATGGACTTCGAACAAAAATCTTGGGAATTGAGGCGGGAAAATGATATTTTAGGTAGAAGTCACTTGATATTCCAAGAGGTATATATTCACTACAATACTTTGGAACTAATTCTAAACTACAGGAAACTGCCATCAGTTTCTGGAATATCATCTCTTTGGTGTCATTTTCTGCAAAGAAGTGGCTTAGAATGGCATAAAAAACCAGAGAAGAGTTCTGGCTATAGTTGCAAACATTGGGTTCCCGTAACAGAAGTAGTATTCCTTAAAAAAAATCTTGGGAACTGAGCCGGGAAGATGGTACTATTTCAGGAAGTTATCGGTTTTGGATTTATTTCAGTGCCAACTAAACAGCAAAAATACCATATTAAAATGAAAATCTATGCGAAAGATAAGACAACTCTGGACTCAAAAATGACAAAGTACCAAAAGTTCGGCAAAAATAGTGTATTTATCTATATTTTTAATATATATATAGGAATTCCTAATATAAAATATTAATTAGTGCACAATAAAACTAGAAAAAGAGCAACAATGAATAATGCAAAGACAATTACTTTGGCATGTCATGCTCAAATGGTGAATATAAAATGCTTTCCTTTATTGATTCTGTATATTTTAATAGAAACATAAACAAAACTCAATTGTGACCTATAAGAGTCGATGCGAAAAATGTTGCTGTATGTATATATACATATATATATCTTTCGCCAGGTCTGTGTCGTCTTCAAAATCCCAGAGCATTGAAGGGGAAAACAATTTGCTGATTGTCATTTATGTAAGCAATAAATGATATTCAATCACGGACATTTATAATATTGAGTAGCAAGTGATATCAGTGATTTTTCAGTCGCCGTGATTGAATCACAGGTAGCTAAATATCGCTGAAATCTAGTTGCGACGGCCCTGGTTGCATAGAAGCATCAAGATAAACAATCTATTTTCTTCTGAGATTTAAATCAGTTAAAACAAAATACAAATTATTGAAACATAAAAATTGTCGCAATGCATCATGCTCTCTCTCGCACTTATATAAGACGAATAAAACATGAAATTCATGCATGCATGCCAATAACACAATATATGGCAACACTCAACACAGCGAATGGATTGTTTGACACTTGAAAATCATATTTTATGAAATTTATAAAACACTGAATGTGTACCTTCGTTTTTAGAATCTGTTTCTTTTTTTTATATGAAGTTCCGAAACACACTTTTGTAGTAGAAACCAAATCAATCTGAAAATCATTTACATGAGTACCCATATAATATGCTTTATCACAGCTTGCCATTGCCATCGACATACTACATTGAATGAATTTCAGCAAATCAAAGTATCTCAAAGTCATTTTTCACTTGCCGTCAAAGATTATAAATTTATAAGCAGTTATGGTAAAAAAAAAAAAAGTATAAATATCTCAACTATCTTTTTTTTTTTGCAAAATAGGGAGTAAACATCATTTCAGAAAAGCGCATCGTAAATTTTGCCAGTTAACATCAAATTTGTGGAAATTATGTACAATTTCGGACAACAGCAACAACAACGGCAACAAGAAGACGAGCGTAAACGGCAGGAGCCGTAACAAACATTCATAACCAAATTTATTGCAAATAAGAAAAATGTATGTACGCCAGAAGATACAAAATACAAAATGGACGACGAACGTACATAGAAATATTTCCAGACAGACCAACACATTCGCTCATGCAGACCAATACAGAAAAACAAAGCAAAGAGAAAAAAAAAGAAGATAAATAAACAGTAGAATATATTTTCCAAAAAAAAAAAAAAACAACAAAAACCAAACAGAAGAACAAGGGAATACTTGAGTTTAGTAGGAACCGAAGTTTAAATACGCTACACAAGATGAAACTTATTCATTATTGGCTTTCTAAGTAGCTAATTGTAAGTACTAGAAAGGCCCGAGTTTGAAAAAATTTAAACAACTAGTTTAAATAAATAAAAACTGGCCTATACAATGCTTTTTATTTGAAGTAACAGTCTGAAAACCGGCTATATTCTTTAGTGAAGTCATATAAATAACATTAGGAAATGAAATTGAACGCATTTTAATGTTCTTGCCTAAAACATACTTAATCCGGTGAATTGAGGTTTGATGAATCCAAATTCCTTAATAGTTTTTTTTTTCAAGCACTATTTTATAGGAATATGGTTTATAAGTCGAGTATAATTCGCGAACAGAAAGTTCGAACGAAACAAACATTAGCTTGAAGTAGATATAATTGAATTTCCTACTAAATTTTCTCAGAGAGTTTTAGTCCACAATGAGTCGATTCCGGATAACTGAGCCGTGAACTCTAATTTTTGTATTAGGTCGAAAAACGTTCTTTTTGTTTTAATCAAATTAGTTTTTTATTGCATCTTATCCTATCTTATCTTATCTTATCTTATCTTATCTTATCTTTTCTTATCTTATTTAATCTATAGATCAATTCTTTGTAAATATTTCAAGTCTGTCTTCAGAAAAATCGGTTGTGCAAGTACAAAGTTATTCGGCGGCAATTGCAAAATGCCGTAATCGAAAAATTTTTAAAGCATTGCTTATAAATAAGCAGCAACTCAATTGCTTCAAATCCAACTGAACAAAACCCAAGACTGGATGAACAAGTGGAATATCGCAATAAACGCAGCCAAGTCCGTTCATGTGTCATGTATTCGCACTTCGAAATAAAGGTAACGATCGGGCCCGCTTTAATGGCGTGGTGATTCCTAAACGAAACAAAGTCAATTATCTAGGATTTTGGTTCGACAAAAGTCTAATTTTTAAAGACCATATAGTGGCGAAAAGGAAGCAAATTAGACATAAAAAAAACTAAGCTTAGTCTGGACAACAAAGTCAGACTATACAAAGCCATACTTAAGCCGGTGTGGACTTACGGCATCCAGCTATGGGGTGTGGCAGCTGTATCAAATATCGAAATACTTCAACGGTATCAAAACATCACCCTTAGGAAAATAACTCGAGCTCCGTGGTATATACGCAATAACAATATTCATAACGATCTTCAAATGCCAAGTATAGCTGAAGAAATCAAGAGACATAGCACCAGATACATAGAAAAACTTTATCAGCACTGTAATATTCTGGCTATCAATTTATTGGATAATTCAAACATAACGAGGCTGCTTCAACGAGTGCACCCGTTAGATCTGTCATGTTCAAGGACATTAAGATTAAGTTAAGATTAGGTTATTATGTTATTATATGTTAATATAATATGTAAAATCATGTAAACCGTAAATGTGAAAATTAAGTAGTCAGAAAATTTGATTATAGTTCCTGCATCGAACTGATGGCAAATAAAAAGATAAAAAAAAAACATATTGCTGAACCGCACATTTAAATGACGTAGCTCATTAACAATGAGTGGTAGCAAATTTTCAGCCAAATAAATTTGCTCAATCTCACAATGTATAATCACTGCAAATGTGAGCACGATAAATTCGTTTCAAATTTCGGCAAATTCGCAAAATGTACTTTCATCTTGACCTATATTTTCTAAAGTAGGGACTATATATATAGCGCATTCCAGAAACCATTCCAACGAGTTATTGCATGTTGAAACATATTAAGCCATTTAGCCACAGATGCCAATTAAACTTTGAGTTTTTCCCGCCAAAATCCGCCATTTGGGTCTTTTGCATATTAAACTCCTGTGTCAAAAAAGTTAGGGTTTCTAAAGGATTCTAAGAAACTATTTCATTAACTCCTCCAAATTTCCATAACTCTTGAACGGGTGCACCAATTTTTCTGATCTTACGCTCGAGTCCACTTCTTCCAAGAATAAATAAAAAATAAATTTGTGGTGATGTGCCCCCTACAGGCTTTAATAACGCTAGGGCTAGGTATTTTCAACCCCCTAGATTTCGGAATTGGATAATCTGATTTTATATGTTTAGGTGTTATGGTGGCGAGAAAGACACAGACGGAAATGGCTAAATAGACTTGTACCATCGAGTTGATCCAAATTATACACAGTTTTTAGTATCTATGCTAACTGCTTCAATGAGTGCCAAACTTTCAGACAAATGGTTAGTATTGTTTTTCAAACTACATGTAAAGTGTACACAAATAACAACAAGAAATGCAAATACATAAGGTCTAGTTGGAGACAAGAAGTGTATTTGCCACACCATTGTGAAGTCCGGTCGCAGGACATGACGATTGGGAGCTGTAATTTAGCAGTTCTCGCAAAAGCAACAACAGCAAACGAAGCTGTCCTGGTCAGCAAAAATGTCAGTAAAGGCAAATACGAAAAAAAAGACAGCCTAGAAAATACGACTATATTCCATAAAAAAAAATGATGAAAGACAAACATGCGCCACAAAGGATAATGGGCATTGGAGAGGTACGGACAGACAAACAGACATACATACATAGTATGTCTTATGGAATGTAAACTATGGGTGGATGTATGTGGGAGGAGTGCCGCAACATGGCATAACTGCCGTACAGCCTTCCATCAATATAAACTGTAGTCGCTTGATAGATTAAGGTGACCAAACACAGCTTATATTGCAAAGTACAAACCCAATGACGTGGGCCAGGCACCCATGGTAATAGAGATCCTAGTGTTGACCTCGAAAACATCTCTACCCAGTCTTGTGAGTGAGCCATCAGTGTACCATTTAATTGTCGATGCTTCAATACCAGGTATGACCTTCTTCCAATTTGAGCGACTGGGAAAGCGAACTGAAAAACGTCTGCCGAAACGTAATTCCGTGCTCAAGCTGTTATATTAAAGATTTTGATGCCAGGAATATGTTTGAGAATTCTAGAGTGACGCAATTCACCTAGCATCAGACTAATTATCGTCTGAAGTCTCAAAGTCTCAAGTGCTGCTGAGAATTAAATGAAAATATGCAGCAGAGGTCAGTTAAGAACCAAAGGATCATCTCCGCGTAAATAACACACATCCGAAACAGGCGTTAACATGTCTAAAGGGTCATTGTTGACTTGTTAATATTCTTAAGATGTGCACTCCAGCTTAGTTTCTTAACAAGGGTAAACCCTAAAATGTTTACTTTGTCGGAATACCCTAAAAGAGTAATCTGGATGTGCACCAATTTGTACCTCCTTAAATGCTTACGTATAAATCACAATAGTTTTTATTAAGCAGCAGATCTGCGCTGTAATTAACTATTGCTACAATAGCTTAATAGACGGATGAGAAAATGAATATGCATTTGTCTGTCAGATAAAGTAACTCACGAAGATTTGAGAAAACAGCTTTTACTTTATGTAAAGCTTGACTTAATGTACTATCTACACTTCAGGCAATAGGGTCAGCTCGTTGTGTGTCATTTTTCTATTTAGCTTTATGTTTATTTAGGTTTGTTGTGTCTTAGTTTGCACATAGCGATTTAGTTTGAGATTGCTACAAATGAAGAGCAACGCTGGGCTGGGGTTGACATCAAAAGTTGCTACCCACAATCAGAACGATTTTGCCTCATGAATGTTTATGTATCTCGACTTTGTCGCCGAATAAGTGACCGAACGAACGAACGAACGAACGGCCGAACGAACGAATGAATGTAAAAGAGCGAACAAGCGTACAGAATTGACGAAGTGTCCTTCTTATTATCCTTGTTGTCTTAGTTCCATTTTCAAACTGGCTTTTATTTTTTATTTTTTCTATGCGACCATAAAGTTGATGTTGCTTCGTTTGTTTGACATTCCGCAGGACATGACCGAAAACGAAATAACAAATAATGTCAAGAGAATGGAGCATATTTTATTTTTGCTAATGACAGGACATCGACTGGCCAAACTAAAGAAGAAGAAGAAGAAGAAGAAGAAGAAGAGCAGCAGCAGCGCGTAGTGAAATAAAATAGCAAAGCTCACATAAATTCACAAATTTATGTTATTCTCTTGTCTTGCTTACATTTTTTTTTTTGCTTTTTTTGTTTTTACTCAAATCGCGTAGATACATCGTATATAAGTAGAATTATGACGCTTAGTGGAGTCTGCAGCCAGTCGCATAGTAAGTATTCGTATTTGTCCAGCAAATAGTTTTCCATAAATTAATTTTATTTCATTGGCGGAGCCATGGTGTCCGGTCCGGTCCGGTCCGGCATCCGAATCAACTCAGCACGAGTAATTGAATAATATTTCTTAGACGACTCTGACGCAAATCGAATATAGACGCGATTCGATTTCGGTAACAATAATTGAACGAAAATTTATATAGTAGGAGGTTTATACATGTATGTGGATTGTATTAAACGCAAGCTTATCTACTATTCATTATTATTCTGATTCAGCTTTATTATTATATTCGAATGTGCATAAATAAAGCGAATAGTTTATGTTTTTGAATCTATTAGGATAAGCCAATATATTTGAAATAAGTAGAGTTTAGTGTAATCAATTTTAGTGCATTTGTCACACTACTGTCTTGTGTGTGTGTCCCCAAGCATATAAACCAAATGCATAAGAAGTTTAACGTAAGCCTGTTCTAGTTCTAAAGCAAAAATTGCGAACAAAAATTAAGAATCTGTGTTTAAAGAAACTACAAAGCTTTATGCACACCAAACGTGGCAGATGGCGCCCAAAACGACAACAAGCAAGCCGCATAAATTTTTCAAATTGACCCCATGAAGCAAGTTACCCTGTAAGCAGAGATACAAAACCTAAGTGCTTACTTAAGCCTATCTGTGGAAAGAATTTCTCAACACAAATAGCCACTTAGGAATGCTGGCATAATGGGTCAAATACATATTTCCAGAACATTACTTCTACATTGACCCAGTGAGATATGCTGAGGGGTTTAGGTTGAATTATTCTTGCAGAGCCAGAAAATTGGTCGTTCCTCCATTTACCAGACTCTGCCTGCGAAATCCATATGAAAGTTCTGGCAATAACGAATGCAGATAGACTTCTACAAGAAACAAAAAAAAAAAAACTCTAGTGCAGTAAGCCTGACTGTTACCAAGATTATTAGCTTAATTAATTTTAACTTTATGTTAGTAATCTAGAAAATAATAAATCTAAAAAGTTCGCAGTTTCTATTTCGCAAAAATAGTAAAGCACTGCAAGCTGAAGGTCAATGTGGCTTATGTTCTCTCTGAATATGAAGATTGCCCTTCATTAGTAACTGATTAATTGGTACCTCAACCTTAATCGACCTGAAATGGTAATATAAGTTTGTCTGAAAGTTTGTAACACATTAAAGGATGCATCGTAGAATTAAAGTATATATATTCTTGATCAGCTCAACGAGACAAGTCGATCTAGCCATGTCCGTCTGTCTGTCTGTCCGTCTGTCTGTCCAACTGTCTGTTTGTCCATATGTCTGTATGTTGTTGCGCAGTTTTTGGGGACCAATTTTATTGCTATCCAGTTGAATTTTTGCACATATATACTTCTTTTTATTGCAGTTTAATTGAGTGCCAAGATTGACCCGCCACACCTACTTTTTGTGGTAGCCCCCATACAAATCCACCGCCCACTTTTGACTTTTTGTATGAAAAACTATTTTATTGTAGTCAATATCAACTTAATAATTGATATGGTAACTTCTAGTCAGCGTTTGCTTGACATATACATGAATGGGTGCCACCCGCCCACTTTTTGGGGTAGCTCCCAACAAACCTACTGTCGACTTTTGACTTTTTGTAAGTAAAACTTCTTTATTAAAGTCAATATTAGGTTGAAATGCAGTGTGGTGCCTTTTAATGGTCAGCCGTTTTACATGACCCGCCCACTTTTGAGGGTATCCTCCATACAAACCTACTGCCCACTTTTGACTTTTTGTAAGAAAAACTTCTTTATTAATGTCAATATTAGGTTGAAATGCGATATGGTGCCATTTTATAGACAGCCGCTTAACATACATAGACTAATGGGCGTGGCCCGCCCACATTTTGTGGTAGTCCCTATACAAACCCACTGTGCAATTTTGTGTTTTTGGAATATATGAAGAAGGTGCAAGTGAATGTGGATTGGCACGTAGGATTAATCTTGGCTTGGGAGTTCAATATGGTGACGACCCCTGTGAATTCTGATAAATAAGCTGTTATCCAGTCGATTTGTCACCAGATTGTTCAAGTAATCATACATGTGCCATATTGCATAACGGCAATAAACTAGACTCCTTACCTATCGCACATTCAACCAAAGTTAATGACGAATACCCTACGTTAGTATTGGTCATGAACAAGATAAAGTATGACGAATATATGTAAATGTGATATTTGTGTTTATTTCAAGATGGTTAAATTTCCTTTCAGAACATGAATATATTCTATACCAACTATTCTCGTTTTATATGTTTATGGAATAGCATAGTTAAATCAGAAGATTGAGCAAGAACAGAATGACCTTCTAGGGAAACACTGGTTTCAGGTAGCTTTAATGTTATAAATGTACCACTTGTGCCAGGAGATTGTATCATATTGACACTTCTGCTATTAAACTTGATCTGATGAAACCATATGTTAAAACACTAAACAAAGACGGTGAATGTTTCAACTGTAGTTCAAAGAAATTTCCAAATCTTAATTCAAAATAGCTCAAAGCAGGCATTTTTGAAGGCCCACAAATTCGCAAATTGGTGCACGGTGCTAATTTCAGCAATTCAATGACAGAAATTGAGAATATATGGAATTCTTTAGTTTGAGTTATTCAATATTTCTTAGACAATAAAAAGGTTAATGATTGGTTCAGCACGTTGCAGAGATGTTGTCTCACTTCTAGCAACTTAGATGCAACATGAGCATCGAAGAACACTTCAGGCACAGCCATTTAGATAATTTTCCTGAAAATCTAGGTGACTTGAGTGCAGAACAGGATAAGCGATACCACCAATATATTGGGATTATGGATGCATTATGCCAGGGCCGCTGGAATGCACATTTGATTGCCTATTTTTGCTGGAGTATTCAGAGTAGCACTTCGTCAAATCAATAACAATAGAAAATCGTATAAAAGAAAAGTTTTTTTGTAGTTTTTTAATTATTCAATATTTTTGTAAGGTGAGCGCAAAATAAAACACCCTGTTACATAAAAACCAGGGAATGAAACGGGAACCAGAACCGGAACCGTTCACCGAAATTAACCGATTCAAATTGAAAACCAAAACCGGAACCGATATGTTATTTTTTTTTTAACCGGAACCTTTTACCGAAATAATATAAAATCAAAGAACCGTATCGGAAGCAAATCATTTATACCGGTATCATTTTTACCGAAAGTAAAATCAAATAACCGTACCGAAACCGAAGACCGAAATAAATTGGAACTGGTACAGCACCTTATACCGAAACACACGTTTGGATAAGTACCGAAACCGGAACCCAAACCGAAATACATTTCGGTTGTACACCCTGTTAAAAACTGAGAACTATTTGAAATCACCGTCACAAAAATAAACTCAGTATCATGGGCGTTGTAATGGATTATTTTTTTCCATTCTAAATTTTAAATTTTACTAAATTACCAATATTGATCTAACTTGTGACTCATTCTACATTTCTTTGAGCAATATATTCAACAATGTCACTCGTATAATAAGTGACAAGCAAATAACAAACTAACAAAAAAACAAAGTACAAAAACGTTCAACGTTGCGACGCACCAATTATGAATAGAACAATTAATCTCTAATTATGCCTGAACATCTGTCATGAGCTTTATTAACGAGTCTAAAGAGATACAAATGAAATGCAAATCAACGTGAAGAACGCCACAGCATCTTTTACAGCCCCAGTCGCAGTCGCAGTCACAGTCACAGCCTCAGTCACAGCCCCAACACGCCTGATCATCTTCTGCATAATGATCACAAACACGTTGACGACCTCACAGATCATATCGTAGCCGCTGAGTGTTGTTTAGGCTGGCTGATCATCGTCTTTCATGCTGTTTGCTGTTGCATTTTGCTGATCGGATTATGACAAGCAACGACATAACATTGCTGCCACAGCCGCTGTTGCCGCTGTTACCGCCGCTGCTGCTGCTGCTGCTGATGTTGCCACTTGTACCGCTTAACCCCTTCTTCTTATGATACAATATAGGTATATATAAAACATCTTGAAGGAAGACTTTGTTGAATGTGTGATGGCGAAAGTTGAATGAATGTGTGTAGACAGTGACGATGACAGTTGCTGCGACAGACCGTTGCAGCATTCAGTTGCTCGGCAGAGTTTAGTAGTTTAGCAGTTCACTTTTGATTGCCGCAAACGGATGCGATGCGCTCTGCTGATGAGCATGATTGCGCCATGATCGCCATTTGATTTGGATTAAGTGAAAATTCATTAGATAATTTTCTAGCCTTAAATACGTACATACATACACGATATAAGAAAATCTCTGCACTGAGGCAAACAGCCGCCGCCGCCAATTTCAAGTTTATTGCTGTTGTCGTGTTGTCGGGTTGCCGTCTCGACGCCGTTCATGTTGATGCTGCGGTTGTTGTTTTTTCGCATAATTTTTTTTGTTGATATTTTTTTCATTTTTTTCTCATGATTTGCACGATTTTCATTACATTTCAGTTGTGTGGATTAATCAGCGTCGCAGTCAACGCTAAGAACGTCAATTAGTTCATATTAACGACGATTAAAATGAATAGAACTTGTTGCATGATTAGTGTCAGGAAGTTGGCATCAGTTGCATACATCTGACATAAATGCGTTGACGGAATTTTGAAATGCTTCTATGTATGTTGTTGGGATTTGGTGCTTGGATTACAACTTTCTATTAAAGCTCATTAGAGTGTGTTGATTAGTTGAGCGCATTGCAGTTGACAGCAAATTCCTTACATTTGTATACGATCTAGTGGGCAGCCGAGCTATTGTTTTCGAATTTTAATGCAGCATTTCGAAAATGGAGAATTAGGCTTACTAGTATGGCACACAGAAAAAAAGGCTTTTTAAATATAGGTTTATTCAAAGGCCTATTTAAAAATTTTCGGTACGATTCGTACTCAATTTTCGTGAATCAACTACAAAACGGAATTGATTTATAAACTAAGCAAGGAAAAACTTAGAAAAAGTTCTCGAAATAAGATTAAAAATTTTCATTCTAAGCATAAATCTTTAATCAAGGCCAGTAAAAAAGTCTCAGAATATAAAACGAGACCCATTTGACTTAAAGCAAGTAGAGAATTCTTAAATCAAGCTCTGAGAGGAGATAAAAACCTGAGTGCAAAATCAAATTTACTCTCTCAGCTGCTTCAATTTCTTCGGACCAACAGTAAATGGGAAAAGCAATGGCTTGTGATTCGGCAACTTCATATTCCATTCGGCATTCGCATGTGCCATTCACACCATTCACCATTCACATGAAGTTTCAAGCTGTAAATTTTGGTAGGTATTTGTAAAATCTAACAGACAAACGAAATGATAGTGATTTCCATGACAAAACCCAAAAATTGGTGGTGGGCTTGCATGGGGATGTCCCTAAAATGGAGAAGTCAGATCTATTTATCTTTATGTGAGGTGTTCATTCATAAGAAAACATCGTGAAAATCATTGAAACGCGTGTGCCACTACCGTTTATTTGATAAACTGAATATTCCGGGGAAAATTCGTGTGGAATTTTTAAGGCATATTTCTTTCCCGAGCTGGGGGAACAAAAAACCGCTTAGTCCCAGACTAAGTTTCCAATGCATAATTAGAACTTGCTTACCGTACTTGCAACGCTGGAGTTTCCGGAAAAAATTTAGCTCTAAGCTTTGTCTTTGTACAAATTTTGGAAGTATTTTTAGTAAAACATTCGACCTGAGCTTTTGAAAGCATTTTAAAAACTTGTCTGTATCGCTGGAATTGCCGGGAAAATATTGATCTGAGCATTTATAAGCATTTTCAGATGTTGATTCCAGTTCATCGCTGATATTTTCAGAAAAAATTTTGACATGAGCTTTTGGAAGCATATTTTAAACTTAATTCCTGTGCCTGCACCGTTGCTATTCCCGGGAAAAAATTTGGCCTGTGCCTTTGCATCGCTGGAATTCCCAGGAAAAATTGCCTTTAGCTTTGTATAAAATTTTGAAAGCTTTTTGAAACTTGAATTCCGTGTTTGCATAGGTGATGTTCCGTGAAAAGTTTTGACCTGATCGTTTGAAAAGCATGCATCGCTGGAATTGCTCTGATTCATTCATTATTACTTCATTCCCATGCTTGAACGAAGTTCCCGTGCACAATTTTCTCGGTGCTGGGTTCGCTGAAAATCACGCAAACATTTCAGAGCATGTACAGAAATTCGTTCTCTTGCTTGTATTCCTGGAATTCATCAAACACTTTTAAAGTGATTTAAACACTTGTTCCCAGAATATCTGTACACGGTATGACCGAAAAAAAAATTCGTTCGAAGCTTTGCATGCTTGTTTTCGAGTGATGTTTCTAAAACATGTTTGGAACTTGCATCCAGCTTCCTTTTCTTCATTTTCCCTGGTATTCTCGAAACATTTTTTGGTAAATAACTTTAGAAAATATGTTCTAAACTATTATAGACGGTGTCGCACGTTCTTTTGAACATACTTATTAACTATCTGCAATAAAAATGAAGTTTCTTTCAGCTCGAACTCAAAATTTAACTCATATAATTAAGTTTTTTCATGCAGAAATCTTGCACGGAATTCAAAATCTATTATTGTGAAAAACAAAAGTAAGCTTAGATTTTCTTTTTAAACATATTTCCAAAAATTATAGTTTTCTTCCGATGGAGGATATTACAAAATTCTGGTTAACTCCGCTACCGGTGAATACGCCTTACATGAAACCGTTCCGTTGTCACTATGTGCAAAATGAAGTTCAAAAGTTTTAAGATATTATCAAAGTACACGATAGCGTACTGGTAATACTCTTCAATGCAACAAGCCAAAAATTGATATTTGTACGTCAATTCCGTGCTGCAGTTTATCATCATGAGGTGAGCAAACATACGGAAGACTTTGGGCAATTGAATTTGTTAGCTTTTCCGCCGGCGATTGGAGTTACACTGGAACTCTGTGGTGGCATGGTAGATAAGAATAAAAGCTGTGCAGAAATTGCGTGCGAAGAAATATTGGAGGAATGCGGTTACTGCGTGCCCGTGGAACGTCTTGAGCACGTAATGAGTTTTCGTGTGGATACGCAGTACGCTGGACCGAAGCAGCATATTTACTATTGTGAAGTGACTATTGAAGATCGCGTCAGCAGTGGTGGTGGCATTGATGATGAAATTATAGATGTAGCTGAGCTGTCGTTGCATGAGGTACGCACGATGTTAGAGCCGGGCAAGGAGAATAAGAGTCCACCTAGCTGTATGCTGCCACTCATGTGGTTCTTTGCTAATCGTGCACCACAATAGATGTTAAAGTATTTTTTCGATTGTAGTTTGCATTAAAATACCTACATATATTCTTTACCTTTAAAATCTTTCCAAAACTTAAATACTCCTACGGCTTTTTTGGTTTGCGTATTGAATTGTTGGACTTCATTGAGGCTTCAGTTTTCTTCTCATCTAACAGTTGATTTTCGCGCTTATGTTGTGCAGAACTACCACCACCACCGCCAAATTTCTTGAGCATATCAGCATATTGTTTTGATTTATCTAACTGTGTAAATTTTTTGGTATTCTCGTTTACCAGTTTGGGTAATTTATAATTTAAAACGCTACGCTGCAATGTAGCTGGCTCCAGTTTTTGTATTATTGGCTTTAGACTGCATATATTTGTTACTGGAGATCTATACGAATCAAGAGCTGAGAATGGTGTATCCTGTGCTTCATAATCGTCAGTATCAAGCCTCTTCTGCGCTACTAGATTAATGTATCTTTTAGTTTTAGTTTCCAAATCGTTGAGTTCCTTATCGGTTTCGCAATGTTTTCTTGCTTTTATGTTACTTGTACTCAGTTTCGCGTTATGCTTACCCTTCGAAATCGCTTTTTGCCAATAATTTTTTCGCACATCTTTTGATTTTACGGAATTCACACGTTTCATTGGTTTGGAATTCGTTGCTTCGCATATATTTTGTTCATTGTTAACACTGTTTTGCGATATAGTCGCTACAGCATTCATACCTTTGTATTCTGTACTTTGACTGACTGGCAAAACATTTTCTTGTCTAACCTTCTCAAATAATTGCGCAATAGTTTCAGTTTTAGCCATTCGCTCATTTAGTTGATTCAGTTGCAAACATAACTCACGCAGTTCCTGTCTTAATAACATATGATCCTTACGCATTTCATTTTCGATATCCTCCAAAGTTTTTGCTTCCTGCTTTGCAGCATTTTCTACAATTTTTGCTTCTGAGCCGTATGTAGAAAATTTAGTCTTAAGTAGCTCCTCAACCTCTTGCTCTCTAACAAAACGTTCGTTAATATTACTGTCGGTGTTCTTCAGCAGCTCTAACAGAATATTCTTCATTATTTGCCGCAGCACCTTATCGAAGAATCCTGCTTCCAGACCATTCAACAGCTCTTTACGTATTAGCTGGATCAAATGCGTTTCATGTGCATCGGCCATTTGTTCGTTGTCTGAAGTCTCTAGTTTAGCTATTGATTTTACCATTTTATACTGATAATTTTACCTAAGTGCCAAATGCGCACGCAACAACTTTGATTGATAAAAAACTTGCTTTAAATTTTTAAAAATAAAAATCCTAATAATAATTATAATTATAAAGAATAGCCAACTAGTTTCGAAATAATAATTACAAAGAGCTGCTCGCACGAAACTAACGAGTAAGACGAAATGACAGCAGAGAAAAACTAACTAGTAAGACGAAAAAGACAATGGTGAGATGCAGATTGAAGACTTTTGAAGTACTCTAAAGTAAGATAAAGAATAAGAACATTTTCAAAAACCAAATAATGCAAATTTAATTCAAACTTAAATAAATATCTTTCACTAAGGTTGCTATTGGTCTATGTGTGATCTATCAAGGGAAAATGTCTCCAACCCAAATTTTTAAAACCACAAGTATTAAAATGAATGGAGCTAAATACAAATAACTTCACAGTCAAATCTGCTAGGCAACGAAATACCTTGTTTTGAGTATGTATAAGCATCCTATGACATCTACTACAGTTGCCATGCGAAGAAGCATGAATATGGATGCACGGTCTCACGGTCACATTTTCGGCCAAACTCTCCCACCTGTTCCGGAAATCCTTTCCAGCTTCTGAAAATATATGTGTGCAGTGGAGTCATATCTCCCACTGCATGGATACGTCTGATAAAGAGGTCATTGATTCCAGCTGACCTTTGACGTAAACTTGGCATGACGAGTAGTGTCTCCAAGCTACTGCAGAAAAAGATGCCACCTACAGAAGAACACTGCAATTGGGGAGAACGCGAGCTGTGACATATCGATATTAAGAGAAAGGGAGAAAAGAGAAACAACTTTTCAGTACCATAAATAGAAGCAATAAAGACGAGAGCTTGAGGATGTTAAGGTGTTATGTGATAAAAATAAAGCACGCAAGTCTGGTTACAGGAATCACTGGGATTACGGATAAGTCGCTTCTGTAACCTAATTGGAGGTGATAAAGGGAAAACTGCCGCCATTGAAGAAGTATAACTGGTGCCACCAATTGATGATGGCTATCTTGTAGAGCCACAGCTCTGTAACGAAGTCGTTTCAGTAATTAAACAGCTGAAGAATAACAAAACGACAGGTTCCGATAAGCTGCCAGCTGATACATTCAAGACCGGTGGCGAAGAGTGGTTAAGGCAAATGCACTAACTCTTCTGCAGATGGTCGGATGTATACATGCCGAATGATTGGAATCTCAGTGCTCTTTATCTTTGTCTTCAAGAAGGCAGACCTCGAAGTACCGTGGAATGTGTCTCCCTTCAATCGGATATAAAATTTTGACCCGCGAAGTTTGTAAAATGCTGAACTTATACACGGCAGGATCAGTCTAGCTTTAGATCAAAAAGGTTGAGCAGTGATAAAATGTTCGCTGTTCCATCAATCCTGAAGAAGACCAGTGAGTACAGGCAAGACACACACCACCTATTTCGCGATTATAAGGTCGCTTTCAACACACTGCTATGAACGAAGTAGAAAAGAACATCGCTCTTTGATACCAAGAGTGGTTTCAGCTGGGGTGATTTTTTATCGTCTGTCCTTGTTTTGCTTCTGATGGAGTGCATCCTACGTATAACGGTCGAACAGGAACTTCATGATGCTACTTGCTTATGGTGATAACGGTAACTTCATTGGTACGAACGAACGGTAAACTGACAAGTCGTGCTAGGACGAAGTACACTCTCAAACCATCATCGTGTCTTGTGAGGTTTGTAAGGAAAGAGAATTTCAATATCGTAGAATTCTTTGCCTATCTAGAAATATGGATAACCAGCAACAACAACTTCAGCGAGTGGATCAATCGAAGAATCAAGGTTGTTAATCGATGCTAATTTGGGCTCAACAAGCAAATCAGAAGTAGAGAACTCTCTCGAATGGCGAAGATAAAAATCTAGGAGACGTTGACAATCCTGGTAGCGTGGATTTTGGAAGTATTCGAGAGCAAGATTTTTCGTACATTTGTTTTATCTATTGGAGTGGGTGTTGAGTTTGGGATCCACAAGCTGTATAAGCTATATGATGAGGTTGACATAGTTCAGCTCATAACCAATTAGACCGCTGCATTGGGGTGGTCAACTTTTCCTGATGGATAACAGAATTCCAGCACGGATGGTTAGATGTGGCATCCAAACTTAATTGGACAACATCAGACCGATCAATTATGCGTTGAATAGACCTTTGCAAATTTTATATTAACAACAACTGGAACCAGCGCATACTAGACTTTAGTGGCTGGTGCGCCTTCCTACGTGCAGCCATTACCGATAAACGGCTGTTATCTCGTGGCAAAGATGTATCATTTAATATTCATTGCTGACACATGCTCAAGCTTGATAAGGATGCCGTCAAAATACGACGTTGTTGGATTGGGGATTTTTTCATAAGCGAATTCATATGTTACTCTGCATCTTAATAGTTTGAATTCCAGAAAAAAAGGCGAACAAACCGACTAGAAAAGGGTGCAATCAGCTCAAGTTAATTATCTCCACCCCGATTCGAGAATTTCCAGAGGAATCTCGACCACTCTTTGCAGTTGGCCTTAAAATACAAAGATTCCTTCCATGATTTTTGCAATAGAGAAAGTCTTGCAAAAGTAATCTTAACTATGTGAAAACTTAACCTTCTTTGTCTAATGCTTTGATGAAGTATTACAAAAGTAAAAGTTTTATGTGCAATGGTGAATGACGTTTTCTTTCTTCTTCAAAGCCTTTTAAGCAACGTTGTCCGAGCCCACAATGATATTTCGGGTCAGTTCTTTCTCCTGTAATGGTGTGTGCGAATCAAACACCATAATAGCTATAAATAGGTGAAAAATACAAACCAGAGTAAAATCTGAATTTTGATACCTTCGCTCAATTAATCACAACTTCGGTATTTATCAATAGATTTTCTTCAGCAATATCTTGTTTTCTTTGTAAAAGTTGGATTTATTTTATTAACTTTAATATAATGATGCTTGGAGACTTAATAGAATGTCCCCAACTGGATATATGGCCCGAAGTGTGTACATATCTTCGAAGCAAAGGACAAGAAAATTAGAAACTAAATATCTCGGAAAGCTATTCATAAATATATACTCGTATCGCAGTGTGATTTTCGAGGCCATAATACTTAAGAAAAATATAATGGCATTCAATGTAAATTTGTTTCATTTTGCAAGCCAGTGTTATTTGATGTTCTCCAAATTGTAAAGAAGATTTTAAACTAGAAACGAGCAAACCGTTTTTAGGCAAATGTCGAACACTAGCTATTAAATACTAGATATTAATTAGAATTTGAAGAAAAAACAACTAAAATAAGCATGCATATTGAAGTAAGTACTCATATTTTGTGTGTATCGCATCGTTCATGTCATTGTCTGACATCATAATAAGCGACATTGCATTGCAAAAACAAAAGAAAAAAGAAAACACTAACAAACTAGTCACTTGTAAGCTAATAAATCAAGCAAACGTATTCATGTGAATATGAATATCAAGCGGCTTGAAAAATACTCGCAGATTCGTTGGACAACAGCAGCAGCTGCAATGACAGCAAAAACAATTAGAAACAAGCGGCCACAAAACTTCGCAACATCAAAGTGACAAGTGACTCTATACATACATATACTCGTATATAGAGAGAGATAGAGTAGCTTGCCGCATGCGTTTTATCAACGTATCTCATAGATACATAGAGTAAATAAACAAATGCAACGCCAGCAGAAGGATAGAGCAGACAGGCAACATGATGGCAGGAAATTCCATCAACGAAACGAGCAAACCGTTTATCAACTGCTCAAATGGCCATTAAATGTGTATGGCGTCCTTACACTCTTACACACTATGCTAGTCTAGGAGTCATCAACAGCATCAACACTAATACAAGTGCACAGAAGCGACGTACATATCTGCAAGGACATTCATCAAACGATAAATTGAGTGAATGACTTCATGCATGTGGGCAACGCTTCCTCATATCCGTCCGGCTATACTATACTCGTACAGATTCTACTCATTCTTGCATACATGCTACTTTCTATCGCAATTGGCTGCAGCGCCTCGAGTGAAGTACTCGTAGCAGTGAATGAATGAGTGACACATCTGCAACATGTGTCGCTGGCCTCGCAAACTGCGGAAGTAGACTTTGCATAAGTCAACTGGGCGGTAAGCCAGCCACGCCCACACTATACTGCCTGAATTTTTTTTTTTCGGCTACTTCATTGTTTTTCATGCGCAACAATCGTAAAAGCGTTTGCAGTGATGATGATGATGCTGCTGATGCTGCTGATGCTGCTACTCTGATGTATATTTCCAACACACAACAAAAAAAAAAATATGGCTTAGTAGTGAGTGTTGAGGAGAGTGACTTAAATTGCCGTCATATCCGTTGTCCTTGCAGTCCATTTATTACACAGACCAAACAACATTCATGCGTTTTGGCGCTTCACTTGCTGTTGATTGGAATAATTTTTGCTTGCGTTGCATTTCAAGGATGTACATATACTGCTTCTATGTTGCTTCGTCATTGCGTGCAGGACATTGTCCAAAAATGCGCGAATATTTATGTTTGTACTCGTTTGTTGCTGTTGCTGTTGTTGTTGTTGTTGTTGTTGTTGTTGTTGTTTGCCTGCCTGCCTGCCTGCCATTGTACTCATGTGTTGCTGTTGCTGTTGTTAGACCAACAGAGTTATCACACATCACTCAGGCACTCTGTCACAATGT
The DNA here is from genome assembly GCA_035044765.1 of Leucophenga montana. Taxonomy (NCBI): domain Eukaryota; kingdom Metazoa; phylum Arthropoda; class Insecta; order Diptera; family Drosophilidae; genus Leucophenga; species Leucophenga montana. The sequence continues at coordinate 885,274 of JAWNNQ010001706.1, forward strand.
CAGAGTCACCCATTCCCGATGCCTTTGTCAACTCAGTGAGTATTTCATTCTATGTTGCATGTCCTTTGCTTAGTTTAGTGCTTTGCATGCAGTTGGTTGGCTTGTTGTTCAGTGTTTATATTTGTTTATTGGTTTGTAGACACACACAAATTCTTTGCTGCTCCTTTTCTGCATTTGACCACATTCATCACCCGAACATTTGACGTGATGTTTGCATTTTAATGGAGTTCGACTACACTTGTCCACTTTTTGTCATTTAGTGCTATGTAGACATACTGGTAGCTTTCAAAATTGAAGGATTCATTGCGTCACTTGACGTTTTATTCTTGGATTATTATTTTACAGTCAAGTCAAAGTTTTTGCTTTGAGAAATCACTTAAATTGTTTTACATTATAATTTAAACTGCATTTCAACTGAATAGACATCTATCGAAGGAATGAAGTAGATCTTCAAAAGTTCGAAATACTTTGCTTCTTATTTCTAAGCCGTAAATGGTCAACATTTAGAAGAAGAAGGGCAGTTAGAAAGGCCCTTTATTGAGATCCAGTATTGAATTTGATTCTGCATAATATGATAACAGCTGGTGACTATATAAGCACTCCAAGATGATTTTTCGGAAAAATCTGGAAGTTGCAACAGTTTCGAACAAGTAACTTTTTGAACACTCAAAATATGGAATTTATGAATCATCTACCGTACACAGCCTTGAACTCACAATTAATTTTAGCCTAGCTGTCAATCGGTAGCCTAGCTTTTGGGAATTTAGTCGCTATGGGGCGTTTCTCGGGAGCGGACCGTGCGTTGTGCGTACATGAGTTTTACAAAAACGGTAATTCAGCTACTGTAGCGCGTAGATAATTCTGCAGTATTCGACATGTTCGTCATTTAAATGATGCGCCAAGCAATCGACTCATTGGAAAATGGTTCGAGAAGTTTGAAGAGACCGGTTCAACGCTGGAAAACTCAAAATCCGGGCATCCAAGGTCTTCGAGAACGTTCGAAAACATAGACAGTGTTACTCAGTCTGTTCGTGACAACCCGGACCTTTCGATTCGGAAGCAAGCTGTTGCTTTAAACGTGCATAGATCATCATTGTTCCGCATTTTACACAAAGATTTAAAGCTGCACCCCTACAAAATTCAGTTGGTGCAAGAATTAAAGCCTCAGGATGCTGGGCAGAGGCTTGAATTCATAAACCAGATGATTGAGCGCTTTCCAACGTTTACCAACATATTGTTTTCGGATGAAGCTCATTTCCATCTTAATGGACATGTAAACAAGAAAAATTGCCGCTACTGGAGTGCCACCAATCCAAAAACACAAACATCAGAAACCCCTACATTCGCCTAAAGTGAAGCGTATGGGCTGCGATGTCGGCGCGAGAAATTATCGGCCCTTACTTTTTTGAAGATGAAAGGGGACGCACAGTTACAGTGTATTCAGAGCGTTATGTGGAGATGTTAGACTACTTCTTCGTACCTGGTTATAACCAAAGAACATGGTTCCAGCAGGACTTCACACTCGTACAACAGGTCTCTACCACGAGTTCATGAAGTTTTTCCTGGCAAATTGATCTCCAGGATCAGGAAAAAAGAGAATAAAAGCTTCGGTTCCACTGAAATGTGAATTTATTCACAGCATTCCTCAAATGCTTTAAATCTAAAATCGCATAAAATTTCATGAGTAATTTCTACGTGCACTCATAGCAACACATAACTCATCTCTAGCGTTTTTTTTTTGTTTTTTTTTTGTTACTCTTTCCTATTGATTTGCTATTATGCGATACAAAATTTAAATTTTAACCTTGTGGTTTGTACATTATTTTATTTGTTGTGGTCATTTCAGATCCAAAGCCACTTAGTCACTTCCTTCTCAACGTAATTTTATAGCAAAGTGCCGCGCACCGTTGCACCTTTCGACTCGACTCTCTGAGTGTTTGTTTAAAAAGCACTAAAATAATTTTATGGCGCATTTTTGCTGTAATAACAATTAATGCAGTTTATAGAAACACAATAATAAAAAAAAAAACATAGAAAAGCAGAAAAAAGCAGAAAAAAGCCAAGAAAAATCTTTCGGAAAAAGAAAACAAATCATAACAAATCCATTGAACGGAGCGGAGCACATTGCTCGTTTAGGTAAAAACGATTTACGATTTAACGATTTACTGTGTGCGGCATAAAAATGCATTTTACACCTATGCGGAGCGAAGCGCGCGTGCAATGGAGAAACCACACAGAAAAAAGACCGCACAAAGTTCTACAATAACACAATTCGGATACTTCTAATACTCACGGAAAAATAGGAAAATAAATATTTCATAAAAGAAGAGCTAACTGCCACTCAAGCGTTCACTGCGAGTGAATGCAACATGTTGCGTATCCATTCAGTCAAGAGGTTGAAACGTTTAGGGGGGAATATAACTTAAACTGTTGCATTCGAATCGTACAGCACAAACGAGAACATCTACACTAAACAACATAGTACTACACAAAACTCATTGTCGCGCATAGCAATATAAAAAACACAAATCGAGGCTAATAATTTGCTTTTATTGAGTGCTTCTTCGTCAGCCATAAACACAAGCGTTGAGCTCAATAAATTCGAGACGCTTTGCTTTTTCAGATTTTGTTCCAATTTTTCAGTTGATTTTATGGAAAATTTTAAAATGAATGTTAAAAATATTTCACAACACATTATTGAACAGGCCGCAGAGTGTAACGATTTTGATGGACAATTATACGAGAAATATGTATATAATACGAGAGTGTATCAAAAAGTAATGAAATGAGTGTGACACCACGACGAGGCGAGACGAGTCGAGTCGACCATGTCGGCATGTCCGTCTGTATGTATTTTTGTATGTGCTCTTTGTTTGTAGACGTTTTATTACCTTTAAGACCATAAGCAACATAATTATCCAAATTGATGTGATTTGACTACTTAAAGAAGTCAATGAAGTAAGCAGTCGAAGGTGAGAGAACCAAATGTTTTTGTAAATATGAAATTGTGCTAGTTTTGTGCTCTATTTCAAAATGTTGTGCTCAACTCTAAATCACTGAAACTGCTCGGTCCGCTAACTTAAGAAAAATAGTTGGCAGACCATTATTAAATTATAACGAAAAACATTTAGATGTTGATGTTGCTATTTTGTAAAGTTAATTTTGTGCTTTAAATTATCATTTATTTTCTTGTGCCTAAATAAAAAAAGGCTTGCTCTGCTAACTTTAGCATAAAGCAAGCAGACCAAGAATTAATTTTAAACGTAATTGCATATGCTACGATGTAATTATGTTTAGCTAGTTTTGTGTTCATTTTGTGCTCCAATTAAAAATATTGTGTTCGACTCTAAATAAGAGAAACAGTCTGTTCTGTTAACTTGGTAGAAAGTTAGCAGATAAATTTATAAATAAACAGGATCATTGTATTGGCTATATTGGAAAGATAATTTTATGGCATTCGTTTTTAACATTACTTTATGTAAAACTGTTTGTTCAGTAGATAATTTCGTGACATTAATGATGGAAAATTATTTTAGGCATATGTCCGACACAGGATTATCTGACGAACTTCAACATGCAGATTCAATTTTCCACCAGTTTTTCATGATTCGCTTATAAGCTATTCACACTGAGCAACATCTTCTCTCTGGTGATATTGCATAAGGTTTGACCGTGCCGAAATTTTACTATCAATTCAAACATCTCTGTGGAATGTTCGTATCCCATACGGTTCCACTCGATGCTTTTCAAATATATATCACTAATAACACAGCGACAGGAAATGATGTATTTGAATCTTCTCCGTCTCTTTAATGAAACGGAGAATAACCTTAGACAAGGTGTTTCTGATCTCATCAGATGTAATAAAGGTTCTGCTCATCTACTAATTCTGATCCCGGCCAAGGCTGGGCAATTGCAAAGCAGAGGTCAACTAGTTTCGTCTTCCTCTAGACAGAGTCTGCACTCTATTTCTGAGGAGAGACCTAGTTTATTTAAGTGATATCTCAGTGAATGATGGCCAGTGAGGTAGGCCGCAAGCAACCTCAGGTCAGATCTTTTCAGATGTGCATTGGGTTTTGGGTTTTGGGTATTAGTAGATTGGCCTGCCGTAGACCAGGATTTGTATTCTGTACCGGGAGGCAGTGCTTTAAAAACGATCTACTATGAACGATTTCGACTTAGCCCAGCTAAGTCCGCAAAAAGGCTCCGGACCTACTATATAGGGAGTTGCCGAACCAGTACTGGCTAGTTCATCAGCACTTTCGTTGCCCGCGATGCTCTTATGGCCAAGTAGCCAACAAACCCCGACTGTACGGCCGATTGACAGTGGTTTGAGTATGTCGTAATATTGAAGAACCAGCCTAGAGGATTAAATTTCAAGAGGTTAGTGGTTTAATAGCTGCTTGGCTATCTGAAAGTATGGTTGTTTTGGAGGTAAATGGGCTAATATACTATATCTGCATAAAGAATATTGCAGATTTGAGAGGTGCACGTGAAAATTCCTACATGTGTATGAAGATGGCTGTAAGCATGAAGGAGTCTGGGTTTGTAGGCTGATGTAGGCAGATTAAACATCATCTATAATCATTTCTCAAAAATCCGTTCGTTAGTTTTTGATGGATAATTTGGGCACCGCCGCTCGCCACGTTTCAAAAGAGCTGACTTTTCTACAAAAATAATACCGAACGAGACCTAATTTAAGGCAAACATTGCCACAAATACCATCGATCTACCTGATTTGGTGCCGTATCACTTCTTTTTCTTACCGAAACAAAAATTATATCTACGTAGAACTCATTTTGAGTCGATTGAGTGGAATGTGAGCTGAGTTTCCACCTGTTTTCATACTATAAAGTCGCCCCCAAAAATTGCTACGAAATCTTAATAAGCTAACAAGCGTCTAACACAAGCGGCCAAATCAATGTCTGCATATATCAGCATAATATCTTTTTCGTGCCGAAAATAAATGCAGAACGCCTGGAAAAAGTTTTAGGGAGCAAAAATCCGGAGCGCGCTTTTGAGGCAAAATAAATGCCACCACATTACGCTTTTAAATCATTTTAAAGTTGCTGCCAATGCTTTTACGAGTATTGCTGCCTCATGTGGCAGCATAACCCACTTCGTTCGCTCAGCCCTTTTTTTTTTGTTTTTTTTTTTTTTTTTGATGCAGCGCCCCGTGCGTTTATTTTTAGTTGTGGCATTATGCGCCGCTTTCCAGTAAGAAGCTGCTCCTCGGCGAGTGTGCGTGAGTGTGTGGGTTTTGTGTAAATTTGTGATTTTTTATGACGTGTAGTAATTTGTTGGGTCGTTAAATTCTTAATAGGCTTCTCAGCACACAACAAAAATAAAAAGCATAAAAAAATTTAAAAAAAAATTTAAAAATCATAAAATGAAAGGCAGAAGAATAACGCTGGCCTTAGCGAAAAACGAAATCTCAGCACACTGTGCGGCATTCAAGCGAGACATGCACGTGTAGATGCATCGTCCGAACCACCTTCTCCTCTAATATTAAACCTTTTCGCAACGGATAGTTCAATATATTCATTCAATATATATATATATATATTGTACATATGCATAGTTTTGTAAAATGTTCACGAAAAAATTCGCGTTGAATAGTTATCACTGAGCCGGAATTTCGAAAATTATCCTATTTAAACTAAAAATTTGTAACCAGGTTTGTTGAACTATCAAAATGTAACATGCCGAAGGAATCATCGAAGACCCCATAAAGTATTATTATTATTATTCGTGATTAGCGCAATGTAACGAGTCGATTCACCCATGTCTCTCTTTTTGAACGTTGGCAACCAAGCTTAGATAATATTATTCTTAATTAATTAATTAATTAATTCTTAAAAATTGATATTAAAAACTTAAAAAGTCAGCTCTTCTGTGCGAAATTTGGAATAAAATTATAAAAAACCGTCGAAGTTACTTACTTTCTAATTTTGAAGAGCTGCCGGCATTGTGAACACGTTTCGTTTAAAATTAATTAACATTTATAATTCGCAAGTTGTTTAAACAAACATCGTAATTATTGTAGTTTTTGCTTTATAGCATTAAACATAGTAAAAGAAAGTTCAGTAGTAGAGCTTTTCAACTATATTTATAACTAGGGTCCAAGGAATAAAACAATAACGTGCTATATTACATATATTTCATTTGGAAATATGAAAACAATGTCGTTTTGTCCTCTCTGACGCCGTCCACCAATCAAGTTCAGGTTTCCGTCGTAAACCTTTAGTGCTGAAGCTTCGGGGTTCATCCGGATGATGTGACTAGCCTAGTGTAGCCGCTGGAATTTAATGCGCTGGACTATTTCAGCCTCATCATACAGCTCATACAGTTCATGGTTCATATGGGTCCTCAACTCGACGCCAACTCTAAGGGGACCAAATTTCAATTTATTGAGGCAAGTATTACGTCGTCGTTTTAAGTTGGTGAACAAACTTGCTGCACTTGTGGCGTTTCTTTATTGTAAAAGTGACGTTTCCAATGGCAACCCGGACACATCACATGCAATAATAGTATTACAAAATGCATCATTTACACTATACATATCTGCGAAATTAACGCTTTCTCATGAATTCAGACGAACAGTTGCAGTTTCCTTACGATTGGATTGGATATATATATAGGGTGTTTTTTTTTTAGACGTGTGGTTTTCAATCTGGCAACACTGTTTTCGGCAGCTGTTTTTTTTTTTTGGCAGCTGTCACTTGATTTATGTTCAGTTTGGTTTGCCATTTCATAGACTTACTCCGGACGGCCTCCGATGCCAATTTTCACAGGAAAATTTTGTTCAGCGATGAAGCACACTTTTTGTTGGATTGGTTCGTTAATAAACAAAATTGTCGCATTTGGAGTAATGATAATCAACAAGCCATGCTTGAGACACCGTTAAATCCTCAAAAAGTCACTGTTTGGCAGAGGGACTCATTGGTCCATATTTCCTCAAAAATGAAGCCGGCCATAATGTTACAGTCAATGGGGAACGCTATAGAGCCATGATCAATGAATTTTTCGTGCCTGAATTGGAAAATGTTGATGTGGACGTCCTTTGGTTACAACAAGACGGCGCTACATGCCATACAGCCAACGAAACAATCAATTTATTGATCGAACTGCTGCCGTGTGACGTCGATTGCTGTTTTAGTCAACACATTTGCATAATATGTCTGGGCTGTTGGATTCTGCAATTATTCATAGAACAAGCATAATTAAAAATTGTCATGGTTCGATACCAATTTCCTTCATCAAAGAACATTTCTAGAAACCGTATAAACAGTGCAACAAAATTAAACTAAATTAAAAAACTTTCTAAAAATGGAGGGCAAACAAAACACAATTTATTTAAGCCTGCTGTACTCAAATCAATTCTAAATCTTCCTAAAATGAAGCTCAGTAGAGCTTTCAGAATTTCAGCTCACACTTCTTCTTAATCCCAGAATTCGTACTTGGCTTAAGAAAATCCGCACTCTCCATACTTTTGATACCGCTATGCATAATCAATTCAAGTACGGAAATCCTGGATTTTTTTTTTTTTTGCAGTGTATGTACTATGCACAAAAGTCGACTTTTTTTCCGAAAAGTCAAGAGCAATTTGATTTTCGGTACTAATAAACATTTGGTATTGACTTTTTCGATATAAGGCTACACTAAATTTAGTAACGAGAGTAGCTGCTACTAAAATTTACAAGCGGAAATTTCGAAACTTGCTATTCGCATAAATTTTTGATAATTCACACAACTAACGCTTCAAAGTTAACATCAAAATCGCAGACCTTTTAGTAGCAGCTCCAAATTGTTTATTGCTACAAAATGAATTTTTGAGTCGAAACATTTTTCAATTTGCCGACGGCAAAACAACGCAGACGCCGCCGCCTCTGACAAACACAAATGGCGGCGTTAAGAAAAAACAGCTGTGGCGACTGTGCAACAACAAAAACAGCAAAAAGCAAGCGCATAAAAGATTATAAAGCAAATGCAAATGCAAATGCAAAAACTGTTATTTCAAATGCAAAAACGAAAAAAGTTAAACACAAAAAAAAGTATTTAAAACATTTCAAAATACAACAAAAAATTGTATAAGTGCAAAAGAGAAACGAAAGCAAAGCGATTAACTGTATAAAGAGGCGGGGTGGATTGGAGGCAGAAAGTAATGCAAAAACAAAAAAAAAAAAAACCACAACAACAACAATTGATTTATTATGAATGAAAAATTTGCAACGAAAAAAAAAGAAAAGCAACAAAAAAAAACACTAAAGTAGAAACAAATACAAAAACAAAAACAAAAACAACGACAACGACAACAAAAACTAAAAATCATAATGACAGCTAAAATAAAAGCAAAACCAAATAAAACTGCACAGCGTGCAACTGAAATAGCGCTATGCTAAATGCAACTAAGTGCGAGCAGTGCAACAGGCGCAAATAAAGAGTTGTTTTTTTTTTTGAAATAGTGAAATGAAACAAAATTGAAACAACAACAGAGAGTACGCGCGCACATGTCAAATGAAGAGCGCAGCATTTAAAGAGAAAACAACTTAAGGGGAAATTGCAAGCAATTTGCGAAGAGCAAATTAAGCAATAAAATAAGAGCATGCTTAGCTGAAATGAAACGAAATGTTTTGGCATTGAAATAGATGTGCAGCATGTAGGAGAAATGTTACTGCTGCTCTGCTGCTATAATAAATCTTCTTATTGGAGTGCCGCGCTCTCTCAAGCGCGCTCTCAATGCGAGCGAAGACACTTGCCGGCTTAAAAACTTTACTACGATTTGTTGTTGTTGTTGTTGTTGTTATTGTTTCTATTCCATTTCGGTTGCTATTTCTTATGCTATTCTTTTGTTGTTTTTTTCTTATTAGATTTCGCTGGCAGCGACCTCACGCGAGCAGCAGCCGCACTAAAAATGCGACCGGCATAATTTATGGCTCTGTTTATATTCACAAAAATGCGCTTGCTCTCTCTCACACACACGCTCTCTGGCTGCATATTTGTTGGTTTTAGTTTTAACAGTGTTTGTGCGGATGAGTTTGTCAGTGTTGGAAGAGTGAGTGCGGTGCATGCGAAAACGATAATAATAAAGAAGAAGCAGCAGCTAGAATACTATTTTTTTTTTTTTTCAGTTGCATTTAAAGCCGTGTGCAGCGTTTATACTAGGGCAAAAGGGGCGCTAATAGCGAAGGCGGGTGTTGGGTGTTGCAATTAAAAATTTTAATTATTAAAATCTTTTCTTTATTTGGTTTTAATTTTTGAAAGCAAAAACTTTCTCTTCGGTTTTATCGAAATATTTGTTTATTAGTTTTGAAAGTTTTTAAAATGCGCGCACGAATTCTACAACAGAGGGCGCAAAAATATTTACAAAACGGAATTAAGTTGGCGCCCAACCGGTTTGCAGGCATATTCTTTCGCTTGCAGTTTATTTGTTTTATTAAAGTTATCAGAATTTGGAACTAATAGAGAGACAAGGTTTGATCTAAAAATAACAGAACTTTTGATTTTAATCATAGAACATGTAGCGGCATCTATTAAATGTTGGCAGTGCTAGCAAGGTATATTTTTCTTCCTTCGAAAACAGTTAACTTCATGCTAATCGTTTGACAGGTCACAAACTGACACACGTTTTAATAAAGGCCTGTTGTTGCATACAACAGAAACTGAAACTGAATTCAGTACATTAGCAACTGAAACTGAAACTAAAACAGAATTTTAGAATTCTGTCGTCTGCAGCAACAGAAACTGAATTCAGTACATCAGCAACTGAAATTGAAAGACGTACTTTTGACTTCTACTATTCGACTTCTTACTGAATGACAGAAAATCAGCTGTTTTGCCATTCACTATTTGCAACACTCGCATTAGCAACACGAGTTTTTCGAGTTGTTCTTGTTGTTTTTTTTTTCAGTTTCAGTTCAGTTTATGGGACAACCCCACACTGAAACTGCAACTGAATAAATGTACAACAGAAACTGAAAATCAGTTTCAGTTTCGTTTCAGTTTCAGTTTCTGTTTCTGTTTCTGTTTCTGTTGTATGCGACAACAGGCCTTTAGAGCAGTTTTTGTAGTTCTGTCGTAAAAACATAAAGGAACAAAGAGCAAATATTAAATTATGTCTTAAACTCGGTAAAAAATTTGCTGAAACTTACGAACTGTTAAAAAAAACGTTTATGATGATGACGTACTCAAGTTTATACGTGGTTTACACGATTGAAAAACGGTCGTGATGATTTAAATGATGATCCAAGACAACCCTGGACAACCCGAAGCAACTAATCGTGCAGAGTTAGTGGAAAAGTAATGGAAATAAACACTATCGATGTAAATTTCACTGTGAGAATGCTGGCAAAAGTATTGAATTAATCTCTCTGTACAATCTACAAAATATTAACTGAAGATTTGGGTAAAAGAAAGATGTGTGTGTGCACGTTTTGTTCCACATCAGTTAAATGATGAATGCACGTGTAGAGCATTGCAAAGACATAATTTCAACAGCTGAAAACGATACAGATTTTCCTGATTCAATCATAGCTGGTGATGAAACATGCCATTTTAAATATGATCCTGAAACTAAGCGACAATCTGCAGAATGGAAGTGAAAAGATGAGCATAAACCTTAAAAAATTGCGTTTGCAGAAGTCACGAATCAAGACAATGTTGATAACTTTCTATGATTGCAAGAGTATTGTTTACAAGTAATTTGTTCCAGAAGAACAAACTGTCAATCGAAAATATTATTTACAAGTTTTACATCATTTGTGGTCGAGAGTTGTAGGTGGACCTAACAAGGAAAGCAGCTGTTTTTATTGCATGATAATACACCACCTCGCAAGACCAAAGAAGTTAATGAATTTTGGATGAATAAATAGATTTGTCTCATCGACCACCTTCCGTATTCGCCTGTTCTATCACCGTGCGTTTATGTGCTCTTCCCAAAAATTGAATCTACAATGAAAGGAGCTATTTACGATGACATTCCAGCCATACCACGTGACCGCGAAATGATGCACTCTGTATTTACAAATTGAGATACAGGATATTACATATAAAGAAAAGTAAGACTCTATATGTAATATCCTGTATCTCAATTTGTAAATACAGAGTGCATCATTTCATGGTCACGTGGTATAGCTGGAATTTACTACGCCACTAAGAACAAATTTAAATTTTATTCATTTAATTAAGGCGTTTAAATTACTCAGCTGATCTACGAATTACATTCTGGAATGCAAACACGGTTTATATGCAACATTTTCTGCAGTTTTTATATGGAAATAGTAATGATATCAGGAACTCAGCTCACCACAAAACATTTCTCAAAAATCACAGCATATACTTTTCACAATACAAATCATATACGTGGAACAGTTCATGTATGCATAGCAATAATCAAAAAAAAAAAAATAAAAATAACTCAAATTGAAAACGATAGCTCTGAACATATACAAGCTACTACCCCATTCATTTACATGATCTCTAACGGACTCTTAACTATTTCAGTTTTGCTACAGTCCTTCTAGATCCAAAGTTGCACTGTTTCAACTTTAAATGTTTAGGACCAAGATTCGTAGTAATATTAACACAAAACGTGATGCGCGAATCCCGGCTTATAACTAAAAAAAAAAAATAAAGTGAAATGCTTCTTGCATTAATTGAAACTAATAATTGTAAATACCTTTCTACTGGGTTTCTCTTGGTTAACTTTAAGTTCTTTAACATCAATGCTAAAAGCTAGAATTCAAATTTAATATTTCACTCACAGAGCGCAGCATGATGCGTCAATACCACCAGCAGAGTACGGCAGAGTTCAAAATCGCCCACAAGATTTCAACAAGATTTAAGTCCGGTGATTGTGGCGGCAGAATAATTACAGGGGGCAGTTCCAGGTCAACCACGATTGGACAATACCGGAATTATGCTTTGGGTCGTTATCTTGGTAAAAGGGAAAACGATCACGTATGCCCAACGCATCGACACTTTGTAACAAATTTGCTTTCAGGAGGCTTAGGTAGACATCTTTGTTCATTATTGCATCAATGAAAACCAAATTACCAATCCCTAAAGGTGACATAAAGGCCCAAACCATTACGTTTCCACCTCCGTGCTTCATTGTTGGCTTAAGGTGCTTTTTATAGAGCTCCGTATTTGGCTTGCGCCACACATACTGCATCCCATCCGATCCAAAAATGTGGAATTTGGACTCATATGCGAAGATAACATCGTTCCAGCACGGTGGTGACTTCACAACATGGTGATCCTTGGCCAAGTTTAGCCGGCACAGCTGATTTTTCTTATTAATATACGGCTTTTCTCGTGCTACTCGACCATTAAAGTCATGTTGACGCAGCACCCGGCACACAGTTGCTGGTTTCTAACTCTTGTCCAGTTCCTCCTTAAGTTCCGCAGCCAACTTTGGAGTCGATATCTTTGGATTCTCCTTCACTTTGCGGATGTTTTATTTAATAACTAAAACGTTCGGTTAATTTTAGATCTTACCATGTCATATGTAACTACTGATCAGAAAGTATCAGGAAATTGTCAATAAAGCGAAAACGGTTTAATTATACTATGCTATGTATTTGTTATTAATTATAGGGTGCGTCTTATCGTGGTCACCTATTTTTATTTTTAATTTTAGTTTTGGGGAACCTTTATTTGTTTGTACAAGAAGATGTCATCGGGCAAAGGTACAGCCTCAGCGGCCACGCAAAGATTTAATCTTTTTTCAGCGTTTTCCAACACTTTTTCCAAAATTTCTCTGGGAATAGTGGAATTTTTTCAGCAAATATTGTCTTTAAGCTGGACTAGAGTCTCTGGCCGATTTGCATACACTTGTTCTTTGAGATATCCTCACAGAAAAAAGTCAGCAGACGTTAAATCTGGAGACCACGGCTGCCAATCATAATCGAAATTTTACAATATTAAATGTCCTTCGAACATTGATCGTAGTAAAGCCAATGTTTCGCATGCAGTGTGCCATGTCGCGGCGTCCTGTTAAAATCAGTAATCGTACATATCAGTTTCTTCGAGAATTGCCGTAACGATGGTCCTGGCGTTCTCTTCAGAGAATGATCCCATCAGCGTATACACCACATCGAACGGTGACTAGAGGCACATCATGTATCCGTATCTGGGGCTTTCAGTTTTCCAGTAACGAAAATTCTACGTATTAGGCCTTCCACACATCGTGAAGTGGGCCTCGTATTCAACACATCAAATGCTGCAATACTTACCATAATTTATATTTAAACTAGTTGTGAATTAAAAACGCTTATTAATTTTAAACGAAATGTGTTTGCAATTTCGGCAACTCTTCACAAGTAGAAAAAAAGACCAGAATTTTTTGCAAAAACAACGTCGACTAGAAGTTGCAAAAGAGTTGCTTGCCAACGTAGCTGATGACCCTACATTCATCAAACGCATCATTACTGGAGACGAGACGTGGGTTTATGAATATGACGTCGAGACTGCCCAACAAGAGTCGAGTCGAAACCGAAAAAACCCCTTGTGATGGTGATGCTGATCGTTTTCTTCGATTGCCGTAGTGTGATTCACCATGAATTCGTTCCAGAGGGTCAAACGGTCAATAAGGTGTACTACTTAACCCTTTTGAAGCGTGTACGTGAAGCAATTCGTCGTAAACGGCTGGATTTGAGGGCAGACAATTCACCACGACAATGCACCGTCACATTCCAGCTTAATTGTGACGGAGTTTTTGGCCAAACATGAAATAAAAGTCATGACACAACCATGCACCGTATGCACCAGATTTGGCATGAAACTTAAATATTGGCTCCGGGGAATGCGTCATGAGTCGATTGAGAATATAAAAAAAAAAAAAAATTCACTGAAAGAACTAAAGGCTAACCCGGCCGAGGCGTAGTATAACAAGTGTATGGAAAATTGGACTAACCGTTGGCATGCTTGTATTGACTCAAAAGATGCCGATTTTGAAGGCGTTAATAAAGATTGTATTTAAACGCATAAAATTGTTGTGTTTTCCAATCTAGTCCGGGTCAATTTTTTGGTATTCTAAAAATCGTTTGCTTGTTCTTTTGTTAGAATCTTTCTCTTTTATCAGAATAATAAATATAATTACCATAAACCTATTCTATTGTAATATCCCCGTACAATATTCTACTCAAAATTTCAGAGAAAACATCACAAACAAAACGAATTGCATATTCTTATCACATTCAACATTTAAGTATTAGGGGAAGTATTCTGAAGTAATTACGAAGTTTTTTTAATATTAGAGCTAAGTGTTAGGTTCTCATTTAATCAAAGTTAAGTACTTTCCAAAAATTTTAATTGAACTAAAAACAGATACGATGAATATAGTAACTAGGTGTAGTTAAATATTAATTTGATTTGTTTGATTTTTTAGCAAATTTTCACCTAGAAATAAAGATTAATTTCTGGTTGCCAAACAGATACAAAAAACTTACAAGATCAAACACAATTCCAACATTTTAGCAGTTAGAAAATCATAAGTCATTAAAATTAATACAAACACAAAGATACTTTGATCAAAATGAGTTGCTTAATACAAAAGAACGCTTTGAACTACAAAGAAAAACAAAAAAGTAGGAACTATTCATGAGATACAAAACAAGGGAACCATATTTGAAATTTCTCTGTTCTGTGTTCGTCATTTCGCACCTGCAATCGATACAAGATCAATTGAGTTGTTTGTACATAAACAACAAAAAACAGTGTTCGAAAATATGATGAGACATATCGATTGGGTACTCATGCTCTCAATATTGCTTTGAAGATCAATAGTATGTATCGCATACCGCATACCGCATACCGTATAACGTAGAATCTAGTATGAAATATAATAAATTCTCATAGATAATTATATGGGAAAGCTGTCTGTTTAAAGATATATACGCGGCGGTGTGTTCTTTAATCTGGAAACATTTTATGTACTGCAGAATGGGTACAGGTAATAGATACTTCCGTGGCGGTTACTTTGAGCTGCATTGTGGGTGGGCGAATTCGGTTTTTTTTTTAAGTTGTTTGTGGCGCCATCTAAACGCATTATTTATGCTGCTAATTTTTAATATTTTATTGAGGAATTCGTGGGGATTAAGAAAATTAAGCAGCGAGCGTAAAAAATGGGGAGGGAATTTCGCTTTGAACTCTATAGTGATGAGTTAAGTGATAGAAAGCAAAAGTTCTAAAGTAAGAGGTAAGAATGCTGCTGTCGAATGCTGGGATCGACTTCCAGATACTCTTTACACTATAAAAATTATATACTTTTGTGGTCCGAACTGGCGATATTTAGAATATTTTATAAGAATTGATGGAAAATTTGAATTCAGTAAATGGGAGTAAATGGGAGGGAATGCATGGAATTTGCATGTATGGAATATTTTGTAAGAATACAGAAAATTTGATATTTCTAGCTTAATTAAGAACAGCCAAGCTACACCTTATACAGGCCCGATGTAGACTTATGCGTTAGCATTTCTGGTGTAATAAACCAGATATCAAAGAAAAAAGTAAATACAAAGACCTAAATATGGGTGGCAAGTTTGTATGGAGGCTACCCCTACAAGTGGGATTGTCTCCTTCATTTAATAATTGTTATCTAAATAGGAAAAAGGAGAAACAAATTATGCAAACTTGAAGTCACTTACTTTTGTAGTCTCCGATATCTCATCGCTCCAACATAAGGTCGGAGGGACAGACGGACATACCTTCTGATCAAAATGGACCCGAACTGCTTAAACAAAAAAACAACATTTTTATGCATTTTAATACAAATCTTTACTATCGTCTTCAAAATAGGCTGCTTTTGAGTCAATACAAGCATGCCAACAGTTAATTGAATTTTCCATACACTTGTTATACTACGCCTCGGCCGGGATAGCCTTTAGTTCCTTCAGCGATTTTTTTTTTATGTCCTCAATCGAGTCACCTCAATCCATACACCATCAAATGGTATACGGATGGATCCCTGACAGAAGATGGTACAGGCCTAGAAGTTGTAGGCCCATGAACTCACTATTGGGAGTCAATGGGAAAACACACCAGTATCTTCCAAGCAGAAATGTGTGCGATAATCAGATGTGCGTTATTCAACCTAGATAGAGGCTATCGCAACTGTGCTATAATGTTATCCTATCAGACAGCCAGTAGTTGCGTTGTAGCTGCGTTGAAGGCACTTAACTCCAATGCAACTAGGACGAAGTTAGTACTAGAAGCACATGGACTATTGGAAAAACTAGGCGTACATAACAAAGTTTCTTTGCTGTGGGTGCCGGGTCATAACAGGCATAACATGCGGGTAATGAGCAAGCAGATAAGCTTGCCAGACAAGGAGCGGCAACGCTATTGATAGGCCATGAGCCGCATTGTGGCATCGGAAGACATACTATATCGAAAGTATTGCGCAAAGAGAAGAATACATTAAAAGCAAAACACTGGGCTACAAGACAAGGATTAAGACAAGCAAAGTTACTTCTAGGAGGCTACAAACCGAATAGATCGAAAACTTTGCTTCAGTTAGGTAGGAACCAACTAAGAATATTAACAGAACTGCTAACAGACCACTGTAGACTAAAACAAACATTTAAATGTTTTGGGGATACATAACTCACCCGAATGCAGATTCTGTGACTATGAAGAGGAGACCTCTCTTCACATTCTTGCAGAATGTGAAGCTGTAGCTAGAAGCAGACTGCATTTGCTAGGTAATCACTATATTCGAAAGCAGCAAGTGTGTAGTTGGGACCCTAGAAAAGTAGTAAGATTCATTCAACATATAGGTTTAGGGCAGGTCATCTAACTCCGTAGGACAAACGATAGACCTTTTAGGTCGCGGTTTATATATGTCCCCTTCATAAATAATAATAATAATCGAGTCATGACGCGTTCCCCGGAACGTATATTTAAGTTTCGGAAACAGAAAAACATTCACAGGGTGCCAAATCTGGTAAATACGGTGGTTGTGCGATGACTTTTGCATCATGTTTGCCAAAAACTGCGTCACAATCAAGCTGGACTATGGAAAAAATGCCAAAAATTTAGGTCTTTTGGTACTAGTCTGTTGGCGACGCGTTTCATAAGCAAAACATCAACCAAAATGTGTTGAGTCGATCCATAAGAGATGCTGATCTTTTCTCTGCTATCTTTCTAATGCCAACACGACAATTTTCGAGCACAATTTCCATCACTTTTTCGATATTTTTGTTGTTAACAGAGGTGGATGGACGAATTGCATGAGGCAACTTTTCTACGATTTCACGACCCTCACTGAATGCTTTATGCCACTCAAATACTTGCGTTCTCGATCGAGTAGAGCGCTCAAAACATTTTTGTAACATTTTGAATGATTCCGTTGCCGTTTTCCATTGGAAACACAAAACTTCAAGCAAATTTTTTTTTACATGTTAAAAATCGCCATAGAATATTTTCGCATCGTAACAAGCAGCTGTCAAACATAGACTAATTATTGCATCCCGCTC
Source organism: Leucophenga montana (assembly GCA_035044765.1). NCBI lineage: Eukaryota > Metazoa > Arthropoda > Insecta > Diptera > Drosophilidae > Leucophenga > Leucophenga montana. The sequence continues at coordinate 902,754 of JAWNNQ010001706.1, forward strand.
AAACTTGGCATGCATGTCAATGACAGTGACAGCCAACTTAAGAAGAAGAAGAAGAACCGTACCAAACCAAACCGATTCGGTTTACCGGTTCGTTTTAAATCCGGAGGCAGTCCGGAGCAATTTCGGTTCAGAGGTACTTTATTACTTTACTTTACTTAATTGCAAAATTTGGCATTTCTAGCATACTAAACAGGATAAACAGGATATTCAAAAAAGTATTAAAACAAAAAGCCAAATATGGGGGGCAAGTTTTTATGGGAGCTACCTCTTAAATTGGGATTGCACCCTTCACTTAATACTAGTTATCTGAATATAGAAAAGAAGAGTCTAATTATGCAAACATCAAGTCTCTAACTGTAACTCTAACTCTAATAGACTCCGAGATTTGTACGTTCAAACAGATGGTCAGGCGAACAAACGGACATATATATATCGGCAATTCTTGCAATGCTGATCAAGAGTACATATATATATATACTTTAAATGCTCTACCACGTTCTCTCCTGCCTGTTACATACACCTGCACAAACTTAATATACCCTCTAACTCTATGTGCACAGTGTATAAAAATATGCCAATTGATTATTTTAATCTGATGATATTTATGGAAAGCAGGAAAATTTCGGTGTATAAATTATCAACAATTGTGCGTTTATAAAGTGTAGCAGTTTCGTATGTGAAGGCGGCACGCTTTGATGTTCGATTTGCTCTTAGTTTGTCGAAGTATTTGTTTAGTAAAAGTAGAAGAAAGATACATTTTTTTCTTTCGGTTTTTGAACAAAAATGCCAGCCACACAGTTGTTCTATACACAGATATACACGTCTCTCAATGTGCATTGCAATACCGATTTTAATTAACATGCAATTGTGTCAATTTCTCTCGATTGACAAGTGGCTCGATGCAAGGTGACAGCTGAATCAAAAAATAAAATAAAACTTTGCACCCGATGCAATTTAAAAACCGATCAACGCGATTTTTATTATTTCAAAAAAAAAAAAAAAAAAAGAGAAAAAAAAACAATAATAAAAGCTTGCGTTTGTCACTCGTTTGCATTTCAATTTGAATTTTATTTATTTTTCAATTTTTTATATCGTATATATTTATATATATATAAAATATATATATATATATATATATATATATATATATATATATATATATATATATATCGTATATATTTTGTCGATCCATTTATACGCACGCCTGCTCACAGCTGTCAACGCAATGGCATCCTGACAATCGAGGACACAATCATCACAGCGTAGGCAACACGTTGCGTATACGCAATATTTAGGACAACATTTTGCAATAATTGAAAACCGAAGCCATGAATGCATAAATGTATCTGAAATACATATAAAAAAATTTAAAAAAAAACAAAAAATAAGATACAAGCATATAGTTATCGTGGCAACTCAACTCAAACGCAATGCGTACGAAACGTTTTTAATTATTTTTTTTTTTTTAAATTTATAATATTTTTAACCGCTTTCGCAGCGCTGTTTTCATTTTCATTTTCATTCTCATTCTCATTCTCATTTTTATTTAGCTTGCAAATGCGCTGTTAAATAAATAAATTATACAATACAATCAAAAACAATAAAAAAATGCTGCAAAAATAAATAAATATTTTAATTTTAATTCAATTTGATTACGTCTCAACGCGCTTTTGCTGACTTGTGTCGGAGTTGACATTTTGACATAAATTATCCGCTCTGCGGCCGACAACAACAACAACAACAATAACAAATAATTCAAGTATAAATTGGAATTGGCTTAAAACAACAACAACAACAACAACAATTACAAATCGCCTTCACTATCGCATTTGTTCATTGGATTTCACTTAAATACATTAAATAATAAAAACAATCGTCTAACGAATGGCAATCTCATTAAGTATCTGTAGCTTTATTAAAAAAAATATGTATCTGAAATAATAGTTTTCATAAATTTTGTACATTTTTTTTTTTAAATATACATAACCAGCAGATCTAGAACTGTATATATCAATATAGTAAACTTACACAGACTAGCAAAGATAGATAAAAAGCTAAAAGATAAACTTTTTACTATAGAAAACTTTCTGCCACACTTCAAATTTAATATGATTCTTGTTGTTTAATCATTAATTCGCTTTCGACAATGTATTTCATACCTAATGAAGCTAGATATTTTTAAAAGAAAATAATTTTTATTTAATTCAGCTAAAAAAAAAAACCAATTTACTTATCAGCTGCAGCGTACCGTCTATTCTTTTTCGTTTGGGGATAAAGGATTTGGGTTTTGTGCACTATGCTGCGCTCTGTGATTAGCTCGCCGGATTGTCGGGGTTCGTTCAGCCTCCTTATTCCCTTAGCCCACTAACACAATAAGTGAAGTGCACGAAAACTGATTATTTTAAAATAAAACAAGAAAAAACTTTAACTTCGGTTGAACCGAAGCTCTACTACCATTCTCACGAAAATTTAAATAGTATTGTAAAACATAAAAGTGGGGGTTTAAATAAGGGCAAACCCAAAAAGTGGATGGTACACGCTCACTAGTAGATGTGTATGAAGCGATGTAGTAGATGTTTAAGATGCCACCATATCGAATTTAAAGTTAGTATTGACGTTTTTCGTACAAATGCATAAAAGTCAGCTGTGAGTTTATATGGGACTAGGGGGACACGCCCCCTTGTATATGTATATGAAGCGGTTGTCCATTAAAATCCACAAAATCAAATTGCAAGCTAATATTGATCTAAATGAAGGATTTTTTCATAAAAAAAACACAAAATTGCACGTTGGGTTTGTATGGGGGCTACCTCAAAAAGTGGGCGAGCCACGCCCAATTGTCTATGTATGTATGGCGGCTGTCTCTTAAAAGGCACCATATCGCATTTCAACCTAATATTGACTTTAATAAAAAAGTTTTTCTTACAAAAAGTCAAAAGTGGACCATAGGTTTGTATGGGAGTTAACCCAAATAGTGGGCGGGCCACGCCCGTTAGTCTATGTATGTTAAGCGGCTGACCATAAAAAGGCACCACATTGCATTTCAACCTAATATAGACTTTAATAAAGAAGTTTTCTTACAAAAAGTTAAAAGTGGGCAGTAGGGAGCTATGGGAGCTACCCCAAATAGTCAATAGGTCAATCTCTATTAAACTACAATAAAAAGAATTATATGTGCAAAATTTCAACTGGATAACTGGATATATATATATATATATATATATATATATATATATATATATATATATATATATATATATATATATATATATATATATATATATATATATATATATATATATATATATATATATATATATATATATATATATATATATATATATATATATATATATATATATAGAGAGAGAGAGAGAGTATATATATATATATATATATATATATATATATATATATATATATATATATATATATATATATATATATATATATATATATATATATATATATATATATATATATATATATATATATATATATAGAGAGAGAGAGAGAGAGAGAGAGAGAGTATATATATATATATATATATATATATATATATATATATATATATATATATATATATATATATATATATATAGAGAGAGAGAGAGAGAGAGAGAGAGAGAGAGAGAGAGAGAGAGAGATATATATATATATATTGATGCCGGCCGCCGCTTTTGCATAGCGCAAATACGCGTGGCGTTGGCCGGACAGAAGTTAACAACATGCAGATAAATTTAAGTAAATCGAAGAAATGATTCAGTACAAATTACAAATATCACCTTTATTTCTTCCTGATAAAGCAATAATGCTTTTGGTACCACTCTTCAATACCATGATTCGCATCCACCACTTGCCATCTCAATGGAAGTGCGCTGTAATTAAAATAATACCGAAACGTGGCAAACCAGAAAACCTTGTTGCGTCTTATAGACCAATTAGTTTACTACCGACTTTCTTAAAAATATTTGAATATGGGACCCCTGAACAAGTGCACAGAGTTTTCCAATATATTCTTAAGGCCTATGATAATAAGCAATATAGATGTGCTGCTTTTCTTGATGTACAGCAAGCATTTGATAGAGTATGGATTGAAGGCCTTCTTTTCAAAATTATATCTATTTTGCCTACATCGCAATTCCTACTTTTGAAGTCGTATTTGCTTAACCGTGCCTTCACAGTCGAGGTGAAAGATGAGCGCTTGGGGATCCGCCGCATTGCTGCTGGTGTACCACAAGGCAGTGTGCTTGGTCCTGTCCTTTATACTTTGTATACTGCTGATATGCCAGTTCCAGAAAATGAGAACATGCTTCTGGCTACATATGATGACGATGCGGCCATACTTGCAAACTCAAACTGTCCAGAAGAAAGCTTCATCTAACATTCAAAACTATCTTGAAGATTTTCAACGTTGGACAAATCGCTGGTATATAAAAGTCAATAGCGAAAAGTCAAGTCACTGTACTTTTTCATTGAGGCAAGGGAACTTCCCGCCCGTTTTGCTAAACAATTTGGTAATACCTCATGTTGATCACTTAGGTTTTAACTTTGAAAGACGTGGCCCCTTTCGTAAGCATAATCAAAAAAACACAGCAGTTTGCTACGCTAAACTCAAAAAGTTAAACTGGTTACTTCGCCCAAGTAGTAAACTCAGCCTCGAAAATAAACTGCTTATATACAAATCAATCAGATGCTCCTTGGTATTGAAAATAGTTTTGAAAATAATTAACCCATTACTGGCCACTACACAGCTTATTTTATGTTATAGCAACAAGTATCTGCTTTTGTCTTTGGAGCAGTAGTAAATGGCTGTCTGTTGTAAAGATGATTTTGACCATTCGTATAATTGCATTGGTGTAACGATTGCATTACTTGCAGGCAACTGTAGGCTTGCACGCGTTGCTAAACTTTTGAGGTTTCCCCAAGCAAACAAGCACGGTCCTTTTCCATGAGACTTTGCGTGAAAATATATCTCTGCATACGCATTGATATCTTTTTTGTAATAAAATAGATGCACAAAGTTAGGTGCAAATAGCGCTAATAATCCCATTTTTATTGCCAAAAACCAAATGGAATGGAGTGTCGTTCCCTTACCTCAGCCTATTCGACCTACTACTGAGCAAATTATTTCCACAAAAGCAGGGCCAATTCGATTTTCAGTGTCTAGATGTAATGTTACCGTTAGCAAGAACTTCTTCCAATGTTTTACAACTGTCATGAAAATGTCACCATTGTTGAGCAGCTTGTTGCGTTCAGAGGACGCTGTTCTTTTCGACAATTTATGCCATCAAAACTAGCAAAATATGGTTTGAAATTTTCGCTGGCGGTGGACTCTAAGTCAGGCTACGTATGGAAAATACAACCATATCTTGGTAAACCTAGAAATGGAAAGCCGGAAAAGAACCAAGGAGAACGTGTTGTATTGGAGTTGACAGAAGGCTTGAAAGGGCAAACTTCATGAAAGAAAACTTACATATGTAGGAACAGTACGCAAAAAAACTTTCATTCCTCCGAAATTGCTGACTGTTAAAAACTGCCGTTGTACAAGTCCACATTTGCATGCAATGACATTGCAACATTAGTATCATACATCAGTCACAAAAATAAAGCCACCATATTTATTAGCACAATGCACAAGACAGCTTCAGTTGATGAGAGTGGATCGAAGAAAAAGCCGGAGATTGTTTCTTATTATAATTCTACGAAAGGTATGCTAGTTTTTTCTTCGCTTATATTTTTGTATGCATCATCTCTATTTCAGGTGGCGTAGATACTGCTGATCAAATGATTGGATCCTACACCACAAAACGTAAAACAAATCGATGGCCAAGCATAGTATTTGCAAATATATTAGATATATCTGCGTTGAATGCGTTCATATTATTTTCTGAAATCGATGCTTCTTGGACTCCAGCTGATCAGAGTTGCAGGAGACCAGAGTTTTTGCGGCAACTAGCACTTTCATTGGCTGAGGCGCATATGACGAAACGGACTACATTACCCCGACAAAACTTCTCAGCACAACTATTGACAGAAATACGAACACAATGCACAAATTCAGAGGCCTCCTCAAGTAATGCTACTTCTAATCTGGCGGCTCGAAAGCGTGGACTTTGCAGTTGAAAACTTAGAAATGAAACAAAACAAAAATTGGACCAAATGGGCTCAACTTAACGGCAGGGTTAAATCTATTTTTAAAATGTTGTGAGGCCCTGTTAGTTCCATGTATAATTATAGATACATTGATTGCTTTTCCTAAGCGATGCTCGTGTAGCATTCTTTGAAAAGCGTAGAAGTTGGCTGTATCATGCTTTAAGTCATCTGAAATCATAACAATGCTTTTCTTTCATTTCCATCTTGCGAATAACTCGTCAAACTTCATCTGGTGCATGTACAAATATGTAAATACAATTGTAAATAGTATTGATAAAAATATCAAATCTACTGTACGAGGGGTACTATTTATATTTCGGGAATAGCAAATAATAACAAACATTTATAAATGAAAATGGCTTTATTGTTTGTCAAAATATTCCCCTTGATGATCAATACACTTTTGCATTCGATGTTTTGACTGCTCAAAAATGCACTTGTTTGACGAGATGTGTGAGAGCTCGCATTGTCATGATGGACAATGATGCGTCTTTGGCGTTTGGTTTTACGAATTTCTCCGAAGACTTGCGGCAAACAAGAACTCAGAATTGACCGTCCTACGTTGCTCAAGCCACATGACCCATTCGGCCGAAGAAACAGGCGATCATTTGCTTCGCTTTGCTTCTTCCATGAACAACTTTTGTTTGATTTGGCTCGTCTTGGAATACCCGCACGGTCGATTGCTGTTTTGTTTCCGGCTCTTACGCATATATCCATGATTCGTCACCTGTCACGATTTTATACAAGTCTTTTGAAGCACCACGGTCGAACTTGCTAATCATTTCCTTACACCAATCGAAGCGAGCCTTTTTTTGACCGATTGATAAATAATGGGGTATCCAACGAGAGTAAATTTGTACAGCTAAGTGTTCATGCTAAATCGAATGTATTGAAGTGGAACTAATGTGCAAGGATGCCTCTATCTCACGATATGTCACATGACGATCTTGCATTATCAGTTCACGCACTGCATCGTTGTTTTTGTGCACAACAACCGATTTTGGACGACCCTCACGGAATTCGTCGGCGGCCGAACTACGACCATGATTGAATTCACTATACCAGCGATATACTGTGGTTTTTGATGGTGCTTTATTGCCATACAAGGAACTGAGTTCATTGAGACAGTCTTGTTGAGATAATCCACGTCGAAAGTTGTGAAAAGGAATCCAACGAAACGAACCTTCTCTTGAAATTTCCATTTTTTGGCCAAATTGCTTTTCGTAACTCACTGTAAACAAAACAAATAGCAATTGTACATCAAAACTTTGTGAGTACGTTTATGCCAGAAAAAATGTCAAACTTTATTATGGTGTTGCCAGATTTTAGCTTTTGACATAAGTGTTGCTAGTTCCCGAAATATAAATAGCAGGATTTATTTTATGCACAGGATTTTAGCACAGGATTTATTTTATGTATTTTTGATGTTTACTTTATTGACTTCCAAAATCCGTGCCTATATTTTTAAACTATGCTTGCAACTTGTGAAAAGTATGAATAGCAACATTCGGTTCACTGCATTCAAACTCTGAAATACATTTAGATACAATTTTTCTCTATTAGAATATAGTTTGGAACTAGTCTTCTTGTGATTTTTTTAACTTTCACTTAATATTCTATAGTTACAACTTTGAAAATCAAATTGAAAACATATTTCAAAAGCTTTAAAATTATCAAAAAGAAATGTGGCGTCAGTTTTTGCTGGGCGTCTGCTGCCTATATACTAGTTTGATTACACCAACAAATGACACATTTATTTTATGGGGCGTTTGTGTGACAATGGCCAGACACAAAACCAAAAATTACATTAGACAATGCCTGCCAGCCAGCCAGCCAGCCAGCGAAGCCAGTTCAGATCAGTGCTGATATATACATAAAGTTATACGCCGGCGCTTCGTCACTTGGCATTTGACGAACTGATAAATGTCAAATGGTTTATGACCAAACACTATTTTAGTTTTTCTTTAGTTTTTTTTTTGTTGTATTTTTATTATACTCGAATTGTAGTTTAGCATTTGTTCTTTTTTAAAATGCTTGTTTTTTGTGTGTAGGTTTCATTTGGCTGGTCATAAAAAATGTGTTTTATTTTGATATGATTTGATAGTTGAATTTTATGATATCGATTTTGAGATACTTTTTGTGTATGTTGTAATTTTTTTTTTCTATATTATTAAACATAGCCGTAATTTGTAGCATCGAAATATATATATATATATATATAGCATATATTAAACCGCTTGACAACTCTTATGAAATCACAAAAACTGTCATTAAGTTTTATATTGCAACTGACATGTGGACAATCTCATGCACACATTAGATAAAAATTTTACAATAAAATGTATTGCATTTGTCAATGCAGTTTTAATTTCTCTACACACAAATAATAGTAATAATAATAATAATAATAACATTTTGTGCACTCTTCTCATTCAAATTGAATGCGACACACGCTGCGTGTACGTGTAGTATCCTATTATGTCCTATTTTCCTTTTTTATCGTAGAGAGTTGCACACTGTATTGCATATGCGTATTTTTAATTACAATAAATCAATTTAAATAAAATATAATTTTTCAATTTTATCAAATTGTCATTATGCGTAATTAATTCTATGCACAAATGCGTTTTTAGCAAATCCATTGTTGTTGCGTATGCAGAGTGTGAGCATGCAGATACAAATGTATCTACCTTATTGTACTCGTATGTACATTTTGTCAAAAAATAATGCTGCTTAATTATTATATTTGTAATTTATTTGAATGAGCGTGAGAGAGAGAGAGAGAGTGAGAGAGTGTGATAGGTATATACACAAACATGCATTTGACTGCATATCTATAAAGTATGTACATACATATGTATCTGATCAACCAAATGCAGACATTGAGTATGAGATAGAAAGATATGCCGTATGAATGTTTTGTATTTTAATGCCAACATTAATCCAAAGCAATAACAACAATAATAAACAAATACAACAATAGAATGCATAATTAATTTTTATTTTGATGACAACGTCAACGAGATATTTTTGCGCGCCTAACACATCCGAACGTCCTTTCGCTCAATTTGTTAGTTTGTTTTTTTTTTTGTTAAGTATAGATATACATTTATTCCAATTTTATGGCACATTGCGGATATCTAAAATGTTAGCGCGCAAACCAAAAGTTTACAAACGTACTAGATCAGGTATATATATACATATAAATATATACCTGCAGATTAATACGCAAATGGACAGTGCACAGTGGTTGAACAGATTAATATTGAAGCTAATATTAAAAGAGCAGGACAATCACATAAAAGTTTGATTTAGATTGGCTACAGTTTGAATCGAAGACTGTTCTGGCTCCAATTCACAACTATCTAACTCTAATAAATGAAGACTGAATGAGTAATTCGAGCATTGTATCTGCACATTGAACTTGCAGACTGAACTTAGTACTTCTAAAATTGAACAGATGATTTTTTAAACTAGTAACTCAGCGCGCGAGACAATCAATTGGTTTCTAAAGGTAAAACAAAGTGGTTAAAAAAAAAAATGGTTGTCTGTACGAGGCTGCTATTTATATTTCGGGAACTAGCAACACTATTGTCAAGAGCTAAAATCTGGCAACACCATAATAAAGTTTGACATTTTTTGGCATAAACGTACTCACAAAGTTTTGATGTACAATTGCTATTTGTCTTGTTTACAGTGAGTTAAGAAAAGCAATTTAGCCAAAAAATGGAAATTTCAAGAGAAGTTTCGTTTCGTTGGATTACTTTTCACAACTTTCGATGTGGAGTATCTCAACAAGAATGTGTCAATGAACTCAGTTCCTTGTATGGCAATAAAGCACCGTCAAAAACCACAGTATATCGCTGGTATAGTGAATTCAATCATGGTCGTAGTTCGGTCGTCGACGAATTCCATGAAGGTCGTCCAAAATCGGTTGTTGTGCCCAAAAACATCGATGCAGTTCAACTATGATTGGTGAAACAAGCTGCTCTACGAGCTTCTTTAAGTACAAGTGAAACGTCGAAGAGCATTTTAAAGAAAGACAAAGCTTATACTATATAATATGGCTTAACACAACTGGGCGACACATAATTAGTTCCTTCATTTTGACAGGACTAGGAAGAAGTGATGATATTATCTGCCAGTTCGCTATAAGCTAAATGAGATGCGTCAATAGTTTTATGTACGACTGTCTAGTGTCTGTGTTGTGGTTAGTATAGTATTTCAACTTTTTAATTTTTCCATCTTCATGCTGTCTGTAAAATTGCAAATTAGGCTCTTGATATATTAATTTTAAACTTGGTATGTTTACTTTCTGTAGGCAAAAGTATCTTGCAAGTAAAAGTAACCTTACTACGGTCACTAGAATGTATAGCAATAATTAAAAAAATTGTTTCAATTAAATTTATTGCAGCAATATTTGTTTTAATCTAAGGGGATTTCCATGTGGGCAAAGAGATCTCCAATTAGATCACAAGGTATATAGCTCGGAATATATTGGAATTGTAACTTTTTTTACTACAATTGTGCAGATCTTAAGCCAGCGCGTGCAACAACATTTTTAATTACTTAATCAATATGTTCGCTTCTGTTGAGGAGTTCTAAGGTCTGACAAAATAAAAGTAAATGTAGTTCATGTAGAGTTAATGGCTGTTAAAAATCGTTAGAGGCGCTGAATTAAGTATGTGGCACGCTGCGAACCTCTAGTACAGGGTATGTCGAAGTCGAGCACTACAGCATTCTTTCTTACTTTCATTTCAACAAAACCATTGAGAAGTCTAAAGAATAATTAGAATTAGAGTGTCTGTTTGTAATACTAAAATAACCGCTTTTTACTGCATATGGATACACGGTACATATACCAAAATAATTTTTTTTACAATTTTTGTCTGTCTGTCTGTTTGTTCCGCTTAATCTCTGAAACGGCTGGACCGATTTTGACGGGACTTTCACTGACAGATAGATGATGTAATAAGGAGTAAATTAGGCTACTTTTATTTTAAAAGTTTTATTTAAATTTTTTAATTTTTTATTAATTTCTAATTTTTTTATATATAGATATATATATATATATATATATATATATATATATATATATATATATATATATATATATATATATATATATATATATATATATATATATATATATATATATATATATATATATATATATATATATATAGATATGTATGTACACATGTGTATATTCTACCATGCGCGTTTGCTACTGACTAAGCTGCATTCTCTCTCTCTCTCTCTCTCTCTCTCTACTCTCTCTCTCTCTCTTCTTTGGCGTTGCCTGCATTAAACACAATAACAACAACAGCTAAAGCAGCCACAAGTACAACAACAACAAGAACGTATATGACGATAGAGTACTGCAACAACAACAACAACAACAAAAGATCGTATATGACGATAGTGTAGTGTGTACGTACGAACCATAGCACAAAGAGGAGACAAAGGCTAGGGAAACAATATAGAAACGCGTTTTATCTCTTTCACTGACGCGGGGCTCATCTAGTTGGAAATATACTAGCTTGTTGGATAAAGTTTTTCACCAACTGATTGACTGATGAACGATTGTTATAATATTTTGAAGTTGCACGCGAAGAGACCTAGAATCTACAATAGGTCACTTTAAAACTGCATGGAGTTTTATATTTATTTTACAGCACTATACTATGTATTAATCTGTATATACTATACTATGTATTAATATTACTGGCAGTCGGTCGATCAGATACACACACACACACACATGGCAAATATCACGTAACACTCCGGTAACGTGCCATAACTGCTTTAATTGATGTTAGTGTGAAAATATTCACTTCCCGGGCGCTGCTAGTGACAGGCTTTTAGAAAGTAAATTTTCTCTCAAAAAGTTAGCTAATCTATAGTATCTATGTAGACATCTACATATATATAGCATATATATCAGCCAAGTCAATAAAATTGAAAAAAAAATTGTATATTCTTCACAGCACACTGTAACAAATACAGATGCAACTGCATAAACATAGAAAATTACACACACATACACACACAGATACATTTGGCGCGGGTTAAACACAAATTAACCTCATTTGACAAAACAAAGCGAAAAATGGATAATTTGTTAAATAAATTGCGTACAGTATTTTTACTTTTTTTTCGCCCCGTAGTAAGGATTTTGTATTTTGCATTAAAATTTGCTGTTGTCATTTAGTTGATTGTTGTAGCTATTGTTGTTGTTGTTGTTGTTGTTTTTGTAAAGTGCTTATTTGCATTTGATAAATAAAATAATATTAAAATATATATATATATATATATATATATATATATATATATATATATATATATATATATATATATATATATATATATATATATATATATATATATATATATATATATATATATATATATATATATATATATATATATATATATATATATATATATATATTATATGTAGAGTATGGTTTTTTTCCTCGCGTTGTTTACAGCGCACAGATACAAATCCATTTTATTAGTTTTGAATTTAGGCAATTTTATTTATTTTTATTGTTCGGTCAGATACATTTTTTTTTGTTTGTTTGTTTGTTTGTTTGTGTACATTAGCTATCTCCTTCTAGCCTTTAGTTTAATACTAGTTGCTGCTATTGTTTTTGTTGTTGTTGTTGTTATTGTTATTGTTGTTACTGCCATTGGCAAAATGGTGGTCAACACTTTTTGTTGCAATGAAATCCCGAAATTCATTGCATTCATTAAAATTTAAACAAAGGTGATTAGATTTTATAATGCAAACAGATACTTTCACACACACACACACACACACAAACACACACACTCACACACAGCAATAGATACATTGCAAAACAATAACTAATAGTATAAAAAAAAAGTAAAACTAGTGAAAAATTGTACAGTTATGCATTACGCATTATTTATTCAAAAAGCGACGAAAAGCGCAAATATTTTTCCATGCAGTTTTTTATCTAAATACGGGATCAAAACTAATAACGCACTGTTTTAATTATTTTTGTACTTTTTGTTAGTATGGCTTATGTGGGCGGAGTGGGCGTGGCATAATATTATTATTATATTAGAACATTCAATCGACAAAAGCTTTTGTATTTTGTCGTTTTTAATTAATAATTTTATTTGTTGTAGCAGAATAATAATAAATGCCAAAAAAATACAACAACAAAAAACAAACAAGTATCTACAACAAATTCATTGTAATTGCACAAATAAATAAAGGATTTAGCACTAGTAATAGTGCTTAAAACACAAAATGAATGAAAAATGCTGGTAAAATATAATTATCAATTATATAGTACCACAAAAGTTAAGTGAGGAAATGAAAAAGAGCAGAAGATACCATATACCGATATTTGCAATAATTGAATTATTAATTTGAGATCAATAGAAAAATATTTTAATTAATATTTCTAATTTAAATTTAGAAATTTCGATAGTCATTATTTTATTTATTATTTGTTTTTTTTTTCTTTTTTCTGCTGATTGCTTAAAAAGTAAAAAGAAAAACAACGAATTTATGGCGATTTTACCACCATACATTGAAACATAACAATTAGAATATTTAAAATAGTAGATGAAAGATATTCACTTGCAGATGTGCACAATTTATATTTTATTTTGAACAATAACTATTGCATATTTTCTGCGTAGAAGGCTTAAACAAGCGTCACTTACACAACTAATCAAACACACATAGGCCGCACATGACATAAAAGAAACGCACACACACACACACACAAATATTAAACGATATCATGCGAATAGGCAGTTGCAAGTTGATAAGATTCAACGAGCGCAAAAGAGTTAATAGTTCACGTGTTTTACTTTGTATTCGCTTCGCTAATTTTTTAGTGAATGTTCCATGTTTGTAGTTGATGATATAGCAATACACACAGCAAACGCACATTAACACAATAATATAGTATAAACTTGTTCGTCGATTGAGTGAACCATACTGACCATACTACATGTTCTCATAAATCGTCAAAAATTCTGTCTCACTATTTCGTTAATTGAAACTGTGTGTGGTGTTAATGTAAAGTTAAATTGGCTATTTAAAGGCATAACGTAACCTCTTCAGGATTCATTTAATAGAATATATATATATAGGACACATTAACCTATTCAAGCGAGTAACTTTTGTGCAAATTCAGTAGCGTTTCACTTGCAAAATAGTTTTCACGCGAAAGAATTTTAATAGTTAGCTAAGATTTTGTGCATCAAATTATATTAGAACAGATTTTTAAATGAGCGCTGTGTCTGATAATGAGCACCGAGGATCGAATGGCAAAAGTGTTATAACATGATAGTAGAAGCACCATAGATACTAGATAAATGAACATGGATAGATCGATTCGTCACGTCGAACTGAATCGCGCGAATAGTATTATAGATAGATGATTACGATCTTGTTCTTTCCTAGCCATTCCAAACAGCGCTACAGCCAAGTATGGGCCTGATCCTTAAAAGCAGGTTAGCATAGCGTCCTCCTGCTCACCAAAAGGACGCAGCTCAACGAAAGGCTAAAATACATTTATGGCTTATCGGTCGCAGGTCAATTCTCAGTGTGAGAAGCATGCTTATAAAGCCTATATGGAGTTTCGGAATCCCAATCTGGGGCGCTGCCAGCAGCAGCAACTGCTCTATTATTAAAAAATTTGAAAACTGGGCTCTCAGCATCGTTTCCAACGCTCACCTATTCCACACCAACAATATGATCCACGTAGAATGCGGGGTACCCCGGGTGCAAAAGGAAATTGATGGACTAAGCAGTTCTTACAAAGCAGTGTCTACACACCAACACCCTCGCCATCAATCTGCTCGAAAGGCTTCATCCACTTGATCTCTCTCATGGGAGGCTATAATACACATTTACATACTTTCATTTTCTCTATACCTTCCCAATCTCCCCAACACTTTCTTATTCCTCTTGCACAACGGTTACGCCAACGCATTGTCGATTGTTTCCCTTACCCATACAATTTTTTGATTGTCCTATATAGATAGATTCCTTCCTTGTTGTTTGATTCGTAGTTGAATCTGTACAGGCATTTCGCTTGCCTATCTGTGTGTTCATATTGACGGAGTTGACTTTTGGTAGGAATCTCAAATCTCCGTTCTGGTTGTTTTTATCCTCCCACCTCTGCATCTTCTGAAGACTTTTGACTATTTTCGGTTTTGGAAAGTTACACAATATTGTATTGTCATCGCGTTCACAAGAGAATTTGCAATTTCAGCTCAATCAAAACAGTTAAAATGGCTTAATATTGATATTTGAGCACAGCATACACATTGTATGCTACGATAAATTAATGATGATTTTAATAATGAATTCCACAGAAAACCAAACATTTTTCAAAAACCTCACTCTAGTTGCGCCACCTATATGTGATCTAGTGAGTTTCTAAGTTTCATGCTTTTCAGACTACACCTAATGACATTTGGTCCACTAGACTGCGCTCGAAGTGACAGTGTTTTTGTGGCATCAGTACAAAAAGTAATTTCGGGAAAAAAGAAAATATTCAGTTCTGTTTTAAACTCAGTAAAACTTAGGCTGAAAAGTTTAATTTATTGAAAAAAGTTTATGTTGAGAATTGTTTGTCGCGTACCTGAGTGGTTTAAGTGGTTCGAGGAAGGTCGAGAGTACATACACGGCGACGAACATTTAGGTTCTTTGAAAACAGTGGTTACTGAAAACAACATTGAAAAAGTATGTAAATTCATTCAAACAGAGCCGTAATCTTCATTACAATGCGTAGAAATGGAGTTGAATATGTCCAAAATTCAATTCTGCACATTTTAAGTAATAATTTAAATAAACGTACGTACGTAAAGTGTGCGAACGGTTTGTTCTGGTGTAACTCAAAGTGAACACCACTTTTTCACCTCATCGATCTACACTTGTTACTGATTTTTTGAACAGGGCAGCTGAAAAGAAAGTTCACATATGATTTGCTGATTGCATGAACGAAATTACTGCGTGGGGCGCGGGGGGTATGTCAATCGTCAAGCCTAGCTTTTGGGAATTTAGTCGCTATGGAGCGTTTCTCGGGAGCGGACCGTGCGTTGTGCGTGCTGGAGTTTTAGTATTCGACATGTTCGTCATTTAAATGATGCGCCAAGCCCTCGACTCATTGGAAAATGGGTCGAAAACGTCAACGCTGGAAAAATGAAAATCCGGGCATCCAAGGTCTTCGAGAACGTTCAAAAACGTAGACAGTGTTACTCAGTCCGTTCTTGACAACCCGCACCTTTCGATTCAGAAGATCATCATTGTTCAGCATTTTACACAAAGATTTAAAGCTGCACCCCTAAAAAATTCAGTTGGTGCAACAATTATAGCCTCAGGATGCTGGGCAGAGGCTTGAATTCATAAACCAGATGATTGAGCGCTTTCCAACGTTTACCAACATATTGTTTTCGGATGAAGCTCATTTCCATCTTAATGGACATGTAAAAAAACAAAATTGCCGCTATTGGAGTGCAACCAATCCAAAACACAAACATCAGAAACCCCTACATTCGCTTAAAGTGACCGTATGGGCTGCGATGTCGGCGCGAGAAATTATCGGCCCTTACTTTTTTGAAGATGAAAGGGAACGCGCAGTTACAGTGTATTCAAGGCGTTATGTGGAGATGTTAGACGACTTCTTCGTGCCTGAACTGCAAAACTTTCCTGGTTATAACCAAAGAACATGGTACCAGCAGGACAGAGCAACTTCACACACGTCCAACAGGTCTCTACCACGAGTTCATGAAATTTTTCCTGGCAAATTGTTCTCCAGGAGAGGTGACATAAATTTGTCTCCACGAAGTCCCTATGGGGTTACGTCAAATCTAAAGTTTACGGCTACAAACCGACTTTCCTGGCACAATTAAAGGAAAATATCCGTCACGAAATGGCAGCCATCACGGAGAATACCTGCCGAGCCGACATAGGAAATTTTAGTGCTCGATTAAATGAATGCTGTGAACGCAACAATTTACATTTGGACAATATCATTTTTAAGAAATAAATTCCCAAAGTGTGTTGTGTATTTTAATATGTAACAAACATTTTTTCAATAAACTACTTACTTTTTTTTATCGATTTTTTAAATGTGAACTTTCTTTTGAGACACCCTGTATAAAGATCACATTCTAAACATTAACCACTAACCGTATTCGCTGGATTTGGCATGGCGACTTTAATCTTTTCAGAAAATTGTATTTGCCGATGAAAGAAAAGCGCTTTGTCGATGTAAATGCCATCCAAGACTACAAGTTACTTTGCATGTAGTCAAAGGACCATTTGTATACGTGTTATATTCTATAGTGGTCCGATCTGAAGCAATGTGGAATATTTTATTACGTTTAACATTAAATGCACCAAATTTAGCATTTCTAGCTTAATTATAAAACTAAAATCATACTAAACATCAAAAATACAGGGCTGATTTGTTTGGGATGGTCTAAATATCTAAATTTGAAGGCCTCTATTGTCTTCTGGAACTAGTAGTTCAAACATATGCGGACAGTCGGATATGTTTTTTATCGACACGTCTGGTTTTATACAAACTTAATATACCCTTCTACACTATAGGCGCTATGAGTGCACTTTCTTAAACTCTTACGATTATAGATCGATTTGTGGTTAGGGTTAACATCTGTGCCATGCTATATAGGGCGCTGAGCTCTTTACAATGTTGTGTATTTTATTAGCCATCATTGGTATTACATACGTAAAGTCCGCATGTCCGGGATTACTGTCCATTACTAATATTTTTCAAACACATAATTCAATTAGTATCTTTTCATCGCAAGCAAACAGTAGCAGTAAGTCACAATATTTGTGCCACATTTAATTCTAAATCAATTCTTTTCAAAATTTGATAGTCAGATAAGCAATATATATACAAAAAAAAAATAAGAAAAGAAAAACAAAGTAGAAATAAATTGTTATCACTTCAAATACTCATTGGAAAACGATTGCAGAGCTGTAAATTTATGTCAGACAAACAACTCCAGACATAAATCTCAAATTGGCCAACAAGTAATCACTCAAATCTCTGTAAGATTTCAAAACCAGTCGATCGTATATTAATTGCTTGTGCAGTAAATCATCTACTTCAATAAGATACTACATAAATAGAATTATGAACGTACAATAAATACGACAATTGAATGCCTCATAAATTAGCGAAATCAAATTCTGAGCAGTGTAAAAAATTTTAAGTTAATTTGTTGCTTGTAGCTTATCAGTTTTGTAGATGTCTATGGCTTATCTTTCATTTCCAATATTTGCGTTATACGAATTATCATTTCTAGACATGCATACGAATACGTATTGTAGCTCAAAAAAATTTAATAAGTATGCCAACTCACATACAACCAATTCGCAGACTGATAAATTTATAGTCATACAAGTCAATCAAATGCTCATCTGTCACATGACAAATGATTTTAAAATCACTTCAAAGCAGTAGCACTTAGTCCTTGACTGTCGTAGCAAGGATATTAAGGCAAAAAAAGAAAGAAAGAAAAAAAATGAAAAGAAAAGAAAGTACGTCGAGAAAGCGGAAACAGACACTTTAAATGCTTGTGATATTGTCAATCAAAATTCAATCGAAGCCATGCATCATGTGAACGAAAACCAACGAAGAAATAAGAAAAAAGAAGTTTAGTACTACTACCAAGCACTGCAAAAAAATCACTCAACGGGAGTCTGTGATATGATTGTGTAATGTGTGACAAGCGAAGTAAAGAATGGAGGCGTTCTCAACATGATAGAGCATCATTTGAAGTACTTGGTACACTTTGATTTCGTTTTTCCTTTTTGTATTTTCTGAGAGGCTACAGATAATAAAAACACATTTGAACTGATGAAATCCTGCAGTGTTCGAAAAGAGCGCAAATATCACAGAGTCGTATCGCTTTAGTATGAAGTTGATGATGATGGTGATGAAACTGTATACTTTGAGTGAGACATTCAAACATCATTGACGTCGTTTTCGTCATCATCAGTCAATGTCAGTGATAGTTTTGACAGTTTTATGAGCGTATGATAAGCTTTGAATGTTCGAGTTGATTTTGAGATACACACACAAGTGCAACAATAAAGTGTTTTATGAATTTTTTCTGCGCTTTACACATAGAGTGTATAGTATTCATACTCTTGTATTACAATTTTGTCACTGAATTTCGAAATGTATTAAGTGAGGCACTATATAAAATATAATCGATATTAGTACGACGTATTCTAGAAAAAAAATATATATATATATATATATATATATATATATATATATATATATATATATATATATATATATATATATATATATATATATATATATATATATATATATATATATATATATATATATATATATATATATATATATATATATATATATATATATATATATATATATATATATATATATATATATATATATATATATATATATATATATATATATATATATATATATATATATATATATATATATATATATATATATATATATATATATATATATATATATATATATATATATATATATATATATATATATATATATATAATATATATATATATATATATATATATATATATATATATATATATATATATATATATATATCTATGCGTCCAATCATTTGTATCTACAAAGCCGCGACTATGCTAATCAATTTTCGAGTTATGGGCATGAGAGTACTAGCAGCTTACAAAACTACCGTTCAGTTTTATGTTTTTGTATGAAGAAGTTTTTGTTACATTTAGCTTAAACCGTTTTGTCTTACTCGTTAGTGTGACTTTTTTTCGTAATTCGTGCATTACTCGTTAGTTTGCTTTTAAATCATTTCGCTTTTTTTGTTTTTTTTTGTTCGTTTAATACTTATGACGCTGACTCCACCACATGGTTATGCACAAAACATTATTATAACAGTAAAATATGTGTAATTCAGTGATTTGTAAAAAGTTTTTATCATAAGGCAATTTGTGCCCCGATTGTCGCCTCAATGAACAATATAAAAAATTGTTTAGCTCTGAATTTCATGCAATTTTATCTAATTCGTTAATTGACCTTATATTAGTTTCACAGATCTCAATAGCTACTTTCGTTTCATCTTACTCGTTCGTTAATTTTATATTATATGTTTCTTACTCGCTAATTTGCCTTGTGTTTCATTTTACGTATTAGTTTGTCGTATACTATTAGTTTCATCAAACTCAATAGTTTGAGTTGTACTAATTAGTTAGTTTAGTTTTTTTAAATCTTATTCGTTAGTTTGAAACATATAATGATTAAATCGCACTCGTAAATTTGTCGTGAACTACAATATATTTTTACATCTTACTCGTTCATTTGACACTATTTAGTATACTCTTATTCGTTACTTTAACATGCTATGAACTCATTCGTTACTTTGACACGCTATATTAGTATATATGAGTTAATTCGTTACTTTGACTTGCTATGTTAGTATATATGAGTTAATTCGTTACTTTGACACGCTATATTAGTATATATGAGTTAATTCGTTACTTTGACACGCTATATTAGTATATATGAGTTAATTCGTTACTTTGACACGCTATATTAGTATATATGAGTTAATTCGTTACTTTGACACGCTATATTAGTATATATGAGTTAATTCGTTACTTTGACACGCTATATTAGTATGAGCTCACGAGTTACTTTGAAACGCTATATTAGTATGAGTTTATTCGTTAGTTTAATTGTCCTTATATTAGTTTTATCTAAGAGCCTGCTTACACTCACGAAAAAACCATTAGCTTAAGTTCAGTTTTAAATAAAATTATGTCAATAAAATCAGCTTTTACAGAACAATTCAATCTTGTTTATGGAATTTTTAACGATTCTGAGCTGCATTTTTCTTTATTTCATGTAACATCAGCGAATTTGAAGGCATGTTACATTAAAGAAAAATAAAATGCTCGGCTGAATTGTTGCTACATTGGCTCTGAAGCTCGTATTACACCCAAATAATTTACTCATTTATTTACAACTTCATTTTGGGCGGAAAGTTCAAATATGGCATAGTGTGCGAGAGTGATACCTTTAAAAATGTGCATACTAAAATGAAATATTTAAAGAAATATTCAATTCCGGTGCAACCCAATCTCAAAAAAATTAAAATACTTAAACTCCTCTTATTCCTAAACAGTGTGTTTTTGCCGTAGAGCTGTCTTCTCGTTTGCATATTTGTTAATGGAAATAGAAAAATTTCTTCATCGTTTCTCCTTACTCACTGATGAAACTTTTTGTTCTGATTATTTTCTCAACTGCTCTAAAAAACAACCTAGTAATAATGGGAGCATACAATTAGTATATAAAAAGTCTTAAAACCTGCTTTAATTTTATAAATGCTGTCTTAAATTCTAACTAAAACAACCTTAACTCTTAAACTTTTCTATTGGTTAAGCCCTTTTCAGACGAGCATATATTGGCGATAATGATTTGCAATTTCAATCAATTTTGGTTGAATTTACTGTCACATCTTTAGACATTGTAGAGCTCTGAAACATTTTAGAAGTATTAGAGATATGTCACATATGTATGATCGTTGAAGCATGGCTTTAAGACAACCTTTCTATATTTATAGCTTTTCTATATTTATAGCTTAAAAGACTTAAAGATGTGGTGAGTACATTCGACGACTGTAACAGCTTCCAGTTCTCTTGATATTGTTATATCTAGCATACTCACAATTGTGCTCGAACATGTTCAGCTTCAATTTGCTGCAAAAATGCCTCATGAATTAGTTTTAAATTAAAGCTTTGATGTAAGAACAAAATCATTCCGATCATGTCACTAAAAGCAGAGTTATGAGCATAATTTTATCAAAATTCGCTCTTCTGACACTTTTTATAAATTATTCTTAAATAGCATATTCTTTATTTGATATAAGAACAATATCAATTTAGACTCATTCAATTTCACTCATTAAATTTTCTGCTATATAATCGCTTTCGCCATATCTTAAAGTGTGCAGTGTGTTAAAAAAACGCCCACCTCGAATCTAGCCATTTATTTGCTTTTGAATTGCTAAATTTAAACTTGTATCTATTTAATTTATTTTAACACTATTCAAAATAACAATAGTTCAAATAACTTTCGTGTGCTGATCGTTCAATCGTTCGATCGATCGATCAGTGTAAGCTTGCATTGACACTGCGACTGCTATAAATCGATCAACTACGAGTATTAATGTCCGCTGGTATATTGTATTTTATTTGTAGTTGATCGTGTTGAAAATATTGATAAGATTGTTTAAAATAGTATTTAACTTCAATGGGTGTCATTGTGGGTGAATTAATGTGTTTTATTTTGATTATATAGGTTGTCACAACATGATTACACGATTTGTATTTAAAAATAAAACTTTGCTTCAATAAATGCATTGTTTCATACGCGATGTGGCACGTCGTCCATATCCATAACGTCCAGTTCAGGCTTCAAGCACTCCGTTATTATGGTCCTGTAACGAATGCCATTCACAGTCACTCCATTTACGGCCTCATTCTCTAAGAAGTAAGGCCCATTGAAATTCGTACCAGATAGTTGCACATTCTGGTTGCAATTTTTTCTAATGGATCGTGTGGATTGCCTGAAACCCAAATTCGAAAATTTGTTTCTTCACGAAACTTTTCAGATGAAAATGCGCCTCACCGGTTTTGAAAAATCAGGTTTTCACAATGATAACATGTTGTTCAATTCTATAGCGTCCCATTTTTAATAATCGGAACAATCGCAGATACCTGCTTCAGAGTTACAACTTGCATAGTTGCCAATTTCACTGAAAAAAACTGGCACCAAATTTGAAACGTACACTCTTGTTGGAATATCTTATATATTTACTTACTTAGGTGGCTCTACAACCGTCTATCGGTCGAGGCCGCACGCAGCAAATCGCACCATTCGGTGTAGTTTAGTGCGCGCCGGCGGCAGTCGTTGGCAATCCGGAGCTTCTTCAGGTCATCATAGACACTGATCTTGCCATCTTAAGCTCGGACGTCCTCTCTGACGCCGTCCACCAATCAACTTCAGGTTTCCGTTGTAAACTTTTAGTGCTGAAGCTTCGGGGTTCATCCGGATGAGGTGACCAGCCCAGTGCAGCCGCTGGAATTTAATGCGCTGGACTATGTCAAAATCATCATACAGCACATACAGCTCGTGGTTCATACGGATCTTAAACTCGACGTCAACTCTAAGGGGATCGAAAATACTACGAAGAATCTTTCTCTCGAACACTCCTAACGACGCTGTATCCGTTGTTGTCAGTGTTCATGCTTCTGCGCCATACAGCAAGACCGGTATTATCAGTGTCTTATAGATTTTTATCTTCGTAGTTCGAGAGAGGGCTCTACTTCTAAGTTGCTTGCTGAGCCCAAAGTTGCAGCGATTAGCATGCGTGATTCTTCGTCTGATCTCTCGGCTTCTCCATACACACAGACCGTCCCAGACGCGCTGATGGTCAGCGAGTGGACACCAATTACTTCTTCGTCTTGTCCTCGTTCACCGCTAGGCCCATGACAATCTCCGAGAACGCCCTGCTTACTCTTATATAAAACAAATAAAAAACTATTTCAATATTTTTCTATATTTAAAACAGCAGTTGAAAATTATTTTTATTAAAATAGAAAAATATTTACTATACACAAAATTTGTTTCATTATTTTTGATTTTTGCCTACTAATATTCATTTCCGTTTCCGTTAAATACCCTCCAGTGTTCGTTTCCGGTTTGCCGTTGTCTAAATGACGCCAGTGAACAATTTTTTATTCAACATTTATTGCTGTAGTTGACTTTGGTTTGGCAGTTTTTTATTTTGTGCCATTTATTATCATCAAAGCGCGCAAATAAAAATCAATTTTCCATATAATGCAGCAACACTGACAGCAATTTCAAGTGAATTGCGTATAAAAAAAGGAGCAAAACCATGATGCATATCGAAAAAAATGGCACAATCAGACAAATAAATTTACAAATAAATAGCCATCCGCAGTTATTTGACGTTTATTAATTAAAAACGTTAAATTTATATTAATTTTATTTAAATTGTCAACGAAACTAACTCCAGTGATATAATAGGTATTATATAGTTATAGAGGGTTTAGGGCGATAGTATATACTAGCATTTTTGTGTTCATAGTTCGGATCTACATTCGTAAATAAGTTAAAGTAAAGTAGATTGCTAGGTTTTGCATTTTGAACTCCAATATGTCTAATCACTAAATGTGTATCAAATATTCTTCGATTTATATATTCTCTGTTTGTTTTCTTTTTTTGTTATCTGCATTAATATTAAATAACTCAAAATATGAATTTTTATTTAATTAAAATTTTAGCAAAATAAAATTCGGTGCAATTTTTCATAATGAAATGCAAATTGGATTAGAATAGCAAAATTATTCCAAAGCAAATTACACGAAAAACGAACAACGAATGCTAATTAAACACATCGGAAGTAATTATTTATAAATTGTTTTTCCCCCACTTACACTTTACGGATTTTTTTCTCATTCCGTTAAATTATTTAAGTAATTATAAGTTTGTCAATAAAATGGAAAAATTGAATAAAAAAAACGCGCTTTAAATTCGGTACAAACGAAGCTTTTGTGCTCTTCTCAAATACCTAAATATAGAGGATTTTTTTTTTTGATAGATTTTTGTTTTGGTCTTAGGTATTGTGTGGTGTTTTCCTTGCATATTCTGCTAGTATTATAGGTAGAAAAAGTATTCTACAACACTGAAGTTGATATACTCCGATACTCACAGACTTTGCAAGATGGTCTACGAGTGAACATCAAGTACTTTGGCTTCTACTCGTTCACCGTTAGGCTCTCGAAGCTTGACTGTTTTTCCATTTTCAAGAACGTCTTGTAAATGTACCGTTCGTTTGTGCCGTTGATGAACAGCATATGCGAGTAGCATCACTTACTTATGGTAGATCGTTGCCGTCCGTTGTATGTACACTCCCAGAAAGCTCTCTTGGTATCAAAGCGCTTTTTGTGTGCGAAAGCGTCATCATGCAAAAACGAACGATCTTTGCTGTTAATAGTACAAGTTCAGACAGTCTACTATTGGCGTGTCGAAAGCAGTCTATAATCGATAAATTCATAAACATAAATTCTTCATGATTTGCTTAGTAGTTGGTGCATTCGCCTTACCAACCGGTTTTAAATAACTCTGTTGGCTCTAGAAGTAAAACATCGTCAATTAATGGTTCTTGAAATACTTCACTATCGGCGGCATTGTTCTCTTCATCAGTTCGAAGTAGGTTAGAGAAGAAACTTCTCCAGAGAACCAGTGATTGCTGTGCATCTGTAGCCAGCATTCCATTTTCGTACTTGCAGCATTAAACTCCCTCTTCCAAACAATCTGTCAGATCTCGGTCAGATCGGTTGATCGTTGATCTTTTGTTACAATTTTTGAGCTACAACTCTATCAGTATTCTCAATCTTACACTCTTCCTGTTCCTTTTTTTTTTTTTGTGTATCAACGAGCATTTCACCTTTCTGCGTTTCTGTCGATAGAATGGGAGATATAGCTCTATTGCTCACATATGTCTTCTCCCGGTACAGTTGGGAGAGTCTGGCTAAAAAGGCCTCGGAAGTTTGTTATGATTGTCCGACGTCCAGATTTCGTTAAGTATTGGAATATGTGGCGTGGAGCCTAGTACAATTCAATGTTGGGACCTCGTATCGCTTGAACTGGCCGTTCACGCTCGATCGTTCTGTCGATCACAGCATTTGACTACGTTTGCTTTGCTCGGTATTAAACCAAGTAGCCTTGTGAATGTTAAGGTGTGGAAACCAGGACCTTCGGCTTGGTATATTAACCTTTCTCCATTGCGGTAGGTAATGTCATGAAGGCTAAATTTTCCGATTGCTGGATAAAAGATAACTTCATTCCAAATTTTGGCATTGAAATCGGCAAGCACGATTTCGATACCGTGATTAGGGTAGCGCTTGTAGAAACATTCGAGACGTTCGTAAAATTTATCATTGGCCGTATCCTCATTCACTGCCGTCGGAGCGTGTGCACAAATCAGGCTAATGTTGAAGCTCTTAGCTTTGATACATATCGCAGCTAGGCGCTCATCAACTGTAATGAAACTGGAAACAAAATTGCGCAGTTTCCGACTAACCACGAAACTATAGCACAATTTGTGCTTGTACCCGTAAATCATGGTCCTTAAATCGTTTGCAGGGATCGTCATCTGTGTCTTCTTCTGTGTCTTCACTGTGAAAAGTTTGTTTTTGTTTAACTGGTGATTCAATATTCACCATTCCTCATACTAACCGCACCCCGGAACGGATGTTTAGATTCTCCTCAGTGGTTAGTTAAATGACGAAATTTTTTGTGCTGCCTGGCTCGTTTTTTGGAAACCACTTTTTATGCTATCCAGTTGAAATTTTGCACGTACACTTATTTTTATAGCAGTTTAATAGAGTGTCAAGATTTACCCGCCACAACCACTTTTTGGGGTAGTCCCCATATATTCTCACCGCCCACTTTTGACTTTTTGTATGAAAATAAATTTTTATTGTATTCAATATCAACTTAATAATTGATATAGTAACTTAAAGTAGATGGATGCTTAACATATACAGTAATGGGTGAGACCTGCCCACTATTTGGGGTAGCTCCCATACAAAAATACTGCCCACTTTTGACATTTTGTACGAAAACTTCTTTATTAAAGTCAATATTAGGTTGAAATGCAATGTGGTGCCTTTTTATGGTCAGCTGCCTAATATACATAGACTAACATATATATACATAGAATGGCCCGCCCACTATTTGAGGTAGGTCCTATACAAACCTATGGTCCACTTTTGACTTTTTGTAAGAAAAACTTTTTTATTAAAGTCAATATTAGGTTGAAATGTGATATGGTGCCTTTTAAGAGACAGCCGCTTAACATACATAGACAATTGGGCGTGGCCCGCCCACTTTTTGAGGTAGCCCCCATACAAACCCAACGTGCAAATTTGTGTTTTTTATGAAAAAATCCTTAATTTAGATCAATATTAGCTTGAAATTTGATTTGGTGGATTTTAGAGGACAACCGCTTCATCTACATATACAAATGGGCGTGCCCCGCGCACATTTTGAGGTAGTCCTATATAAACCCATAGTTCACTTTTATGCATTTGTATTGAAAAGTCAATATCAATTTGAAATTCGATATGGCGGCATCTTACACATCTACTTCATCGTTTCATACACAGCTACTAGTGAGCGCTTCTTACACATCAACTTTTTCGGGTAGCCCCTATTTAAACCCCCTTTTTTATGTATTACAATACTATTCAAAGTTTCGTGTGAATGGTATTAGAGCTTCGGTTCAACCGAAGTTAACGTTTTTTCTTGTTTTTTTTTTTGTATCTTAACTAACTAATCGAACTACTTTTCTGTATATAAGTTTTATGTAGTATCCGATGCCTTTTTTATTGCGTTGCAAACTCTTTGACAAAATAAAATTACTATTCACAAACTGCGTTAATAAGAACAATAATACTGCAAACCAAATACAAATTATAGCACTTACACAACTTATCTCCTATGGAATGAGTTGGCTGGCAGTTTAACAGCAGCTGGAGGTAGAGTTTGTGGCATATTATTTGCACAAGGGATTTAGTGACTCACACTCGGCAATGTTTCCGGCAAAATACAATCGCAAAATTTATGATCAAATGTGACATTAAAATTAAAATATCACAAACAGATACAAATGCGCTTAGATACAAATGAATAAAGATACACATGCATACATACAAACGTACATCGAAGTGCACGCTGTGAGCCTTTTTAATATTTGTTCAAATTTGCATTAAAATATTATAAATATTTAGACAAAGCATTACAATACAATAACAAGAACAACAACAACAAGAGAAAAAGGTCCCATAAAAAAGTATAGAATATTAATTTGTACCAAAAACCAAAAACCACGAAACAATTTGTGAAAAAAGTATGTATTTAAAATGACAATACACAGCAACAAAAGTTGATATTAGTTAAATAAAGCAAACATCAACTGCAGCAAATTTATATCAAGTGTAATTATAATAAAATGCCAAAAATAAAATTTAAATTAATATAGAAAGCCGATTATGGAATGTAATATAATAATATTACAACAACAACAAGAACAAGAACAATGACGACGACAATTATAACAATTAAGTATATAGTAAAATCACACTAACAACAACAACAATAACAATAACAACAATGAATATAAATTCAGATACATAAATATAATACATAGAATAACAACTGTCAAAAATAGCAAATCCCATAAATCAACAACGGAAATGTGTTCCAGCAAAACCCAAAAAAAAAAAAAAAAAATATGGGGGAAAAAAAACATCAAACCAAATAAATCTATATATATACATAAATTAGTAAATAAATTAAATAAAATATAAACATTTCTATGAATTATTTCAAATTGAAATGAACAATGGAATAACTTGTCGATATAATAAATTGTTGGATTTATAAAGGTTGCCAGCATATAAATACACAGATATAGCAGTTATAGTTATAGTTTCTATTATATAGATTTCAATATTATGACAGATTGTATATATTTTAGTCTAACGAATACACTCAATATGTCACTCCCTCAACTATTTCCTCTTCATTTTATAATATTGTAGAAGATAAACCAGAGCGGTGCAGATTATTGAAGCAATCAATGGAGGTAATCAGTGTTGCCAGGTCCCTAGAAAGACTAGCATGTATGTGCACCACGGGGACAGTGCGTACACGATCAATCATAGCGTTAGAAGCAATTCTACATCAAGAAATTGAGGTTAAAGCTATTGAAACACTACTGAGACTACCTAGCCTAGACTACCTAGCCCAGTCATATTAAGGTTTCACCTCTTAATAAAAGATAATAAGCTTTAAATTGGTATAAACTTTAGTTTTGGCGTACTGTACGTTGTCTCAAAAGTCTCATATAATATCGTGTTCGCGTCTTAAGATATTCAAAGTCAAAGGTCGCGAAAATCTCGCTTCCTATTCCTTAAATGAGATTTGCACCTATAATAAAAGTTGTAGAGTATAAAATTCTCTACAACTTTTGTTGCAACTTTTTTTTCATACGATTAACCGTTTTTGAGATAGAGCGTAAAGAGAGTCATACATGGCATAATGCAAGGTGAAGCCTGTACGAGTATAAAGTTAATTTTTTACTAAAAAAATATTATTATTATTAAACAATGGCTATTATTTATGTACTAATTATTTATTATCTATATTTAATTAAAATAAGTAACTTAATTCTTTATATTCTCTATGACCTTTCTATTGTATTCAAGCTCACTTTCTCTTTTAAGGGATCACTTTGTGTTAGCCAAGTTTATTCGTTAGTTTTAAATTGTATCTTCGCAACGAAGGACGTACAATTTTAAGAGCTATGACTGATTTGTGTTTTATATGTGATAAGCCACTTTCAGAAGGTGTTTCTATGAATGTTGTACGTGGTTTACAAACTTTAAAAACTGCAAGTATAGCAAGAAAAATGATGGACTTACTTTAAATTCTGTGAATGTGCATTCCGAGTGTCGAAAAGTGTACATTAGATATTGAAATGCTCGTTATTTTAGTTGGACGTACTCAATCACATTAACAGGAAATTTTCTTTAAAAAAGTTGGCAAAGGCAATGTTCAAACACAAACATAGTATTCTACTAAAAGCTTTGATCCTCGTTCTAAAAAACACATCTTATTTTTACACGCATTTAGTAGCTATGACACAACTTCTGCGCTGTTTAAAAAGGGTAAAAAAAAAATGTTCTAGACATTGGAGAAATTTACCGATTTGGATAAACTGGTGGAAGTATTTCAACCAGAAAACTGCCCCGTACAAATATTATTTAAGAATGGAGTGCGCATCATGTTGGTATTGTATAATGATTTTGGAATCTGTGGACAATATTGATCATTTCCGTTACACGCAATTCGTCAAATTAATAAAACTAAATAAACTTGTACAATTATCAACACTTCCACCAACCAGTGTAGCGGCTTCATCAACATATCAATCGTGTCTACTACCAGATTCAAATGTGGTTAGGGAACGATTTAGAACCTTAAGAATGTGGCTGGATGCTGCAAAATGAACGTCTGTAACCGATAAGAACAGTATTACTCCCAGCACCAGCTGAACTGCTTAGCGCAATATTTGGCAACTGCAAAAATGGTTGTGGTTCGCGCTGCGGATGCAGGAAATCGGGATTATACAATGTTCTTTAGCTTGTAGCCAGTGCAATGGACAAGCTTGCCTTAACGATTCATCACATCTAAAAATGTAAAAATCCTACGAAAAATATGTCTCTCGAACACTCCTAAATACCTTCTGGAATTATCCGGAATTATCGCCGTCATAAATTTTTACCTTTGTACTTCGCGTGAGGGTTCTACTTCTAATTTGCTCGATGACCCCAAAGTAGCATTGATTAGCATGCGTGACCAATAGGCTGACGTTGTTGTTTCTGGTTATCTCTGTCCCCAGGTAGACACAGTTTTCAACAGCACGGAAATTTAAGTTATCCGTCCTTATTTCCAAGAGAATGGCAATCAATAGTATTCCTCACAAATTTTGTATAACTCAATTATTTTCACAAATAAACATTTTTTTTATATATTTTCATAAAAAATAGATCAAATAAATACTTCGTGTTTATCTTCTGTGTTTTCATGTTGATAATTCGATTTAGTTTTTCGGTTAGTTCTTATAACTGATGTCAAACCTATGTTTACAGCTTAACTTAAATATTGATTTTACTACTATATAGTACGAAGTCTACGGCTCGCTCTCATCGTTGTTGTCATTATTGGACACTAAGCCATCCTAATCGCAGAGATACATAAACTCTTTATATGTATCATAGTGCATTGGTCTGAAGCCCAGAGAATCCTTGCGTACACCCACCATTTCTAATTTGAATTCGTACATTTGCAGTAGATTGTCGTAATTCTTGCGTATCTCTTTCAATTCTTTTGCCATTTCATCAATGGTAACGTTTTTATCATTGAGCGCTCTGGCAACGCGTTCTTCCAGTGTAGCAAGTTGATCAGTGTGTGGCGAGCATGCGGACAGCGTCTCGTTCAGCACAATATTGCGTTTCTCTTCACGATGTTTCAGCGCTAATAATGTTCGTTCGAGCAACGTATTTTTGTATTCGGTCTCACATTCCAACTCCGACACAAAAGCTTCAAAGCGTGATCGTACGATTTGAACATGCTCGGTTAGTGTTTCCAAACGCACTTCAAGCGTTTTCGTCTCCCATGTTACATCATGCGAAACACGCTGGAGGAATGCATTCCGTGCTTTTTGCCTATATAGCTGTCTCCTATCGCGATCGAAATACTTCAGTTGATCTTTCAATTTGGCTACCTCCAGCAGTGTTACTTTATAAGGGTGACGTACGTTTTCCAAAGCATCCTCCTCCTCAATGGCTATGCGCTCACTGGTCTCCAATTCTTTGCGTAGAACTTCCATATCGGCTTTAATTGAAGCTATCAATCCCAGATTATTCAATGTTAAATCGTTGTAGTATAATTTCATATCCTCAAAACTGGCTGTTTGTTCTACCTCTTGCTTCTTCGCCTGCCACTTTTTGATCTCTTGCACCGTTTTAATTTTCTTATTGACTGCAACCATTGTGATGTCCTTGTATTCCTGCATACGCGTTGCACGCATTGTACGGTAGAACTTACGTGTTCTATCGTTTGTCATCAGCAAATCCCTAATGAAGAAACAGAGCAAACAAACATGTACTACACAACAGATAACTATACTATATATCATATTTCTTACGCACTTTATTTTATCGCTCCAACGTAGCTCTGTCGAGCTCAACATCTCCAATGTTATAATATCTGTTTCTCTGAGCATGCGTCTCAGATCAATTGTGTCGAGAAGTAGCTCCATTTTCTTTAGCTCATTGATCTTGTCTGTCTCGGCAATATGTATGAGCGAAGTGAAACGCGTCTTGAAGACTTCAGAATCGTTAACATATTGCATGTATTTTCTTTGCAACGATAGTTCCTTCTTATCAACATCAATCATATCCTCTGTAGCTATTTTCTCCTTATCTTTTTGACGCAAATCATTACGAATCTCCTCTGCATGGTGAAAAACGATGCATGATTATTTCAAGTGTAACTTATAAATATATGCTGACAATACTTACCTTTTTGCTGACGCGATATATCCAAGTATTTTTCAATATTCTCCGATTCCAATTGAAAGTGATTGCAGTCGACAACTTCACGATCAATTTCAGCTTTGATGCGAAATGCGAGAGCGAGCAGCTCATCGAACGTCATGGAGGATGTGTCCGCTTCATCGATGAGCACTGTGAACAAACGAACAAATTTTTACTTCGGTGTAAATGAAGCTTAAATACTTAATAAAAACTAGCATGAAGTATATATGTTTTTTTTTTATTTTCATAGATCCGTGATGGTTTATCTTGGAACCTATATAAGCTATCAAATATAAGCGTCATACACAACCAAACCCTACTACGACCATAGGTTTGTATGAGACTATATCATATATATTATCGTATGAGCAATGATATTAGCATCAATCAACAATATTTGTAGTCTGTAGTTTGGATATATGTAAGAAGGAACTTACCTTTAAAAAAAAAAAATAAAATAAAATATCCATATCTCCCCATTAAGTTTGAATATAAAAAACATAGAACACTGCAGTCGAGTGTGCTTGACTACGAAATACTCCCTTCATTTTCTAAAGGTAATGTTTCTTTAAACCCTGTACATTTTATTAAGAGTGGCATAAGATACACCATATAAGGCATCTAATTAACAAAAAAAAAAAAAAAAAAAAACAAAAAATTAACATAAATTTGTATTAAGGACCCTGAGGAATGGAAACCATTTTTTTGGTATCCATTTCATTTGTTTACTTCTAATCCTTTTTGTGATCTTTTTTCTGTTTCTGTCTCCTCACGGTCCTTGCTCGGGCGCCAGATCTCGCTGTTTATACGGACGATCAGACGGATGAATGGACGTATTGACAGATGAACATGTCTATATAGATACAGCTTTATATGTTGTTCAAAAATATATACATATACAGGATCTACGCCACCTTAAAATTAATATATCCTCTACACATTGTCCTAAAACCGATAATACTAATTGGTATAGTAGATTTATGTATAGGGGCCTACTTGAAGCTTTGTCGAAATTCTTGTAGAGTTTTTTCTTTTTTCTAATGGAGGGGGGGGGGGGCAGAAATGGAGGACTGTTTAAGAATTGATATAATAAACAGCAGTATCGAATTCGCACTCTAAAGTTAGAAAACCATTTTATTTCATGCAAAGTGAGATAGTAATCATGGTGTTCTATGTATTATGTACTGTGTAGTAAATAATTAAAGAACAGAGTGATCTACAGAGTAACTGTGAGCACTCATTGGCCGCCCGAGCAGTACATTAGCGATCTGTTGCTCACTGCTACTAATGGTTTAGTGACTGTTCAGCTGTGGAAGGATAAAAGGTCATGTCACTTTGTCATTGCAAATTAGTGCACTGGATCTTTTTCCGTCGTTAAAATGTTATAAGAAGATGTAAGAAGATCAAAAGATGATCAAGTATTAAGTAGTTCAACAATACGCCATCTACTATATGGTTAAAATTTTAAAAAGTATATAAATAGGAGACAAATACTTTTACTGTGAGCTTGATAGGCGTGGCAGCAAAAATATTTTCTAAACTTGACCTTTAATTTTGATGCATCATCTTTAATAGTCTCCGAGATATAGGACGGACCGATGGCTAGAAAGACGAACATGGCCATGTCGACTCGACTTTTGATGCTTATCAAGAATACTCGTACATGTACATAATCTATGAGATCTACCATGCTTCGTTCCGCCTGTCAGACACATTAACAGAAACTTATTACTCCATTGGTGCTCCAGGGCGGCAAATCTGACTGACAGACAGACATTTTATATAAGTAATATGCTCTTTTGAATCTCAGATGAATCCTTCAACGAATTTTAAAGTTTCCAATAAAAATTAATTATTTATAAGTGATGTAAAGTTCATATGCATCGATAAATCGCATTAGAATCAAGAAATCATGCTTAATATCAAATGCTACAAGCATGATTAACTTACATGGTGCATTCTTCTTCTTTTTTCCCATTGTCGGCTAATCGGATAAAGTGGTGAATATGTATGGTAAACGCAAGTAACTGAAAGGAAATTTTATAAATTAGAGTGGATTTTCATTATGAACTGCATATCATATAAGAGTGGTTATAGATTGCCACTAACAAATGTAGCTGGGCGCAACGAAAGCACCCGAAACATAAGTCATCCAAAGGCCTAAGCACGCATAAAGAAAATTTTTACTTGTTTTTTTCCCGCCTAAACAATCGATTGAGTAGAAAATGCATATTCATATGAAAGGATGGTTAGACGGACAGTGAGACACACATGTATGTCTAAACGGACTTGCCTCTTCAAGAAGATCATGTTATGTGCATAAATCAGTGCATTAAACAAAATAAAAAATTGTCATTGTCTTACATAAAATGGCTAGATATATAAAGTCTCACTGGTACGCTGTTCTTCCGGTCTGGTCGTTTATTGTAGTCCACATTAGTGGGGAAAGCTATAAATTGCCATTCACTTGGAAATATTTTGCAAAAGGCGCAAGCAGCTCACAAACGTCCGTTAGTCATGAATTATCTGTGTAGCCGCTGTAAATTCCGTTTCGGGTTGAGTAAATTGTAAGAAGGCAACCCCCTTAACTAAGGTTTGGTACACTGTGTTTGGTTCCTATCACAGAAAAACTTTTAGCTCTGAAGACACAGAGTCCTTTATGACGAACCCTGGACAACGTTCGAAAGGGAGACCGAGCAAGCGTTGCAAAGACCAAGTCTGGCACAACCTTCGCAAACTTGATATTTACAACAACTGGTACCAGCGTGTTGTAGAATATAGCGGTTGGTGTGCCTTCCTACGTGCAACCATGACCATCAACGATTGTAGCACCACATATGTATGTTCTCCCGTAGAAAAATGTATGAATTGTAATTTATTTTACTTACATTATGCTTTTTTTTATTCGCTTGTTACGAATTTTACTATTTTACTTTAGCAAAATATTTTCTTGTATCTCCGTGCAGGAAAATTATCAAACTGTATACGAGTAGACAACTGTTATATGGAAAATTCTGTGACAATAGAGTTTTAGTTCAGAATTTTATTGCAAAGAGTACTAGACATCGAATATATAGGGTGTCCCAAGAAGAGTGTCCCAAGAGGAATTTTCTTTTAAATGAGTTGATGAATTGGATTTAGAAGACATTTTTTACTTTAAGAACATCGGTGGTTGTTATAAAGCACAGGCCGAACATTTTGTAGATCGAGTAAAAAAAAAAGGCTAAACAATTCGCCAACTACCTGGAAACATCTTTCACTTCGTTTAACTTTTGCATGACTGCGTCTAAAGAAGAGAACCTAGAATTATTTTATACTTCGTCTGAAATAGACCTGCCAATTCGCCATACCGAATTAAGCTATGTTATCTACGAGGTTAGTCAGCTAAAATCTAGAAAATCTGACAAAAACGATGGCCGCTTTCGTGCTTTTCTCATACATAAAACGGCGATCCATAACGGCATATTGAGGTCCAGCCACTTCGCTGGCCCATGAAAGTGCACCGAGATTATCAGTATTGCTAAATCTGATAAAACTGAGCACAAGCCATGCTCTTATCGGCCAATTAGTTTGCTGACCAAGATATTCGAGAGTATATTTCTGATTCGAGTGTTGCCACTACTGGACGAAGGTAACATAATTCCAGATCATCACTTAAGTTAACTCTATTGGAGATGTTCTTAAGATTAGTTACGCATAATAAACGAAAAGTTTCAAAGAAATCGAAAGACCCAATTGCAACTTTAATTTTTTTGAGAAATTTTGACCCAGCTGCGTATAAGTTCTGAGCAAAGAATAAAGATTCCGCTGGAGTTAAAATCATTTTTACCATTTAAGCCCCCTAGTAGAGACAGTAAATTCCAGCCCGTTTAAAAAGAACAAAGATCGAGTAGTTTTTTGGCTAGAAGTTATCTATAAACTTAATAAATGATTCCACTTAAATAAGGTATACAGAGGCGGTTCTCTTTGCTTCACAAATTGGTTAAAAAACAGATTGATCTATTGAGTCGATCAAATAAAACAAAGAAAAAATCGGTAGGCACAGCATTACACATCCTAAGGCATATGTCGTAGATATATTTCTGAACAACTGAGAATAAAAGTTGAGTGTAAGGTACTAGATTTGAACCGTAGCGGTAGCGAAAGCATGGAGAGTAAAAATACTTGGTTTTTGGCCTCTTAAACTCGTCATTTTCAGCCAGAAATGGGATTGATTGAATGCGAATGAGTACAAAATGTGATTAAAAATATCTTTTTCTCATTGAATGTCGCCGCAAAGACAAAAATTTTCCAACAAGGAAACGCCGCATTAGTTGAGAACAGTTGAGGGAGTAAATGTGGCTTGCACCCAGATTTTTTTTTATTTTTTTTTGGTTATTGTATGTCAGAGATTGAATAGTAAAAAATATTCTACTTCAAGTCAAAAAAAGGACTCATTTGTTCTTCTAAGACTTTTGCACTTGCCATAAGTATGGGTTTGTTCTTAAAATTAGATTTTCATACCTATTTTAAGAACCTTATTCTTATTCTAAGATTTCTACGCCTGATTTTTTAATCGATGACATTGATTTAAGAATAATTTTGGTCAATATTTAGAATTTTAAACTTAGCCATTTTTTTTTCTTTATACTCCATTTTGTCAGCGACAGCTTACATGACTCTTCATAGAGGAGGTGAAAGAGACATGCCGATTTGGTCAAATCATCGGCATAATGGCTTAGAACCAGCACAACGAATGGACAATTTCTTAAGCTATATAAGAAAGTGTTGCGTTTGGACAGAAAGAATACTGAGTCTGCGTTCTGAAGCATTCCAATATCTTTCACGTGGAGGTCTTCATCATGCGCATGTTCGGTTATAAACTCTACGAACGAATATGCATATAGCGACGATTAATTCCATGAAATCATACATCATTTGGCCCAAATCTTTAAGATGAGTGAACAGATGAATGAACAGTTGACAGGTGTTTAAAGGAAATTTTCGTCTGTAAATTGTTCACTATAATTTCGAAACCAAGTACAATAACTTCAGTAATATAAATACATCAAGTACTTTAAGCGCTCATCCAGAAATTTTAATAAAACTCGTTATGCAGCAGTACATTTGCTTATTTACTTGTTCATAACAATATTGATAAAACCTACAATTAGATCCTCTTAATATAAATTATTCAATGTAATGTTTGGCGCTGCAGTAAAGTAATTACTCAGTAATACCCAATTTACATAATTCTACCGAGCATAGAACAAATAACAATAAAATAACATATTAAATAAAGGCTAAAACTGCAGAGACAGATAGACAGACAGACAGACATGAAACAGAGCGAGCGCCTGTCATTCTATGCAACGCAATGAGGTCATTAACAATTTCATTTATTATGCTGCATTATGTCCATCGAATTGAACAAATGGACAAACGAACCAGAGCAACTTGCTGCTGCTGTTGCTGAGTGAAGTTTTAGATGGTTTTGGTCCGACACCGATGACATCTCTGCTGTCAGTCAATGTCAAAATCGACGTCAGACGCGCATCAGTTGGGGAATATTTGCAGTCGGTCAGCGGACATTATGACAAATAATTTCAACCGCAATGCTTTAATGTATTCATCATCATCATCAGTTTCATCCGTATTCACATACGGAAAATGAAGAATACATACGTGTATGCAAAGTACACATTAAATATTTAACTAATTTTACAATACAAAAATAAATTGCCATAAATGTTTGCGACACTTTAAAGTCCTTTTTGACATTTGCCACAGTCGATTTTGACAAATTTACGCAGGTGTTTTTTTTTTTTTTTGTTTTCGAATAGAATTTTCGTAATACAAATGTTTATTTTTGGTATACATACTTAAAAGAGGTGCGTCAGCTTAAGACTTCACTGATGACTGTCACTCACTCATCATTGTTAATAAATTGACATTTTTATTTGACAGCTTGGCACTTATTTGCTTTGTATTGTTGAGTTTATCGATTGTCATATATATATTCGCGTCGGAGTTGTCCAGATGCAAATTTAGTTGATGATGATGATGATCAGAGGCGCGTTGCATGCCTAAAGTGCCTTCATAAATAAGTCAAAATCGGCGTAAATGTCACATTTGCAAATCACCGAAAAGCGTAAATACGAACACAAGCATCACATAAAACAAGTTACAAGTATAATGAAGTAAATGATCTGATCTTCTCCACAGCTCTGTACGGGATTAGTCATAACTGCTTATAAGTGATAAAAGATATACTAAGGTGCTCCTTTTGGACAATTAAGCCATCTTGAAGATATTTCCTTTTGTCGTTGACAACTGCTTTCATACGAGTACAACACAATTAGCATAAATTTTATTTTTATTGCACAAAAATATTTCTGAACTTATTCATGGAAATATTAAACAAAATTATGCCTAAAGCGATTACTTGCGATCTGTGCTGACCGAAACATTTAATAATACTAAATGGAAGCGTAACTCGTTATAATCAATTTTATAGAAAGACTAGCAGGTACAGCACCATAGGAGGTATACCTGAAAAGAAAAAAATGTTCCATGCTCCGTTTCCCTCGTGTGGTGGTAATCGTTTAATTATTTTTTGTGTACAATACCGAGTTTTAGGAAGAGTTTAATCGAATGGTGACCTGCCCATTTTTTGTGGTAGCCTCCATACAAACCCACCACCCAGTTTTGGGCGTTTCCCGCCTACTTTTTAAAGTACTCCCATACAAACCCACAGCTCATCGTGGTCTTTGTTGAAGCAACGAGAGTTTTTTGTCGCTCACTTTATGCATTTTTTCACATGACACTTTGCTGCGCAAAATTTGCCGAAAGTGTCTTTTGCGCATGTATGTGTGTTACCTCTTCCCTCTTCCACGCTTTGCCTGCGATGAAATATTTTGAGTTTATTTTCTGAAAATTTGGAGTTTATTTTTGGGAGAGTGTCTTAATGTATCGCTGGGCACTTCAACGATTATTGAAATATATACTGACTTAGATTGAATATTTAGTACGCTGTCAGCTTCGTCTAACCTAACCTTATAAGCGAAAAAAGAATAGTGAGCCACTCCACTCCACATCGCAAACCAAACCAAACCAAACCACCCCACGAACCACTCCACCACTCTGCACTTCACTTTTTTTTTAAGCCTCCTGTTCACATAATGGGTACCGGCTATAAATTTGGATTGCTGTTGTTCCAATGTGAAAAAATCAGATAATAGATAAAATTGGCATGCAGAGTGGAGCAGGCAGTTTATTGATTATTGGCATTCAGATTAATGACATTAAATTAGTTAATGAAAAAATGTTGAGAAAATCGAGTACTGTATAGCCCACTGAATGGTCATCTAAATGCAAGCCATTGCGCTTTAAAACATAAGTTGTATTATTATTAACTATCTCTACATTTACACGTCCACCACTTCAATACTTCTAAATCGTTATAAAGAAATGCATATTGAATACAGCTTACATAATAGTGTAAATGTATCTAGAACTATGGCGCTGCAGCTAAAACTGTAACTAAAGCTTGGGTTGGGCTGTCAGTTTCAATCGTGTCTGCAAAACTTGTCACTCATTCAATAGTTTGAAAATTGCAAATGTCACTTACAACTTAGAGACATGCGAACGAAGACGACCTAGACGGCAACGAGTATGCTGAAGCTGGAGAAGATGACGTGGAACTGGGGCTGGATTGGGAAGTTGCATGTTGCATGAGTGAAACAATGATGCTACAGATACAACGGAAGCAGTGTCTAAGACGAAGCTAAAGCTGCAACCGATGGATGACGAGGAATGACGCAGCACTGATGGCAACAGAAGATGAAGACGAAGAAGAAGAAGAAGTTGCAGTGAATTAAAACAAGGCCAAGAATAAAATAATAAAAGGACAAGATGTACTCGTAAGTAAGAAAACTCAAGACTGGAGATTCGAGTGAGATTGCAATAAAATTGCCGCTTTCGCAGAGACAATGACATAGTACATATAGTGAAGAAAGTGGGCGTGTGCAGTATGATACGAATGCAGCGTGAACGAGGGGCTAACACCGTACCATCATACTATATATATATACCATATATTGCAGTATGTTTGTATACTTACTACTTGGAAATGCACACATCAGAATCAGAATCATACGACTTGTAATCCGAGAGTAAGTTGCGAATCCAAAAATCCATACGCAGTGTATGCTTGAATCCTATTTCTACTTACATACGTCTCGGTTTCTCGGTCTCGCCTTTCATGCTGCCAGTGTGCATTAGTTTGCAAGGATATTCGCTGGGATGATGTCACGTAGACGTACTACAAGTAGATGATGCGTTGCATGTGACAGACAGTTGGAGAGACAACGACACACGACACATTGACTGACAGCTGGATGGTATACAATATATAAGTAAGTAAGTAAGTACATACTATAATGCCAACGATGGCGATGTGCAAATAAATAGTGGGTGTGGGAGCTGAGACAAAAGCACGATGGATAGATGGATGGACCACTAACAGGGTATGATGTGTAGCAATGGCTGAAATACTTGTATAAGTGTGCATGAACAATTGTGGAGATGTACTCCGCTCACTGGCTGTCATTTCTTTAGTTTGAGATACTTTTTTCACTCGAGCAGCATGCAAGAAAGTTTTTTCTTATAAATTAAATACTTGTTCGTCTTCGGCCTTCAATTACAATTTGTTTCTGAGTTTAAGTGGTAGAAGTTATGGAATTCAGCTTAGTGTGACAAATTTGCTTCAAAAATTGTTTCGAAAAAAAAAAAAAATGTATTCACATTTGTAATTATGCAATATCCAGCTGAAATGACCGGCGTTATTCGGGATTTAAAAAACTATTTTGATATTTAAATTTGTTCACATATATGCGAGCAAAGCAAAACCTACTCTGGATTTTGTATATTGAATTGGTTGCTGTTTGTCCTAAGAATCTATATGTGAAATCTGCGGTGAATGGCATTACCCTTCATTCATATCGGGCGCAGCACCGCCTATTGAAGTGAATCATAAATCTTTAAAAGTATTTGATTTATTTACCAAAACTCTTCAAGCTACATTGAACATTGTAGTTACTGAAATATGGCGAATTGGATTTTTCTATTATATGTGGGAGTTGCACAGTAAA
This sequence comes from Leucophenga montana, assembly GCA_035044765.1. Taxonomy (NCBI): domain Eukaryota; kingdom Metazoa; phylum Arthropoda; class Insecta; order Diptera; family Drosophilidae; genus Leucophenga; species Leucophenga montana. The sequence goes on from JAWNNQ010001706.1 coordinate 944,322, forward strand.
TTTTTTTTTGAAACTAGAGTTTAACCATTGCTTTCAAAATACGGTTTCATGAACTGCTTGCAAATTATAACACGCACTTTGCTTTAAACCACAAGATGTCAACTTCATACATGCACATTTTTCAATAGTATACGTGTGCTATGATTAACTCTGCTTGTGAACACTAGTTTTTAGTGTTGGTAATACTTGTCGTACAATTTCATCATTTTGTGTAATACTATAATTTTTAGTGTTGATAATACTTTTCGAATACAACGTCAATATACCTAAATCAAATATTTGCTTTGCCGCGAGTTTAGTCGATTTATATTTATCTGTTTCTTAGTACGAGTGTAAATACTTATAATTTAAGATTCTTAATAAAACTTCGGTGCCCTCGATCCTTGATCTTGAATAAACTTTAGTAATAAAGTAGACAGTAATAATAGACAATAGCTGTGGAAATACATAAATAATAAAATTTATATTCAAAATATTAATAAATTTTACTTGAACCACATGATTAAAACTGGACTGTGCACCAAACCAATGATTAAAAATATCGTGAATCACTGAACTGAGCCAATGAAAAATTCTTAGTGGTTAGCATTCATGTAAATAGACAGTTAACTCCAAGCAGAGGTTTTGATCAAAACCAAACAGATCCGGAGTTAAACTAATTAATGGAAAATAAGTTTTAAGCCGATACATTTAATCAAACTATTATTTAAATTGATTCCTTTGAGAAAATGTAATTTTGAATCAAAAACCAAACCCAAAATACGGTTTTGAACCAAATAAGTAATAAATCGGTTAGTTTTGTACCGAACCAGTATTGAACAAAACCATAGAAATTAACCATAAGCCATTGTAGGTCCTAACAAGCAATTTCACCCAAAATAGTGCACAAAATTAAACTCGCAAATGTTCAATAAAATGTGAGCCCTGCTACAATTTTCTGCAACCCCAGGTATCTACAATGAAATAAAGTTAAGCTTAATTATGGCAACACTCTTACGCCAATCTAATAAAGCTATTGCATCATCGCAGCGTTGCCATTTATCCGAATTGTGAGAAAGGTAGATAGCTATAAAATATATGTCTGTGTTTACCAAACCGAAAAGCGTATTCTATTAAATTAATTTTAGGAAGTAAAGTGAACTTTATTTTAACTTTTCTACCACCCTGTACGTGAATTGTTTCTAACAAGTAGTTAACCGATTTTATGATTATTAGTTTATTTATTTTTTAATGTGCAACCAATTCAATGTGCAGAGCAGACAATGACAACAGCTCTTTGTTACGCACAAAAATGTTTCAGACGCAAATACACTTGTATCGAACTCAGCCACCAGTTCTCATCAGTCTGCTGGCCTCACATTACAAATTTTTGCTACTTATTTCTCAAGAAAAGCGACCTGCGTATCATAAGAGTCTCTATATCTCCATATAGCTATATTGATGAAAGATGTATAAGCGTATGGGGTTGTCATACAAATGTGCTCAATATAAACCTGACGTAATATATACATTACACAACGCAGAAAACAATTATAGATTCTACTTACCAAATTATAAAAAAATATTGATAAAATTTAATGAAATTGCATAGTAACTTCATTAAGGAACTTTTCTACTTTGGAATGGCTTGGTTATTAAAATCACAATAAAGTTGGGGTAGGAAGTAAGTCATGGCTGCCTTTTTCTATGCTCTTTTGGGTCAGAGTAGCTGCATGTCCTTTTGACGAAATACGACAGTAAACAGGCGAACAAGAAAATGATGCCGGTGGTAGAAGAAAAATCATTTAAGATGAAGCTGACGCGTTGCAAAGTGTTTTTAATTTCATTTCATTTACGTATAATTTTTTGTTTTTTTTTTTACCATTTTGGTGATTTTAATTTTTTGCCATCATTTTGTATTTTTGTGATGACGTTAAAAATCACGAGTAGTACCGAGAGCCAGAGCAACGCATATACAAAATGCGACAGTGATGACAGGAAGTTAAAGGACGAGTAGCAGCGTAGAAAAAAAGACGTGGCAAAGTGAGAGAGGGAGAGCATAAAAAGCACAGAAAAATAAATAAAAGTAATTAAATTTCGTAACAAACATGACGAGATAATGGACCGAAGCCATTAGTGAGTATAGCTCACAGTTCGTCGTCGTCGTCGTCGTCGTCATCATCAGCAGCATCAACATTGTACACCGCCTTTCGTCCTGTACGGTCCGGTCCGGTCCTGTAGTGTCCTACTGTGCTGATGTCCAGCTAAACGTTTCGGGGTATTGCTTAAAGTCTGACTACTGCCTTCAAGGATGCGCGCATAAACAGCTGTGCATGCAGCATGCAATAATAACAACAACAAAAATAACAAGTAAGAAAAGCTGCAGTCGAGTGTGCTCGACTATGAAATACCTTGTCAAGCATTCTGTCTAAGCGCTGTTTTCTCAGTTAACCTATATATTTCCAAGTCAATTCATCTCATCATGCATTACGAATCGTTGCGAAAATTCACTAGTATTTCTCAGACGGAGTTGTGTTTCATAACTAGTTGTGGGTAGTTCAATCAAGGTAGATGCTACCTCAATTGTTTTATTGCCATGCTTTGAGACAGTCAGCTGGCGTTGAAAGCACCCGTCAAATCTACGCTAATACATGAGTCACTAGTCATACTAGAATAACTCTGCAAACGCTACAGAATTTATTTGCTATGGGTACCGGAAAACGCCAGAGAATGAGCAAATAAACGTTCACATCCTTTTAACCCTCTTAAACGCAATATATTCGCATGACATTCATTTTGTTGGAAATGTTGTGAAGAGGAGTAGTTTCTAAGTTTGTAATTGTTTCTCTAAAGTATTGCGCCTTACTTACACATGTAGGTGGCTCAACAACCGTCTCACGGTCAAGGCCGCACGTAGGAAAGCGCACCATTCATACCGAATGGTGCGTTTAGTGGATCTAAGGTGGGTAAAAACCAGGTAACGCCCTGGGCCAATCACAAAAACTTGAACTCTCTCAGCTCCCTCAATTTTCTAAAAAGCAACAACAAACAAAGTCATCGTGAGTGACGCCATAGAAATAAGCAAAAGTCGAAAATGTGTTGTTTTGGTTTGGCACCGCTGTATACACACAATAAAAAATTTGAATTTGAATTGTACATTTCCTTATTTACATCTATTTATACACTTTAACGTTTAGGCAAATTGGTAGAGTAATACAATAATGTGTAGCGTATTTCGCATAGTTGCTCTCTTTTTTGTTTCTTTGGGTTCCTGTGCTCTCATTTGGAATAATAGTGGAAAAAAATATATATTTTCTATCTCTGTCATACTCCACAGCTCGACGTTAGGCTCGAAACTGTTGTGGGCGCACTCAGCTGAGCAATTCATATGAGAAATGTTGAAGGGTTAAATGAGTCTTGTATGTGGACTATTTATCGAGGTGCCCATTCTCCTTCTTAGATGTTACATACACTAGCTCAAATTGAATATACAATTTTAGTTTAGGTGAACAACTACAACAACAACAGCAAATACATCATATTCGCCTTTAATGTGCTGCAGATTTTTCAACAACAAATATATACGAGGAAGCAGCTACGTAAATAATCCTTTTGCTTCTTTTTCTTCTTTTTATTTTTCATCATGGCGAACGTTGTTATTCCTTGGGGGCAAATTTTTCTTGATTTTTGCCAGTGAGCAGCAAATGTTCTAAAGTTTGAGTTTGAATGACAAGGCGTATCTATGGAAATACAGTGAGAGAAATAAATGTGTTGCCAGATAGATTTCAAAAATTATATGCAACAACTGAGTTGCAACACTCGACTTTGTTAAGAAGTTTGTTGTTCCCTGTTTTGCTCAGTATTGCTTAGCTGATGTTGGCTGTCCCAAGTTTAAATTTGTGATAAATGTTGCCACATCAATAATAGTTGAAGCTATGGCTGCAGGACTAAGGTCGAAGGTCGATGTTGGACGAGTGACGAATGTGCCAACTTGGCGGCCAAAGAAAGACGTTGAAAAGCAGCGTCGCAGCTCGTACATCAAAATCGAATGGAGCTCGTATTCAATCCTGCTGCTGCTACTTCTGCTGCATGCAGTACGAAGGATATGAAGGATATGTGGCACATTCATCGTTCATGTGGCAGTCAGCTGTGTTTGTTGTGTTTGTGCGACGCGACGTTATTGACGTTGAGCATATGTGGACAGCAAAGTATTCTTTTTTTTTTTTTTTGAATGATAGAATGAACGAATGAATGAATGTCTGAGTGAATGAATACAGAATGTGAACGCGAGATGGATTATGCTTCTTCGTACAACCATTCAATTGTCCATCTAACTATCTATCTTTTAGCACGTCTCTTGTCGTCTTGTTTGCTTCTTGCTCTTTGGCACTGTTGCAAGCTTGAGTTAGATATATCCTTCTTGGTTTTGATCGCTTTTGTTGTTTTATTATTTTTCATGTCAGTCGAATTGGCAGCCAAGCATATTTATATACATACATATACAGATACATACATAGAAGACAAAAACCCAGAAGTTGCTATTTGGCAGCCATTGAAAGTGGGGCCGGACAGAATTGAGCAGAGCAGCAGAGTAGCACATTGCATCAATATTGAGACGTCAACAACTCGGTCATTCATCTGAGCAGCAGCATCGATATCGCCGTCTGTGGCAAGCATCAGTAGCAGCAGCAGCACGATTACAAACAACCAATGTCTTAGAGATGGCAGAGTCAAGCAACAAGCAACAACAACGACAACGAAACGACAACTCTATAGATAAAGCGACCCAAAAAGCTGATGAAGAGTTCAAATTTTTCTTTGTGCAATTTGACGAATGAGCTGTCATCTTGTCTTGAGTTGCATATATTGTACAATTTTTCTAGTTTTTCTTGTTTAGTTTTCTATTCCATTGATTTATTTCGCTGTTTGTTCTTTTATAAACAAAGTACATGGTAGGGCACCGCGACTTTGTCCGCAATAAGTTTGAACAGTTATTTGTACTATTTTGACTTATCGTTCGAAATTCGACTATCCGCGCCGACCATATTTTTTAATTGTTATTAAGTTTTTAACAAAGCACAGTAAAAAACTATTTGTGAATTATAAGTGATATTAAGTTTTAAGTGAAGTATTAAGTAAATATTAAGTTTTTAGCCGAAATTGAACTAATATTGGCCTAAATTAGGGTTTGTTTTGTGTAAAAAACCACAAAATGGTACGACAAAATTATGTTTGCGTATTTATTTATGTTAATTTAGCTATAATAATGTATACTACACTAAAAAAATGATAAGTGAGTAGGTCGGACAGGTTAAGTAGGAGGTTAATACCTCTACACGGTTTCACATATGTATTTTATAAGTAAATTTTCGCTAATGTCGTCTGATGAAATAAAAGTAGTATTTTAATGTTCAATTGTTGAAGTGTTTCATTTATTATATTTGATTTGGTGCATACCAGTATATTATTCCTGTTCTCTTAACGAAACTTATCATAGTAAGTTGATGACATCACCGTCGTACAGGGCTCAAGAAAATTGGGAGATTGAAAAAAAATATAGGAATAAATCACAAGTAAAGCGGCTCAATTTAGCTTGCGTTAATAAAAATAGCTATAGGAAGGAAATACAGCACCATGTTTTGTTACTACAGCTTCAAGCAGAACTGTTGTTCAACAGAACATTTTGAGACAATATATCTGTGGTGCAGGACTTAGTTGGTGACATTTTGACTCGGAAGAAAGAGATGGGAACCTTTTGAATAAACAGTAAGAAAAGGAAATAACAGACAATGAATGAAGACTATACAAGTTGCTTCCGACATTTGATACCGCTGTATACGAAGTATCAAAAGACAGCGGAAGAGTACCAAGTTTCTGGAGGAGGAAAGCTATTCACTAGAAATGTGAGCTATTTGAAAAAGACTGTAGCTGGCGATAGTCCGACGTGGATGAATTCGAAAGGCCTGGAGAACGTGCTCCAGCCAACCAATAATTTAGTCAGAGTGTTTGCAAAGTTTTGGAGATACAATATATGGAATATATATTCTTGATCAGTTTTAGCCATGGGTGGGTTTATTTAGGGGCTACTCCAAAAAGTGGGCGGTACACGCCCATCAGTATATGTGTGTGAAGCGATCATCCATAAAGAAGTTTTTCTTACAAATGCTTAAAATTAATCTGTGGGTTTGTATGGGGCTACCTCGAAAAATGGGAGGAACACTCCCATTTGCATATGTATATAAAGCGGCTGTCAATAAAAAGTTTCAATAAAAAAGTTTTTCATACAAAAACACAAAAGTGGGTGGTTTGTTTGTATGCGAGCCACCCCAAAAAGTGGGTGCCACACGCCCATTAGTCTATGTATGTTAAGCTGCAGACCATAAAAAACCACCACATTGAATTTCAACCCAACATTGACTTGAATAAAGAAGTTTTTCACATAAAAACACAAAAGTGAGCGGTGGGTTTGTACCCCAAAAGTGCGCATGGCGAGTCAATCTTGATTCTCTATTAAACTGCAATGAAAAGAAGTGCATGTGCCAATTTTCAACTGGATACCATAAAAATTAGTCCTCAAAAAATGCGCAACCAAAGCTAGTGTTTTTTTCTTGAGTTTGTAAACAACTGACAGTGGGTTGTTAAAAATATGCACATGGTGCAAATCGATTCAGTTTATAACACCTAAACATTTGAGGGAAATCTCTAATTGTATTATGCCAGCTAGCTTATGCTGCAATTCAAAAGCAAAAAATAAAAAAAATAGTTTATTTGCAATTTTTCATTTGAAAAATATTTACTTTTTCCTGTGAATTACAATAAAAAATACGCAGCGGTACATAACTGCTTACCCTGGCAAACATTTGAATTGCCAGACATTTATTTAGTCGTAATTTGCCCACACCAACTTCTAATTAAATTTACCGGCGATTAACCAAAACTTCCAACTCTAGCTACACACATACAAAACGCATTAAATTATATGCATATAGACAGCATAGTGGTGGAGGGGGTAGGGTAGTGTTGTGTTGTGAGGGAGATTGTCATATACGTTTGTGTATACATAATTCGTTTATAATGCGTATTACATGCCAACAATGCCACAGGACATTCGTAATGAGCGAAAGGCGCACATCAAAACACGGCAAAGACGAACCGAGTAGAAGAATATTTCAACACGAGAACTTGAAAGCGACATTTGACAGAAACATAGACAAAGGGGTGTCATGGCCGAAGGGTTTTCAGGGTGCAAATCGGGCAAAAGTGATGCTTCAAAGGCGAGCACGTTGACGATGACAAGGACGACGACGACGACGACGACGATGAGGACGACGCGACGTCAGGACATATGTAAATGTGGTTGAAGTAATGATGAAATGGGTACAAGTTGTTAGTCAAAGTTGCGATGGACCCCGCCGCATTCCGGCATCGCTACAATTGCTCCTGCTGCTCCAGCTGCCTTTGTTAGCATCGACTTCAGTTGCTGTTGCTGATGTTTGCTGTTATGTATTATCATTGTTGTTGCTACTGCTACTGCTGCTGCTGTTGATATTGCGGTTGACATCATTTTGTTTGCCAAAGGACAAACGACATTGAAGGCTATACTATGTGTGGGCAAGTTAAGGTAATGCAAAGATGGTATGTATGGTATGGTATGGTATGGTATGGTATGGTATGGTGTGCTGTGGTGGTGATGCACAGAACGTAACGTTTGTTGTATTTGTCAACCGCGTACAAACCCTTAAATCCGCTTCCGGTGTTATCCTCGACGCATCTCAGTGCGTTCTGTTCAAGTCAGAAGAGTTTAGCTGACTGGTAACTCATCTCATCGAAAGCTAAGTTGCTTGTCTGTTGATGTCGCCTTGCGGCTCTAATCCCTGATGTGTCTCTGACATACGCATACTGACAGTGACAACACTTTGATGAGTCCAGACAGACAGACAGACAGACAGACAGACAGACATATAGATGTAGCTACACTCTACATCTAATAACAATGACCTCAGTTTATATAAAGCTTTAGAACGAAAGTACTTCTGTTAAATACACTTCAAGTCTTAATTACTTCTAAAATCCAAATAAATCCATTGCATTTATTGTACAGTAAATTCTCACTTTGAAAATTTTTATTTTCTCACGCCTAAATAAAGTTGTTCATCACCCACTCCTGTATCTTAACTTGCTCGAATTTGTTAACAAGACAAAAATACACACAGCCAGTCAGTTGGACAGAAGAAAGACAAGAATCTTCAGTTTGGAGACACTGTTTATAACATTTGTAGCTATGCTTGTTGTTGTGTTACCTCTACGACAATTGTTGTTGTTGTTGTTGTTGTTGTTGTTGTTGTTGTTGGTGTTTGCTGCATTTATCGCCTACGTTTCACTTTTGCACACGCGAACTTTCCTGTGCTCAATCGTCTTCCTTGGATTTCAGTAGTTGCATGCAACACCCGCAACCAACTGTATAGATGAGTGCTATAAAAAAAAAAAAAAAAACAAAAAATAAAAAAGCAACAACAGAATGCGGGTGACAAAACTTTTGCTGTACAAATGGTGTACACCAACAGCAAACATGTGCAACAACAACAAAAACAACTGCTATAAAGGTTTAGAAGCTAAACAGATAAAAAAAATGCTTTCGTTCCAAAAACGCCGAATATATTTTCAAAGATGTACAAGAATTCGCCAATCAGCCATTTGAAATCGTAAACACTATTGTGAGCGATTTAAACCTTATAACTCACCTGATGAATTATAACTTTAACATTTCATAGCTATATTCTTAATAAACTAGTAATTCCAGCGGACGATACCATCGACCGATTTATAGATATAAAAGAAGTTTAAATACCTTATTAATTACCTTATAAGGTACTTTTTAAATGTAAAGAATAAGCCGATAAAAGTCAAAACAAAAACATAGCCGGAAAAACTCTTGTTTTTTGGTACACTATGTTGATTTGAGCCTGTCCTTTGTTTCGTTGTTGGTTGTTGTTTTTCTTTTTCTGCCTTTTTTGTCGCTGTTCACTTCTACTTCTTGTATGCTGGCACCACACGAAATGTGTGCCTGCAAATCAGTTAGTGCAAATTTTTCTACGATAGCATGTAACTGTATTTTTTATCGTTTTATGTTAATAATATATTAATAATATTGCATTGGAGACCCCACTAAGTACATATTGGTATACATATATTCTTTATTAGCTCGACGGTACTAATCGAACTAGCCATGCCCGTCTGTCTGTTGTATTATGATGATATCCGGTTGAAAATTGGCACATACACTTCTAATTATTGCAGTTTAATAGAGTATCAAGATTGATACAAATCCATCGCCCACTTTAGACTTTTTGTATGAAAAACTTTTTTATTGTAGTCAATATCAACTTAATAATTGATATGGTAGCTTCTAAGGGACGAACGCTTCTCATATACATTAATGTGCGGGACCCGCCCACTTTTTGGGCCGCCCACCATACAAACTTACTACTCACTTTTGACTTTTGGTATGAAAAACTTCTTTATTAAAGTCAATATTGCTGTGAAATGTGATGTGGTGCGTTTTCATGGATAGCCATTTAACATACATAGACAAAGGGACGTATGTCGCCTACTTTTTGAAGTAGTCCCATACAAAACCACCGCCCAGTTTACGATTTTCATATGATGAACTTATTATTGCAGTCAATATAAACTTAAAATTCGATATGTGTGGTGGCTTCTATTGGACAAAAGCTGAACACATGTATTAATGTGCGTGTCCCGTCCAGTCTACTTTTAGAGGTAGTCCCCACAAAGGCCAATCGCTCACTTTGTTATTTTTGTAGGTAATATGTTCATATTTTTCGAGCTAAACATCTTAAAATTTGTATGAAGGCTTCCAATTATTACTATAGCATTAAAGTAGAGTATTTTGTTAGTTGCTTGTGAAGTGTATTGCAGCATCGGTTCTACAAAAGTTAATGTTTTCTCTTGTTTTCAGCTCAAATATTTTAAATTTTGAATTATCTCTACTTAATTGAGAAAGTGCATTTAGGTAACTGACTGAATGCCGCTATTAAAGCTTGTTTTGGTTCCAAGTTTAAGGAATATCCATTGATTGATATGCTATGCCTACTTTTTGGGGTAGTCCCCGCACAAACACACCGCCTACTTTTGTGCTTTTGTTTGAAAAAACCTTCTTTAATTAAATCAATATTAACTTAAAATTCCATGTGGAAAGTTTTTATGGACAGCCGCTTTACACACATATACTAGTTTTGGGGTAGCGCCTTACAAATTCACCACCCACATTTATGTTTTACCATACGACTTCAAATTTCGTGAAGCACTTCGATTAAACCGAAGTTAACGTTTATTCTTGTTGAGTCTTTGTAAGCAAAAAATGCTTTTTGATCAATATTAATATCGGACATAAGTCCGGATGGACCATTATACAAACCTGCCTGAATTTTTGTAAGAAAATAATTTTGTTTTTGTTGTTAATTAAACAAGCACCGCAAAATTTTGTTTATCTTAGCTCAATTCTAGTAAAATATTCCAAATAGCTCCAAATCGAAATATAGCCGCCATACAAACTTACCGTGCAAATAAGAACCTTAGACACAGTACAGGGTATATTGAATTCGAGCACACTCGATTGCAGCGTTCTTTCTTATTGGTTTATGGTTGTATCTCTATTTAAACCAAAGGTACGTTTATCGTCAGAATATTATATATGTCGGTCAATCGGTCACAAACAGTTGAGCTGATCGATGTAAGCTTCGGCATTATGTCCTTGACACTCCATGGTCAAATATAGAATATTCTGTAGAGTGGTTAGTTTAAGATTGGGTATTGGCAGAATAGGAACTAGCAAGCTTTCTAATTCCGTGATTCCTGTAAGCTCCTGCAATATTTTCCTGAATTTCGTTAGAATCACTTTGATTGGTACTAGAACTGCTATATAACCAAGTTCTGATGAGTTTGAGAGAGTGTAGAAGGCTTGTCATTTTCTATTGATAGTTCTTTGGTAGTGTTTTAAAATTTCGTTTAATTATATTGAACAATTTAAAATCGACTAGTTGAGCCACGGCACTAAAATTAACTTCCAAATACATAAGCATATGATTTGCATCTATTTATAGTTGAAATGCCAGAACCAAATAAATAATTTTTTTTGTAACACAAAATTCGCGAATGAGTACAAAAACTTTGTTGCGTTTTTTTCTCTGTCTACTAGTCCTTAATGTCCTTATTGTTGCAGTAAATATTATTGTCACTGACGCATCGATTGTCAAATGTCAGTGTAAAATTTTATTATTTAAATGACTTCTACCGTTATGAGGACTTAATTTATGATCCGCAACAGCAACAACAAAAATAACAACAAGAAAATTATACAGATTTATTAAAACGAATTTTATGTACCCTTTATACTTGTTTCAAAAGAATATCAGCATAGATTTAAATGTATAAATAGAATGTTATATTAGAGACTATTATGTAGAATATAATAGTAAATTGTACCCAATAAAACTGGTCCTCTGTCTGATATAGTTGATAAGATACGAGCATACGCTCAAAACCAAGCATATTTTTGTTGTAGTAAAAGTTTTTGAAAAATGAATTCGAATTGGCAAAGAAACCAACGTACTGTGCGCATATTTAAAAAAAAAGAGAAAAATTAGATACTTTTGAACCTTAAAATGAGCACAAATGAGAGTAAGCGAAAATAATTGAGTATACTCTTTGGCATGTCTTTCACCTCTTGATTTCGTTTTATACTTTCAAAATATGTATTTTGAATTTGATGGTTTGTGCTCTAGTATGTATAAGTGACACAGCTACACATATACGTACAAATACTCATATGCAGCTAGTTAAAAAATTACCGGTTTTCTCCTAGTAGAGTGTAAACGGAGCGCCAGTTAAAGTTATAGTAAGTGCAGTTGATTTCGTATAATACACTCTTAGTGACCCAGTTATGCCCCAATATCGTATCATCTGTCGAGTCAATAGCTGCTTCAGTGCGTTGCAAAGACCCCGTCAAACTTATAATACACTTTTGTATGTTATGTAGGAAGGGCACACAAATGAAAGCGATACCAATACAAAAGCAACAACAACTGCTGCAGTTGCAATTTTTTTTTTGTTGTTGTTGGTCTATATGACTTTCATTATACGCTTGGTTGTCACTGCACCGTGTAAATTGTATCTACGAGTATATCGCTGCATGACTATGTATTTATGTGTGTGTATGTGTATGATAATGTCCTGTTTAAGTGCAATAATTTAAACTGCAATTCAACAGTCGATAACCACACTCGCCTGGTGCCCTGCTAAAGATAGAGGGTGGTCAACCCTTTTGGACTCGCGCACGTTTAATATTTAGACGACAAAAGGACGACATTGTTGATGGCGTGGCGGCAACTGCAAGCTTGCATATTTATTGCTGACTGACAGACAGCGTCAGACAATTCCTTGCCAAAGAAACAATTTTCCGAAGAGTGAGAGAGTGGGAATGATTGGCAGAGCAGTGCATGGGGGTACACCTATTGTTGACTTTACTGATACAGTACACCATTCGAACCAAAATTACAGCCATTGCATTTTATTTGCGCTATAAAAACAAAAATTATGACGACTGCACATTGGATTTATGAGTATTTATGCAAAATTACGTTTATTACTACTTATTATTGATGTTGCCATAGGCGTCTTTGTCGAAAATGCTTCAAAATAATAAATACGACGTACATATCAAAGCGAAATATGTATGAAAACTAGTTTACAAGTTCCGTCAGGTTTTGAAATTCTTTTGCGACAGGACAGGATTTTCCGATGCCGACGACACCGATGACGACGACGACGGCTCACGATTTCAAATGACAAAATGCGGCATTAAATTTTTCGCCTGTCAACGCAATTTATGTCGCTGACAGCGATAGGCATTTCCTTTGAAGTTCCGTGAAGCGTCCGTGAGGCATGCAAGCGTCGTCGTCGTCGTTGTCCTTTCTGCAATTGCAAATGCAATCCTGTAACTCTGTCATACTCTCTCTCATTCATGACGTCTGATTTTCACGAGTGATTACGCTCATATAAACCCCCAATGCTAACTATCATATATACTCGTACATATATATATATATATATATATATATATATATATATATATATATATATATATATATATATATATATATATATATATATATATATATATATATATATATATATATATATATATATATATATATGATATATAGAAGTTGATGACGGTTTTCGTCTGCATTCGCGAATATTTTGACGGAAACATGTCATAAATAGCGTTGAGTGTTGCCATAAACTAAACCAGAACTCAACTTAGCCACAAAAAGTTTTGAAATGTGCCCCACTCGCTCCTATTTCTAACACATTTTAACGATATGACGAAAATTTATCAGTGTCCATAAATAGTTCGTTTCGTTTCGTTTCGCGGCGTCATGTGTTGAAGTTTGTCTGAGGTTTTCCCATTGCGTTGTAAAATGTCTGTCCAGTCTGCACTGAGAGGCGCTCCAATGTACTTTACACCAACTATTTTACTACTCGACATACATATAGGCAAGTTGCATATTATTATTAAGTGCGACTATAAACTCGCATGAATAATTGCTGCAGTGCAATTGCACTTACATGCAAAACTAAAAATTTTAAATCACAAAAAAAAGCGACAACGATTTGACACTTTTTATTTGTAATTGCTAACTGAAGTCAGAATGATTGAAGTAGGGTTACTTTTATTTAAGTTTATATAGGCATTGAAGTGAATTTTTTAGTTGTAAACTATACAGATTAATAAGCTCGACAATTTCGGAAAAAAGTTATGGTAGATATCATCTTTGTAATGTGTCTTATACTATTATTTTTGCTTCTTAGCTATTAGCACATTTATGTGTGAATGGCAAAAACTAAAAACAACAAAATTCTCAACATATCTTCTCTCTACTGACAAATGTGCCTTGTCGTTAACAGGTGAGTGGCAAAATGACGCACGCTTTATTTAAATGTTAGCTGTTTTTAAACAACTTTCGTTGCGTTTGCTATTACTTTTAATTGAAATTTGCCACATAGTATCAGAGAACGAAAATAGTTTTATTAACCATCTAAACTCAAATCATACATTATAGGTCACTTACGAAAAGGAACGTATAATTCAAATATTTAACGCGTCTAGGAACGGTGTGGTCTAACTATCTATCGGTGTGTTGCCCAGAATGGTCGAACTGATCAGATTGTTATTCTTCTTTTTAGTAATGCTTGAATTTGCCTATTACAGAAATAGCAATAATTTTGTTTCTCAACTTGTCATATCTGCGGAGTCCGTATATGCATTTTTCACAGTGGCATGCTTTTGTCAAAATGTGTTAATTTAATATTTACTTGTAACTCCACAATCGTTGAATTTCTAGAGATAAAAGAAAGTTTGTTAAATAAAATGCTAAATTAAGCCGTTACCGCTCTACTGCCAGTCAAATGCAAAGTTGTCGGTCATGCAAAAGTGAAGCATTTTGCATGAAGTAACGCGAGCGCAGAATTAAGAGAAAAAGAAGGCAAAACAAATTCATAACGGTAGAAGCCTTATGTTTGTTGGTGTATGATTTTGATTTGAAAGAGTCGTTTGTTTCCTTGTTGTTGATTTTTTTCCTTCTTTCTAGTGTCTATGAACTTTTACTTCTAACCAATTTTGCGTCATAAACCAAAAAAAAAAAATGTATTTATGAAAGAGTGTGAATTCTTGTACATGAGCATGTATGTGTGTTTTTATACGCCGTACCCATCCGGTAGAAGGGTATATTAATGTGTAAATCTATGTAACTGAAAAATGAGTGGCAACCCTATAAATTACATTATTATATATGTCCGTCTCTCCGCCCGACAGTTAACTTGAACGAACAGATCTGGGAGACTATAATATATTGAGTCTTCATATTTAAAAATGTAGACTATTCTATTATTAAAAATAGCAAGCCCACTTTAAGAGGAACCACCATATAAACTTGGCTTCCATTTTTAAGTTTTTGTATAAAGATATTTTTGTTTTTGTGGTTAATTACGCTAGAAATACAAAATTTAGCGTAACTATCATCAACCTTTACAAAATATTCCATATAGGTCTCGAGTGTACCACTTTAAGATGTAACTTCCTGCAAACATGATCCCGTTTTTTTGTATTTATTTGTTTTAATTAATTCTAATTTATCATCAATTCTAATAAAATAGTCCGCATATGTCCAATTGGAATCAATAAAGAATACAACCTATGGTTCATAAAAGGGGTCCTAAGCAAGGTACAGGTTATTTCGAAGTCGATCATACTCGAATGCAGCGTAATATTTTCAAATCGCTTGTCTTGCCTTGTATGTTGATGATTCCAATTTTCACACAATCACAGGAATAAGGATATTTCATTGCATAGAAATATATCGAAATAACTTCTCCATAATTTGTCCACCATTTTGTGCCTGCTATTTTGTTTCCGGAATTTTTGCCAGCAGATTCGAAATTAACGACCTAAAAAATATGATCGCTGAGAGTTTTTTGATTTTTTACCAGCTTTTTAAGATTTTTAGTACCATTGTGCGTCATTTGGAGTAATAGCACTAAGCATCCATGCTAAATATTGTGATATCGCCTGTGTGTTATCGTTGGATTCGTTGCAGGCACTTGGATAAATCACAAGTTCTGAACTCCCACGGACCATTCCGGAATTCGCCCCTTATTTTGGACTGCTGTTCTTACTAATTCAACTGATCTAGGCGGTAAATTTCCGTGCCATTGAATTAATAATCTCTTTCCACTTTTGGCTTTCTTGATGTGTTTTTGCTAATCCTGATTAGGTTAGAGTTACGAAAATGTAAATGGATGAGACATACCCAACGAAAGCTTTTCACCCAACCCTTTCGCCAAGCTTGTGGAACTAACAGGTTGCAGAAGAAAATACCATAAGCAGACCCAAGTAGGGGGGGGAGCAGATTGGGGAATGTTTCAAACCCAGCAGTATTTTTGTTCAGCAGAAAAAAAAAATTTTCACTTTATTTTCATAAAATAAGAAGTTTCATTTTTTGAGTAGAGTTAAACCCCTCCCCCACAAGAGAGAGTTGCGGATCCGTCCCTGGAAAATACAAAGTAAGTACAACCTTGAAATGTTTTCTAGGAAAAGATGACCATTAATCTGGCATTATCTGAAGTTAACATTTTAGCAGTTTCGTTGAAATCCTATGCTCTACCAAGGAGCCAAAGATACGAAATTTATTAATATGAAACAACTTCTCGTCTACAGGCAATCGAGATTAGGATAACTTATTTCATAAAATCACTGCACGAAGAGCTTTTTATACGGGTATTTTGAAATGGCTTAGTCAAGATTTGTTCATTATTTTGTTGTGTATCGATCAATATAGAATTTAACAAGTCTTGTTCTCAAGTTATAATGAATTCAAACCATGTACTCTTTTGACACCACCTTGTATACGTATACTTGTATGTTAAGCATATAAAAACAATAATGGCAAAACGAACTTAAACGAAATTGCACTTGTCGTAGAAGGACTTCTACTATTTCTACAATAAAATTCTATTATTTTACTATTTTTGCGAAAATTATTATCAATTTGAAATGCAACCCTTGCATCTTTCTCTTTCGACCGCTTCAATTTACTGAATTTGACAGCAACTAAGGCCAAAACTGCGTGTTTCGGTTTGTCAAGCATGCTGCAATCAAATACAAGTACAGTGACTGTTCGGGGGTTAAGGGGAGCTTGATAATAAAATGCGACTGACTAAACAGAGATTCCTAATTCCATCATTGACACATTTCGCATACGAAATGCAAAATCTGACAAAGAACATAGAGATAAAATAATAAAAAAACAACAAAAATCTTGAAATAAAACAAACAACGTCAGTGCGATACAATACTACTCGATAAATTCTTGCAATCTCAATATGAACTAAGAACGGGGAAGTGTGTTAAAAATTTCTTCATTTTTTTTTATTTTATTTTTTTTTTTTTTTTTGGTCAATTCGAGTGACTGAGTCAGTGAAGTGTCAGTAGTAGTCATAGACAAAGTCACTTGTAAAACACCCACGACTCAACTCAACTTGCTGCTGTAACTTTGGTCTGAGAGTTGGACTGTAAACGAGTTAAAATGAATGTGCGGGAATTCCTTCGGTGACAGTATTGTGTCCTCATTCGTAGACAAGCGAAATATGTGGCCAAGACATCAGACACTTGAAGCAACGGCGAGCTGGATACAATTCTAGAAAGCAGTAGAGTGGAGTGGTGTGGAGTAGAGTGGAGTGGGTGATGTGCTGAGCTTGTCAGAAGCGTTGGCGGTATCGATGTCGCATGTCGTTGCTGCTGGCTTTGAGTCGTTTGCATGTTTTCATGTTAGTTTCAACTATATTGCTCTCAACCTCCTTCCTTACATGTCCTTCCACTTGCACTGGGTGGTTATTTTTCTTCTTCTTCTTCTGATTGCCACGCTTTGACAGCAATTTTTTATTGTTGCCGCTTTTTGTTTGACAATCCATAGAAAATGTATTGGAATCGCAGCAGCATATAGCTAAGTATTTAGAGTAGAGCAAACAATCGCCACATTTGAATTTTATTGGCTCGCCTGTCAAAGTTCTTTTAAGTCGTGAAGATGTCCAAACTGAGTGCTTGAGCTGCGAAGGGGCAATGAAGCGTGAAAGTCAGCCTTACAATTATTGCAATCAAATTTGAGATTTATTTTGGTATTTTGTTGGAATTTGCTTATCAAATTGTTTGTACCCCATACGAACTGTAATTATTTTGAACATTGAGATGAGAAAACGCAGTAGTGCCAACTAAAGAACTCCAGATACTTATATTATTAAATTAAGGTTAAAAAATTTCAATGTCTTGCAGCATCATCATAGCTATAGTATATACTATATTTGAGCATCCCAGTGTTAGCATGGTCGCTTTTCGTTTGTACTTTGTTTCATAATGTTGCTTGCTTCTAGGATCTTCCATCTTACGAGCATCATAAAGATTATACAGCTCATGATTCCTTCGTGAAATTGGCTC
The DNA here is from genome assembly GCA_035044765.1 of Leucophenga montana. Classification (NCBI taxonomy): domain Eukaryota; kingdom Metazoa; phylum Arthropoda; class Insecta; order Diptera; family Drosophilidae; genus Leucophenga; species Leucophenga montana. Next base: position 962,371 of record JAWNNQ010001706.1, read on the forward strand.
TCGTAAATTTGTAGATGATCGTAAATTCCTTAAAGTACCTTTCTGCTTTTGTTACTTCCGGGTGGATTAGTGTCTTGAAACATATGGCTCTCATCCATTGATGTAGAGCTCTAAGCTTTATTTGCCTATCTTACCCAAAGTTGCAACATTTATGAAGAATGCTGCTTAATTTTGATTACGAAGCTTTAATTATTGTTGTTGGTAACTTGTGTACCTTGAAATAAGTGAACAGAGCTCTATATAACTTCGAAATTGAAGCCATTCGTAATAAATGACTGTTCCAGGCCCTGAGACTGTTTGGCTGTGAGTGTGGCCAGGACTTTGTTTTGCTCTCATTTGTCGCAAGATCCATGTTCTCAACTATTCTCCATCATGAAAACACTTTGCTAACTCGACTTTTATTAGTGTCATATATAAATAGGCAAGTGAAAAACGTTTACAGCCTCTTTAACCCCATTAAACACAATATATTCGCTTGATTTTTCTATTTATAGTGGAATAATATAATGTTCGTTTATTAATGTTTTTTTGTTTACTGTTGGCAGAATAGAAAAAGACAAGTTCTCTATCTCTCTAGCGCTCTAAAGCGAACTGTAGAGCATGTCTGTTGAGCAGCTGGTCTTTAGGCTCAAAACTTTTGAGAGCGCGCTTTCCAACATGTTGGCGAGCAACATTTGAGAGCGTGTGTTCATAGTGTTTTGTTTGAAAAATTTTAATTGAACATTAGTTAATTGCATAACTGTACATTAAACACAAAATATTCCTTTGAATTTTGTTTTTTTGAAATGTTGTGAAGAGAGCTCATAATATATGTAGTTTTTCAAAATCGATTGAATATTTTGGACATTAAAATATTTAACTAAGCAATTTATTCAGTCAACATCCATACACACGAGACACGAGCTGTGAAACAGTACAATTTTAATATATAACGTAAAGAGAGCGACTGTAAACAACGCAAAGATACAGCACACCGCGCATCTATCATAATGATTGTTTTTTAAAAAAGTTAATGTAACACCCAGTTTTTCTTGAAATTTGGTCTTGTTCAAGAACCCAATTCTTTGTTCAAAATCAAGTGATGTAAGTCAATTTTACCATTTCCCTGTTCATTCTAACTACGATCTAAATGCACAAGGCTATGGATTCGCTCGATATTTTTATTAGATCTACTAGATTTTTTTACTAGATAAAGCCGTGAACTATCAAAAACCAAGCACTACTGTTTGTGTAGGTGTGCAAGTTATCAGTGTAATGTGCAAAGTATAATGCCAAACATGATAGCAAACGCTAGAAAAACTGTTTCAGAAGACAAAATCTGGAAAACTGAATATGTGTACCTCTTGCCAGTTTGAAAGAGCACTGAAGATGTTTATATTCATCTGCCGGCTCTCAAGGTCTTTTGGCAGTGTTGCCACATCGAAAGCTAGTATATCATTCTCATTACCTAATTTCTTTTGTGAAATCACAACTGGTATAAAAGCTTCGGTTCAACCGAAGTTAACGTTTTTGCTTGTTTTTACTTTTTCTTCATTTGTCAGGGAAGCCGTGAGGTATTTTAGCTAGTTATAATGTGGAGCTGGTATTATTGGCGCCTTCGTTACTCGGGCGATGGGAAAAGTGTTTTCGCCAAAATCTCTTTGTTTCGAAAGCGTCCGGAACAAAATATGCATTTTTAATCTTTCTGGAAAGAAGATTTGCAAATTATATATAAAATAAATACATTTGTTAATTGCTCTCATTAGTTGATGAAACAATTAATGGACGGATATATTTAAAGCGTTTCCATAATTTTATCGTACATTCAATTTACCAAATATATTTTCGCTATAGTTCATAAGCAAAGTGAGAAAATTACTCTCACACACTCATGTACTTAGATAGTCAGTCAGAAGGACAGCAGAGCGGAGCCAATCAGTTGTAGAAATAAACACTTGTGCGCCTCTAAAATAGATAAAAATATCTACACTTCAATAAACATGAACATCATCGACAGCATGAAGCGAATTGCAAAAATGTGCTAAAAATTGCACAGCAATGTGATCATAAAGCATTCGCCATTAATGACAACACAGACAACGAGCAGCGTTGAGCGGACGGACGGACAAATAGACAGATGCATAGACAGACAGGCGGGTCGACAGATACATCCCATTGTCAATAACTGCGTTGCACTGTACTGGGACGGCGCCCGCGCACTTTCCCATGCGCGTCATTGACTCAGGCCGATTGCGCCAAAATCAAATTCAAATTTCCCAAAACGTAGAAAAGAAGCGCGCAGAGCTGAGGTAGGCATACGGTCGAGTGAATGTGTTTTTACAATGAGCTGCTTAGATGCATTGCATAGCAGTGTTGAGTGAGTATAGGGGAATACAGGAGAAGTTCGGGGGTACCAACTGGGAATGATGGCATCCGCCATTCGCGACGCAGCACAAGACACTCGTACATCCGCAAATTTATCGACAAACATTTGGACAGACAAGACAGGCAAGACAGCGCATACGAACAACTAGTCAAGATACTCAGATACATGGCGTTGCGGCGGCTTGACACTAGCAATGAAGATAGCTGCTGCTGCTGCTGTGTTTCCTTTTCAATTATAAAGTGTTGCAAAGAAATATAATATGTGGTTAACTAAAGTTTGGTAAGTTGCATTCAAAAATTCACATAAATATTAGGAGTACATAGGCTTTGCAAGGGTAATAGTATTTAAAAAAGTTTGAGTTCTGGCAAATTTTGAGCAATCTCATCATTAAGTTTGTGTTTAACAGTCATTGAGCCCTGGCTTGAAAGACAGATGGATGGACTGAAAGCAGAGTGTTGAAATTGATCTCAAACGCAATCGAAGTTGTTGGATAAGCGCAATGAAGTCAAGTTTTTGCGCAGTTTCATGCATGAAACACATTGGAGAATTAACAGTACTTAAAACTTAGGGTTTCTCTGCGCGGATCGGCGTGACAATCTATTGTTTTTTTCTGCCTGTCTGCCTTTCATTTCTGCGCTTAATATCCGTTAAACACAAACTTAATGATGCTGATTGCTCTAAATTTGACAATAGTGTAAAATGATATGTGCTACCTAAAAGAAAAGAGAACTTATGTAAAACTATAAGCGCCATCCAAAGTCACACCGTTTACTACAGAGAAATTTACCTATATAGCGATACAACCGATTATCGGTCAGGACAGCACGAAGGTGAGCACACCAGACGTTATACTATACACCAGTTGTTCCAAGTTCGCGGTGTCGTCCAGACTTGTCCTGTGTCTTCACAGGTAAAAGTTTTGAATTGACTGTTACCAATCCCAGCGCACCAACCCTTAATTAAGTGGGTTGCCTTTTCACACTTTGGCTGGTTCGGATATTCAGTGGCTACTCAGGAGATACATGACTACCGTACGAATTTTAGTTGATTGATGCGTTTGCAAGAATCGTTTTTGGCCATTCCAAATTGAATGGTAACCAATAGCTTTCTCCACCGCTGTGGATTTCTGTAAACGACTCCATTCACAAATTTTTCAATTTTACTTCGACAGAACAACCAACTCAAGTCGGTCCAAATCTGACCATAATAAAATGTACAACCTATGAGAAATTAAGTGCGTACATCAGCTTTCTTTCTTGTCTCCATTAACTTCAATTGGCTATCCACATAACTAGTGAAGACTTTTGTGGTATTTGGTTTCTGTGTCGTAAATCGTAAAGATTTTTATACCCTAAAGTCAGAAGGAGACTTGGCAGACCATAGAAAGTATATAAATTCTTGATAAGCATCGTCAGAGGAGTCGATATAGAGATGGAGACTTCAATTTTGACTATTAGGACTCTCCTTTCCTTCTTCAGATAAATAGTATTAAATAAACCTGTCAACTCTACATTAAGGTGTTGCCCACATACAGATCTGGCCCCCAATTACTAATTTAAAATTTAAAATTTTTGCTGTATCTTTTGTAAATCCTATTATATTACCGCATATAGGTTCAGATTGGGCAACTAGAAGCGGTAACCCTATACAAACATGCACTCCATATTTAAGTTTTTGTACGAAATTTGTTGGTTTTTTTTTTAAGGTGAAAATGCTAAATTATGGGCGTATCTTACGTCAATTCTTGCTAAATATTTAAAATAGGCCCAGATCTAACCACTATAAGGGGTAGCCTTATGCAAACCTGCTAATCTAGCCCAACTTATAACCAAGCATTTGATGGGTCCGCATTAATTTAATCCTTCATAAGAGCTATACTTGTATCGACAGTAGAGCATTTGTTCCTCTCTGAAATTGCTCATATCACTTGAAGACTATATAGATAGCGAGATTTGTGGATTTGTGAGCTACCACAATATTTATTAAATATCGTCAACTTACTGAACTATCATTGACCCACTTGCGAGTGCGTGAGTGTTGCACTGCATTTCACAAACATTTGGATTCATAATTCAAGACAGTCAACATGGATAGCAAAAAAGAAAAAAAAATTTCAGAGTCAAATATTTTCCAACTAAAGAATTACATTCAAATACAAATTTATATTTAAATTCAATTAAAATAGGTAGTTCAAGAAAGCATGGAAATATTTTGGAAAAAAAATCTTTGAAATTTCTTTAAAAAGAAATCCCAATTAAGAAAAACTCTAATCAATTTCAAGTACATAGTTTAAAATCTATCAAAAGAAATTTAATGCCATGATTTACTCGATGTCAAGAATATCAAGTTGCAAACAGGACGAAAGAAGCAGAAGAAGAACGGCAGTGACAACAATAATAACAACAACAAGTGACACTGACATGAACATCACTTACTATGTGAACAGAAAGAGACAATGAGACATGAGTGTGAAAGAGCAAACGAATATCAACTTCCTGTGTTCAAGTAGTACGAGTAGCATCAGTTGAACTTTTTTCTGAATTATTTTCTACAATACATACATACTCGTATATTCTAAGGATATTTGTGTGTATGCGTGTGTGTGTGTGTGTGTGTGTGTTTATGTGTGGGTGTATTTGTATGCAGTGGACACTATTTGTGTTTCCTCTGAAAATTTATTGTAAAACTTAAAAGTTTTGATGGAAAAATGAAATAAATAGTGACATTTCACTAAAAGTAAAGAAATTATAAAGTGTCACCAGGGATGATAAGTGGGCTACAACAACACCAAACACGAACATCAACTGACAGCAGCAGCAACAACAATATTAACAACAATAACAACAACAACAACAACAATAGGGGTAGAGCAGCATCAATAGCAACAGAGCACACTGAATATAATAAGAAGGACATGGAATATGCAGCAGTAACCGTAGCAGGACAATCTGAACAAAAGCAAGTAACGAGAGACTGAAAAGTGTACTATAAACAAGTGAAATATTGAAAGAACATCGGGCAGTGTTGCCATATCTGCACTCATATACAAGTAACACGATGTGGCAACGCTATAGACATTGACAACGTCCAAAATGTGTCAAAAACTTCATTTCAAAAGATAGAGATCAACTTTGAGTGCACAAAAACCAAACTTTTTTTTTGTTTTTTCCTTTAAAACGTTTCGTAAACTGTTTAAATGGTTTATTAATTTCTTCATATAGTTTGCAACATACAGAAAGAGAAAAGTAAATATTTATGCAGTTGATCTTTATTATTACGAACTTCTCTATTATTTCGAGATTTTAACACATTTATTTATGCATGAAATATTCTGACTCTTAGACGGATTCAATAAAATTCAATTTAGAATGTTGCATTCGTAAGTTCACGACTGCCGCTTTTCTTATGGAGCCTGTACATTTATTTTATTTAGCGACCTATGATGATGATGATGAGAAGCATGATAAATGAAAATTTGAAATATTTCCTTCCAGCGAACTGATGAGAACTCGTAGCTCCATTTTACATCCACAAGCTGCTGGTTATTATTAGATATATGTACGTACACCGTATTTTGCATGTCGATTCGAATAATTTGATCGGAATCGGTGTCGTTATAATAGTCCGTTTTATCAGTTTCAGACGGATTTTGCGATTTGAAGTTTGAAATCAAATAATTCTGATCGAAATCTAAAACAGTGGAGATTATTTTTGCATTCAAATATGGGGTGCCTGAGGAAACGTGCTATTTTTCTCTGTGTAATCAAATCGTTAATTCATTTTTTATTTAACAGATTGGCATTTAGTTTTAAAAAAAATGAACGATTGTTCAGTAGGATTTTGATAGGAGCACTGCTATCATACTTTGGGTTTAATCTAAAGAGAGTTTACGCGGACACTTGGCGGCATTACTCCGAGCAGATAGAATGTGACGAGCGGGGAATAGTCACAAGAAGGACATACTACCGCGATCGTTCAGTTAGTACACAGAGAACGATTACTACTCTAGCTGATCTCATATTAATCTATATTGTTTCGATTCGGACCCTATTTTCTCAAATGGATAGAAGCAGTCAATCACTGGAGACAAAATTCTGGATTTGAGCTTATGTTGCTACAAAATTCAAGTAACAATCAAAATAAACCCTGCAACTTACCGATTCTCTTGCAATTTTGAGAGAAGATTATTAAGAAGGTGGAAGTGTACAACAACAACATGTTAAGCCTCAATTTATGTCTGACGGGGCCCATTTTTTGTTTAAACAGCAATATAATGCAGAAAAATTTCTGAAAATGGAGACACTCCAATGCGGAAATACTCCTGGGAGTCACAGTGGTCTATTGTTAACAAACGTGCAGGGTATATCGTAGTCGTGAAGGTATGACATGACTGGTGCATTCTTACTACTTTTTAAATATTATTTTATTATTTGTGACACAAGTTTATTTTTCTAGCTATATCTGACTCTCACCACTTTGAAGCTTTTCCAAGTTCTTGCAGCGCTTCAACTTTCACATATTCTCAGAGGATATAAAAAAAAAAAAATACAGGACATTCGCTTTATTCACATTTCGTTCTCTCGTCTTCCATTGCATGGAGTTCGTTTTTGTTTTTACGTTTTTTTGCTCTTCAAGTTTACTTTCCATCATTATTTAGTACAAAGACAAACCACAAGAGAACGTTCTGTGTTTGCTACAATGTTAGCGAGACGAGACAGTGGGCAAAAGGACATGCTAAGGGGAGAGTTTAATACTATAAAAGAATTGGCATGTGGATTTGATGCATGAAAGTTGAAAGTGGGAGTGTAAAAGGTGGTCCACCAAGCACCAGTGTCACATTTTTAGTGTCCGAAGCTGACATATTTGGACTGCTTTGCTTATGTTGATAAAAGCATACACTGAAATAAAAAAATGTATATGAAGTACTTGTTATAGTGCTACGCATTATAGTGGAAAATGTCACCGAAGCTGTTCATGGTTTCAGGTAACCCAGAAAAAAGGAGCAAATGCCAACTGTGAGAAGTTGGAGCTAAAAAAATTAAAAAGGCTTGACCCGTCAGTTGGGTTCTTAAGATATTAGACATTTATAACGGGCGCCTAGTTATTAGTAACTTTGGGTTTTTATTGTATGAAAAAGTGTCTTCTTTTATTGTCATGAAGCTTCATCAGTGTACAGCCAAAACCCTGAATTTGAAAAGATAGGTTTGAGCTTGGAGCGAATGTTTAAACTTTTGTTTATGGTGACAGCTTGGATTTCGTTTAACAATTAATTTTATATATATATATATATATATATATATATATATATATATATATATATATATATATATATATATATATATATATATATATATATATATATATATATATATATATATATATATATATATATATATATATTTTTATATATATATAAATTATCCATCGATCTAAAATTTATGCGAACGAGATCGCAGGTACTTTTAGAATATACTCTAAAACATATCTAAGAATTAAAGTTCTCAGTGTACTCTATTTTTTGATGATGATTTTTTATATTATAAAATACATAAATATTTTTATCACTTCACCCTTTGCTAAGCACTAAACATTGTATACACTGCACGTATATGAAAAAGGGTATATTAGATTTATTGAATTTCCAGGAACCGTTTTATTTTACTTTTAAATGAAGGCGTGACAACACCTAGTTTTCTAGTAGATCCTTTTTCTGCCGAAGCCCTTTACATATGTAGCAAATCTCATTCATTTTATTTTTGTCAAATATTTGCTGAGTTACAACGCATTTGGTTCTTCTCTTATTTGAGAGGTAGAACATCACCCTTTCTTCTATTGAAACTTTTTCTCCCTGTGCCTTTTACATTTGTGGTGGCCCCTGCAACGTTGTATGCGCGCACTCACAGCTAGAGTGACGAACTTCCAAAGGGTCAATAGCTAGAGTATCCGGTTTGCACTGCTACGCCTCTTTTATTATTGTCTTATATGGGGGCGTGTCACAACCTGTTTTTCTAGTGACAATTAATTTACCCGGTTCCCTTTACATATGTATCACATCTCATTCATCTGCCTCAAATTATTACGAATATATTTTTTCTATATAGGAGGCGTGTTACCACCCACTTTTCTACTGGATCTTGTGTTTTACATGTTTCTTTGTTTGTCTTACATAAGTGCACCAAATGTAACCCATCAGATTCAAAAAGTTACTGGAATTTGACGAATTTTGTCTTTTTCGTAGACAACACCCACTTTTCAGCGGTCCTTATTTCTCCCGGTGAACTTTGTATACTAAAGTACCCTCTCTCTAACTCTCTCTCTCTTTATAATATGAGCATAGATAACACACATCGTTGATACAGGGTATCTTATAGTCGGCAATTTCAACTTTATTCCTTTTTACTTTTTTAAAAGAAAGACCACAGAGACAAAAAAAAAAAGAAATATTCTCACACCAACCGGAAAATGACGTTGACATGGCCCATTATTTTGATATGAGTTCGTTCGAAGGACTCACAAGTGAGTGGGTTGGTGCGACAGAAAGGCAGAGAATGTTCCCACTACACCTTACATCATATGAGTCACTTGACGCGCATATGACATTTTTCACTTAAGCTGGCAGACATGTCGTTCGAGCCGTTTGACGACCTCCATAAAGTCCTGGAGCGATTCGCGCCTTACCGAACGGTCAGCTACGGTCAGTTCAGTATGTGTGGGTGGCGCGCTCAGTCAACTGTCATTCAAAGTGGAACGTTTATCGTTATTAAAAAATTACTTAAAAAATAAATTCAAAAGTTTTTCTTTTTCTTGGTTTTTATGCTATTTTTTTATTCCTTTTTCATTATCCTACTGGACATGTGTGGAAAAATGTTTTTTGTGGTGTTGCAAAGTTTATTGTGAAGCGTTAGAATGGAGGTGAATATGAAGTAGTTACTGCACACAAGAAACGTCACAAGTTTGTAGTGACTTTTGACAGCTTGGCCACACTTCGTATGGAAGTTTATGGTATCTGCTGCTGGAGTTGCCGCTGCTGTATGTCTTATGTTTATATTTTTTAACAAACTAGACATATTCCAGAGATCTACTGACAACAACTGAATCCCATACGCTCCAAATTTTGCAGTAGTAAGCTGCTGCATTTAGTATTGATTTTGCTTACTATCTTGGGAACAAATTGTGTTTTGCTACACTATGAAGTTCGTCACTTTATATTTTGGGCATAAAAAAGGAAAAAAAAACAAAAAAAAAAACAGAACACCAAAATAAAAGTTTTCAAAAATTTCGCTACATTTTTTGACAACATTGAAAAATGTTCCCCAGCCGCTGTAAAATAGTACTCAACCCACAGATACACGGTTGCATGGCACCTGCTTTTCAACGTTACTTGTACATTCATTACTTCGTTCCATCGTTTGTCTGGCTTGCTGCTTACCTCCCACAACTTACGATTGCTTCTCTTTATGGTTTATGTGTGTGTGTGTGTGTGTTGATGATGATGATTTTGTGGTCACTTTTGTTAATCCTTGGAGACATGTGTCGAACATGAATTTTGTTCGCTTCGCATATAAATAATAATTTTGGGCACAGATGTGGGCAATATTGCCGGAGACAGCTTGTCGATCTTTATAATGTTGTAATTGAAAAACATACATTTTGCATATTCACGAAGTGTTTTTAACTTAAAAAGAAAAAAATATAAATGTGCAAAAAATGCTTAAGTTTATAGAGCGTGAAATTACGGAGGATCTAACAAAAGTCCGCTGAGTTGCTTAAGAAGATTTTTCCCCTTCAATTTATTTTGCATTTTAAAAATAACCAAAAATAGCAATGTGCCTGTTCCGGAGCATATGATGCTTGTGTTTGTTTCTTCGAGACCGCAGTAAAGTTATTTACTCTTTCAAGAGTGTGAGCTGACGCATTATTGTGATGTTAAAACTAGCGAAGCAGTTCCAATTTTTGCGGTTTTCCAAAAAAAAAGAAATGTTTAAAACTTTTGGTAAGTATGCTGCAGTTACTGTCTGACCAGTATTAAGGGAAAAAGAAGCTAAAATTGTTGCTCTGGTAACTTTTATTGTCTTACTTAGTTCGTGATATACTCGTATATCATGATCGTATTTATAAAACTTCATCACCAGCTTGTCACGAAGTAACAGACTGGGGTAGCACAGGGTGTGCCAGGCCCAAGATCAAATCTAACAGCAAACTTCTCCGGAGGAATAATAAGGTTATTCGTTATATTACATCCAATTCTAGAAACTAGTGTGGTGATTTTCAATTGGTATTCACAAATAGAGAGACAGATTCCCGAGAATGGTTTACGTATAGGTATAGTTTCTGTTAGGCGTTACCACGCCCCCTATTTAAGAGAAAAACAAAATCCGCTTTATCTTATAAACTTTTGAACGCAGCTGTATAAAATTTGGTTCATAAGTAAAAGACATCGGTAGATAGATGGGTGGTGCCACGCTCCCATATAAGATAAATACCAAAATCGTTGCGTCTTAGTAACTATATTATACAGGAAGGTGGGACATAAGTAACGGCTACCGCGAGAAATAAGATCCACTCGAAAAGTCGGTGTTGCACCGCTCCTAAAATATATCTTATATAACTTTCTCTTATATTTATTATCCCAATATTGGAGAAAAACAAAATTGAAACTATTGAACCCAGATGAATTAGATTTGAAACATACACGTATGTACATACGTTGGTTAAATCAATGAGGCTGTTGGATGAGCTTTGGTACAGTAATGCTATATTCTACATTAACCTGATGATGCGAATCTCCGTATTCGGGTATCGCCGTGCATTCCTGTAATTTGGTACACTATGCGGACCAGTTGAACCACTACTCTAACCGTATGCAAAGTTACTAGACCTTCAGTCTTGGAGTTTTTTTTACGAAATATTGAGCAAAAAACAAACATGAGCCTCTCTCTGAGCCCATTCGAAATTCGTGGAAGCCATCGAGCAGATTGTTTCGTGTAGAGCAGTTTTCGACACAGTCATGGCATACATTACCAATTTCTCAGCAATCATTTATTCTTTCAAGCGTAGATCTTTCGTCATCATTTCTCTCGTCGGTCGATGAGGCTCTTCCTCTACCGAAAAATGTTAAGTGTTCAAAACCACTTGGAAGCAGTTTGAATAGATGTTGCATTTGTTTGAAAAAGAATTGCATGACGAACTTCTTGTTGCAACAGAAATTTTACTTCACGTCTCCATGCCGATCGATTTTTAAGTTTATTGTCGTAAAATACGTATCTAACCTATTTGCATTTCTTAAGAACAAATTATACATCTCTTGTTAGTCCCCACTGTAGTTTGCTAATTTTGAATAATTATTTGTCATCTTCAAAAAGTGTTCTAAAAAAAAAGTCTGCTTCTTGCGCTCTGTATCAAGATGAAAGAAAAAATGCTGAAGGATTAAACTAAATAAATAGAAAACAGACGTTAAGAATTTCATAGTTCAAAGCACAAAGCATCCACTGCGTTGATGTGGGATAGAAAGTACAAACATCACAATGAATGAATTTCACTTCAGTAGTATTATTTCTAGTAGAAGATTGGAGTATTTGGAGATATGGAGCAACAACTTTTGCAAAGTGCAACACAAACGACCTACAAAAAAGAAGTTAGTCGCTGTTGGCAGCATGAAACAGGACAGTGCAGCGCAGCGAACGACCAACCGAACGACCGACCGACCGACCACAATGATCTATCGTTGTTGACGGCTATAAAGTCAGTAGAAGAATAAAAATTAAGCAAACAGAACGCGCGTCCGCACGTCTTTCCGCCGGACTGTTGAAAAACTTTGCAACGTAAAAGAAAAATGCGAAGCGGTGAACAAACACAGAACAAAGCGCAGGCAAAATAGTAAAGTACATCGGACAGAGAAAAAAGGATATTGTGGCTAAATGCAGCAATGGCGGCGGCGACTTCGTTGTAGAAAATGGCGTTGGCCACTTCATTATGTCGGAAATATATGAAGTGTTGAAAAATGATTCCCTCAACTCGCGTGACAGGCAACAGTAGCAACAGCAGTAGGAGTCGTATCGGAGCAGATTCCGAACTGGCGTTACTGAACTTTGTTGCAGTGTGAAAGTGCATTTGACTTTTATGCACAAAGCGCTCACAGCATATTTTTGGTATACACTTTTTGCATCTTGGCATTTTAGTTACTTGCAGCACTTTTCGTTCCACATTTATATATCGCAATACTTTAAACATTTGTTGTACTATTTAGTTGGAAAGAAGTTAAGCACAGCTGCGTCAAGTGTAACGCAACATCACCATCATCACCATCATCATCATCATCAGTGTCAGAATTTGTTTGTCCTGAATGAAGGCAAGTGGCTTTTGCTGCGTCGTCGCATCTAAAAACACGTGTGGGCACTTCAGTGCAGAGCATCAACTGCAATGGCAAAGTATCCTTTAACCATCAACTGGCCATCATCTGCAAGATGTGCTTTGGATCACAGTTGGTTGCATGTTGCATGTTGCATGATGCGAGTTTTTAAAAAGTTTGCTTTTACTCTTTTCCACTTTGCCAAATTGATGCAAGTGACATTTATGCGCTTGATGGTGAAGTACTATAAAAAGTTTAGAGATGGTCATTTATGCAACAAAATTAAAAAAGAAGAGTATATAGAAGGTTACTATATTAGATACTCAAAATTCATTCGGAAGACAAGGTACCAACCTAACTTACTTACTTATTTGGCACTACAACCGTATATCAGTCAACGCAAACGCGAAGGCGCATCAATCGTTATATTTTTATGCGCGACGGCGTTGTAGTGGGAAATACCAAGCTTGTTGAAGTCATCCCAGACCTGGTCATTCACAAATTCCCAAGGATGCGGCATCCCATGTTATTAATCTTTATGCTTCAGTGCCATACAGCAGAAACGGAGTTATCAGCATACATTTTTACCTTCGTACTTCAAGAAAGGGTCTTTCTAATAACTATAGATTTATCGTAGGGTGAAAAGTTGGTTACTGATCGACCTCTTAAGTCTGAAGCCACATGATACTGTCCCATCAGTACATTCGTGTATGGTCCCAGTCATTTATTTAGACTTATTCTCGGTAATTCACGCAGATATCGTGGTTTTCTTTCTTGAAAATAGAATAAAGAGCACTAAGATTCCAATCGTTGTACATATATTCATCGGACCATATCTAGCCTAAGAGTTGATGTACACATCTGACCAACTCTTCGACACCAGTCTTGAATAACTCAGCTGAAAGGTCGTCGGAGCCTGTCGCTGTATTATTATTTAGTTTTTTTTAAGTACTGAGTCCACCTCGTTATTGTCCGGTGGCTCTACAAAAGAGTTATTATGAACTGGTGGTACTAGAAAAAGTTCTTCATCGGCAGCACTGACATTGTCATCGTCATCGGCTTCTCAATAGCCTGAGTGATTCCCGTGCCTCTGTAACCAGTCCTTCATTTTCATCGATACCGAAAGAGACCCATGGCTTAAAACCTTCGGTCAGACGCTTGACCAATTGATAAAAATTTCGAGCTTCATTTCTATCACACCTAAACATTCTCGAATTTACGCCTTTCTCGCTCCTTGTTTTTACAATTGAAATGTTGTTTCTCCTCTCTACTTTTATATTACAATTTTGCTCTCTAACAACTCTCATTGCTACCGACTGCAAAGTTCACTTGTAAACGGCATCTTTCTCTGCAGTAGCTTGGAGATACTCCTCGTCATAGCATTAGTGGTCAATGGTTTGGTGTAAACAATGACCTCCTTGGCAGTCGTATTCAAAGGTGTAAGAGATATGTCTCAAAAGTTTACATACATCCTCAGAAGCCAGAGAAAAATATCGGTACTAATACTCTGGTATTTAAGAATGCAATCACTTTTGCCGGAAGGACACTATAATATTTGGGAAGTCTAAGCGAATACTGAATAATTGGACAGTCTCACTTCTATAAATGTTCTATGATCAGCGAGAAGGTATTATCGTTGAACTCTATTTGTCAATGTACAAACTGGTTTAACAAAAGTGTGTTCTTTTTGTAAAATAGTTTATTCATTAGTGCCTTTCTTAGTCAAAGCGTTAGTATAAGAGCAAGTTGTTCTTCTGTCAAATCTCCAAGAAAAAGATGCATATAAGTAAATGAACGCTCGTTAACCAACTACAAGAGTAAATCGATACTTGTATTTTTACAAGTTGACATTGAAGGCCAAGGGATTATGCAAATGTATTTAACAGGCAGAAGAAAGCGTGGAAGACCTCTTAAAGTTTACAATATATATTCCTGTTCAGCAACACAAGTCGAATTAATATAGTTAGGTGTGCCTTACGTTTGTCCATGAGTTTGAAGACCATAAAGACTTCTATTTTTAGATTCGACTGATATAAACGAAGGCCCAGCAGAGATAAATGTTTTTATGCCACTACCATAACCTGGCTATATGTCTCTTATATGCATACTTTGCTACTAGCTGGCGCTACATAGTAACATAAAGCAGCGCCATCTTTTGGTTCTACGATGCGCTATCTGTTGGCATTGGCCTTTGGTTAAACATTCCTTCCCATTCACAAGTATAGTTGCTATTGATTGTTCTCTATTCCGAAACTATTTCTTCACTATTGATGCTAAGGTATCCAATGCAATGATTTTTCGATACAAATAAGTCTTTTTTAAAGTTTTGCGAAGGTACGAGGCGTATCCAGAAAGTAAGTGTACTGAATTTTTGTAGGTTTTACAATTTTTTATTTAAACAAAAAAATTACGTGATACTTTAGTACATAATGTGAGCTATTTTTCGACATAGTTAACATTCCTTTCTATGCCGGTGGTGAAGCGGGGTATCAATTTTTTTTATGCCTTCCACGAAGTAGTTAAACGCCAATCTTTCTTTCTCTTTCTGGATATGCCTCGTATAATGAGCAGCTTATCGGTCTACGGTCCTGTAGCCAGGTCATTTCTTTTATACGAGTATTGACGTGAGAAAGAACTACGTGTATATAAATACTGTATATTTAAATTAGTTTTAGACTCAACATAGATTTGTTGTACTAAATGAACTTACTAATATAAAGCTACTACGGCAAACAATTTTTATATATTTCAGTTTAAATTAACACAAAAATACGTACAGTATTTAACAGTCATTCAAATAGATAGACAATTTGAACAAACATACATGAAGTCTGGCAGACAGTCAGAGATACATTCGAAATGACAATCAGTAAGACAGACAAACATGTACAAATTTTAAAATGTAAAAGTTAAGATGAAGACAAAGAAACAGCCATGAACTTTCATACAAACACACACGCTGACTGGAATGCTTACTACATTCAGTGATAAGTTTTTGCCTCATGGCTGATAAATTGGCAATAGGCTGCACTGCCACACCCACCAGCAAACAAATAACATACAACTAGACAGATAGACAGACAGACATACAGACAGACAGACAGACAACAAGTATTACTGTATGCAGTTCAGTACGGACAAATGACACAAGTTTCGAGTCGAGTAGTATAGAAGTTAGTATGTAACAATAAAATGATGAACCAGAAAACCAGATTTGTACTACGATATCAGCACATTTATACAATTTTGTTGACTGCAAGTGAAGTCAAAGTGGGGCGTACGTATATAAAAGTATATGATGTGCCTCACACCTTGTACCTCCTCCAATACTTGCAATCTTTTTCTCACTCAGCGATGGTTCGTTTTATACGCTGTACTTGAGTATGTCCATCAATTGCAACTGGAAAGTAGCACCGCACCGTACAAATGAAGCAAGAATTTTATCGTAATTTTCTACTAAAATGCTCAACAAAAATAAAATCCAAATCGAAAAGATTTGTACAACAAGTATTTACTATATATTTTATATTTTTGATTCTCAAGTGAGTTGAAATGATTTGCCGTATATGTCGTCGATAATGCACTAGATATATACATCTATATATATGCATAGACTTAAGGATGACTACAATCAAAAAAGAATTCCTGTTCAAATGCAGAAAATATATTGTATAAAATATAGACTTGACATTTTTAGTTTTATTTTTTGTGACATTGACAGCATACAAATGCATTTAATTGTAGGTCCGTTGTTAAATCGACTCTCCAATCTCTAACTCATCCTGTGACTGTCAAAAATTGCCTTTGAGTTTGCGTCTGCTCATCTTATACAATGAATTATCACTGAAATTGCATGGATCAGTGATTGCTTGACTATTATGTGTGGCATTTCATTTTTCCTTCATATGATGAAAAAGAGATTTAAAGGGTTTCAACAATGAATGAAAGGATTTAAAACAATTGGAAAAAAAAAATTTGATATTTGAATATTTTTACTCAACTTTGTACAAAGCAAGCAGATTTTTTAATAATACTCGTATTATTTAAGCTTTTAACTTGAAATCCGGTAGAGCTGAGCATTTACAAGTTAAAATTTTTGTAGATGTAATTTCTTAAATACACGTAACTTATTTTGTTTGGATTTGCATTAAAAGTACGACAAAGTAAATTGGTTTTTCTTATAAACTTATAGAGCATAATATACCAAAAACAAACAGAACTTCGCACGCCAACTGGAAGAACCTTAGGCCAATTAGCCTAACATTATTTCCCTAATAAATATAAAAATCGGAAAAGGTATAATCGGATCAAGCTATAAAGTGATATCGAAGCGAGAAAGCAGTTTGGAAACTGTTTTGTCGCTTGTTCTCGATTCTTGTTTGCATAATCTTGTTGTTGTTTATGAAATATTTCTGAGAAGGTTTTTTTTATAGCAGTATTTTTAGGACTACACAGAGCTTTCAATCTAACATATAGTTTTATTGCTTGTAGCACGAAATACTATCGATTCATGCATCGTATCGCTAACTGACTCCAAAGAAAGCTTTTTCGAGAAATTGGGTGCATTTTCTTGGAATGCAGTTACATAAGAATTGTTGGATACTTTCCATATCCTTTTCATAACCACAAAAAATACCAACAAAAGTTCCGATATGGGACATGCATTCGTTGGGATATTTGGCCAATGTTACAGTGCCCTGCTAAGACTCCTGGCAACGCCCTGAACCTGTTTTTGTCAAAGTGTCGGTTTATATCTAGGCCAGAATACTGTTGAAGCATGACAATTCGGTGCAGTATCCCACTGTATATTCGCTGATTTTCCGGTGGTCCTAATTAAAAAGAATTATCCGTTATTGCAAGAGTCTTTGACAGCGCTGATCCAGTGCTGGTACCCTCATCCGTCATCTTGTTACATGGTATACCAGAATGGCCACGAACCCAGATAAGTTCAACTGAGTGCTGGTGGACTTGGTGCAGGGCTGCTTGTTGTGGTGTACGAATACAGAGTCTTAATTGCAGCCTGATTATCGACATAGATTAATATCAGTGTGCTAATCAGTTTCGCCGACTGCCAGAATCCACAGATTCCAGTCTAGAAAAGAAATGTCGATTGAGAGAGCGTTCCGCCTCCTTTGGTTTCCTTTCAGGCTTTCCTCTCCGGGAAACTTTTCCATTTCAACTCTGGATGGTGCTTCGGCCTCCAGCGCATTGATAGCTTAAGAATATTTAGCTCCCAGAATCTAACTGCGCTTCTAACTTCCGTGTGCATTATGAAGATGCTGAAAGGTTCTAGATTCAAATTACACCAAGATACTTTGCTTATTGGATAGTTTGACAAAGAGAGTCTTAAACTTGTAATCTCGTGCGAAAAGATCACATTCGTGTGGAGACGCCCCTCATTAGCATGACTTTAACACAATGTAGAGCGTGAGCCTCCAGTCTAGTGGGATATTTAACACGATATAGTCTTATAGAAAGACTTGCCCATCGGTTAAATGTAAACTTCCAAGATTTCTGTGAATATTTCTGTGTGAATGTTCAAGAAGAAGAAGAAGAAGAAGAAGCGTTTAGTATAAGAGTCGTTACTAAAGATGTTAACTATTTAACGAATATCTGAGCATAGATAACCCAATCGCAACTCTTTAATTGCAAGATTTTACGTAAACATTCAATAGTTTCTTCCATTTTTTATAGCACAGAGTAATACAAGCATCTAGTAAAAGCGCCATACCTTACGCCTTATAATAAAAATAAACCAAATTGAAACTTATATGTATGAATTTACTCACCTGCAGCACAACTTAAAGTTTCTCTAACTTTCTTTTTAACATTTATTCATGGAACAAATTGTCCATCTATCCGTCCGTCCATCCATCCATATATCCATCCATCCATCCATCTGTCTATCAACCCATTAAACTGTCCAACTGTCTATTCATCTTGCCATCTAATTGCTGCAGTCTGTTCATCCGGCAAGCAATCCACATCCTGACAACCAGTCCAAGTCCAAACCAGCTTATACCATTCCAAATGAAAGGCGCATTCTGTTTAAATGTCCTTATTTGAGACATTGCAGTCATCTTCAACGTCTATATCTACGTCGTACTAGACGCCGACGTGCATCACTGTCGTTATGTGTTCTTTTAGTTGTAAATTTTGTGTTTAGTCCATTATTATTTTCACATTTTACAGTCATTTGCTTTCACTCTGTGTCTGTGTGTGTGAGTGTATGTGAGTATCTCAGAGTTGTGAACTTACTCGTCAAGCAAGTGTTTCTAGGTTTTGAACCCATTCTGTCCAGCATCCTTCTGTTTGTCATTGTGTCAGTCAGATTGTCTATCTTCCTTACGTAGTCATCCATCCAATTCGTCCATTCGTCAGTCAAACCGTCCTACACAGTCCATCTTGCCTTCACTTTCTGTCTATCTTTCTGTACAACTTGTCCGTCAGTTCGTTCTATTGCACAATCCAACCTTCCTTCATCCTTTAACTTGTCTTGCATTTTTAGTTAAATTCAGTTTACTCGGCAAATCGTTTCGTAATAATGTGTCCATGTGCTCATGTTGCTGGCGTCTTTCTCTTTGGATTTCGCATTTGAAGTCGCCTACACTACCAATTCCAATAGTTTACTCTGTATATTTTAATGTAGTAAATATATCTATATAATTCCAATTCAGTGCACTGTAGACGTCAACTCGAATTGTCTTCTTTCTGTTATTCATCACTTTTGCGTCATTTTCTAGTGAAGCATTCACACTTCAGTGTCTGAAATGAAGCCAAGAGGATTGTTTCGGACTTACTAATGAAACTACTCGCAATTTAAATAAAATTTGATGAATGAATTGTGAATATTCGCTATGTATTATAAAAATTTCTTGATTTGGTACTAAATATTAAAAAAAAAATAACTTCATTATAAAAATTTGGTTATACCAGGTTTAGTTACTTACTAAACGTCGTGTGTTTTTCATCTCTTAATTTTTTTACTACTTATTTCTTCTTATTCTCAAATCACCATTGAATAGCTTATTGATTGCATAATATAAGTATCATCAATGTATGTTTCCTCCTAAGTTTCATCTTTCTCGTTGTTTAGTTTTACTCGTTAGATTCGTCTTCGTTCGTTGATCATCGTGATTTACTCGTTGGCTTCGTCTTACTTGTTGTTTTTTGTCAAATTCTTCACATTTCCAAAATTCTCGGTTAATGTAAAAAGTGTTACCTATCCTCCCTGTTCTCATAAGGGCCAATATTCTGTGCACTCTCAACATTTTCGAAGAATGTTACCATTTCATTGATATTACCGATTTGTTAAATAAAGATAGTACAATTCTAAAATCCAGTCATCAAATTTTTACTGACACACATGTACAATTCATACATTGGCAATATTAATAAGATTCAAATTTTTTGCTTAAAAATAAAAATAATTATTATTTTAACATTAATAATTGCTTCAATTCAAACGTGTTCGATGCAACCAAATAAATACAAAGTCTTTTTGTATGGAAGCTATACGATCGAGTGCATAAATCGTGGTTCTTTTTTGAAATTGTGTTGCGTCTGGTTATAAAAAGTCTTCATACCAAATTTCAAACTTATATTTCGAAGATTGTGGGAATAGAGCATGGTGGAACGTACAAACAGACGGACATGAATAGTTTCAGATAAACAAGAGCAATGAAATAAGAGCGTGAAATGTTAGGCTTGGAAAAACGAGTCTACTAGCAAGACAACTGATACGTCGACTCCGGTGCTAAATAGTATATTAGGTATGTTCAAATATATGTAATAGGCAGAAGGAGGCGTGGCATACCACGTAAAGTATTATTCTTCATCCGCATCGGAAGCAAAGTCGCTGATACTTACGACTGGAAGTAGCTAAGTAGTTTCTCGAGTACAAGTTTGCTTCACAAGAATTTTTCTCCTAAATCGACGTATATGGAAAATAATTAAAATCGATAAAAAAAATTTTATACAATAAATATCAAAAAAAAAAAAAAAAAATTAAAAAAGCATATTTTATTGGGGAGCAAAATGGAAAAAACGAAACTTTTACGCTTTTTTAATGCTAAAAAGTACATGTAGGTTAATCACTTCCTCTTAAAAAGTGAGAGTTACAATGGAGCAAAACTCATGAGTTTGCATCAATAGTCATGAGCGTTTTATAAAATTATAGATAGAGTAGTAGTACTTTATAAACATTTTTCGGTCGATATTTTCGTTTATATATATTTTGTGTTCCACATTGTGATAATGTGTTGACTTACATTACTATTATTTTAATTATTTCATTATATAAAAATGTCCATACAGACAACACTTCGAATTTTTTTGTGGGTGGCTGCACCAAGTCATCATGAAACTCAATTGCGCTTGTGTATTTTGTACTTCAATCGACAGTAATAAAACGGGACTAGTTTTAATTCAGTTTTTTACTGTTTTTTTCTTATTATAAGCATAATTTTGCCACTCACATGTTCATGTAAACGATCATCGTAGTGGAAAGCAGAAACCTTGAGTATGTGTAAGTTGAGAATCTTGGCAACAATGGAATTGGCTCTGTTACATTACTCTTTGATTTTGCCTTTATTTTAGTTACGTCTTACTTGCTGATTTTATGTTGTCAGATCATATTATTCATTGGTTTCATGTGATGAAATATGTGTAGAATGTTTGTCAGAATGGTATTGACAGTACCATTCCATATATTATATACATATATGCTCTCAATGGCGATTTGGTACATATTTCATCACTTTCGCAGACGACAAATACTCATAAATTTGGTACCCCAACCTTCTCCCGAGTACCATGTCATAGTCATTAGTTTGCGAACGCGCCATTAAATGAGCGACAAGTCAGTTAAGTTTGGTCAACGATTTGGGGTCATTATGCGCCGTGTTAATATATCATGCAACGAAATTGCCATTGTGCGACAGCATAGTATGAGAATTAAATTTAGCTGCTATCAATATATGTATTTTGTACAGTATAGATACATGGAGCTAGATTATACATATATACATATGAAGCGTTTTTTTGTTGCGCCGCTTTCAATTATTGGCAAAAATTAATTAAATATTTTCCGATCGAATGAGTCGGCCAAATGGTCAAAATGTATGGCTGACTGACGCTGAGCGGCAAGTGGACGAGAAAACGGCGATATGTATGCGGGCGGACGGCGGTACTTCCGGACAGATGGAAAGAGTGCCTGAATACCAGTGACGTTGACACTTATGCACTTCTGCATTTGAATTATGTCAAATCCATTTTATTTTAATGAAACGTTGATTGTTTCGCAATTAATTTTCTATTGTTTGACAGTAATTATTATTATTTATATTGTTTTATTGTGCGGTGCATTGTTTTGAAATAAACCAAAAATGAACAGAATAACAAAAGAAAAATCACTAGCTTTGGTATTACAAATACTTAAATACGCTTCGTACATGCATCGAATGAAGTATTATTGTACTGATATGATTTGGTATTGGTCAATCGAAGATTGGAAGTGTGTTATACTGTAGAGATCATCGGCTTAAAGCTTTCGATTTTGCGTGATCAGTTGTCGGAACACTTTGTCTCTCGATGCGGATCTACGCTAAAGAAGGTCAACATTGGTCTGTCGGCCAACAACTTTATGGAGGCAGAATATTTTACATAGGAAAAATGTCATCGAGTTTGAGTTTGAGTTGCTCTCCATGAGACAGCACAGTAGAAGGCTTGCTAGATCATTTAGTTCTGGTAAACTTCTGCCTGGTTCTTACCAAAATAGTCGTTGCAATATCTCCTTCCACTCTTGTGCTTTGCGGTATCATTTTTGTTATAAACCAGCGGTGGGCACCAAATTTTGAATCGGGAGCAGTACAACAACATCTAGAACAAACAGAGTTTTTGAAGTCACAAATCTAAGCAAAATTAACACTTTTATGATTCTAGGCGTATTGTTGTTGTTTGGTTTATTAAAGTAAAAAAAAAATTCAACACTGAAAAAAATTATTAAAACTATTTAAATTCAATTACTTGGTCACAATCGTAACACATCAAAACCTAGTTCGCTTTCTTATTAATTGTAAAAGACGCGGCAGAAGACATAAATCATAACAAAATGAACACTTTTATGACGATCCGAAAATCGAAAATCGTGTGTGGTTGTTGTTTCATTTTCGGCTGTGCCGAAAGTTGTTGTCAGAGCAACGAGAGCAAGGGCTTGCTCACCGCTGTTATAAACGAATAATTCCAGAAGAGCGGTGAGGTCTACAATTTGAGTTAATTGTCTTTGGAATTGGAATTGATGCCACGAGTGGCAAAGCATAGAAAAAGCTTAGTCTAAATTAAAATAGTCTAAATTAAGTCTTAATTGAGCCTTTATTATAAGTTGTTTATGTACGAGGCATATGCAGAGTGTAAGTGTACTGAATTTTTGTAGGTTTTAAAATTTTTTATTTAAACAAAAGAATTACGTGATATTTAGTACATAATATAAGCTATTTTTGGACATAGTCACCATTCCTCTCTATGCAGGTGCTGAAGCGAGGCATCAATTTGTTGATGCTTTCCTCGAAGTAGTTACCCGCCAACCCTTTGGACCCACCTCGCGGACAGTTTCCGATATCCGAGGGTTTCTGTGATTGTTTCGTACAGTAGAGATATGGAGTTTTGCGGAAACATCGCAGAAAGTTGATCCACAGTCAAGCTGCGATCGTCACGGAGCGCATTTTTGATTTTTTCCACAATTTCGTCAGTCACAGTTGAAGGTCTTCCGCTCCTCTGATCAACGTATGGCCGTTTTCAAACTCCCGACACCGCTTGTACACACTCGTCCGATTCATAGCTTTATCACTATATGCAGTTTTCACCTAATTATAAATCTCAAACGGTGGTTTTCGCTTCCAAACGAGATAACGGATGACGCCGCGTATTTCGCACTTGGCGGGAGACTGGATTGACATTGTTCAGGAAACGTCCGAACCTCGAACCGGACTCGTTTCAAAGGGGAGAAGTCAGGCTACACTGCAGTGTTGCCAACATGATGAAAATAAAATCCCTCCGGCCGTGAGAGTCTCAGTACACTTACTTTCTGGATATGCCTCGTATGTACGAGTATATGTAGGTTTTAAGATCTCTGATACGTGTTAATCTGATGTTACATATTCCATTGAAAAATTATAATACTATATAATATGAAGAGTATAATTATACAATATATAGAAACATATTTGAACGTATATATAGATATATACTTATTATAATTTTTAATTTTTTTTTTCATTGATAATCAAATTCTCTATGAGGTTGCAGACGGGTATTATTTAGATTATAATGATATGTGAAGCAGACATTTTATTGATGCGAACAGCATTGAACTTTTGCATTGTTGTTGTTGTTGCTGCTGTATATTTTTGCTATAGTATTTATGCAGTTGAAAAAAGTATCTGTGTGTGATAAATTGCTGCATATGTACAATATAATCAAAAATGACATTATCACTCCAAAACAAAAACAGAAAAAAATTAAAATAATATAATATAAAAAGTTGTCACACACATTGACAATAATGTTTAATAAAAATATCTTTTACAATTTAATTTAAATTTTGTACAAATTGTCAAACATGCAACAAAACCAAAAAAAAAAGAACAAAAACGAAGAAGAGGAAAAAAAAACTCTATTTAGAAAGTTGGCTAACCACTTGTGATCCCTCATACTTCCAACTGAATTGCACTCTAGCAACAAATTTCTGCAGCCAGTCATCGAAGCATGGACATCACATGAAAAGCATCAGCTTCATCGTCGTCAAGACAAATGAAAAATAAATAAATTACTTTGCATGGGTTCGGCCTTTTTGCAATTCACAAAATGAATCGCATTGACGACAAACGCTGGAAGACGTACTACGAGTTGTACAGTACATATAACGCACTACGACAACATCGAATGAATGACTGCATTCGGTTCAGTTTGGTTAACCAGATGGTCGAATGTCTGCCAACACTAGCCCCCAAGGCGGTAGCAACGAGTAGTATAGCAAATACTACTACAGCAGTCGTCTTGCCAGCAACGCCTGCTAAACTTTTAAAACGTCAATCAATTGTCCAAAGTTGTCGGAGCTGTCTGACATGTTTTAAATTAACTGACGAAGACGAACGAACGAACGAACGATTTATGGCCTGTAGCTCAAGATGGCGTTGCAACAAGCCAGTTTTGGCCAACAACATTCACATGGCTAACATGCATGTTAGATGCTTATTCGTACATATCCACACACTCAACTTCATAGATTCATTTGTACTGCACAACGCACAGAGACGAGTACACAGACAACTGAACGACGCCATCAAGCTAAAATATTTGTAATGAAGACGGTCATCGCTTGACATAAATTGCGAAACTGTGCCATAGTCAATCTATAAGAGTGAACAAAACCTTTGAAAGGACTGCAGCTAAATATAAGTTTAACCTGATGATAGTATGCAATGAATATGCTAGTTTAATCCATTGAAAATTTTGAAGAAAATTATCATTAGTAAGCTAGATCAGAGTTGTTCTTGTTCTTGTTCTAGAAAGATTTTACTCAAAAATTACATCAAAAACAGATTAAGCACTAGTTCAGGAGAGACTTATTTTGCCAATCTGATGGTTCTGTGCATTGGAAGTGATATTCTCCACGATTTTTCTTTTTTAATCTTATTGATGTGTTTGTTTACTTCAAAAAAATTGCGATCCCGATTTTGAATTTTATTTAAATCAAAATAGCTGGCCCAGCAACGTTCTATACACAAAATTCGGTACAGTTAAAATGGTCAATAACTGGCGTACTCGATGCGGTGCCACGCTTCTTTTATTTTACTTGTATATGGGGCGTGGCATCGCCAATTCTATAAGTAGTTATAAATTGCCTCTTACATATGTACCAAATCTCATCCATTTACATCAAATTGTTACTAAGATATGACGAATTTGGTTATACTTTTATATATAAGGCATAGTTACGCCCACTTTTACACAGAATTTCGGTTTTCCATGTCCGAGGTACGAAATCTCATTCATTTATGTCAAATTGGTTCTGAGGTATGACAATTCTGGTCTTGCTCTTATATGGGAGGGTACCGCACACTTTTCGTCTCGATTTTATGTCTCTCATTTCCCTTTACATATTTACCAAATCTGCCTCAAGTAGTTACTGAGATATGACGAATTGGCGTTTTCTCATATATGGTGGGGCGTAGGGCATCGCCATCTATAGGGTACTAATTGTTGGTTCACAGTTTCGTCAGTGATGTTAGCACTAACCGACACCAAATCATTTATGTATATATAGATGTACAGCAGCGCCATCTACCGGGCTCAACTGTAGCTAAGAACCATTCAGGTGACCACATAGGTGTAAAAAAAATTTGTTTTCGTCAAATTCGGTCAAGCCATTTAAATGGAGAAGATTTACGAATACACACACACCGAAATTTTATATATAAGGAAGAAGATACAATAGTTAATACTCTTTGTGAAAAGTTTTACAAGTTCGTATGACGCTTAACGTGTGAAACGGGGCCCACTATCATACTTGACCCCGGGCCACCACAAACCTAAATGCGAGCCTGATCTAGACACTTAAATAATTTGTAGCGATCTTGGTATCACTTCAACACAGCTTGGTAGCACTAACCTGCAACCTGGCAGCACTGCCATGCAAAACCACTCACTTCACAGCACTCTTGATTCTTCCTCTTACGCTCCAATAAATTATCTTTAAAATATTGTAAAATCTTATATATTCGAATAGTGATAGTTAAATAACGAACTAAAACTTGTCCTGCAAGTTCAATATGTTTAGCATATTCGAATAGTGATAGTTAAATAACAAACTAAAACTTGTCCTGCAAGTTCAATATGTTTAGCAGCATTGATTTAATTTTGGAGCGTCAAGACGCTAAGATAGATAGATACTTAACGATACCCAATGACTCTGCACAACACACTCTGCATCACCATCTGGTCTGTACTCTGGTATAGAACCTGGCACAGGTGTTTGTCTTGTGCTTACCAGGTTAATGTTTAATGTCGTGGAAAAGTGTCTAGCATCAACTCAGCCCGTTTTAAATCAAAAATTAAAAATATCTCCAACCTCCAGTGGCATTTCATGTATCGAAGTAAATACCAAGCAGCATACGATGCATTTCCAAGAGGTTATATTCGTCGCACATATGAGATACAGACTTACCTTTTAGTAATTGACAGCGCGAATTTTTGTTATTTTTTTGTGCATTTGGTATTTTTTTCTGTTAACAACAACTTCGCGTGAATGGCATATCTCCATTATTTGAATTGAATTCATTGCAGTGCGCATTCCCTCAATAAATTCTATTTTTCGAATAGTTTTTGCCACTAAAATGTAATAGTAATAGCATAAAAAAACTATTATTTCAAAACTTTGATCGAAATCACAAGATCTGGTACCTGGCCTAAATGGGTTAAAGGCATTCATTGTCGGATAATTGCCTATATTTGAAAATATAAAAATCATTTCATAAAAACTATAGCGTCCATTTGCTTCATAATCTTCACTGCTGCAAACCTTAATCATAATTTAATGAGCTACTTGCTGCGAAAAATTCATAATCTTTGCCCAGCTGCGCCTTGATTGTTGAACGATTTTCGCGCAATTCAACATATGGCAACATGGTGCTGCATGCGTCCCTTTGCTCATATATTCATTCGTCAATATCTGCTTACGCCCAACCTATGCGGTATGATGGGTACACCTTGCTATACTATGTTGCATGATATGTGTGAGTGAGTGAGTGACATGCGAATGCGATTATTTTCGTACATGCTACACACTCGTATTAAGAATCGAAGTCAGGCGACAGGCAGGCAGTGAGGCAACAGGGCTGTGCGCTCAGTGCCACATTTTGATGTTAGAATATGAGTGCTACGTGTAAATGGCACACAAGTGATACTTGCTGCTACAGCATTAGCTACAGATTCACATATGATTTGATGCTGATGCGTTGCTGCAACATTTCTTGGCTGATTTTACCACCGCCTGCTGTTTTATAGTAGATGTGTGCCAACCCACAGGACCACTCCGACGCGTCGTTTAGTCGTATTTTTGCTCATACTTTTGTTCATTCATTCATTCTTTCATTCAATTCGTGCACTGACATTGGCAGCTCTTGTTATTCTCGACTTGTTTCCATCACAAATTCAATGATGCAACATCACGCACACCCATATACAATAATATTCCGGCTGTTTCTCTTCTGACGTGTCATATCCCTAGCATCGTCAAATAAATGTTTCATATACATACGTCTGTTGTTTTTTTTTTCTGGTGTATGTGTTACAGTATCCCGGACCATCGTCACGCCACCGGGACTCATCTGTTTTTAGCGGCGACGTTTGATTAGTTTTTCGAGATCGACTTGTGTCAATCTGTTCGTCCGAATTGGTAATTGACAAACACGCACAGACAAGAGATCCCACAAAAAAAAAATATGTGCTTGGTGCGTGCAGTAATTTCATGAGATTATTTATGCATATTTTGTGGCGCACATTACGGCAATTCGAATCGCAAATCTTCAACCGTATACTCTATGCTCATGTTAATGATAAATATGTACAGTGAAAACGGTGTACATTGGACACTTTTTACATTGGATATTGTACTGTCTATATTGACCAGTTTAGAAACGAACAAGTAAGAATGCTACCAGCGTGAATTCACGACTTCAAAATAATATAAACTAACTATAATGGTCGTCCCTTCTAACGGCCAATAAATGGAGCTGCATAGTTTAAAAGGGTAGCGTTATCTGTTATACGATACACCATGACAGATGGCGCTGCCTTATTTCTCAAGGCAGCGCCATCTATTGGCAAACCATGCATATGGGAGATAAATAGCTGTATTGTGGGTGTGGAGAGCGTGACATATGTATATTGACTCGATTTTTGATGCTGATCAGAAATATATATACTTTATGGATTTTCAGAAACTTAATATATAATATAATTGGCTGGGTATAGCAAGAATGGACGTTGCAATTAAATATGCTCAACTATGAGCTGTTCTGTTTCTCCTCGAAGTGTCTTTATTTGAACTTAACTTGGAACCTGGTTAATACGTTAATACTATAATGGAACTATCTACAATTATATTTTTATGATGATTAACAAAATTTATCCACATCAAATTTTGTGTCTCAATATTAAGTGTCAAAAAAAAAAATTACATACTTGTAACACTATTTATTGGGGCTATTGCATATAGTGAGGTTGGTGGGGGATGGGGTCGTTTGCAGAAGTGGAAAGTTCTTTGCCCGTTTCTCTTGGGAGCGGTCAAATTACGACTGTTTTGCAAACGGCTCAAGCAGCTCACAAACGGCCGCTAGGACACGTATCCCCTTGGTAATCCACGGGGGGCAGCCACCCCCCTTAATTAGGGGTTGGTGCGCTGGGTTTGGTTCCCCCCACCGCAAAAAAAAAAAACGTACCAGTGAAGACACAAAGGAAGCCTCGGATAAAATCCCCCAATGATGACGACCTCCGCAAACGATTGAATGTCCTGTCCCTCCACAGATATCCAGCTGGTTGATGTCCTCGAAAAATTTATGGCTGACATCACCGCAATACAGGAAATGAGATGGATAGGACAGGGCTGGTCAAAAAAGGCATCCTGTGACATATATTATAGTTGCCATGCGAAGAAGCACGAATTTGGATGCGGTTTCGTGGTTAGTAGGAAACTGCGAGGACTTGTCACCAGTTTCATACCTGTGGACGAGCGCCTGGCCGCGTTACGTATAAAGGCTAAATACTTAAACATTAGCCTGATTTGTGCACACGCCCCGACGGAAGTCGCAGACGATGCGGCCAAAGATGAATTTTACGAGCGTCGCGAACGTCTCTACGAGCGCTGCCCCAATCACGATGTAAAAATCGTGCTTGGCGATTTCAACGCCAAAATTGGGAAGGAAAGGAATCTTTGGCCCCACAGCTGGAAAATTTAGCCTTCACGACGCTACCTCCAGCAATGGATGCCTTATCACTTATAGTCTCGAAAACATTCACAATTAAACGAATGTGAATGACAGATTGATTTTAAGAAGCACACATTAATTTTAATTCATTCGCATTTTCAAAGTTCGAACGCTTATCAAGTTTAATGCCATATAAGAATGAATGCGATAGATTCCAATGCACTTTACTTTTCGTTTATCGTTTTCACTCTTTCACTCGACTTGCTTGCTTCTTGCAGTGTAAGTGCGGATTTGCGAAATTGGCCACTCAGGCTACCTATTGCAGAAAGTCTTCGTGTTGATTTCGAAGTAAACAGGCTACTGAATTTACTCGAGTCATTCGAATGAATGTCTCATATGGATTGATAGTGAATTGAATTATCAATCCAGTCATTCATACAAATTTAATGCTAGTCACAACAAATAATTGAACACATATTTCGTTGGTGTTCGTAAATACCACCTCAAGTGAGAAATTGTTGTGAAAATGGCTGTACATGGGTCACTCTTTTCATACAAAAGTCTTCACATTCGATTTGTATAAGGAAAATTGTACCTTGGATAACTCAAATAGCTACGCTTTAAACATAGTCAACATCAGTTTCCAGTCTATTTTTAATACGAGTATAGTAGAAAAAATATTTTGGGTTGGCTTGACAAACAGTGTCAATAATACTTCATCGTTGTTCAAACTAGGAAAAGTATAAATCTAATATATAACTTATATTAGAAACACAAACAAGTATATACTACACACATAAGAAAAAATATATATATATAAAAATATATAAGATTCCATCAATACCAGTACAAAAGTCAGGGTGGAATTGCTTAGGTTTATATTTTGTATTTGTTAAGCGAAAAGAAGATTTCACTGTACTACCAAAATGTTTAAGAAACATTACAAAGAGATGGAGAGTTCCCTAGCGAATGTAGAGCGCGCTAACGAACGGCAGTTCATGCGCTCTACTAGAAATGAGCCGCTTCACTCGAATATTTCGCCGTTGATAGGTTTGCTGGCGACGTGCGATGACGAACCAATACAGACTCTTTTGACCCAAACTGATCAAACCCCGGCTGTAGCAGAAGAACCGCAGAAGCTAAAATTGTGTAGCGCGGTCGAACGTTTGATTATAGGAGGTCCTTCTCCGCATGTACCGTTGTTCAAGCGCATAAAGGTCGAGAGCACAAATATATTGCAGACAGAACGCAAGGAGGCAGAGTCGGATTTGGTGCGTGATGCGCGAGAAGTGACTAGTTTATCAAAAGCAATTGCTGAAGAGAATCGTATGGAGACAGTAGAGAAGAAGAGACGCCAGCGAGTGCTCGAAGGAAGCACCGGGATTCGCGAGTTGGAGTTTGATTTGAACAAAGCGCGCGCTACACTGACGCTGGAGCAACAGCAGCACGAGAATCTCGAAAAGAAGCGTCAGAAGCTGATCGACGACAGAAAGGAGCGTGTTGAGATATGTGCACAAGTTGAGCGTGAACTACGAGAGGAGCAGGCAAGTCAACTAGCAAAAAGAGATGCTTATCGAAAAGGCTTACTTGAGCAAATCGAATATCAGCGCACCAATAGCGTAAATAATTCCGAAGTTGCAGCAGCCGAACGCGCCAATTTACAAGCATTGAAGAAGCAATTTATGGAAGAGGACACACGCGAAAGGGTGCTTGCTGCAGAACGTAAGGCAGCACTCAAGAAAGATTTAGACTACAACTACGAATTAAAGTTAATCATTAGAGAGAAGGAACGTCCGCCGCCCGCTGTCTATAATGTCGGTTTGCTGGACAGCTGCAGTGAGCACACTGCTATGGCACGGCGTAATGTTGAATTCAAGCGTGCACTGATAATGGAGAACCGGGCCAAATCCAGTGTTGCCGTTAGCGATAAATTATCCGAACTCAAGGAGAGTCAACGGAAACGCGATGCGCTGATCTCTGATCTGCTGCTTAGAGAGCAAACGGCACGCGATGATAAAGAATACCAACAGAGCCAGGAAAAGCGCTACAGAGCACGCAGGGAGGCTGATGCAGCACTGGTGAACCAACGCATGGAAATACTTGCACGTCATGCGCTGGACAAGTACAACGATCGATATGCTAAGCTACCTACGGATCTACGGAGCTTTGGTCAGCGCCAGTATGTGGCACAGGATGAGCTTGCCGCACGCAAAATGCGTGAAACGCATGATTTGTGTAAGTTTTTGCTACAGATGGTCGAGCAGAATGCCGCACTGAAGAAAAATGCCCTAAAGGAAGAAGCGGAGATGCATGTTAGACTTAGAGATGTATTCGACGATCAAGATAAGCAAATTGCTGGGGAACGTCATCTTATATTGGCCAATGAGCCGGTGTCGGTATTGTCAAAACTTAGAAATGGTGTCCTTACCGAGGAGGAGATGCAGCGCTATAGTGTGCCTAAGCGCTTGCCCATGAAATTGGAGACAACTGAAAAGAAAGCAACGTGCTATTAAATGCCGTGCCAAGTGTATTTGATCATATGAAGTTTTTTTTTTAATTCTTATACCAACGAAATGAGTATCTTTTTATTTATCTTCTGATTGCATTTGTCAATTTAAGATAAAATAAAATATTTTGTTTGTCACACTAACCTGTAACACTGTATGGTAGTGGGATGGAGTTAGTATTGTGTTTGTGAATATGCAGTGGTATTTCGATCGGGAGTCGTTGCGCGAGGTTTACCGAACTATTATGCCGCCTGTCTCTGAAAACAGAGCGGAGCGATTATGCAGCCCGCTTATAGATATCCTTGAACTGATACCGGGGTGGAGCGATTATGCGACTCCCTTCGATACTACTAGACGTGAACCGGAGTGGAGTGATTAAGCAACTCCCTTAAAACTGCATTCGACGGTAACCAGGTTGGAGCGATTATGCAACTCCACTTACCATGAGATCCAAAATACAGCCGCATACTTACTTACTGGTGCTCCAAGCACAACTGACGATTTTCTGCAGTGCCAGTCGTATTTATGCTACTACTGCGCTCAAACGATTTGGTGAGTTTGAATATGGGCGCTTTGGTGAGTTTTGTTGAATTCAACACGCTTTTGGTGAAAATCGATAATCGATCACACTGTCGGCCTGGTCCACGTGGGGATGTGTTCGCTAGGACTTTATAAATTTATTCTTAGGTTTAATTATATTTGTATTATAATTCAGTGTCAAAGTTTACTTCGTCACAGATTATATTAACTGAACTGTCTACTCTGAACGAAAATAAGCGAATCCTATATGTTCAATATAGCGCGTTGCTACTGTATTTGAATGTAGTATCCGACTCGTATGTATGAGTATATTAACCTATATTGAATATTTAATATTTGTGGATACTTCATCGTTTGGCTGCTTACAAGTTAACTTTATACATTATATCAAGAGTCTAAATATACGAATGCACTAAAATATTAATTGTAAAGTTGTATTTGATGTACTTCCCAGCATAAACGGCTTATTCGATCAAATAATACTTATTGCACACCAACTATCTTTGTTCTGTTTTATGTTAAGCACATCAAAATATTTCTATAAAAATATTACCAAGCACAACACAACTCAAAGCTAAGTCTCTATTCTAGTGATTCACCGTGTAACTAGTCGCATCACATACCGCGAACATAAACAATGCAAAGTTATGGGACAAGCTTATGTCCTGCGAAGGCTTCCGTATAGTTTGCTGCCACATGCGACGCGTCGGACGCACAAGAAAGGTTGCAGCAAGGATTCACTACCGAAGGAAATTGAGCGCCAGAAGCATGCAAAGCGAGACAAACTTGGTGCGATACGGAAATGATTTGTGCAGTTCGTGTGCCGCAGCTCAAAAAACGCAGCAGCAACATCCTTTCTATGCCCAACGCACAACTCTACACATCAAGTTTTAATGTGCGACAAGGAGTAGAACATGCAGCGAAATTATGACCGAAAGGTGTTTTACCAAATTTTAGGCAAACGTGTTTCGTTTCGCAACTGTGCAGCAAATGTGCTGAGTAGGGTGTTTGTTTTATATGCGTATATATATATACATATATGCGGGTATGTTTGTTGCAAGCATGCTTTGAGCAATAAACTGAAACTGAGCTGTAGAAGTACCGTTGCCACCGTTGCTTCACCGCTAAACAGTGTGTACCGCCGGCGGCGCAGTAAAATTCCATTGCGAAAATATGGCAACGCGTTGTCGGTAATTTGCGCAAATTATGTGGCCGCCAATCCTGCACCCTCCAACTCCGACTCCGTGCTTCATCCAGCAGCCAGTCAGCCGCTGTTGCACGAACTCGTTATGTTGTGCACGTGCTAATGGTCTCAAAACCGGAATCGTTTGTCTCACTGTGTCTAAGTGTGAGGCTTTTCGTATCGAATCGCCCTCAACATTGATGAGCGCAAATATTTTTCTGTTGAAGAAAGAAATCTCAGCGCGTCAGTTGGCAACGGCCCTTAGCAGCTCTTAATGCAATAATGTGTAGAAAACTTGGCTCTGAAGTAAATAAAACACTTTGCCTCTTGTGATGCTTGCCATCAACATGATTCTATCATTACTTACATTGTGCAGTTTCCTTTTCGTTTTGTTAAGTATTTTATTTTCTTTATTAATGTATTTGAAATAGTCTTCAAAAGTAAGCACAATAGATTCCATAAATACACATTTTTTGCAGCTTGTATAAGATTTGACAGAGTTTGTAGAAAAACATCAATTGGAATTTTAAAAGTGCTTATAATTCGCAACTAGTTCTTAAGTGAACAACGCATTTCTTCAGTTAATACAAATTTGTTTTCTTTGTTTGGCTTTTTTTTTGTAGATATTTGGAAGTTTATTTAGTATTTTATACATAAATTTCATGCGTGTTAATTTTTATGGTTAATATTTCAATGCACTCGTTTACCGTTTCTTCCTTTTATATTTATGTTCGTATTTTTATTAAAGTTATACAAAAAAGTGGAAACTTTATTCCCTTTTTTATTTTATTTAACTTGCTTAAAGTGACAAATTTTCGTTATTTACTTCACTTTTCGCAGAAACATGTGTATTTATATGAATATCAAAAATTTTTAATTCACAAATGTGAATGACAAAACAGGTGAAATCTATCTGTGCAAATGAATAGTCTAAATGATAAATAACTTTAATAGTACTGCGAGAGTAGCTTTTGACAATTCGAATAGTTTTGGGAAATTTGTGCAATTTTCTAATCATATATGTATGGTATCAGCTGTTTTGTTTTGCTTTCCTTTCCTTTGAATATTATGCATAGGTAAATTTGTTTATTTGAAAAAAAAAAGAATAAAAGTTACAACCGAAACTATACCAGTACAAATGTTTTGGTTTCGGCACGGATCTTTCATTTTATCACAGTATTGGGCTTAACAAAACAGTGTTGACATAACACATTTGAACAGTTCGGGTGAATGGCAACGCTGCATGAGCGCAATAATGTTATTAGTCTTGAGCAATCAGGCTTAAGGCCGGACGTAGTCTATTGATAAAACGGGAAATAATCTGGTAATATTAGTAATAAATAGTGTGAACGGGTGACAATGACTATTGACAATTTCATTGTTGCATTGCTAGCACTCATGCTGTCACATTTATTCTTGTGCACTGTTATGGTACATTGTCACAAACATGTCAATGAGAAAAAAAAAACGAACAAAATGGCTATTATTGACGGCATTGTCAAGAGTTTCGATCTTCGATACATGCACGCTTTTTTTGGTTGTTGGGTTTACGGTAATGAAAAACTGCGATACTTTTATGGATTCGCAATTTGGTTGATATGCAATCTATCTTGTCATGAGACGACGCTATGGCGTACACCCATCAAATCAAGTATCTATGGGTCGGTTGCGGCGACTGAGTCGCAGTGACTGCCAGAAATATTGACAAGACCAAGACGATGCAGATGAAATTGGGGATGTCAAAAATTATGCTTCAATATGAATCGATGCTTTTCCAACCAGAACAAGAAAAACAACAAATTCTTATTGTTGAAACTAATGAGCCGGAGATTCAAAATGATTAAATAAATTAAATTGAACTCACTCCTTGCATGTCTCTTGTATAATTTTCAATATAGACGAATTTGACATTTGAAACAGGTACATTAGAGTGCTATATGAATCCCCACTAGCCAGGAATCGCAGGGTCACTGCCAATCTCTCTGCAGCACTTATAGCTTTTCGCATGTGCGTGTCTTTTTTCTCGATGCGTGGTCGAACCAATTAGAGCAAATAATCGAATTCAACTGCATCCATTCGCAAGAAGTAATTGTATAGTTCGTGTTGGTTTTGACGCAACATCACTTTAACTTGTGAAAAAGAACTATCAGTTCTATACACAAATAGCTCGCGAACCCATACACGGCGGTATTGTTTATTGTACAAACGTTTTCGCTTTTTTGCTTGCTCTACTTTAGCATCCATATCATATCCATCAGCATTAATTCACCGGAACATAAAACCAATATTTAATCCCTTTCGACAGCACAGAATCAACTAACACGTCAATAAAATCAACCCATTTGATTTCAAGGCAGGGACAATAAAAACAGCACTTTGGCAATGAACTTTTCGTAAAAATATGTATGTATGCAATATTGTAAACAGCAAAAAATCTATTTGACAGAAATACTGTCAATGGGAGATGTCAATTCATTGACAGCATGTTTTTGTCAATATTATTCCACGAAAATGGAAGTAGCGTGAACGGTTGCCAATGTTATTGTTCATTGATGACATTGTTCAATACCCTTTTTGCCAATAGTCTTAATCCGGCTTTACCACAATTGCTGTGGGTTGTATAACTTTATGACTTTGCAGAAAATTTAAACAAAGATCATAATTTACAGTTCGTTCCTTTAGAACTTGATTTTTTTTAATCGAAGCAGCTTTATTAAGATGAAACTTTTGCGAAGCAGTACTAGTCAACTTTCCAATAGGTTTCGACTCTGCCGTTTTAAATCATTATACTTATTACTTAATATTTCTCTAATATCCAATACCAATTTTAATTTAATTTAAAAATTAATTTATAAAGCATAATTCGCTAGTTTGCTGCTTATATGTAGGTTTGAATGTGTATTTGTAAACAGCCATTAGAAAAATATTCGAAATCCGTACAAAAGTATCTGCACGTTCATTGCATATTCATCACGCATTCATATACAATACAACCGCATCAACAACAAGAGTAAGAAAAAAACATCACCAGCTTTACGTACATCGAAGAAGATGGCGGCGCCACATAGAGCAAGCAATATACTATTTACTAGAGCAGAGAAAGTGCTAAAATTTTATGATACTGCGCGTAACGTGCCCCGTACTTATACTACGACCAACTCTCCCACCAGCCAAAAGCCTTCTGTCCGTCCGTCAGTCCGTCTGGCCTGCTCAGCAGTTAGGAAAATGTTTTCGAAACGCTTCGCGTAATGTTTGTTTATGTGCAATTTGCAACACAAAACTCGCATCACTCACAAAAGCACAAAGCAAGAAAATCTAGACGACTAGAGTCGAGTATCGAAGAACGGAAGGAAGAAAAGTCAATTCGTTCTTCGGCATTTGATGACATTGAAGTACATGGCTCCGTTCCGTCGCATGGGAGGAATATTGACGCTTGCTGAAGTTGATGTTTTTTCTACAGATTGCAATGGTTTCCAGTATGTTATTTAGATGGTTGCATTTGCAACGAATCAAAGTAGTTAACAGAAAATGAAGATTTCAGTGTAACAGTTGGAGAGAAAGTGACTTATTTTTTATGTAAATTCATAATTTTCTATAATTTTTTGATAACGTTTTTAGTTAAAAAAAAACTGATTGTGCAGAAACTTCTTAAAAAACTGCGATTTGGATTTTTCTCATTTTTCCATATGATATATGTATAACCTTCTTCTGAATGGTAGGAATAAACTGTACGATTTTCATAACAATCGGTCAAATAGTTGCTGAGATATAACGAATTTGGGTTAGATTCTTTATGGCGTTCGCTGCCCAAATTTTCCGAATAACATGTACAGTGTATATTGTACACAGAGGGCACTAAATTGAATGGCCTTCAATGTTTTTCAAAGATCGTTTGTATTTTTGAGATTGGTATGTGAACTTGAAACTGATTTAAAAACAATAAAATCAAATTAATTTACACCTTTAAAAAAAAAAAAATATAAGGTCATTTTGATGGGTTGCAGGTAAATTGACAAACAAAGACCAAACTAATGAAGATATTGTGAAATTTTCTACATTTTCCCTTACAGATAAAACTGATGAAGATCATTGTACTCAGTCTATCAGTTTTAGGTATATTGTTCTTGTAATTATTCCACACCGAACCCATGACGAAACTAAAATAGAATACAAATAAATCTTCAAAGTACTCGGGGAATACTGCAAATGTTCTATTACACTTTCTTCTGGGACTGAGCCAGTAACATGAACGGAATGGTATCGCGAAGATCAAAACATCAGTTGCTTTTAGGTAACATGGCATATGACAACATACATTCCATACTGAATTCATGACGATGGATTGCGAGGCAAGAAGATGGAATAATGCCTGCGTTTAGAGACCTAGCAGTGCATTATTTTGAGAAAGTAAAACCAAATACAAGGACTTTGTATTAATCTGAATGTCTGAATATGGTGCTGCAAAATTTTAGGAAATTTATTCCTCCATTCAGCTAGACATACCAATTATTCATATCAGGATTATTAAGTTGGATAGCCAATCATGTGCATAACATTTGCAAGGAAGGCAGGTGAAACTCATCATTAGTCCTGTCATGAAATAATTACTGCCAGTGCTGCATAAAATGATGTTGAAATTATTTTTATTTGTCTTAAGAGAAGAAGAATGCATTAAAATATTATTGAGTATGCCATATTATCCACATGTATAACACTTTAACACTCCTAAGCGGATATCTTCAAATTGAGCTGGTTAAAAGCTTCATAATTATTTATTCAATTCATTTTAGATGTTCGGAAAGACCACATTCCTTTGTGCTCTCAAAGCCAAAGTTTTGCAATGGAATACTCATCGATGTGCAGCAGGGTTACACATTCTCTGTTAAACTGTGACGAGAACATCGGCCGCTCATCCAGTTGGGTAGACTACTGCAGGGGAGACTTGTCTTGAGACTTGCCTTGTTTTCTGTTTTCACAGCGGATGCTTGAGAGAAAAAACACACCATGCAAGATGCTACTTCCGTCATTTGCCGATGGTTCAAGCGTTTTCTATGCAGACGAACTTCAACATTACTTATTGGAATATAAAACTAAATATCGGTAAATCTAAGAACGTATGCTTCACTATGAAGGAACGAACCACTCCGGCAATCTACCACACCTACACATCGATGCGTCCAGCCACCAAGCCGAAATAAATGGGTCTCCTTCTGTGTAACACGTTAGACTATTAAGAACTATTCAGGCTTCTACCAGCTGATACGGTTCAAATCTGGGGCAAGTTCGAATCGCAAACGATTCCAAACCGTTCAGAATAGAGATTTGCGTTTATTCCCGATTTCGGATTCTACGCAGCAAATTACTTCGAAAAATGACCCTCAGCTTTCCAACAACTAAACCATGTTGAACTGTGTTATCTACACATCCTCTATGTACACCATCTGCATAAAATTGACCGGGTCCGGGTCAATTTCAATCAGACGGTATAATTATTTTATCTATCTATAAATATACTCTCTTTTTACCGCTTTTTACTAAATGCATATAAATGTATACACGGTACATATACCAAAAGAAATTTTTTTACATTTTTGTCTGTCTGTCTGTTTGTTCCGGATTTTGACGGGGCTTTCACTGGCAGATAGCTGATGTAATAAGGAGTAACTTAGGCTACTTTTATGGGAGGACCACACAATTTCAAATAAGCGCTAGCAAGCGAATTTGCCGAGCTCTATTAATATTATATGTAAGCACCTCTTGCACTAGTTTTTATTTGAAGTACTTTGAGATAAGTGCTTGTAACACCACCTGTCTGCCTGATAGAATTGGAATCTCACAGTTACAAGAACCTCTATCCAAATTGCACTGTGCACATCTGATTAAAGCGCACAGTTTTGCTTGAAATATACTGGTTTATCTACCCTAGGACTCCCAGTGGTTTAGCCTAAGGCTTACAACCAGTTCCTTGTTTGAGACGTTCGATAACAAAATGAAGTGATTCGATGTTAAATCAGTGCTGTAAGTCTGATACCCCTTAAATTTAATGTATTGAGTGCTCAAAAACTCTTTTGTTTGAACAGATGTCCAAAAGCTTGCATTATTGTGCTGTGTGATAGTCCGTCTTCGGAAGTACGTGTTATTTCAGTCTCCGAAAACTTCGGGTTGAATTCTCTTGCGTTACTCTAACGTTACTTCTTCTTGACGGTCTAATGTTCAAGTAATATCGAATGCATTAAAAACTAAGGTATCGATGATATTTCTTAATGGTTTGCTCATACATTTTTTACTCTAGAGTGCATAGCACATGTCTGAGTCCTTGCACAACGTGTTGTTCTATCAAACTCATAGCTTCCTCTACGAATCAACGTGACTAAACAATTAAAATTTAGCGTTCTCGAATAGGGTAGAGTAGGTGAGAAACCTGGTCTCCTACTTGAATAAAAAAAAAAAAAAAAAATCCAAATTTATACACAGCGTAATTATTTTCGAAACATCCTTCCATTTAGACGACGTCGCTACTTCTCCATGCACTGAAACTAATACAAATCTTCACGTTCATAAAAACTGCAACTGCATCTTTGCAAATCCCTTACGATACACAAGCACATCAACGGAGTTGCAGAATTGTGCATGGCAAACTTTCAACAGTTATTGGCGTCATCAATTCGAGGCAAGCAAACAACATTAAAAATAATTGCAGCTAAATCCAAACGATTGCCGTCACATTTCAGAGACGAAATGGCTTCCGAAAAATCACCAAAAAAAAAAAAATCACTAAAAGCAAAACTAAACGAAACTACACGGCTCGGAATGTTGCTAACGCTACGCCAAAAAGCTTTTCCTTGAGCGCATAAATCTGCTAGGACAAAAAAAAAATTTTTGTTTTTAGTGCGCCGGAGTCTTTATGATTATGCGAAGTGATTGCAAGTGAAGAACTTGTATGAGAGTGTATAATTTTGCACTAAATTTCAAAAAGCACTTTACAACACTGCTGTGCTTAGAATAAAGTTGAAGAAAATGTTTAAAGTTTTAGTAACAATCAAAATATTTTATTATATCTTAAATCGACAGATGGAATCAGTAGGTAGATATATAGGTATATATATATATAGATATATATCATATCCTTGGTATATGAATTTAAAATAAGATCATATAACATTTTACTGACACGTTGCTTTCTTTTCAATTTTCTCCAATTTCATGGGAAAGCGCTTAGGCACACTATAGCGCTGCATCTCCTCCTCGGTAAGAGCACCGTTTCTAAGTACGGACAATACCGGCACTGGTTCGTTGAGTAGTATAAGATGACGTTCTCCAGCAATTTGCTTTTCCCGTTCATCGAACGCATCTCTAAGTTTAAGTTCCATTGCCGCTTCTTCTTGTATGGCATTTTTCTTCAGTGCGGCATTCCGCTCGACCATTTTTAGCAAAAAGTCGCACGAATCATGCGTTTCACGCATTTGACGCTCGGCACGGTCTTGCTGTGCTAAATACTGGCGCTGACCAAAGCTTCTTAGATCCGTGGGTTGCTTAGTGAAGCGATCGTTGTACTTGTCCAGCGTATGACGTGCAAGTATTTCCAAGCGCTGATTCATCAGTGCTGCCTCCGCCTCCTTGCATGCTTTGTAGCGCATTTCCTTGTTCCTTTGGTATTCTCTATCTTCACGTGCCGTGCGCTCTCTAATCAGCAGATCAGTGATCAGCGCATCGCGTTTGCGTTGACTCTCCTTGATTTCGCATAATTTCTCGCTGACGGCAGCACAGGATTTGATGCGGTTCTCCCTTATCATTGCACGCTTCAATTCGACACAACGCCGTGCCATAGCAGTGCGCTCGCTACAGCTGTCCAGTAAACCGACATTATGGACAGCGGACTGTGAACGCGCCTGCTCTTTAATGATCAACTTCAATTTATTGTTGCAGTCTAAATCGTTCTTGAGTGCAGTCTTACGCTCTTCAGCTAGCTCCATTTCGCGTGCGTCCTGTTCGATGTATTGCTTCTCCAATGCTCGTAGATTAGCGCGTTCCGCTGCCACAACTTCGGACTTATTTACGCTATTGGTGCGCTGATATTCGATTTGCTCAAGTAAGCCTTTGCGGTAAGCATCCCGTTGTGCTAGCTGATTTGCTTTCTCCTCTCGCTGTTCACGCTCAATTCGTGCACGTGTCTCATCACGTTCTTTTCGGTCGTCAATCACCTTAGCACGCTTCTTTTCGAGATTCTCGCGCTGCTGTTGTTCCAGCGTCAGTGTTACGCGCGCTTTATTCAAATCAAACTCCAACTCGCGAATTTCGGGGCTTCCCTCAACAATTTGTTGGCGTCTCTTCTTCTCTACCGTATCCAGACGATTCTCTGCGGCAATTGCTTTCGACAAACATGTCAGTTCCCGTGCTTCACGCAGATTCTCCGACTCTGCCTCCTCTCGTTGCGTCTGCAATATGTTTCTGCTCTCGTCCTTTACGCGCTTGAAAAATGCTGCATGCGGAGGATGACATCCCAAAACTAGACGTTCGGTGGCT
Source organism: Leucophenga montana (assembly GCA_035044765.1). Lineage (NCBI taxonomy): Eukaryota > Metazoa > Arthropoda > Insecta > Diptera > Drosophilidae > Leucophenga > Leucophenga montana. The sequence goes on from JAWNNQ010001706.1 coordinate 1,004,822, forward strand.
TTTTGGTTTTTTCGCTTTTGCGGTTCTTCTTCATCCGTGGCTACATCAATTTGGGTTAAAAGAGTCTGTATTGGTTCGTCATCGCACGTCGCCAGCAGACCAACCAACGGCCTAATATTAGAGTGAAGCGGCAAATTTTTATTAGAGTGCAAATACTGTCGTTCGTTAGCGCGATCTACATTCGCTAGCGAACTCTCCATCTCTTTGTAATGCTTCTTAAACATTTTCGTAGTACAGTGGAATCTTCTTTACGCTTAACAAATACAAAATATAAACCTAAGCAATTCCACCCTGACCTTTGTATTTTTTAAGTTATTTTATTCTTTTTTTTTTTTTTTTTTTAGCTTTTATGCTTTTCTTACTTTCACGAACTATGAACTAATAATGACACTGTTCGTCAAGTCAACCGAAAATAACTAAGATATCTTTTCTTATATATATTTTGTTTTACATTGTACAAAATAGACGAGAAACTGATAGGGACTATGATTACAGTGAAGCTTTTTAACGAAGTGAATTTATGGTCGTGTGATTTTCGCGGTATTGTCAATTAAACTTACTTAACCATCACTTACAACTCGTATGTCTCAACGTAATTCGGCAGATTGATTTTTTGCTATAATTTCAAACCTAATTTGAGCGAAATTGATTGGAAAACGACGAAGCTATTTAGCACGTTGCAAAATAATGCTGTGATTGGCAAATTTATTGAATGGAAAATTAAATGAAATTCAATAAAAAACTATGTTGTGGCATTTCATTACTTAATAACTACGCCATTTTCCAGCCGGCTGGAAATGTTAGCAGAAAACCAATCTTCCATATTCCGACATACGAGTTAAGCGCAATTTTTTTTTTTAATTCTTATTACTGCGAAAATGGTTCCAAGTTCCGGACAAAGCTGACTTCTTTAAATCATATGTTCAGCTTGAATGTAACAGTAAATATATTGAACCATTTGGAATTGAAACAACTTATTGCTTCTCAAGTATCCTAACAGGCATACTATACTTCTTAAATTCGGCGAAATTTTCGCAGCAAACTGCTCATACACAAACACAGAGCGAACGCATTATAGAAATTTGTGTTACGATGCCATTTCGTATTGATTTCACACAAATTTTGACGACGTATGAGTATTTTGCCTTCGTTCTTCGCATAAAATGTGAAATTATGTGGTCGTTCGTCGTGATGTGACAGAACGTCACTTGGATAACTTGGAAGTTTGTGGAAATAGCTGCCGATTTGGCAGTGCGTCGTCCACAAAATTTTCGAATTAAAATAAATTACGTTGAGTATTGTTGCAACATAAAAGTATATAACAATAAAAAAACACATTTCTGTGAGTTTTCAATGCGATTGGCGAACTGGGCTTTGCTTGCTATATATATTTGTTATTTCCATGGCCGTAGTTAGTATTTTTATAGAAGCTCTTCACACGTAGTGCAAGTAAATAGTAGGTATTATAATAGAAACCATAGGTGATTACAGAAAGTGTAAATGTTCTTGATCAGCTAGAAGAGGCGAACCGTTCTACACATATTCGTTTCTGGTAATTATTGTGATTTAATATCATTCACACATATTCTAGGTGACTATGTTTCTTTTTGAACGTATTGTGTTTGGAGGTGAAATAGCAATAACAAGAAACGCTATGATATAAAAAATTATTCTTTGATTGTGGTCGATTAAGTTAATGGTGGACATAGTACATACTAGTCAAATGGCGTCTACCGCCCACTTTTAGCGATCGTCCCAAACAACGCACCATCCAATTTTAAGTTTTTATGTTTAAAAAATAATTTTTTTTTCATTGGTTGTAATACATATTATTAGATATATGTACGTTCGTTTCTGCCATTCACTCTGAATCTTGATTCAAGTAAAATCATACATTAAACAAGAAAAAACGTTAACTTCGGTTCAACCGAAGCTCTACCACCATTCACACGAAACTTTAAATAGTATCGTAATACATAAAAGTGGGGGTTTAAATAGGGGCTACCCCAAAAAGTGGGTGGTACACGCTCACTAGTAGATGTGCATGAAGCGATGTAGTAGATATGTAAGATGCCGCCATATCGAATTTAAAGTTGATATTGACGTTTTCCATACAAATGCATAAAAGTGAACTGTGGGTTTGTAATGGGCTATGAATGGGAATATGAATCGGTTGTCTATTGATCTAAATGAAGGATTTTTTTCTTAAAAAACAAAAAATGGCACGGAAGGTTTGTATGGGGGCTACCTCAAAAAGTGGGCGGGCCACGCCCAATTGTCTATGTATATTAAGCTGCTGTCTCTTATCGCATTTCAACGTAGTATTGACTTTAATAAAAAAAGTTTTTCTTACAAAAAGTCAAAAATGGACCATAGGTTTGTATGGGAGCTACCCCAAATAGTGGGCGAGCCACGCCCGTTAGTCTATTTATGTTAAGCGGCTCAACATGAAAAGGCACCACATTGCATTTCAACCTAATATTGACTTTAATAAAGAAGTTATCTTTCAAAAAGTCAAAAGTGGGCAGTAGGTGTGTATGGGAGCTACCCCAAATAGTGGGCTGGTCCCACCCAGTAATGTATATGTCAAGCAGTTGTCTACTTTAAGTTACTATATCAATTATTAAGTTGATACTGACTACAATAAAAATGATTTTCGTACAAAAAGTTAAAAGTTGGCGGTGAGTTTCTATGGGGCTACCCCAAAAAGTGGGCGTGGCGGGTCAATCTTGGCAGTCTATTAAACTGCAATAAAAAGAAGTGTACGTGCACAATATCAACTGGATTGCATAAAAATCGGTCACCAATGCGCAACAACATACAGACAGACAGACAGACGGACATGGCTAGATCGATTCGTCGCGTCGAGCTGATCAAGAATATATATACCCTATGGGGTCTACGATGGCTCCTTTAATGCGTTACAAACTTTCAGACAAACTGATAATACCATTTCACACTATATGTGAATGGTATAAAAAGAACCTGCTTCACACTTCATTTTCACCACATTATGCGCCACTTTCATTATACTTCACTTCCTTGCTTTATATATAGTTTTTTTTAGTGTTTCTTTATTTATGATTTAAAAAGGCTTATAATACAATTCAACAATAATATTTTTTCAATATATGAAATATTTAATAAGAAATCAGTTGAAAAGTCTAACTTAACTTCTTAAATTTTAGATTTGATCAGTCGCATGGTGAATATTTTGTGGTGAGCAATTGTGTTCGCTCATAAATAATTTTATTGACCTCTTATTTGTTTTTGTTGTCTATTATCATCAAAACAAATGCATACAAACATACATGCACACTCCCAATAACACAACGTGCCACCTAAATATAAATGAAGGCTCTGCTTGCAGAAATTCAATGCGATTGCAACAGAGAAAGTAAATATAGATTTTCGCTCGCACAGTTTAAATTATACAAGACGATTTACACACACACACATACATATATACACACTTATCATATTTGCTGCCATTGCATTTTTCTGTTCGAGTCAAGATTCGTTGATTCGAGTCAATATTCGAGTTAAAATTTGTATTTGGCTCTGGGTTCGAGTCTAGATCCCGATCCGCTGATTCGTAGCTTCGGATTCGAATCCGTTTGCCTATTTTGGATTTATCAATAACGATCTTAAAGGATCCGGATCCATGAATCCAGATCCACGAATCTGTACTGTGTAGCGTACAGAATATATATATATATATATATATATATATATATATATATATATATATATATATATATATATATATATATATATATATATATATATATATATATATATATATATATATATATATATATATATATATATATATATATATATATATATATATATATATATATATATATTTTTTTTTTTTTTTTTTTTGATAGCAAGAATAAAATCAGTCTACTGTCGACTTTTCTAAGGTGAGCAATGCATTTTGTATGGTGTGCGCTGCCATTTCCTAGACCTTCATAGCTCTCTCTATCCCTCCTAGCTACGCGCATGGTTATTTATATTTGGTACTCAATATAATCAAAACGACATTTGTTGCCCTGCCCTAAACATCGTAGACAAGCTACAAATCATTCGTGACAAAAGATTATCAACTACAAGCAACCTTTTTTTTCAATAACCGCACAAATGACCTTTTCCAACGCTAAAGAAAACAATTTTCTTGCTTGCTATTTTGAATTTATCTATCATTGGTTTCGTTTACGCGAAAAAATCAATTTTCTACCTTTCACCAGTTTTGCGCGCAATCATTGCATATTATGATGGAGCCAAGAAGATTGGAGTAGGATGTCTGGGGCTGGGTTGGGGTTTTGAGCAATACTATGAAAAATATGGCAGCAAACGCCATATTGGCTGCGCCTGTACTCAGTCAGTGATTGATTTCGCCAAACGTAATCTAAACTCTTTCATCATCATCGTCGATGCCGCTGCCGCTGCAAATATAGACGAGCAGAGCAGAGCGGAGCAAGCCAATGCCAGGCCAATGCAGACATTGTCGACGACATCGTCGTCTTGGTTGCAGAGGAACACCTGTGCCATTATTTTATATTGTCCCATATAATACTTACCCGTAACATATTTCTACGTTTTGCAGCCCGCCTGTCCTGTCCTCTGTGCTCTGTCACAATATAGAATATCTAGTTTTGTACGTTGGTGTCGATGTCGCCCATTTCTCACACGTCATCCAACGCGTACTCCATGCTGTCGCCATTGCTCTGACTTATGTTGCACACTGCTGCTGTTGCTGCTGCTGCTGGTGCAGCTGCAGCCTTAGATACATCCATCATCTATCAATGACGAATTCATCTCCGTCAAGAGCGAAATATGCTTTGAATGTGAAAACATTTATGAATAAACTGCACGTACGAGTTGAGCATGGCGCGCGTCCAATGCCTCTTGCCAGTCACACAGCCAGTCACCCAGCTCGCTAGCCTTAACGATGGCTAAGTGCAACATTGAGACATGCAGCAACATTTGCTGTTGCTGCTGCTGCTGCTGTTGTTTTTGTATGTTGTAGCTGTCTTCTTTGTCGACAACATGCAACCCACTTTCAATAGTTTTGGCTCTAACACTCTTGAAGCCAACTTCAAATTGGCAAATGTCGAGACAGCCGAAGCCCATCAGCAGCAGCAGCAGCAACAGCAGCAACAACAACTTCAACACTGTTGCAACGCCGATCATTTGCCGCTGCCAGGAAATTTCAAATTTATTATCGGATTTGCTATTATTTATGATTTGTGAGAAATCTTGTCGTATATCAAAGTCAATGGTGTGACATAAACTATCGATGCTTATCGATAATTTACGTCAACTCACTGCGAAGTATGCGAAGTAATAATGATCTGTACTGCAATATGCATTGCAAGTGCTGTCTAGGCATTTAGATTGCTTATTTATTTTACTCGTTGTAATTACATTAATTTATAGAAACTATACTTGTAATGACTAATGTACATAACTACATATTTGTACGCTAGTTAACTTATTCCACATTTAATTTGTGCAGCTTTGGCCTAAAGGCATACAATTGGACAAACAAAAATTCAATTCAGCATCGGCATGCAAAACACAAACGTTTACAATTTGACTCTTAGCCTCAAAGTCGTGTCTAGAGACAGTGAAGTACAGTGAAAACCATCTACATTGTAAACTAACCGATCTAGACAAGCAAACAAAAAGTTTTTTTTTTTTTTTTTTTTTTTTGAGAAGGTCACATTTTATCTCAACACAATCTTTTTTTAGATTAATATTTACATTTAGTTTAACGATTCTGTAATTTTTCTGTACCCACTGTATAATGAGATTTCACGAAGTCTTCATAATAGTTCCATTAAGCCAATTCTTCAAGTTTATGGAGAATATGCTTAAAGGGGTAATATATAATAGCCTTTGAACTCCAAGTATTCATTAACAGAAAATTGGTTGTATCAACCATTTCCTATATTGTGGTTTCTTTTGGTATACAAGTATTTAATTAGGAAAAGTTATTTGCTTTCAATGACTTCCAACCATAAACAAAATAAAATAAAAACTGGCTAAAAATTGGTCATTTGAAGTGTGACATTTCTAATAAATATTATTGATTTGGCGTGGGTTCGCCTGTTTTTCTCAAATTATATCGCCTATGATCTTCTCCTCACCGATAGTAACCGACTGTAAAAAATTTCATTGATGGGTCAAATATTTGTTAAGATATGTACAATTTTTATTTAAAGATGAACCATTTTTCAAGTGGAACTTATTTTACCCGCTGCACTTGCTCCAAATCTCATACTCTTGCGTAAAATAGATCCTGAGGTTTTGGCTGTTTTCTTATAACAGGGCGCCAATTTTGTTCGTAGGGCAGGTCTTTGAAACGTCTTTCACAAAATTTCATGCTGGTGATAGTGACCTCAATATTGCTTCTCGGACTGAAATGCCCGTTTAAGCTGATGATGACTACATTCGACTAATAGTGACATTGCGGAGATACTATTCCTTCATCTTTCGACTATCCATGAACATCTCAATATACTCATTTCAATTATCGTCAACAACAACAACTAGAGTGTTTACAACAGTATTCAATGTTAACGAACGTGACGCAGTGGAAATGAACGATCACAAACGACACCCAAAACAACTTCACCACAAGAAAGTTAAGCTCCAATTGTGGTGGGACTACCAGCTTGTTCCTACCGCGGAGAAGCGACCAGAACTCTTCAAACGCAAATATATAGTTTTTCACCATGACAATGCGGGACCAAACAGATTTTTGCTACGTCAGATGTTGCTGCAACTGCAATGAGAAGTTTTAACAACATTTAAATGTATACCTAAGTCAGCGTCAGAGATGGTTTAAAAAATTTTATGATGGTTGACAAGTCGTTCTTGCAATGTCCGTCGGTCTATCTGCCAATCTATCTGTCTAAAAGATCGCATACTATTCCCTTAATTTTAGAGATATCGGTTCTGAGTTTGGTATCTATATCCAGAATTACTTCGTTTATGGATTCTTTCGTTTTACTCGTGCATTTCGTTTTTCTCGTAACTTTGGTTGCACATAGTTTCACAGTACTCGTTGGTTTTGTATTGTCATTTCATCTTATTCGTTCGATCTGTATAGTCCGTTGTGAGTAGAAGCTTGACCGAAAGGTTTTGTCAACACCGAATATGGTATTCATTGAACTAATGATTTGAGTTTATTAATCGTTATAACGAATTGTTTAGCTAAATATTTGAGTAGTACAAGTACTGCTTGTTAATTCACGGAATTCATTTTATGCTGTCATTCGCTCAAGGCAGAACTCAATAACCTATCTCCAAAGACGGTTGTTACGCCACAAAACATCGATGCTGCGCGTATAAGGCTAAGGGCAGAATTAATGAGAAAGACAACTGCACTTTGGACGAAATCTTGTAGAGATTATATGGTACGAACTTTAAATGCAGCTAAGTGTCCTTAGAATCTTTGGAATAATTGAGGCATTACCCAGAAGCTAAATTCTCCAATCGAACAAAAAGAGTCTGTAGTCCAACAAGTGTCTTCACTGTATTTGCATTCCACAAGTGGTGGTATTCACGGCAATCGTGATTGATCACTTTGTTAGACAAAGCTACTCGTTTTTCGTCCATCCAAGCATCTGCAGTGAAAACTAAGCAAAAACATAAACTTAATAACATCGAATGAAAGCTAATTTTTGTTGTACTTATTCGAAAGATCATTATGCCACCGACTACGAATCGAAGTCAATTTTCATGCAGATTTAAACATAACATGTGAATAGAGCAACCAACACAAAATTCTTTGCTGATGAAAAGTCTAATAGAAAGTCGACACGTTTAACCTATGCTCAAATGAAATCTTGTGAAAATTTAAATTCGCGCAGGAGTATCTAACTGAACTAAGTAAAAGAGCAAAAGATTGCAGTGAAACAGCCAAAACCGAAATGAAAAACAATCAATGATCTTCGACGAGCTTCGTCGTTGTCTAAGCTGTCAGTGGTGCAGTATCTCAGTTCCACCGCCGCCATGTACTTCTCTCCACTTACTCGTTACTTGGTTTCCATCTCTAAGCTCAACCACAGCGTTACATCGATCGGATCAACACATTCGGTGCGCTTGTCGCTTGACAGTTGGCTGATGTTGCTGTCGTCATTGAAGTTGCAGCAACTTGTTCTTATGTTTGTTGTTGTTGTTATTATTGCAGCCAACAACAACGACTACGATGACGACGACGACGACAACATCGACGCTTGAGCAAAATATCGCTGCGCTGCATTGGGTCTCTTGGTCTTCGATATTTGCCGCGAATTTTTATTGTTGGCATTATTATCGTCACATGTCGCTCACTAATTGATTTTTCTTGTCGCCTGCCTTGCTAGCTAGCAGCGACGACGATGGCGACAGCGACAGATCGATGACTGGGGAAATTCCCCCTACGAACATTTGTGGGCAACCCCAGCAACCAAGACCGCGACCAAGACACAAGTTAGTTGCTCGACCATAGTCCGTAGTCCGTCTTTCGTGAGAGAGTATTTTGAACGCTGCGACATTGCTTGAGATCTGAATGATTGCTGCGATCGTGTGTGATCGAGTGTTGGTTGGGTTAGGGAATCGAGGGTTGGCAAAGCAGATCAACAAGGCGCGCAGTTGCGGTGCAAATTTTGTGCGCACATGACACTTGGCTGACAGACGACATCAGTGTTGCCAATGTTGCCAAATATGTCAAGTGTTGCATTAATAAATTTTAGCTCGATTGCAAGCCAGTCAGTTAGGGAGATGCTGGTGGCTGGCAGAAGCGTCGTCGTCAACAAGAGACGCGTTGTATTTCGACGCTTGCTAACCTCTTTAAATTTCGTTTTTATTATAATGTACACTTCATATATAGTGTGAAAAGAGTATTATCAGTGTGTCGCAAAGTTTGACAGACATTGAAGAAGATTTCGGAGGCAATACAATGTAGATTCATATATTTATTTCCTTTTCGTTATAATTGGATAACAGAAATTCGGGGTATTCATAAGGCGCTTTTCAGTTAAGCATGCTATAAACTGATAAACTTTAGCTAGCTACAATTCACATGTACATTATAGGTCGCGATACACGTGTATATTTCCTTGATCAGCTTGACGAGTGGAAACGATCGGACTACAATAGACTGAGTTTATATACATCATATTCACACTATTTATTTATATAAGGATATTGGTTATGGTAATTATATATATATGTATAGGGTGTTTTTTTCCACGTTATATTTTCCAACAGGGTTTAAACTGTCGTTGGTTTGCCATTTTATCATGTACTTGTACGTTGCGTGAAGCGGTAATATTTCGTGATATAAGCAATACTAGAAGATGTCAGAGTAAAAGCGATATGCAGTCCTAAAAAATTCTGTTATAAAATGAATATTCTCAAAAATATTGTGTAAACAACCACAAAATTATGCAAATAAGAATTGAGATTAAGCGACGAAGCTGTTTCGAAACTACTTTTTTACTTTAATATCGCTACATCGTTAGAAGTTGCTTTCAGTTTCGCGTGCACTCTGACAACTTTTAAGCATAAAATAAGAAAGTACAAGCATCGGTTTGCAGCGTTCTATATTTTTTGAAAATAGGTTGGATATTTTGGGAGAAAAAGTAAATAACCGTCTCTCACACATCGGCTATCTATCATGCGAGCAGCCTGTAACAAGTTGATAACACGCAGTGAGCGCGAAAAAGATATGAGATTGCGAGATTGAGTTGCTTTGTATGCGCTCCGCTATTATTTTGGTGACTCTCTGTTTGTCTGTATAAATAAAAACTAGCTTTAAAGATATCAATCAGGAAATTGATATGAAGACTTCATATGTTCCTAGACTAAAAATATATTGTAACTACCATGCTATGACCACTTTTAGAAGTTGTCATCATACAAACTTATCTGAAACTTTTCTGACTTTGAACGAAAAACTTTTTCATTACAGTCAATTTTAATTTGAAACCCAATACTGTGACCTGTAATGAACGGAAGCGTCATATAGTTCTGATGTAACCAACTTTAAAAATTAAATGAAGAGCATTGCAGCTTCGGTTCAACCGTGTTTCTTATACAATAAGTATACAATTTAGTGTGCAGTGTATTACAGCTTCGGTTCCGTTTAACTTTATTTGTTAATTTTTTTCCTCGTGTTCACCTTTTAGTGTTGCCAACTGAGTCAATAATTTTTCTTAGCTTGTCGATTTGTGGTGTTTCGGTGCTTGTTCCTTTGTTCGTTCGTTCGTTCGTTCATTGGTCTGGTCTGGTCTGTTGTTAGTTTGTTTGTTTGTTTGTTCGTTTGTCTGTTGCTGTAGCCGTTCAATGATCGCTTGAGGAACATGTTTTATTTACTTTTCATAGCTGCTTTTACTTCGGTGTATTGACATTTTGTCACTTAATTTTTACAGGTTCGCTTCAGTTTGCAGCTGTCTCTCTGTGTTGCCAACTGCCGCCAACTAACTGTACTTTGTCTTGGTGCAATTTGTTTTGCGATCAGCGATAAGCGGAATTTAATTAGTCTTCGTTGACATTTCGTACATTTTCGTTTTCAATTTCAAGTGAATGGCAACGCGAGTGGGCGTGGGAGCGCAACTAAAGGTGTTGAAATGTAATTTAAGCTTGTCCAATGTAGTGTAAGTACTCAAGTATTTGGAACTTTAGTATTGTCACACATATGTATATTGAAAACCTCATAAATTATATGGTTTATATACGAACCAACTATGGTTTTAAGAACTTATAGTGTTTTCTAACGGATAATTGTTGGTGTCGCTCGCTAGATCTACCATTTTTTATCCATGTATAATCACAGAAGCTCAGCCATCATTATTTTGTGCTACATGCATCGCTTACTTTTGCCTAGCTCCCTTCCCATTATACAGTCCTCATATCGGAAGGCAATTTGCTGAGATTGGTATATACTTATTTTTGAATCAGCGACAATTAAGTTTGAATTTTTTTTTTCTATGAAATAACCGATTTATTATCGAAATTGCAGCGTATTTATTATCATTATCATTACAAACAACAGATATATTTAAATAAAGCGAATGTCATTTTGCCACTCACATGTTAACAACAACGAAAATTTATCCGTGGAAAGCGCAAATCTTTCATGTTATTTTTTCTTTTTATGTTCTTCAATCAAGAAATTTTGCATTCTTTTTCTTATTTTTTTGCGTTTTCCGCAACTAGACGAAGGTGTCAAACAGCCTACCAAAAAGCTTCAGACCACAACCTGTACAATTTTATGCGGCAACAGGAAGAGGAGTGAGGGTTTGCAGGGAGACAGACAGAAATGTCACTTGAGCAGAGTTTTTCTTAGCGCATTTCTTTGTTTTTCGTAATTTTTTTTCTTCACACCGCTCTCTCTCTCTCTCTCCCACTCACTCACTATCTAATGCTGTTGCTTCCGTTTTTCTTTTCACAATGAAGACACCCAGCAAGAAAAACTTTTGACTCACTTCCTGATGCTTCAGTTTTTCTGAAGCTCGCGCGCGGCTGTTTTCTTAATTTCTGATTGAACTTTTCTGCCTTTACCGCCTTTCTTCAATTACTGCTGACGGAATTGTCTCTCAGTATGTTTGTGTGTCTGACTTTGTCTACTCTTGCCGCAGTTCAGTTCCTGCTGTTAACAATCGAATGAATGAATTTGTTCGAAACAGATGTGTTATTTTGCCTGCCTGCCTGCCTGCCGGCTGGCTGTAGTTTTTCCGCGGCGGCAATTGTCTACGTCGAGTGCCAATTGGAATGAATATTTTTCCCGGCAGATTGTCAAGTCTACGTCGTAGTCATTGCTGCCGTCGACGCCGTCATGTCACCAGTAGCAATTGTTTTTCTCATCACCCGCACTCGATTATAATTTGCGCTTGTTAAAAATAAAATCAATTGCATTTCATGTTTAAATAAAAAAAAAAAAAAATAGTACTCAAGAGAAAGTTCGAGAAAATTGTTTGCTCGGCATGCAAATAAGTTCAATCACCTTTTTTTGCTCAATCAGACAAACGTCTTCCGTCACCAGCGATTCCATTGAAATCAGAAACGGCATCGGAATCGGAATCAGAATCGACAGCGACAGTTACAACGACGACGCCTTCGCAACCAACCAACCAACTCGTCCTTGTCGACAAGTGACGTCCGTGGCGCATTCAATTTATTTCTGAATTTCTTTATTTACCCTTTTCTGTATACTGTACTAGAGAGTCCTTCGGCTGTCGCTCAGCTTGTTGGTCAGCTTCACATCACAGTCTATCTGTCTGTATGTCACTCACAGAATGCTTTATTGTGCATTCTATATTCTCCGTCTGTCCGTCTGTCCGTATATCTCCTGTCCAACGGTCAAAAAGGATTTCCAATCGAATATGTCAAATATCAGCCTTCAATCAAATCGAAAGCTGAATTACTCATTTTTCAAAATGCGTACAATGATGACCACTATAGAACTGAGATGAGATATTGGCGATAATGATGCCGATGACGATGATTACGTTGTATCATCTCAATAACCCCTCAAACCCATACACATAATGATATGGTTAGGGGGTTATTGTCTGTGAAAGGAGTAACGAACACACACACATATTGTATGTGCTTACAACGGAAGCATAAATCAGTGTGGGTGTATAAACAGCGTACGGCAATGTCAACCTTCGATATTTCATATTTTCAATTTATTTTCTCAATTTATTTTAATTCATATAAAGAAAATAGAAAGTGAACACATGCTAGCAGACATACTACTTTGTGTAAGTGGCAAAGCTTTAGTAGAACATAGCTAAATCAATTTTTTACAGTCGACATTACTACTGACTCTTGAAAGCTCTCAAAGCTTTAAAGAACTATTAAATAACTTCATTGCATATGTTATGCGCAACTTTAAAATTCTAATTTAAATTTTTAGGGTACTCACGACCACTCAAAGAAGAATATTGAAATAATACGCCATAGTGATACTGAAAACCTAACTTTTATGCTGATATTATTAACTATGCACTTCATGGCTGTAGCTTAGTAGTAGTTTACGTAAATGTGGACGTCCCCACTATATATCCTGAATTTGAGCAACACAAAAACACACTGATTTGATAAAAAAGTGTTTAAAGTGTAATATTTATTACTAAAATGTTAAAAACTATAAGGCATTCACACCTAGTCACCACCAATCCTTCCCAACTCTGCTTCAAGAACACTCAGTGGAACATTGTTCGACTGAAATGCATTGCAGTACAAACCCATCCTTCGGTTCAACCGAAGTTTACGTTTTTTCTTATTTTTGTTTTGAATTGTGTATATTCAAGTTAGAAACAAATTAGTGGTCCATCTCGATTTTTATACTCTTCACACGTAGTGTGAATAGTATTAAAATAAAATTTTGTCTCTGAGTTTGTAACACATTGAAGAAAGCATCGGAGATCCCATAAAATATATTTATTCTGGATCAGTTAGAGGAGGCGATTCGAACTAGCCGCTTTTGTTTGTCTGTCTGTCTGTCTGTTTGTCTGCCTGCCTCCGTCTGTGTCGGGTAAGGAGACACACATTGATCACGCTAAGACCACTTTTAGGGGTGGCACCCATAAAATCCCATTACCCACTTTTCGGTTTTTGTAAGAAAACCTATTTTAAATAGTCAATATCAACTTGAAATTCTTAAGGACGGAAGATTCACATAGCTATTAGCGTGCGTGTTATGGCGAGGTACTTCTCAAAAAAAAAAAAAAAAAAAACACACCGCCCACTTTGTGCTTTTTATAGATAGAATCTTATTACTTTTCAAGCTAACCACCTTAAAAATGGTACAAAGGCATCAAATTAGCATTAGAGCATTAAGAGACTTGAAAGGAATTTGTTAGATGCTTGTAAAGAGTAAAGATTATTGAAGCTTTTTTTCTCTACCAGTTTATGTCCTATCTCTAAACCCGAGCTAAAAAAGAAATTAAAATTTGTTCTTCATACTTCGAAAGAGTTTGCACCACTGTGCCTCACTATTTGCTTGCTTTTTATTTATTTATTTCATTTTTTTTTTGTGTTTCACCCGACACTAAGATGTGGCAACTCTATTTATTTTACAAATAAGCAACTTCTCAATTTCTGCGCTCTATCTAGAAGAAATAAAGTTAATTTCACTTTTCTCTTTGCTCGATTACTTAAGTAGGGCGTGAGTACCCTTTGGTTTTTTAAAACATATGATTAATGCCTGTTACGATTTGCGCTTCTAATTATAGAGCTTAATAATTTTCATTTCCCTAAGTATTTCAAACATTAGAAAATTTTGTGTTGTCCCAACGAAATGATTTACTCTGTCCAGATACTTACTATGAATTCTCTGTTCTTAGTGTGTGCGTGTTAATTTCTACCTACTGCACTCAATTTATGCAAGTCTAAAGTTAAAAACTATAACGCATGGAGTTGAAAGAAGGTGAAAATTTACTTCACAGATTGCTGATTGCTTTAAAAATTATTTTCACTTGACTGAAAAATCATTATACACAAAGGTTACAACAGCAACTGGACACAGGAGTAGGGCGTTGGGTTGGAAAGAAATGGAATGGAATGGGTTGTGTTGGGTTGAGGTGTGATTGGGACAGTGCTGTCCTTCTGTTGGACATTCGTCGTTTTGTCAGTGTTCAGTACGTTGGGTGTCACTTAGACAGGATATGGCAAGGGGTAAATTATGTTGTTGCTCAGTGTGCTCAGGCATACAAAAGGATAGAATCCTGTCTCTGACAAGTCATCGTCAGCTGTCAACTTATTCTTTTGAAGTGACTTTGTTGGACGTGATGTTGATGTTGCTGTTGTTGGTGTTGTTTTTGTAGTTGCTATATGTATTTATTTTACTCATTCAGTCAGTAAGTTTCATCCTGTCAGTCAGTCATTCAATCATTTACTCATTGTGTCTACTCGCTCTCTGCATTTACTACTCATTCTGTTTGTTTCTCGTTGAAGTTGAAGACTTTGTCGTCTTTTTCTTGACAGAGTTCATGTTGTAAAGGAACACTGGCACACAATATATGTATATTGACTAACGACAAAATGTCAAACGAGAGTATATCCAGCGTAGACTTAACATACACCCATTTCAACTTTTATACAGCCATAGCCCATTGGCCGGTTTGGGATGGCACAAAAAAATTTATTAAAAATATTTAGAGCATGCATAGAAAGAATTTTCACCTGATGTGGATTAAACTTGCGAAGCTATTTGTGGGAGTTGGCGCCATCAAAAATTGGAAGTCAACTAGTTACTCTGCTAAATATTTCAATTAACGCTGAAATGTTCAACCGACCCAGGCCAAACCTCCCACATATTGGTCGGAAAATTAAAAACTTTTTTAGAGAATGAGCGCACAACGACAAAGTTTAAATATTTTTACAGTATTGCTTGTCGTTTTTCTTATACGCTACACACATAATATGAAATGGGTATTTTGGTTTGGCGAAGAGTTTAGCGATTTCCCTATACACCGGTAGTAAGTAATAACTCTCGGTCTAGCTATCGTCCAAGAAATTGTCTAACGAGTTGGACATGTGATTGGCAGAGACCAATGTCGTACGACGTTACATCACCTCTTGATTTATAAGCGTTTTCTTTAGTGAACTAAAATGATTTTATTGCTGTTATCACTATTTTGGGTGGTGTGCCGCTGCGAATCTTTTCATTAGCTTAAAGTTAACGACCAGTAGTTAGGTTAATCGTTAGTTGTTTTTGTTGTTATTCATTTTTTAAGTGATGAGGTGCTGCAAACTTTTCGCTAGCTAAAGACTAACGACCAGTAGTTATCGAATCGCAACTGCATTATGACATCGAGTCTCCGGCCTAACAAACGGGTTATTCAAGTCGAATTACCAAGTGCGTCCGTCCGTTCGGAATGGTTGTTCTATATAAGCCAATGGTATGGGTTGGTTCTTACATGTGGAAGCTACAGATTTTTAACTTTTAAAATGGTCATCATTGTTTCAGATCGCGCCTTTTAGCGTATGCCATAGCGAATTCGTCAAAAATCATTGGACACAATTGGATATTAAATTAGCGTTCAGCGTATTAAGGCTTCGATGCTACCCTAGTTTTTATTTTTTTTTTATTTTTAATTTTTGTAAACTTTTTTTTTGTAATATTATTTTGTTTTTTTTATGCGCTCACTCCCAGGACGAAGTCGAAGTTCGTCAAACTCAGCCCACAATTTATCAACGACAGTGCAAAAGAAATCTGCTTGTGACCCTTCATCAAACAGATGAAAATCAAAATGAAAGCAAGCAAAATACATAGACGAAGACGAGAATCTGAATGAATAAAGTGAAGTGAAGCGAATGGGTGCCAAAGGACATTCGGGCAGCAGGACTAAGAACAAGTAGACGGAAAGGACAATAAGCAGATTGAGTGTAGTAGAGCGCGTTGAAGTGGTGTACAAGACACAGAAGGGTATTGAGGAACTCAGACGCCAAGTTGCGTTGCGTCGACACGAATTGAGTTCAGTTGATGACGAAAAAGATGACAAGTTGAAAATTTTTCTAATGAAGGACCATTTGAACACAAAGGACTTGAAAACACACACACACAGACATACACATACACTTATATAACTACATATACATTCATGAGTGTTGATGAATGCATGGTTGGGCAGGAGAAATTACAAAGTTATTTGCTCACTCGCCTCGAGTTGTCAATCCGTTGAAGGATCTTTGTTATCTGCTCGAATGCACATATGCGGGTGTGGACATTCTTAGTACAAAAGAAGAAGAAGAAGCAGAAGCAGAAGATGTAGACGCAATAGAAGAAATAGTAGACAACGATAGTGAATACATAAAGGATTTCTGATAAATGAAAGCACAGAAAAATATGTGTTGACAGACGTTCGTCCTTTGTACTTTGTAGTTTGGAACGCCTTCCTCAAGCACTTGGCTGTAATGTGGGTACAAACTTAAACTTCAAAGTTTAATTAGAGCGACTGGTTTTTGATTTATCATCACCTTAAATTATTTCGTATACAGTCTAGGGATGGTTGATTAAATGATTAAGTGAGGGAAACCTCGTCTTGGTGCTGTGGTACCTTCGGGCACTCAAAGATGTTCCTACTACAAGAGTTCCTCCCATCAAGTACGGATTGCTGTATCTCGATTACGACCTTCGATAAAAAATATAATGTCTTAATCCCTACTAGATTACGATGGGATACACTAACACATCACAAAGAAAATACTCTCAATATTTTCACTGATGGCTCAAAAGCGACGAATGAGTCGAATGAGGTATATTGTTCCTGGATCTGCGAATAAGAGAATCATTCAATATACCCGATCACTACAGTGCTTTCTCAGTCTACACTGGAATATAACCTTATATTTATTTAAATTCCATTTTTATCAATAATCAACCAAGAATTATATGTAAAATCTTCAGCATCCTTGACACCAAGAAACTATGCTACTTTTTCTCATTGTTCTCAGTGCTATTTAATATTTTTGTGAAATAAATCAATGACTCGATTACTGAGCTTTCAAGTAGGCAAATAAATATATAGTACCTATAACCCTTTTGCAGCAAGGATATCACTACACACACACACACACACACACACAGCCATAAACACAGACACAATGGCAATGAATACGATAGACGTCAATCCGTCAAGCGACTCATTCACTCCGACAGGACGTCAGTCAATCGTTCGAACAAACTGAACTGAACTAAAGAGTGAGCCACATTGAACTGAACCGAACTGAACCGTAGCGGAACTGGAGTCGAGTTGAGTCGCTGTCAATTTAAAATAGAAAATTTATAGAGTAGACAAAATGATGGACAGCTTTCGTAGTTTTTTGTTTAAAGTGAAAGGATACTTGTGTATGTGTATGTGTGTGTGTATGTATGTGTGTGTGTGTGAATTTCGCTTACGTCTGCGAAAGTGCAGCACAGTAGCTCAAAGCGCAAAAAGTAGGAGAAAACCCATCTTGGCATGAGTGAATGAAGAACACGTTTGAAGCAAGCGAAAGCACTTCAACTGACAAATTGATGGACAGATTGATGGACAGATGAGATTAAATAACTTGTAGAAAAATTATATACTCACACACAGTAACAAACGCACGTAGTTGAACTTTCAATGTGTGTTTGTATTTCTGTAAGGACAATAACCGCGCACATCAGTATTGTATCAGGGGCGCTGAGGTCCTGCATTGTTAAACTTGCCGTCGTTGATTTGTATGTGAGTTGCAAACTTATTTTGATTTTCGGTTTGCTATCTTGTACTTGTCTTGTCAATCAGAATTACGTGTTGCAAGGCAAAATAAAATATAGTGCATTTGTATAAAGGACTAGTAAAGTACTCTAATCAAAATACAAAATGTGTTTGAGATTTTGCCGGTTCAAGATATTAATTGAGTAAAATGGTCTTAATGTCAACCAAGATAAAACGAAGTTCTGCCTATTTACTCAAAACTAAAAGACCGACAATGTATACCGCACCCAAAATAAGAGAGAATACTGAGCAAATAATCTAGCAAAGTATCTATAAATTATCATACATTAAGTACATCATACAAAAATATTCTACAGAATCAAGTAAGAAATCACCACGCAACTTATATCGGTAATGGTTTTGATTAAGACCTATTTAGACTATGAAATTTCTTTCAAAAGATTATTAAGTTATTAAGTGGAAACAACCGGCTTAGCAAAACTAACAGATTGATACTAGTTGATAGCTGCACTCGAAACTATGGCTTCATAGCTATCGAATTTTTGTGAAAAAAGGTTATGGTTCAGTCTTCACATATCCATTTCACAATGTATAATTACCTTGAGTTTGGTCGCCAAAGTCAAGTTTTCATGAATTTTAAAAATGTTGTTTAAGGAAAATCCAAAAAAAGTTTCGATACATCGGTATCGTTTTGATTATTTTCTTTTCATTATAGTTTAATCTACTTTAACCTTTTTATACGCTTTAAAAATTATTTGTAAGCAAGCAGAACATTGTTGTCAAAATGTCAAAAAGCTAAAATGTATATATGAAGGAGAAATAGAAGATCCCATAAAGCATTTTTTTATCGAGCATTATTAGCATTGTTAGGCTGACCTAAGAATTATAGTATTCATTATGCATTGCCAGTCACAATACGATGCGCTGGTGGATCAGCTGTTCGCATGTCACACTATTTATTCCCACAGTTTAAATAGTTTAATTCTCAAACGTAATGATGAGGAATTGTTGAACTGTGCCTGACCTAGCTACGAGTATTTGACGATTCTGTTCAGACATTATTAATGCATATTCATATGTTCTCTATTTTAAAATCATTTTTCAAATACTTCCCAATACAGAAGTTACGTGAAGATCGCGACGCTCATACAGACGGAAGGACGGACGGACACGAGTATATAAACTTGACTTTTGATGCTGACGAATATTTTCGCACGCATCAGTCAACACCATCTGAACGTATTGGTAGAGCGTATAATTTTGAAAAATGGTGATTTTGGTTCGACCGATCCGACAGCTTCAGTTTTGTTCCGCACAAATTCCACACTGCTATTTCTCATTAATTGACTGATTCGCCTGAAATTCCTCATGAATTAACTGAATGTTCTCGTGGGCATAGAACCGAGAGCTTTTTTTGTTTACGCACCCATTTAATGAAAAATGCTGAAAAACGCAAGCTCGTTTATTTTTGAGAAGCTATTTTAAATGTTCCATGACAAAAATCTCCTGGGACTGACGCTTCGAACGCGTTCTAAAATAAGACGATCAGGTTGTCAAACTCTATATAGGAGGAGATTTCATAAAAACCCATCCTCCATTTGGGAGTTTTTGTATCAAAAACTTTTTTGATTTTTTTTTTTTCAGTACATTAAACTAAAAACAAAACAGATGTATGTGGATAAATCTTGTCTTAGATCCGATAGAACATTCCAAATAAGACTACTATACAAATCTATGCTTCAAATACAGATCTTTAGAGTGGGTACAACGTACTTCCTGTGTTCTGTCTTCTCATACTATTCATAATCAAATTGGAGACATTTGTTTCATTTGTTTATAATTCTAGAGTTTTAACATCAATATCTCTAGATCTAAAGTTTACATATTTTAAGAAGTTAGAGGTAGAGGTCAATTCCTAATGAAATCATAGTTCTTCCTTTGCTTACTCCTTTTCAATTTGGGCGTTCATATTTAATATTGGCGAACATGACTAGATCGAGTCCTCTCATTGTACATGTACTCCGTACAGGTATGCGCTGCAAATTTAACAAATCAAATGAACAAGTGCATATACTCATAAGTGTTCGGTATAAATAATATGCAAATAAATAGCATACATATAATGTATTTTCAGATATTCTTGACACTTTCATCAATTATCTGCCAAAATGAGTTTATTTCCGTGACGCACTATAAATAAAGTCATCATACGATAGTGTGCACCTAACAAGAAAGTCCGTCCAAAATGTCGAAAAAGAGTGTTAAGTGATGTGGAGTGAAGCGGAGCGAAGCATGTACAACTACAGAACACAGTCGCGTATGTCGTGTAAGAATTTGACAAAAAAATTATATCAGCGAACTACTACACTACACTGTCGACAACGACAACATCTAGAAGTCTATTAAGATCTCATAGCTCCACATCATCATCATCACTCTCGTTCTTTGCAACTACAACTGCAGATACTGCACTTTCTTGTCTTTGGGTTTCGTCAATTTGTGTACGCAAATTGTCACTCTGTCTATTCGTTCGAAATTTACTTGACAAAAATTTTATACAAATAAAAGAATTACACGATTAAAGAAACCCATTTGAGTCTAATGATGAAAACATGCACTGGTGCAACGTGATGTTAAAAACTTTTGACCCATGCTATACAATTCGTAACTGACTACAAAAAATGATTTCTGGGAAAATTTTAATGAACATCCATCAAAGTACACATTTTTGCGGAGACACCGTAATAGAGAACTCAAGAAACTGCAATAATCCGTACGACCGTTCAACGATTTCTTAGTTCATAATGCAGCGCATAATAAAAATTTGAATCGAGTTCGTCAACAGCACAGGCTGTCTTGCTTCACCAGGCCGTATGAATGAATGTCATAATCTTGGATGAAAATGACGTACTGCTGACAGGTGGCAATGTCTAATTGGGCTTCTCTGCATTTTGACACTCGGATTTGCTGTGTACAAACCATTCGGCGACATCCCGCCTACCCTGTTCTCGTATTTGTGAATTTATTTACATACTGGGCAGGCCAAAGGCAAAGCGTTCACTCAGGCGTACCAAGACAATTACTTGTGTACGTAAAATTGGCTCAGAGATCATATATTTTTCGTTGAAAAAATCTCGACACTTGCGCGACGCATTTCGTCAATTTGACAGATAATGTACAGTGGTTTAAAATGTACTAAGAACATGTCCAAAATTGTTTATATATACATATGTACTAGAGCTGTTCAATAAATGGTCAAATTTATTCGACTAATTCACTCACATTGATTCGAATACAATCGAAAGCTTTGAATGCGCAATGAGTGTAATAGTTATTAAGAAATCTTTTCATTCTCCGAATTTGACTCTTTTCAGCGCCACTTTTTAATTTTCTGTTTATTGCAATTTTTCTTTGAATCTAATGCTAATGGAAAATTGAATGAATGCATTCATTTCATTTGAACGTATTTTTGATTGCTTTGAATATTAATAAACACAATTAAGTTTATTAAATTATTTATATCGAATATTATTTGGATTTCTTATTCATGAAATGAATATATAGAATACGTATGTTGCATTCATGAATACAATGTGAATGAGTAAGTATTCGGTATACAGCTATTCATAAATTAATGTGTGCATAGTTTTAGTATATGAGGCAGAGGGCGGTTTTCTAGGAAATTAGAGAAATATCTTTTTAAGCCATGCAGCAATCAGGACGCTATCAATTGGCTTAATCCACTACACCAATCAGATCACATATACAATGAAATAACAACTAGTAGCCTACTGATAAAATGTAGGCTCTAAAACTGACTATAATCACTGAGCCTTAAGCTAAGGTCAGACGAGCAATTTAGTTGGATGGCGTGGCACCGCTCATTTTTCCCGTTATTCTTATTTTTCCTGGTAGTCTTTACATATGAAACAATTGTAATGTATTCGTCGTGTCACAGCCCATTTTCTCAGTCAAATAGTTCAAATCAAGCACCCACACCGCCAATTTTGCGGTCAATTCGCAGTGCTACGAAGCTGCCTTAGGTGTGATTCACTGTTGTTCTCTTTCAGTTGCTCTTGAAGTATAGGAACGGGAATAAGTATGCTAAAACAAGGACCTAGTATGCTAAAACAAAACAATTTAATCGCCATGAACTGTACAAATCTACCAGCTCCTATTGGATAACTCTTTAGATGAATAGCTAAGAAGCAAAGTAATACGTATTTCGCGTTGTTGTCGTTATCGTTGTTCTCGTTTTTCTCATGTTTCTTTTTCTTTTTTCTCCATTATATACTTTGATATGGATGTTCTTTTTAATTTTTAAAATTAACCGACTAAACTTCAAATTAAATTTTATGTTAAAGGCAAGTCAAGTCATACGATAATTTTAGAATGTTAAATATTTACACTCACATCGCATTGCCACCGATCGGAACAATAATTTATAGAATCCTTTTCGTGGCTTATCTCAAGTTTTGAGCTCAATCGGTTGAATTTTTTTTACCAAATCTGATTGTTAAATGATTTTGATCTGTCGATGTGACCACCCATCTGGGAATTGCTGAAAAACGTTTTATAACGAAACGCTAAATGCACAAATTTCGTGCACATAATTTGTACGTCTGACCTCAGCTTTAGTCAGACAAACGATAATAACAGTTTTTAAGCATGAATTTGGAACATCTTGTGGATTTCTCGCTCGGTATACCTCAATCAATATTATTTTAGCTACCGGCAAGTTAACCAGATGATAGTGTCTAGATAATCATTTGCATACGTTTTGGTTGGGTTTTTAATCAACATAGGCTTACAAATTGTGCTAAGCTATTGTGTGATGGAATCAGGAGCTGTTTGAAGTATCCATTTTACAGACTGATGCATCTATTTTGTAATATCTTCAAAATGCATATCGCCTTGCCAGCAATTCCAATATATGTTCACCGTTACTTCCTCCCAGCTTATTTACTTTTCACAGTAAATCTCTATAGAAGAAGCCCATTCTCTTTTCGTAAACTGTGAACATGTAGCTCGGCACTCTTTGACCACAGCATATCTTTGACTTTATTAATGAGTTTTTATAATTAATTTCAGTTTATTGTCAAACATTTAGTTGCAGTTGTAGGCAATTGCAACCAGTGTACACTACTACACGCTTGTGCCGTCACTTTTCCGCTGTTGATGCTGCTGCTGAGCGATTTAGACTCTATCCGCCATGTGTTGTCATACTCATCATAATTTTCGCTGTCGCCTTCATCTAAATACCACAAGCAAGAGTGAACGACAGAAGGCAAAAAAAAAAAAACAAAAAAACATATAAACAAATCGGCATAGAAAAGTGCCCACCTCTGTTGTCACAGACGTCAGCTTCATCTTCATGCCACCACCTTGCGATGTCTTGCATCTCGAATTTTGCCAGCTAGATGGGTTAGTCGCATTTCGCTTCGTCTGTCGCCGTTGATGCTTGTCACTTGTCAGTTGTTTGTCATACGACATGCATACGAGCGATGTGAGTGACGAACGGGCTGCCGGGCTGACACTTCTGTCTGACTGTCGGACTGACGGACAACTGACTGAACTGAACTGAACTAAACTGAACTGAATGTTGTATGTGGTAAACACACTTGGCGCGTTCTGGCCGCATTTTGACTTGATCCGACTTGTATCCCTACATGCGGCACTTAGTCTAAATTCCCGTGTACTTAGCGATATGTCGCCGTCGTCGTCGTCATCGTCATCGAAGTACTAAACTTTGTGGTTGTTGTTGCTGCTGCTGTCGTCTTTGTGGCCTGGTCTCTTGTTTTTTGTCAACGAAATTTATTGCTTCATTTGTTTCGTCACCAGTGAGCAGAGTGAGCATTTTACGGCGTCCGCCCAGTCTACTTATACGCACATACGTTCGTCTTCATGTGTAAAAACTCTTTATGCAGCGGTTTAGTTTTCATATTTCTCACATGTCAGTGCATATCATCGGAGAAGTGGTGCGACAAAACGCGCGAGCCCGGAAAAAAAAGCGAAAAAAAAATAGTAAATGCCATCGCACCGCAGATAGTTAAGCTTCACTTCCTTGATTATATATCAATTAAAACATAGACAGATGGACAGGTTGATTGATTGTAAATCGAAATGAAAAGAGTTTGTGAAGATATTTGATGGCATTTCTGAAAAACATATACGGAAGATGTGTATTTGACTTCATAGCATGCTCGAGGTACGGAAATAAAACATTTAAAATATATTTATGCTCCACAATGAAAACAGAGAATACACATATATTTTTTTTAGTTTTGGAATCGGAAAACAAAGGAGCAGTAGTTGGCATTGAAATAAATCCAAAACTGATGACATTCTGAAATACCATCTTCCCACCCATGATTTTTTTTAGGAAAACTTTTTCAGTTACGAAAGCCCATTGATTCCGACTATCACCGAAACTGTTGTTTCTTGTAGCCAATCTTCTTCAGAAAATGGCATTATATATGGAAGGTTTGTGTTGCGATGTCTCTTTCTAAAAAATATTTAATTTTTCTACTCTGAAAGCACCCTGATGCTACACAGAAAGGAAAACCGTAGTTGATTTTACAATTTTACATAGTTGACAAAGAGCTCCCTTAATTTGCAATGTAAATTGTTATTCCAACGATAAAAAAATAGTTTAACAACATTGCCCATATTATTAAATTTACCAGCCTATCAATTTCAATGTGCGAGACAGAGACGAAAAACCAATTACAATTAAATTTGTTCACCAACAATGTAAATAGTAAAAAAGTAAACAAAAACTAAAGAGTTATTGGCCAACAATATACATTGAATGACAGAGGAGGTGTGAGCGTTGAAAGTACAGTTGAAAGTAGTGTCTTCTACAGTTGAAAGTATGGCTTAATATGAAGAGACTCTTCGCATATATATCAATGGGTTTGATCACCCTACTTTTTGAGGTAGGCCCCATAGAAAACACACTACCAGTTTTTCCTTTTTTATGGAAAATGTTTTATTGCAGTCAACATCGACGTGCAACTTGACATAACGGCTCCTTATGGACGAATGCTTCACATAAATATGAAGGGGCCAATTTTTGGGGTACCCCCCATAGAAACTAAATACCTAATATTGGAATTTTGTATGAAAACTTTCTTATTACATTAAATATCAACTTAAGATTTAATATAGTTGCTTCTTATTGACGAACGCCTCACTTATAAAGAAATAGCTTTGATTTCTGCATTTTAGGGCCGTGTCACGCAAACTTTTAGAGGAATACTCGAACAAACTTACATTCCTCGTTTAGGTTGTTAGCTTTTATATGTGGGGTTTACCTGGTAAGAAGGTGTTCAGGGTCTTGCATTACGAAAACAAATATATCTAGTATGATAATTAAAATTGTAATTGGTGAAAGTTTCGCTTCGTCGGCTTAAATTATGGTAGTCTTTAATAAGAATATAATATAATTAACAGAATTCTCAAGGACCTTCTTGCGTGCGGAAACATTTCAATAAATTCATATTACAGACGTCTTCGATATGATCGCAAAAACAAGCAGAATTTATGTTTGTCTTCATCTTACCATGCCACTATATAAACTCCACGTATTCCTTACAGATCTCTCAAACTTCACAGCAACAGAGGTGTTAATAAATAA
Organism: Leucophenga montana; assembly: GCA_035044765.1. NCBI lineage: Eukaryota > Metazoa > Arthropoda > Insecta > Diptera > Drosophilidae > Leucophenga > Leucophenga montana. Next base: position 1,030,676 of record JAWNNQ010001706.1, read on the forward strand.
ATTGCTGCAATGCGATTTGCTGCAAATCTTGGCTAAGATTGAGATCAACGGCAAATATATCAAGTCGTGTGCCACAAATCAAGCTGAAATTAATTCTCAGGCGACAAAGATACTCATCGCATTTATCATGTGAAACGCAGATTCCAAAACAGCGTTGAAAAGCTTCGTTATGCTGCAAGAGATACATATTTGCAACAAGCGGAATTCCGGCATTACCAACTAACCGAAGCATTTATAAAGCGACGGTGGTAGTACGTTATAAACTACAATAATATTGAATTGAAATCAAACTTTCCAAGTGAAAATCCACTGATTGCTCGAAACCGAAAAATCTACAAATAAACAAACAAACAAACAAACATTCGTTGCAAGTAACTCGTTTGCGCGTTTTTCGAATTCGAACAACAATTTATCTTTCTCATATTTTGCAGATAAACACGAAAAGTAGACGGACTGCAAACAAATCATGCGACTGACTGCATAAATCACATTCACATTTGACACTTTTGGGATGCAGCCTGCTCGATGGACAGAGTGGTGGTAACTACGCGTGCTGAGCTGGAATTGAAAGATGTACAGTGTTGTGCAACACTTAAAGTGTGGAATGGTCTACATTGACGCATCAAGTAAAAGGTATGCCATGGATTGCCTTCCCATCCCATTCCATCAGCAAAGTTTTGGGAGTGGTCGCATTGAGTGGCATCCACTAGGTCAGCACTGATTGCGGGTGAGATTTATTAAATGCAACTTAATGAGGCCAAGTAGTTAGAACATCACGCTATCTCTCTCTCTCTGTCTCTCTCTTGCTTTATAGTTTACTTTCCTGCGAATTTATGCCCGCAACGTTTTGTTCCGTTCCGTCCGGTGTAGGTGTCACGAACGAACGCATCCGCCGCCAATAACTCTTGACGCGAAGTTGATTACGTTGATGGCTTTGCTGTGTAGCTGTCAACATAGCTAAGGATGATGAGGTAGCAGCAGTTGCAGCTTTAGCTGCACTTTGAACAGCGTCCTGGGTGCTTCAACTTGAAGCTGCTGCTGCTGCTGCTGTTGTTGTTTACGCGATTTTCTCTCCAGTCGCTGTTGCATGAAGTATCTGTTTGTTGTCAAAGCTTCAGCATCAACATCTTGAAGTTTTCCAAGCAAGCAATAAATCTGTCATGCATTGATTTTTATGGATGCGGCTCAGCGTCTGGCTTGGCATGCTGCATCAGTCAATGTTGATTGGGCAACTGGCAAATGTATATAATTAAGCATGGAATTCCGGCGATTTAGATTGCGCGAAACGTTTGATCGACTGTGTTATAAATAAGTGAGTAGGTTAATGTGTAACGAAGTATATGTGTATAGTTAGCAGTGGTATGAATTACTAAATATAGATACTCTCGTACATAAAGCAAAATGTAGTTTATATAATTCAAAGCGCTATAAATATTCGGATATCCTTGCAGCATAAAGTTTACTCCAATATTAAGTTGCTATAACTTATTGTCCAGCGCTAGTTGACAAAATTAAGCGCGAAGTGAACTCTGACGTCGAATTACTTTGCTGCCGCTGCTCATTAAGTGCTGCAGCAGATTTCAACAAACGACAATGTGCTCGACAATGACTATAGTCGCTTATCCGACGCAATGCAACGCATTTTCCATCTTGTTTGCATACCCTACATACGCAAAAGTGTGTTAGGGTACATTAATTCTGTTTATTTTTTATTAATTTGTATAAAGTATGGGGTGCGCCATAATAGATCTTCGGTATTTCAACATTGGGTAACTCTGACATTTTTCATTTATTTAGGATTTTCTTTAATATTTTTTTAAAATTAGTTTTTGAATATAATCTCGAATAAATGACCGCCTCGATTCGATGTATTGGTCAGCATTTGGGCATAAAAGTAGCTAATTCGAGTTACTGGCATATAATTACTTTTTAATAACGTCACAGAACCAATCCTGGAGGAGTTAAAAACTTTTGAGCAAAGATGCAAGTCCAAATCACCATTTTTCCACAAGTGTCACGGGATTTTGCCATTTCGACAGTTTTATTTTCTGACTTCGCCAGAGAGCGTAAAAAAGCTTCGTCCGTCATCAACATTTTGCCCAAAATGTTGCCGGCTGGCAATAATTTTTGAGTAAGTTGCACTCAGTGTGGGAAGAGATGATGATCTTGCTTCATAATTCTCCTTAAAGTCGTTCCACTTACGTTTATCTTTTGAGATCAGCGTCGATAAGACTCATTTGGATAATGGATACCACTCTATCTTACCACTTCAACAACTTCAGTGGAGCGCCGAGGACGCGGTTGAATGAGACGCTGGCCTACTCAAAAAAGTAGTTCTTCTTCAAACTTCGAATTGTGTTGTCTGAAGTTGTATAAATGTTTGCACCCAGCAGGACAAGGATATAATAATTTGTACTCACATGCAACAAGTAAAAGGAGGCGTGATACATCCCACAAATTATATATATTCTTGGACACCATCGAAAAAGAAGACCATTCAGCCATGTCCGTCCGTCCATCTGGATGTATGAAACAACAGATTTCGGAAACAATAAGACATACTTAGACATACGCAGATAAAGTGTATTAGATTTTGAAGACGCCAAGCCCACAATGTCCACCACGCTCACAAAAGGACCATTTGATCCGTATATTCAAGTAAATTTTTTTTATACCAATTTTCAAGATATTTGTCCGAAGCAGATAGAATAGCCATATCATTGTACCTCGCCTACTTCGAGGGGTGATCTTCATACAAAGCCACCGCCCACATTTGAAAAATGTATTTATTTATTAACTAGAAAATTGATATGGTGTCCTCTTAAGAACGGATGCTACACATACATATATGTACATCAATAGGCGTGCCCGCTCTCTTTTACGGATAGCCCCATACAAACCCACCGCACTCATTTAATTTTTTGTATAGAAAACTTATTTATTACAGAGGAGATTAACTTTATATTTGATATGGTGGATTCTAAGAAACGTATGCTTCACATATATTTCGGTAGGTGTATTCCGCCCGCTTACAGGGATAGCCAAAATACAAACTCAACACTTATTTTTGAGCTTTTGTAAGAAAAAAAAAACATTGATAACCACTGTCAACTTGAAATTGGATATGGTGTTTCATTATGGAAGCTTTGCAACTATATATTAATGGGCGTATCCCGCACAATTTTAGCGGTAGCCCCTATTAAGACTCATCCATACACATTTATGTTCTTAAGTTTTTAAAACAGTGTTGTTTCTTTATAGCTGTTAATTACACAATTTTAAAAGTATAAAGGACAGGACCAAGCACACTGCGTTGTGGTACACCAGCAGCAATGCGGCGGATCCCCGAGTGCTCATCTTTCACCTCGACTGTGAAGGCACGGTTAAGCAAATACGACTTCAAAAGTAGGAATTGCGATGTAGGCAAAATAGATATAATTTTGAAAAGAAGGCCTTCAATCCATACTCTATCAAATGCTTGCTGTACATCAAGAAAAGCAGCACATCTATATTGCTTATTATGATAGGCCTTAAGAATATATTGGAAAACTCTGTGCACTTGTTCAGGGGTCCCATGGTGATGCCTAAAGCCAAACTGATGATCAGGAATGGCACTCTGCACGTCTAAAGCAGGTAACATTCTACCAAGAAAAATTCTTTCAAATAGTTTTGAGAAGGTCGGTAGTAAACTAATTGGTCTATAAGACGCAACAAGGTTTTCTGGTTTGCCAGGTTTCGGTATCATTATAATTACAGCGCACTTCCATTGTGATGGGAAGGGTGGATGGGTGGGATGGGTGGATGCGAATAATGGTATTGAAGAGTAGTACCAAAAACATTATTGCTTTATCAGGAAGCGCCTTTGCCACTCTGCCATCAATTCCGACATACCCCGGGGCTTTCTTTTTCTTAAGCATTTTAATCTGCAGACGAACCTCTGGCGGAGAGATAGGCTGGATAGACTGCATAATTGTGCAGCTCTCTACCAGAAAATTAGCGGTGTCTCGCACATCATCTAATTCAGCTAGATCGAAAGGTGTAAAGCGTCCTTCCAGTTCAGCGGCAAATGCCCCAGCTTTCTCTTTATCCGTGCGGCACCAGGAGTTGAGTTGAAGTCTTTGATAGGCACGTATCTCAAAGGTTGCCTCTTTACGCAACGTGTCGCTTTTTTATCCGTTTTTTGTGCTGTTTTTTTTTCACTACACATTTTGGAATTGTGTAGGGTACCATTTAGTTGACCCATTCGACAATTGCACTTTTACTTACTTCGCACAGCTTTTTGATTCGTCGTTGTAGCAAAATTTTATATATAAATATAACATTTTTTTTTTTATTTCGTTGAAATTTCACAACCCAATTTGTCAAAAGCTGACAGCTTGTCTTTGTTGTCCTTACAGTGCAGTGCAGTGTTTGCAGTCGTTGGAGACAAAAGCGGCAATTGCAAAAACGTTTCCGGATGAGTAACTCATCACTCAGTGCAGAACTGTTGACACCACTTTGGGGGCCAACCACGAAGAGATGATACAAAAGTTGCAAAGTGATTCTCTGCAATTTTGTATTTTTTCTTTTTTTTGATGTTGCAACGTTGACGACAGTGCTGATGAAGCTGGCCGCTTTTTCACCAACGCAACAAGTTGCAAGTTGCGTAAGTAGAGCGCGGAGTCAAATGCAAGAGGAGAGCAGGGCGTAGCCTTCGCGCTTGATTGAAAACTGATGGTGCTGGCGTTGCTAGTGGCTGGCGTTTGAAATGCATCAAAACGTAACTATACTCGTATGCAATGCCATCGCTATAAATTTATTGCGATTCGTTCATTCACACGGAAATATCAACACGCCTAAGGCGAATGCAGTTGGGTGACACGTCTTGCATCTCTCCATCAACAGCTTCCCGCATTGTTGTTGTCGTCGGTTGTTGTCAGTGCGTATTTCAGCAAGCGTCATTCCATATCAAACTGTCGCCATTCGATGTGATGCAATTCGTTGTGATTTCATCACTCGGTTACTTAATTTGCTTTCTTATTGAGCAGCAGCGACGGCGTCACTGGCGTCATTGTGGGCCGGATATGCACATGTAAGTCACATGCAGCATTCACTGCAATGCAACAATCTGTCCGTTGAGTGTGTGTGCTTGACAAAATGTTTCTGTTTGCAATTAAATGTCACAAGTGCGAATAACGACAACTAGTGACAAGCTGCCAAATTCCAAAAGAGTGTCACTACTAAGTGGTCTCCTATGTTTACAATAGATACAATAATCATTACCTTCTCATGATGCATGAAACTCTGGCAACTGCAAGCGTCAGAATAAGGTGTCTACGAATTGCTTGATGATTGCTGAGTATTTCAAATTATACAAAATAATACCTACATGTGCTACATAGTGCACTATATATGACGAGTGCTGCAATAGATAGATGAGTTCAAAAGAGCTGCAAAACACCTGTCCTCGCGGACTAAAAACGTAGCGTTGGCGATTTGGACAAAGTGTGTGCTCTTGATAATGAAATACAAATTGCTACAAATAGTGCTATGGATTATTAGGAATAAACTTTCTGCAGAAAAAAAAGCTTTCCGGTGCCTGCTCTCAACAGAAACATACTCTAGTGACGCCACCTAAGTTGTATGCTTTTCTTTACTATCAGACTAAATTTCATGGCATTTGGTCCACTAGAAGCGGAGATACCGCGCTCCAAGTGACAGTATGTTTATGGCATAGGTCGCAATATAAACTTCATAGAAATTGATGAAAGAAAGTTATGGTGAGAATTGTTTATCCCGTACTATAATATGAGAGTGGTTAAAGGTAAGGTCGGGTAGACATACAGGTTAGCGAACATCCATTTCCTTTGAAAACCATGAATACTGAATGTAACATTATGCGATATATGAAAATTAAAATGCATCCTCTATGTGTTCAACTCATCGCTTTTTAGACGACAGTGTAAATTTAACGGACGGTGTGTGCAATGTAAGTTCAGATTTTTAAACTCATCGATCTAGAATTCTTGCTGTTTTTTGATTAAAAGTCACGTTTTAAGCTTTAATAACTCCACGTATTCGCCAGATTTGGAACGACGATTTTAAGCTTTTCGAAAAATTGCATATGCAAATGAAAGGAATTCATTTTGTCTAAAACCGTCGACAGACATCCCGAAGAACATCCCGGCCAATGGTAATGACTTCGCGACCAGTGGACCAAATGTTATGAAATTTTTGACTTGAAGTTTGAAAGGAATGTACCTATCCAACGTAGCTACTTGCACCTTGCGATCTTCTGTAAACATTGTAAAAATTATAATTCGAATTTTCCCCTTCCCGTTTTTTTCTGGAGGTTTTTATTTCTCCCGATGCCCATATGCATCGGCTACAAATAGATGCTGTGATATGACGAATTCTGTACTTCTCTTATAAAATTACTTTTTGAAAGTCTTCTACCTGCGTATGTTTCGTATCTCGTTTTGCAATTAATAAGATGTTCTTTAAATATTTTTTTACTATGATGAAGCCTAACTTTACTGGAGAGATTTTATTTCCGAAAAAAAAAACATCTGAACGGATAACATACAAGTATAAAGAAGTTCACATAACATGTTCCACAATGTTGGGAGCTTTGACTTATGTACGTACAATGAGTAATAAGTGATGTAAAAGGTGGAAAGAATTTGTACTTCTTACCTTCTTACTTCGTAACTTTCTGCTTTGACAAGAATTGTAATTTGCAGGTGCCATAATACGAAATGGCCCCCACAACGTAACACATCCAACCGGTCCAAATGATGAGTTTTTTTCTGGAGGTTATGGAAATAGTATCTCTAGCCATTGGAGTCTTCCACATATTTTTTTTTCTTTGTTGTCTGGGGTAGAGCGCTATGGATAATTTATTGCGCATGAAATTATTAGAAAAATTGAAATTAAATATTTAAGAAGTTTTGGATCGAACAGAAGTTGAACGCAGAACGTCTGCAATGTTATGCAACACGCTAGCCAGTTGAGCTACCAATGCCTCCAATATCCTATATACTTATATATGTTTACAATTTATACAATATCTGTTAGTGTTAATACGACTCACCTTTAATTAGTAACAGCTACAACTTTAGAGTCGACTCTAAATTGATTTCATACCAATAAACAGTTTATAATTGTTACTTGTGACTTTTTCGAAAAAGTGAATACTAAATGTTTATTAGTACGAACTTACAGTTGGTGTCGACTTTTTAAAATAAAGTCAACTTGTTAGAGGAGACCCTCGAACTTGGAATAATGTTTTCTTTGACCGTCTCGCTAAAGTTGCTCTTATTCTAAGCAAGCTTCGATGCACTTTCATCACACTTGCTGAATGCTTTGCTCCTATTGAAGATTCAAACTATGTATGATCAAACTGACATCACTTATGTCTTGGGTCAACCAAGACATAACTGCGCCACAGCAGCGTCACCCAATCTGTGCAGTATAAATAGCCTGCTGCACTTGCCTTGACGCTTGCACAGTGTTTAAATTTACACTTTACAAATTGACTAGTTTACAACACATGTGCTGCAAAGTTTATACTTCACTGCAATTCAGCACAGCACGAATTCACACGACTTGCTGCATAACCAGTCTTAATGCAACTGATTGGCCTTTTAACTCATCTGAAATACAAGTCGTGATGTATTTCGCTTTATGAATGCGAATAAATGTTAGCAGTTCACAAACTATTTTGCATTCGTTCTGTCGTGATTGTCGCCAAAAATTTGTTTGTCTTTATGCTAGTACAAACAATTGCAAATTGTGCAAATAGAGTTGTTCGAAATTGCAGCCAAAGTGTTAATGATAGATTTTGACTCGCGTGCAAATCCAAATCGCAGATTGCAACAGTGCAAGGCGTAACATATTATTCACAGCCTCAAATATATCTTACAATGCACAACTATCAGTAGCAGCATCATCACTGAGCTGGGAAATCAGAACTATCACTAACAGCATAAACGACATTTATGACGAGCCTTGCCTCCATTGCTGCTGCTGCTGCTGAACTGCTGTATTTTTGGCTGACAAGTTGGCAGCTTCGCAACTTGTCACATTTCTCATGCCACACTGCATGTAGACTGAATAGACAGAGTGCATCTTCTTCCTGCATCTAAGTCTGGCAACGTTGAGATAGTCAAATGCAGCAACATGAGCCACGGAATCATCATCATCATCAACATCAACATCCACATCCACATCAACAACAAAGGCAAATCGCGTTATTTACATATTTACATACTTACATTCTACCCTGCGCTGTAATCATGGTCCTAATCAGTTCCAGCAGCACCAAGAACATTGAGTACATTCATGTCATTGTCGTCATCAGTTAGCTTAAATGTGGAACAGCAGGAGCAGTAATCGGTGTAGAAGAGCGAACGTACATATCACATCATCACTGGGAATGCATTTTGTAGCGCATCATGTCACATTCCATAGCGATATCTTAGCTTTTAGCTACATAACGTATATACTACTAAGGACAAATGAGTTTAAGGTTAGACGAAATATCTGTTTACACTGACACGCAGAATCTGTCATCTTTCATCTTTTAGCTGGAGCGTCAAGGATTTCGTTTAGCAGCAAATGAGTCATGTCGACAGCAGCTAAACAATCTGATGATTGATGGCTATTTTTTGTTGTTGTTGTTGTTGTTGTTCTTAGAACATGAAGTTAGCTTCTAAAAGGTGTAGTAATTTTTAAAATAGTACACAGTAAATTTCTATGGCAACGTAGCTACAGTTAACCCATTTAAGCGACCAAGGTAATTTTTGTTACCAATACCTTAAGCAAACTTATTAGCTATATATGCATCATATATGGTTAATGTAAAAGACTATTTACATTTGTAAAGCCGACCGATCAATAAGACAAAAGTCAACGATAACTGACAAATAAAAGGACAGAATTAATTCATCTTCACTAGCATTCACTTTGAATGAATGAAACATTTCATTATAAGTGCACGGTTAACCGAAACATTCATTCATTCATTCGAATGCGTTGAAGGTTCCAATAAATTCAACTCTCGGTCGCTTATGATATCAACACTAACACTTTGCGAAGCCGAAATCCTTTAGCACACGAACTGATGTTCGGATGGTAGCTAGCAACATATAGCTAGTTGCTTATAAACAGAGTAAACGAGATGTACAGAAATAGTGAAAGAGATGGAAAGAGATTGTTTATAGCTAATCCATTCTAGAAAATTACATCTTAACACAACTCTTTCAGAAATTCGTTGCGGTTTTCTTTAGTATTGTTTAAGTCTCAAAGATTCGTAGTAGATATATGTCAATTGATCACGCCTGGCAAGGCTCTGTGGGAAATATATGTTCTAATGGATTTTTGGAATCGGAATATGGAATGGAATATATACATAACTGATAACTACCTGGAATACCATCTTACTGCCTCTATTCTCAAGATTTTTGTAAGGAACACATTTTTCTGGAACGGAAGCTTATTGATTGGGACTATCACCTATTCGTTCGGATTGTATCTTGTATCAGTTCTCTCTCCAGAAAATGACACCAAAAACAAGGATATTCCAGCAACTGATTGCGGTTTCCTTTAGGGTCCAAAGAATTGTAGTGAAGATATATTACTTGATCAATCCTGGGAAGGATAATGTGCGGTTATACATGATCCAATGGGTTTTTAGAACGGGCGCTGCAACCAGCAATATATGCGATTCTGATGAGTACTTAAAATACCATGTTCCCGCCTCAATTTATATGTCCAAATTGATTTTATTTAAGCAAATTTTTTAATATGTTTCGAAGTGGAGTTTATTTTCATTATTGAACAATGTTAATTTGTATTTGTATTTTTATAAAAATATAACCTTTTCAGTGGTAAAGCAACTAGAGTTAAGGTCGCGAAGAAGTTTCTCAGAAGAACAACATAGATTCCAACTTTGAACATAACAGAACTTATACTGCAAGTTTACAAACATTAGAGTTCACTTTTTGTTTTAAAATTCTCTAATGCTTTTAAAACATGGTTTCATGAAACTCTCTTGATTGTTACATTGCAGTATATAACATCAATACTTAAAAAACTCAAGTCGCTTTTCCTTACTATGTAACTGCATAAACTCCTTGCAAATTATAACATGCGCTTAGCTTTAAATCACAAGTCGTCAACTATATAAATGCGCATTTTGTAATAGTATGCATGTGGTGTTACGAAGTAAAAGAGGAAATATTTTTGTTTCTATTTTGCTTCGTATACGTACACGTACTGTCGATTGCACAGTTACGCGCGTGCCATTAGCTCGCCAATGTTCTAGATAGAGGAAAAAACACATTGAAAGGTGTTAGTATATATTATTCACACACACACGATACGTGTGTGTTCATTTGTGCAAGTGAAGATTGTTCAAGACTTTTAAGTACAAGACTTTTAACTAATTTTGATAAAATATAGATTGTGACTCTCTTAACAATATCTCAAAAAAAAAAAAAATAAAAAAAATATTACTAAACTTTTTGCCTTCTCCTATTTATGTAAAGATAATGCCAGATTCTAAAATATTTAATAGCTAATGCTCCCACGCATTTATGAGTAAAACTCGTTGCACTATGCTCATCATTACTCAGAAATCCTATAACAATTTCCAAACAATTACGCTAAATGACGCACCAGATGCAAGGACCTTAATCACAGCTGACACACAAACAATTCAGCGCTATTTAACAACGGACAAGTCGCATAGCTTCTGTGGCATATTTAACTCTTAGCCCATTTAGTATGTCACTGACTTGGAGATGATCACGGGGACTGTCATGCTGTGCATTTAACGTGCGTTGCAGTAGTCAATACTTCATAAGCCGTTCGCGCATGCGCAGCACTTTTCTTCAGCTGGTTCGGAACTACTCTTGTACACTGCACATCGTGTCAAACATCAACTTCGTAAATGTGCTTGCTTATTTTACTGCATTACGATGTGCTTTCCCAGCCTCTAGCCGGTCGATTCGGCGCACATTTGGCATGAAATATAACCTCAATCAACATTCGCTCATTACCGGCGCACATTCTACGCTGGATCTCTGGATATTTTTCTGTGTAGCGTCGGTGTTGTCTTCGTCGGCGGCGGTGGCGGTGGCGGCGACGGAGTAGTTGAGATGACATTTTATTTATGAATACCAAATTGTAAATTATTAACATGTTTCACGCAAGTTATGGCCGGCACTATGCGACTCTGACTCTGACTCCGACGCTGATGGACAAAAACAGGCAAGAGATGCGCAACATCTGAAGGCGCGGGGTTTGATCCAGACAGAGTGAGTGAGAAAGATACTTAAATGAAAATGCAATCTGCGGACTGACAGACAGACAGACTATACGATCTTCAACTTCAGTATACGTACTTCATGAGCTTGACTGCTTGGGTTATGAATTTCGCGTTGCAAATTAAAATTTAATAGGCTCACCAGGCAGCACAAACGAGATTATTAGCACTCGATTAACGAATTGATTTCGATATACATATCTGTCTACACTACTGCTTGAGGCAACGGATGTTTTAAATATAAAACTTTTCCAATCTCAAAAATTATGACAGTAATTTGAAGAAAAATAGCCTTGAAATATTGTACAGCATTCCCGAGAAGATAGTTTAACGCTGTCATAAGCTAAGTGTTCGTTTAACTTCGTTCATTTATTAAATTGATAGCTCAATGGAGAGGTATGTAGTACATTTTTCAATTGAATTTTAAAATCGAATAAAAATTATTTGTTAATAAAAGAAAATATGAAAATTAAATAAATCAAGAAAATTTAATTGACTCCGCTGGAAGCTCCGAAGCTCTAACATTATTTACATGCAATTTTAAATTGTCTTGTAAAGCATAAACAGGAGTGGCGGATTTGTATAAATAAGTTTTTAATACAAATGCACAAAAGTTGTCAGTGGGATTATATGGGGGCTATCACAAAAAGTGGGCGGGACACTACTATCAGTATGTTTATATCAATCGACTGTCCATAAAAAGTTCTTATATATTTTTATCTTCGTAGTTCAAAAGAGAGGGCTCTACTTCTAATTTGCTTGCTGAGCCCAAAGTAGCAGCGATTAGCAAGCGTGATTCTTCGTCTCATCGCTCGGCTAACGTTGTTGTCGCTGGTAATTTCTGTTCCCAGATAGACGAAGTTTTCTACAACATTAAAGTTGAAATACGAGTGGACACTAAGTACTTCGTCTTCTCCTCGTTTACCGCTAGGCCCATGAGACGTGACTGTTTCGCAATATCCGAGAGCGCCCTGCTTACTCTTACTTACGTTCGTTGGTGCCGATGATGTCTATATCAACAGCATTACGAGTAGCATCACTTCCTTATTGTAGATCGAGCCCAACCGTTCTACGTATGGGCATCACGCTGCCTGAAACCTCTCTTGGCATCAAAGCGTTCGGAAAGATTCTTTCCTACTCTGACGACTGAATGTGTGATAGCGTCATCATGCAAACACGAATGATCTTTGCTGGGATTCCAAGTTTAGATAGGGCGTTGAAGAACTTCGTTCCTATCGGCGTGTCGAAGCGCCCTTATAATCGACAAATAGGCGGTGTGTGTCTTTATTGTACTCGTGGGTATTTTCCAGGATTTGGCGTAAAGTGAAAATTTGGTTATTAGTCGACCTCTTTGGTCTGAAGCCGCACTGATACTGGCCTATCAGTGCATTCGTGTAAGGCTCCAGCCGTTTACACAGTACGCGGGACAGAATTTTGTGTCCTATAGAAAGGAGTCTTATCCTGTGTTAGTTCAGACAGCAGACAGCAGGATAGGCAAAGAACACTGAATTCATCGGACCATATGTTGCATAAAAGTCTTACCAACTGGTCTTGAATAACTCACTTCACAACCAAAACAAGAAGAAAATCTATTTAAAAAAAAAAAAATAAAATCGCATATATGTGGCAATTTTTTATAGGAGCATAAAAATTTGAAGACTAAATACTTTTCATACTTTACATACTCTCAGCTTGTTACATAGATTTGCAATAATTTCTATAGAATGAATTTTAAAGGTCAGGTAGAATTTAAACTCAGTTAAAACAAAAACTGACGCCAAAAATAAAGATAAAACAAAATGTAATGCGAAAAATAGAAACAAAAATATTAATTGTTGCGTCCAACAAATGTTTCGCTTTATACAAATATGTTTTAAACTGCTTGTGAATTACAATACAATAAAAGACAATATTCTGACCCCTTGGTCATACATAGACCAATATGATCGTTAGTGAGATGTGAAAGACAATAGCTCTTTGGAATCTATTGTAGGAAATGAAAAATTTTTCAACTATTATTATACTCTTCACACAGAGTGTAAATAGTATTACAATTTAGTCACAATGTTAGCAACGATTCGAAGAAACGACTCTTGAGCATGCCATACAAATTTTGGTTTCAGTTTTGGGAAGTGGTCAATGTTCCCCCTCCAACATAGATTTTTTTTAGTTTTTTTCCTTAAACAATTAGATTTTACACATCAACTCCCCATTTAATTTCGTACAACATACTACTTATCGATATGCAGGGTATAATTTACTTGGGGGAACTCATCCTTAGAAAATTAGTTTTCTTGTGAAATGTACATACTTTTCGTTGAGATCTGGTTTTCTTTTGCTACAAAAATCTTTTGAATCGGCAAAGCAGATTTTTATTTAAAATTTAAATTAAAGTATTAAAACCGAATTTGAAAATAATCGGACTAAAGAAACCATTTCCAAAATAAACCCTTAACGCACCTTTTTCTCGCTTAGGGTTGGAATTTTGAAAATAGGCAAACCATTCAACCGAGAGACGATCGAGAAAGGATAGAAAGTATAGGAAAGCAATATTGGTCTACATTGATTCCAAAAAAGGTGAAGCACGATTTTAATTATAGATTGTTAAATCTAAATTTTAAAACTTCACGAAAAATGTACCTCCAAATTAAAATAAACTTTTAAAACGAATGAAATTAAATATGAAATCGGTTATTAAACATAATTTCTAATGAAGTAAGATAGTGTCCAGTAGTTGGCAAAATGAAAACACATTTATGCCATTTTATTGTGAAAAATGTGTATACAACTTTCATATCAATGAGCATCAAAGCAGAAGTATTTACTTGAAACTACTTACTATGACTGCTCACTGTGAGTTGCATCTTCAGTGCAGTTTTGCCGTTTTCTTAGAAAAAGCGAGCAAAACAATCGAATAAACTGTCAGGACATCAAAACTCAAATGCCAAAACGACGAGGACGAATTCTAAAAGGACGAAGATGATAAAAAAAGAGGCAACTGTCATGACGAGAACACAACCGAAATCAAGCAACATCTGCCGAATTGTGCGCCCACTGAAAAATGATGATGGTGGGCCAGAGTGTGAGTGTGACAACCCGACCAGTGAAGCGTCAAAGTTTCTAATGCACACAACAAATTTTTACTTACATAACGAAAATGAAAATCGTAACTAGTGTCGGAGGTGGAGATGGAGATGAAGATGGAGCGGAAGCAGTATTTGGTCGGATGGTGTGGTGAAACTAGGACAACTGAGACGACAACGCATCAGGAAAAATGTCGTGGACAAAATGACGTTGTCACGAAAATTGCAGAATATAAAATTCCTGCTTCCGTCGCTGTAACAGCAGCATCAGTAAGAGAAAATGGCTCCATACAATCCCAGAAAATCAAACGAATCAAAAGAAGGTACCCAACTCATACCAAACTTTGGTTACTGCAAAACCCATTTCGAGCTATTGGAAAGCAAAATGCACTATAAAATATATAAAATAAAATAAAAACTTACACTAAAGCGGAAAACAAGCACCAGGGAGATACTCGTAAAGTAAGAGAGTAGGAAAAACCTCATCCGAGTCGCGTCGAGTAAGAAACTTTTCAAAAATTATTGAAATGTCACGTAGCAACTTCTCAAATTGCAAAAATCCTGACGCTGTCGTTCAATTCTGTTTGCGGATTGATAGAAACAGAGCGAGCAACTGCAACGAGAGGCGATATTGGGTTGTACTCAAACGGGCTGGGCTGGGCTGTCGTCTTGGGTTAGTTGGCGTCTAATGCTAAGCGTAGCGAAAAATCGACACAACTGCAGCATGCAGTACAGCGTTTCGTCCCAGACCCGGTACGTTCTGTTCTGATGTTGACAACGATAGACGACGACGACGACAACTCGACTGCTGACACTAAGACGCCAGCGAACATCAGCCAAGATGTACAAATCCAATACAGCGCAGGTCCTTCTACACACACCCACATGGGGCGCATGGGGCGCATGGGGCGTGAGAAGTCAGTCACTCAGTCCGTCAGTCAGTCAGTCCGTTTGCTCACACAGTTGACCGCCGCTGGGCAGTGAGATTCAAAAACGTTGTCAGGAACTGTTGTATCGTGGAGTGAAGTAACTTCGAAACGACAAAACATCATCATGGCGCAACATCATTTGTTCAAACTCAAACCAATAGCCAACACCGCTCTTTATAATAGCTACGAGTGTGCTAACAAAAGTTTAATAAGTTGTGTTACAAAAGAAACGTAAGATTAAAAAGCGAGAGCGTTAGCATCAGTAAAACTGAAGATTCAATACTCTGCACAAACACTTCTGTGATGTTATGAAGTTTTCTTCTTGTAGTATGAGCAGCAGGCCCGTTTAGTTCGAGTTTGAAATTTTTTCTCGTAGCTTACGGATTGTCGCTATCTTAAATCAACGTGATATAATGTCCTCTCTTGGCAATGTGTCAGTTGCAGTCAAGGGATGTCTACAAGCGAGCTTGCTCTCGCTATTAGTTTGGTCCCTGGTGATAGATGACCTCCTTCCGAGCTCTGCTCATAAGGTTACAATATTATTGAATATGCTGACGATCTGTTGACCATGGTCTCGGGAAAGTTTATGCACATAGTTTCTGAAGTGATGAGCTAAGCTCTTCGAAAAGAAACCGAAGGAGAGTCTCAATATTTCTCCACAGAAGACTCCAATTTGTACATCCTTCTCTAGAAGCTACAAATTGGAGCTATATTCAGTGTACATCAATAACACTTTTTAGGGTATTTCGACGAAGTGAAGTTCTTCGAACTGACCCTTGACATAAAACTAAGCTGAAAAATCCATCTAAGATTACTCTTAAAAACGAAACAATGTTCCTCTGTACATGTAAACGTCTGTTTGGTCGGACGTGGCGCATTTTCCCGAAGTTGATTCTCTAGCTCAATTCCTCGATGGTTACCAGGTTTACCCAACTTTAGTTAACCCCCACGTATGAAAGCAGGACACGCTACACCGTCTTCATCATCAACGTTTTCTTCTTTAGACGTCTTAGCCAGGCGTCCTTGCCAATGTTATCGACACAAAACTCCATGCTTCAACTCAGCTATATCCTCGATGCCATCGTCGTCGTCGTCGTCGCTGACGTCGTCTCTGTGGCGTCCTCGTCAATCGTCAAATGTCGCCGGCGTTGCTGTCAAATGCAGGAATCAAGTGACGAGGCACGAAGCACGGCAACGCAACCGAAAGAACGATGCGAGGACGATGTTGTCACAGGCATTAGCCAACGTGGAAGATGCTGACGAGCATTGGGTTGAGCAGCAGCAGGACCTTCTCGCTTCAAAAGCAAATCTGCGCGCTAAGTTTTCATGACTTTTCTTTTATTGCACATTTCAACAAAACGATTGATGGCTTCCAGGACACAATATTCACAAGTTTTCTTATGCAGCATAGTGCATGAGACGTATCTGAAGACGTTGTAGGTCGGGGTAGCAGGGCGAAACTGTGGACTGAGCGATTGAAATCAGTTGTTGTATGGTGTACACTTGTGCATGGCTGGGTGAAAGGACGCATAGTGTTACGTACTTGGCTTGGCATGGCATGGTGTCAAGCATTGGCGCAAGGATTAGTGCAATGTACGCGTTTATTCATGTCAGTGCTCAAAATCGAAAGAAACTTTTACTCTACACTCTTCGCATACATCATCATCCCCATCATCCCCATCATCAATATCATCAACATCATCATGAACAGTGTTGTAGAATACTTCTACTATCTACGCCTTGGTCATCAATGCTGTTGCTGTCCCTTAACGAACCGGCTGTCTTTATATGTATGTGTAGTTGACGTTTGGTTTTCTTTTTTTTTTTTGTTTTATATTATTTCTCCCTATATAATATATCTTTTCTATCAAAATTTTCTGCAGCTTGTCAAACTGCTGTTGTCAGTCGCCTTCATCTTTCTATAGTTTGTGCTTTCAACTGTTTGGGTGTGTCTTAAGTTTTATGCATTACTTTATCTATGTTGACAAACTGTAGAATATTTGATGGATGCTTCGTTTGTCATACTAAAGTACAGTGCATTGGATTGTTGCTTTATATTTAGGCTATGTTTTAAAATGAATGGTTTTTGGCAAAATGAAGCAATATTATTGGGTTCTTCAGTTAGACTTTACTATTTAAATAAATGTGGCAGCGCTTATACTAAATATATTGTATTTTAGATTTGGCAACATTGTTCCATTAAAGTTTAGGATTGTCCCTATCGATTAAAGTAGCTAACGTTTGTTTTTAGAGTGCAGATATAATATTAACGTCGGACACAGGGGGAGGGATCTGCAGAACAATATGAAAGTCTTTATCATGAATCCCTATTCATGACTCTCCCAGCTTGTGGATATCTTCACTCTATGAACTTCATTTTCTGGTGAACATCTCACCATGCTTGTCACCTACGTCACCGCGAAACGTAACGCGGACAGATTTTCTTTATCGCCAAATGATTATGAAAAATCTACTTGATTCTTGTCATATTACTACCAATAGAGGCCTCTAACTCACGATATATCACATGATGGTCTAGCTTTATCAGTTTGCTCATTGCAACGATGTTCTTTGGCACTAAACTAGTTGTACCAGTTTTTTACGGAGCTTAAGGATGGTATTTTATCGCCGTAAAAAGTATTTAGTTCATTGAAGCACTTCTGGCTTGTTAGTTCACGTCGAAAGTAATAAAAAATGAGCGCACTTAAATGTTCACGGTTTAGTTCCATTTTTTCCCCGATATTTTCAAGCCACAATAAACAACACAAATGTGGATCGTACGTCGAAACGTTCTGAGTACGTTTACGCTTACAAATATAAAACTTTACAATGGAAACGTCAGATGCACCTGGTAACACTTAGGTCAGATATATAAATAACGGCAGAATATGACATAGAAAAATAGTATTGTTTACACATCTTTTCAAATTCTTGAGCAAACCATGAGCAAATATCTTGTAGTTCGTCTTTTTATTAATTCCAAGGATATCAGAAACAACTAAATGCAACGAAGTTAAGGCTCCAGCTTAATTTCATACCATGGCAAATATGTGTGTAATTTTTTATCTTTCAGCAGATTCCTTACATGTAGAACATTATGTAGATCGTCATTCGTTGATTTCGACTCCAATCAATTTAAAAACACTGAAAACTAATTTCTCGAGTATTTATTATCTTTATTCAAATACTAGTTGGTTCCCGCGACATTGTACGCGGCCCTCCCCTTTCCCCTGCCACTCCTTCCCGCTGCCACTCCTTCCCGCTGCCACTCCTTCCCCCTGCCACTCCACCACCTGCCCCACCTTCCACATGCTCCTTTACTCTACCTCCAACTCTCCTACACCTCTTCTTGTCCCTTCCACCCCTGCTCCAATCACCACTTGCGCAGCCCCATTTCCCTAGCTCTCCTAACTATACACCCCTTTTCCCTACCCCCTCCGATCCCATTAACATGTATTCAACATTCCATCCCTCTATCTTAAATGTTACCCAGCGCATTGCTGCCATTTCCTCTACTCCCCCCCCTTCCTTACCCTAACTCCCATTCCCCTACCCCTCTTCCCAACGGTCTTTCATATCATGTGCACGTAGTTTTGGAAACAAAAAACCGTTCAACAAGGCTCGATATAGGCCACCATTGACGGTGATTGTGGCATTTTCGGTTATGGACCGAAGATGCCATCAGCTCATAAACAGCACAAAACAGTTCAAAAATCACCATTCCATTTTCGTTGCTCCCAATAGGCCAACCGGTCAAGCACGCAATCACTGAACTATTTGCCATAGATGTCTTTATATGATGATTTGTTAAACAATTATCTCTATATAAATATGCAATCGACTTTTCGATAAATATAAACTTTTTGATTGCAGCCACATTAAAAAATGAACTTGCAATAAAAACACCGTATATAATGTCCATAGTTACAATAAGCTAATAAAACCGAAATGTATTTCGGTTAGGGTTCCGGTTTTGGTAAGTACCGAAGGCTGTGTTTTTCGGTATAAGCTCCTGTAGCGGTTCCAATTTATTTCGGTATTCGGTGTAGGCACGATTTTTGGATTTTACCTTCGTTATACCGGAACCGGTATCGGTGCCGGTCAATATTAAAATTGTCGAAAAAAAGAATATAATTACTATTGGCAACGTTCCGTAGACCCTCAAATTAATAGCATGTTTTTAAATATTTTGAAAAAAACTATTCTTTATTTAAGAGTAAGTGTATGCAAACATACTTACACTTTTTTACTCTTCACATATAGTATTATAGTGTATAGAGTATTATAATTTTGTAACGGAGTACGCATTAAACGAAGCATATGAGAACCCATAAAGTATGTATATATTGTTTATCAGCTCGATGAGACGAATCAAACTAGTCATCTCCGTCTGACTGTCCCCTGTCTGTATGCATCAAAACCAGTCACACAGTTTTTATGATATCGGTCCGTAATCGGGTATGAATACTTACTATGCTCCTAGGCTGAACATATGTCATAACTAGCACTCCTTGCTCACTTTTAGGAGTAGCCACCATACCAACCCCCCGCCCACTTTTCGAATTTTGTATGAAATGTTTTTGCTTCGAGCTGATTCATAAGTGAATTCAGAATAAACTTAACGACTGAAAACAAATGCTCTCCGCTTACTTGCGTAGCTGGAACACTCTCTCAGTTCCCCCTACGCAAGTAACTTTTGATAAATCGATTAGTTCTGGAAAATTTGTGGAATTTTGTTATCATATACAAATGTATGGTATCAGCTGGTTTTCAATTGCTACTGCTCCTTATGTAATAATCATCTGTCGAGAGATTAAGTTTTCGAGTGAATGGTACTACTTGACGGATTTTGACGGTACTACTATTAAGTCACTTTCATACACAATACTTGTGTAATCCGCAGACCTTGGTTAAGTATGCATGTCAAAGAGATTTTATTAGAACTTGCCACTCACATTGTTGACTATGTCTAAAAGATTCGTCTAGAGATAAAGAATGAATCCTACACCTCCTACAAACTCAATTTCCAGTGTACGATTAATCCAAAAGTATGTGACTATTCGTATTGCTTTGATTTCGATTATATAACTCTCTATAACACTCTATTTTCTATTGTACTTAATGGCGGGTAATTGATATTATCAAGTGATCTATCTATGTTACTGTGAACAGAGTTATAACACATACTTACTTATATGGCGCTACAACCATATATCGGTCATGGCTGCATGTAGGAAATCGTACCAGCCGATATAGTCTACAGAGCCGATACAAATCGTTGGAAATACAAAGCTTTGTATCTGGTTAGGTTTAGATTTCCAGTGTAAACCTTCCATGCTGGAGCTCCGAAGTTAGTCCGGTATATTTGTGGGTTATGATATACATATTAATTTGTACATAATAATTCACATTTTTCACTTTGTTGTTTCCCTTAACGAATTCCTTTTGCAGCACTAGTTGCTGAAAAAACTAACATAAATATGAAAGAAATACACATCAAGAAAACAAACTGAACAGTCAACTTAAAATAGCAACAGCAATGAAGCATCTAAACAGCAACCAAAATGCAACCAAGTATCCAAGCTAACAATTGGAATAAATACGCTAGAAAGTTGTCAGTTAAACATGCAAAATCCTTTGTGGAATTATGCAAAAACTTTGTCAAGTTGTATGTCGCCAAAATGCAATAAAGTCCTTTGCCATATACGTATTCATGTCTGTCAACATAAAAAAAAAAAACAAAAAAAAAATAAGAAGTACTGCAAAAGATGTGTTCAAGAAGTCATACAGCGAGGGCTACAAGACGAAACGCAAGAGTCAAGTTGATGTACTGAACGAAGCAATGAATGACATACAAAATGACTGGGCCACTGCTTATCTCAGCGACTTCGAGTGGCTTGCGGTGGCGGTGGCGGTGGCAGAGTAGTTGATGTCCAGACCACCCAAGTTCTGTTTATTTCTCTAAGACAGCACAGCAGAAAAGATGTGAAACGAACAAACTGACGAACAAGGCAGCAGCATGGAACAAGTGTCTCCAAATGAAGGACAGAAGAAGAATGCGCCGCATTGACACAGGATCGGACAGAGTAGTAAAATAAGTGTGAGTGTAACATTTTGGATGGATATAGAGTTGGTGGATGTGGTAGATTATTGGAATATATATACATATACAAATAACTACTCTCATGCAAGCATGTTACATAAGAAATGTAAGCAACTCAGACAGACTACGGATGGAGAAGTGTGGAGGAACAACTTGCTTCATATACTTAAGGATTAGAAATTTACGAAAATGTTTTTCTTCGACTTTTCCGCTTCGGCAAAAACTTGAAACATAAAATGCAACGAGTGCAAAAGCTGAACAGGACGACAGACAGTAGAGCGAGCGGGGACAGAGAGTAACAGAAACAGAAACTTGTCAGTCGCCGTCAATCAGCAACACTAACATCGAATGAACATAAACTTCTCCCTCCTAACCACCAGTTATCGTACATCCTACAAGCTCTTCTTCAATGCAATGTCTTCGCCCAAAAGCGAAAAGGACATTGGTAGAGGGCAAGAATATTTAGTCTGCTTCGAGGATTGTCAAAGTGTTTGTCTGTGCGTTGTCGGTACTTTACAGGGCTGGGGCGGGTTTTTTTCTTTTTTTCTTTTGGTGGGCGTGCTGCTGTTCAATGCAACTTTTGCTCGTCAGCAACAAAAATTGATGTGCTGCAGATGAAACGCCAAAAAGTTTGCCTTTAGCTAGGCAAAAGATTACAATATATATATATATATAAATATATGTATATATATGTATATATAGCCATATAAAAAAAAAAGTAGATATAGAAGTCGACGTAGAGAAGCTGGTGATGGCGATGCGCAAGAATGTGCATTGCAACAACTCGCAAAAGAATAACATTCATGGCATGATTGCACCAAGGATGACGACGACGTCGACGAAGAAGCATAAGATATTATAAATAGTATAGAAAGAAAAGGCTACGAAGATATACAAAAGTAGCAGAGACAGCTGCTGAGACAGAAATGAGGTCGAAGGTCCCCGCAGGAAGCAGGCCAAAATATTTTACTGATTGTGTGCAAACTTCAATACAAAGTCAGTCAGTATGCATTCAGAGTCGTAATGTCTGACATGCTGACAATATTTGGTGATTGTACAAGAAGCAAAGTGTCAACTCTGGGCTTGCGTTGCATTAATTTGAGTACTATTGGGAATAAAAAGAAGGAAGAAATATTAAGATAGGTCCAGCAAGTTGTACTTCAAGCAGTTGATATCATATGAAAGTAATTTTAGCTATTTGAAATGTTTGATGCCTTGCCTTTCGCATATATTTTTCCTTTGCATACTCACTCTAACAATTTTGCATAGATATGATATGCACAAATAACTTGAAAACTACAAATAAATTGGTTTAGATACGGACTCAGTATTTTATAGGGTTTGACCAGTTCATCATACATTTTCACTCCAATGACCAATAGCTAAAACCTTTTACATAATAGTTTAATGAACCTATGGTTCATGACAGAGGAACAATTAACGAATTTTGGGAACTATAAGACTCCACTTATATACAATACACTTGTCTTTTCAATGTTGATAACCGGAAAAAGTCACAGTGGGCCAAGTCCGGTGGCTGAGGCACGATTACGGTGTTGTTTTAGGCCGAAAAATCACATTTCAACAAACTTAGTATGATTCTTCTTTCGGTCTTGGCCTCTTACCGCTTCCACTGGGATGATAGAGCTTGTGATTCGATGTCGTAACCATATACTCATATTTCATCTTCGTGAATTTTGAATATTATCAACGCAATAAAAATTGTGAGATATACTTAGAAGTGTTTTCTTCTTATGTCTCATGTTAGTTGATGCAGTTCAATACTTCACTTTTGAACTGCATAATGTGCGCAAGTTTTATATACACACACAAGCCACTGCATAACAGTATGCATTCAAAGACACAGAGAGAGAGATAGAGAGAGAGCGAGAGAGAGAGAGAGAGAGAGAGAGATGTTCACTTTGCTGATCTGACAATTTGATAACGTTTTAATACGTTTATTCTCCAAGCTTGCCTCGTTCTAAAAAAAGCGTTCCTCCCATTTTAGTTTCAACTAAATGATCAACGATATTTGCATTCCGTTATAAATAGAAATCTGTCGGATTTGAAGTGTGGAAACTGAGCGTTAATTTAATACGGCTGTTTGCATCACATTTAAGTCACTTAAAATCATTTAAAAAATTAAACCTGAAACGCAAATTAAGAAGCCTGTTTAAAAGTTTCTGCACGCCTATGACTTATATAATAAAACTAACCGAATAACCCGGTGTTTCCCGGAGTAAAATTTATCATATATTACCAAATTGAGTTTGAAGATTTTTGAATGAAATTTTTCAACACCGTTTCAGACTCTTGGGATTGTAATTTTCGAAAATCGGTGAGACACATGTTGAATAATTTGTTTTGTATAGTATTCAAATGAAGTTTAAAAACAGATTTTTTCATATATCAGCTTCACCTCCCCATCCGCCACGAACACCTTAGAATACCCTTATGTACAATACTTTTGTGTGTACAATTTTATTTCTTTAGCAAACCACTTAGCCACATGAATCGAAAGCTTTAAATCATCACTATAATATTCAAAGACATAGTCGATTAATTGTAATCTCTCACTTGACTATCTCAATAACTTAGCAGCTGTAATGAATAGCGTTTTTTCTAAAATCTAACCAGAGCTAGGGATGTAAGTTTGTTGGGCCCTTCACCTAAAAGTGAGAATTTCAAATCCCTTGTTAATTATGCGAAGCGTTTGACCATGAGAAGCTACCATGTCAAATGTCAAGTTGATTTTGGATGAACTAACTCATGAAAAATCACAAAAGTGGATGGCAGGTTTGTATGGGTGCTACCCTAAAAAGAGAAGATCACACGTTTTTCTCTATATGTTCAAAATTCGTCCAGTAGAAGTCACTATATTAATATTTAAAATATTGACTGTAATAAGAAAGTTTTGATAAAAAATCCAAAAAGTGGGCTGTAAGTTTGTATGAGGGCTACCCATAGAAGGGGGCGGAACGCATCAACCCGTCTATAAGAAGCCGTCATATTTAATTTCAAGTCGATATTGGATGGACTCAAATTGTTTTTCATAAAAAAAAGTACAAAATTGGCGCGGGTTTGTATGGGGCTACCCCAAAAAGTGGGCGTGGCGGGTCAATATTGATACTATACTGCAATAAAAAGTAGTCTATGTACCGACTTACAACCGATTCTTAAATATTGGTCAGCAAAAAATGCACAACAACATTCAGACAGACAGACAGACGAACATAGCTAAATCGACACGTATCGTCGAGCTGATCAAGAATATATATACTTTATATGGTCTACGATGCATCCTTTAATGCGCTACAAACTTTCAGACAAACTGGTGTGAATGGTATAAAAACCGTGATTGGTCAGAACTGCAACATAAACTACAACACTTGAAAAGTATAAAATCTTTGTAGCAGCGCATTATCGATTATAATTATTGTGGGATTTTCTCATTATTGAAAACAATAGTTTTAAAGAATTCCTTGCCTTCCAACAACAACAATCAATTTGCGTATTTTCAATATTATAATATTCAGCAGAAATAAATTTGTCTGCAAAATATTTTTTATATAATACAAACGAAGATATGCATAAAAACTTTTGATGGACATAAAAAATTCAAGAAGAAACGCTGTAGTCGGATGTGCTGGCCTTCGAGAAACACGGTAGTTTATCTAAGGCTCTATATTTGAGCAATATATTTATATGGGGCTGTATTCTCTAGTGATTCATTCTGAGCCATTGTAAAATATTCTATTAGGATTGACATAAGATATATAAAATTTGGCGTTTGTAGAATAATTGAATACAACACCAAAGAAAAACTCATAAGTGCGGCGCTGATTTGCATAGGGGTTACCCTCTATATAATAAGGTTAGCACGTTTATCTGATGAAGGAATAGGAGGGTCGAAATATTCAAATTTGATGTAGTATCTACCTTTCATAGTCTTTAAGATCTCGTTGTTTAAGCAGCCTGACAGACAGACAAACAGAAGGAGAGAGACAGAGGGACATAGGCATGTCGTAACAGCTTCCTATGCTGATCAATAATATATTTACTTTGTCAGGATGCCACGCTATCTACTGCTTGTTGCATACATTTTCACAAACTTAATTTACACTTTTACCCTATGGGTACAGGGTATAAAAAATAGCTAATAGAAAAAAATAGCTAATAGAACTACAAAGAAAGGCCTCTTCAACTCTTACCTATTGCAACAAAGAACTCGGACCAGTTAACGCAACTTGGTAGACAGTTTTTAATTTGATAAACTGTACTCACAAAGCGAGTAACAAGAATTCAATCGATATCTACAACCTTTGCTTTACCTGCATGTTTATATATGTACAATGTACATGCATATATATATATATATATATATATATATATATATATATATATATATATATATATATATATATATATATATATATATATATATATATATATATATATATATATATATATATATATATATATATATATATATTGTATACGTAGTGCTATGCAGTTGAACTATTTCTATAATCAATCGAATTAAGTAATTTTTTCCGCAATAAATGTCATTTGCGGACTGACATGTCAAATAAATTAATTTGTGCAACGAGCAACGTCAAAACTAATTACGATGACGCCGAGATGCGATGCAGCAGCAGCGGCAGCGGCAATCAACTTCAACATACAACGTCGAAACTGTCTCGAGCAGTACTATATGCAATTCATTTGGATTGTCCGCAATGCAGCAGTTATACAGATACAAAAAAAGTATACCTACATATACACGAATATATAACACAGACAAAATATATTAATGACGTGTCAAAATTAACATTTCATTATTGCAAATCTATGTGTCCAAGTTGCAAAAGTGACAGGCCAAAAAGCAGCAGCGACAGCAGCAGCAGCACACAAATGCATTCCACGCGCTTTGCACACAGATACAAAACCAACGCACACTCACATAGATACACATACTATGATGGTATGGAGTGTAACAAATTTTCAAAACTAAAGCATCGAATTTCACATATAATCCATGACTGATCATCAATCGCTTGCGATTGTATCTGATGTGATGCAATGCAAAGCGCTCAAATATATCGGCTGTCAATCAATCAAGTTGCATGCGTTGCGTTTGCATGAATGTACCGTTAGGTGGCTGCCATGCCGCATACAACAACACTAACCGCCAAATCAATTGATTTTGTCAATTGATTTTAATGCTCAAACTGTGCAAATGGCGTCGTCTACAGTGACGAGATGCAGATACAGATACAAACGTATCTACGAGTATCTATGTAGGTATTTATATATGTATCTGTGTGTTCAATCATTGACGCATCGTCAGTGTATGCGTCAATATTTTATTAAATGACATTAAACTGTCTCTATCGGCTTAATTAATTTATTGTTGCTGTATTGTTCAATCACTCACACACACCGAACGTTGTTGTATATACGAGTGAGTGTATATAGATATATTTGTGTCTCTATAGATACATACACTTGCAGACAGCTGCACATTTGTGTGACATTTTTATTATACAAAATCAATAAAACTGAACTCATATCCTTCCTTGCTCGTCACTTGTTCGCATACGGTCATGTCCTTTTTGACACCACGGACAGTTGGACAGACAGGCGGACAGACGGACGGACGGACGGATAGCTAGGCTGATGAACACGCTGCGACATTTCATGCGACCAAATACTTAAAAAAAAAAAGGAAAATTCTACAGCAAAATGTTTTAAATTGTTCAATTAATACACGTCGCATTTCTGCACTTTTTTTCTATATATAATACATATGTATATCATATGCAAAATGCATCTGACAGTTTGTCAAAGGCTCTGGCAGCAAATGCGAT
Source organism: Leucophenga montana (assembly GCA_035044765.1). Classification (NCBI taxonomy): domain Eukaryota; kingdom Metazoa; phylum Arthropoda; class Insecta; order Diptera; family Drosophilidae; genus Leucophenga; species Leucophenga montana. Next base: position 1,057,969 of record JAWNNQ010001706.1, read on the forward strand.
TCGCACTGATCGGCATCAAGTGCTTGGTAGTATGTCAGTCAATGAGTCCATTAAGGCTGAATTTTTTTCGCAGTTGAAACAGCACAAAAAATTTACAAAATTAATAGTGGCTTTAATAATGGCAGCAAAATTTGAAGAACTGCTGAAAGAATTAAATTAGGAGTGCGTACAAACGCTTGTTAACCTTATTTTTAGCGCAAAAGAAAAGAAAAATATCTAGTTCTATAGTTGAGCTGTTCAATTTAAATAAATCTCGCGTGAAAATTAATGAAGTAACGTAAAAGCGTTTCCAATTTGTTATCCTATTTGCACCAAAATTTTTCAAGTCTTTGTCTAAGAAAATGTATCTAATTCTAGCAATTCTTTGGACCTACTGATCCGAACGGAACGAACTATTTCTTGTTACGAATTTACACATAGTAAGGTATAGAAAGATGCACCTGAGACCCTACAATGTTTTTACATATAATCTAATCTCGACTTAGTCTGTGTGTTGTTGCTCATTTGTATACTCTGTAAAAAAATATTTGTAACCGGGTGTATTGGATTTGCTGAGTTATGAAAATGTTTGTAACAGCACTTTCCACACGCCAACGTACTTCACATTCACAACATATTCAGAATGTAATGAATGTGGTCTGTACATTTTCCCAGTAGAGTGAAGTCTACATTCTCAACATCCTCATGCCATGCGCATTCGCTGAATGCCCGATTTATTATCAAAATAATACAATTTCTATTCTCATCATCACAAACGCCTGATAAAGAGGAATGTTGTGCATGATGCGCTCAATAGAATGGTCATATAACGTAGTACAGAGATCCCATAAAATATAAATATAGCCGATAAACGCAATAAGACGAGTCGTTCTAGCCATGCCCATCCATCCGAAATTGTTGGGTATTCGAGGCCTACTACGAAAAAAATATGATGTGTACACGGTGCAGTATAGTCGAGCACCCTGTCTAGAAGTTTTACTTCTTTGTATAAATTTGTATGTTATCTGGAGGAAACCTAGGTTAGGTTGTGATGGCCTACATGTGTATACTTTTGATACTATATGATAACTCTTACTTCTTTCACAGCCCATGTGTAAATCAATATGTCTGCATCAGCAACTGCAATAAATATTTAATCTCTTTTACAGATATCTCTGAAAGATGTTCCACTCGGTAGTAATTTTTTGCATTGTTGCTGAATAAGTCTAGCCCGTTGGGAGCGGTTTGACTATTCTTAAAAATATAGTCTGAAGCTTAATTCCGTATACTTCCGTGTATAGCTCCACTAATACAGAGTTCCATACTATTTTGTAGTCTATGTAGTTGCTTAAGGGTAGAGAACCTGTTTAGTGCAGAGCTACCATATAATATATACACCGTATGACCAGTTAACAATTGATGAGGAGAATGTCCATCTTCTCCCGATGGCGTTTTTACGCGCGAAGAGTTTTGGCCTTTTTATTCGTACTCTAGTTCCAATACAGCTGTTCACAATCTTTGCACTATTACTGAATGAGAAACTTATATTGCTTAGGTTTGGAGAATGGAGGACTTATTCTATGTTGAGTAAGAAACGGTAATCACGTTCACGTTCGTCCGGCTTAACAAATGGATAATTGTGACCACGCATAGAAGCGCGATTCCTCTACTGGTAAATCTTTTGGCTAACGCTTCTACCGTCTAAGTCAAATCACTGCAGGTAACTATGATATGAATAATTTGGTCTAGGGAGGCGTCATGCCCAACATCTGTTAAAGCGTTGGTAAAAGTGTTGGGCAGAACGTTATTAAAAGCAACTTCTATATTAAGAAAGTGGTAGGGCTTATTTTTTTATTTCCAGCAATTTTCCAGGGTGTTTCCGTTGACTTGTCCTTGTAATAAGATTTTTTGGAACTAGAAAGAAGCAAGGTGTCTTATTTCAAATGTGCACATCATTAATCTCTTCAGTGTTTTCAAAAGATATGATGATAGACTATGTGGTCTTGTCCACTTTGATTATAAAAATTACCCGTTCCTCAAATTCTTTCCATTGCAATGTCATATGATTATGCCTAAGACAGTTTGTGCTATTTCATATGTTGGATCCTAGACTGGGAACCTTCCAACCAGGCCTGGTGATTTAATTGGCTGAAACGTGTCCATCGCCCTACTCTTGCTATCTCTGACGACAGATGTGAAGGAACGCCGCTCTCTGTTCTACTATATTGAGTTGTACTGCATATTCAGGGAAGTGTGTATGAGTAAGTGCTTGGGATATTCCTGGTATCTGTCTAGACTCAGTTTACGTGTATTAGGTATTCTATCCAGGTTGATGTCTTGAACAAGATTTGCCTTAGGCGTGATATGTCGAGACCTAATGTGGTTTTAAATAGTGAGGCTATCTATGTATATCAATGTGTCACGCCTATACAAACACACCTTTTTGTGTGGAAACATATTTTTACTGCTAGAGGTTTATAATGATAAGTTAATAATTTATCATTATTTCGCACATACTTTCCTATGGTTCAAAAGTGGGACAACTGTCATTAAAGGGATAAAAATCAATTTTAATGTGAATGTATGAGTCTTATAAAATATGCAACATTAATTCTTTGGATCGCTATTGCGTATATCCCAAATACTCGCACATATAGTCCGGATGTATTTATTAGTCAATCTAAGGACTTCAATCTAAATACAAGCTTGAACCCTTTGATATGAAGACTATGTATTGTATTTGCATTTACAAATGCATTTTTTTTTTTTTTTGGCATAAGTAAGCTGTTTATGGTTTAGTTCATCAAGCTGATCGAAAATATATATACCTCCTAATGTCTCCGACGCACTCTTCTCCATTTTATTTTACATACACGCTGCAAAGTTTTACAAATCTAAAACACCCCTCCCACACGTAGGTACATGCATATTTGTGCGTGATAAAAAAAGTAATTACAAGAACCGAAAACAATTCCTCAACTTCCGCCAGAGATTCAACAATTTAGCTTCAACAACATCGCTAGCAATGAACAACAACAACATTATTAATAATAATAATAATAAATACTTACTTATATAGGAAAAGAAATCTTCATCAACATAATAATAAGGCTGTCAACTTGTGATGACATTGTCAACTCAGTTGTCAAAAACGCACATCAAAGGCAGACGACAATGCGACAAGGACTAAAACGAAAACCAGACGAGAGATGACAGATATGAGAACGACAAGAGCGACTATCTCGATTGTTTAGCGGGTTCAGATGCGAGTCCTTTGCTGTTATTGTTGTTGTTGGTGCCTTTGATGATGTTGGGTGATAATGATTTGCGGTTTGCCAATGCATGATTATGATGGCATCTAAGTACATATGACGGTTTGCATGGCTTTGATAAATGCGCTTTAAAATAAACGCGTTTAATTAAACTTCAAAATGGCATATCATATTTGTTTGGCAAATATTCTATTACATTTAATTGTGTTTTAAAATATAAGCTACGAAGTAGTTATCAGTTAGTAGCTGTTTAAAAAAATACAAACTCTTGCAAAACAACCCAGGTCTGCTTCGGAAACAGATAACGCTCTGCATTGGCAAGTCATTTGATGCACATTTTTAATATTCGTTTTATATATTATGTACACTATTGCAAATATAATGTTCAGTTTTTTTTTCAGAATAACAAATTGACAATGATTCAAAAATCGCCATTGTTTCTAATCTTTCAGCGATAGTTTGTCTAAAATTTGATGGGAGATTTAGTGCTTCTCTGTAAAATTCTGTCATGTATAAATTGGAATAATAGAATCTCGTTTTGAATTTGTCCCAGTTTACAAATGCAGTGGTATGATTCGATACGAAATTATCATAACCGACTATATGAGTATATACACAGACGCCTCTAAGCTAAACAATCAACTCGTAAGAGGCTTATACGCCATATAAATGAAGGTAGAACCATATTTTTTACATCCAAACTATTGGAGCGTCTACCAAGCCAAGGTTGCAGCTATTCAGGAGGGTCAAAGCACTGTAATAGTATACTCAGATAGTCTGCAGCACTAAAAACTCTAGACTATTGCTCGATAAATTCAAAAAATATTTATAAATGAGGTAGTTCTCTCAAAGTATAGTATTATAGTATATACCTCGACTGGGTGCCATAGCACAATACAATCGGGGACAGCATAACAGCGCCCAAATCCCACTCAATAACAACGTGGTCGGGATACCTTTGCCAATATGCAATATGCTCATCGAAGTTGAAACCATGCAGCATATCTTAAACAAAGTTGGTCAGGATACGACAAAATAGGAACCCAATCAAAACAGAACCGTTATCTCGATTCTCGATTATCTCGATAACCGAAGATTGTCTGATAGGCAAACATGCCATCAGACTATGAGTCAACCAACCCGATCTATGTAGAAGCTAAAAAAAAAACGAAGTGGGTGAGAGCGTTCAGCACCTGCTGCCCATGTGGGGGAGTACTTTCTAAATGACTTTTCAGAAATCTCTAAAATTGAAGTCAGTAACAGAATTATATTCACTAAATCGTTCCAATGACTGTAGAAGGAGTGCAAATAAGAGAGAAAAATGTTTTTCTTTTTACTAAGTGATGGTGGTTTTTCTTGCCATCGGCCACTCAACCTAATCTAACGATCCCGTTTCCTCCTTTTTTTTTTTAACCGATTTTCTAATATTGTGTTAATACCCCCAGCATATATTTTTAAAATGATATCCGATATCTGTATCTATATTCCGTATAAAAGTAAGAAAACTCTATTTTATCACCTCTCTACAACACTCAATGTACACTTCTCCATTCAGTTTTTGCTCAGCATAAGAAAAAATTATTAAAATAATTGAACTTGCAGTCAATCACAGGCATCAAGTTTTTTGTATCCGTGCGATGGAAATGATAGATAGAATTTTCAACTTTTAAATAATTAAACAATGTACTTGACTCAATGTACATAAATTTGTATATTGCTTTCCCTTTAGTACTTCTTTTTGTGATGCGCATGATGTCAATAGAATATTATAAATATCGATTTTATTGTAGCTATTTCAGCTATATTATTTTTGCTAGTATAATTTTATCTCGCAGAGTAATTTAAATTAATTTTTTTTCTATGAATTCCATAGACTCGATGAATCATCATGCATTTGTATATTTATTGCTATTTCACTGACAATAAGATATTTATGCAGCATGGCAAAAACACAAACGCACACACAGCTAAACATTAATCGACTTGCAGCAACACACTCGAAATGCATAATGAGGTCATAATTAGATGTCCGACAAGAACACAGAACGACATTAAGATGTCCATAAGCGTTCGTCGTTTTCGGGATTTGGCATGAACAGCCAATTTAGCGCATTAACGAAAACCGTCGGGTAATTAGTGTCAAACGGAAATGCATTTGAAAAGCCTAGAAGAGTAGCGACAAGATGAACAGCGCGTCGCCAAAGTCTAAGCCATGTGCGTTTGCGTAAGCTTTCGAATATGTACTTGCAAGATTAGTAATTCTATGAGCCACAAATCCAACCAACGGCTGGCGAAATTTTGATGAAAAACGAATTGTCGCCTAAGCGGCATCGATTAAGATAGCACAAACGTATGAAATTGTGCAATTATCTTAAATCACACCGATGTATTGTATCTGTATTGTACTCGTATATGTATCTACTTACTTGTATATTCCTATATAGCGCATTTGAGTTCACATTCCAATACGCGACAATTGCGCGTTGACCTAACCTAATAAATGTCATGACACAAACTGTATTTGTCAAAATGGCTGCCGCTGCTGCTGCTGCTGCTGCTGCTGCTGCTGCTGCTGTTTCTGATGATCCATGGCGTCGAAAGCGGAAACGGAAATGCAGACATGCACTGCGCTAAAATGTTAATTAGTTGACGGCGGAGTGTTGCATGCTTTCAGGCGCATCGCAGCCATCGCATGCATAAATCCGAATTTTGTGCTGCTTGAGATGCTTTTGGGATTTGCTTTACTGCACGCTTTGAATTTTGTTAAGCCTTAAAGTGTTCTTGTTGTTCTTGTTGTTTTTGTTGTTATTTGTCACAGTGCAGCAAGTCGACACTTTGACATTAAATCGAGAACGCGCCAGATTTCCGTATGTGTATTTCTATATACCTATATGCTCATATATGTCAATGTGTGTACATATTTGCGCTGTTGTCCTTGTTGCAGTTGACTGTCAACAGACATGTCAACATGTTTTACACCTTTGGCAATAGGCAGCAACGTTTACTAAATTCTTGTAAGTTTAATATTCTGTGTATCGTAGTTAGAGAGTTTAAGTCTTGGCATGCAATATGCTAAAATTTAAATACATACATAAAAAAATATACCCGTTTCGCTTCTAAACACTCAATTGGGAGGGCACATTCACTCAGCATTCATACATAGACTTCGAAATTCATTATGATTACAGTCCACATTGTTGCAGTATAGAGTGATTTCAGTCTCACCGATTTTCGTAACTTCGGACCAACTCGCAGGATCTATGTATATATATATATATATATATATATATATATATATATATATATATATATATATATATAATTATTACCTTAAGCAAAAATAATTTAACTCGAACTGAACACTTGGACCACGCAAACCCTAGCGAAATGAGTTTGCTGCGCCCAACAAAGAAACCCATCGCCCACTTTAGGTACATGTTGAGAGTATTTAAAATCTAGTTCTAGCGAAGATATATGTTGATTTGTTTTCCTGTTTTATCATTGGTAATTGATTTTTAAAATGGTACGATCCCTTGCTATCATGAGTTGTTTGGAACGCTAAGAAATATTAAGAAATATTTTAGCAAATACCTATTTCAAAGATATGCTTTTGCCGGAACTATATTTAGTAGTGAATTTTACGACTTCAAAATAGTAATAAATCGAATTCGAGTAGCCATGGAGTATAAGTAAGTAGCCATGCAGTACAGAGTAAAGCAGGTACTAAATGCCGAACAAGTGGACAGTTCTTGCACTTGAACAAACGTAAACGCAGAAAAAGTATAAATTAGACGAAAAAAAATTAAATTTCAATTTTGTTTGTTTTGTTTTTGCTTTGATTTTGCTATCGAAATTGTGAAGTTAGTTGGCAGCTCTAAAACTAATGTTTTTGAATGGTATTTATTGCATGGTCGAACTAGGGAATTCGATTTATTGGCGGAATAACAGTCATAAAATTGAAAACTAGTGTGCAGAATAAGCTATATAGGCGTGTCGTGAATCGCCCTTAGTATATTTGATGAAAATATTAGCTTTATCACTAAACTGACTAGGAAAAGCACTGACTAAACTCCCATCAATTTGGAGAGAGAGTATAGCAACCTAGGTAATAATATGTCTTGTTAATCAAGGCTCAAATGCACAAAAAATATTTTAACAAGAAAAAACGTTCACTTCGGTTTAACCGAAGCTATATATTTCAAATCGTATTGTAATATATAAACATGGGTGGCGGATTTGAATAGAGGGTAGACCAAAAAGTAGGCATGACGCGCCCATTAGTAATATATGTGTGTAAACCGAGTGTCCATAAGAAGCCACATATCAAAGTTGATATTGACCTAAAACAAGACGTTTTTCATACAAAAAGTCAATAGTGGTAGGGTGGTTTGTATGTGGGTTACCCCGAAAGCGGAAGGGATAACACTTATTGCGAAGCTACCGTCCTTAAGAAGCCGCAACATCTCTTTTTAAGCTGATAATGAAAAAAGTCATAAGTTGGCAAGTGATTTGTATGGCGGCTACGCTAAAAATTGGGCGGGGCATGCCAATGTGGATACTCCCTTTGACTGCAATAAAAAGAAGTCTGTGTGCCGGGTTTCAGCTGCATATCTTACACACAAGTCGGACAGACAGACGGACATAGCTAGATCAACTCATGTGTGAGTGTGAATAATAGTTTGTATAATATCCCCACTGTGTCATTCATGACCATAAAATGAATACAAGTAGACAAATTTTTGAATAGCTCGACAATAACTTAGGCTCTAAGTTTTCATCCAATCGGACTAAAAATCGGTATGGAGACTCTCTGCGGTCGGCATTCGTTCAGTTTCTTCAATTCGGATTATCATGGCCTGTTTTAGGGATAGCGGTAATACAAACCGATATCCCACTTTCGGTATTTTGTACTAAAAATACGTTTATTACAGTCAATGTACGATGGAGATTTGTATGGATTTGTTTTGGTTAATATTTGTATAAATATGCAATATTTACTTTCCTTCTTACAGTAAATGGCAATGAAGGTATGTGTTACATGTTTACAATAGCTAATGTCCAGTATAAATAATAATATGTGAGTACCTAATTCAAAAGCTATGTTTCGATACTGACTTTTACTTAAAAAAAAAAGTCCGCTTCTTGTACAAAGAAACTCACAAAATAATGAAGAAATTCCCCTGAACTTCTCTGAGGCATCGTAACTTCTTATCGTTGTATCTGCAAACATTGTAGAACTCAAATTCTTTAGTATTCTAGATTTTTAGTATTGTACAATGTGTGCAGATACAGCGATATATAATTACGAAACATCAGAACTTTAGTACTAGAAACAAGTAAATGTTGGTCCGCTGATATTATGTTAAAGATAGCGGACAACGGTGGTTTTTTATACAATGTAAAAAGGTATACTAAGTTTGTACAAAAGTATGTAACAGGCACAATGAAACATGGCATACCCTATAAAGTAAATATATTCTTGATCAGCATCGGAAGACGTGTCGGTATAGATATGCCCGTCCGTCCGCCTGTCCGTCTGTTTGCGCGAACATATCTCGGAGACTAGGAAATAGTGACTTAAAATTTGCATATTTAGACTCTCCTTTTCCCTCCTCAGATAAAAGGTATTAAATGAACATGCCAAACTCACTTTAAGGGGTAGTCCGCTTTTAAAATTGGCCCTATTTTTAAGCTTTAGTATGAAATTGTTTTCGATTTTGTTGTTGATTACGCTAGATACGTCAAATTTGGTGTATCCTACTTGTATCCTAAAAAATATATACCGCATAGCCCCCAAATTTGGCCACCATTCTTAAGTTTGTGTACAAAGTTCTTTTTGTTTTTGTTTTTAACTAGGCAAAAACGGCAACATTTTCACAAAAACTTCCATATAGGTCCCATTTTTTGAGTTTTTGTATGAAAATTTTAATGTGTTTTTTTCAATTAGTTCTAACTTTTCATCAATTCAAATAAAATATCTCGCATTAGTCCTGATCGTACACCTAAAGAATCAAATTTAATATAGTAAGTTTGCAATATATGATATTTGGATATGAATAATTTTGGATAATGTAGATTAAACATTTGTACAGGTCGCAAAATGTACATCGCATTACGAGAAAATAGCATAAACCACACAAATAAACAAAAAATGTTTCATTTCCGAATATTTTTGGCGAAGTGTATTAAATCTTCGGTAACAACGTAATTAAACTTGTTTATTTTTATTTTAATACAATAAATGATTTTTTTCACTCGTTTCTGTTTGCACTACATCAACATTTTTGGGCAGCAGCTTTCGGACACACGGCAGTTCCATTGTTATTGAAATGATTTGGGTTTGATGCGACTGGAATTAATTCTGTCGATTTACGCTGACAAAAGAAATTTCGCACATTCGCTCACACTCACTCAATGCATCCAAACCGAATTTGAACTGTCATTCAACGTTCATTCAAACTTCAAGCACAAGATATACTTAGCTTAGTACAACGCATTCACATGAATATTTAGACGTAGCACTTGTCCATCTCTAATGCCGGACAAAGTATTGTCCTAGTCGTCGGCGTCATCATCATCTCATCAAAAGCGTCAAAACTTTTGTCATAAAAATACGACAAGTGTTAGTGTGTGTATATGTGTGTGTGTATGTGTGTGTGTGTGTGTGTGTGTGTGTGCATCTTTTTACCTGTCTCCAATACCAAACGTTGACATATTAATCCCGAATAGGAATTTCATCGACGCCAGCACTGGTGTGCTGAGGAATGAAGCTTGTGTGAACATGGAAAGTGACGAGGACATTGAAGAAATTCTGTTAGCAAAAGTATGACAATGACAGCCAGCAACTTTGCTGAGAAGTGACAGACGGACAGAAGGAGGCAACAGAACATTCTTGACAGATGGAAAAATGTCAAACAAACAACGCATTGTATACAAAATATGTGTGTATGCAGTAAAAGCTCGATGACCACACCTTTGAGTGCTTATTTAAGACCAACTTGAGGATAGGTATATCAACAGCATCGAATCGGAACATAATTATGTATGCATATGATGGCATTTATATGAAATGAATAGTCTGAATACTAAAAATAGTTAAATTAGTATGCCTTAAATAGAAAATTATCACAGCAACAGTGCCGAGATACATTTAAATTTTACAAAACTTCTCACAAGAAATGCTAAACTGAAGTTCATATTGAAATTCACAACTACTCACAATAAATATTATCAATCATAAAATATTGATACACCCTATGCTTTCTTTATGCTTGATGTGCTTCTAGCCGCATTTAAGTTGGATGCTTCATATTTTTGGATATTTCTCTTAGTTCTAAGTATCTTCCACCAGTATCTTCCAAGCAAAAATGTGTGCAATTCAACATAGACAGAGGCTATCACAACTGTAATATTGCTATTCTCACAAACAGTCAGGCTGCGTTGAAGGCACGTAACTCCAACGTAGTTAGGACAAAGCTAGTGCTTGAAATGGTCTATTGGAAAAACTCGGTGAACATATCAGAGTCTCTCTGCTGTGGGTGCTGGGTCACAACAATATTCCAGCAAATGAGCAGGCGAACAGCTTGCCAGACAAGGAGCGGCTACTCTACTGATAGGACCTGTATAGGATAGAAGCATACTCCAGATGCTACGTAATCATTTAATAAGAAAGGAGCAACTGAGAAGTTTGGATCCTAGGACAGTACTAAGATTGATTCAACATATATTCTTAGGGCAGGTCATCTAACTAAGTAGGACAAACGGTAGACCTTTTAAGTCGCAGTTTTTATATGTCCCCATCATCTATACAGATAAATAAAATTGGAGTGTATATTTGTAGTATTAAAAAAACAGGTTTTTACTAAATGCGCGGTACATATACCAAAATAATTTTTTTTACAATTTTTGTCTGTCTGTCTGTGTTGGAAAAAGCCTTACTAGGTTCAACCTCCAATCCTTTCTCTTTCCGTTTTCATTTTCGGGCAAAAAACCCTTACAGTTTTGCGTGTCTTCCGATCTTCTTTGAAAATCGAGAATTTAATGCTTGCTTTCTGCCCACGAGAAACTTTTCGTGTGCTGTATATGAAAGAACGGAGCAAGAACTACAATAATCGAAGTTTATAATTGGAGATGACTAAAATGCTAAAACAAATTAGGTCTGATCGGGTTTTTAGTTTCGAGAAGATTTTGCAAATGTGAATTCGCTTAAATTGTAAATTTTACACTTTTGAGATTATTTTTAAACTCATTTCGATTGAGCATGTAAAACTAAGAGTGCTCAAATGATTTTAAGGTTTAAATTAATCAATCTTTTGAACAGAAAAGACATTTACAGAATATTGAGTCTTACCATCAGAGTCACGACAGAAGTCAACATGCTACAGAAGCGTGGCAAAAAACCATACTGCCATGTGTCATATAGACCAATATCTTGGCTTGCAGTGTTTCGTCAACCATCATGCTGGCCTGCTTCACAAGCTCAAGTCAACTCAAGCAGCACCGTACTACAACTTTATCAGATTCAACATTGAGCGCAGAAACTTCTTTGTCAGGTGTGAGAAAGAAAGATCCCAAATAAAAGAAGTCAGTGCCGGAGTTCGACTGGGAAACGTACTGGGATCCGCGCTTTATGCGCTCTATCTACAATATCTCCTTTAATGCGTTACAAAGTTTCAGACAAACTGATAATACCATTTACACTGTGTGTGAATGGTATAAAAATCGTTGTGCGCTATGCAACATATAAAAAAACATAGCAATAAATCTAATATGCTTAAATTAAACTGAATTGGAATTCAGTAAATGAAATACTTTAAGTTAACCCAAATTGAAAGAGAATGCTTTCAACGCGACACACATTTTCATTCAACTTCAACTTGCTTACCCTAGTACAGCAGACGAGGACGAGGACGAGAACAACGAAGGACGTCGACCCACAGACATGCGAAGATGTAGCAGACAGCGACGCGACTGTAAGAATGGCTGTGGTAAGAAGTGTTGAGACGCAGGACAGCCTGGTAGAAAGGAAGGATGTGCTAGAGAGAAATTCGCAAAACAAAACAAATTGCGAGCAAAGTGCGCCTTCAGGTTGAGGTTACTTTGTGTATGCAGGAACGAAACTTAGTATCGAAAAGCAAATCCAGGCGAAAGAAGTATAGAAAGAGCAAAGAGTTTGCAACTCACTGTTTAGCTGTATGTGTGTATTGTATCTGTATCTGTGTGTGTGTGTGTGTGTGTGTGTGAGTGTGTGTGTGCTTGTAGCAGCAGGACAATGAACTTGTCGCTGTCAAAGACGCCGGGACGCATTCTGAATCTAAGTCAAATGTCAGTCAAAGGCATGAAAACGCACACAGGAAGAATTTTGAGTTGCCTGTCACTCACACAGAACAGAGATACATACATATATCGCATTGTACATACATACGAAGAAGAAGAAGAAGAAGAAGATGTAAGCAACTCACACACCAAAAAAGATGATAAATGTATTTGTGATTTGCAGGTTATATAAATATGTATCTTGGAGTTTGCCTGCTAATGAAGTGATTAGTGCAACGCCTTCATTGCGTTATTATTATTACTCATTAGGCGGAATAGCTCGCACAAATTAATAAAACAGACGGACGGACACCCAACCATATTTAACAGCAGAGTAGACCAGAGCACAGCACAGCACAGCACAAACTATTCATCTATCCATCGAAAGCTTTTAGCAATGATTCAACTTGATAGAGTATGTGGAAATTGTTTCAAGACTTCAGCACAAGAATAAACAGAATCACTTTCAATCGATCACATATATTAAATACATTTATTAATACTTACAGCTGGACTGTGGACAACATCCTTCTTTTAGTGCTACTGCTACTTCCACTTCTACTTCTACTTCTACTTCTACTTGAAGTTGAAGTTTTCTTCACACTAACCCAAAGTCCGTCAGACGTTGGGCAACATCCCTTCTGGCATTCAAGGCCCACATATGCCAGCGACGCAGATAAATATGCGAAACGTGCCCGACTAGAGCAAAAGCTGTTGGCGGGATAAACACGAAGGCGGATGCCTAACATCTAATCAATTCCAATTAGCAGTCCAGCTCTCTGATGTATTCATACAAATTATTATTTATCATTTGCTTATTTGTTATTTATTTCGTACATAATTCGTTAAGATTGCACTGTGTACGTCGAAGAGATGTTGGCTTTGAGTGGTTATGAAAGCATATTACTCATTGGTATGTGTTGAGATACATACAAGTATATACTGAGAAATAGTTTTCAAACCATATGGGAGCATAAGTTTACAGTATTGATGAGGTGAAACAAAAAAATTTGTGATAATATTTGTCTGAAGTACAATAATTGAGCTACACAATGGTAATCGTATCAAAATAGAGACTTTGTAGTACTACTAAAATTTATTTAGAATAAAAAAAGTAGCGATACATTGAGTTCTGCTAAATTATTATTAATAAGGGTACTCACGCCCGGTAGAAAGATACACAAAATTTGAATAGTTTTATTTCACTAAAGTATGAATGCAACTTAATTCAAATTTAAAATTTAAGATCATTTCATGAATTAATTAATAATAGATTTATATAGCATATTTGCTTTGAAAAAAATACCTTAACTCATATACAGTTTCGGCTACTTTTAAATCAAGTTCAGACCGAACCAGATATCTGGCAAGAATAATGACTTTCTTAAGAGGCCTCACCTATCCTAAAACTACAGTCAAATTTTGAGCAATCTGCATCATTAACTTTGTCTTCGACAGCCATTGAAATCTTTCCGTCTGAGTGTTCGTGATGAAGATGTAAGAGAGAAGAAGGAAGAGAGAAGAGAGACATGCGAAAGAGTATACTCAAGCAATTAGCTCTTTTACTCTCACTTGTACTCATTATAACTTTAAATTTGTGAGTTTCCTGTGCGAAAGCAGTTCGTAATGGAGTTTTTTCCCATTTATGACTCGTCTTCCGCCTTGCAAAACTTTGTCACACATTTTTGTTGCCAGCTGACTGTGTGCCGGCTACAATTTTTGATCGCAACAGCTGTTACTGTCATGATGAACAATTTATTGCATTTCCATGATACTTTTGATCAGCATATTTACCAACATATGATCGATGGCCACACGTATGCGCGAAATAAATTTGTGATTGTTCTTCTGTTCATCTTTACTGAATGCCGCAAATTTATAAAAGCAAAAAAAATCTGGAGTGTTGTCTTTGACCAGCATCAGAGTAAGCATTAGGTCATATCTAGAGGCCATGAATTATCCATTGTAGTGTGTAGGGTTGTCTACGCATCGAATAGTTATGCGAGTGATTTCCACGTTAATTTACTAGTTTACTTATGATTTAAATATAATATTGCAGTTTTAAGAACAGTCTCCTTTCACCTACAGCTTAAACTGTTCAATATAGATAGCTTTTATGTACGTATATCCTATATCCTTAAATAAAACTGTAGCTAGTATTTTGTAAAAAAAAAGATGGAACAAAAACTTTCTGTTCAAACTAATGTCAGAATATACACAAAGCCAAAAGGAAAAATGCGCACAGATTGAAACGCAGCGCATAAAATTCCATCAGATGTCAAAACTTTTCTGCTGCTGTTTTTTTTCCATGCTACGCATATGTTTTACTTAAGATTTCTTTGACAGATACGCATGTAAGCCAAGCATATTTATCCTTTTCCTCGGGCAGTAGCAATAAAGGATGAAGGAGCAAAACCATAGAGGTGGCAGTGGAACAGATGAACAGGCCTTTGGTGCACTTTATTAATCTTAGCGCTATTTATTTCAGCTGTCAACGGGTTTTAATGCGCACAAACGACGACGACAGCAACCACAACAAGTTGTAAAGAAATTGCTTTTGATATAGATGGAGAGACAGAGAGAGGGAGAGGGCGGAAGATTTTTGGAGAAAAAGAAAATATTGCAAGAGCAGAGCATAAAGCACAGCTCAGAGTATGTCTTGACGCTTGCTTTAATTTTGACAAGACGTAAAGTCTATTAAGAAAGTCAATCAATGTCTCTCAAGCGAGTTGACTTCTACGGCGTAGGTCCTTCAACTCGACACGGCGCATACAATTGCTAGCGATGAGAAAGAGGATGATGATGATGAGGTTGAGGTTGAGCACTAAGAAGATGTTGCAAGGACGTACAAGCTGTATGAAAGTTTGCTTGATGTTGCTAGCTGTTGTTGTTGTATAATGTGAGAACACCCAATTGGAAACCTTAAGGATAACAAGAGCGTTTGGAAGTGAATAAAGTTTTGAAGTGACAGACAGCAGAGTGACAGAATGACATTTAGACGAAGCGAGCATAAGAACGAGAGAGAGAGAGAGTGAGATTTAGTGCAAAAGAGAAAGCATGTAGCTCTCCTTTAAATGAATGAATGTTAGCTTGCTTCATGCTCGAAATGGACAGAACAGACGGTTTTCTTGCGCTGTAACCTGCTATCCAACACTTTTCCATACATACAAGACTGTATGTCATGTCCATCCAATGCAACTGACTGACAGCTGGACGTGCGATTGTTGCACGGCGCGCATAAGCTCGAAGCACATAACGTTGAGCAGGATTCGAAAAATTCGAAGGAGCTGCGGTGAACAAGCGCTTGACGCGAAATGATTGAAAGGTGAATTCAATGTGTATGGTGTAAGAAAAAAATATAAAAAATGAAAAAGGAGAAAGAGGAAAAATATGAAAGAAAAATTGAATTCAGAGTGAAGCGTAAAAGAGAAGAAGCAGAAAAAATACATATAAAAAGTTGACAAAATGGATTTCAAGCACGAACAGGACACATTGAAGTCGACAGACAGGGACAAAGCATTGGCGGCGGCGACGGCAATGACTCGAAGCTTCAAGGAAGTTACGCGGAAATTGTCATTGTTGAAAGTTCTTTTTTCTTTACCTCCTACGAACTGCAGGTAAAACTTTTCAACAAAAATAGACAAGGATGTTGAAAAATAATTGTAAAAGCGTTATATTAATTTGTAAGAGTGTTTTCAAACACAGGAATTAATTAACATCTTGCACTTCAGGCTGCTGGACTACTAATTATAATTGACGCAGATTGAAGATGTGCCAAGTTGATTATGACCAAAGCCCAAAAAGTAAAACTTTTTTCAGTAGAACGTTCAATAAGCAATAATTGAAAGTCATCATATAAGATTTGCTAATTATATGGAATTATTACTTCAAGTATTATTATTTTAGTTTTTTTTTTTTGTTTTTTTTTTTTTGTTTTGTGCCTACATCTTTTTAATTACTTACTCGACATATTTATAACTAATCTCACCTTGGATTGTTATCAAAGTCGAACTTCTCACTTAAATGCATGCATAAATCATTTCTCAAGGCAGCTATGAGTAAGTAGATATGTATTCCCAAATGCTTCGATTTGGTCATTCGAGTGTGAAAGCATATCTAACAATCGCACATATATCACACCCACACGATGGTTTGAATGCGCCGCTCATAAATCTGTAGAAATGTTGCTAATTAAAAAAATACGCATATTCCATCATCATAATGCCCGAGACAGGACAGCACAGTACAGGACAGGACAGCTAGCTGGCAGGATAATGAGCCATAATGACGTTGGTGGGGTTGTCAGTGATGGTGGTGGTGGTGATGGTGATGGTATCATCTGCCAACAACAGCAATAGCGCTAGCAGACAAGCATACTGATAAAATCCTACTCAGATTTATGCGTTCATAATCCATAAATATGTTTATGCTTTTGACCACGAAACTCACTCATCATCGGTAGCTGCGGCATGTTCACTGGAAATATAACTTCTTATTTATTTATATAGATAAACAAACACACATACATAGGTATACTCCCAAGCAATGAGATAATTTTGTGTCACTCAGCAACGCTTTAATTAATAGGCAAAAATGTAGGAGTGTGCATGAATGGTGTTCGGAATTCATTCAGGCGTATTCGAAAGTAACGAACTGAAAGACGTGAGTTACCTGGAATATAAACGTAGATTTAGGTATTAAGAAATCATAACGAAAAATATATAAAGACGACTCAATAGAACAATAAATAACATTTACAAGTGTAACCGACTTAGAGAAAATGTAAATATTGTTGAGATAAATGTAATAATTTTCACCAAAATTTTGGGTGTGTTGGCACTTTTTATATCAATGTTGAATTGTTATTTAAACTTTTACTTCCGAAGAGATTTGCTGTTCAACGTCATATATAGTTTATAGCGAGGTATGATAATTATATTGATATAAATTCAATACTCGAAAGACTTGTTCCAACTTTTGCTTATGCACGCTGAATCCTGTTGATCCATGAAAGCCATAGATAATAATTAATTTCAATTTACTTCTACCTTCTGAACGAAAAGTGCCCGAAGATTCTTAAACAATTCGATGATTTGTCGTTATTTATTTTATTTCCTACAAAGTAATCTCCATCGCAAGCAATTCACATACTCCAATGAATTTTCCAATCTTTAAAAACATTTTTATAGGCCGATTGTGGAATTGTCTTCAGCTGCTTCGAATTCGTCTTTATTGCCTCAAACGTCTCAAAACGTTTTTCGCGAAGTCGTGGGAAAATCAAAAGTCAAAAGAGCCCATGTCAGCTGAATACGGAGCTTACAGAATGGTATTAACATTGTTTTTGTTTAAGTAGTCCAACATTCTCCCTTAAACGGTTCAGTACGCTCACATACTACTCCTTATTTACTGTTAGACCTAGCGAAAGTAATTCGAAGTGGATCTCTCCATGGTGATCAAAGAAAACGGCCAAGAAGATCTTTGGTTCGACTTCTCGAGTTTTTTTTTTTTTTTTTGAGTTTTGCCTCTTTTGAGAAACACCATTCCAATAATTGTTGTTTTGTTTCCATGTCTCGTCATCGATATTAATGCCTTCGATAACATACACAGATTCAGCACTCTCGTCACAAACCGCCCTTCAACTCGTCACATATCCAAAACATCGAGTATATCACTCTGAAAAGAATCGAATCAGACACCAAGCTCGGCTGATATCTTCCTGATGCTTACATGACGACGTTGAAGCACAATTTTCTTAACTGTTACGATGTTTTTGCTATTCACAGAGTTGGATGAACGACCGGAACGAGGCAAAACATCAATCACATTACTATATGATGGTGATCAAGAGTGACTTGTAAACAACTAACAGATGTATCAATATATAACAATACATGATTTTGACACTATTTCAAGCGCAGTTCTTTTAAATGAGATATTCCGGGGACTTTTTCATCAAATAAAGTTTGTATTGCAGATGGTTTCCAATTTCATTAGGCTTTCCGTGCATAACATTCGTTTCTTATGTTCTAAAGTTAAGTCACTTATATGCGCTGTCTAAACTGAAACTGTAGCAGCATGTATAAAAAGGCTGTTGTTACGTCCATCGTTTCCTGCTTTCATCGATTAATATTGTTTAATTTGATAAAAGTTTGTGCGAGAGGTGCTCTTTGAATATGGCTAACAAAATGTTACATTTTGACAGGTTGTTTTAATCTTAAAAGAAACTATAGTGCAATCTTGCAACAGAATCAAATCAGTCAGTAGTTGACATTAACGTTTGTTAAAACCTTAACCAGAAGAATAGGTCTGAGTCACGCTTAACGCTCTTTAGGTGCTCAACATATATTGAGAACATAAATAGTAGTAAATGGCAGCATAACAGACCTTTAAATTCTAGCAATATATTGAGAAACTGCCATTAGAGTTTTTTTTTTTTAAAGAATAGTGTTATACTACAGTACACAACTACAGCAGAAACTGAAATAACTCATAGTATAAAAGGCTCTTTCTCAACATTTTTATATACAATAATTAAATTCGAATATCATAAATTAATTCAATTAAGTACAATACAAATTAAAAATACTAAATATACCGAATACTTCATTGCAGCAGTGAGAAGAACCAGTCCATTGCGTCGTTTGACAGATTATATGTCAAACTTTTGAATGCTCACGTCAATGTGTCTCACCTGCCTGACCGACTGAATTGATTGACGTTGAGATGGAAAGGCAGAAAAGTGTATCACAGTATATATCGGCGGCATAAACGCTGTCAACGTCCTTTCACTTCAATTCATTCAATTATGCTTTCGCCAATCGCGCCTTCAATGATGATTGATAGTTGTGGTCAACCTGATATGGCCACAGATAGCAGACATTGAGTGTTTTTCGAACGATGTGGGAAGGACCATTTTATGCTGAGTGTTATAAACGAGGTTTGTATGAAATTTCATTCAAATTAAAGTGCTTCAAAGTATTTTACTTATAAATATTAGTGATAATCGTGTAATTATACTGGTACACTTTTATGTAGTTTTATACTGGTACACTTTTATTTTGTTGAGTGCTAGTAGATTTCCAGATTTGCTTCCATTCAATATGTTCACTGAGCAACCATTTGCTAAGAAACTGTTTGAGCAACACCGCAAATGATGGAGTTCAAGAGTAGATGTAATGTACAACTCACAAAAACATTTATCACAACTGCCATAGCTTGCTTTTGAATAGTATCCAATATTGCATGCTCAACCAACGTAAGGTGCTCCGTCAACAATAAATTCTTTGGATAACCTTTAAAAAACAACACAAAGCATTGTGCTACGAGTATTGCCACATCCTGGTTGGTTCCAAAAGAGTCGATGTTTCTGCGCAATGATGTATCCCACCTATAGCTCTTTAGATAATATAGTATTTATATCAGACAGCAGCTCCGAGTGTTGCTGAAACATAGTGAGGCTCTAAAGTTTATGCTTTTTGAATAGTGTCGAAAAAACCTTTCCGAATTTAATTCCATACAAAGAAAGAACAGTGGAATCTCAAAATAATATAAGCTGGTCAATAGTCTGATAGTCGTATTAACTTTCAATTTGATGCGGAAACATATCAAAACCGGAAATTTATATGAAAGTTTCTTAAAAATACAAAAGTCTACAAATTTGTGACTCATCTCGAAAACTGGTTTCTTATTGTCTTTTTTAATGTATTTTGAGGGGTAGATTTCAATTCAAATTAGAGGTTAGCGTTTTTACGCAACACTAAATCTTACTGCCGAGGTTTACTTCAGTGAAGTAAAACAATGAAAGTGACATAAACTCATTAATATCCGAAATCGCTAAACACAAAAGTAAATGAAAATGGGAGCATTTATTTTCACCATGTATGAAATTCCACCATGGTGTGTGGTAAAATAAACAAATAGCATTTTCAATCACAATGGTTCCCCAGTTTGTTTCGTGAAAGTTTTCATTACCTTGATTAGTTTGGCAAATGTCAAAACAAGTGTTTAATCAACTGTGCTGGCTAATTTCAAGCGACTTCACATTACTCTTTTAATGTTTTTTCTTCCTGCTGTTTGCCTCTCTCTCTCTCTCTCTCTCTCTCTAACTCTTTCTACTTTATACCCGCATCCATAGTTAGACACATCAATGTAGCGAACCAAGATCAAATTAGTACTGAATATTTACCTTTGTTATTCTTATTTAGGTTGGCAATGCTTGAGTAGAGAGATTTCGTTCTCAAAGTCGGTACTGAGTCGCAGAACCGATTGCACAAATAACCGCATATCTCTTGTTGACTCAATCAGTTTGAAATCAGCAACGGCAACAAGAACGTTGGATGGTTTTTGATGTGTTGGTCATAAACTGTTCCAATCTGTGATTCATTTCTTAAATTTATACATACTTCAATTAAGACTCAAGAAGGAAAGGAATTAAGCTAAGACAGAGTGTAAATGTCTCAGTAACAGTAATTATAATCGAAGGCGATCAGTATCCGGAGGATATCTTTCTATAATATTAATTATAGAATTAATAGAATTTATCTCTAGATACGAGGGTTGCTACATACATTATGAGAAAAAATCGCTTTATTGTTTTTCAAATATGCACCATTAAGATCGATACACTTTTACATTCGCCCCAACCATTTTGTGAAGCAGTTTTGCCACTCCAAAAGAGTTACTTCCAAAACATGCGTTTTGAAGGCATCAACAGCTTCTTCGGGAGTTGAAAGCCGCTGTCCGCGCAGTTTATTTTTGATGTGAGCGAACACGAAGAAGTCATTTGGTGCCAAGCCAGGGCTGTATGCCGGATGACCCATCAATTCGATGTTTTGAGCGTCCAAAAACTCATTTGTTACGGCCGAAGTGTGAGAGCTCGCATTATCGTGATGAAGTATGATTCGTCTTCGTCGGTTGGTTTTCCTCAGTTCATCGAACGAAATGACCATCCTTCTTTCCACAAGCGGCACGGTCGCAACATGTCCGGATTTGGAGAACACACATGCGATCATTTGCTTCGATGTGCTGCGCGAGCGAGTAACTTTTGTTGGATTTGCTCGTCTTGAAAGACCCAGACGGTCGACTGCTGTTTTGTTTCGGGCTCATACGCATATATCCACGTATCGTCACCTGTCACGATTGAGTAGACGGCTTTTGACGCACCTCGCATGAATTTCTTCAGCATTTCCTTGCACCAAACGACACGAGCCTTCTTTTGAGCGATTGTCAAATTATGCGTATACGACATATTTAATATAAAGTCTGTCTTATGCATGTGGGCTGAGCTCCAATGCTGCTGTTTAGTTAAATCCAGTCCAATTTTCAAACACTACTAAATTTAGAATTTTCTTTTTTGGAAAAGACAACCATAGAAGTTTTATTCGTAGATAAGAAATTACTGTTGTTTCATTGAGATAAGGGTTCTCAAAGTTTCTTTTTTTACTTATTTTAGTAAGGACGTCCTAGTGTTCATATAGAAACAGAGTTCAATTACAAAACATGCTTGTAGCTTATACTCTAATATTTGTATCTTCTATCATCTACTTTAATATTTACAATATAGACACGTATGTATTATAATAATTTAATATGCATGGTACAATCAACACATTGTTTAAATAAATTTTTGCAATGAATTGTATAGAAATGGCATGCCAATCGATAAATCCTTTATACAATTCGATTTAACCACAACCATTCAAGAACCGTTTAAAACCCGTCAGCTAAAATCGAATATCGATTACGTTGCCCAAGTGGCGGCCTACATCGAATCAAGTGAAATGAAGCAAGGCAAGGCAAGGCAAGCCAAGCCAAGGCCAAGTCGAGTCGAGCCAAATTGACTTTGCATGCGAACTACTGCCACAAAATCAACAAGTTGTTATCATTTCGCTGTATAAACACGTTGAATGGTGAATGGAGAATGTGAAGTTAAAGCCCAGCCCAGCCAGCCAGCCTTTCAGCCAACGTGAGGATAACAAGCGCGCACTTGAACTTCCTCGAACCAAACAGCCGACAGGACGACAGACACGAGCCAGACCAGACCAGACACAAGGCAGACAGTGTTGCATGCCACCCAAACCGCCCACACACACATACACATACACACACAAAACAGCAACAACAACACAAGCCAACACAAGAGGAAGCGTTGAAAAACGTGTAGCTCGGCACATTAAAACATCGAAAAAGAAGGAAAAAAAAGGAAGGAATTCGCTCTGGTTTTGCCGCTTTTACCGATGCGAAAAAAAAAATTTACGAAGCAGCTGAACGCATGAAAATTTTTTTGCAGAATTTTTTGCTCCATTCGTTTACGTTTACTTGGCCTTTGCTCAAACACACACGGATACTCCTGGCTGGCTGGCTGGCTCAGTAGCTGGCTGTGTCCTTGCCCTAGTGGTACTTACTGCCACAAAACAAACAAAAAAAAAAGCAGAAAAGATCGAAAAAGTAGCGCCTCGTTGCAAACCGGAAATAGGCAGTGTAACTCAAAATAAAAAATAAAAAATAAAAAATACAAGAAAAATGTTAATTACGGTGCAAACGAAGCTTTAATACTCTTCATATAAGCTATTGTGGTCTGATCCCTGTGGAGGCTGTTTTTTGATATTATTATCCAATGTCTGCATCTGTTAGTTATTTAATGGTGGTTGATGTAACAAACATCCATAGCAAAAATAAAGTCGAAACATCTTCAAAAATAGAAAAGAAAATCATCTTTGTATGTGGTCTATACTTCATAGTGGACGTCGCAGGAAAATATCCATAACAGAACAAAATCTATGAAACGAAGCAAACACGGCAATATTTTGTATGTGTGTGTGTGTGTGTGGGCAAATGTTGTTTTGTTTTTCACGACTTTCTAAACAAAAAATTTTTTGGTTTGATGATTCGTCAATGGATATAAAAGTTCATATGACTTGAAGTTTCGGTCGGGACACTAGCCCTACGCAGTCTGTTTTATGTCTGAGGGGTGACATATTTAATTTTATTTAACAGAGCATGTTCTCTGCACTTGGCTTTAGAAAGTAAATTAACTAGCTGTTTTTAGCAGCCCCTCGAAGTACATAGCACATAGTTACGGCATATAAACCAGAAGGGAACATGTTGGTTCCCTGTGTACCTGATCGGACGACGGCCAGTAATACAGTACAGTAATATAGGACAGTGCCACAAAATGAATTTAAAAAGGATATATATTTAAAGTAACTTTGTGGTGCTGTGTAGTGTGTCGAGTAATATATTTCTGGTAAAACAAAATTTATTGGTAAAACAAAACTATTTTGGGGGCATTCATCCAATTATCATTGTGGATAAGTTATTTCTTATAACAGACTGTAAATACAATTTGAAAAAGTATTAAGTAGATTTCATAGTGTTGTTTTCAAAATGTTTTAAATCTGGATTTCGCAAGCTAAACTTTAAATTGTTCAATTTAGATCGTAAATTCAAATCAACTAACACTGTAATATAGTATTCTTTCTATCTTACGTATGAAAGTAAAAAAGTATGCAGAATCATTCTAATTATGTACGCCTCTAAAACAAAAGCAGATGGATGTGACAATCCAGTTTCAACATCAAAGCAAAGTTTTCTGTCCACCCGACAGTTTGAAACCAAAAACCATTTTTTGCATCTCTTTTTTCCTCTTATCACGGTAGCGAAATGTATTGGATCTCCTTCTGCTCCAGCCGTCTTCTCAATATTTGATATATATACATTTAAAACAAGAGCAAGTATCACACCTCTAGTTAAATACACGCAATTACAATAGTTTACAATAGTAGCCTTTAAAAAAGCCTCATATCACGTTAATTCGCTGCAACCAAATGCAGAAATTCCCAACCACCATTCACACTCATAACCTAATTGAGAAACCTAATTGGAGATTAGCCTCATCATCATTTTTTTGAACCATAGTACTTAAATGATATGAAAAAACTGATATTCATATCAATATCAAAGCTCAGCATAAAATTGTTCGGTAGAATATTTAGAAGGAACATTAAATTTCAATGAAATGGTTTTGAATTTATCAAAATCAAATTTGTATTGTCAAAGTTATTAAACTTTTTTCAGTAGAATACAATTTTCGTTTAGTTCAATATATCAGAGAAGGTTGCTAATCACTACTTAATTTTCCTTTATCTATTTATTTGTTGATCTGGCAAAGAAAACGGTGATTGGCTAAACAAGAACTCGTTTATGGTCAGCAGTAATTAGCTGTCTTTCTTAATTGGCTCTTTTCTTCGAAGGGCTTTTCAATTGTCGATATTTCTTGGTGGAGTCATTTATCCTATTCGTCGTTGAGTTGACCGAGATTTTTTTTGGTAAGAGTCCCAAATTACAAAGCAACAAATAAATTCTTATATAAACGCATCCAGAAATTCCTTTAGCAGCTCAACGAATTAAGCACTTCTTTTACTTCAGAAAAATATCTCGCACAAAGTAATGAAGCTCAGCCATGTTCATTTTGTACTTGATTCGAATGATTTCAAATAAAAAATCCGATAATGTCATTGGTCCTAACTAATTGAATTTTTGGAACAACATTTGCATTTCGCACGGATGTCCAATTTACGTATAGGTAAACAAGATTAAAGTTGTCTTATTATAAGAGAAGACTACAAAAAATTAAGTCGATTGGAGAATGTTTAAAAACTTCGTTAGTTTTTATTCGGTTTTAATTGACTACTTAAAAGTTCTTACTAAAATTGCAATTTGAAACTCCAGAAGACCTCCCAATATACACTCTGTGAGACCTACGACATTATCAATGCATCACAAACTTGCCGCCAATTTGATGAAATCTGTTTTTACCAATCTATGTGAAGGGTAAAAAAATCAAACAAGCAATTGAGCAAATGAAAAGGCCTGCGAGACTCAAAATCGTTCAATCGTTTAACATTCTGTCTGCTCGATTCAAGGACAAAAACATGTTGCGCTCGAATTTTCCCACGAGCAGTCAAGCAGCAGCAGCAGCAGCAGCAATGAAAAGCCTAAAGAAAATTTGCAAAAGCGTTTAGCAAAGTTTTATTGTCTCACCTTCGTCGACGCAAATTGCTGCGAGATGGCTGCAAGATGAATTACTCTGTGCCTGTTGCTACATCAATCAATCAAAGTAAGCACAACACAGCAAAGCCACAGGCTATAGCAATATATATATATAGTCGTGACTGACTGCTCCTCCACACAGAAAAGCTCATAAACTGCTGAAGAGATTTACATCATTATCATCTTCATGATGCGTCTGATGTGCTCCTATCAATCTCCGCTTTGAGTGGAACGCTTGTTGCGGTTTCCTGCATTTGATCTTGAAAGTCGTCTTGACTACGACTTCACCGTCAACATCAATAGCTAAAATATATGTATATAAAAAAATGATTGAGCGTGTTTATCTTCATCAAATTTTATCAGCATATTTATCGCAGAATGTTGCATAGCATATTGGTACAACGACCTGAAATATAGCGCAACAACGTCAACGTCAATTGATAATCATAATCATCAGCATATCGTACTAAACTTGACGCAATCAGCATCTGGAGAACTGCTCACGACACAGACCGACATTTGATTTATTTATTACCTCATATCAATCTTAGCTAACATGGGAAAATTGTTGGGCGCTTTAAATCTGCCAGTTTTACATATAATAAATGTTTGTAGAACTTGAAAATAGAAACGTGTTTCCAAGTTAATTTCCGAAAAAATTGTTCGGTAGTTTTTTTTTTTTGTTAAAATAGTTCCATTTTCACTTTCAAAGAAATCTCTTTCGCGGTTGGAATTCAGTTGACATTAAGAATACGAATTTCATAGTGCTAATTCTAAGTAAATGGCAAAATCCATCTGCAAATGAAAAAAGGTCGATTTTAATCAAACTACTTCAAACAATTTATACGGAAGTAAAATTACGAATATCCTTCACACTCCCGCAGCCGTGTTATGAATGTAACGAGTATTACCCACAGATCTTTATCTTCATATAAATAAGCTGCAAAGTGTATTGCAGCCATTCTTTGGCATGGGTTCAGAAATATTTGAAAATAAAATCTATCTTCAGAGACGTAATGTATGGTCCAACTAGATATAATGTATTTTTATAATATTTTTTCCCTCGTTACTGGCTCGTGATTAGGAAAGCCAGAAAGCAAAGGTTTTTTCTATTCAAATAAAGGGAAAAAAAGACTCCGACTTCATACTATCCGGTACTAGCATTAAGTGTTGCGGATGAGCTGCACCACCGTTCATTGCAGATGTTATCCACTTCATTGGCTATTCGGCTCAGTAGTGCTGCAATACTGATTGCTATGACTAGCTCTGTGGAGAGGAGTATTTTCTCTGCAATTTTATTAACTTGGACAGCGCAATGTAGAGATACGCACACTAGAATAACCTTTGTAAGTCTTAATGCTGAATCAGTTATTTCATTGTATACGGTTATCATTTTTGATTTTAAAACTATGAGTGCAACCTGTCTGACACTGCAGATTCCAAACTTTTTCACCCACAATCCTTTATCAAGATGCCAAGTTGCAAAATTAAAAATAGTAAAGATCTCTATTTGTATATGTTGTAATTTATCTTGTTGTATAAGAGCCTCAAACAATTTCTTCTTGCAAATACTAACCAGATGCAGTCCCTCAGAACTTTTTATATATGAACGTGATAATACTATAGTCGAGCAGCCTCATATGTTTTCCAGACAAACCGATGCAGAAATCTAGCATAGTAATTACTTCCGAAATTAAGAAGCGATACGAGGTTATCCGTGTTCATATAAAATACGAGTAATGGATATTATTCCATGGGTAACTTGAAGTTTTCTACGGAACCTTTGTATACCAGAATCTGACTGATCTTAGTTTGCATGCTACTTACCTCGCCTCTTGTCAAGAATTATACCGAAAGTAGAGCGCACTGCAACTGTTATGCCCAAGCATATGCTGTTTGAGAATTGCAGGACATAACCAGTTTTCTCAGCTATCTGACTACTGAGGAAAATGTTACAAAGACAAGTTATCTTTTGATTCCCAAATCTACTATTCACACATAAAGTTTGTAAAGCATTAAAGCAGACATCATCGACCCCAATAAGTATATACTCGTACTTTCTTGATCAGCTTGACGAAACGAGTCGATCTGGCCATTCGTCTATCTGTCCGTCTGTCCGTCTGTCCGTCTGTCCGTCTGTCTGTCTGTCCGTCTGCCCGTCTGCCCGTCTGCCCGTCTGTCTGTCCGTCAGTCCATCTGTCTGATTTTGAGAATACACATACCATTTGAATGCAATTTATTTGCAGATGTGCTATATTTTATAAAAATCGATTGAAAATTTTGATAGTAAGTCGTCACTCACACAGCGAAACGAACACATATGCAGTCAATATCAACTTAAAAATGGACTTCGTGGCCTACTATGGACGGACGCTTCACAAAGCTTAGATCACCCTGCCTTTTTGGGTAAACCGCTTACAAACCACCCTCCGACTTTTAACTTTTTCTTTAAGTCAAGTCTTTATTTAAGTCAATATCAGCTTGAATTTGAATATGGTGGCTTCCCAATCTCTTATTCTTAACAATCTCGATGAATATTCAGATTAATAAGAAAGTTGCCGGTACATTTTCCCATAAGAACCAATATTCTCGAAGAATGTTGTTATTCACCTCGGACGAATTGCTTGTATTTTCATAAAATGACCAATTTATTTTCGATATTACCGATATTATTTTCTGCATCAATTCATCGACAGCGCTATTAATTCAGCGAATTATTGAACAAATTGGTAAACCAATCATAAAGCGGGTTGAATTTTAAATCTCAAATTTTTCTTTTTCTACTATTTGTAAAAAACAGAATACAAAACAAACCAAAACAACTGTTTTATTTAAAGCGAACGTCATTTTGCCACTCACATGTTAATGACAACGAACACTTTCCAGTGCAATGGAAAAATGTTGAGAATGTTGAATGCCCAGTGGAAAGACCTTATTATATTCTACATAGCTTACAACTTCAGTTCAGCATTCTTTTGCTCTTTGCGATGTGTAAAATAGATCTGTATTAAGTTGATAACAAACAAATTTACGTTTTTTCTAAAGAAATTAAGTACACATACATTTCAAATGTATTTACACAATATACGGAAACATACTATGGCTTAATAACATCTCAAATATGATCAGCAAAATGAGAAGAAGAATTTGTCGCTTTTGGATGCTTCGAAAACGTAAAGATTTAGTTGACAAACCACTTTTAAAAACTACCTAAAACATATATGAGTAGTGCTCAGAACTGTTGTGCGTAGAGTGATATTCGATACACAAAAGGTTTCTGCCAAAATTTCATATGCATTCGTCAAACTTAACGCCGTTGAAATAATCGTTGCGGACATTTCACGCCAAAATGCACCGAGACACACCAAATAAAACAGGAAAGCAAACAAAAACGAACAGATACATTTAGTAAACATTTTTTGAAATGCAGCAAAAGCTGTTCTGGATGAAACCTCAACATGCTTATTAACAAATTTAAATCGTTGTTTTTTTTTTTTTTTTTAAGCTTTCAACCTCAAAATCTTCTGCCATCGCTTCGCTGGAGCCGACTGTTTCAGAGTTTGGCGTTGACATTTATTAATTCACGATTAGCGAAATGGAATTTGTGCGCTACTGAAATTTTCGTTACTAATAAACCCAATCAGCTACTGATCGGGTAGCTGCTCAAATTACCTGTTGCCGTTGCTACTGCTTTGGAGCGTTATATCTCGCTTCTAATGCCCTCTGACACTTTCTATCAAGTGTAAAAACAGCATGACAAATTTGGCGCCCAAAATTGTGTTTGTTTCATTTGTTGTCATTCGTTTAAGTTATCATTCGTTTATTCTTTTTTGTTATATTTAGTTTAGTTGGTTTAACTACGATAAGTCATTATATAATGTGATTTTTAATGTTTTGTAATATTACTGATTTATGACATTCACTATAATAAATCAAGTACACCTTTGGCCGCAGTTTCATCTAAATAAGCGCTAAATGCGTCCATTTCGTTCAAAGCGGTGCGGCTCTTTAACTCTTACATTGAAATCTTTGTTAACTCCATGCACCTCACCATCACTGTTTGTTCATATTTCTGTCGTAGTAGTGATCGCTTAATAAAGTCTCGATCAAAAGGCGATACAATTAACCCCAGGGGGCCTCATAAATGCTGCAACTGCAGCGTTGCAACGCGGCAATGACGTCGTGATTGCGCTGCCGATAATCACATACCATGCCACCACAACACACCACACCACAACTTGGCTCAATTCGAACGCGTAGCAAAACTGCCCACGCTTCTCAAATCGATTCGAGATCTTTCTTTTACATTTTACATTCAGTTTGCCTTTGTATATTTGCTAGTCAGTTGGTGTTCAGTGACTATCTTTTAACTTAAATGCGGTTTTTACTTTTTGTTGAGCTAATTTAATTGAGCGAACTTAAACAGATTTTGCATATTCATGAGTTCTCATATGAGTTGTTCAGCTGTGTAGTTTAGTAAATGTTTCTTTCTTTTAAGCTCAAATAGAGCTTAATCTATGAGCACTCAGTCCGCCAACTTTTCTGTCAATAGACAGCATTGCCAGGCTAGAAATTGTATGAATACTTTTTCATAATTTTTAGTACGATAATTAAACTATTAGTCCAGACTCTTGTCGTATTTTTGTTTGTTTTTCATCCAAGTTGTATCTTTTTGAAAGAAAGCTATTTTGATTGATTTGTGAACTGAAACTGCTCACTGAAAATTACGTCGTAGGCCGAAAAGAACTTTCAAAATGTAATAGAAGGTGCTCGTAATTTCAAACAACTTTATTACCGACTAGCAGAATAACTTGGCATTGCACAAAGTAGAATTTTTCATAAAAATATCGAATTTGAAGGCGTTGAATAGAAAAAAGTGCCAAATTTACCTTTTTACCACTGTAATCACTGTAAATCATGGAAAAGAGGGAAACAAAATTAATTTGTACAATTTATTGAAGCAAAGAACTTTTGTTATATTCAGACAACGAAAACAAACAAATTTCGTGTAATGAAGTTTATGGCACATCTGCAACAGCATTTAAAACGCGTTACAATTGGTGTGAATGTGTTTAATGTTTCCACTTGAAACGAAGTTGAACATCCACAAGGAATAAATACCGATCGAAAATTCTAATTAAATACTGAAGGAGCGATTAACAAGCCAATCCGCACTAGTTTCGGTTTAATGAGAACTGGATCTTAAACGCCCCACTTCGTGTTCTATTACCTAACGTAACAGTAGCCTACTAGGAAGATTGCCTGTAAACATAGTCGATCTAGGGTGAACTATTTCTATATTCTATTTCTATACTCTTCGCACATAGTGTGAATATTACACGAATTTTATAACAACCAGATATAGCCTCAGAGACTCCATAATGTTTATAAATTATATCATCTCGACAGTCAGTATGTACGGGTATATGTATTCGTGTGGGTGTGAATATGGGACAAGTCACTCAGTTTTTTTATCGAATCAGTATGAAAACTCTTTGGAGTCGAAATTTATTTAGTATCCCCAAGTCGGTAGATGTTGCCCCAAACTGTTTTTATTTTGGAGTTTTTAATAGAGACACATTTTGTATATATAATCTGAATAGTCATCACATTTCACATGAAAGTCATCACATTTTGGCCACTAAAGGCCAGTTGCATGCAGTTGAGTTAACATCGACTTAAGTCAAACTAGAGTTAACTATTAATTTTTTTATTTATCATAGGTACTCTTCTTCGCAACGCCTTAAATACAGTAACGGAGACCCTATATAGTATAAACTGTCCATCTGTCTAATTTTGAAAATAAACATACCATTTGAATGAAATTTTTTTTGCAGATGTTCTATGCTATATCAAAATTGGTTGAATATTTTGAGAGTAATACAAACGCAGACATACAAAAATTAAACGATAGCAGGCGAGTAGCCAGTTATAAGTTGATAACACTCTGAAAGCGCGAAAGAAAGAGGAGATTTCATCTTTTACCTTGTATGCGCTTCGCTATTATTTTGATGATAGTGTCTTTGTTTGTAGTTGTTGTTAAGATTAACGCGGTGAAATAACAAAAACTACATATGAATGTGCACAGAAAGATATATATTCCGAACAAATTGTTTGGAAGTAATTTCGTTAAAATGGTACGTTTTTCAATCTTGAATCACTGCCAAACAAGAAGTTTTTATTAAAAACTTTTATTTAACACACAACACATTTTTTATGATATGATATGATATGTTAAGTGGAGTTCCCCTCCCCTAAAAGTAGTAGAGTTCCCCCTCCCTTCAAGAGAGCGTTCTGGACACGCCCCTGTATTATATAACGGCGGATCTAACAAAAATTATCGTCTCAGCGTAAGCTAGAAAATTTGTTCGAACTCAAGAGTCTTCAAAAGATGCTGAACTGAGATAAAAAAAACCACTGCGACGGCTAGGTAAACTTCTTAGCAGACTAAACACTGCTGCTGATAGTCAACTCCTTCAATATGAACAGGAGAAGCATCGAGCTATATTAAGAGCATTCGAAACGTATCTTCAGATCCAAATATGGATGAAAAAAAAAGCAGAACGACAGGCTGCTTTAAGTACATGGAAATCACATAAATATTCACAGGTGAAAAGAATACGAAATGCGGAATTGTAAGCAGAAGTCGGATGAGATTTCTAAAGATAGTCTTAGTTTGTATGTTTATAATTTCACATCACACAACTGGACAGAATAGAATTGTTGCCACAATTTTGACAACTGTAGGAAATAGCGATAACGTAATTATCTGTTGGATTTCTATAATCGCCATAGACCTCAAAGTCCGGTTCAATTCAACGGAACGAATCCAACAATGTCCGTCTGTCTCGTGAATGCTGTGTGTCTAGTATCTTTTACTCGTATAAACACATTTGTCTTTCTATCTGTCTCCTATCTGTAAGATCGCAAACTAGTCTTGGCATGTTAGTTCGAAACTTTCTAAATGCGAAGCCTCTCATTAGTAACAAGGACCGAACTACATCCACTTTATCGAAAACATGTTCCCTTAGAATTTGTTGATTTAACATTTTTGTTTTGGAGAATGTAATATGTATGTACAATAAAAAAAGAGTTTTTCAACTATGTTCCGATGTATTAAGATCTTACTGAAGACAAGCAAATTTTTTTAGTTTATGTTGGGTTAATGGTTCTTAAAAATCATAAGGGGCGCTTTTTGAGTGTCCACCAGGGTCTTAGCCTCTGTTACTAAGTCAAACATTTTTAACTTACTATAAATTAAACTGACGTAAATGTTTGTTACTTCTATCCGAAAATCTCCACAAGCTGCATTAGCATCGAAGCTAACATTTTGTTCAGCTTCTTTTTCAAGTTATATGCACGCTAAGCAGCATTAAAAGCACTCATAAATCTTAAGCATTCTTCTCGCTTAAAGTAAACGAATCCTATAGAAATAACAATGCAACGTAAAAAAAGTAACAAGGAAGCGTCAGTAAAATGTCAATGTTTTGACATGAAATGATTTGTATGCAACACTCGAGCGCAATGCCAGGTAAAACTACTTCATGGATAAAAAGTAAGAGCAAAAACTGGAACAGCTGTCGAGTGGCAGCAGTAGGAGGAGCTGCTGGACGCAGCAAAAGCAAACAAACCATTCAAACACAAATCATTCATTCAAATTGAAAAGCTTAATACGGCCTTA
The DNA here is from genome assembly GCA_035044765.1 of Leucophenga montana. Classification (NCBI taxonomy): domain Eukaryota; kingdom Metazoa; phylum Arthropoda; class Insecta; order Diptera; family Drosophilidae; genus Leucophenga; species Leucophenga montana. Next base: position 1,091,266 of record JAWNNQ010001706.1, read on the forward strand.
AGATATTGCGGCGCCAACAATGGCAACTCACATCGCATGTTGATCAACAATAAATTGATGGACCTGATGGGCCGCCTGACGTGCATTTGTCAGAGAAGGTGATATGGAGAAAAACAACATAGGGATATACTTATATGTAAGTATATGGTATGATGGACGGTATAGAGGTACGATTATGATGACGATGACTGACTAGTGTTCGAAGTAGTAGTAAATTCAATGAATGACGAATGACAGCATACTGAGTCAGCTAAAATGGTTCACAATGGTCAAACTTTTCATTATTGCAATTTGTAAGTGAATAGCATGCAAGCTTCCTTTTTATACGATAGTACACAAACCAACTCGTTAAGTGTCTGTGTGTGTGTGTGTGTGTGTGTGTGTGTGTGTATCATCCTGGCAGGCGTTTAATTATGAGTGATTTATGATTTTGTGCCATAATGGAAAATACCACTTATGCTGTTACATATGTTTCCAAGTTCAAAATCATCAAACTAAAGAGCATTATCACACACACACACACACACACTGCAATTAAATTTTTGGTCGTTGTCCATTTTTCTGGTCACACATGTATCAACATTTATTCGCATCACTTTTGTGGAACAAGTTGTAATTGCAGCTGAAGACATATACTGTCCAATGCAGGAGCAACAGTACCAGCAACAACAAAAACAATGATTCGCTTGACATTTACGACCATCACTCGACGAGAGTGACATTCATGCCGCAAAAACGCGGTAAACGAAGGACTTTAACAAGTTGCGACGTATGCGGGCGTTGGTTACCACCGAAAAATAGACCAACTCACTAACGGTACATAAATTTCAAACTAACATCCGACTATGTGTTCATCCTTCCTTCCTTCCTTCCGTTCTGCCTCTCATATGTCACATGTCCACATGTCCTGCAAACCATTTGAGCTGCCACACATTTCACGCAGTGACGACACATACACATATCCAGTTCAGTTCGCAGAATCTGGTCCTGCTCCACTCCACTCTGCAGTCTCGCTAGTAAAAATATTAGAACACTATGAGGCAATACAAAAAATTACAAAATATTGCAACAAGAGTTCAAATGGACAAAAAAAGAATAAAAATAAACACAAAAAAATGGAGCTACCAACTGACAAAATGCTTCGTTCAATGCCGTTCGGTTCATACTCATTGCCGGGAGCAAAAAAATAGTGCGACAACAATTGCAGCATAAGCGTGAATAGGTTGGTTGATAAGTAATCGGCCTTTTTTTTAAAGTAATCGAAGTGAATTATTCCGTGATACTCCTTATTTCATGTTGCTAGCAAAAAGCAGACGGACAGAAAGTAGGTCGGTGAGATTAAAGGTAATCGTGTGATAACTTTGAAGTAGTGTTTGTCGTTGGTTAACCGCAATATTGTCAAGTTTTTTGCCGTTTCATGAACGTTCATAAAATATGAATCCATCAGCAACTAAGCAAAAGTTGAAACAGTGGTTTTCTTTGGTCGTATTGGTTCATGTCTGCTTTCAATAGCTGTCACACACATACTTAATGATGTAGATTGCTTTAAATATGACCGTAGTCTTTCCACACATCTACGATTGCGCCGTAATAAATGATATTAAGTTTAGATTTAAGATTTGTTCAGAAAAATTACCTAAAATTCGTTTTAGAGCCGAACCATTGTTTTCCTATCATTTTATTTCCACATTTCGCAAATGTGGTTCTGCGTGTTTTTTCCCCATACTAGGTGCAGATTCGTTTCTAGATTCCATGAAATTATCATGGCATGGATTTTGCGAACCATTTCTGATATAATAACCTATTTTCGACGTACGCTCAGTGTGTTATTATGGATATCTATGTAGTTAGACATCAACCTCATATTTCCCTTAGTTTTTCAAATACGAAAATCTAGTCACAATAATAATAATAATCATGATAATTGATTTTTATAAAATTCTGTATTATATACGCAAACATTGCCAAGACTGCTTACTTATGAACCTTCACTCATTTGTTGTAGGTAATGTCCTGGACTACTACATACAACAGCATGCTGCCAAAATTTCTATGGCATGCTGCATTTCATAGCATTCACTCAACTCATTCACTCACTCACTCACTCACTCACTCAGTGGCCTGGCCTGATCCTCACACATTTACTGCTGCCGTGTCCGTCTGTCCGGCTCAGCTCGGCTCGTTTGTCTCCCGGGCTGACTGGCGTGCAGCCGTGGCCAAATTGGTTGATAGCTCGAAAAACTGTTTTTGCAGCATAGACGTCAAATTGCATTTTGTGTGACAGACCGCAAAATGCATCATCACCAACATGAGCGATGAGATGAGTGCTGCCGTTGCTGCTGCGCTATGTTGCAGTATGTCCCGCTGCCCGTTTAGGTTCCATCCATTGTGTTGATGTTTATATTTTCAGTAATTTACGAGCAACGCATTTACACACATGCTCGTAGTTATTCATATCGTACGTATCTGTATAGATACACCCGTACATGTATCCGAAGATTGTGTAGCTTGCTGCACATTGTTGTCACCATTCTTTGGTGTTTTGTTGCATACTTTTGGGCGCATTACTATGTGGCATTGTGTCCTGGGGTGAGAGTAATGAGTCGTTTTTTTGTTTTTTTTTTTTTTTGTTTTTTGATAGACTACAGTGGGTAGAATATTTTCTCAATTCTTATCTAGATCTGAGCTTACAATGTCATCATTTTGAAGCTACTTTGATGAAGTCTATTAGGTGACATACTTGATATCCTTCATAGCGTTGAACTGATAAGTATTGTGATTATGGTTGACGGAAGGGCAGTGGCTTTAATATTTCCTATCGAGCAATTTCAAGTTGAGGGATCTGGTAATGAATAAATGTATGATTTCGGTAGCTAAAAAAATGCTGCGTATGTTATTACTGATTCTTTCCATGTAATATCCTAGCCTGGAGCATTAATCTGATCGAAGTTGGCAGAACTTAGACCTAGCATTTCTATTTATCTACGCTCAGCCTGACTACCATGTGGAATATGATTTCAATGACAAGTTATTCCTTCATACATCAATGATTTGTACGACTTTGTTTGTGCAAATGTCATAGATCTTCTTTTAAGTATCGTTTTTCATTACATTTAGTTGAAAATTTAGTTAAAGATGCTAAAATATTTGCGATATACTATTATCCTATGGCCTTGTACAATGCCCAATGCTATTCGAGCAATTGCTTTGATCACATAGTTCCTTGTTTGTCAGCTTATTATCATTTTTTTGCATAATTATGAAGAATACATAGAGGCCGTCAAAAGTAATCAATAGCTCTAATTGTTAATTGCGCGTAGACTTCCTTTGTCAAGGTCATTATACATTGAGAAATATTTGACATATTTTTCTCAATATAAAGAGAGAACAATAGCAAAAACTTTTTGTTACAAAGCATGTTTTTTACTGCGAAGACACGTGTTTCGAACTCAACTACGAGATCTCATCACTCATCGCTATACGCACCATATAAATTTTACATTTTGGCCTGTATCTCCTAAACTAGCAGAGAGTTCTCGTGTTCTGAGACCCAATTCTGACAGAACTTTACGATCAACATCGACCTGATATACCTGATATAATCAGAGATTGTCAGCAATGTCCTTGGCCAATATCGCGTTTCGATTAAAATTTTAAATACTTATTAATATATATCTTTAAGTAATTAGATACCATGATTTGAGAGTTCAAGGAAACTTTTAGTTTTCTTTAAAACAATTTTGTGTGAAGAATTCAATATTTTGAACCTCCTTTTCCTTCAGATATATAATTTTGTACAAATAGATTGCAAAACTTTGCGGAAATCAATAAACCCATCCGTAAAGTTATCATTCCTGTCAATTATTTAAATTTTTGTACTGTACATTGTACCACTGTGCAGCACATAACAACTTCATTCCAAACGCATTAATTTTGCGTAAATTAAGTGTCAAGGACACTTTTTCGGCAGAAACCGAAACCAAAGCTGAGCTTGGATGCTGCTGTTCGCTCACTTGCTTGCGTGTCGTTGATGCGATGCGATGCGATGCGATGCATTGCGTTACGTTACGTTACGTTACTATGTGTATAGTGTCATGTGCTGCATTCGAACGGACTCGGTCGGTTTGAGCTAAATACGTTGAACGTTAAAGTAAGTGACGTAAATGCATCATGCACACATGGACACATGCACGCGTACAGAGCCACCCATAGCATGTAGAGACAATCGCCGAGCATGCCAACTGCAAGCGACCAATGCAACGACTCCACTCCACCAACCTAACTAGTATACCTATATACATTCATTGTCTGCCTCTGGGCAAACCCCAGATACGCCTGTCAAGATGAATGCCATATCATGGCACCGAAAATAGTGTCAAAACGACAGCAGCAAAAGCAACAAAAACAATAGCAGCACCAGTAATAATAAAGCAGGCAGGCAGTCAGTCAGTAAATATGAACAGCAAACAGGCTCAACGCAGTCGCTGCAGCAGTTCGCATGTTATCCTTGTGAATTATGAGTTGAGTTATGCGGTGTTGTGGAGCGTATGTGAAGTGCGAGAAGGCGGAAAAACCTGTACAACTATGTACATATACTGCAGCATGACACGCACGGCTCAACTCAACTCAATTCAGTTCAGTTCAGTGCAATGCCGTCGCCATGCAGCTAAGTGCCAATCCATCAGCATCATCATCATCATCAGGGCAAGCCAACGTTGCACGAAACATTTACGAAAAACTCTTAAAATAATTTATCCCTAAACGGCCACAACGAAATTAAATGCTAAACGAAGACATTAACAATGCAGGACAGCACAACTACAATGCAGCCAATAGTTGTTATGTGGGATGTAAAGTTAGCAGTAATTTCGATTGTCACTGTGAATGGCAGTTAGGTAAACCTTTAAGGCGCACAAATGTATGCAGTGGATTTAAATGCGTTTTGTGCTATGCATGACGCTATTTGAAAATAGTGAATTGCATGATGCAATGAGTGCCAATTTTTATACTACACCAAACAGTTGAGTAGCGCATTGCATTAACCACAGTATATCAAGATTTATAAATACAAGTTTAGTTACTCACAGCACACACATTTTGCAGTTCTACCGAGGAGCCATCCCAACATGTGCAAACTGCAGAATTCTGTGCAGGTACTGTCTGAAGAACACATGTCCGCTCAGTAACTGCGTTAGGTGAAAGAACATGTTTCCTCTGAAGCCATCTTTCTATATTTGGTATTAGACGGTGGGTCTATCGCCCTTACGAGGAGTTGTTCCACCGTTCCTGACATCGTCTGCGGCTACAAAAGGTAGTCAGATCCAGATGTCCGTTGAGTTTGGTAAACCGCTTTGGCTTCGTTCGAAAGAATATCGATGTAATCATACTAGCTGTAATGCACGAGGCATCCGCGGAGACCGTACTCTGATAGCACCCAGTCAATGTGCAGATTCCAGGACTTGTCTATAGCACTTTATTTTTTCCGTTCCGTTGAACAACAATATTCTATATTCAAAGAGGTTCAAAAAAACCCTTCTCAGGACGTTTGGTACACCAAACTGTCTTATCCCATCAACCATTTTGGGCCACTTGGCTGTGTTGAAAGTATTTTTAACGTGAAGTGTGACCACTAAATAGTACTCTTTCGTGCCTCCCTTCCATCGAGTGTCACTTATTTCATTACGTGCTATTCTTTTGACATTCTCTATGGCATCCAGAGTCGACTTGTTCTCGGTGAAGCCGTATTGTGAGGATGACAAACCAGCCTGCTGCTTATTATTCTCTTCACTATTTTTCCCGCACTGAATGGACAGAATGGCTGGATTATCAAGTTGCATGGCAAGTTTTGGGATAAGAACTAGCCTTTGTCTCTTTCAGATCTTGGGAAAAATGTCTTCTAGAAGACAATCATTAAAAATGCGCTTGAATTGTTGAACACGCAGTGGTATGGGCAACTTCAGCGCCCTGTTTTGTAAGCCGCTCGGGCCCGGTGATTTACAGTCGTTGATTCTATGTGGCGCAGCCAAGATCTTGAACTGACTAACCGGGACAAACTCCCTGCTCCAACTGGTTTCCAAAAAGGGTTGTTCTGGAAACAGTGCTCTCACTATATGGCTCAGTTCGGCTCGGCCTGTTTTCAACGACGCTCTGCATCGTCGCATAATCTCTGTCTTGTTCTGGGTTACCGCTTTATTCTCCATGCTTCGTTCTCCTGGTTGCTCTTTTACACTATTTATATTTTTTTAACTGCTGTACACTAACGTAAGTGCAGTTATCAGCATTTGCAATACCTCATTAATATTTGCAAATTTTCTATCTAATCTGGTGCTTTTTTACACATAGACACAAGCTTGTGTTTGTCTAAAACAAAAGATACCTACAAACATAGATATAATTTTTCTCTCTTTTTTCTCCACAATACAGCACACAGTTAAAGCTAAAGTATCTACGCTACAATGTACTTGTGCTTCAAACTATAATGTGCGAGTAACTTATAATTAAATCTTCTCTTTGCAGTATCGACAATCGATAATTGAAACTGCAATAAACTAGTTATTTAATCGATAAACAAGCCAGAGATGTTTTCAAGCTAAAACACCACCACATCGTTGTTTCATTGTCTCTGGCCACAACGCATCGCATAAGGTTTGGATTATGATTGGCAATTTTTCAAAAGTGTCAACAAAATCGTACGGATTTCTGGGTTTGGCATACGTCGAGCACGTCAACCACGCTTGGGTTACTTTAAGCAGTCTTCATCAGTCACTATGTCGAATGGTGACGACGACGACGATGGACGGAACAGAACGGAACGCTGCATTTGTGGAGATTGTTGTGGTTATTTATAATTTTGCACCGAATTGATTGATGGAATTGTTGTGAAGTTGGTGATATTTCGTCGACGGCGATGTAGTTCTCGGCGACGTGAAATAAATTGAAGTGAAAAATTTTACATTGACAGCTGATTGCGAAAGTCCATTATGGCAATGCGATTGGACTTGAAATGATTCACTGAGCTTGTGCAATTTACTCCAACGACCAACTTAAAGATACCAGAAACGAAAGTGCAGCCATTCAAGTGCAAAAATATTTGATAATAATTTCACAAAAATATTAAACAGAAAATTGAATACTGGCTGGCTGGCTGGCCATTACTTTTAGTTGAGTATGAAACATGTTGTTACATGTATATTCAGTTTCTGCACTGGACATGATCTTAATAAAGCAACATAAGCCATACGACGACGACGACGACGACTTTGTATTTAGAACAAATGAAGCAAAAGTAAAACCTAAACATGAACGTAGCAGTTTGTCAGACATCAAAAATTTAACTCGACTTTTGCTGCAGCAGAAACAAAAACCAAATTTCGTAAATAAAATTTTTAATGCAATTTACAAAAGTAGTTAAAAGCAATTAGACAGACGACCTTTCGGCAAACGGCAAACGGCAAGTGCTAGGCAAGTCAGCCTGACTAACAAACAAAAAGGACTATCAAGCACAGCAGAGCGAGTTGAGTTGAAGCTACAAAATGTTGCATGCAGCATACAGCAGCACAAGCGGTGTGGCAGTATCTAGCTTAGTACGTTTAAGTAGCAAAATTGCAGTTCAGAGGGAAGGTAGGCTTAATCATTCGTTACATTTCGTTTCTCGTTTTGTTTCGTTTTGTTTGTTTGTTTGTTTGTTTGTTTGTTTGTTGAGCAATTATTTGGCTTTGACGTCATCATAATCAAAAATCATCAAAAGTACAAAAGTGCATCATTTACAGATTCATCATCAGCCTATTTGTAGCTGGAGTTTGAGTATAGAGCGTGTTGGTGGAGTACAAATGTTGTTTGCTATCATTATTGTTTCAATTGTTTCAATTTATCTGGAATGGTTTTGTGCACTCAGCCATTCACACTCACTCACTCGTTCATTCATTCATTCATTCATTCAGTTGCTCCTGCCGTATGTTTGTTTCACTTCATTTATCCTTTTCGCAAATTTATTTTGGCATTTTCACTTAGCCTGCCTACCAAATGCAACAGTAGCTTCAATAACACTTTGATGCTTTGGCAGGATTGCAATATTTGTTGCTTGCTGCTGAGGTTAAGCCAATTTATGCCGCAAAATATTGCCATGAAATATGTAGTTACTTAATTCTTTTTAACATAACACATACTGCTGCAGCAATTTTCGATATTCTAAATTCGTTACAGGCATTTGCTTCGGGTATTAGTGAAGTTAGGCGAACAAACAGGAACAGAATAATTTAGAACTATTGCTGGTACGAGTATGAGGCAATCTTCTTCCAGATAAATTAAGCAGGTAATCTTATGTTCTATAAAGCACCAACTTATATCAATATTAAATCAAGGCTAAAATATTGATCGGGCGAGAAGATTGGAGATATCATCTGGGGTAAAATTTATAAATGCAACAATTCGTCAATTTGTTTGCAACGATTTAAAGAAAGGATCGGAGACCCTATATAATTTCTATATTTATAGGGTGTCTTAGGATTTTCGCCGGATTTGATTTTCAAAAAAAAAAAAAACTTTTGTTTTTTGAAAATATGTGAAACTTTTATTGAAACATAAAATAGACATCTTGAGGTTATGTATGGAATAACACATCGGGTAAATGGCCGCCTCGGCTTTGCTGGCATATACGCGCTCTGTTCGTGAAATTTTTCATAACCGTTTTGCATAAATGTCACGGTATTTCATTGATGCAGCTTGTAATTTCTTCTTTCAATGCTTGACGTGTCGTGGGCTTATTCACATAAACCTGTAACTTCAAAAAACCCCAAAGAAAAAAGTCTAGAGGCATCAGATCACATGATCTAGGCGGCCAATTCTGGTCACCAAAACGCGAGGGGCCACGACCGGGAAATGACTGATGCAGTAATTGAACTGTTTCTCGTGCTGTATGGCATGTGGCACCGTCTTGTTGAAACCACTCAATATCTTCAAGTTTCGGCAAAAAAAAAACTGCTTAACATTTCACGATAACGAAGACCATTCACGGTATGTGTTTGACCTGCCTCATTTTCGAAGAAAAACGGACGGATGATGCCTCCAGCCCAAAATCTACACCAAACAGTGACACGCTTTGGATGCATTTGTTTCTCATAAATCACTCGTGGATTTTCTGAGCCCCAAATGCGACAATTTTGCATTTATGTATGCAAAACGGTTATGGAAAATTTCACGTAAAGACGCCAAAATCCTGAGACACCCTTTATATACATTATCACTTCGACTAGATGGGTCCGTCTATTTGTATTATTCAGAATATTAGAAGCCAGATTGTTTGGATGCGAGGTAAGCCCTCCAAGGTAATTCTTGCTATAACATGCTGTTTCTTCTAGGACCGGCTGCATTCTTAAATTCCTGTGTATGTTATTTTGAACATGCCAAACTGTCCCAGTACTCTTACGAAGTGTAATATTTTGGTATCGTTGTCAGATAATCATGTCAGACATAGCTGAGGTTCCCCACAGCTGTATTCCATACGATTTGGTTTCAAGGCTGAGTTTGAATCTACTGCCAAGTAACCTGTAACTGTTTTCTCTTCGCAACGATATGATTTTTCTATGTAAGTCTTCTGTCTAATGTCGTGCTGTAAGCTATCGATTTGAAATTTAGTTTGCTGAGTGACTATGTAAAAAATATTTAGAATCGGATCTGTGAAAATCTTCTTAAAAATATATGCTTATAAAAATAAAGAGTTTTGATTTAATAAAAATGAAAATTTTTTTTCTTAAGATACAGGATTAATTTGGATATGTGGAGATATTTACCTAATATTCAAACTGTTATAGTCATTAAGAAGAACAACATTAGTTTTGATATAATTTTCAAGGGAATTAGATGATCGCATTTAGTTCAATCGACCATCGTGCGTGTTATGAAGTTTGAAAATGATTTAAATGCAGAGTATTTCAACTGCTTATAAAGTGAAATTTATGTATTTCATAATTCACAATTAACTCCAAGCATATCCCAAAGCATATCCCGAAATATCACCATGTTGTTTGTAGGTTAAACATTTTTTAGGATTGTAGGTTGAACATTATTCCTAATACGCCATATCTATGGAGTAAAAGAGAATATTGAATTTCTGCGAATGTAGTTAACAGGCGGATGGAAGCGTAGTAGATATCTTAAAGTATATAGTTGATCAGCATCGGAAGGTGAGTCTATATAGCCATGTCCTTTTGTCCGCCTGTCAATCTGTCCAAATGGCCGTCTGTTTGAACGAAGACATCTTGGAGACTGTAAGAGATATAGACTTCAAGTTTGTATATTTATACTCTTTATATTCTTTTCAGATAAAATGCATTACATGAACATGACAACCGCACTTTAAAGGTTAGCACTCATGTCAACTAGCCCTCCATTTTTGAGTTTTGTATCATATTTCTCGCTATAAATGCTGAATTTAATGTATTTTTCACAAATCCCAGTAAAATATGTCGCATACATCCAGATCGGTCCTCCTTATATTAGTATGAATCCCCTATTCAAACTTGCACTCCATTTGCTGTTTCTCTTAGAATACTTCGACTATACACTTTTTAACACAACCCGCAACTTTTCTTAATTCATCACCACCGAAGACTTCTCTGGTTGCTCCTTTTGCATATCAGGCGGAAAACTAATAACTTTTGTTGTTGCATTGACATAGTCGAAAAGGGATACGCTTCAATAGCGTTCCTGTAAAACTAATACCGAATGCCGAATCTTTGTCAATCATACCACCATTTACTTGTACTGCTTAATAAGATACATGCCATATTATTTGATCAACCATGGTTTGGTTACTTCATTGTACTATAGTAGTATTATTTTGAATCATTTTAATAAAAACCGAAACCAAGAAGAGAAAAAGTATACTACAAGTATCAATACTTTAAGAGTTTAAACTTCAAAATTAGTTAAAATATTTACTCTACCTTATGCAAATAAATTTAATTTAATAAAATCAGAGCATGTATTTCAATAATTTGTTGAAAGCTGTTTAAACGTTTCTGTATTCTGCTCAACCCTAAAAAGCTCTCTTCAGGCTATCCCAGCCGCTTTCATGGACACACCATACAAGATGTTCTGCAATTAAATTCATATTCTCATACAATTGAGCCTCAAGTGTGTTTTCCACGAATACCATCGATATCTACCTATGTTTATGGCATGAGTACCAATGACATGCCGATTGAGTTGCAGCTGCAATTCAAACGAGAAGGTAACTTTGTATCTTGGTGCTACATTTGTTGTTATAGGTCTGATATCTTTTGCGGTTGATGTTTCTTCTGTTGCAATGGCAGCAACTTTGAGGTATGCTGGCTCTCTCCCATATTTGCTTCGTCTGTGGCTGTCTTCGCTACGGCTCAAGTATCTCATATCAAAATAATCAAAAATTTGATTGAGTGCAGTTCGTTCATTTCTCATACATATTTCTCATTTATATTTGCTCAAACAGTCTTGAAGACCTTAAGCGCGAACGCATTTTTCGTCCAATCATGTTGTTGATATTGATAATGACATTGATGGCATCGAGACTGTTGAGTGACTTTTATGATTTCAAGTGTGACTGCAGCATTCGATTGACGTTGCACACCGCTTTGGACTTTTGTTATAAAGCGAGCTACAGATTGAGTACTATACACATTGGTGAAATCTAGTAGAGTTCGACGAAATTCATTAACAACAATGTTCGCACAGTACTCACCAAGATGAGTATAGTTCATCTTTTTCGAATAGATTTGATATTGGCATTAAAGAGTATCGTTTTCATCGCAGTCTGGTTTCACTTTCATTGCAACATTTCTTAGTGCATTGTTGCTTCGAGAAAGTGAGAACAACAAAAATTAGCTATGAGTTTCAAATCAATCAGGATAAAAAAATCTACAAGCTTTGTCTTCCAATTTATGCCCATTTTTCATAGAAGTACGACACAGGACTATTAGTTACTTGGTTCTGGTTTCTCAGCTCTGAAAATTATCAAAGCAAAAACTCTGTTAGTGGTTCTAGAGTCCGCAAAATTATATTTAAAAAACAAAAACGAGTTGATCGAAATGCCAAGATTTTCATGAGAAAAATGGCTCGTAAAACTGACCAATTACTGACCAGGGAAGTTAAGCATAAGGTATTTAAATGATAACGGATTTTACCAAGTCGTGCCGCAGGTGTCAACTGAGAGAAGAAAGAACCGACAAAATATCAACCGTTACCATTGGATCAAAAACGTTTGTGGAATATCACCAATTCGTAATGGTATTGGCAGGTAGTGAGGCCAAATCAAATAAGAAGTGTATCGACGCAAAATTTTGGAAAGTGTAGTTCTGCTCTTAGCTGAGCAGCACATAGGTCTGGTGAATTAACTCCTAGTGTCGCAGCATAACTACCTTATCGGGCAATCTGTGGTTGTAACAAATATTCGAGTTGAAATATTGGCTCTGCTTTACCTCAAAATTAGTCCGATTCTTCTATTTTCAGAGCGCGTCCAAGTTTTTTTTTAGAGATATTTGCATGGAGTGGCTTGTTTTTGCAGAAGTTCACTATAGTGGTAAAAGATATTAATTGCCATTCACACACACACTTGGGAATGCCAAAAAAACAATTATTTACCAAACGTCCTATGAAGCTTACGAAAATCCGTTGGGATACTTATCCCCTGAAAAAACGTTCCAAGGTGAGCAAATTGTGAGAAGCCAGCCCAGTTTAATTAAGAGTAGAGGCGCTAAATTTGGTTAATCGTACCAAAAAACTTTTACAAGTGAATACATAGAGGATATCTCGTATACTATTCCTTTTGATGATGATGAACTTCGCTTGTCATAAATTTTTAACAAGATGTCAGTGAAGGGTGTACCTTTCCAACGCATGTACCTACCAATAGGTGGCGCCACCAGAAACAGCTATTCTTAAAAAGATTTGTTTCTTTTGCAACACACCTTGTATATAAAACGCTGAATGAAATTATTTTCTTTAAATGTCATTTTAGTGAAATTGTACTTAATTCTGTGAGATTATTTCAGAGAGGAACTGTGTATAAATAACTCGTAGAAAGACTCCATTCTGCAAAAAACTCATAAAAAATTTCATCAGACCGAGCAAAACTGATAAATTTTGATAACAGTGAAAACTGCTACTACATTTTTTAATAACTGTCATATAGTAATTTTTGCTAAAGCGAACGGTACCCCAAGCACCAGTTTACAGACTTGACTACTCTTTCTTGTTTAATATAATTGCTTGCTTTTAACACTCTAAAGTTGAATAACATATCTCGCTATTAAAATCATGTTAAAATCTTAGTTCTCGGATATTACCTGTCGATAACAGTGAAAAATAGCAGTGACTTGAACAATTGTATACATGACAATTGTTATGTTTCTTGTCTAACTTGGTAGCATGTGTTAAATAAACTAAAATCGTGCGTTCTAGTTGAAACACCCTTTAAATTAAATTTAGGCAACTGATACTGATACGTAAATACACAAGCAACACTCGAGCACAACTCGTACAAACACTACAAATTGTAAAACTTTCATGTCACACGAATACTCTGCGATCATTCAATAGTCAATCAAGCACTTACAAATCTAAACAAAAAAAAAAAAAGTATTTCACTACACCGAAAAGCAACAAAAAACCGAAACCTCGTTAGCATTTATTTGTTTATTTTCATATTTATTTACAAAAATTTGAAATGCCGCACATATATCGATACACACTCAGCTCGGATTGAAAAAGCGCATCGCCGCAAGAAATATCTCAAGTGCTGCGCACACATAAGATACAGATACAAAGCGTGAAAGAGAACGCTGCCGCGCAAACGCATGATCTGTCATATTCGCGTTATTGTCCTCACTATTCGGCTTACCATTTTTTTTCAACAGAAACTCAACGAGGCGCAAGTTCTGCTTATGAATTTTGATTGATTGATTGGATGAAGTAATGATTTTTGATTTTCGCTTGCTAAGCATGAAACTGACAGTCGAAGGAGAGTCTCTTTAGTAAGTAATGTAGACATTGAATGAACATGACAGACAGGTTTTTTAAATTTTCTTATTTTTATTTTTATTTTTTGGTACGTTTGGTTCCCACCGAAAGTGACGTTTCACTATATTCTTTTACGGTCGAGTGTTCAAATCGATCGATCGAATTGCTATAGCAGTTGCATGACTGATTGACATTTAGGGCCAACACTGGATTAGTTCTCAAATATTTTGCATATTCTCCAAAAGCACTGCTGTATTGCACTAATCAGTAATGCATCGATAAGGCTTAGTTCTCGAGAACTTGAACGCCCATCTGCAGCAAGAAAGATACATCTCTGTTTGGATATCGCATCCTCCATGCAACGCTCTCGCTCGCTTAGAATGAGTCCGTTTGCATGTCTGTCTCTTTGTCTGTCTGTTTAGCTTTACTATATAGTATTGCGAGTTGCTGCTTCACTTCACTCGCCAGTTGATGTCTGGCGGCGCTATATCTACAACATCTGCAGCAATAAATAACAGAAGACAGTAGAATGTTTTGCAAGGGTTTGACAAACGTGCACAGAGGCGAAACATTTCGCGCTGGCAGCAATTTTATTGCTGCTTTGTCGTCGTCGTCGTCGTTCGAAAAACTGAGACCTAAGATCTGTTGTAGGTAACAATATATGTGTGTTATTAGACAATCGAAGAAGATACAACAGCTTTGAAATACTTCCATTGAAGCCGTTGCTTTTTTTAAAGTTTCAAATACGAATAAGTAGAGTATACCATACTGTACCTTAAAATTTCCAAGATCTCTTGTCTCTTAGTCAAGTTTCACCAAATAACCTCGCAACTGTCAATGTCTTGTCACATGCAAACACACACACACACACATTCGAAGTGTTGTATATACCAGTATTACCATTCCTGAGACTCCACAATGAAGTTTGCGTGAGAGTTTCGAACTCATATCAGTCAAGACAAATCTCAATGTAGCAGCTAACGAAACGATCAAGCAACATGCAGCATTCATGCGATCCAATCCAAATATATCTAAATACAAGAATAGGTTGAATATTGAGCAACAGGAGATGAAACAAGTCGATGCACAGTGGGACAGAAACTTTCACAAACAGAAAATTGGGCAAAAGTCAATGAACTAATTAAATTAATAGTTTAGCGACCTTATTTATAAATATTGTGATATAAGTAGCAAAAAATTGCCGGTAACTGATAAATGACCCGTAGGTGAGTGTGAAACACGTGTCTCACTAAAGTGAATACTATTTAGTTTCAGACTAAACTGCCGATAAGCTTCGAAAAATTCATAACCTGTTTTTTATATCCTGTAGCAATTGGGTGAAAGGAGGCGAGGCAGAACCTATAAAGTACATATATTCTTGATCATTACACGATTCGATATAGACTATATGTGCATCTGTCCGTCCGACCATCTGTTTGAACGAAAAGATCACGGAGACTATAAAAGATAAATATATCAAGTCTTTATATTTAGACTCTCTATTCCCTGTTCGTTGACTCTTTATCATCTTTCTGGAAATTAAATAATTCCACCTTTGTAGAGGAACACACTTTTCCAACGAAGTACTGTGTGGACGCTCTTTGTGCAACATTACGTTTTACGGTTGATGATTTCTGGCCGCTTTCCGTAAGAGATGTATACAAATCATCCAGTTGACGACGATACATATCAGAATCGATCGTCCGCGGTAGAATCTCGAAAGACCCCACACTTTTGTAGTCCCACTGTATTGAAAGCATAACTTTCTTTTCATGAAGATCGTCTGAGAGGATGTCCTTTGGGATCCAATGCGAAACGATCATTATGAATATTATTGTATACAATCACGAGCCGCTTCAAAAAAGACAATATTGATCTGGTTGGTGAGATAACGATCAAGATTAGCCCATATATCGAGCCTGCTGATGCATCCCAGCGTCCGGAAATTGTCGAATAATAAACAATCACTGTTTCCGCAATAAATTTAGTGAACCATCTCTGCCACTGACTCTTTTGTAGGGCATTATCATCGTAAACTTTTGCGGAAACTTTCAAAGACCCGCCATGCGTTTATGGAAGTAAAATGCAAAATATGACGAAAATGTACAGTGTGGTCTTCATTTTTAAATTGTTGTAGAGGCGAAGTCTAAACGTTTAGCAAAAATAGGTACAACATATCCAACATTTTGATACAAGATATAAAAAATCTATAACCCACAATTCATTAAAATTTTGTCAAGTTTTTTTCGATTTACACCCACTGTGCCTTGCAACAAAATAAGCAGCAGCAATACAAAGTGAGAAACCCAAGAGAGAGATTTTAATTACAACTGCGTTTCGATGCTGGCAATTATTTACATTAACACGATCACAACTCAGAGACATTGCACATGCATCATCATGTAGATATGTCGATCGATCGGACGGACAGACGGGCGGACAGACGGACTATGTATGTCTTCGCTCATGTCGACGAGTCAATGCTAAGGCAACAGACGTACTGACGGAACGGAAAGGAACGGAACTGTGCCTTGCAACGCATCCTATCCCTTTGCATCTGAACTGAACTGACTTCGACACTCGTCAGTTTCTGACAAGCGATACACATGCGCGTTTCAGATAGTCGAGCTCCGCTTACACGTAAGACACCAAGCAATGCAACTGCCACTAGTGCAGCATGATGCAATTGCTGGAGCTGCTGCTGTCTTTGCCGCTGCTTCTGTTGCTGTTGTTGCCATGTATGCATATTAATTTATTGGAATCATGTTAGTGAGTCGATATTGATACAAATCCATTTTCGATCGTAGCGCATAGATACCGCACGAAGAACGTTGTCAGAGGTATAGACAGACGGACAGACAGACATACAGGCGGACGGACGGACGGACATACTCGTAGATAGTAGCAGCAGCAGCAGCAACATTTGCCGCATGTGGGCTTGAGGAAGGCTGCAACAGTCTGCGTCCTGCAAAAAGCTGGACTCCATGCTGCGTTTCGCATATGCCTGGCGTTGATGATGTTGCTGCCTGTTTGAGGTAGAAGCTGCAACAACATTACACAACACATATCGCTACCATATTTGAAGGCTACCGTCGTCGACTAGGGTGACTATAACAACGACAGTGGGTCGATATTTGCCAGCACCAGTCAGCTTCCTATATAGTCCTCTATCCAATCGCATGCTTAGCGGTCGTATTGAGCATTAATCGGTATGTGCTATCATGCGATTATAAGCTACTTCTCTTCTACTCGCAAGCTAGGTTATAGAACAACTTCAGCATTTTATGTTTTCTAATTAATTCAATCGATTACACATTTGATTTACTGCTGCACACAGCGTCACATCATCTCATTGCTCATTGATCTTTGCTGATCTTCGATAGCAATTTTTATTTTGTTTAAAAAATATAATATAATGTATAATAAAAATCTATATATATCTAAGAGAAACTTAATGGTTTAATATTATTAAAGAGCTCATGCAAATATGTCAGCAGCAATGGATCTCTGATTCGAATATCCGTGGCATGTGGATACAATGAGGATATTAAACCATGCAAATCGGAATAAACCTGTAAGTAAAAAAACAAAATTACTTTTTTTGTGTTAAGGTTGGGTGGTTGGGTGGTTCATTAGCACATTTGCGAGTTATCGCCCATCATGCGAAAAACGTATTCACATTGAACTACATAAACACAGCTAATGTTGGTTTGTGAAACAAGAAATAGGTTTATAGTAAACATGAAAATAATTTTTGTTTAAATAAATAAAAGAACACACGTTAATTTCGGTGGTACTGAAGCTTTAATACTCTTCACACTGTCCCAGTTTTATGTGAGCCACACCTTCAAGTCAGTAAATCATGGTAATTTTGATAAGTCTGCTAAACTAAATCTCTCCCTCTTCATACCTAACTTCAGGATATTATTTCAAAACGAATAGGTTGCATACAAACACATACACAGACAGACGGATAGACAGACAAACATGTCAAGATTGTCTCGTCGTGCTGATCACGAATATACCTACTGAAGAAAAAGTACCAGGAAAATATCACTAAAATGAGAAAGGTTTATTTGCTCTTTGATATTAAATTTTCTTTCTTCAAAGTATGTAATTCCCATTAGATTAAAATGCACATCTTCCAATGCTTATTTCAATCTTCGAAACACTACTCATAGGTCGATTTTTGGAATAAAAACGCTTTTCGCGGAGCGTTTTTATTCCAATGTTGTTTTTGGTCAAATAGTCGCGTACAGGAAGAGGATATCTGCAATAATTTAAGCAGCCTCAGCATAAGTCGCGTTGAAAATCGTCTCATGCCCAAAATATTATTATTTCTTCTATGTAAATAGATATTAGTTCTTTTTCGCTCTTTTAATGTCGCTTCTATATTTACGAAAGAAACGTGCCAGAAGCACTGATTAGAGCAGTCAAAAAAATAATGTATACACTTGCGGTTTTTTATTGGTAACTACGTTCCGCAAAGTCCGTGGAGTAGTCCCTCAATTTGTAGCTAAAATCGCACTAAAATTTTGTATGGAGATTCGCAGAGATCAAGATTTGTTTGTTACGCCCATTTTCAAGAGTATCTCCCATACGTATCCATCGCTCACATTTGTGGTTTTGTATTGGGAAGCTTTGTACACCCAGCATGCATATGGTAAAAAGCTATATTGCTGTTGTACAAATTTATATAACAGACAAAATGAAGCAAGGTACACCCCGTAACTTGTATATATATATATATATTTTTTTTTTTGATCACCATCAAAAGTCGAACCGTTATACAAAGATATGTTATATTATAAAAGATAGAACCTGCAAATTAGATATTCAAAGTCTTATATTCCCACTTCAGTTAAATTGTATAAAATGAACCTGCAAACCCCACTATACGGGTAGCATCATACAAAACTATTACCCTTCGTTGTTGGCTTTATTTAAGCTAGAAGAGCCAAATTCGGTGTATCTTACTTCAATTATCTATAAAACTCATATAGGTCCAGATTGAAACACTATAGAATATAGCCTTCATATAAATCAACTATTCATAGACAAGACATCTTGAAGGATATCTTGAAGTCGAACTTACACGAATGCAATGTTACTTCTTATGTTTTTACAGTCAATATGGATACAGAATTCGCATTTGGCAAAATTAACGTGGCATGTTTAGATCATTATACTATACTAATAGGGTCTCACAGCTCTTTTTGAGATTATTATATGAAAAACTATTTTATTACAGCCAGAATCAACTTAAATTCATTATGGTGGATCCACTTCTCATCTAATATACATATATTAATGGCCGTCACTCGTCCACTTTACTTTGCATCTAAAAAACACAAATAACTTTAAGAAATATCACACGATTGCAAGTGATTGTCGTTTTTTTTTTTGTTTTGCGAATACATGCGAATGTAAATTATATTAAATAATATATGGAAATTAATTTTTGTGGACACCAACCAACAGAAAATGTGTTTCAACAGTCAACTTATATATGAAGAGTATTAAAGCTTCGTTTCCACCGTACTGTTTCCGACTGTTTGGCATAATCGACCAACCTTAGGTATCAAGCTACCAAATACTTACGTTCATGTTTCGCCAAGTTGGTTTGTAGCTTATATTAAAGATGTCCAGGTCAGGTGAGCACAATTCTTTAATATCAACAAATGTAGCGTTCTCCGGTGTAATCCGTACTTGTAGCTCGACATCATCGGCTTTCAGACCCTTCATTTTTATAACAATATCGCGGCGTAATGCCAGACGATTCCATATAGAATAACAGAATTTCATTAGCATACAGTGTATTGCCATTACATTATATGTATGATATTCTGTAGATAAATGCTTTTGAGAAAAATAACCTGCAAAATACATAATTTAATTATAAATTATGAGAGTACTTAAGTTGTTACAGTTATTTCACCTTTCTCAATGTAGTAACCAGCATCATGCTCGGCAAATATATTTAAATTCTTTTCAAGCAGTTTCTAAAACAAAGTATTTTTTTTTTTTGGATATTAATTAATAAATTCATTAATTTATCTATATAAGTTCAACCAACCTGCTTAAATTGTTTAAAATCGGTTATATAATCATCTATAGAAATATATTTAACTGGTTTAAGTGTGAATACCCTGCTCAGATCTGTTGCATATGCTTTGTAACCATTGTTGGATATGAAGATTACTATACGCACATACTGCGTATCTAATGTAAATTTAACTTCGTTTTCACTGCAAAATTAATTAATTAATAACATAGTTTTTGGGTGCAAGTAGAGAGCAGTAGAGCGCTTAATTAAGCAGAAAAGAGCATAAGTGAATGTGAACTTTAAGTCTGCAATGTTCAGTCAGCAAACCTGTTATTATTTGCAGAGTGTATTTCTTGATTCCATTCCAGATTTTAGATAGTTTGCTGCTATAGCAGCATAGCAGTAGTTTTCTCTGTGTTATGTCCACGTAGTTCTTCTAAAATCTTTCTCCAACATTTGTTTTCTTTCTACTTTACTAGCACTCCGTGTTTTTAGGCCTAATAACAATAATAACAATAATAAATTAAATCATAATACCGGTAATAAGATATAAAAACCAAGAAGCTTTAATGTAACGGCGTTAAATTTAAATATAACACCCGCTCGGACGATTATCATAAGTATTACATTAAACGTTTCAACCCGATAGCGGTCCCTGCTCGGGCGCCAGTGTAACAAATTCACAGGATGGCGTAGAACAGCGTGTATGCAATGTTCGAAATTTATTTATGCTTTACGTGAAAAAATTAAGAGAACATTTTATTACTAATTTATATGCTCTCTTCTGCTCTTTTCTGCTCATGTGGTTTTTTTTTTTTTTTTTTTTTTTTTGAACAAAACTCAATATTAAACAAAATAAAATGTTTCAGTGCCTGTAAATGTGAAATACAGAAAGGCTAATAATTATTATTTAACTACTTCTCTGTACTGGGTTCTAGAATCCAATCGGTAAATGGAAAATGTTCGTAGCGTTTGTAGGCAAAACCAAAGACACCTTAAATATAAAATGATCTATTCAATCTTATTGTAACATGCACAGCTACTACATACCCAAACGATCAGTCTTCACTTTAAGCGTATATTCAGATTTATTAAATTCTGATTCTTGTATATACTTCGTAGTCCAATGTTTGATCTTGATTTTAATCTTTTTCTCCTCGGGTTTTACAATAGAATTCGTTGAACGTTTAGTTGTAATACTGACATTATCCATAGACATGTTATCATACGAATCCTTTCTATTCGACTTCCTTTCCAATCGACTGACTATTGAATTCTGGTACGAACCTCTGTTCTTATCATTTTTTCGATCGCGTACGAGCAAACTGATTATAGATGCATCACCTGTAGATATGACAGCCGATTTTTGCTTCTTTACCACAAAGTCCTGATCTAGTATTTTGTTACAGTTTGACATATATTTTGCCTTGACACCATCGAGTGAGTGAACGAGCGTATATAATGATTTTGGCTCAACGTCATCCGGTATGGTTTCCATTGTAGTATCAAGTGTATCACCGAAAAAATTTTCAACAGGTTTGAATATCGGATACACACGTTCCGGATTTGTTTGTCCCTTAAAGTCAAAAATAATCTTGCTTTGCACTGCATCGGTCTCATCTTCAACTTTTCGCACCAAAAATAGACTTTTCTTCTGTGTGACTCTCTCAGACTGCTTTTCGGCAAGAATATCTTCTTCAATTTCCATTGGAAATTTTAGTGAAGACACAAAACGCGGCACGCAATAGTTTTGCATCGAACGAATCTGTGATTTATTTAACTTTTGGCCCAATTCAAAATCAAGGGCGTGTGAACCAGTAGGAATAGAACTACGAAGTTTGCTATGTCGAATATGCGACATTAATGGCGAGCGATAAACATTCATTGAAGATCTTTTAGGTCGTCCCACACCAACGATGCTGAAGCGCACGGTGTATTCACTTACCGAACGTTGCATTGCAGCTGCAGGCTCCACCACAGCCGGTGTCGGTAAATCATCGGCTACTCTGCCCTTAAACTGTTCTAAGATATATTCTGGTACATCTGGCTGCACTTCATTTACCTCGACTTCGTATTCCTCGAAGTGACAGGGAACCGGTTCACCCCAGAGGCAAAGATGTTTTGGCAATTTAAAGGTAACGAAAAAGTATGGTAATTCAGCATCCTCGGCATTTACTAAATTCAAATTCATTTCACTTGTGATGGTGCCAGGTCTGCCAGGCCGACTACCGATTCGAGAAGCGGCAGTGCTTCTGCTTCTAAAACTTTTATTGCGGTTCTCCGCACTACGCACACCGGCAACTACGTCTGTTAATATATGAAGCTTCCTAAGTTCGTCATGGCTTGTAATATTGAAATTTTGGAAATTGAAATGACTTGGCCTGTGCACAAAGTAGATGGAATAAATGCCGCCCAACATTATATACTTCTTTAAATTGATCTGTAATTGTATGAGAACGTAATGAAGTTTCGCAAACAATAATATTCAACATGAATCAGCTTTGTGTTTCAAGCCGATATTATAGTCTGGGTACATTAGTAATGAGTTTTTTTATATCAATGGATTCATAGCTCAAACTATCACCGCAACTACTCTTACTTCGACCTAACCTCAACATAATTCTATCTTCCTGTTTTGCTACACTTATAGGTGCAACGGAGAACATCCATGTAGTGATGTAGTGCACAGTGCACTATGTAAATAGATGAAAAAAATAGACAATTTGCTAGCTTCGGTAGAGCAAAATTTGTATGGAAGCGATACCTTCTGATGGGTCCATCGCGAAGATTCCAAAAAATCGTTTGTCTATGTTTATAAAGAACTTGATAACAACTACCTAAACAATATTTAAAAGACTAATGGAGTAGGTCGGATGCACATGGCTTTATCGACTCGTCACTTAGTGCTGATCACGAATACATAGGGTGTCCCAACATGATTTAATTCGATCTGGAAATCGTTGCTGCAATGCAGATCCATACAGATCCATACTGTCCAGTTGAGGCCACAAGAACTCCATTATCGTGTTTACGTACCGAATGACATTCTCAGCCCCAAATTCGATAATATTGTTTGTTGACGAATCCATTCAGCAAAAAATGTGCCTCATATGATGATTTGTTTCGAAAAATCGGCATTCACTTTATTTTGCTCCGTCACCAATTGATAAACACGTTCAATTGGTTAGCACTCCAATTTTAATAATCGGAGCAGTTTACATAGAAAAAAATTGCGCCAAATTTGTCGGAATACCCTATATGTAGTTAATGAACTCTCCTATGCACACTATTATGCGTGACAAACATTCTGAGTTAGTCAAAAAAATGACATTTTGTATGAAAAGTATAAAAAAAATTGTACATATAAGTTTATAGATTCAAGTGACTTGCCTCATCATTCTCCAAATTCAATGTATTCGGATGATAAAACTCTTCTAAAAACTCCACCCACTCTTTTTGCTCACGTTCTAAAAATGTCGGATATGTATCGGGGTATTTACCCTCCTGCATATTTTGCGGTTCCTTTGGCAATTTGGGTGCCTTAACTTTCTTTTCATTCTTTGGCTTTGAATTTGACTTTTTCAATATTTCTCTACAAAGTAGGGTACATATAAAAGACAGTTCATTAGAATTGTACTGGGTTTGAAAGACTTACTCGACCTCTTCCTCATACTGTAAATGATTAAGTAACACTTTTTCACGAATTTCGTTTAAAATTTCGAGTTGCATTGACCATTCGTTGACCAAACAGTCCTCAATATCTAGAGAAACACATGTAAAATATACTTAAACTAGTGCGAAATAAACTGGTTAATAATTTTATTTACCCGGAATACCGGAATTGAGTTTCTCAGTTTGCCGGGTGATCACCTGTTCGAAACTTTTTGCCTCTGCTGTACAGTGATCGAAATCAGTGTGTAAACAGCGCAGCGTCATATTATCGCTAAGTGCACTGTAGGGTATTTGTAGGTCAACACCGCAACAGTTCAAATTTGCCAACATTACAGGTATACTAAAATGAAAAACGATTACCAAAAAAGAACAAATCGTAAAATCGTTAATGCTACTTACTCAAATTGGTCAAAGCGTATGGGTACATTGCACAGCGCCCAGAGATGCATGCGAAAGCTAATGCCCTCAAAGCAATACTCTTCAATAACGTCATCGACAGTTCTAAATACCAGCAATTATATATTTATAGTATGGGTACTCATGCATTTGCATGTTCAGATTGATTTTGATTTTATTAGAAGAGGGTGATTATATAAAAAAAGAATCTGATTCTAAGAAAGGAATCTACTATTTTTTAGTGATTTATAAATATAACAAAATATAATTTTTAAAGACCAATACTGAAATCGATGAAAATTGTTGCTAACAAAAATTGTAAATTATTAATGCTTTGTCAAACAAACCAAAAATAAATCCAAATTCCCAAATCAACATGAAATACTGAAATCAGATATTTACTAGGTGAAAAGTCCGCACATATTGGTTGTTTTTTTTTTTGTTTTTTTTTCTGATGGAAATGCAAAAGGTCACACTCTTTGTCACCGATTTTTTGAGTATATAAAGTGTTTTCGGTAGCAAACATTTTTCTTATCTGAGTACTCGATGAAAAACAGTTCGCGGTGAAAATTGTTGATTGTTGTTGGACAGCGTTTTTTAACAAGTATATGAAGAGAATCACTGATTCGAAAACGCAACTGAATAATTTATTAACAAAATCTAATATTTAGACGTTAACTCAATAAACTACTTACTTCATATATGCGCCATTTGAGCAAAGTATGCGATATGCAAAGCGATCGAATAGTTTATCAATTTCATCAACATATTCCTCTCTTGACTGTACGAATTGTTTTTTAAAGAAATAATAATTTAAACAATAGCGAAAGACTTGAACATACCTTCAAAATTGCCAATGCAGTACGGAATGGTACACGAGATACCTCCGCATCGTTGTCCAGAAAACGAGATATGTCTGCAAGTACCTTTTGGAAACAAAAACCAAAACCTATGTAACTCTAAAACCTCTAGACTATTCAAAATAAAATCCGATTTACCTCTAACAATTGCGTTACTTCTTCATCATACAAAAGTCCAACGTTCGGACAGGTTTGTTTTCTTAACGTTTTGCGCGTCATATCTTTGCGAAAGATGTTCTGGGACAGCAAGCTGCGTTCATCGATGGACAGCTGCCAATCCACTGTTTTGTCTTCATCGTATGCCTCCTTGTGATGTAAAAAATCCAAAAATAAGCGCAACTCTGGCGGATTATAGGGCTTAGGTAGTCCACTACACGCGATATATGTGTCCCAATCAGTTTCGGTAAGATTGGCACGCTGTAGCGCGGCGTACTCATTTAAAGCATCTATTTTGGTAAATTCAGTGTTAGAAAACTTTTAAAACAAAAGCTTATGAAATATTTACCTTCCATGAAACATGCACTAATCTTAACATCATTCAAACGTTCAAGATAGCGAGTTTGACGCACCTCCAATTCCCCTGTATCTATAAGATCATATCGATTGTCTTCTTTATTTACTTTTTCTGGTTTATTTTTGTTAACCATGGTAGTACCTTGTATTCTAATTGAATAATTGACTGTGTAGTATTTTTTCTTATGTACTGTTTTTTAAACCAGTAAAGTGTATATTTGAATTGTATTTTAAAGCAATGCCTACTAAAGTACACTCAAGCATGTATTTATTATGGAGTGCTGATGTATGTTTCATGTGATGCATGTTTCAAATTGAGTTTCGATTAGAATTTCGATTACTTAGCTTACTGGCTTACTGGTAACTATAAATTTCCATCATTGGGTGTAAACAGCTGAACCATTTGTTGGCTGAACAGTAATCGATAATCACTTATTTCTGTGGTGAATGTGGGTGATCAACTTTTGGGAATAGTACTATTACGCACGATCTCGGCGTTTATGCAGACGACCAGAGACAAATGTCAAAAAATAGACAATTCATAATTGATGGCAACTGCCGCACTTCTTAATTCACAAACTGAATATACCCTTCTATGCCTAATTGTACAAAACATTGTATTGCTCATGGTTTAGTGAGCTATTGAGGCCAAGGGTTGCTGTCAATACACGCACAACTGTCAGGTAACTGGCTGTCATTGTTATGTCCGATACACCACTCTGTATAGAGATTTCAATGTTCTCTATGTGGAGGACCAGGGATGTTTTTTCTCGAGCAGATAAAACGAGCACCTGTTTAACCACCAACACCGCCTCTCCATACCTTTTGCTCAATCAACACCTATTAGAAGCCTCAAAGGCGTAATTTTGGTCATGTTATAACTTAGATGGCCCACACTTGATCAAAGATGCCAACTTGCCGACTACATAGCTAATATCACCTTAAAGTAAATTAATTGTAAATTTATTATTGGTTGATCTTCTTTTTTCTAGTTTATACGAAGATATATGCTAGATATATTAATAAAATCTCATCCCAGCTTAAGTTATTCCTTAGCATGAGCCAGAAGTAACTTTTGACAATCAACCATATTCGGTGTTGAAGACATAGAATAGAAGATTAATTATATAAAACAATTAAATCCCTGCTAGCCTAATAAATAAATAAATAAAAATTAAGAAAAAAAAATTTACCAATTTTGATACTCTAATAAACTGTAATAAAAATAAGTCTATATACCAAATGATAACCGTATATCTTAAAAATTGGTGTCCAAAAAGTGCGCACCAACATTCAGACGGACATGGCTAGATCAACCTGTCTAGTTGAGCTAATGAAGAGTATGTATACTTTATGGGGTCTACGAAGCCCACTTTAATGCGCTACAAACTTTCAGACAAACTGGTAATACTATTCACCAGAATCCAATAGTCTAAGTTTGAATTATCTACCTTTTATAGTCTCCGAGATGTCATTGTTTAAACATACAGACGGCCGGACAGACAGACGGGCAGACGGACATGGATAGATCGACTCAGTTTTCAATTCTCATCAAGAAAATATATGTCACGCCTCCTTCTGCCTGGTACATACATTTGAGCAAACTTTGTATACCCTTGGTGCGAAGTCAAGGATGTAAGGCGGATGATTCGGTTTACACAAGAGACTTTATGAGAACTCAAAACATCGAATCATCCGCCTTTTATCCCTTACTTGGCACCCAATGAATTTTTTGCGAGGTCAATGTTTTTTATGCCTGAAGAAGCTGGAGTCTTTACATAGCTCGTTTTGGAGATACTCACTTCTGAGTGGGAAAACTGATTAGAAAATTGGTTCAAGCGCATGCAAAGTTTATTAATCATCATGGAGTATATTTAGAAAAACAATAAAGCTATATTAAATGTTAAATTACTGTTTTTTTTTTTACTAGGCGCAGATCATAAAAGGCAAGACTCATAGAAGGAGATTTCCTCAATACTGAAAGTTAAACCATTCATTCAGCCGCCATTCATGGCGAGAGAGGCCCAAAAGTATTGAATTTCCCTACAGTTATTCATTAAACTTTTTTCGTACGTTTTATACGTGGTATGCAGCGTTAATCGCAAAATGAAACAAAAAATGCTGAACCGAAGATTTGTAAGTGCTGTATCCTTACTCTAAAGTGCTCCGATCTGGAGCTATGTGGAACATTTTATGGAACTATTGGGCTTTTATGGGACTTCCCCTTATAACATGTTTGGCACGTAAATTTTAATAACGTAATACTTAATCTTAAGAGAGAATAGGCGAGTAAAAATATCAAAATTTAAATTATCTCCGAGATGACAACGGTCATACGAATGGACAGACGGACAGGTCCATATCGGCTGAACTTTTGCTGCTGATCAAGAATATATAGACTTCAAGGGTATTGCCACAAGCTTCGAAAATTTAAGTCTGACGAAATTTTGACTAAAGCGAGTGCAGATACATACCCGACATGGTTCCCTTACACAGAAGCAAATAAATACACGTATCTTATATAACCCCTAACAGCTTCTAAATTGTTTTATGCCAGAATTCGGCAATTATTTGTAGTCAACGTGCTGACGTACCTTACAGACATGAAATTATTTGACTTCATATTTTTACGACATTGATAAGAATTGTTTTTTATTTATTTATTTTTTTGGTTTCAAAGTTTTTGTTGGCTACTTTTAATCATGTCTCAGACTTTTTCACATAATGACAGCAATTAATTACCAAATTTTCTGCTTGTGCTTGCAGTGTGAAGCGAAAAACGTGTTTACAAAGTTTTCCTTCAGCGTTCAAATATGTTGAAGTTCGATATTTTTTGTATTTTTTATCTCATTCTCACAAATTCCTGCGCTCATGTCCTTGTCAGAGGGGAAAACTCGTTGACGTCTGCGTTGATAGTTGATTTTGCTCAAGCATGTTGCTAAACATGTCAGCGGCGGTAACAGCAACAGCAACAGCAACAACAACAAGAACAAGAAGAACAACAGCAGCAAAAGCGACAGCGACAGCAACATGAGCAACAACAGCAACTCTGAATGTTCGCTACATGGACATGGATGCGAAAGTGTAGAGGGCACGTACAAGCGAAGCGCGATCAATAAGAACAGCTCAGCTCAATGTTCGCCATCATCAACATCACACAGTGATGAGATCAGGGATCGGTCGGATATGCAACATCATGCCAACAATCTTGCTCATCTTCGACAACATCACATCTATCTACTAGTACCAGTATCTTTAGCGCGCGCGGCAAGAACGGCGCTGCTTGCGGTGCCGCCAACTGCTAACTTTACGCATGCGATCTTTGGATCGTCGACGTCGTCGATCGGATTGTCCTCGTTGCAGTTTTGTATCTGTATCTGCACACAATGTTTGAGTTTGCGTTGAAATCGTCAGATTACGATCTCATTAAAACGAATTATTTGTGTTGCTGCT
Source organism: Leucophenga montana (assembly GCA_035044765.1). Classification (NCBI taxonomy): domain Eukaryota; kingdom Metazoa; phylum Arthropoda; class Insecta; order Diptera; family Drosophilidae; genus Leucophenga; species Leucophenga montana. The sequence goes on from JAWNNQ010001706.1 coordinate 1,120,198, forward strand.
TATGTTGCTTGGTTGCTTGGCAGCGATTTCTTTTGCTCATCGTCGTTGTTGTCATCATCATGGTCGACATTGTTGTTGCTGCTGCTGCTGCTGTTGCTGTTGCATCGACTCTCGATTGTTATCTCAATGCTCGATAGCTGCCTTTACTTTGTAGTTGTCGCTGTTTCTGTTGCTGCTGCCGTTGCTGCTGCTGCTGCCGCCGCTGCTGTTGCTGTTGCTGTTGCTGTTATAGCCGTCGATTTGCCAATCGTTTAAGCCATTCTCATGTTGTTCAAAATGTGCGATTAACGCGCTAAGATCGCGCGACATCAACATAATTTATGCTATGCTTGTTGTCAATAATTTCTCGGTTTCATTTGCTAGTTCTGATTCGATTCAATACATTACGATTTGTACATTTGCTATAACAAGTGACCAAAGTTAAATTTATAGTCATGTTCGAATCGCATATCTATTAGCTTAAAGTTTTATGACCATTAACTAAGCAAACCAGATTGAATTTCTATTAATTTTATGTAAAGCGTAATAAATATTGGAAGTTAAACAGTGTATGCGTGTGTTTCGGAGATACAGAACTACAAAATGAAGTAAAACACATAAGAATGGTACTCTATAGACTGGATCGTATAAAATAGTAGCTACTTAATTGATTTTTAAACAATAGCATACCTCATTAACATTTTGCATACAGTTCTTTTCTTGTAAGTTGAAAATTTGTGTGGGAAGATTTCTCGTTGACCAAAATGTTTCATCTTCGAAGCCTTAGATTAAGTGAGTCCAGCTGGTATTGTAGGACGCTTGGAGCATTGCAAGAATTGCTTGAAACAGGAAAAAAAATCCGAATTATATGCATATGTGGCGACAGTGAGCGTTTAGTTGGAGATGATTGTTTGCACATTGTATGCAAAATGGCGCTCAACACGCTGCCTTTGGGGACTACCGCTCTGATATTTCTGATATGTATAACCGCAAGAGTAGATAGTCTGGTGTGGACAGCTTCAATTTGTAGAATAGGAGAGCGTGCCAGAATCTGTCGAATCCCTGTTTTACGTCTAACAAACAGTACAGCGGAACAGTACTATTTTCGATCGACATTATTCGTTCCACCAACCGATGACAACGCTATGAAGTAAGCTAAGTAATAAACTTGAACTGTATATGATTAAGTAGCATCTATTTATACAATTTGATGTGTCAATCTCTTGGAATCGGTTGTTTTATACAATGAGACTAACGGTCGGACAAACGGACGGATAGATAGACGGACAGACGGACGGACAGACGGACGGATAGACGATGCTGACCAAGAATATATATAGTACGTATCCACTTTCAAGGCGCTTTATCTACCTCCTTCTTTTCAGGTATACCCGATTGGCCAGGTATTCAGTATTATTAAACTTGTTAAGTCTTCCTAATGTGTTTAGTTCATCTAGGCAGTCAAAGACTAACTTCAACTTTAGCACATTTGAAATTATGGTTCTGCTCGTCAAGCGGATCAAGAATATATATACCTTATATGATCTGCCTGTAATATACATTCGTACAAATTTTGTATATCCTTCTTCTTTACAGTACTTCAGGCTATAAAATTATTAATAACAGCATCTTGGAATGATTTTTCATATTGCCGATTGTAATAAAAGATTTATTATGATCTTCAAGAGTACAATTTGTGTTGACTCACTTAGGGACATAATGCATTTGCTACTGTATTGTATTTTAATTTCCCCCACGCATTCCAGGCAATAAACTCTGACGGATTGTAAAACAATCGTCAGCTAATTAGGCATTCAGCAGCATGGACTGCAGGCAGCATTTGATTTAAGAGCAAATACAAATATATTGTTCATAGAACAAGAGCACGATCTTCATATATACCTACTATATATGTATTGCAGATGTACAACAAAACAAGCCAAGCGCTGAAAGTGCTGATAGAAAAACAACTGCACAGATACACAGCAGTGTATCCCGTAGATGTGCAGATACACTTAACATACGTAAAACCACTTGGATGTTTCGATGCCAAAATGATTGATTTCTGACTGTTTATACAACAACAATAATACGTAGAGGCAACAATAATGCATGACGCACTAGAGTGGCTGTAAAATAGCTGCAACTAGTATTACATTTTCTTGTAGATACAATTTTATCTGTTGTATACGTATAGCTGCGCATACTATTGTATTATTTGGAAAGCCATAAAATCTTTTATTTATGTGGCATTAATTTTTCGTATTTAGCTGCTTCATAAAACCGTTGAGCTGCACATAAACTTTGCATCATTGAATAATTCAGCATCGCTAATCGGCTACACCTGCAATTCCCGCCGATGTACGAATGTTTAATTGTGTTGATGTGGTTCAACACAAGTTCACGTGCTGCATTTAGGCAAATATTCATTCTTTAAATTGTTGATACTTTCTATATACTACAATGTATTCCGTATTTATGATAGTTTTTATACGCTACACGCCTATAGTCTGTAATAGTCGACGCAGTTTTTAGGTTTTGCAGCCAGTTGTATGTCTTCGGAATTCTATTGATTTGTATCCAGTTGAGTCCTCTACTATATCCAAAATCATGTTCCACTATTAACTATCGCAAAGTACTCTCTATATCTTATTGTATTCCAAAGGACACAGATGAGTCTAGTAAAAGGTCAACAAAGGAAGAATACCCATCAACAAGGCCAACTTCTGCAGAAAGTGCACAAAGACCAATGATGGAGCATTTATACTGTGCATACTCAGCAGATCGAAGCTCGTATGCAAATAATCTCCAAAACTTCATCTCGAATTCGCCAACTCCACACTGATATTCATTGATTTTCGATGGTATTACAAATTTTTTGTGCCATTCGCACATAGTCTCAAAGTGCTAGATTATAATGTATTAAAGAAGGTTACACTTATTTTTGATAACCGATCAAAAATGCGCACCAATGTCCAATCTGCTAGTAACGAACGCTATCTGCTGGCAACTAAGACCCCTTCGACTTTGTTAGAGCTAGAACATGCGATGCAGACTTTAATGATGATTGACCTCGACCAAGCGATTAATTAGAATAAACTTAACAAAGCGATTCAGCCCTTCAGAACGAAAGTTAAGCCGTTGGGAACATGTGTCTTTTAATGTAATCAATGGTAAAGAATATTCGCAGTTACCATTACCAGATCCAAGAAATAAAATAAAAAAAGGATTTGTCCACTTATTGGTTGACATTTGAATAAAATAGCAACCTATAAACACATCCATGAAGTGCACAACACATATTTGTCAATTATTTTCTTTAGAATAATTGGGCAGCCAATCTGGATTTTTTTTTTTTTTCATAGAAATCCATCGAGTTACTTTCAGTAGCTAAGAATCAAAATTTGCAGGCGACAGTCTGACCTATTTTCAAAAAGTTATTAAAAATCGCCGAATAATTGTTTTCTTATAAACTGCGTATAACCATGTAGTGGAGTCGGATGCAGAGCCGGCAGAACTTCGCAAAGGACAGCAGCGTCAGATAAATGAGTTCAGACAGGGATCGTCTCTCTAGGAAATAAGATTTCCACAGTGTCGATGATTTAGCCTCATGGTGGTATCAGCAGTTGCCTAGCGCCTAGACAGTATATTTTTTGCAGCTGGTTATTATATCTACTTGAAAAGGAAGAAATCTGATCCTCAACGGTAGCCAAGTTAAAGTCAAGGTCAAACCTATTTTTTCTGTAGTATCTGAAACCGGTTTCCACTCGACCTTGACAGGAGAGAGCTTACTGTGCTTATTGAGGAGCCAGTAAAGCTTCGTAAGTTGTGCCAGACATGTGTCCGGCACGATTTGGATGTAATCTTTAAGGGTGAGTCAGCTTGTGCGCAGAGCAGTGCCATCGAGAAAGTCAGCGGAGAAATTATCTCTGTTTAAAGAGAAGCAAACGTTCGTGCACTTTTTGCTAGTGACTTTAGCGTTAAAAATTTTGACCATGTTTCGAAGATTTCATCTGCAGAGTGCTGCGTTTAATAAAATATAAACGTCAATTCGTAGTCGATTCCATTAATTGTATCAAGTCGATTTAATCGATCTTCGAACTTAAAAAATAATACTAATTCAAAAAACAGATTCCGCCCTATGTTCCAACTACAGGCGATACTCTAAGTTATATGCACTTTGCTTGCCATAGATTTTAAGTATGAAGGAAGGCATGGCTACGGACTTTATAGGTGTTAGTAGCTGTTTAAAGATGAACATCTTTCTCTAAGTTTCTACAAATTCTTCAATACTCAAAAATCTCAAGTTATAGGCTTCGTTTTAAGTACTATCGCGTACAATACAGTCGGCCAAACTCAATAGTACAGTATATTACTATTATTATTATTATTTTTTTCTTGTTCATTTCAAAATTGTGGAAAAGCTAAATTTTGTTTATGTTTACAAACTGATTTATTCACGCGGCTGTACTAGTTGATGTGAAATTTATTTTGACAGGCATGAATATTGCATGGTTTTTAGATTGTCTGTCGATGCAGCAAGCATGTGCATCCGTTGCAAGCATGTGCATCCGTTTCAAGCATGAGGCAAAACTCTGAGTGAGCATTTAGTATCGAAAACTACTACTACACTACATAGGAAGACTGCAGAACAAAAGCATGCCAGAACAATGAACAAAACGATCAGCGCATAACACGCTGCAATGAATCAATGTCAATGTGAGGGCACCACCTTCTCTATAAACAAACAAAAGAAGAAGAAGAAGAAGAAGAAGAAGAAAAACAGCGACTACCATTGGCTGAACTGAACAGACCAGACGAGTCCAAAGCTCAGCTTAGGAATTTTAAGACATGCAACGAAAAACTCCACTGCCATTGTTTGTCTAAGTACGATCTCAAGATGTCAGCCATACAAGAAGCCAGCCCTCTTTGCCAACTTACCGCAACAAGCAGTTAAACCGAGTTGGCAGTGCGGCGCACCATATAAGGCTGAATGCCAAACCGGGGGCAGTGGCAACTGTCAACTTTGAAGACTGGCAGTCGGTTATCATTGGCTGCAGCAGCAAGCTACTACATATCTAGAAATGGCTTGCACACTACACTTTTTTGGAAAATATACAATATATATATATATATATATATATATATATATATATATATATATATATTTTTTTTTTTGAAATGTTTACGCGCCAAGGAAGCACGCGTCAAAACGATCAACATACGCAGATGCACAGCACGCGTCGTCTATGACTAAATAGACTTACGCTTTAGTCTAAATGCCATGATATGCCAAAGAAAAACACTTCATAAGCAAAAATAAACAAACGATCGAACGAACGAGTGAAACATTGCGTTCCTCAATATGCTCGTAGATCGTGTCAAAATCATGCATTGTTTGAAAATTGTTGCCTATGTATCTGTGAGAAACAACCTAAAGTTTGCACACTACTTTCTATCTTTCTTTGCGTTTAACGATTCTTACGCATACATTGCATTGCAAACTGTCTAGGAACTGTCGAATCAAGCGTATTTGACTGCGACTGCGTTGCTGAAATTGTTCACATATCTCACACATCGATCTGCTTTTATACGCTCGCACTTTCCCTCCCTTCGCTTGCACGTCACACAGTGACTTGGTAGCAAATATTGTATCTTGCGCGCCTGTTGATTGCTTGAGTGCATATGAGTATCTCGTTGCTTATACAACTTCGAAAAACTGTCAAAGATATCTCAGTTTGTTGCCAGCGCTCTTGGTAATCGCTGTCGACTTCTCCTGCTCTTGCTGTTGCTGCTGCTGCTGCTGATGCTGCCAGATCGCTTGTGCGACCTAATGTGGGAGGCTGTGCTGCGGTGTGCGCTTGCCACACATCTTCCAGTTTTGAATACTGCCACAGCGGCACTATTATTTGTTGCGTGCAGATCTCTTGATTGATGATTTGTTTATTTTGATATGAAAAATCTTTTCGCACCAGCGAAAGTAGCACCAGCAGTTTCGATATGTATAGCATCGTGCAGGGAATTGTATATAAATTTGTAGCAATATTTAGAGCAACGTATTTTGAACTATTAATTTATGAAAATTTATTCATAAGCATGCCACAAATCAGCAAAATATGGCATACGCTTTTCGTCTGTACGCAAAATTGATGTAGGATTTGTGATATATTAACGCAATTATGAAGATGCCTAGCCATCTTCTAGAAATTAGTTGAAATACAATATTTATGTAGCATTGAGAGCATGGAACATTTATTTTTAGTTTATGTATTCAAAGTATTGAAAACTTTATTTAAGTTGAAATTCCTACATGAAAAATTTGATGATCCATTTTTTCCAATAATTTTAAATTTTTTCCCGAAGAAACCTAAAATATAGGTATACTCGATTCTCCGATATACTCATTGTTTATTCCGCAATTCTCAATGAAACTTGAAAAATAGCCATTAAAAAACTCAATCCTGCTATATTCTCAATATTTATGCTAATCATATGAAATTTCTCAATTAAACACTTGATTCTTCAAAATTCTCAATGTTTATCTCGAAGTTTTCAACAAATCTTAGAAGTTCTCCATGAAACAGTTCAAATTTTGATATGTTTACTGTTAATGCCGAAGATTCTAATGGTACTTATAATCAATCTTCTAATATATATCCAGAAGGTTTTAATGACTCTTGAAATTTTTCGATAAAAACTCTATACTCCATTCTAACAATATTTTGAAATATATTAATTACAGTGAATTCCTAGCTATGTTTAACGTTTATTCCAACTGAAAATTTTTCGATGAAAAAATCTTCCGATATGTTCGATGCCCATGATTTAAACGAAATGTGAAACTCCTCTGTAAAGCACTCGATTTTCCGATATGAACCACGTTTGTTCCGAAGTTTTAAATGAGTTTTAATTTCTACATTAAACAATTGATCCTCTGATATGGCTGTTATGGCTTATCGCTAAGATTCGAATGAAACTTGGTATTTATAAATGAACCACTCGATTCTTCCATGTGCACAATGAATCTTACTACGCACAGTTATCAAAAGTCTTTCTAATTCGCAGACTTTCGCAACAATAGGGACTCGACAACAAAACTCAGTCTGCATACGCTACGCGTCATTAGACCAGCTAAACGTGCCATCGAGTGGGCCAACGAGCTACAAATACTTAGCTTTGAGAGAGTTATGCATGCATTAAAATCGCAGCACAATGAACAATGAAAACATAAATCAGTGTAATTAATAGAAGCAGCAGCCGCTCCACTAGTCGAGTCGCGACAGTTGGCCAAGCGTTAGCTACTTCTCGGCTGAGCGCATAGACTCAAATGCCTTTCTAGAGACTCCAAAAACGAAGCAATTCCATCCTCTACCGTTTCGCTTTTCTACGCATACGCCACCAGATGCAACAGGTTTTGTCATGCACGTGAGCCGTGATGTCCTTATATGGACTGCGGAGGCGGAATTGTAACATATGGAATGGCATCTGCTCCGCTCCAATAGATACAGATACAATTCGATTTTTGCTTTTAGTTTAATTAGTTCAATTTTATTTGGTATAACAATTTAATTGGTTTTATTTATATTTTTATTTCTTGGAGCAAAAAAAAAAAAAATCTACCAGAGCAAATAAATGAAAAACAATTTATCAATATTTATTTCATTCGCAAGCGGAAAGTAACGAAAACACTTGCACTGCTGAATGATTTTTCCCCTACATATATATTATGAAATGGGTATTACCAGTTTTTATCTGAAAGTTTGTAACACATTGAAGCAGGTATTGTAGTTAGTTGTGAATAATTTTCTTGCGCATGAAATGATTAGAACGAATTAAATTAAAATTTAAAGAAATTTTGATTTAAACAAAGAATATATAAAAAACCATTTGTGAATTATAAGTGCTATTAAGTTTAAATTCTATGGGAGTTCCATTTGCTAAATCGCGGTCATTTTGATACTATGATACGTTTCTTATTGTTACAAAAAGTCTGCATACCAACTTTCAAACCAATATTTCAAAGATTGACGGAAAAAGGCACTGCCGAACTAACACAGACAGGCAGCGCGACATGACTAGATCGTTTCGTCTTGTCGTACTGATCATGAACTTTTTCTACACGGTCTCAGAACTTCAGCTAACACGCACTCAGTTTTTAAATTGTCTATATGCTGCCACTTGCATACTGGCGGATACTATTTGAAGTGGTGCACTACAGTTCGATAGCTTAGGACTAACGAACAGTGTTAGTTAAATCGTTAAGAAAAACGACAAGTATCAGTAGGCACACTTCGCAAAAAAACTTATTTCTCGTCATTCATTTTTAGTGAGTGGTCAAACGAAGTTCAATCTTGGACAAATATGGTCTAACGATGCCTAGACGAGCTGTATTTACAAAAATTTAAAAATCTAGCATCACAAATTAAGAATTTGAATTTGGAATTATTTTTTAATATTTTTTAAAGGTTAAGCAAACGAAGTTTTGACTTCGACAAACCAAAGCTAATGTTGGAAAAACGTTCTGCATTTACAAACACTAAAATATTATGCTTCGGGGTGTCAACTTCACAGGATATTTATTTACTTATTTTTTTTTTTTTTACAATATTTTTTAAAAATTTTTTAAACCTTGAAGAAACGAAGTTCAACCCTTGTAAAAATTGGACTAATGAACTCCATAACTAAAAATCTATATTTCACATTTCGGCGTGCCAAGACACAAAATTTGTAATCAAAATTCCAAGAATAAAATCATTAATTAATAATTTGTGGTTGGTAGGCAGTCGAAGTTTAACGTTGGACAAACCTGATCAAAACTTAATGAGGGCAGGTTTTCATAGGGCTACGCCTCAAAGTGGTCCGATCTAGGCCTAGATGGAATGTTTTACAAGAATTGACGTAAGTTACGCCAAATATGGTAGGCGTTTTTAGCGTTATAGTAAAAAAGTACCTAAAACTACTAAATTGGGGAAGGTTTGTATAGGAGCTATCCCTTGAGGGCTAGCTCCTATACAGTACGCAAGTGTGATTGGCATGTTCATTAAATACTAGTTATCACAGTGTCTAAATACGAGTATATAAATCTATCTCTATCTCTTATAACCTCCGAGATCTGTTCGTTTAAACAGACGGTCGGACGGACATGTATATATCGACACGTCTTCCGATGCTGATCAAGAATATATGCACTTTATAGTACCTGAAACGCCTCTTTCTGCCTGTTACACACATTTGCACAAACTCAATATACCCTTTTACTCTATGGGTACAGGGTATAAAAACTTCGTTTCTGCGTGTATAGCGCTGTCCTCGTAAGTTACATGGACTACCGTCCACCGTGATGCCTGTGAAGATTGTTAATGATTCGGATCTACCGAAGTTAACGATGTCGTTACGTTAAACTTATCTGATTATCCACGTACGTGTATGTCCTCAATCAGTAAGATTAGTATGTTCGTTTGTCTGTTAATTCATCCGTCTGTGTTTCCTTCTATCTGTCGAAAATCATTAAAGCCTAAGACTGTGCAGGGTATAACATAGTCGAACAAAACTTCAAAAGCACTTTTTTTCATAGTTCATCTGGCTTTGTTTGACGATCAGATAGTGAAATACTTTGGGTTGTTCGCGTACTACTACATATACATACATCTATATGTACATATAATACACATGCGTTCCGATGCCGGTGGATGCACGAGAGGCGCAGACGTTTGTTAGAGGCTATAAAAGACTCATTACTTTTCCAATTCTCACTCATTGTCAGCAATTTATCTCACAGTTTGATGCAAACGTATAAATCTTTCAACACTGCCGCGAATTGAGCGTTGAACGTATAAAAAACCGAAAAGCAAACATACTTCAAGTGCTATATTTCAATTTCAAATTAAAATAAATATTTAAATATATAAACGCTTCGAAGCTTCAAAATAAATTAAGTATTAACAATAGAACACCATGGTGTGTTCTGCAGTATATGACCTAATTGTAAGTTTGGCAATACAAAATTTAGGTTTATGTTACATAATGCCATTTGCCATTAAGTTGTTCCAAACTGCTTCTTATAGACTCTGCTGATGTCACCTTACTTCCTTGCCAAAAGTCTTACTTAAAACATAATTCCTTAACTTAAAGTTTGCTTAAATTATAAAAGCCGAAAGTAATATTAATTAAAAATGCTATAAAAAAGAACACTTTTCAAATGTTTAAATTTTAATTTATACAGAAAAAACTGCCACTGAAAAAGATAATGATGTTACGAATGGATCTACGTAAGCTTCATACTCATTAGCAACAACTCTGAGCTGAACATAGCATTTCATTTTAATGCATAGCAAATAAAACTTAAACCAACTCTAGACGACACACTACACACCGAGCAGTATGATTGGAACATCAATTCGCCATGCCACAATAACGCCGAGCGACACTGTCCAGTTCCATGCATCAGAAGGCATCATCATCAGCAGACTAGACCGACTGCTGCCTCTTCATATTTCGTACTCTAGAAACGTAATTACTTTAGAAAATAATCGTTAAAAGTAATGGTCTGTATCAAATATATTAAAATATAACCCGAACCAAGAACCAGTGTTGTTGGATTGTGAAAAAACAAGCAAGTAGAAAGAAAAAAAATAATGAAACGCAACAATGGCGACGACGTCAATGTCGATGTCGACAAACGGAAAGCAGCGAAACGTAACTGAAATGACGGTGATGAAAGGATATACTTATGTAGGTACATCTCTATGCCACAACTATGTACTACTGCTCATTCCATCTCATCTTATCTGACTTAATTCAACACAAACGCCTCAACTAAGTAACTTGCCACACAGCAGCGGTGAACTTGCCAACGTCAGCATCCATTTGTGGCATTTGCAGTGTACTCGTAGAGTGTTATACAACTTCTAGGACGACAGTCTGACCTGACCTGGCTTGCCTTGCCTTGCCTTGCCTTGCCTTGCGTTGCCTTGCCCTGCCATGGCTGCCATCAACTCAACTTGAGTCAAAATGGCAATCGCACTCATCATGTCAGTCAAAATACGAATATGTATGCGCAACGAGCCAAGGACGAAGTATGACGAACGAAGCTTGGCATTCGTACGTCAAAAATGTTAGCATTAGTGATATTGTAGTTATTGTTGTTGGTGCAAGTGATGTCGGCGATACACCGTGGTACAAATTCGCCAAAAATTGCAACAAAGTTGAAAAATTGTATGTTTAAGCTAGAGATTGAAAACTGCAGTCATGTGTGCAGATGACACAAATTTTCGTATCTGAAACCATAAAAAGAATTCTTGCTCTAACTTATGCTTTCTTTTAAACCACCCCCCTTTTTCCTTTCAAAAATTCACTGCAGAAAATACATGCTTGAATGCATGTGTACTTCAAATATCTACTTGAATCCACACCTCATTAATATGGGCGCGCTTAATGTTGTTGAGTCAATGAAACATGTTTTTTCTGCATATTGACTTGAAACCTATTAACCTATATTTTAAAATTAACACAAAGTATTTGTCTTTATTTTAAGATTGTTGTAATTTTTTTAACTTTGTACAGATTATCCAGTGAAATCCGGATAATCTGTAAACATAAACTTTTAGTTTAAAATATTTTGTATTAAAATGTTTTGATAAGATTTCTTGTTGGCTACATTTTCTTGAACCGTGGAACCCAAATAGACGACTTAAAGTACTGAGATAGAAAGACATGGTTAGATCGACACTCTATATGAAGAGTACAGAAATGATCAAATTTGTTGTGTTATAACTAGTTTTTTAAAGATCCGAAAAGTTTTAGCAAAAAAATGCCTACAGACCGTAAAAAGTTTCCAATTATTTCAAAAACGTATAATTCATTTACTGATACCGTTGCGTACTCTTGAGTGCTCCTTACGTTTCTAAAGAAAAAGTTTGGAAAAGCCGTAAACATTCATGTATGAAAATGCATTCATATACACATGTCGGCAAGTCATAATGCTTTTGAGTATGTGTTCTGTCGAGATTAGAAACTGGCCAGCATACTCATCAGAATTGAATCCTATCAGAATTATTTGAATTATCTTTCTGAACGGAAATAATGAATAAGTAAGGTTGAAGTACTAAAAGTTGCTACTTTTATATTTACACGTCTTGAAAACCCTAAACAAAAATTCGGAAAGGCCGTAAGATGTTCCATTTAGTATTAGTTTGTAGATAAGGCCCCAATATTACTGTGGCATATATACTGATTCGCCCCACTCATACATCTACAGCACCGTTGTTTTGAGCACTTGAACTAGAATCCACATATTTAGCCGGTGCTCAAGTTGAAAATTGCGCCCAGTTCTAGGTATATATTTCGAGGTATCGCCTCACATTTTAAAAGAATGCGGTGTGAGGTTTCATCATACTGGTCACAAAATCTATATACGGGGTTATTAATAAATTATACGAGTATAGTTTTGTTTCCACAAGATTTGTATTCCGCTAAGAATTCGTTTACTTGTCTCAAAACTTGGATTAGTGTCCAGTGTAGGTTTCTTGCTCGGTCAATCTGCTTACAATATAGTTATGGTACTACTATTTACGTTGCATTGGGTTTGCCAGTCAGCACATCTGTTTGCTCTATCTCGAGTATGTTGGCGAGCCCTAACAAAAACACATCAGTTGAACCATGATGCGTTGTCCGTACTTTCTCTTGCCTAAGTTTTTATATGTAAGAGTCCGAGTTAAGTATTTTTAATGATGCCAGAATCTCTGCAAAAATGTATATAGATTTTAGAACCATTTTTTTTTTTTTTTTTTTTTTTGGGATTTTCGTTCACTGTGCGATGTCGTCAACATAATGGTCCATTGGACGCCATGTTGGCTCATAATCTTAAGCGTTGCCACGCTGCTGTGAAAAAGCATAACTAAATAAAATGCATTGTCGGCAGTTTGGGTGCAGCATAACAGTTCTTCATCTCAACTTACTATGAACATAGAATGCTATGAGTTCGAGATACAATTGGCTGCAGTAACTATCCGAAGGACCTGCTCAGAGTCAAATTGTCTGTTCGCTTACAGCATTAGTGTACAAATTTTATTGCAGCTCTGTGCTGCGCCGTTCATTTATGCATATTCTAGTGCGCCACAGCAAATCCATCCAATCTGTCTGCTCATCTGTGTGCTAAGTTCTGTTTCCAACAAATTGAATGCTTCGTGACAATAAAAAACACAACGCATGCCAAGTTCAAGCAAAAATTATGAAAAAAAAAAAACTAAGCTTAATTTGAGCAAAACACAACAGAAGTTCTTTATAATTCATAAAGCAATTTCAAAGTATTACTATTTCTTTTACGAAGCTCCTGTGTCTTTGCAACGCCCCCAGTTAGGCAGTCAAGTCAGTTAGACAAAGTCGAGTAGCGTCGAGTCGCATATGTTCCCACACTCCGGAGATATTATTTTATATGTTAAATTTAATTTCTTTTGTTTTGTTACTCGCACGTCATTTGCAAAATTAAATTATTTCAAAATGCTACAACGTATTTTTCCCTTAGTCCTTGCCGCGTTACTCTTGTTGCGCATATCCTTAATTTCTTTCTTCTTTGTAAATTTTCATTCAGTGCGATTCTAAGTTATATTTACATTCTTCGTCTTCTTCGTCTTCTTCTTTTTCTTAGCAGTAGTAGTAGCAGGAGCAGGAGCAGGAGCGGAACCATTCCCGCGGGCATATCATTTTCATCACTGAAGGCGCATCTTGACTTGTTTTTCCTTCTAAGGTTCTTGCAATTTTGTGCTCTTTCATTTTCATTTTCATTTTCATTACATTCAAGCATTTTCATTTCAAATTTTTATTTCTTTTGCTATTTTGAGAGTTTGTTAATTTATGTTTGTTTTTTTTTTTTTCTTTTATACCCTGTACACATTGGATAAATGCGTATATTAAGTTTATGCAAATGTATGTAACAGGCAGAAGGAAGCGTGGTATAGCACATAAAGTATATATACTCTTAATTTGCATCAAAAGTCGAGTCTGTCGGACCGGCTGATCGTCAGTTTGAACAACGATATTTTGGAGACTATATATGACAAATTTAGACTTTGCTTTTTCCCTCTTCAGATAAAGTCTATGTCTGTCTCTCCCCCTGTCCCTTGCCACCGTTCCCCACCTATCCCCTTCCAACTATCCCTTCTACCAACTTCCACGACTGCCCTATGTCTTCTTCCCTACCCAAATGTCCACCAAAACGTAACCCCAAATGTCCCCCCGAAACGTCCATATAACATGTACGCACCAATGTCCCCACATAATGGGCCACAAGTCGTCACCCCAAATATTACCCCCCCCCCCACATGTCACCCAAATGTAGCCGCAAATGTCCCTTCAAATGTGTCCAAATGCTCTCCAAAAATACAACCAAATGCTATTTATTGTAGCATGCACCTGACATGCTTGTTTCTGACGAAACCACGCTGATACACCAACTCACAAGTGAAGTAGAGAGCGTGTAGTGTTGTACTGTGGCTAGCATGCAGTATAAATATAGAGATGGGAGCGGCCCGAAAGATCCGACGAGACGCTTAATTGACCGAAACGGAATGACACTACGTGCCATCCAAACATTTTTATTCCCATCCAAATGCGCCATTAGATAGATATTTCACATCAAATAATTTTTGTTTACATTTACAATTAATTAAGCTAGAAACGCATTTCGTTTATCTTGCGTCAATTATATTAAAAGATGCCCCAGTTCGGACCACTAAACAACAAAGCCCATGCAAGTCTGCGGTTCATATAAACAGCCCTCAACAAGATACAGGGTATCTCGAAGTCGAGCACGGTCGACTGCAGCATTCTTTCTTGTTTTTTTTTTTTTTTTTTTTTTTTGGTGTCTACAGTATACAATACTTATTTTCTTGACTGCTTGCTGTGTCTTAACTAGTCCTGATAGTATCATTAGCATTTTAGCTCATTTCTGTTTAACAAAAATATTGTTCTTTAAAATTGTACTCTGATGAGAAGTTGTTGTACGTTCTATAAGCAGTGAGCAAATATTCAGACGAAAAACATTATACAGTACTTTGAAAGAAACTTCCAGAATATAATCCAACTATAATCACACCTGTTCTAGATTTTGATCCAAATAAATTGTTCAGAAACGATTTCGTTAAAATTGTTCGTTTTATTACATTAGGAAGATTTTTTTATTAGATCTAATATTTTTCGATACTATGAGAATCAGAATTCGCAACGCGAAGTAAAATGAAATTGCAAAATCCTTCTAAAAGTAACAAAAATTCGATTCGAAATCTTGAACGGAGGGGAACATTTTGTCAGTAGTTACGACAATTTGCAACGACTTCAAACGACTTACAATAAAAAGACTTATGTACATCTACTACTTAAATCACACAAATAAAAATATTCTGTAATATTACATTAATGCGCACCTCAACACTGACCCCAGCAGCAGTGCAACCTCTCAAACATATGTCAACCCTGCACAAGCTACTTATTGTAAAAGAATGAAAATCAATTAGCCAATTGCACTTGAGGATATTCCTTCAATGATTTTGTGCTGTGTTTCCTTTTAGACACAAAAGATGTCTCGATAGCGTTGGCGTTAAGGATGCTGCTCCTCTCTAATCAAAATGTACAATTTAAAGTTTGACGTCACATATTTTACTTTCCTTTGCATGCAAGGAAAAATACATCAGAAATGTTATTGATTAATTAATCTCGCTCGTTAAATGTCCTGAATTGAAATGTAGCACATTGAAATAAAATGTGTTTTAATACCATTCACACATAGTGTGAAATGGTATTATCAGTTTGTCTGAAAGTTTGTAACGCATTAAAGGAGGCATCGTAGAAACCATAAAGAATATATATTTTTGATCAGCTCGACGAGAAGATCTAGCCATGTCCGTCTATCTGTCTGTCCGTCTGTCTGTCTGTCTGTCTGTCTGTCTGTCTGTATGTTGTTGCGCATTTGTTGGGGACCAATTTTTATGCTATGCAGTTGAAATTTTACATATACACTTTTTTTTATTGCAGTTTAATAGAGTATCAAGATTGAACCCACATGCCCACTTTTTGGGGTAGCCCCCATACAAACCCATCGCGCACTTTTGACTTTTTGCATGAAAACCTTTTTCATTCTAGTCAATATCAACTTAATAATTGATATGGTAACTTTAAGCGGACGGATGGGTAGGACTCGCCCATTGTTTGGGGTAGCCCCCATACAAACATACTACCCACTTATGACTTTTTGTATGAAAACTTCTTTATTAAAGTCAATATTAGGTTTAAATGCAATGTGGTGCCTTTTTATGGTCAGCCGCTTAACATACATAGACTAACGGGTATGGCCCGCTCACTTTTTGGGGTAGCTCCCATACAAACCATTTAATCGAGTAATTTTGTGTTTCTATGAAAAAATTCTTCATTTTCGTGGACAACCGTTTCATATACATATACAAATAGGCGTGTCCCACCCGCTTTTTGAGGTAGTCCCATATAAACCCACAGCTCACTTTTATGCATTTGTATGGAAAACGTCAATATCGATATGGCGGCATCTTACACATCTACTACATTGCTTCATACACATCTACTAGTGAGCGTGTACCGCCCACTTTTTGAGGTAGCCCCTATATAAACCTCCACTTTTATGTTTTACAATACTATTTAAAATTTAGTGTGAATGGTATTAGAGCTTCGGTTCAACCAAGGTTAACGTTTTTTCTTGTCTTTTTTCGATGGTTGGCATAGTCAATAAATACGCTAGGTATTGATACTCTGTGAATTCTGCTTTAGCGACCTTATTTATAACTATATGAGTTTATCTGATTGGCACAAGGTCAGTACACTGAGAAAATGATTTCTCAATGCTACTTAAGAGAACAATAACATTTTATTTTGACAAAATTTTATTTGCAGGTGAGACACTTTTCTCAGATTCTGGATTGTTTTAGAATATGCACTGCCTGCATAAGTCTACATAAAAAAAAGAAGGCAGGCTGTTTCAAAGTCGCATATTCACGACTGCAGCATTCCGATTTGTTTTCATAATACTATCGTAATAATCCTTAATAAAATATTTATTTTTAAATATGTTCCACATCTGTCTTGCTGACAGTGGAAGGTTGATATATTTTCGAATCATTATATCACAATATTGAACAATTCCAACAGAAAAAGGACTTGAAACCTTCAGCTTAAAAACACTTCAGATGCAGCTAATGTCAAGTACACAGCACATACAGCTTTTAAAACTTGTAGTGGGACTTGATAGCTGTTGCATTCTTACATTTAATGACAACACACACCACATACACATGAAGAAGCAGCGTCTTACGATGGTTGAATTTTGTATTGTGCGCCAATTAATGACAAAAAAAAAACCCGTAATTTATTATTGGAAATGGTAATTTATTATTTAAAATATTCTCCATAACGTTCAATACACTTTTACAAGCGATTGAACCAATTTTCGAAACCCTTTTGCCACTCAGAATTGGGTACCTGCAAAAACTATTTGTTTAAAGGCTGCTACAACTTATTCAGTAATATTGCCCACGCAGTTTTCTGTTGATAGGCAGATACAAAAATAAGTAATTGTGTGTCCAGTCGAAACTGTAAGAAGAATGACCCATCAATTCGATGTCTGTGGAATTCTGGAATCAAATTTGTTTTTTAAAAAAATCGATACGAGCCTTATTTTGGGTGATTTGTCAAATTATGGAGCATCCAACGCGAACAAATCTTCTTGAGTGTCAAATGTTCATATAATATCGAATATATGCTGTTCCCACTAATACCCAACGATGTCTTGATCTCACGGTATATCCCTTGAAGATCTTTCAATATCAATTCAGCCGCAGAATCGATTGTTTCCAGCACAACAATCATTTTTGGGAAATACTTCATTGAGCGAAGAACGTCCGCGATTAAACTCAATTTACCAGCGTTTTACAGTGGCAAAAAAATCGGACTTCATCGCCAAAAGTAGATGTTAGTTTATCGATATGCTCTTGTTTTAATAATTCACATCAAAATCGTACGTAACAACACTTAGGATTGCCAAGGCGTACACTATTCAAGGCAACCCTCGTATGCTTCTGACCACAGCTGTAATTGTAATTGTTGCAAGGTTTGCAGCAACGTCATCGGCATCATCATCATTATTATCAACGTCTTCGTCTTCCTCCTGATTCAGCTTGTGCAGCATTTCAGTACAAAGCAATTTTTAATTTCATTTGAGTTGCAATTTAACAATCTCCAACTTGGACTTTTGATAAAAGCCAACGAATTTTTGTCTCTTGAGTTTTTAGTTATTTGATGTCATTGTTTTTATTTTCTAGTTTAAACAATGCCTGCTGCATAGTTTCGCAACCGTCTTACCAACCCCAAACGCTCCATAGTCGAAGAATTGATGCGAAAATTGATACGGTTGCATGTGACATGTGTACAGAAATGCTTCAGCTGCATCTTCCAAAGCATCTCAGACGATGGCGCATTGTCTTCGCTGGTATTTATTTAAACAGCAGCAGACGAACGAGTGTTGTAATTAATGTGCAATCGAATCGTAAAATGCAATCTCAGCGTTTTCAAACGAATTTTTGATACAACACTCTGTACTCCAGCTGTCTCTCAACCAACTCAATGCCATCTTTCGTCTATTTGGTGCAATGCATCCTTCCGATGACAACTCATACACACAAACACACAGAAAACTAACCAAAGGCAATCCAATCCTGTGTGTGGCATACAAAACGCTTTGAGGCTAATTAGTGCGGTCACTTCTTCTTCTATTTCTAATTAGAGAAACGAAAGGACAACAGCGACAAAGTGCGAGCGAGCGAGCGAGCGACCGAGCGAAAGCAACAGACTGCTCAAGACAAAGACAAAGATGAGAAAAGACACGACACGACAGGACAGTACCAGGACAGGACAGGCTGACGACAGACAAAAGAAATCAAGAATTTCATTTCTTTAGCACTTTTCGCGCACAAAAGAAATCCATGAAGACGCTGTCTTCGCCTTATAGTTTAAGTGACGAAGGCTGGGAAAGGACATTGCGTTGGGGAGCGTTTCAGACTGAAACTGAAATAAAGAAAATGCCAACGAATTAGCGACGACACGACGACGAATTAGCCAACCAGGCATATTTCTGTCACATTCTAGATACACTGCGAAAAAAAACACAATGGCAACTAAGCGAAGTGAAGTTGAGAATCTTGACTGATAAGTAAGCTGGCTACGTAAGAAAATATATTTTTTATGACAAAACTTAAATAAATTAGATTGTCCATGTTTTTTTTATGTTGGAAAGAAAGGAACAACGAGATACAGTGGGATACAATAAAAGTTATGATAGAAGCAAAGAGCTTTTTGTGTACAAATTCAAAGAGCGCAAAAGAAAGTGATATATATAGAGAGACATTGGCAAACAAATTAGAGAAGAGGCAAGGATCAGCGTTCAGCTGAATCCTGACTGCTGACTGATTAGTAATTTATCTCACAATGGGGAATCTTATATATGATGCAATTGGGTAGGTAGTATGACTTTCTTACTCAATAAACCTAACCTAAAACTACTAGAACTGAAATACAGTTATAAAATATCATATCAGCACTTATTAGTGTTAACTGATTACTGTCAAAATCAAATTTGAAAGGGTAGCCGCTTATGGACGGATACCTCATATAAAAATTTTACAATTTTATATTTAAATAAAATACAGAATAATTGAGAAATTGAGTCTAAATTTATTCCAGTTGCAGTATTCATATTACATATAAATATGGAAACTGACTTCGTTGATATGAACACCGTTAGAACTTTTCGATTCTTTGAATTCCACTACTCATGTTACTGGGCTCCTCTGGGCTAATATTGTTGGCACACTGACATAAACCAACGATGGAACTCCATAAAAAGAAACCAACCAGTGGCAAATCGCATGAGCAAGTTGGCCATTTAACGGAGCTTTTCTCGAGATTACACTGTTCTCGAACTTGCCCTTCAATAGATCAATTGTTTGACCAGCTGTGGGTCACGTGGCACCATCTTGTTGGAACTACATATTACTTATGTCAAGTCTGTTTAATTCTGGCCAAAACTAGTCTTTCAACATGGCACGATAGTATACTCCATTGACCTAACTCCATTCATCAACGAAGTAATATGATCCAATCACATCTCCGGCAAAAAACCACACCACAAGCTCACTTATAACGCATATTTTACTTATTGACAACGTCATTACTGGAAAAATGAGCTTCATCAGCTTTTTCAATGAAATTCATGATTTTCTGCAATCTTTTGCAGAGCCCAATCGAAGAAGTTTTGAAGCTTCAAATGATCTTGAGTTATTTTGATCTTTTAAGTGTGTAGGGCAAGATATTTATGCTAAATTCGAAGCAATGTGGTTTTAGAGCTTCTCACTTCCAATGAACAACGTGGAACCGACAGATTTAACTCACTTTGAACTGAAGCACTTACGGATGCGATGCTTGTGGTATTTCAACCTGTGCGTTGTCTCACTGGCACAGGAGCATCCAACATCCAATAGTGAATATGTTGACTCGAATTTACTCAGTGTGGCACACACAACATGTCTGGTATTTATAATTTCTATATCTGGTGATAACTTTTCAGCCAGATGATAACATTTACGCCACCCTGTTTAACTGCTATACTACGACTATTCGTGGAAACGATATTAAAGCTACGGTTACACTGAAATTAACGTTCTTCATTTTTTATTTGTTTTTTGTTTTTTATACGAGTACGGTCGCCCTTAAAACGTTTGCGTCTGATAAGCATGCAACAGGCTGAGTAAGTAGTTGCCGCAACTTTTTCATTCAAAAGGATAAAGATGTCGGCGTAGCTGTCGCAGACAAACGCCTAAATTCCTGTTCAAAGCAAGATAGAAGAGATAAAAAAAAGTACTAACTCATTGGAAAGAGTAAAATCTAAAAGTGATGTCAAGGCATATTTTTGCTATTCAATGTGGCACTCTACACCACTTCACTTCACTTTGCTTCACTTCGGGAAAAATGGGCGCATTTGAGCCTCTGGTGTATAATCTGCTTGTAATTTGATGAGATTACGTTCAATGTAAAAACTGACACCAACACATCAAACAACAATGAAGAAACAACAATGATTTCTCAAAACGTCACGAATAGCATGTGTATCCTTTTCAGGTAGGAGTAAAAGGACAATACATACCAACAAATAAAAAATTGGCACCCTTTTTTCTATCTTTTTGTTGGTACAAAGTGATCTGTCTGTTTGCTTTGTTGCTAAATGGATGAGTAGCTGGCAGGACATTTGGTCTGTGATGTTTAGCTAAATGAATGAATTAGTTCCTTTGAGAATACATTTGCGGTTGAGATTCGCTCGTCCTTGATAGATGTGCAATGTTTGTTTTTTGATGACATTAGATTAATTATTTGATTTGTTTTTCTTTCATTTTTTTTTTTTTTTTCAAAAGAAAATGCAGAAATATTTTTTTTATGGTGTAAATTTAAAATAAGTTTAGGGAGAACTTTTTTCGAACAGAATTCATGTAGACATGTAGACAAAAAGAAAATTTGTAGGGTATTTATGCATGTATAAATTCTAAATATAAAATCAGCGTACCACTAAAGACTCAATAGAATATTCGATTTATATCGATTATTTTATATATGTTATACATAATCGAACAATTGTAAATAATCGATTAAACTATGCAGCAAAATTTAAAACAAATCTGTGTTCGAAATGTAATTATTTTGTATTTATACATTTTGATCTTCTCTACATGAAAATCGTAGCAAAAGTATTAACTAAGAATACATTATTTCTTCCTATTTCTCCATAACTATACAGCCGATTGACCCATTTTTATAGCAAATTGTGTAGTTAATTTAATTATCTTTTATTTGGTATTTTCTTCAACTAAATCGGTTAGCTCTAAAACTAGATATGTTAAAATATACGAGTACAAGAAAAATCGAAACAAATTTGAAAGATTCATATAACAAAAAACTAACCTTAGGAAAAAGTTTTGTTGCTATTTTCATGTTCAGCAAGTGAAAATATATAAGGAAACAATAGTAGCATGTCGTCACAATAATAGTGTTGCAAAGTTGCTTTTATTCCTGACCATAAATAGTTCATTCTCAATACAATCAATGTTTGATTAATCGTTTTTTAACGACCATAAATAATCGATTAATTTCAATACTAATCCAAGCCCAACATTCAATCAGATAAGATTTTATTAAATAAGGCAATGCTAAATGCAAATTATAAAAGTCTTATGAATTTATACACACCTTTTTATGCAACAAAACAGCTAAATTATCGCAAATATGTTCAAATTTTTGTTTGTTTTTTTTTTTTTTTGACCAATCGCTCTCTGGTCAATGTATTAATGCATTTTTTATGCACGAGCTGAAGGTAAAGTGAGTTTGAATTATTGATGAATACGTCCCAAGTGAGAACAAAGCTAAGCAAAGCAGCAAAATCACTCACGGCACGAGGCACCAATTCACATACAGAGCGTAGAGACAAACACACACACGAAAGGATTTACTATACTAAGTATATCCTTTGAGTTCTGCAAGTACCAACATCAACAGCAACGTCGCTGCTACTAGTTTGCTGTGTTGCAGGAATAATGTATTGCACATCATCATGAACAATGATTTCATGATTTTCAGTTGAGTTTCGTTAGATGGAACACTTACTTTGGTCAAGAAATGCCGCAGTTCGAAGAGGGTTGAGCAAATTTTACTAATGGGTCAAAACGTCACTGACTCGTATGCGCTGTCTTTCTCTCTCTTGCTTGCTGTCTGCCTGTATGTCTGTATGTCTGTCTGTCTGTCTTTCTTTGGGCTACTGCAGACGTCAAAGTGTCGGTAAATCACCGTCCGTATGTATGTTTCAAATGAAAGAAGAAGACGCCGACTTCGAAGCGTTGCAAAATAAAATACATCATGTGCTTGAAAGGATAAATGTGTATGAACACCCACCACATCCTTTAGCGTGACTAGTATGTCTACTTTGACTTTGGCCAGTGCCATTGTGCCAGGACGACGACGACGATGACGGTCATTGTTTTGATACGTGTAGCTTTTGTTTTTTATCTCTTGCCACCGTACTCTGCATCTAATAAAGAAGGAAAGCACGTAAATTACTCTCAAAGGTATAATTTTGTTAGAGCCAGTGCCACATAGCTTCTTGTTATACATATATGTACAATTTTTTTTTTTATTTTCGACATATTCTTTATTTTGGAACAACATTTCCCTATTTAAAGCTGTTTTCATCAAATGCACAGACAGTCGTAATGCGAACAACACCTTTTCAGTCTGTCAGTACTACACATCACAAGACCCTTTTGTCTTTAGCCATTAACCCATTAGATACTTTTGATGCATTTCGTTGGGTGTCTCTATGCAGAAATTAAATTGCTTCGGAGTTGAAGTTTTCAGAAGTATAGACATTGGTTTTGCATACAATCATTGTGAATGGTAGATACTAGAGATGTGCGCGTGCCTGATTTTGCCCAATACAAGCACGAAGTTGGTATTTGCAGACACTGTCGTAGTTTTGTCAAAGGCACGACTCAGCACGAAAACGAAGTACGTGATTACGAATGCGTACTACTACATCGGTTAAAGAGTATACTACGTATATAAAAGGAGGCTTGAAAGATATAAAAGATCAGCATAGAATGTAATGGGTGCGCCATTTAAACCTTCGGCATGTGGCAACCCTATAACTTTCACATATGTTTTAAGTCAATGGAGATCATTATCGGGTCGTTATTACGGATATTTGATGACATTGCTTGCGCCACAGCCTACATAGTCCGAGCCACAATTACTTTATTGAACCCTTTGTTCACCGGCCGAAAATTTCGAAAAATGATGATTGGATTTTTTGAAGAAAAGAGTTTATATCAAGAAGTAACGGAACCGGGAAGCCTTGAAAGATATCACGGGTAGTTTAATTGTTTTCTCTCTTAGCCATCGATCTTGGTGGTATACCAATTGATGATGATTTTCTATGGTAACCCTCAATGCTCCCATAAATAGCTGTAACTATACATTGGGTCCCTGAAGCGGTGTTACAGAAAGCGCTTTCAGACCGTAATACTTCGAAAATTGAATCGCTTTAACGGCTACCATTTATGAGATATCATATTCAAATATTTTTTAATTATTAATTATTTTTAATTATTACCAAAAAACAATCCGAAATTTTAAAGAGCCACCCGTTTATTTTCTAGTTTTGTCAGACATAGCAAGAAATAAACGAATAATTTTTCGTTTTATTTCGAAAAGTTTTTGCTGTTTTCGTGTCACGGTATATTTACTTACACTAACAATACTTTTTTCACTCCACACGAACACGCGCGAAATTTAACTTTGATGTAGGGACATATTGTGCACACGCGTGACACGACAAAGACCACGGCACACACCCATCTCTAGTATGCACTCTTAATAATATTTTGTGAATGATATCGTATACTTTTTTTAAACAACACAGTTTTCGACGACCTCTTCAAGCGGAAATGGTAGTGATGATCCCAAATTCATGATTTACTCTACTGTACCTATTCACGTCAGCTGCAACCAATCTCTTGCCTTGCCGTCAAGCCAACTTATCGCAGTACACCATCGCAAAAAAGATACTATAAGAAAGCAATGCGTGATAGCCTCATCATATTTTTGCAACATTTTTCAACACCACAATGCGGCAATCATTTATCAAATCAAAAAAATAAACCCAGCAATGGAGAAGTCTATTTTACCAAAGGATCAGCAGAGATGCACCAATCCAGGTGGAGAAACCGTCCGAAAGAGAGTTGCAAGAGAAACGCATAGCGTATAAATTACGCACATCTGTCAACCTTTGAATTCACCATTAAGACTCAAAATGTGCAACATTAATAACTGACACGACACTCGATTTGATTCGTACGCTTGCATGTATATCATCAAGCGGCAAGGCAGATCGTACTGCCTGCAAAGCGAACCCATCCGTTGTGTTCGTCCTATTTGCCGTTGCTGTTCCGCTCCGCACCGCTGTGTTGATCATTGAAGCGTTGAGCGCATGCGCTATGTCAATGTCAACGCTAACAAAAGTCGACGCCGCCGCCGTCGTCCTCGCAAAGCCGCAAAATTCAATGTTGACGCCTGCGCAGGCGCGAATGCTGCAGCCTAATTGAAAGTAATTACTTTGAAACGAGTAACTCATTTGTCATGTTTTTGTTGCGAACTTATGAGTGCGGCTAGCTTCCCATTTTATAAACAACCAGAATAAGTTTAAAAGGCGGTGACTTTTTGGTATTATGACTGAAACTAAAACCAAGTGGAGTTCTTTACAATAAATACACGTAGTACTCTCAGTGTTGCATTGGACTTTGTAAGTTATATTTCGGTATTGGACTTTGTTATTTGCCACGTAGTCCCAATAATAACGAAAAAACAGTGGTGAGTTTTTTATCTAATGTTCTTTGCCACAGAATTATCAGGGCGACAATCCGGAAGGCGTTTGTTGCACTGATTCAATTCAGTTACTATATTTTCACATTGTTCGACTGGCATAACGCAGATATAATTTAATTATAAGGGATTTTAAAAATGTAAAGTGCGTACGTACGGTATGTGTTTGGTATTGGATACTAAGCGTGAATTACAGCGTCGAGATGACGCTCCTCCATCATGTATCATGACTGATACTGATTTGAGCACAAGTTATTATAGGTTTTTCTGTTCTCAACACAGATTACACTTCGCAAGTCCATTGAAAATATTCTTTAGCGAGAGATGTTGCATTTCCGAAAGGTGAGACCAATCAATACCCATTTTCTTCGGAAAATTTGTCGATCAATTAAACCAAAACCTAAGTTAGCGATAAGATCTTGATTGATTATATATACAGGCCAGAAGATACGCAGCATTTTTCAAAAGGATTTGTCATTTCTTGTGAAGGTGTTAGCGACATTCCAAGTCAAGCTGACATAAAAAAAGAAAACAACCATTCAGCTTTCTGCCATTAAACGCATAAACTTGTCTACTTTAAATTTATTTTGAGTCTAATTCTAACTACGTGATTCTGCAGGCTGTTTATTTAATTTTGGATGCTATTGTTGATGTAAGACATCAGGCATATATCAGCTGCATAATCAAGATCAAGTAGCTAGGTATTGAGCTGCCACTATACTTCATCTGCTCCATTACCATCCGTTACAGTGACGGAGTCCAACACTTGGAGTTATAATATTAGCGAAAGCACATTTCCTTTTTAATGTGATCGCTTTTTTTTTAGGAATTTTGACAATTACTCCTTCCTTGCATTCGTTTGGGAATGTCTTCACCTCGCATATGTTCTTATTGTTTTTCAATTTGGCAATTGGTCGATTATTCCATAGAATGACGGGAAATATTTGTGAATATAACGAATCGAGGTGATAATATGGCATGCATAACTGAATACACTTTATGGCGTCTTTCAAAGAATTCTTCTTTATCTTATGAGTTGGTCCTGCGTTGATGATACCGTTAGTATTTTTGATTTTTGCGCACGTTTACAAGTTTTTACCCCACTATGTAGCCTTAAAGCGGCAAAGATACTTCGAGTATTAAATTTCTCTTCACGAACCATCTCTGAATTATTGCATTATGCTCACAGCCGAAACCAATCGAACAATGGAGAAGCTAATTGCCTCAAATTGAGTTTGAAAATATTGAAAGTTTTTGTTTTATCGAATAGTTCATAACATTATGTTTATTATTAAAGCAAATATATGTAAACATGTCATACTACAAGGATCGGCGCTCGAAGTGTTACCAACTTCACGTTTTTGTAGCAGTCAAACGGCTAATGACACCGCGGTGTTGTTTTGTCAAGCGTCAGTCTGTTATTGTTTTATGTCGCAGTAAAAAAAAAGTTATCGATAAGGAATTCAAACGCAACAGTGTTATTGCTTTGTATTTGGCAGGAAATTCGCAAGCAGCCAGTGTTAATGAACTATGTCATTTACGTATGAACAAAATGTGTATCGGACCATTACACGTTACAATGATGCTGAATGCATTAAAAAACGTCATGAAGGTGGACAAAAAAACAAATGAAATGATTAGAAAGCCAGAATTCAACGTAATCTACGAAAAAGTGCTGTTCAATTGGCATCTAAGACTGTCAATCAACTTTTTGGAGTCGATTAAAACCACATTCTCTTAACGCGCAAGTGCGGGCTCTAAACTAGCGCAAAAACTTCAACGATAACTTTAGCTTTAAAATAAAGCTGCAAGTTGCATATACGTACAAGTGGAACTATAATCTGTGCACTCATCACCAACTCATCTCACTGAAGCCACTGTGCGTCAACTTCAATCTCCGCTAGATAATCGCTTGACAAACGAAAATTCAGTTGTACAGCCAAATTTGGCTAAGAACATCAAAAGGTCAACTCATACGTACTGTATATACTACTTATATAGGCAGCAATGGCAATGGCAATGGCAACGATTTGTGGTCAGACAATTGCTGAGCAACTGTCAACAGCACAAATTGCAGCACGGACAAACGAACGCGTGTCGACAACACAAGTACGGCACGGTACGGCACTGCAAATACTACAATTGAGGCCAGAAATACGACAAATGCCTTTCAACCCGGAGCTGCCACCTTCAACAATGTCGTTGCTGTTGATGTTGCTCCTGTTGTTGACACACGGTGCGACATTACCAAGTTGATGGATTCACGTTGGCTCTGATGTCAACGAGTTGCTTCTACTGTTCAGAGCACAACTGACTCGAGCCATAATGTTGCTGATGACTACTGCCAGTACAGGACAATAACAACGATAGAACGGCAGGACGACGATGACGACGACGACCATGACGCAAATTGTTGTTGCTATTGTTGTTAAGTGATAGTACCTCCAACAAGCACAATATAAATACTAACAGCAATAAACTTGAAGCCTTGACAATTGTAAAAGTCTGCTCGATGTCAGTCAGTCAGTCAGTCAGTCAGTCCGTCAGCAACAGCAGCAATATGTGTAAAAACTTAACAATGGAGTTGCTAGTCGTCAAACTCCATTGCTATGAGTATCATGTGGAGCAACAATGAGCCAAACAACCAAAATGATAGCGTTGACAATGAAACTAGAGACAACAACCATAACAACAAATACCAGTGACAATCATAAAATCAACAACTATGAAATTCATCAGACGCTTAGCGCATTGCTGCTGCCAACAGAGGATGCTACCGCCGAGGAGGCTGCAACATCATAACTCCATCAACATCATCCAAAGCTAGCACTAGTTGGTAAGTGAAATTAATTGCATTGTTTTTGGCCAATGAATTCCTATGAATTCCTAGTTGATGTTGATGTGTGTCTCTTGGTTTTTGTATTTCTCGATTTGACGCCTTTTTGCATGAGCTGCCAACTTCAATGCCACCATCACTAATCTCTAACAGAAACAACAGCAGCAGCACTGTGCATACAACTAAGCCACTCTATGCTATATTGTGTTTTTTTAGAAGCTATAGATCTTGTTTTATAAAAGAACAGCTGAAATTGTATTTGAATAAAAAATATTTATTTATATAATGAAGAATGCTTTATGACGATTTCAAAAAAAAAAACTTGATTGATTGAAAGATCCTGAACTGAAAACCTGAAAGAACAATGGGATGTTCCCAAAGACGACTGGGCTTACACCGCGGCACTATGCGTGCGGGAAATCAGTCCATGATGGCTGCACCAGCCCAAAAAAAGCTGGTACAACAACTCCCATAATGGGAGACATGGGAAAATTGTAAACCTTTTCTGATTAGCACAGTGTAATCCATGCAAAAAATCACGAACCAGTAAGTAACTGGTTGCCAAAGTATTCAATGGAGCCCGTTTTATCAACTTGAATATCTTGATTGCACCGACGATGTATGCTTACATCTGTAGTTCTTCTTAAAAATTAAAATCATCTGTAGCGGCTATGTCGTCACTCAGTCTACCAGTTATAATAAAGTTACATTTAATTTAATTGTAGGGGCTTAATGTTCCGTAGATAATTAAGGATTATAGAAGTAGTAGTAGTAGCAGTAGAAAAATTAATAGAAGTAGTAGTAGTAGTATTGGTATTAGTAATAGTACAAGTAGTAGTATTAGAAGTAATACTAGTATTAGTATTAGTAGTAGAAGTAGTAGTATTAGTAGAAGTAGTAGTAATAGTAGCAGTAGTAGTATTATTAGAAGTAGTAGTATAGTAGAAGTAGTAGTATTGATTGTGCGACACATAATAGTATGTCCCAACAAACCTGTGCCGTGAATATTGTTTACAAGTCAACGGGTTTATGGGAAGTATGACACGTATCTCGTATTGAAATCTCACATTGTTCGGATTAATATTGTCCATATTTTAATTTTTAAAATATTATTTTAAATATTTCTTTAGCTGAAGTCCATTTTGGCAACTTTAAATTAGATGAATAGGTTCGTGAATGTATTTCCACCGAAACACCTTTTTTTGAAACCTTTTGTTCTAATTCTTTTAACATCTGTAACGTCGCTCTGTGACGTCTCGGGCAGATATAAAAGTATCACCCAAGTTCACGCCAAGTACCGGTTGCTACTCTCTTCATAATATATAAAATGGCCACGCAGTTTGAAGCATATTTCCATTGGCATTAAACAAAAACAAACACCCTTTAGTTAGTTACCATCATCAACGTGTTGACAAGTCTATGAGTGTGTCCGTCTGTGTGTATTTAACTCTGGTATGCGCGCTAACCAAGCTTAACAGCGTTTATCACTACTCGCTTTACTCCTCGACATGAGTCCTTGAATTGCATATACTCATAGTATTCGTACTCGTACACTCTGGGCTCATAGTCGTCTTGTTTTTGCGGTGATATATCACACTTGACACTCATTCATTCATTCGCTCATTCACATGTTCGACTTTGCTTAGTCGCTTTCATTTGAATTTCATCACTTTTGCAGCACTCAGCAGCACCCAGTCTCATGAACTATCACCGAACTGCACCAACTCCTTCTGCCCAATCACTATCACATGTTGTGATACGAGTATTTCGGTTGATATATGTACAAGTATGTGCTTTGTTTTGTTGGTTTGTATTGCTAGTTAGTTGTTTTGTGCAATTCTCAAACCATTGAACTTCAATGTTGTCGAGCTGTTAATTTGTGTTTGCTTCTGCTGCTTCTGCTTCTGCTGCTGCTGCTGCTCCTCCTCTACTGATGCAACGCATCGCATTCACTCATCAACATTTTCATCGTCGGCGTCGTCATCGTCCTCATCATCACTTATCATTCGTCTAACTGCCGTCTGTCCTACTCCACTCGCTGTTGCCTTCAATTGCTTCACAAACAAATGTTTATGCAGATGAATTGTATTTTGAGTTGTGTGTTTTAGTTTGGTTTGTTTCCCTACAGTTGAGTTAAAGGACATATGTTCATTTCATACATTTATCCTGCCATTCACTTTGCTTTAGCTATATGTATTTGGTTTTGTTGTGCATTTGATTGATGTCGCAAATCTTTGTTAGTAGGCTTCAAATGATATTCATGTTATAGATTTTAATGATATCAACGGAATGGCTTAGATGTACTTCATGGATTTAGTATTAGTTTTAGCATAGAAGAACTTAAATGAATGCGCGAAACTTATTTGAAAAGCTAAAAGTTGATAAATCTAAAACTTAATGGAACTGCTTAACTCTTATTACGAGTTATACAATTTTTGTACCCAATTCACAGTGATGTACTGAATGTGAGGGATCTCTTAACCATTCCTAGGGGGTATTTGGCGATTTGACGTTTTAAATTGAACAAAAAATGTCATTGGTATGCAGTACAACACATTACCAATTACAATTTAAAGAATTGTCAATAAATGAAAAAATAAGCAATTTTGTGATATTTAGATTCAAAGCAGCATCATTCCGTAATTTCTAGTCTCTCGTATCTGTGTGTCTGTTTATCGCAGAGTGACTGTCAAAACAATGTCGTGCACATTACTTTGCTGAGAAAAAATGTCACATATTGCTTTAAATTTTCAAATGGGCAAGCAAAATAATACTCATTTTACGGAGAAAGAAAACATCGATACGAATTGTTTCAATGCTCTACTCTTTTTACTGCATGCAAATCTTTTATTGTCTTTACTGTAAAGTCTTTTGAATTCTTAATATAATTTATTGCTAATTGATCATGTAAAGTGAAAAGTATTAGCCAAGGAGATGCCAACTTTGTGCACAACATATTGTGGCTGCCTATTTAAAGAAATACTTTCGATCCCATTTGTTCTTCTCTACGTTCTTAGTGCTTGTAAGGAAGTCTACTACTTGCTCCCTTCAAATCCAATAAAAGCCTCAACCCTAGACAGGTATCGTTATTTATTTGAGGGGTTTGTTAGTCGAAACGACTAACACCAACTATGAATAAGTGAAAGTGAAAAATTTAAATAAATTCAAGTACCATCTTGCTTCATTTAGGTTTGTACGAGAACAAATTAAGCACCTTATCATAGCAAAACATATAAGTTCCAGTTCATTTATCTATTATGTTACCCAGGTCGGCTGGTATTTCTATTCTATTTGCACGCAATGCACCAATCAAAGTCAATATATAGTATGTGGATGCTTTAAAATATCTTAGGCTAGTTTCACAGATGTAAACCCATTATGCAGCCACACTGAGGTGGGCTTTCGTCATTTGCGTGGACTACCGTCCACAGTGATCCATTGTTATGTTTCGGTTCGATCCTTGAATTATTTTGGTAATTTCGATAGCTTTTATTTTTTATACCATTCACACATACCAGTGTGAAATGGTATTATCAGTTTGTCTGAAAGTTTATAACGTATTAAAAGACGCATAAACGAGTCGATCTAGCCATGTCCGTCTGTCTGTACCAATTTCAGGGCCAATTTTTACGCTATCCAGTTGAAATTTTGCACATACACTTTTTTATTGCATTTTATGGTGCCTTTTTATAGACAGCTGCTTAATATACAAAGACTAATAGGCGTGGCCCGCCCACTTTTTTTGGTAGCCCCCCATACAAACCCACCGTGAAATTTTATGGTTTTTATGAAGCTTCATTTAGGTCAATATTAGCTTGAAATTTGATTTGGAGGATTTTAGTGGACAACCGCTATATACAAATGGGCGTGCCTGACCACATTTTGAGGTAGTCCCATATAAACTTACAGCTCACTTTTATGAATTTGTAAGGAAAACGTCAATATCAATTTGAAATTCTATATGATGGCATCTTATAGATGCTCGCTTCATTCACATCTACTAGTGGGCGTGTACCGCCCACTTTTTGGGGTAGCCTTTATTTAAACTCCCACTTTTATGTCTTACAATACAATATAAAAGTTCGTGTGAATGGTATTAGAGCTTCGGTTCAACCGAAGTTAACATTTTTTCTTAATTTTTTTTTTTTAATATTACAGTAGCCTAAACGGAGTGGTCGTTAGATTCGTCTTGATTGAGGGAGTGTCATAGGTTATAATGTTTTGTAGAGCGTCTGCTAATAAAGAAGAAGAGGGACACTCCCATAATAAAGATGTTTAATTCCATTGAGCCGTTTAGACGACAGAGAGTGATAAATAATAAACTGGCA
Organism: Leucophenga montana; assembly: GCA_035044765.1. Classification (NCBI taxonomy): domain Eukaryota; kingdom Metazoa; phylum Arthropoda; class Insecta; order Diptera; family Drosophilidae; genus Leucophenga; species Leucophenga montana. Next base: position 1,152,832 of record JAWNNQ010001706.1, read on the forward strand.
TACATTTTTCTATCAGTTTGCGTAGAAGTTTAGCAACAGTTCGATTTTTGTATACCACTTCTACATTGTGTGATATGGTATCTGATAGTTCGTAACGCATAGAAGGAGACATCATAGAAAGTATATATATATATATATATATATATATATATATATATATATATATATATATATATATATATATATATATATATATATATATATATATATATATATATATATATATATATATATATATATATATATATATATATATATATATATATATATATATATATATATATATATATATATTCTAGATCAGCTTGACGAGGTGCGCCAATCTAGCCATGTCCGTCTGTCTGTGTAGTAGATGTTGGGCATTTTTTAGGATCAATTTTTAAGATAACCAGCTGCAATCCGGCGTCCAGTTCTATTTTTATTGCAGTCAAATAGAATATCCATATTAACATAACACGCTCTCTTTTTAGGGTATCACCCGCACAAACAACCCGCCCACTTTTAACTTTCATTGCAAACAATACCAACTTAAAAATAGACATGGTTGCTTCTTATGGACTGAAGCTTCACAATGGGGGTGATCATTCGCCTTTTTGTCTAATTCCATCCCATTTTTGTATGAAAAAATTCTTTATTTTGGTCAATATCAGCTGGAAATTTGTTTTGCTGGATTCTTATAGACAGCCGCTTGACATAAATGTACTAATAGGCGTGTGCCGCCCACTTTTAGGGTAGCCAGAATACAAAGCCACCGACCACTTTTATGCTGTTGCCAATATCAAGTTGTTAGTCGATAAGCTTCACATACATATACTAAGAGGCGTGTCCCGTCCACTTTTAGGGATAGCGTCTATACAAACCCGCCACCCATATTTATGTTTTACAAAATGATTTGGAATTGCGTGAGTCGGTTCAACTGAAGATAACGTTTTTTCATCTTTTGTTATAACCTTCTCGGTATATTTCTGGCAGAATATTTGAGACTACAAAAATTTAACGGCAATCAAAGGCAATCAAACTATGTTAGAAAGAAATCAATTTGTTTTACCATTCACAGCCATCTATAAATTTACTTAAAGTTCAAAACGCAGGAGTATGCTAACTAAATTTCTAAGTATTATATTTCTTTGTAGATACATTTTGAAAATACTTGTTTGTATTACAATGGACTTGATTTCTGACTTGAATCTATTAAAGCGATAAAACGTTTGTCTAAATTCGAATATACTATTATGTAAGTGATTTATATATATAAAAAAAACTCTTATTTTTTTATAAAAAATCCAACAGAATTCTGCAAATGTTTTGAATGTGAAAATATCTCACATGTGGCAACTGTCAAACTTCATGCATTTGACGTTTATGTACCGTTAGCTGTAGTTGTTGCAATGCGCTGCATCTCACTCACTTCCACGCTTTTATACATTTGATTTTGGATTTTGGATTGTTTTTTTTTTTTTTTGTTTTTTGGTTCGTGTTTCTGTTTCGTTGTTACTCCTGCCAATTCTCTGCCATAAATGTCATGTTTGCTGTCCGTTTCTATTGCAACAAGCCTTGACAAATCCCCGCTAGCGCCGTCGCCGTCGCCGCCGCTGCTGCTATCCAACGCAGCGCAACGCTTCGCTTCCGCATTGCATTCATTGCACTTTAAGCTGTCAAAATGCAACATTCGCGTTTAGTCGCCAACGTCGATGCCGATGCCGATGCAGATGCCGATGCTGCCACAGACGTCAAAATCATATCGGTCGATTTTATCGAAAATTTTGGACTTTTCTGAAACGCGTTTCGCTTGCACGCTGCCTGACTGACTGACACCGAACTGACATTGAACTAGGACGAGCTGAGGACAAAGCGGTACAGCGTACGTACACCTCTGTATGATGTATGAAGCATCAGTGATGTTTCGTCTTTCGTGCGAAATGAAAATTTTGCGCAACAATGTGTTGAAAAATAACCTACCTCTTTTTAACATCCCTTTGCTCTAATACAATTTTACCTTTTTCAAGCTTAATTTAAATTGAAGTTTGGTTTCTGCATTTTTTACCCAAATTTGGATGCGAAACATTTGAATGGCATTTTGGCATTCAGATTCAGAAACAGATACAAAACTGCAATATTTATAAATATAATAAAATAACCGCAAACTGTTAAAAAACAAAACAAAACAAAACAAAAAAGTGCAATAATGAAAACGCGAAAATTATGCACAATTAATGGTTTTTTTTTTAATTTATTTAATTCTATTTTACACAGTTTACAAATAAATGAAAAATTTACTGTCAGCTTCAAAGCCCGCCTGCGGCTATTTTAGTTTATTATAATTTTCGCTTTGTATAAATTCAAAAATGCAGGAACAAATTTAGTTCTTTTTTGTTTTGTTGTAACTTTTGACATTTGCAATTAGGATATTAAGTCCTTTTCTGTTGTACTTCAATGCTTTATGTTACTGTTTAGCCATTTTTCTGCATTAGACACACAGCATGGCGTATGATGAATATATGAAGAAGAAAAAAAGTGGAAAAAATACGTATACGTAAAAGAATTTTGTCTACACTGCGATTTCAGAACAAACAAAAAAACAAAAGAGGAATACTGTCGAAGAAAATTCGCAAAAGTGACGAACAAAGACGAGAAAATTTTCTGAGTCTGCTGAGACAAAAAGTAATAAAGATGCGTAATGGTTTCATGCGCACAACTATCGGAAAATAATTAAATGAAAAGCAAAGACGAGAAGTGTACAATACATGTCTTGATGGTGGACAAAGCCTTGCGAAGCAGCATAAGCATAAGAAGTGATAGCAATAAAAAAAATGGAGTGTGTGCAAAAGCAGCACGAAAATATTTTAAATTAATAGAAAAGGAGTTGCAATTTGTGATGATCTCTAGCACAAGTGGCTAGCCATTAGACGAGAATCTGTGTTAATAATTCAACAAAAAAGTTTGAGTTTTCATATGCTCTGTAACTAGGTACACATTCGTAGGGCAGACAAAAGAACAAGGTTAAGTAGACTTGCCTCATCAAATTTAATAAAGAACACTATGTACTCAAGTTAAAAAAGAATAATGTAGCTCTACAGCAGGGCTTTAAACCTTAACCAGGAAAACAAGATAATTAATTAAAATGATACTAAAACAGGTTTTTGAAGCGATACAATATTCTCATTAATAGAGAACCAAAAGCTTCAGGCCTATGGGAAATGCGACTCTCTCATAAGTTAATTTTTATACCATTCAATGGTATTATCAGTCTGTCTGAAAGTTTTTAACGCATTCGCATCGTAGACCCCATACAGTATATATATTCTTGATCAGCTCGACGAGACGAATCGATCTAGCCATGTCCGTCTGTCTGTCTGTCTGTCTGTCCGTTTGTATGTCGTTGCGCATTTTTTGGGGACCAATTATTATGCTATCCAGTTGAAATTTTGCACATATACTTATTTTTATAGTAGTTTAATAGAGTATCAAGATGGACCTGCCACGCCCACTATTTGGGGTAGCTCCCATACAAACCTATGGTCCACTTTTGACTTTTTGTAAGAAAAACCTTTTTATTAAACTCAATATTAGGTTGAATTGCTATATGGTGCCTTTAAAGAGACAGCCGCTAAACATACATAGACAATTGGGTGTGGCCCGCCCACTTTTTGAGGTAGCCCCCATACAAACCCAACGTACAATTTTGTGTTTTTTATGAAAAAATCCTTCATTTAGATCAATATTAGCTTGCAATTTGATTTTGTGGATTTTAATGGACAACCGCTTCATATACATATACAAAGGGGCGTGTCCCGCCCACTTTTTGAGGTAGTCCCATATAAACCCACAGTTCACTTTTATGCATTTGTATGGATGCATTTGTAGATCAACTTGAAATTCGATATGGCGGCATCTTACACATCTATTACATCGCTTCATACACATCTACTAGTGAGCGTGTACCACCCCCCTATTTAAACCCCCACTTTTATGTATTACAATACTATTTAAAGTTTCGTGTGAATGGTATTAGAGCTTCGGTTCAACCGAAGTTAACGTTATTTCTTGTTTTTGTTCTTATTAAACTAAGCCCTTTATTAATGGGCGTATGACACACGAATGCTATGAGTATATTGTTTTCCCTTCATTGTTTTGGGATTTTAAAAACGACAGAAAACGACATGATATGCTAATGCAATTGTCTTTGCATTATTCATTGTTGCTCTTTTTTCTAATTTTATTGTGCACTAATTTACTTTTTGTGTAGAGAGTGACCGCATGAAAAAATAATTCAAAACACTACCGAAATATAGATATATACACTATTTTTCCGAACTTTTAGTACTTTGTCATTTTTGAGTCCAGAGTTGTCTCATCTTTCGCATAGATATACTAATGAAGGTAAAACAGGCAAGCTACAGCAATTTGCTTATTGTATTCGTGTGTCATACGGCCAAAAGCAAATTTACTTGATTTGTTTAAGTTCTTCTTCTTGATTTTTTACAATACAAACTGGTATTCACATTTTTCAATATTCACAATGATAAACACGACAAGAGCATTAAAGTTTTCATAAAAATCTAAGACCTTTAAGTAGCAGCTCCAAAATGTTTATTGATACGAAATGAATTTAGAGTCGGCACTAAAGTGAGAGAAAATATTAACTAAAATCGATATTTGTTTTTGATTATTAATAAGGCTGATAGTGTGAAAAGAATATTAACTGTTTGTCTGTATGTTTGTAAAGCATTCAAAGTAGCATTGGAGACCCCAAAAAGAAATATACATACTTATATTCTTGAACAGCTCAACGAAGCCAGTCAATGTAGTCGTACTCAACGACGTCACAGGCTGGGCTTAGATCAGCGGGTGTCCAAAGTTCATTGCGACAGAAATTTATATTGAATGTCGAGACCTGGCCTGTTTGTCAGCTAAATCCATCTACAAAAAATAAGAAGACAGAGTATTAGTTCACAATTTTATTCACAAATTCATTAGCTTCTTAACTTAGAGTTATACTTAATTAGGGCTTATAATTAACTGAGGTCACACTACTCAGGAATACCTATTGCAGTATCTGAATACCAGAAGTACTTTACTCACACCAATTCTACTATAGTACCTGAATTCCAGAAGTACTATGCCATACTACCGTACCCTACATTTAGGGAGTTGTTCCGAATATATCCATTTGTATAATTCTACAAATACAAGAGCAGGCTAATAAATGCTTTTAAAACAATACGAAACCACAATATTTTTTGGTTAAATCATTTTTATTTTTCAACATACGCTACTTTTAGGTCGATACACTTCGTCCAGATATTCGCTGATTCGTTGGTCCCTTCCAAATAGTATGATTTCTGAAACCGTCATCATTGGAACCAAATCTTTTTTCAGCCGTACCATTATTCAAATTTTGAAACAGGAAATAGTAGATGGAGATCTGAATCTAGAAAATATTGTGGATGATGGAGCAATTCCTAGCACAATTCATGGTATTTCTCCATGGATTTTTTTGGCCATATAAATTCGGTATCGTATACTTAATGTATGTAACAAGCAGAAAGAGGCGAGGCAGACCCCATAAATAAACCCAACGAAATCCAGTGTTTCGCCTGTTTCTTGCTCTCAAGTGTGTTGTGATGAATTCAATTTTCGTTCAAGGTTACGAATTGGAACAAACCCGGATTGCGGTTGAGCAAGCGCAGCACGCATCTTCATACCTAAATGTTCGTTCTGAGTATACCCAACACATTCTTCTACCGTCTTAACAATCTAAGGAACTTCACTTGGGTCGAGGTGCACCACTTATGGACTCATGCACGACCATGTTTAAACTAATTCACTCAAGCTAGTTTAATCAAGTGTCATACAGACTTGTCAATAATAGTGTTTCAAATGATTTTTGATTACGGGTGCATGTAGATACATACCTATGTGTGCATGGTAAAATCAGTTATAAGTCAAACTTCTTTTTTTCTTCTCAACTTAATGAGTAATAATCAGTACAACCCATTGCCGACTTTTAGACTTTAACTCTATCTCTGCGTCTATATATTTCTCTATCTCGCTCTACGCAAACTACTACCAAACACAGTTTTCGTTTGTTCACGCTTCTTCATAACTGCCACATAGTCACACAACCACCCTCACATTCAAACAACCTCCCACATCCTTTCCACTCTTTTACATCGTTTCACCAACAAGCAAAACACGCACGCACGGACGCACGCAAATGCCGACGCAACGCATGCAACAATTGTTTTAGCTCAGACTGCGACGTGACGCTTCGGTGGTAAGAGCAGTTGCTGCTGTTGCATGTATGTATGCATGTATATACAATATGTATCTATTGAGTATTTTTTGCTTAAAACATATGCATAAATGAATGAAATATTCAGGCGTGTAACATTAACAAAATTTGTAAATGCCACACAGCTTTCAACACTTGTTTTATTATTATTTTTTCCTTACGAGTATTTCGCGCGAAGGATCTGCGAGTGTTATCAACTAACTGGGGAGCGATAAGCGTGTTGATTTAGGATTTTTTATATACATAGATAGATACTTGAGTATCTGAGTATGTATTCTGTGCGGAACAACAAAAAAAAAAAAAAAAAAAGAGAAATGAAAAGTATAGAAAAGAAAAGATACCATGCATTTGATTTTTTTTACTCTAGCCTATTGGGAGCGCTTTAAATACATTATGAGGTGCTAACAAAACTTCGACGAGTTGCTGATATTTTAAAACTATTTCTCAAATCTAAAAATTGTGCTCAGTTTAACGGTATTTAAAACATAATTTGAGAAAAAACAATAAAAATTAATGTAACATAACACAAAATTCCTGAAGCCAGTACAAATCTTGGACGAATGTCAAATGTGGAATGAATGCCTCAGTCGTAATGACTACTTTTAAGTGGCAACCCTATCGATGCAGTTCGTAAACGAAGTACATCGTATAGGTCTCCCCAAATATAGGTATTTAATACTTTTAATGCAAATGTAACTCTGATGAAACCAAAAATAATCACAGATTCAAGACTAAATGACTAAATGATTGCTGTTGAACTAGGCCTAACTGGTGGCCATCTCACAAATATTACATTATACTTCGGGTTACAACAAATTTGTGTCTACGAGCTCCACAAATGTAATGCAAATGTCTGGAATATAGCGAAGGAAGCATCGGAGAATACATAAAGTATAAATATTCGTATTCAGCACGATATATAGCCATGTTCGAAAGTCTAAGAGAAAAATGTTCCGTATAGAGAAGACTTAGACACACTAACCTAACGGTATAGTATATCTCTAGGTACCGCACTACTCCCGCACCACTACTAAAAAGTTGTAGAAGCAAATATGATGGCGGCTAAAGTTTAGAACAAATTTTGTATGACATGCGCACAATACGGTCCTATACTTAAAATTCACGTCTTTCAAGGTAAACCAGTTTAAAACATTTATTACCACGAAAAAATGTGGCATGCACAAGGATTAATGGGGCCGTTCAAGTATTACGTAGCAACATTTTTTCGACTTTTATGACACCATCCCCCCGTTTAGCGCTTTGTCACTAGTATAATCTGTATACTCCAATCCATAAAAAGTACATTGTACAACAAAACGTTGGTCTACGAGCAAGGCCTGCTGTATTTATCACAGCATACCCAGAAACCATTTTTCTCATAGAAGTTCTTCAGCACGTTAAACAACAACATAACTTGGGTGTACTTTTCACCCGTCAATGTTACCTTTCCTCTCTAACTTTTATGTATTTCACGAACATAATGGAGCTTATATTTGCATAATACTCGATAAATTTTTAAAAAGGCTGTCCATAATAATTGATCACTATTAAAAAAAAAAACTTGAGAAATGCTACGTAACAAAAATAATCACTCCCCTGCCGATTGTAACACTTCGTAACAAAGCGAGAACCCTCTGCTACCCCCGCTAAATAAAATACCAGCAACTGACAGGTCTTATGTTAGTTCCCCCGTATATAGAAGTATATGTGTAACATTTGCACCACAACTCTTTCAAAAGTACAAATTTTTAATAAAATTCACTTAAAATCAATAGTTTTCACAAAGATCTATAACATTTTTCTTTTCATAGAGTCAGAGGACGTTGTTCTCAATAAGTTTTTAATAATTGAATATTAGTTCAAAATATACTCTATAAAGGATATAGTATTCATTTAAAGAAAACCAAACTATTTTGTATGCTTTTTTTTAAGCTGCTAGGTATATCTCACATACAAAAACAATTTGTATTTATTTTGTTGTATCGAAAATGTTTGCTTTCAAAAGGCAATTCGCAGCTTCTTCAGGTTATCATAGACCTGATCTTGCCATCTTAAGCTTGGACGTTCTCTCTGACGCCGTTTACCAATAAAGTTCAGGTTCAGCTACCAATAATTATGTTCAGAGAAATTTGGTACTTTTTTAATTGTTAGAAAATAATCATAAAACATTATTTAATGATATAAAATGGGTTTGATTGAAAATTATTCATTTTAACTACATATAAATAATTTTTTTCCTTGCTTAAAATTATCCTGTTAAAGAGAGAAAAATAGTCTTAAAGTGTAGCATGCTTGCTGTGCCAATAAATATGTTCATCACTGTATGTATTACATTTAGAGTTAATACAACAAAATCACACATCAGCAGTCATAATGTGGAATGTGGATGCCAAGTGCATTGAAATTAATGAATATTATGTTTGAAAAAAAAAGAAAAAATTATGAAGAGGATTAAGAAATCACCGAACTTTTGTTAGCCACCCAAATCGTATACAACAAATTCGCAAAATGCAAAGAACAATCTTTAAATTTTATACGCTTTACGCTTTACATTTTGTTACTTCTGCTGCTACTTCTATTTCTCTCTCTTTCTCTCTCTCTCCTTCTTCCGCTCTGTCACTCTGCCATTCTGCTCATTTTGCATTGCCCACTTTTATGCACACTTCATTTTCAATTTCAATAAATAACCTTGATTTAAAAGCTACAACAACAACAATGTGCATGCCACCATGCGACGACCACACCCCCTTCTACTTTTACCAGACACACACACACACACACAGAGACGAACAACAACAAAGCGCAATTGTCCGGCAACGTGGTCGACAATGCAAACACAAACACACACACGCACACACATATGCCATTGTGAGAGTCTTCGCCACTTGCACTCTGCTCTGCGCTGCTACTGCTTTTGCACAAGCTCCATTTTTACTCACTCACTGTCTACAAAAACTCAGCTGCACTTCACACACACACGCACACATAGAAACCACTGTCTCCAGCTAAGTGCCGCCACCCCACCCACACACACACAACAAACACCTGTCACAGCAGCAGCAGCAGTAGCAGCGTGCAATGCATGCATGCAACAACAGCATGAGTGAGAGCGCGCATATAAAACGCTTACTCTCTGTGTTTCGTTTACCATATTATTCCTATAGCAATGTACAGCAATTCTCCAGTATGCTGTATGACATGCCATAAATCTCAAGCAATGCGCTCCAAAAAAAAAAAAAAAAAAAAAACTCACTGCTATGCTCTCTCTCTCTCGCTGAGCAACGCTGATGCGCTGCTGTTGTAATAAATCAAAACAAAAACGCACACCTACACATCACACACACATGCAATGCAACAATGCGCATGCTGCACACAATCTCTCGCTCGCTCATACAAAATCAACAATGCGCTCAATAAGATATACAAGCGCAAGCGCCTGCCGCTCTCTCGCTCGCATTCGCTCTTTTATATGCAATAATTCAATTTAATGGGGGAAATTACTCCTTGTCAGCTAGCACTATAGCGCTCACTCACTTGCTCTCTCTCACAAAGCGGCGCTGCTGTGCTGTGTGCTGTGCTGTGCTGCTGCTAACTGACTGCTGTTGCTGTTGCTGTTGCTGCTGCCTTGCCTGTCAGCTCTCAAACGTTTCAGTGTCAAAAAGATGTTTTAGTCGTCGTCGACAGCGCTTAACGAAATCATGTTGAATTTTTCGCAAGTAACAGAAACAACAACAATACCAATAGCAATAGCAGCAGCAGCAGTCGTCACAACAACAATACACAACAAACTCGTTGCAGCTAAAGATAAACGCGAAGCAGCAGCGGCAGAAGAAAAAACGTTACCATTGTTGTTGTTGCCGACGCATTTAACGGTACAGCTCAGCTGTTTATTGTAAAGCAAAAAAAAAGCAAAGTCAACGTCGCGGTTGCAGTCGCAGTCTGCGTCAAACGCATTGCAACGTGTTCGTGTCAATCAGCAAACGTCGAAGCTGCCTCGGCCCCCGCTATACGACGTGTTTGTGTGTGTGAGTGCAGTGGAGTGTGTTGCTTGTTGTTGTTGTTGTTGTTTTTGTGCTTGTTCTTCTTGTTGGGGACATCCTCGCAGCTCGCGCGCGAATTCTGAGTTGAAATACCGTTTAGTCGCTAATGAGTGACTGCTTAGAACGGTTAACGGTGCATTTCAAAGAAAACAGAAACAACAAAAATACATAACGGCACAACAATTTAACACAACAAATGCAAAGATCTAGTCAGTGTACGAAATAAAAAAAGTGTTTTTAAATAAAAAAAAAAATAATTTATATTTACTGTGATTAATAAAAAACAAAAAAAAAAAATAATAATAAATATTTTAAGAACGCTTCAACACACAAATAATAAAAGAAAAGAACACATTCTTAAACATATCAACAAACTTTTTTCTTATGAAATCGCAAGCACAACAACAAACAACAAACACAAGAGATGTTCCCGAGATGAAACTTATAAGAAATAATAAATTTTGAAGCAAAGACGACAGTAAATCATTAAATTAATAGCATTTCTTGCTACTTTGACAAGTGAAACAAGCGCACCACAGCAAAGAAGACAACTAAAGTTGATGACGACGACGACGTCGATGAAGAAGAAGCAGCATCAGAATGGACGGACGGTTGGTCTAGAGCGTTAGTATGCGTGTATATGTTTTATAAAAGAGTGTGTGTAGTGTGTGTGATGGTGTCGTTGTTGTTGTTGTTGTTGTTGTTGGTGGCACAGGAAGTGTGAGACAGGAAATCCAATTCAAACCAAAAACGCGTTCACGTTGTTGGTCACTCACAAAGTTCAACACTAGCCAAACACCCAACAATACACCACCCCCTACCAAACGATTATTGCTACACCCCTGGCCTTGACAGCTGCTACTCGATGCTTGAGAAGCAGTCAGCAGCGGTGCCCCCTTCGTATTGCTGCGCTTGTTTGCCGCCCATTGTGACATTTGATTTATTTGACGTGTGTGTTTTTGATAGAAGCTCAACACGAGAAAACTGACACGTAGAAGGCAAACATACACACACAGACACACAGTACAGGCACGCACGCACATTAAAGTACGTTGTATGAGTGTGTGTATAGCATTTAAGTGTATCTATGTGTCTGTGCTTTGTGGGTGGACATAGCCGGCAATGACTTAATTTTTTTTTTTTTTTTGCGTTTTGCATTCATTCTGGCGCGAGTATTTATTTTTATAAGTTAGAAAATAATTGAAAAAAACAAAAAAAAAAAACAAGAAACAAAAACAAAAAAAGTATTAAGTGCGGTTATGTTAGATAAATGTATATTTTTCTATGAAATCTCCATTGTCACATTAAACAAATAAATAAATAAAAACTGTTAAGCAGCAAACGGACGGAATTTGTATCTATTTTTTATGTTTTGGTTTTGAAACTAAATGTATGAGTGATTTATGTCGTATACACAGATACATACATCCATGCAGACGTCGATGTAGCAGCTACAAATAAACTGTTAATTCGCGACGAGACAAGTGAAAAGTTCTGAAGAAAACAAATTTATGTACACAGATTAATATTAAACCAAAATAATAAATAAATGAAACAAAATAAATGCTACAAAATCAAAATTAAGTCGACCCTTTAAAAAAAAAAAACTCTTAACTAAAAGTGTTTGTGTGCCATTAAGGACTTCGTAATTTACAAGGAAAACACACACACACACATATATACAAAATGATGCTACACGAGGCTGTTATGTTGGAGATCTATCGACAGGCATTGAGTGCAAGGTAAGATACATTTATAACTTGTACATATAAGCTCATAAATAAAAATTTTGTTGTAACATTCTAAGCTGTTTAATAAAAAAAAAAAAAAACAAACGTACATATTTTAATATACTGTTGTAGGCATTAAGGAGTAGATGTGCACAAAAAAAAACAAATTTAAACAATTTGCTGCTGTACTGGCTTAAAACTTAATATTGAACTGCATTTAAAACTTCAAAGCACTTATAATACACAATTATTGTTTTGCATATGCTTTGTCTTTGCTGTAACTTCTTTTTCGTTGTTTGTCTATTTATTTGAAAATGTAGTAACAAACAAATGAGCATATTATATGTATATAAATCGAACTTTTGTAACGAAAATAAAAATTCGTTCGTCGCACATGTTCGAATTTCAACCAATAATCAAACATAGTAGTTATGCTACTTAAAACAAAATGTTTTATGTTAATTAAAATCGAGCTGCCAGGCACTCTAGTTCAATACGAAGATCTCATTTAAAAGGTAGTTCAATTAATTGTTAATCTTAGCTGATTTAGTTCAATTGTCTAGTTCGCTTATCGTTTATGTAGAGCTATAGTTTAAAAAAGTATAATTTCTCTAGCGTTTTGTAATCTTACAAAAACAAACTCAATGCAACGAAGTTAAACTGAAAAGTACTATTTCAGATTTAGATACAAAATCCAACTTCAGCAGTTTCTATGCTTATGTTTTCAACAAAAGCATTTTTCGTATTGTATGCAGAAAAGCTTCCTTCATATATTTTCCTATTTGCAAGTATTTTAAATGTAACTCAGTTGTTGAGATCTACTTACAGAACACGATAATAGCGTCTTTTTATGATGCTGAGCTTGGCTCCAACAACAAATCACATGTAAAAAAGTAGCATACTCGGCATTAGACGTCAAATGCCTTGGTAGAAACACTGCCTTAGTTTGCTGTCTTCACTCATATCACTTTGAATTAGCTAACGTAACATTTCAGTATAAACAATTAGTGTATTATAATGCTTTACACTGTACAGCAATAAAAATCAGAGCAGAAATCAGTTAGTTTCGTGTGCTCATTTCGCGCTTCTGAGCATATCTAACGGTAGTATTTTATTCTTTTTAATGTAAAATGAATCAAAGAGCAAAAAAAAATAAAAACTGCGCTACATGATTTTTGTGCTTAAATCCGAAACTGTACTGTAATGTAGGTTAGCTGGACAGTTTATGGAATTGTAGGTTGAACACCATTTTTTTTTTTTTCGTGTTTACTGCTGACCTTTTAACTTTTTTTCCTCTGTTTGACGTTTATGCTTCGTTATAAAATTCTTCTCGTAAATAATGTTTTTCAGGCTTTTTAGAGTCGGCTCTCAAATAGTTAAAAAACTACTAGAAGCAAGATCTCAGTGTATAAGGACTTCATATCATGATGACTTCTGTTACCTTTGAATATTTTAAAACCTATCATGTAATTGTTTTGTATAGCGGGTGGCGGCACAAATTACTGAGGCTAGAACTTAAAACTCTGTTCTTCTGGACCTTAGATTTTAACGGTTTATAAAGTTTTGAAGTATTGATAAGAATTCAGTTCACAGAAAAGGCTGTCGGAGTTCCTAGTTTGTTTAAACTTTAAACTTTCGATATTAAACAAGACTATTGTTACTATCTGTGGAACCAAAATAAAATACCTTTACAAATGAATATAGATAAAATGTGCTACTATTAAGAAACGCTAGAAACAGTTTACTTTGCCATTGAGGTAAAGCTACTATAAATCTGTGACAAAGAACCAGTATATAATTTAAAGTTCGGTATAGTAAATAGTAAATATTTCAATATTTTTCCGTTAAATAAAGTCATTCGAACTATTTCTTATTATACCATTTACACATAGTGTGAAATGGTATTATCAGTTTGTCTGAAAGTATATATATTTATTGATCAGCTCAAGGAGACGAATCGATCTAGCCATGTCCGTCTGTCCGTATGTATGTTGCGCATTTTTTGGGGACTAATCAGTTGAAATTTTGCACGTATACTTCTTTTTATTCCAGTTTAATAGAGTGTCAAGATTGACCCGCTACGCCCACTTTTTGGGGTAGTCCCCATACAAACTCACCGTCCACTTTTGACTTTTTGTATGAAAAACATTTTTATTGTATTCAATATCAACTTAATAATTGATATAGTAACTTAAAGTAGACGGATGCTTGACATATACATTAATGGGTGGGACCCGCACATTATTTGGGCTAGCTCCCATACAAACCTACTGCCCACTTTTGACTTTTTGTAAGAAAATATTAGGTTGAAATGCAATTTGGTGCCTTTTAAGAGACAGCCGCTTAACATATATAGACAATTGGGCGTGTACCGCACACTTTTTGAGGTAGCCCCCATACAAACCCACTGTGCAATTTTGTGTTTTTTATGAAAAAATCTTTCATTTAGATCAATATTAGCTTGAAATATGAATTTGTGGATTTTAAGAACAACCGCTTCATATACATACACAAATGGGCGTGTCCTGCCCACTTTTTGAGGTAATCCCATATAAACCCACAGTTCACTTTTATTCATTTGTATGGACAAAGTCAATATAAACTTGAAATTCTATATGGCGGCATCTTACACATCTACTACATCGCTTCATACACATCTACTAGTGAGCGTTTTCCACCCACTTTTTGGGGTAGCCCCTATTTAAACCACCACTTTTATGTATTACAATACTATTTAAAGTTTCGTGTGAATGGTATTAGAGCTTCGGTTCAACCGAAGTCAACGTTTTTTCTTGTTTTTCTTTTGTTTTAGTGAATGTTTAGTATATAGGGGCTACATCTTTAGTCAGCTTGGCTCGAGAACTATAATGACTTTATCTGAATAAACAGAAGAGTGTAAATATCTAAATTTTAAGGATTTAACACTATATATAGTATTCGAGATGTCGATGTTCACACAGAGGGACAGACAAACGCACATGTCTATGTCAACTTGACACTTTGATGCATATAAAAAATTTATACATTTGTGGAAACGTAAAATGCCATTTTATTCTATGGGTACACAGTATTACTCCGTATTACTCAAATTGTTAACGTTAAATTACATGTTTTTTTGTATACTATAGTTGAGTATTAATAGTTTTTCCTCATTATGCCGCCATTATGAATTATTTGACTGGTATTAGATAAGATGGACTAATCAACTGTAGAAATGCTTTAAGTTTGGCGTGAAAAATAAAAACACTGGCTTTCAACAAATACATCAAGGACAACTGAAGCAGATACAATACCTGCTAAACTATGCCGTTTCTATCTTTCTATCGGTTCCATATAATTTCTTTCTTTATTATATGTGATCAATTTCAAAACTTTTTGCTTTTTGCTTCATTTTTTTGAGTGAGCGATACTGTACTGTCGTGTTTCTCAACTATAAAACTCTTACTTGTTACAACTTGATAATCTACACGTAAATTTATCTACTGCGATCAATTGTTTTACATAATCAATGCTGAAATTATTTATTACAGCTTGTTCAATCTAATTAACATAATCTGTTATGTACATCACATGGAAATCGCATTTGTTTAACATCATCTTCAAGCAGCTACTATGTGCAATTAGTTTACAACTACAAATTGCAATCAATTTAATTTGCAGAATTCAAAGTTGTCCGCTTGTCGTTTAATGATAGACAGATGTTTTATGTGATGTACGAGTAAACAACTTCAATGGCTAAATAATCTTGTATTACAACTCCCGTGTGGCATTTAGTCATCGTTATGTTAAATGAAAATCAAACGGAAAGGATTAAAATACTCGTAAGACGTAATAATGAAAGTCACTATTAGGCTAAATTTGTCGCATTATTAATATGTATAAATGAATAACACAATTTAGAGTCGACTCTTTCGGAAAAAGTTTATGAAATTTGTAGAAATAGTCGATTTAACATTATTTATTAGTAAGATTTTATATGAATTTGTATGAAACATACATTTTTATGAAGGGTCTATGTTATAGAGCCTACGCGCAACGTTCTCATCATTTATCCTTTCCACTGGCAAATGTATGTTGCCGTTTATATGTGAGTGGCAAATTGATGTTCGCTTTATTTAAATTTATCAGGTGATGATAATAAATAGGTTATTACATTGGAAAAAAAAAACTATAATTCATTCGGTGTGAATGTCAATATTCTTTGTGAATGTCAATAATGTACATAATGTTGACACCTAAGTGCAAATGGAAGCAATAATTACATTCTCAACCGAGATTGTGAAGAATGTTGGCCACTGTAGAGGCCCTATTACATAGATTTCATCATTTCTCGTTTCAATCTTAAGTAACAAAATTGATTTTCATGCAAAAACTTCGTTCGGACAGTACGAGTATACGAAATAATTGGACGACAAGTGAAGTTCAAAGGCTATATAAGGAGCAAACAAAATAAATGGATACAACGATCTGTCATGATTCTTAAGCTTTACTAAGTAGAAATTAATTAATTATGAATTTTTATGAAAAATAGTGATAAACTTTAACCTGTAAAATACTGGAGTATTTTTAGAAATTTTGAACCATTTGGCATCAAATTCATATACGTATCTACACATAGGGACTTTCAAAATTTCATCGGAGATATTTTCCCATTACTTTAAAATACCTTTTTAGAAAAGAATTATACAACTACTTAATATAACCAATCGAAATAAATGCATATAGATATGTAGTTGAGTATTGTTTACCCAAGTCTTAAAACTTCCGTACTCTAGTAACGAAAGATGCCGAGTCCTAGTACCTAGATTGGATGCTTCCACAAATCGACAGAGCTCAATTTCATCGGACGGGACGGACAGTTGAAGATATGGCTCATGTTCTACGGTGATTGATCATCTTCAAGACACATCATTGGTGCTGATCCACATCCGTTCCCTGTAACACACAAGCATATTGTCTATGCATCTTAATTGTGGTATTTTGTCTTGGCATTATGAGAGAGGCCTGCGCCTTTCTTGCCTCTTTGCAAGAATTGCCATTGAGTCTTACTGAGATAACGTGTTCAGACTGGCGCTGCACAATTTAGAACAGATCGTTCAATAACATTGTAGGTGGTAATAATAGCCTTACTCCAAGAAGTTCCGGCAAGCGTCTTCAGCACTTTGTTATCATCTTTAACTGATTGTTGGTGGCGTGCGTCTAGAATCTAAGCTGTGGATCGAATGCCAATCGTCAGGTACTCAACTGTCGGAATACTAACGCTCCCAGCAAAGACGTCTGGTTTCATACTGACCTCCTTGACGACGGTAATCGATGACTTGCGGATAGAGAGCTTGAAACTCAGAGATATGAAGTTTCTGAAGCGGTACAATCTTTGATATCTTCCATACGTCCAGTTTAATAAGGCGTCAGCATTGAGCTGCCGTCTGGACCGAGCGCCTTGTAGGTTGTTAGTTTATCGATAGCAGCAGATAACTCCTGACATGTAAAACTTTCCATATCCGTTTGTACATTCTTATGGATTTGCGCTTTACCGTATACTGCATTGAAGGGTGTTGCTCGCACTGTTTACATAATAGAGTGACACACTCTTTTGACCATTCTGCTTGCGTTTCCCTTAAAGTGATGTATGGTAGAGCTCTAGAGTGTTCATAGTGTTTCACAGATCTTACGAAGCGGAGTCGCAATTCTCCACGTATTCCATTTTTACCCTGCTATGCGCCTAGATTACCATACCAAGTGTCTGACTCAGGTGTGCCTAGTTGAATTATCATGCTGGAATGTTCTTGAAAAACTTCAGCGAAGTTCCATTTTGTAGATAGACGATCCTAGTGATGAGCTTTCTGTATAATTGATGAAGCTATACCGACCCACAAAATTCAAATGTTTGCATAACTAGAAGCATTATGTTTTGTTGCACAGGGAGCCTACTCTTCCACAAAAATTTATTTAAAACCTTAAAATGTGTCTTCTCTAATTAAATATCATTCTCCCTTTTTCTCTTTGCAGCGAATTGACCAGTCCGCGTTGCCAATCACGCGAATCGACTACATCCGCTGCAGCAGCGGGCGATACAGCGCGTTGTCCTTCAAATGAATCACACTGCTCTGCAAATGATTGTCTAACGCCAGCGCCCACACCGACCCCGACATCACCGGTAGGCCTACCGCTTTCTGCAACCTTGGCACCCGCTGCTGCCGCTGCACTGCTACCACCACAATCCGCTGCAGTGGCAGCGTATTTAAATGCAGCTGCAGCAGCAGCACAACAAAATCATTTACTGCTGACAAATCCATTAGCTGCAGCGGCATCCTTGGTGCAACAAGCAACACAAGCGCATTCACCCAATGCGGTAACAGCGCAAAATGGTTGCAATGAAACGAGGCTACACGAAGAAGCAACACCACCGGTGTTGGACTTTAGTAGACGCAAGCATCAGCAACAACAACAACACGATTCTGCAGATAGTACAGATGAAGCAGAGGATGAAGATGAAATGACAGAGGAAGCTGCGCAGAAAGCGGCTGCTAGTGAAGGAAATGTTGCTGCTGCTGGCGCTGGTGATGGTGATGGTGATGGCGATGCTGATGACATGGCAGACGATGGCAACTGTCCGCTAGATCTTACAGTAACTGCACGCAAACGTACGGTTAGTGATGATGACGAAACATTGATAATGCCAGCACGTAAACTAATACGTTGCAATGACTACAAACAGCCACAGCCGCCAGCACAGTTGCCGCCTGGTACTTGGGTGCCACCATTGAATCCCTATCTGGCGGCTGTTGCTGCTGCTAGTATGTCACCAAAAACGCACATGAGTTTGGTCGATTGGAATAGTGTTGGCGCTGCAACAACAAAAGCGAATTCAAAGCTGGTGACAAATGAAGCAACCAAAGCGCTGGAGAAAATGACTGAGATGAGTCGTCTGGGTGCAGCAACGGAGCATGATAGCAATACAGCGGGTACACGTCAAACATCGAGTTCGAATGGCAGACACAGCGCCTGGCAATCGCATTGGCTAAACAAAGGTGCAGATGCGGCAAAAGATGTCTTCAAGTGCGTTTGGTGCAAACAAAGCTTTCCAACATTGGCAACGCTAACAACACACATGAAGGAGACACAGCACTGCGGTGTTAGCATGCCAACAGGTGCCAGTGGAGTTGGTGGTGTTGGTGCAACTAATCTACCAGCAACCACAGCGCACAGCAACAATCAATTGTCTACGTCAACGAATCTACGTTATACAAATGCCAACTCTAATGCCAATGCGTTGCAAGCGCAGACATCAGCCAGCTCCTCAGCGTCCTCATCATCAACATCCTCCTCAACAAAATCCGAACTCAATATGCTCATCAAAGAAACGATGCCGCTGCCACGTAAATTGGTGCGCGGACAGGATGTTTGGCTGGGCAAGGGTGCCGAACAAACACGTCAGATCTTGAAATGTATGTGGTGTGGACAGAGTTTTCGTTCGTTAGCTGAAATGACTAGTCACATGCAAGAGACACAGCATTATACAAATATTATATCACAAGAGCAAATCATTTCATGGAAATCAACAGATGATAAAAATAGTAGTAGTGCTGGTGGCCCATCGAATGGTGCTGCTACATCACCGTCAACCACACCTGTGAGTAGTACTTCCAACGCCACGGTCAGCGCAGTGTTGACCTGCAAAGTCTGCGAACAGGCATTTGGTACACTAAAAGAGCTCAGTAATCACATGATGAAGAATAATCATTACAAGGAGCATATGCTGCGTACAGCAGCAGTGAATGCTGCAGATAATTCCAATGCAACACCATCCACGCCACCGCCGCCGCCCAAACGTGGACGTCAACCGCGTGAGAAACGTAAAAAGTCCTTACCAGTGCGTAAGTTACTTGAGTTGGAACGCGCACAGCATGATTTCAAGTCAGTTGGCAGCAACAATTGTCTGGATTCGGCATTGAAACCGTTGCGTGATTTTGCTGCCTCGACGAAGATCACCTGCGAAAAATGTGGCAGTAAAATTGAGACTGCACTCTTTGTCGAGCATATACGTAAGTGTCTAGGTGACTCGATACCAATACCACCGCGTAAGCCACCAGCAGCGCCAACAACATCGCTGGCACCACCACCACCAACTATTGCAGATACATTGAACGTTTTACACAGTCCACGTACGCCGAACAGTCGCCATTCACCATTAGCTAATGAAAAATGCTCAACAACATCGCCCTCCGTGCTGAATGCCATTGAACAGCTGATCGAGAAGAGTTTCGATACGCGTACACGTCTAAATGCAAGCGGTGTTTACGGCGGCGCTGGTGGCGCCAACGATGCACTGCATGCACACACACCGCTCGGTGCAAGCATTTTGAAGCGACTTGGTATCGATGATAGTAGCGATTATACTAAACCCTTAATGGATGCACATGCTATGAGCGGCTTTCTGCGTAGCTATTCGAATTACACATTACGCGATCGTAGCGCTAGTGAGTCGAGCTCGGTATCGGAGCGCTGTAATAGTCGCATTGAGGCATACACACCAGATGCACGTGCATGCACCGAAATGGATACAAGCATGCGTCAGGCAACGCCGCGTTTAACGCCAGAGCAACAGCACACAATCAAAGTTAAATCAGAACCTGAAGAACGCAGCACACCAGAGGCTATGACATCACAGAAGATCTCTGTAAAGAAGGAGTTCTGCATGCCTGATGAAGTAACTACTGCAACACCGCTTAGTCCCAGTAATAGCGAACGTTCTATAACACCCAAATCGTCATGCTCCACAGATAAGCAACCAAAGCAACAACACCAGCAGCAGCAGCAGCAGCAGCAGCAGCTGGCAAGCGGTCTAGTAGCGCTCTCCTCCATGTTTGATAGCCTGACAAATTCAAATGCCACAGCAACAGCTAATAGCAACAGCAGTAATCAACAGTATCCGGAACCGAATAATAATACAAACTTAAAGAAATCCAATGCAAATCCTTTGGCAGCACTGCAACAGCTCTGCGATACGACATCAAATGAAACCGCTGCAGCGGCATCATCCAATACACGCAACACGGCCGCTGTCAATCACGCCAACGCTGTCAATAGTGCCACTGCAGCGGCTGGCAGTAACTCCAGCATGATTGCCTTCAGCTGGGCCTGTAACGATGCAGTCATGAATGCCGACTCCATTATCAAATGCTCGTTTTGTGATACACCCTTCTGCTCAAAAGGTGCATATCGGCATCATTTGTCTAAGGTGCATTTTGTCAAGGATGAAATTAATGCCAGCACTGTTGCAGCTTCTTGCAGCAATAGCGTCGATTCACAAACAATGAAGTCACCCAGCATGCTGTCGGGTGCAAGTCCCAAGTCTAATTCGGCAGCTGCTTCGCCAAAACGTAGTGCTTCACGTTCACCGGCTGCCATCTCGAAGGCGATCTCACCTGCAGTAGTGCATGCTGCCACGCCCACTATAAATCCGTACGACGAGAGCGCGCAAAAGTTTCTCAAGTATACCGAATTGGCGAAGCAACTTTCATCGAAGAATGCTTAAATTGTAGCAAGGCTGCATACACTAGGTAACATTTGACAACAACAACAAAAAAAAAAAGGTAAAAAACAAAGTTTTGCATGCCGATATGTCACTATTTGGTTTTTGTTTTGTTCATGATTAAGTTGGTTAAGTTAGTTAACCTAAAAAGCGATATAAAACCATTTTTTTCGATATTTTTCCAAATGTGCTCTCATATATGCTATTTAAACATATAGGATTTTTACGAAGAAAAGCAAATATAGTTCATAAAAATCCATTGAAAATATGGAAGAACGTTACAGAACGCTTGTCGAAATTAGGCCGGTCGAATTCGCACTCGATTTATGTTAGATAAGTTACAATGGTATCCAAGCCACACTCCGAAGAGGCCACTGCAATAGCAGTGCAATAGCAGGAGGGGCACACATATTTAAGTGATCTATATCGACTTGAGATACCTAAATTATAAAACATGCGTCTTCATGATCGTCAAAAACAAACAATAAATTATAATAAAAGCGTGGCAGAAAGAGAACATTTATTCACCTTTTGTTCTATGGGTACGGGCGGGCGGGCGGCATTGAGAGCGTTGCAATTATTCTCCTATTTTGTTTGGTTCTCTGTCTCGTTCTAACGCTCTCTGTATTGTACGAACAGAGCTAATACGACACTTTACATTAATCCACTATGGGCAGGTTATTTCTTCTATTGTCTGTTACTTTCACCATGTGGGGGCTTTAGACATTGAGAAACTGCCTATTGAAAACATAGGAACATGAAAGAGAGCAGTCAAGTGAATTGCGGCACCTGTTGTTACATGCTTGTGTATAAACCAGTCTGTTCCCACGGTGTTCTCAAAGAGAAAATCAATGCAAAACAATGGTTTAAATTCATCACATTAAGTTTAATTTAAAATGCCTATAAATATATATGAATATTAACATACATATGTACATATGTATATATAAACTCAAAACTCTTATTATAAGCAAATTTGCATAAATACAGGGGCTCTTTTTGGTTGCGCGAGAACTCTACTACTCGATGGTAACTCTACTAATATACTCTATGTATATAAAAAAAAAAAAAATTGTATGCTCGTCTGTAGCGCATTGTAATCATTTGATATCAACAAAATTTGGAAGAATATTAAAAAATCACACTTCTAAATGTTGAAGTTTAAAGTCTCCAGCTGTTATAGTCCCAGAGATATGTTGTCTCATACATTCAGACGGACGCAGCAAATCACAGCGAAAAGTTAACGAGTGTCTAGAATAAAGAAACAATAAACGCTAAATTTATATTACTTCATTATTAGTATGAAATAAACATTCACTCTTTATTACAAATACCAAAGATTCTAATCTTGTTCATTGAACAAAACATTCATGGCGACATGTTCAGGAAAACATGCCGCATTGAGAATTTTTGGTTTAGCGAATTTAATAAGCGGAGTACAATGTACATTTGCATGCACGTCTCGCTCACAAATGAAATCAAACTGTTTGCAAACTAGTCACTGTTTGGTTTGGTTGAAATTCATTTGATGTTAATTGAAAATCATTTAGTCAGATAGAAATGATTGAACAGAATAAGCTAGGCGACGCACTGACTACCATGGTGAGTTTATACTAAAGGTGACGTATTCCCCTCAGCTGCGTTCTTTTTCATTTCTTATTTAACTTTTGTTTTATACTTTTTCATTTGTTGCGGATTGGGCATTTCGTGTTTTGTTTCACGTTCAAAGCATTTAAGAAAGTCACCACACACAGGGGAATACGTTACCTTATAAATAAATGCACCTTGCTGGCTACTAAGTCAGTTGGTTTGAAAATGTTGCTGGCCCGTTCGTTTGTTCGATGGCCTGGCCGAGAGTAAATGTTTGAAAGAGGTTTGAACTTTAGTCATACAGTGCTTTAATCTATAACTATTGTTACCTGGTTTGGCACGTAGAAAAGTCAGTTACATATTCTATATTTACTACATATTAAAAAGTGTCTACCACTTAGTGTATATTATACGAATTTGAAAGTGAATGCAAAAAATGTTTTGTGCACTTTTATATTAAACTGTTAAAACTGAGCTAATCAAAATATTTTCGGTTGCTTGTAGTTTCGTTTGGTTTGAAAGGACTGCATAAATTGTCAATCAAATCGA
This sequence comes from Leucophenga montana, assembly GCA_035044765.1. Taxonomy (NCBI): domain Eukaryota; kingdom Metazoa; phylum Arthropoda; class Insecta; order Diptera; family Drosophilidae; genus Leucophenga; species Leucophenga montana. The sequence goes on from JAWNNQ010001706.1 coordinate 1,176,571, forward strand.
GAGTACGAATTTGAACACTGACTAATTTTAAGTCTTAAACAAAGTTCGATTAAGCAAGAATCAATAAATTAATGGAATTAAGGATGGAACACGCAAAGTTTTGAACCGTGGTAGTATACAAGTTTGAATACAGTGACACTAAATTCATCAGACAGTCTTAGTTCTGCGTATTTCACCAAACGCCGCTTATATCATTACGAACCGTTGCCACAACTCACATTTACGACTTGTTTAATACCGGACTGTTAAATTGGACCAAAGTACCCAATTTTATTGCAAATTCGAATCGATAATAGAGCAAATAATCGATTTATATTAAAGATCTGCTATAATTTTGATTTGTTGCTATTAAGAACTATATTTTTGCTATAAAATTATTATACAAAAATGTGTAAATCGCTGTTATGGATCTATTCCAATCATTTTATAACATGCACACCATGAATAGTTCCCTAAAACTCCAACCAATTGCTTTTTATGTTGGAAATGATAGACTTCAGAGGTAGTCTCATACAACTAATGCGATCTATGACTAAATAACAGATCTCTTTAATTCTTATGTGCACGTAAACGTATCCATGAGATGAGAGAATCATCAAACTTTTAAACATACGCATGTGTTTGCTGATTTTGGATTCGGTTTTTGCCGCCTTTCTATATCTATAACTCGCGATAACTTTAATATTTTTCTATAGATTTTTATGAACTATGCATAAATATTATGTGTACTCATGCAATTGTTTTTTTTTTTCATGACAACTTAAAGTCCCTGTTTATGCGATATTTACAATATCATGAAATGAGCTAAAACTACAGGGTGTCTCAAAAGAAAGTTCACATTTAAAAAATCGTTAAAAAAGATGTAAGTAGTTTATTGAAAAAAAATGGAATTTATTTCTTAAAAATGATATTGTCCAAATGTAAACCGTTGCGTTCACGGCACTCATTTAATCGAGCACTAAAATTTCGTATGACGGCTCGGCAGGTATGCTCCGTGATGGCTGCCATTTCGTGACGGATATTTTCTTTTAATTGTGCCAGGGAAGTCGGTTTGTAGCCGTAAACTTAAGATTTGACGTAAAACCACAGGAAAAAGTCCATAGGGTTAAAATCGGGACTTCGTGAAGGCCCATTTATGTCAGCTCTCCTGAAGATCAATTTGCCAGGAAAAATTTCATGAACTCGTGGTAGAGTCCTGTTGGACGTGTGTGAAGTTGCTAAAAATGCGGAACAATGATGATCTAAGCACGTTTAAAGCAACAGCACGCTTCCGAGTCGAAAGGTCCGGGTTGTCACGAACAGACTGAGTAACATTGTCTACGTTTTCGAACGTTCTCAAAGACCTTGAACGCCCAGATTTTGAGTTTTCCAACGTTGAATCAGTCTCTTCAAACTTCGCGACCCATTTTCCAATGAGTCGAGGGCTTGGCGTGATTTATGCCAAAATTTGTAATATGTACTTTTGGCGAAAATCGAAAAAAAAAAAACAAAAATTATTCTCAATCGCTTATCTTCATTTATTTCATCGAAAAATTTGTATACGATTTTTCCATTTAAAAGTTGCAACTTAAACAGAAAAAAAAAAAGCAAAATAATAATTTAAAAAAAGACACCTTTTGTGTGAAAGTTTATTGTTGTTGTTTAGTGTTATTTAAAATGCAAAACCAATTGGGAAAACATTTTGCGCGCCGATCACTTAAAGAGCAAAAACTGCAAAAGCAAATTCAACTCTTAAAATGTCCAAACTCTTCATTTGCTCTTTAAAACATTTCCCCTGCAAATATTTGCAAAGCTGTTGCTGACAAAAGAGCATGCCATAAATTTCTCCATGTAAAGATAAAATAAAAATTACTCTTTCGTAGCAAGAGCGCAGAGCAGCAATAAAAACAACTGTTAAAGAGAAAAAGCACAAAATACACACACACTCGCATGCACACACAGCAACAAAGCCCAGCATGCACATATATATGTATGGTATGCGCTACTTTTATTGTTTACCAATCACAACATGCCAATACAATAACAACACAATAAGAACAGCAAGCAAAGCAAATGCGCAAAACAAAAACAACTGCATACAAATTCAATTAGCTAGCAAGGGCGCATGCATGCATTGTTGTTGTTGCTGCTGTTGTTGCTACTTGCTGCATTTGTTTTTGTTTTTGTTGTTGCTTTTGTTGTTGCTTTTGTTTTTGACGAACTGCTGTCCATCAAAAGCAGACATTGCGCGTGCGAGTGAGATGTCACTATGCCGACGACAGCAGTACATCACATTCATTCGCACACATAACAAATACAATTCATAAACGTGCAAAACAAAAACAAATGCAAAGACAAAAAGCAAAAAACAAAAAAACAAACACAGCGCAGCATTCATTGGATGCAAAGTGTTTAAAGTAAAAATAAAAATAAAAAAAACAACAACAAAGCAAACAAATGGCAAAATAAAAATACAAAAACAAAATCTTATTGGGGGTGTGGGCTGCATGAGCTACAAATACCGGTTTAAATGTATTTGCATGCGTGTGTGTGTGTGTGTGTGTGTGTCTGTTTGCGAGTGAGAGCTATATTGTGTGAGTGAGTAGTTGACTTTGTTTGTGCTTTTGCGTTTGATTTAAGTTAGAGTGAAATTTATTTGCTATAAAAAAAACATTGAGTGTGTTTTTGTTTTGTCTTTTTTTTTTTGTCTCATTAAATACTCAAATTGAAAATTTGTTAAGAAATGTGTAAAAAATGAATAAAAAATTAATTAAATAAATTACATAATTTTTGGCTAATGAATTCAAAAAATTATATACATACATATGTATACTATACTATATCGTACTCTAGCAGCAGAAATCACGTGCCAAAAGTAATGAATTAAAATAAACGAAAACTACAATTAAACTCAATCATACTACAAAATAATGCAACTTTGTATACGTAAACAATTTTAAACCTCGAAAAAACATATAAAACAAACAAACAAACAAACAAAATATACGAAAAATATTTATAATGTAATAATTAGAGATTACCAAATTTTAACAGAAACAATTTAAATTTTCTTAATTTAGAAAATGTCAAACTTAAAGAAAACCATTTTCAAGCTGTGCTGAGCCAATGAACTTTTTTCTTTTTGCAAAACTAAACTGAAATAAGAAGAAATTGTCTCGATTACAAGAAAGCGCGTACACAGTCTATGGTGAAATTGTTGTTCTATATCGCAAAATTAATATTTAAATAATATCAGCGCGCTCAATTTTAAAAATAAGAAATAAAATATTTTCCATTTTATCGGTAAAATATTATTTGAAATAGATATGAGAATAAATAAATTAAAGCGCAAAATGAATGCAAAGTGGTCAAATATTTCTAAAACCAGTCAATTTTAAATGTATTAGTACAAAACTGTTTTTAGAACATTTCAATTATCAGCCTATAGCTCAGTAAAATTTCAAACGACTTTATATTTCGCAACGGTTTTGGAAAGAAGAAGTATAAAGTGTTGTTTTCAATCTGGCAAGACTGTTTTCAGCAGCTGTTTTTTTTTTGGTAGCTGTCACTTGATTTATGTTCAGTTTGGTTTGCCATTTCATAATGAATAGACTTACTCCGGAACAACGTTTGCAAATCGTGCAAATGTATTACCAAAAGGAGATGGCCACCGATCCTGATTTTCACAAGAAAAGTTTGTTCAGCAATGAAGCTCACTTTTTGTTGGATGGATAGACACCGATAGACGGTTGTAGAGCCACCTAAGTATGTAAGTAAGTACTAGGTACATCCAAAATATCTATTTGCAGCTTAAGTAACAAGATAGTTTTTTATACAAAAATTCGAAAATTTGGTATTTTGTTTATATGGGTTGAAAAAAAAACATGTTTCTTAAAACTACTTGAAGTTCTTCTTGGCGCCCTGGCCCTTGCTTACTTTCGCACGGCCTTTGAGAGTGGACGGCACTCGCCAACGGTGACAATATCAACGTGCTCCACACTACTCTGAAGGCAGCCGAGCAGTGCACGCTCATGTTACCATTTTTAGTGGGAATGACACAAATAATTCATATACGAGGGGTACTATTTATATTTCGGGAATAGCAAATAATAACAAAAACATTTTTAAATGAAAATGGCTTTATTGTTTTTCAAAATATTCCCCTTGACGATCAATACACTTTTGCATTCGTTCAAACCATTTGTCATAGCAGTTTTTCCATTCCTCTTGAGACACCTCCAAAACATGGTTTTTGAACGCTTCAATTGCTGCTTCTTCGGCGCTCGTAACACGCAGTTTAGCTTTGATACTCGGGAGCAAGAAGAAGTCATTGGGTGCCAAATCAGACTGTACGGAGGATTAGTCATTAATTCGATGTTTTGACTGCTCAAAAATGCGCTTGTTTGACGAGATGTGTGAGAGCTTGCATTGTCATGATGGAGAATGATGCGTCTTTGGCGTTTGGTTTTTCGAATTTCTGCGAAGACTTCCGGCAAACAAATTGTCGTGTACCATTTAGAATTGACCGTCCTACGTTGCTCAAGCGGCACAGTGGCCACATGACACATTCGGCCGAAGAAACAGGCGATCATTTGCTTCGCTGTGCTTCTTCCACGAACAACTTTTGTTGGATTTGGCTCGTCTTGGAATACCCACACAGTCGATTGCGGTTTTGTTTCCGGCTCATACGCATCTATTCATGATTCGTCACCTGTCACGATTTTATACACGTCTTTTGAAGCACCACGGTCGAATTTTTTAAACATTTCCTTACAACAATCGACGCGAGCCTTTTTTTGAGCGATTGATAAAAAAATATGGAGTATTCAACTTTACAGCTAAGCGTTCATGCGAAATCTTATGTATTTAAGTGGAACTAAAGTGCAAGCATGCATCTAACTCACGATATGTCACATGACGATCAGTTCACGCACTGCATCGATGTTTTTGGGCACAACAAACGATTTTGGACGACCTTCACGGAATTCGTTGGCGACCGAATTACGACCACGTTTGAATTCACTATACCAGCGATATACTGTGGTTTTTGGTGATGGTTTTTGATTGCCATACAAAGAACTGAGTTCATTGAGACATTCTTGTTGAGATAAACCACGTCGAAAGTTGTGAAAAATAATCCAACGAAACGAACCTTCTCTTGAAATTTCCATTTTTTTGTCAAATTGCTTTTCTTAACTCACTGTAAACAAAACAAATAGCATTTGTACATCAAAACTTTGTGAGTAAGTTTATGCCAGAAAAAAAATGTCAAACTTTTTTATGGTGTTGCCAGATTTTAGTTTTTTACATTAGTGTTGTCAGTTCCCGAAATATATATAGCAGGCCTCGTACTCTTTCAGAAGTGGTTTTAAGCTAGTCTACATATACTAGTTTGAAAGCTGATTTTCTATTATCTACAGTCTCGGAAAATATCAGCCTTAATACAAATTGACGGGCCAAGCACTTTTAACGATAAACTCGGCCCCGTCTTCATATAACATATATAGCATAGTATATCATTTTACCGTATGGCAAAAAAGTTTACATACAGTGAAAAAGGTTTATTGGCTCATTTATTTTATCATTTATGAACATTATCAAAAAAGAAAGAACGAAAAAACACTAAAAGAAGAAGAAGAAAAAAAAACGCAGTCTAAACTGCAATCAATACAGATGTATACTAAAAACGTAACTAAAATACCTTTAATCAAAGCTAACATAAAAATAAATTATTAAGAAAAACGAAATTAATTAAATTATAAATTATAAATGTGTATATAAAATTAGCTTATACAGTTTTCTTCCAGTTTTCCTATATGCAGATAATAACTAAATAATATATATATATAATACATATGTATGCCTAATATATTAAATCAAAATATGTAATATCGTTTATATTTAAACTTAATGTTGTTACCACAAAAGTAGCTCTACGAAAGTTACAAAAATGAAATGAAATGAAATGGAATCAACATGTAAGCCATGTATACGCATTAATTATAAATTAATATTAAAAAACTAAAAAACTAAAATACAAAATACATACCGACATATTTAAATAAAATTTAAATTGAAAATATCTATTTATAATAAATCAAATAAACAAAACCAACAACTTAAATATATATATATACATATATACCTACCATATACATATATATGTATCCGTATGTAGTCTAACAATTTACCTAAGATAAAGCTAAGATTTCCAAAAAAGGGAATAATGTTTAACATTATGCAACAAGTTTTAATTCTAGACTCCGTTTTTCTTTCTTTATTAAATTATTTTGTGATATTAATTTTTAAATTTTAGTTTTTAAAAAGCACATTTTACGTACTTAAATAAGTCGCTGCTTATACGAATTGTCTAATTTTTGTGTGTTTTCTGTAATATTTAAGCTTAATTATAATAATAAAAATTTAAAAAAAAAAATAAAAGAACTACAACAAATAAAAGTTAATTATGCAAAAATTAAAAACAAAACAAAAAAATAAAAATTAAAAATCAAATACGGCTCAATGAAATAAAGTTGTATGTTTCAAAATAATACAAATTAATTTGAATTGTTTCATTTAAATTTCATTAAAATAACTATTTATAGGATTTATAGCTCAGAATATGAGTTCTACTTGAAAAGTAACAACAACAGATTTATTGTCGTAGTAGCTGAAACATCGCACAGCGGTCGTCTCAATCGACTGCCATCAAGGCGTAATTTTGTATATTATTGCATTAATGCGTTTGTTTTCAATGCTATTTCAACACCTCGTGCCAATCACAACCAACTAATAAAAGAGAAACAGTCACCAAACTAATAGCGAAGCGCATACAGAGTAAAACACGGAAGCTCCCATCTCTTCAGCGTACGCAGAGTCGTATTGAATAATGGCTTCTTTTAATTCTTAAAGAGTCGTATTGAGTTGCACTTACAACTGGCTGTCGTCAGCTCCAAATTAATTTTAGAATGGATATCTGATTAAACATTCTTTTCTTCAAAATTCCTTTACATTAGTTAGTTAGTCTAATCGTTTTAAATGGCAAGATATCAGTCGATGGATTCTTACTTAAAGATTTCCAACAATTCTGGGAGTCGATGATCACAATTTTTAGTCACTGCTACGATGGTGCAAAAGGTAACAACGTTCAATTTCACGTAGCTCAAGCTTATACTCAAACAAAATACATCTTAGTCTCGTACTATTCGCAATGTGTGGGACGCACTTTTAATTTGGTGACTAGGGAAGCATGCAAAGTTACGCCAAACATAAATTAACTATGCACTATTCGGTGACTGTCTAATATTTTTATTCATCCAGAAGCTTGAACAACATGATAAGAACAACAACCTTTGCAATGGAACAATCATGTGCAACAAGCTGGGTGAAACCATCATGTGTGAGTCAGTTGTAATCTATCTTCATTTACAACCAGCACTTCTGTGCGCCTTGGAGATTACTATTTTCAACACTTGGAGATTACTAGTTTCAACACTTGCACAGACACGAAAACATCAATTGGTGCTTTCCAACTTTTGACAGTAATTCATTTCTTGGATTTGTCATTGAGTCGAGTTCTTTGAACTAAGAATCAAGATTTTCAACTTTATAATGCGAGGCCCATTGGTGTTTTAGACTATTATCGAATTTTAGCTTATATTCCATACTTCAATTTATTTATCACTCATCTCCAAGACCGTTTTCTTAAACATTTATTTGAACTTCAGAAGCCTATTTCCAAGTAAAACTTCAACACTGGATGAAAGAGCTTGCGAACAATTCTTCCAGAAATATGCTACAATTGTACAGGATGATTCCCCCGTGGTATGTATTAGTGAAGTTTAAATTTGGTGTAGACGGATTATGGACTCTCGGAGCTCTTGATATTTGCAATGCAAATGCTTTTCCAAAGTTTTACGATTGATTTCTATGTTTCCTAAATGTTAACTAAACGGTCCGATGAATGTCATCAGCATACGCGAGTACCAACACTTCAATATGGAAGTTCGTGGCCGACCATTCTACGTATGCGCATTGTGTCGATTTCTTTGACCTGCAGCCACACAGATACTTTGTTATCAGTGTATGGCTCCAGCCGTTTACATATTCCACACTAGTTCTCACAGACAGCAGAGTCTCGTTTCTTGAATATATGACAAAGAATACTGAGATTCCAATCGTTAAAGCGTTGTATCTGATGTTTCAAAATAGTAAGCCCTTTTGGTCTTGTCAATGTGTAAGTGTGGAAGACCCCGAGAGAAAGAATACGCATTCGTCCTCATAAGATGTAGGTATGCCACTGAAGGCCACAAAGGCTTCGATTGCCTAAGGATCACTACATGTATTAAACCGACGAATTTTCATTCAGATGAGCTCTTATCACATGCATAACTTTGCCGTGCGCTATGAATGTTATTCTTCTTTATATGTGCCTCTAAATAAAAAAGAATCGTCATCTGAAAAGTTACAATTCCATAAATATTCACTATTATCGACGATTTGTTGCCTGCGCATTTGCAGTCTGCTCATATGCATATTTATCTTTGTCTCACAGAGATTTCGAACAGAACAAGCAAATCAAGTTGTAAACTAATATTTGCTAATAAACGAGTTAATTAAACCTGAATTATGGTCATGTAACAAGCGAAGCAACAAGAACAACACAACAAGGATGCGTCGGAGTAGGACAAAGGGCATCGACTAAACTATGCGAACAACAAACAAATGTGAACTGCTTTCGCTGATTTATGAGTAACAAAGGATTAAGTCATGCGACACGCACACCAATGCCCAAACTACACACATACATAGACACCTTGCGAAAGATACCCAGTAGGACTTTTCAGAAGTGCTTAGGCAAAATTATTATTTATATAATACACTAGTAACATTTTTTTAAAAGCTGGAGATGGAAGGTAGAAGATGTCTCATTCACAAAGAAGTGTTCAAAGTGGAAAAACAGTTCCGTTGACGATAGTACTCTTTTTCCTAATCGGAGAATGTCGGACTTTTTTTTAGAAAACTTTTATTTAAAGCAAAAAAACTATCCAAAAATTCAAACTATTATGGATCCAAGTGATTCCAAGTGAATGCCAATCAATAACTTTCCTCGCTAATGTGGACCTATGCAAACGACTGCATTTCTAAGTTCAGAGACAGTCCTTTGGTACTCTGTCTTGGCAACCGGGTAATGTGTACGTATGTATACCTTCCTACATAGGAGAGCGCACAACCCAGTGGTCAGTGAGTACATAGCACGATCGAGTTTAGGGACTTTGGTAGCACTGTGACAAGATACTGCTGCTGACTATACTTTGCCATGGAAGTCCAGGGGTATACTTAGTTTGTGCAAATATATATTCTATTCAAAAATATGGTGTGGAAAACCCCATAACCCCCCGTATGTATCAACACATCTCGGCGACTGGTTTCGAAACATGGGTATATGTTTATGACGTTGAAACCAAAGCCGAAAAATCCCAATGGAAGCCGCCAGAAGAGCCCTTGAAGTTTTGCGACGTTTGCGTAAAGCAATACGAAGAAAACGCACGGATTTGTGGTAAAACAATTCATGGCTTGCGATTTTTAGCCAAAAACAGCCACCGTATTCACAGAACGACGCCCCATGACCCTGTCAAGACCATACCAAAAAGCACATATCAGAAGTGATTCGAGGATTGGAAAAGGCGCTGGCACAAGTGTATTTTATCTGAGGGGGAATAATTTGAAGGGGACAAAATCGATATTGATGATCACAAACAAATTTTTTCGAGAAAAATAAAATCACCTTTTTTTAACACACCTCGTATATCTTCAGCCGAGTTTAGTTCTTGAAAGAATCTAGATTTGTGCCAGGACCGACTAACCTCTGCGTGAAAGGGTGTGTCACTGCAGTTGAGTCGATCGTGCTAATGAGAGGTCCATCGCGTCCTTAATATTTGGGTTGGAGTGAGACATCCTGGCTGATTGTTTACGACGTGTGGGTACCTTGTGGGGGACACAGTAGCCAAAACGATGGCACTTGAGATCAGAACAAAATCGGTCAACTTCTTACCGCTATACATTTTCACAGCCAATGCTTAGTCATCTTAAAGATGGTTCCTACCTTCCAGCTTGCCGATTAGTGAAGCAATGTTCGATTTGAAACTTTGAGAACAGCAAACGGCGCCGATCACAATTTTCCCAAGTGCTGCTTCGACAACTTTATGTATTCTTAATGCTCTTATAGCATCAAATGAAGACTTCTCGATTGCTTCAAATTTCTATTGGGTAGTTTCATATTTGATGGTGCACAAAAGTATGCAATATTATTATTTGGCAAAGCGACATGACTCAAAAATATTGAAACACAATTTGAGAAGACAAACTGCTGCTCCTGCAAACTTAAAACACAATTGCCCAAGGATTCATTTTCACGCAAAATTTATATGATATTAGACAAAAAGAGGTATAAAGGCTGTGTGGGGGGAGGGGGGAGTGTGGGTTGAAGGTGAAGCTGCGGTGAAACGTGTGCGACAGGAAATGTGTTTAGAGATAATTTTCAAAATGTTTTCAAAACTGAACTTTTTCAAACAAGAAAAAAAAAACGAAACGAACGAACGAACGTTGAGCTGATCTAAACTGAGATGCTGCTGCTACTTGTACAACAACAACAAAAACAACAAGAACAACAACGTTGTCCTTGTCGCCAACGACGACGTCGTCGTTGCTTAATGAGATACAAACACATAAATTCTCAAAAGTGTCATGCAACACACACACATGTATAATTTTTTTTTTGTTGTTGTATTTTTTGATAAGCCAACCAAGCAAGTCTCTCGAGTGTCACGCTGCGCATTTATGTATGTTCAATGTGTGTTTATATACAAACATATATATATATATATATATATATATATATATATATATATATATATATATATATATATATATATATATATATATATATATATATATATATATATATATATATATATATAGTATACTATAGCAAAGACGCTCGAGGCGTTGACGGCAAAATCAAATTTATTTACCCGAATGTCATGTGGCAAAGCAGTCAATGCAAAAAGTCGTCTATATGAGCCAGTGTGCATGTGTGTGTGTGTGTGTGAGTGTGTGTAGGTGGTGTGGCAGCTCTAAACTTTATGCTACATATTTGTATCCGTGTGTCTGTCTCGACACTTATTCATTTGCACCTATTTGGAACGCGCGCGAAAGTCTAATGAAAATGGGTTAAAATTTTAGCCCAAGCAAGATATACGACGACAAAAGCCTTGCAATACTTCAACTCATATCTCAACTTTAGCTAAGTAGTTAAAAGGCGGCGTGGAAGATACGTGTACGCCATCATGCAGCACACACACACATACAGATACTCTTATAAAACTATGTACACATACATACATAGTGTTGGTTGAAACAGGAACAACGATTATGGCGACATGCGCCATTTTAGCTTAGAAAAAACTTTTAAAAAATTAGACGCTCTTACTCTTATGTATAAAGTAATTGGAACACTAAATATGTAGTAGCATAGAAAAAGTAAACTTCAGCATACCGATTGGAAAGCAGCTAGTTTTTAACTAATTACAGATAGCTATTTCACATACACCGTCGCTCATCTGAATATGTTTAATATATTTTTATTTTTCAAGTATCTTTACAATACTTTGATATAAAGTGAAGTTGAAAAGTCGCATTATCGCATTTTTGGTCGACAGTCAATTTGTGCGGAACAAACTGTGAATACATCTTCCGTAGACCCAATTTCTCCATCAAAATGAAATGAATCGAATCTTTGGCAATATTTAATTCCATTTCCATATAAAGCAACGAAGATTTCGGCTAATTTTTTGTTTGAATTCACTCACTTTTTTCAATGATCTTTTCGATCACCACTGATTTTGGCCGGTCCGACTTTTCATCGTTTCATCGTCACAGAGGTCTTCACAACTTTCTTGAAAACGTTTAAACCACTCGTGAACATTGCTACGGGATAGACAATTCTCACCATAAACTTTTCGGTGAATGTTTTACCAAGTTTAAAACAGAACTTAATCTCAATTCTAAGTCTAACGAGTGTGACAACTTGACAGTTGTTACTCGTGAGAAAAGTACGTCAAACTGAATCGCCCGATATAAAAAATGGGAAGCTTATTAAAGAAATTTAGCCTAACGAGGTAAAAAATTTTATTTTCTACGTAATGTGAATAGTCTTATAATTCTGATACGGAGTATGTAACGTATTAAAGGACTCATCAGAGACACCATGAATCAAAACTAGACTCTCAGTTTTTAAGATATCGTTCCGAAATTGGGTATGGAAGCTTTATATATGTCTAGGCTTATTATACGTGTATATCACAATTAGCATGCCACGCACACTTTTATGAGTAGCCCCCGTACAAACCCATCGCCTACTTTATAGAGTATGTATGTATACATTACTTTACATTACAGTCAACATTAATTTGCAATTGGACGTGGCGGCTTCCAATGAAGGAAAGCTTCACATAGTTATTAATGGGCTTCTTCCTCTCATAGATAGAACCTATGAACTCAACCGAACTTTGTGGTTTTATAAGTAAAACTTTATTATTTTTTTAGCTAACCAGCTTACCTAACCTGGCATGAAGGCTTCAAATAATCACTATATCATGAAAATACTTGTTAGATTCTTGAAGCTTTGGTTCTTCGTTTTATCTTCTTATTTTTTTTTTTCATATGTTTAGCTATAATTCTTTACCAAGAAGATGAAAATAGTGATGGAGACACCGTTGATATCATCATAACGCCAACCGATGCCGTTGATGCTGTTGGTGATAATGAGGAGTTGAACGTATATATTCAGTTGTTACGCGATGAACCTCGTGAAATTGCCGGACAAATCGAAATCGAATGTGTATATGATGATGGCAGCGTGTCAGCGGATGGTGATGATGATGATAGGGAGGCCGTAAATTAACACGAAGTTGAACAAAAAGAAGATGATACTACGGTAACCTCAACATCTAGTGGTCGTGGCTGAAAATCAGAACCGAAATCAAGGAAGGCACAGAAGCGACCCTGAATCGATGAAGGAAGGAAACCAAAATGGTCTCGGATGCAAAATTATCAATTCGATAAGATTCCATTCGATGATACGGCCGCTTCACACAAAGCATTAAATCAAATAACATTTCCCTAATTCTGCATTTAGGGAAATGTTATTTGATGAGGAAACGTTGAAACTTGACACCTTGCCAAAGATACCCTTCCACGATTTGAACCTGTAAAAAAATAAAGTTGAACCGCGGATAATTATACCGTTATATATATATATATATTTTTGCCAATCCTTTCTCTTCAACGCTTTCTTGGGTATTTAAATACCCAGTAGGCTGCAATGCCTTAACGACTTTTTATACTCGAATTGTCTGTTCTATACTCCATATATACTCCAAAGCGAAAGAAATACTTCGATGGTAAACGATTGGTAGATTGGAGAAGGTCATTGTTCAAAGAAACTACAATTCTGAGGGCTTCGAGAAATTTTACTATTTGTAGGGATTCTAAAAATTGCAAAAATTCTTATATGTACGTATATAACACGAATGTTTTGTGTTTCATTATGTGAACAAAACTGTATTTGTGAAAATTTTACAGGCTCTGGCAAAAATCACAAACGTCAATTTAAAAACAAATATCATATGTGCATATATGTATTCATACATACATACATACATACATACATACATACATATATACTTATATGGTAATTGAGCTTTACTCACATATCATATTTCGAAAGTAAATTTAGCCACCCCCAACAGAACTCAACCTCATATAGCAACCTTGACGCGCTAATGTGTCATTCTTTGCCTGTGAGTGAGTGTAGTATTTAACACACAGGACATTTATATATACACTCACATCACATATACGACTGCATAAAAGAAACTTATTTACAGTGTGTTTGTGTATGTGTGTGTGTGTCTCCAGTGTATGCAGTGTATCTACATAGAAGTATGTGTGCGTTCGTCACAGTGCCATACGCTGGCGTATCCTGTAGCATGAATAAAGAAAAGTGTAATAAAATTTGATTTATTGTAGACAAGATTCGAGTTGGATGCTCTTGTGTATGTGTGTGTGCTATACAGAGAGAGAGAGAGAGAGAGAGAGAGAGAGAGAGAGAGAGAGAGAAATCTGCGCATTCGTCCTGCCGCCTTGTATGCTGGCTATAAAGCTCGAAGCGTTTGCGTTTGTATGCGTCACATCTCTGCATCTGTTTGCCAGCGAATGAATGAATGAAGCGTTGGAATTTACGCTCGCTTGCCACCTACGCTACACAGCTATCCATCCGCCTGTCCGTCTGTCTGTCTGTCTGTTGTCCTTTACAACGTTCTGTGCCGCCCCAGTGTGCCTCATGCATCATTCGTGTGTAGTTATCATACAATATGTATATATATATATATATATATATATATATATATATATATATATATATATATATATATATATATATATATATATATATATATATATATATATATATATATATATATGTATATCTCTTTCTCTTACTGCTCAAGAACGTTGCGCCGCCGCGCAAAAACGCTTCTCCGCCCACTTTTCTCCGCTCACATTTTCACAATTTTCTGACACTTTTACAAAACTTTTCTGTTCACACTGCAGGCGTTTGTCCTCAACTTCTTACCACTGCACCGCTGTCTTACCAACAAATGATGGTTTCACTGTCTGTTGTGTGTTTGGGCGGGGTAGTTAGCGGGCTGACAGTCATATATTTCCATGTGTTTTGCAAAATGTCTCGTGATGTTTTTGCATTTGCTAAAGATTTTCATAATTACTTCAAGATAATTTTTGTCATTGAGCGGTACTAATGGGCGTATGCCATATATTTTGCAACGAAGTCATTGATTTATTATATCAAAAACTTAAACGAAAACTTCTTATTGAGTCTATATTTAGTCATTTGTAACAGCATCTTTTGGAGTTCTACGGTTGATCGTAACCGTAATAAGCATAATCGATTATTCATAATAGAAAAATAAATAATCTATTATTTGGTATTAATCGGTTATATCCAACAGTTCCAAAGTGTGAAGAAAAAGTAATTTGTTGCAACATTTTACTGCCTGTATGCAAAACTACTTACTATTGAAGTGTGCTATGTAGCCACCAAATACGTTAGAAACATAGCGCACAGCAATATCAAAGAGACGTTCTTTTTAATAAATATTAAAACAATGCTTCAATTTTGAACTACATTAACTACATCTGCAAGTTGACCTTGGATCGCGTTTCATATAGATGACCGGCACAGCACTATTCCAAATGCGATTTATGCTTCTCCCTGCTACCCGTCTCTTTACTGTATACGATGTGGTAGTATTCTTGTGTATGATTTTGGACCACACATAGAGAGCGAGAGAAAGGAAGAACGATAGAGATAGAGAGAGAATCACATGTGCTGTTTGCTGTTATTTCTGATGTGCCCTCTTTTTCCCTTTCTATATTCAATGTTATTGTTACACATTCCTTCCTCAAGCTAGTTACGATAGCTTTGCTGTAAAAAAAATAAATAATTGGATAATTTTATTAAACAAAAGTAAATATAATAAAATTTTTTTGAAACCATGTGAAACCATGTTTTTTTTGAAAGTTTTAAGGAAAGACCCACCAAACTTCGATATTAAGTCTCTTAATTTTCTTCACTCCAATTCAATGCTTCTGAAGCTACTGTCTCCAAACATGATAATTATGTTACTATATTAATTAGGTATTAGATGACATTGGTTTCCACGGGCCAACATTCTACACATTATTAAAACATCTATATATAAAAACGAAAGTATGTATCTATGTATATACCTTTATACATTTGTATGTCCGTTATAGACAGATTCACTTTCCAACCATTCGCCGTGAAAATTGGTGTGTATATGCTTTTAGGAACAGAGTAGGTTTTGGTGAGTACCCTTATTATAATATATTAAAAATTTTGTATAACTTATAGTAAGAACAAAGCTAGTCGCCGGGAAATAAACCATATTAGACCAACTATCATTGCTAGAATCGTAGCTTTGGAATTTAATCCACAATAAAACGTTGAATTTCTATCAAAACTCTTAGACTTTTATTTAGTTTTTCCTGAAGTTTTGATATGCACCAACGAACCGAAGCAAGCGATGCATACGAAGCGAAGAAGCGAATATTGACGAAGGACGCATGAACGAGATGGCAACGTTACTGAGTTACGAGTGAATGTCAGTGCATTCAGGTGAAATATGTGATACACGCAGCTTCCTTTTGCAGCTTTCTATGTCGTCCTTGCACACACTGACACACACACACATACATAGAATAAGATTGCACAGGATGTTGTACGTTCTGTTTGCTGCCTCAAAATGCTCTCGTACACTCACTCTTTCTCTGTCTTTCTGCTGATCTATGGACTTTCGTATGAACAGTTCGCTTTCTGCTGCCTGCTCCAGCGTCTTTGTCCTTTTGGACGCCTTCTACTGCGCGGAATTTATAGTATACGGAGTATATGGCATCGCTACTTCAACGCTCCTGCATGTCGCCTACTTGCCTGCCAGCAGCTTCTACTTTGCTTCGATAGTGTTCCTCATATTTTTTGTCCTTTTTCTTTTTTTTTTGCTTCTTTTTTTTTTGCTAAATCTTTTGCTTTGTTTTGCTCGTATTTATGGATTTTCATTGGCGCAGTTAGTTTTCCGAGCGATGCCGAGGCGGCGTGTCAAAACGCAAATGATTTATTGAACTGACAGCCAACAGTGAATTTTGTCGAGTCAAGTCGCACGAGGACGAAAACGACGACAACGCTGAGCTGACTTCGACTCCAATGAGGACGACAACGACGAGTAGAGTACACCAAGCAGCTATGTTGTATCTCGACAAGCGCGCCTTCTTCTATGTCCTTTCATCCTACCAATTTCACCATTGCACTTGCTCCTGTTCTTTTTGTTGTTGTTGTTATTGTTGTTTCGATGTTTTGCACTTTTCTTTCACTGTCTTTTAATTTTTTTTTTACCATTTTTGTTGCAACTCAACTCAACTGAAAACTGAGCGTCGAACGTCGAGTCGAGTCGAGTCGAGTCGAGGAGGAATACGGCACCGTGAAGCGCTCTAGCAAAATGGCGCAAGAAATGGCACCGAAGTGAAATGAAGTTTTGATTTAGTTGAAATACTCTTTGCCTTTTTTTTTTCTTTTTTTTTGTGTTTTAGTATTTGTTTTTTTTTTTTTTTTTTTTTTGTTTTTATCAAATGCGATGCGAGTTGCAACCGACGTCTCGGCATCTCAGCTCAGCTCAGTTCTGTTGAGCTTCTAGTACGGCTTTCGCTCTCTCATAGCTGCGTTTTTCTCGACAGCTTCGCTTCGGCGTTGGTTTCACTAATAAATCACAGCATGGGTTGTCTCTGATATGGGAGGACCTTTCGGGCGTAATGGAATTTTGATTTATGTCTCCACAATATATAATGCAAAAGTTCGCTTTTGCACTATGCGACAGCAAATACTTGTGTACATATTTTCAAAAGTTTCAAATAAATAAAACTGTACAGGTTGCAAAATTATTATTATTTTTATTATTATGTACAATATTTGCAATATATCAGTGTATATCGATACAATTTAAGCTCTGAATTTACATTAAGGTAAGTAGTTTATATTGAAACATGTTTAAACTGTTTCAATTTATAAAGGTGTTTTTATTTAACAGTTTAGTTTTTTAGTGTGGCAACACTCAAAAAATTTATCGTATTTCGAATAGCCGATTGCATATTTATATATTGGGTGTTTGTTAACTGCGTAAGGTCAAGTGTCTGACCGAAGGTTTTAAGCCCGTATGCGTCAACTCTTATGCCCGACATTCTTTGCCTATCTTCAAGAAAAGAAACCCCGCTTTCTGCGGGAAATACCGTGGAATAAGTCATAATTGGACATAAAAATCTGTCACTTGTAGTCTATAATAGGCTAAAGTCATACACTGATGCACTAAGAGGACAGTATCAATGTGACTTCAGGCCAAAGATGTCGACCTGCGACCAAATTATCATTCTATGACAAATCCTACAGAAGATCCATGAGTACAACAAAGACACACACCACCTATTTGTCGATTAAAAAGCCGTTTTCGAGACGCCGATAAGAACGAAGTTCTTCAGCGCCCTATCTGAATTTGCTAACCCAGCAATGAACGTTCGTAATCTCTTGATGGAGTACATCCATCGGCATACGAAGAACGGTCGGGCGCGATCTTCCATAAGGAAGTGATGCTACTCAGGTTCGCTGATGACATTGACATCATCGGCTTTACAAGCAAACGCCGATTTAGCAGGGCGTTGTTGGATATTGCGAAAGAGTCACGTCTCACGGGTCTAGCGGTGAACGAGGACAAGACTAAGAACCTGGTGTCCACTCGCAGACCATCAGCGTGTCTTTCAACTTCAACTTTCAACTTCAATATTGTACATAACTTTGTCTACCTGGGAACAAAAGTAACCAGCAACCACATCTTCAGCCTAGAAATCGGATGAGCAAGCAAACAAATTGGAAGTGGAGATAAAAATCTATAAGACACTGATAATCCCGATCTATCTGTATGACGCAGAAGCATGGACCCTGACATCAACGGATACAGTGTCTTTAGGAGTCTTCGAGAGAAAGATTATTCGTAGGATTTTTGATCGCCTTAGAATTGCCGTCGAGTTTAACCCATATGTATGAGCTGTATGATGAGAATGACATAAAATTCCAGCGACTGTACTAGGCTGGCTACCTCATCCGGATGAACCCGAAGCTCCAGCACTAAAAGTTTACGACGGAAACTTGAACTTGATTGGTGGATGGCGTCATAGAGACCTTCCGAGCTTCAGATGGCAAGATCAGGTTTATGATGACCTGAAGAAACTTCGGATTGCCAGCGACTGGCGCCGGCGGCGGCGCGCACTTAAATACATCGAATGGTGCGCTTTCCTACGTGCTGCCTTGATCGATAAACGCTTGTACAGCAACCTAAGTAAGTTAGTGTGTAAATAAGTTAAACTCGTATACTTGATTTTAAAATCATTGAGTACGAATCGTACCTTAAAATGTAAAGTACGCTTTTAGATAAAAATAGGAATTTGAAACCTCACCACATCATTGGTGTATTCACAATGATAACACAATGTTTAATTGTGTAGCGCTCTTAATCTAATAATCGGAACAATTATAGATGTCAGCTGTCAAATTTCAGAGTTGCCACTTGCCCAGAAAAAAAAACAACGCCAAATTGGAATCTTGCACTCTTGTTGGTGCACCCTATAAAATAAATGAATTTATGGTTTACATAAAGACGCTTAAATGAGGTATCTGGAAATCGTTGTCACTCAATTGCAGCGCTCTTTCCTATCTTTAAGTGAGAACGGAAACGGTGCAGAGTGTTACACATATTCTCACACAGTTGATTCAACACCAGAAAACTTGACGTTCTTCTGTCATTATCTAGCTACTTATCAATTAAAAATTAAATTTTATCTTCAATTTGGAAGTGATTCTTAACCTACCCGAATAATGTTATCACAACAATGTCATTATCAGTTTCGAACAGATGAAAGTCTAATAAAAATCTTGAAATGAAAAGTACTGAATACATTTTGTACTCTTCATATATTATGTGGATAGTATTATAATTTAGGCACAATGTTTGCAAACGTCTTGGACATATCATATACTAGCCATGTCTGTCTGTCTGTGTGATTGTGTTAAAGCCTTGCTAAAATGAATTCAAAAAGCCAAACAAGGCATCCTGTGCGTATATTTTACAAAACCAAACGCTTGCCCAGAGATCAATTTATAATAGGAACAAATGAAAGTAAAGGAGCGCGATAAGTTTGTCTCTCTCCCCACTTATGTCTTTTCTACTTCCTAAAATATGTATATAGAATTTGATGGTTTGCGCTCTAATATATATGAATGACTCAGTTGCACATTTATGTACATACAATAGATAGAGCCTATTTTTTTTCTGAAACTAAACGAACTAAAAGCAAAACAAAATTAGAGCAGCTCCGCATTATACGACATGGCGGCACACCCAAAGAGAGAAAGGGACAGACGAGACAGGCAATATGAAATATAGAATCGAAAAACTGCTCTGTTTGCTTTGTTCATTTGGTTTGTCTTTTCATTTGACTCTTTATCGTTTCGTCGCATCAAACCAAGTTCACCACAACTTACAACTTGTTGTATCTTGTTTGATTCATTTGAAACATTTTTTTAAAGAACTAAGTGAAAGAAGTGCGTTTGCGCAATGTGTTCTAATACCAACTGCCAACCAATATTACAAAGTGTGATCTTATAGGTTGCAGATAAACTCACAGACAAACAAATAGTCAGACATGGCTAGATCTCATATTGCTGATCACCAATATATGTACTTTCTATGGTCTCGGATGCTTCATTTAAGGCGTTGCAAACAGTGTGACCAAATTATAATACTACTGACACTCTATGTGAAGAGTATAAAAATGTTTGCTCGTATTTCTGTCCAAATGTATGTTCTGTTCATATGTACGCACTTCTCACTATGCGATTTTGATTAGATTTTATCTGATTTTCATCAATGCGAAACAGTAATAAGATATCTTATGTATGACAAACACTTCGTGCCAATTAATTTACACAATGTTTAACTGAAACTTCAGTTAATGGTTTACATTGTTGCAGCTTGTTTCAATATTTAACTGATAAGTAGCTACACATTAAACGTTCTTACTTAATTACAAGAAAGAACACTGAATTTGTGTGCGCTCGACTTCGTGATGCCCTGTAACTTGGCTAAGAGTCTTTATTTCAAAACATAGCTTCATATGAGCGCTATATTCTGCAGTGCTAAAATCTGAACCTTTCTTAGATATTTGATTATGATTGACGCGAGAGAGACAAGCTATATCTCTCTTGTTTCACAAAAATAAAAAAAAAATTTAAAACAAAATATCTTAGAAAAACTGATAAATTTAGGGAGGTTAGGCTTCTTAGTGAGTATGAAACGTAAGGTGTATAAAACGTTAAGAGTTAGTTAGATAGTTAGATAGTTCGTTAGATACAAATAAAAAGTTGTATTGAACACACGCGTCGTGTATATATTTGGGAGCACTTACCACTAAGTTAGTTACTGATATATCATATTATTTAAGTTCCTAAATGTGTTTTGAATAAATGAAATTTATCTGCAGCCCTAAAATTTTTATTGTAAATACCCATATTATTTTGAAATGGAGGATTGGGTGCCTGCGGCTGTTTGTGGGCTAAACCAGGGGCGATCCCAAATGCAGTCATGACGTGGTTCTTTGAAAAGTAGGTAATTAAAAAAAAAAAAAAACAAGATAAAACGTTAACTGCGGTTGAACCGAAGCTCTACTACCATTCACACGAAATTTTAAATAGTATAAAGTGGGCGGGACACGCCC
This sequence comes from Leucophenga montana, assembly GCA_035044765.1. NCBI lineage: Eukaryota > Metazoa > Arthropoda > Insecta > Diptera > Drosophilidae > Leucophenga > Leucophenga montana. The sequence continues at coordinate 1,198,021 of JAWNNQ010001706.1, forward strand.
ATTTGTATATGTATATGAAGCGGTTGTCCACTAAAATTTACCAAATCAAATTTCAAGCTAATCTTGATTTAAGTGAAGAATTTTTTCATTAAAACACAAAATTGCACGGTGGGTTTGTATAGGGCTTACCACAAAAAGTGGGCGGGCCACACCCATTAGCCTATATATGTTAAACGGCGGTCTATAAAATGGCACCATATTGCATTTCAACTTAATATTAACTTTAATAAAGTAGTTTAAAAAAAAGGCAAATCTGGGCAGTAGGTTTGTATGGAGGCTACCCCAAATATTAATGTATATGGATATTAATGTATACTATACGACCACTAGAAGTTACCGTATCAATTATTAAGTTGATATTGACTATAATAAAAAAGTTTTTCATACAAAAATTCAAAAGTGGGCGGTGGATTTGTATGGGGACTACTCCATACCCAAAGTGGTCGTGGCAGGACAATATTGACACTCTAATAAACTGCAATGAAAAGAAGTACACGTGCAAAATTTCAACTGGATAGCATTAGAATTAGTCTCCGAAAAATGCGCAACAAGATACAGACGGACAGACGGACAGACGGACATGGCTAAGATCGACTCGTCTCGTCGCGCTGATCAAGAATATATACTATGTGTGAATGGTATAAAAAGGCACAATGATTTAGTTTTCCGAAGTAAATTACACATGGTAAAGTACACAGGCAAGAACTAAGAAGAAAAAAATGTTGGGGGAGGACATATTTCCCGGAGTTTTCGGAAATTTGAAAGTCAGATTCGTAAGCAGCAGCAACGAAAACTCCATAATATTAAATATCTTTTCGATTCATAACTTTTAAACGACCGCTAAAAACTATGATCCATGACAGTTTTGATTCTTGCCCAAATTTATGGGTTTTGGTATCGAACAGTTTTGCTTGTGTAAGTTAATATGCTTTAAATATATAAAAATCGGTCAACTTTTGCAATATTTTAGACATTTTTCACTACTTTACGCTAAATTCTATAGTAAATTAGTCGAAGTAATATGCCAAGTTCCCATTTTGTTGTTGTGCTGTAATCACAAAATTACGTATTATGTGATAGATAATACTTGTCAGAAATGAACTTCTTTTAAAAACTTCTTTTAAAGAGCCTCATCTCTTCGAATGTTATAGAACTTTTTATTCTACGCTCGAACTCCGAATGGAAAAATGTTATCTAATCGATGCTTCTCTAGTTTAAAAGCACTGTAAGAGGAAGTGCGCACAGTATGTATTGATTTCCGAAGGCCACTCTATTTGTACAATTCGGACTTCTCTTATCAATATGCATGTTCAAACGACAATAATTGCAAGTTGAATGTGTTTTGTCAACTTTTTAAATTGACTTTCGCCTATATAAACAGTAGTTTTCTACAGTCGATACTAGTAGACTTTTTACTTGACGCTTGTCAACATGGCTACACTTAACCAATTGCCGAATAAGTTATACAAATATATACTTTGCATAGTAGTGATCATAATTTTTATAATATATTCTATGTCAGTGCAAACTAATAATTTAGTAAAAACAACGACACATGAGCGAGGAATGCAAAATCAGAAAGGGAAATTTTTAGAAAATAAATTACTAGCAGTGAAAAGTGCAAATTCTACACAATTTTTCTTCGTGCATAGCCCACAGTGCAATATACCCTACACAAATCCGTTCAGTGAGGATGTACTCCAGATTTATGATCCGCCCAGTTTCGAAGTGTGTACTAATGAATCGGATCTTGTTAAGCCCATTTTTGATCTGAATTTGCGGCGCTATATACTTCATATCGATGAAAATGTTGCACTCGAATTGCTGCAAAGCTTTGAGGAGTATAATTGCTACTATCAGGAGATAATACGTTCAGAGAAATGGGACAGCAATGAAGAGTAAATATCGTCTTGGTAACTCATTATACACACATGATGAAACATAGAATAATATAATGGCACTAGATGAACATCTGCAGACTTATATATATCACATGTTTTGCAGTGTATCTTGATTTCCCATATGTACCAAATATCGTACATCGTAAATAATGCGATCCCACTTTGTGGGAGCGCATTATTCTACAGAAATATGTTTCTTCCTTTAACCTTTATTTACATATGTCATCTCATCCTTCTACCACAAAATGTTTCGGAGATGCGACGAAGTTTTTCAGTGGTTCTTCTTTCTGCATTTTTCAAATAAATTCGACTACATAACTGCAAGACTTTGCAATTGGTTCAACACTATTTTTTAAACATTTCACCCAATTAGCTCTTCTATTTTATTATAAAGAGCGAAAGCTTACGATATGCAAGTCCAAAATGTTAAAAAACAGTAGGTAAAAACCAGGTAACGCGCTGACCAATCACAAAGACCTGAGCGCTCTCCCTTTCTCAGCTCTCTCAATTTGCTACAAAGTTATAACAAAAATGACAATGTGAGTGACGTTGTAGTAATAAGCAACAGAAGAAACTGTGTTGTATTGGTTTGGTACCGCTGTATACATACAATAAAAAATAGAAATTTGATTTGTCCCTTCTCTTTTTATATTTGCATCATCTTTGTAAGCACATTATCGTAGCCCTTGGTTGAATTAATATTAAATAGCGTTTGCTCTCTTTTCTGTTTTGTTCCTTTCGATTCCATTCATGACATTTGTATTTGACTTCTGCTATTAAACTCGTTATGCCAGCGTTTCACAGTGCCAAAACTCACTGTAAACAACAGAAATCGTGCTCAAATAACAAAACGTTCTGAATGAGGTTATGGTCAAATATTTTCAACTTTCCAGCGGTAATGTCATCTGACACGTAACCACTCTTAGGGTTCTACGAGTATACAACTACCAGACCGATTTCCATTCACTGTTCAATATCCTAAGCCGTCGGAATGAATAAAGACTATAGATTTTATGGCTATGATCTCGGATAGTAGCGAAGTTACAAATATTAAACAAGTTACAAACAACATATTTTATTACGATTTCCGTATTTTACAGAAAATTTAGCGATTATAGCTAAATAAAAAACAAAAACAACAATAAAAATGCATAACAACACTCATAAATGGGGGCAGGTTTCCCCTTATTGTGGTTGGTCGTGTAACCGAGGGCAAAAAAGTCAGTTATGGCTATTCTCATTTCAGAATATGACCAAATACAAAACCAAACAGTAATTTTCTCTAATTGCAATGGATACAATTGAAACTGCTATGGATTACTCACTTCCCAAAAGTGACAATTTTTATTCTTTACGAATAATCGAAGAATGACAGCGTTACCATCTAAACTAATATATTCGGACATACATATTGATATGATTGATATGATTCGGACATACATATTGAAATACCTTTTATATTTTCTATCAGCCTCGGAAACTGAGTCAATTTAGCCATAACCGTCTGTTAGTTTGTATGATAGAATGACACAACAGATCACAGAGACTATAAAGGTCATAAACATCAAATTTGTTAAAAATATTCTTTTTATACGTACGCAGATCTAGTATGACACGGCTCACAGCTCCCACAATTTATTTTTTCTAATTTATGTTTTTATTTTTGATTTTTGAAATTCAAAATTTGGTACACGTAAACTGCATGTATATATTTTCACCATGGTATGGTGAAACATAAGTAGTAATCGTGTGTTTACTTGATACTCTGTTTCCCTATTGAATGTGGTGAACTCTTTTATTTTCTTTAAAAATGCCAATACAAATGTGCAATCAACTGTTCCTGCGCTGACACTGAAGCGCGCCAAGTTCAAATGGGACAGCGATTGCAAACAATGCTACAGTTTCTATTATTTTGATCATGGGTGTTTTATATATAGTACCTAATTGTGAACGATTAATAAATATTGTATTTAATTTCGCTTTTTGACCATTAGTCCGCTGCCACGTAAATACTTTATACACGGCTACGTTGTACCGCAGCATGTGGAGGGTTTATTGGTTGAATGCTATACGATAGCCAATGAATCGCATATATTACAAAGAGATGCATTTTATTTGGTACAAGATAAATTGACACCAAGCCTAAAGCCAAAGAAAGAGACGAATATAAATTCAAATATAAAAACCAAACAAAAACCCAATGTAATAATGTTCGGCATTGATAGTCTCTCACGGATCAACTTTCGACGTACAATGCCAATGGTTTTTGAATATTTTAATGATCGCGGCTGGTATGAGTTGCAGGGCTATAATAAGGTAAAATAGATATTTGCAAAAACTACTTAACACACAATTTATACTTCATTATAGGCAACTCTTTCTTTCAGATAGCAGACAATTCATTTCCAAATCTCTTGGCTGTGCTCAGCGGTTATACGCCGGAAACAGAAAAACAAATCTGTAACACAGATCAAAGAGGTTGTTTGGATCGTTTTCCCTTTATGTGGAAGTATTTCAAGAATGCCGGTTATCTTACTGCCTACGCCGAAGATGAGACCAACATGGATACGTTTCACTATTTGAAACCCGGATTTGTACACGAGCCAGTTGATTATTATTTACGTCCGTTTCTGAATGCAGCTCAAAGCTATATGGACATTTACAAATGCAAAGATTGCTACATGCGCTACTGTATTGGACGTCGTTTGACAAGTAGCTATATCTATGACTTTTGTCGCAATTATATGCAACATTTTGCAGCTGAACAAGCTATTTTTGGGCTATTTTGGTCGAATAGTTTCAGTCATGATGATTATGCAATGCCCGCTTTAATGTCTGATAAGATACTTCAATATATGCTAGATTTTGAAGCTGATAACATTTTTAATACGACAATAATGATCTTTTTCTCTGATCATGGCAATCGTTTTGGCAAAATACTAAATTTACCACAAGGTTTTCTTGAAGAACGTCTTCCGGTTTTATTCATATGGTTGCCACCTTGGTTTCGCACACAATATCCGGAATATGCGCATGCGCTGGAGTTAAATCGTAATCGCCTCACATCCAATTATGATCTGCATATGACGCTGAAACATATTGTCGAATTGGGCAGTTCTGCTGATATTCAATTTCCACCAGCTGCAAATTGTCCCAAATGTACGTCACTTTTCTATCCAGTGCCCGTAAATCGCACTTGTGAAGACGCCGGCATCATTGAGCATTGGTGCACCTGTCAGCCTTATACAATGATATCGTGGCATAATCCTTCGCGTGAACTAATTCCAAGAATTGTTGAACTGATGAATGTCTATATCGTTGAAAAGAATCTCAGCAAAATGTGCAGTAACTTGACATTGCGCTATATACACTCAATCGAACGTAAACAAAATTTCAATGAAAATGGCTTAGAAACCGAAGTCGAAATAAATACTATTCGTGCCAAATTCAAAGTCGATCCGAATAGTGCTGACTTTCAAGCAACTATACTTTACAATAACCGCACCGATTTGATTGAGCTAGATGTTGAGGCTATTAGTCGTCTAAACACTTATCATGATGATTCACCCTGTATCAATGATAAAGTGGCTAAAAAATATTGTATTTGCTATGATAGCATTAAGAAAGCGAATTAAGTTTATACTCAATAAATTAGCAATATAAGTTTAGTAAATAAAAATTAAGACTGTTAAAACATATTTATCTCTACTATAAATATATTGTAAACGTACTGTTATAGAAAAATAAGTGCTTGTACTACATTCTCCATTCGATTAGAACCATTTTTGAAATATAGATTCTGATGACACTTGTCGAGGCATTAATGGAACTACCAATGTTCGTCTGTCTGAACAGCTCGAGGTTAGAACATTACCGCACAGAAGTCCATACCTAATATTAATATTAAACCAGTTATTGATAATTCTTTGCGTTTTCATAGATTTGCTTGTTACGACTCCATTTTGAACAGAGTTCTATCAGTAGCGGAAGAATTTTTACGAAAAATCATCGAACCAAAGTTCACGTGCTACGCCGGGTACTTCTTCTAGTTAAAAACATAAACAGAAAACTTAACTTAAGCATTCTCTTGACAACAAATATTTTTGTCTTTCTGGTTTCAACTCAAAATATAGCTTTTAGCTTTAGGCTGTTTCCTAGGAAATTTAACAATTAATCTAATGTTTGAATTCTGTAGAATTTTATGCGATAATAATGTGGTTAGCAGTAGAAATGATGTGCTTACAATAGATAAAATAGTAACTAATGTTTTGTTTGTATAGCTTTCACATATAAATAGATAAGTGCAAAACGTACAAACCCTTTTTAACCCACGCTTGATTTTTATACTCTATACCAAAAGGAACAAGGGTATAAAAAGTTTGTACTAATGTATGTAACAGTCAGAGATATGCGTGGGAGACCACATAAAGTTTACATATTCTTGATCAGCATCGGAAACTGAATAGATTTAGCAATGTCTGTCCGTACGTTTGGATGTACGAAACAAAAGGTCTCAGGAACTATAAGAGCTAGAAACTATAAACTTGGACATTTATATTCTCCTTGATCATAAACCGATGTCTTATATTAAATTGCATAGGTGCCAAGTCCATAACGCCCACCACACATATAAAACCGCCATTTGACCTGCATACTTTTAAAGGTCGCATATCCGGAACATTTGTTTTTGTTTTTCCTTTTTTATTAATTAATTTTTTAGCAAGGGCGCAGGGTATATCGTAGTCGTGAATATCAGTTTTAGCAAAATTATTCTTATAGTAGGGGAGCCCAAGTGGGGATTTTGCGCGTTACTCGAGCGCGTTAGAAAATCATATGGGGAGAAACCTTGTACCCTGTAATGTTCCCCTACCATATATGAACCCTTAATATAGGGGCGTGCGTTGAGGGCAGCCCGTCAGATTAGGAAAAAAAATCGATCATCTGAAAAAGTCGAACGCGTCAGATTAAGACACGGTAAGTTAAGTATATGCAGAAAAGTGTATATTTCAATAATATGACAATTTGAGCGTGGCATAAGACAATGGGTGAGTCACAAAGTTGTAAAAAAAAAAACATCACCTCGAAATACTCGAGCGCAATTGATTTTTTTTTTTATTTTGTAAGAAATCCTATTAGGATTACGAAAAACATATAATCTGACGTTTTTCATGGGGCGATGTAGCTAAAAACATCAATAAAAGATGAAGCGTACAGATGCTGAAAACTGTGAACGGATGGAACAATTTCGCTAATTATTTTTTTTTTTTTTTGTGTTTATTATTGTCAGGAGAAGGTTCATATGAAAGAAAAAATTAAGAAAGTTGAGCGGAACATTAGAAAATTTCGAACATTTGCGTCGTAAAAACTATTTGTGAATTATAAGTGCTATTATGTTTCAATCGAAGTTTATTATTGTCAGATTTACAATATCCCTCCATATAATTGTCAGATTATGATTTAGGACGACTAGGACATCAAGTTGAACCGTCTGTATACAAATCTGACGCGCTCGAGTATTTCAAGGTCACATTTTTTTTTACATTTTCAAAAATCGGTCATGACTTTTGGCCACGTCCAAATCGTCAGCCATTTGAATAGGACACTTTTTTTGAGTTCACTGAACATTCCCTCTGAATATCTGACACGCTCGAAACGCATTGATTAGGACTGTGTCATGAGCAGGGAAGGGGAAAGGGGTCATTTGCAGAAGGTATGGTAAAATGTACTGCAAATGTTCTTGATCAGCATCGGAAGACACGTCGATATAGACAGTTTAAACGAAAGTGATATAACGTATACTATGAGATAGATTTCTCTACTCTATTTATAGGAGATACACATCAAATTTGGGTATTTAGACTTTTTTTCCCTAGTATTAAGTGAACATGGTCAACCCCACTTTAAGGAGTATCCTCCATACAAACCTGGCTCACATTTTCAGGTTTTAGTATGCATAAAATGAAATTCAGCGAATAAGTAGGGTCTTAAGTATATTTCTTTTAGTATTGGTCAACCATTTCTGAGCTCATAACCTCTCCATTTGAAGTTCCAGCATCAACTGAGTTGGGTCATCGTGTTCGTGTGCCCTTTTGCATGTGAGAATGAAATCACCTTACCCGCACGAGGTCGAAAATTGTCCCATGACTGCTGTATACAAAAGCACAATGAAAAAGGGAAATTTGATTTGATTTGTCAATTTTCTTGATTATATACATCGATGCACTTTAACGTTTAGCCCATGATAGAATAATATAATAATGTAGCGTATTCCGCATAGCTGCACTCGTTTTTGTTTCTTTTCATTCCTTTGTTTTCAATTGGCAGAATAGAGTTAAAAATATCTATCTCACTCTGGCGTGCACTAAACAGCTATTTTCACATTGTAGAGCATGCAGGTCGAGCAGCTCGACGTTAGGCTCGAAACTGTTGTGGGCGCACTTGCCAACATGTTGACGAGCATCAGTTGATTAAAAAAAAAAGAGAAATCAAATGTTTAAAACAAAAAACCGAGAGAGTGGATATAAAAAAAAGATAAACGAGTTTTTCTTTTTCCTATTAAAAAATGGACAATCTTGTAATAAAGACTACTAGTACAATACAACATGGAAACAACAAACCAAGAACTGCTGATTGGCATTATGGTGATACTGTAAGTAGCCTAGTGGTGTCCAGTGTTATTGAAGTCTACATAGATATTAATATAACAAAGCACTTTAAGAGACGAAAGTTAGCAAAAATAGGTCAAATCCTTTAAAAAAAGTTAATCATGAATACTTTATGGGTACTAAAACCTCTATTTCGCGTTCATTTTGGCATTTAAACAAACCCAATAAATCCTGCTTACATGTTTTTCGGGTGAAGAGCTTTAAAATTCAATACAAAAATACAAAAAATATCCAACTATATTCGGCATTCGGCTCTTACTATCCGGAAAGATTTTGCGAAGGGAAATTTGTTAGAAAGATAAAAGTTCGCTTAATTCAAATCGCGAAATTCTTCCAATGAAACCATTAAAGCGAATTTATTTTCACAAAATCTTCACAAAAGGTGGAAACTAGAACGTGAATACTACATCGACTGAACAATAATACAGAAAACTACTTCAATCTGAAATTCAATGTAATTGTTATAGAAACTGCTGAATGTAACCAACACTAGGCTATATGCAAGCCACTCAGAGAAACTTATTTGATTCAGGGGATAGTTGAAAGTAATGCCTCAATGTCAGAGCGTGTAAATCATGTCCTGTCTGCTGTCGAAATCTCCGATTCTTACTTTTGCAAAAGTTAACCACATTTTTCCCATCAGAAATGAAGCGCAAAAGTTTTCGAAATAAATCAAACCCTTTTTGGACATTTATGATCGTAAAGTTAAAATATAAAAATATAATAAAGAATATAAAAATCAACATAAAAATGAAGTGCGGCGGTGATAAATTCGTCGTTAAAACGGCGCTCGTTCGAGTAATGAAAACGAGCATGTGTGTGACTGTATCTGTGTTTGTATGTATGTGTGTGTGTGTGTGTGTGTGTGTTTTGTTATCCTTAAGGAAGCTTAAAGCGCGCTCCTTCTCGTACCTTCAGCTACTTTATCAGTATGAAGAAAGTATCTTTCATAAAGTTAATTTTGCGCAGCAAACAGAAATTATTAAGATCAGTAGCGGACCTAGGGGATTGGCGCTATCTGACTAGGGCGCTAGGTTTTCTCGGTCGCTAGTTCTTAGTTGCGAATCGAAATATTTTGCAAATCGATTTGCTTGGCATCAGTAATAAACAGAAAAAACGCTGCAATCGAGTGTGCTCGACTTCGCGATACCCTGTAAGGCTCCTGTTTAAGGCGCCTTATACAAACCAGCAATTATAATCTTTAGTGGTCCATTCTAGATATATGCTAGATGAATTAAATATTAAAAAAAAGAACTTTTATACAAAATCTCAAAAATATGTTTGCTTGGGGTTATCCTTTAAAGTGGTCCGATCTGGGTTTATATGGACAATTTTGAAAAGATTGACGGAAGATACGCAAGGTTTGATTATTTAAGAGCAAACAACTTGCACACAAAAACTTAAAAATGGAGGTCAAGTTCGTTAGGGAGCTACACATTATAGTGATCCGATCTGGACAACAAAACCAAAAAAAAAGTTGTACAAAAACTTAGAAATGCAGGCAGATTTGTGTAGGAGCTACTACTTTAAGTGGAGTTGACATGTTCATTTAATACTAAATATGTGAAGAGGGGAAAATGAGAGTCTAAATATCTAAACTTTAGGTCTCTATATTTTATAGCCTCCGAGACTTACTCGTTGAAACAGATGGTCAAATGGATTGACAGACGGATATGTCTACATCGACTTGGATTACAAAAAAAAAATTACTTTATACTTAATACATAATGTAAGCTATTTTTCGATATATACCATTCCTCTCTATGCAGGTGGTGAAGCGGGGTAACAATTTCTTGATGCCTTCCTCGAAGTAGTTTCACGCCAACCATTTGGGACCCACCTCGCGGACAGTTTCCGATATGTGAGACTATCTGTAATTGTTTCGTATAGTAGAGATCTGAAGATTTGCGGAAACATCACAGAAAGTTCATCCACAATCAATCTGCGATCGTCACGGAGCGCATTTTCGATTTTTTCCACAATTTCGTCAGTCAAAATTGAAGGTCTTCCGCTCCTCTGATCATCATGCACAGACGTACGACCGTTTTCAAACTTGCGACACCACTTGTACACACTCGTCCGATTCATAGCTTTATCACCATATGCAGTTTTCACCTCATTATAAATCTCAAACGGAGGTTTTCCCTTCCAAACGAGATAATTGATGATGCCGCGTATTTCGCACTTGGCGGCAGACTGGATTGACATTGTTCACAAACGTCCGAACTTCGAACCGGTCTCGTTGCAAAGAGGAGAAGTCGGGCTATACTGCCGTGTTGCCAACATGACGAAAATAAAATCCCTCCGGCCGTGAGAGCCTCAGTACATTTTTGTTTGCAAAGAAGCGCTATCAAATGCTACTGTTTATGACTAGTTTGCAGAATTCAAATGTGATCGTCATTCGCTTAAAGAGAAATCTACAGAACGTCATCCAAAAACAGCTATTGTAACAAAAAACATCGGTTCTGTGTGTGAACTGATGAGACAATTCCATCATTTGATATACCGTGAGATTGAGGCATCCTTGGTCAGTATAATTTCAATATTACATGAACATTTGACCGTTTTGGTGCAAAGAAATGTTGTAGAAATACTGCAGCTATGGTTCAAATCACGTCTATGACATCGTAATAGATGACGAATCATATGAGACTGAAACGTAACAACAATCGATTGTGTGTTCCAAAACGAGCAAAATACTCAAGCTGTTCGCGGACAAAGCACTTCGAAGCAAATGATTTTTTCGGAAAACTGATAATGACGCAACTATTCCATTAGAGAAATGTGGGCGAACAATTTTGATTCGCACAAATGAATGAATGGAAAACCAACCGCTGAAGAGGGATCATCGAATTCGAAAATATCGAATTGAAGAGCCTTACAGCCCTGACTTGGTACCCAATGATTTCGTTTTGTTCCCGCACATGAGGCACCCACTTCTGAGTAATAGATCTTTATGGAGAATATTTTGAAAAACGATAGAGCTATTTTCAATGATAAAATACTTTTTATACCATTCACACATAGCCCCCATACAAACTCACCGCCCACTTTTGACTTTTTGTATGGAAAACATTTTTATTGTAGTCAATATCAACTTAATAATTGATATAGTAACTTACAGTAGACGGATTCATGACATATACATTAATTGACCCGCCACGCCCACTATTTGGGGTAGCTCCCATACTAACCTACTGCCCACTTTTGACTATTTGTAAGAAAACTTCTTTATTAAAGTCTATATTAGGTTGAAATGCAATGTGGTGCCTTTTTATGGTCAGCCGCTTGACATACATAGACTAACGGGCGTGGTCCGCCCACTATTTTGGGTAGCTACCCTACAAACATATGGTCCACTTTTGACTTTTTCTAAGAAAAACTTTTTTAATAAAGTCAATATTAGGTTGAAATGGGATATGGTGCCTTTTAAGAGACAGTCTCTAAACATACATAGACAACTGAGCGTGGTCCGCCCACTTTTTGAGGTAGCCCCCATACAAAGCCACCGTGAAATTTTGTGTTTTTTTATGAAAAAATCCTTCATTTAGATCCTTCATATTAGCTTGCAATTTGATTTTGTGGATTTTAATGGACAACCGCTTCATATACATATACAAAGGCGCGCGTCCCGATCACTTTATGAAGTAGTCCCATATAAACCCACAGTTCACTTTTATGCGTTTGTATGGAAAACGTCAATATCAACTTGAAATTCGATATGGCGGCATCTTACACACCTACTACATTACTTCATGCACATCTACTAGTGAGCGTGTTCCACCCCCTATTTAAACCCCCACTTTTATGTATTACAATACTATTTAAAGTTTCGTGTGAATAGTATTAGAGCTTCATTTCAACCGAAGTTAACGTTTTTTCTTGTTTTTATATTATTATTAGGCTTGTCCTGGCCTCCATTTAACTTAGGTCCGGCACTGAACACGATACATGCGTGTATAAAAGTCAAATGTGGCGACAAAATCGTAAAATGAAGTATTGAAAATATATTTGTATATACAAGAACCTAGGCACAGCGTATGTATGTATTATAAAATAATGATGCTGTCTGTCTTTATCACCGAGCGTGAGCGCGTAAGTTTAACGCTTACGCAAGAAGTTGTAAATCACCCGATTAATTACACCCTCTCGGCATGCGGGCAGCCATACGGCTAGATACTCTTACATATATACGTACTTATGTATTTCACTCTCATAATCAGGCAGACGTAGTTATTATACAAACGCATACAGGGTGTCGTTGATATAAGTAGAAAATTATTGTTTATTGACTGCTCCTTTTATAGCGTTTGCAAGTATCTATACGGGTATATAAAACGTTCAAGTTCAAATTCAAGTTATTTACTAATTTAAATTTTTAAAATAGAAGTTTAGGTTGCAGTACGAAGAGGTCACGTGTAGTTTCTTAAGATAAATCTACATGTAAAAGATTAGTGCACAACACTCTGTATAGCAGCTAATTTATGTCACCCATCTGCCATCTACATTCGCCTCGTTTTCACTCTTTATCGCACTCATTTTTGCTCATCTACAATGCTATATACTTTAGGTATGTGAAGGGGCTGCTATTAGTTCGGCAAGTAGTTAATGTTGTTAAGTGTTTTACAACATCAAAAATATTAGTCATTAGGTTATCGCTTAAAAGTTGCTACTGAAGATTATATTCTTTAGTGGTCATATCTAGACATATGCGAGATATTTTATTACAAAGTTAATAAACCCTATTACTTTATGCGTACAGGGTATAAAAACTAGCATAATTTGATCGCCTTTCTAACGATATTTCATTCATTTCGATCGGGATTGACGTTCACTCTAGACGATGGTTTAAGTAAAATCACAAATCGAAAAACGCTGATCTTCTTGTCAAAAATTAAAAAAAAAAGTCGATGTTGTTAGGGTATTGTAATATTCATATGATATACTTTTAGTTATAACACGTTAGTGTTAACATTGGACATTGTTCGAGTATCGGAAAACACTTTAGTTTATAATACGTTAAGGTTAATATTTGAATCTGTTAGTGGCCTACCAACACTAGAATTAAGAAGCAGAGAACACTTGCTCTCGCGAGAGGAGTTTAGTGATTGTACGACATTAGTGCTGAGCGGTTGTGCTCCTTCCAAATTGAATATATTGTATTGTATATCTAAATTGAATTAATTGAAAATACATTGAAAAGAAGAACTTTTTGTTGCATTGTTTATTTTGTTGCTGTGTTAACTCTTTTCTACTTTCTACTTTTCCCCTTTACAATGTCTAGATTTTCTTTCACGACTTGCCAATATCTTTATAGGTCATGTTTGTCACACTATATCCGAGTTTTCAATCTTCCGACTCTTATTAAGCCTATAAACGTATTGCCTATTTCGACGAAGCAATATTATATATTTAAAAGATAGCTGCCAACTTGGCTCTATGTCAACCAACTTTTTCTTTTAATTTATACTTTTTATGCGTTTACAATTGTGCAAATACATGGACTAGCCACCTGTATATAATCGCGGCTCTGGTAAAGAATAAATTGAAACATACCCATATAACTTGTGATTTCTCATTGCTGTACCACGAATACGTGTATTGCATAATTTTAATTTGGAATACACAGAAAAATATGATGTATGGGTTCCACAAATTTTAAGTTGTGATGATGCATTATGAACATACCTCCGCTAAAAAACTGCTTCGAAAAACTTGATCGTGTGGAACTGGGACATTCTAGCACCTGTAATAAAATCGTGTGGGATGCTGAGACATGGCAGTTCATGGTAAAAAACCCAATAGTGGCCAGTACACCCTTTTAAAATAATACTACGACTTCACGTTTACCAATCTGACGTACTGACAACTTTGCTATCGTGTAGGCGTGCAATGAGATGACGCACTGCGCACATTAGAAGATAAATTAAAGCAAAAGACGTGAAACTAAAGCTACTTATTCCTGCTTAGTGATTATGAATAGTATAAATATAAGAAATGTAATACACCAAACACAGTCACTTGATCTGCATATATACATGGGTTAATAATAATATTCAAGCGGCTCCACTTTTTATAGCATCTGTTGTGTTGTCTGCCACTCTTCCCTTTGACAGAAACCAAAAACTTAAAATAGATATTTAAAGTCTATGGCTTTTCCCAAGTGTTCATACCGTCGGTGACTGATGAGTGACTCCTTGCGGATTCCGAAACACGTGGCTCACCTGCATAAATATTTCCGGTTAAAATATGGTTGTTATGGTTTCTTTTTCTCACTGTACTGACGTCGAGCCAGCCAGAAAAACTTATACATTAACTATCTTAATCAGCATTTTATGAGTAAAATAAAAATAAAAACAAAGATGTAGATTAAGCATATGTAAAGCATCTAATATATATAAGTTTCTATTTCAATACAATTTACCACACTTTTGTTAACCCTCTAGTTTATGTTTGTATGTACATATGTAACTATGATAACTGACAACGAAATGTGTTTGTGTGTATTAATAACTTTATATGTAATTATTATAATTTATAGCGACAGAAGCATCTATCGTAAGCATGAAAGAACGAATGAACGACTCCAGTAAATGACGATATGTTTGCTTCTGCTTTTGCCATAAAAAAGGATATGCGCCAAACAGTATGCAATGCAATGTCCCTGATGCTCTTTCGTCGTAAGCTGTCATACTTTTGTAATTACGTTTGTAGTATATATCTGCTGCTGCTGCTACTGCTGGTGAGTTTGTTTTATGTATGCTGCAGAAAGCTTAAATAAACTTGAATAAAATATAACATGGCAACTAGAGCGCTATTAGTGCAAAATAGAAAAAGATACAGCAACAGCATTGTATCAGAGCATCAGAGTGTGCAGAATTGGAAAGGATTGGGCAGAATAGCGTACGACATTCTTTAATTACAAATTCACCACAGCATTTAACCTGTGTTTGCATTTTGCATCGTTCCATATAGTACATACATACATACTCGTATATACAAACAAACAGTTCAACAATTCCATTTTCCACACCTTGAACAAACTTCATATCAGTGGCAAAAATAACAAAAACAACACCAACAACAAGGCGCTTAAGGATGACTTGAATGTTATAAGCAAAAACAAATGCTGTCAGAACAGGCGGGTCCTAAAGCATTAAAAAATAAAAATAAAACAGAGGGTTACATTAATTCTAGTGGTACCGAAGCGTTAATGCGCTTCACAACGAACTATTGTCAAACATCCAAGAGCATATAAAAAATACAAATACAGCACTCTTCGCGTGTAAAAGAGCCATCGGGAAATGGTGCGACATCTCTCCATCAATTGTTTACTAGATATACACAGCGGTTGTGAGGCGAGTGCTATTCTACGGTGCATGCATATGGTGGAAAACTGTAAAGAACTGTAGAGAGTACAAAGATGTTTGGAACGCTGCATCAGTGAAGCTCTACGCATAACACCGATGGAAGCACTAAATATCCTATTTCACCTGCTCCTGGATATTCTCTGGATCTTCTGCAAAAGAAAGATGGAATTACAGTTATAAGGTTGAAGAAAACTTCAACTTGACGCTATAATACCATCGGATACTCAATGATACTACAACTACAAGAGTTCCTCCCCCCAAGACCTTTGAGAAAAAAATGCAAGGTTTCAATAGGACACCATACCGCATCTTAAGGAAAATTCCAATAGTATCTTCACTGACGGCTCAAAATTCGACGAAAATAGACGAGTCGGAGAAGAAATATTCTCCAATGACCTGGGGATTAGAAAATCATTTAGATTACCTGACCTGTGTAGCGTCTACCAAGCAGAAATGCATACTCAAGCAGCTCTCTAAGAGCTCATTCAGCAGCAATACAAAGAGCACTACCGAGTGCGTAGATCTCTTAATGAGGTGGCCGAGCACTACGCAACCAACTGCATCAGGGTGTTGTGACATCAGAATGTAGAGTGAATTTGTAATGCGGATAAACTAGCTAGAGCTGTAACCACTGCCGAAATACTTCCCGGGAAGTACACAGTATAAATTCCTAGGGCTACCTGTAAGCTACGGATCACATTAAGATCGTTAGTTAGTAAACAATAGATGGGGTAACTTAAACACCTGTAGAACCTCTAAACTTACCTGGCCGAACTACAGCCTTAATAGAAAAATCGCACTGCTACGATAGAAAATAATATACATCTCTGTTCTAGTGCAAGTTTTTATTGGGTACTGCCTCATAGGAAGTCACGCCCCTTGGCTAGGGGTAATCTCCCACGATCTCTGCAGAAGTGGTGGGAATGCCGAGGAATAGAAAACTATTAAACTGTTGATATGCCAGTACCCAGTTCATATCAAGAAGCGACTAGCTCTATTCTGGAGCCTCTTCTTAGATAATCTTACAGAAGTTTTTTAATAGAAAATATGTATCGAAATTTCTGGAACAGACAGATTGGTTCATGTAGGAGCTACATAAGGAGTAATAGACATCATATGGTAGCACAAAGAGCCAGTATTGGCTTAAGTGACAGAGTCTACACAGGTCAGCCATCGCAACCTGACATAAAATATCTATACCACAATTTTAACCTATTGCTTTTATAATATTTAAATTACCAATACCAGGACCACACCTCTATATATATTGTGTTTATATGCGATATGCGTATTTAGTCGCTTCTATACCTAGTATGGAGTAGGTAGCTTGAATAATTAAGATGTTGTCTATAGCACCACACCAAATTCCAAAGCTTAAGAGCCACTCAAAACTATGCGGTGGCTATGTTTCTAGGCTACGCTTCATAGGTGAAGTGGCTCTTAATTTCTTTACTCTTGCAATAAAAAGTCTTCATGCCAAGTTTCGGTATCTATGAAAATGTGCGATTATATTACGCTGTTTGCCTGCGTACCATACTAGATCGACTCGTGCCGCTAAGCTGCTCAATATTATATAGGCCTTAAGGGATCCCTAAAAGCGTTACAAACCTTTCGGCAAACTGTCAAAAACACACGTCATACTATATGTAAAGGGTATAGAAAAATCCAAACGTTGTTGAGAGAAAAGGTAAAAGCGAGAGAGAAAAAAGCTCAGCTTGCAACATTTTATGCTGATCCCTGTCAGGATACAAAACACACATAATCTTCAAAAATAACAAACAAAATAAATATATACAGCCGCAGTGGAGAGCATAGTGCAGAATAGAGGCAGCAGGACACAGGACACAGGACACAGGACACACGTTGATTGCTTGAACGAAAGAGAGCGTAGTGAAAGAAAGGAGACGAGTTGAAGGAAAATAGGAGCTGCAGCAGCAGCAAACATCAACCAATAATGCAGGCGCGATTATGTCCAAAAAGGACAACGGCAACAACAACAACTAACAAGAAAGAACGCAACAGCCAACAGAACAGAAGGACATCTCTGCTGTTGAAGTTGATGCTGAAAAAAAAAGAAAAAAACAGTAGAAGAACCGCGAGCGCTGAGCTAAAAAGGACAACAGCAACAAAATTAAAAGCAAACAAAACATTCAAAGCAAAGTGAAGTAAAGTAAAGTGAAGAATAAAAAATCGAAAAGCTCAAGAGTGGCACAATGGGCGGCGCGCCAGCCAGCCCCAAACAAACTGATTTATGTCAGCAGCGCTGCTATTTCAAGGAGCAAAACGGACATACGCAGGACATATTCGCAAAGAGTAACTGCAGTGAAGTGAGGTGAGGTGAGGTGACCGGCGACATAGTGAAAATCAACTTCGCACCCAGAAACTTGTGACGACCACTTCAACACGAAGTGAACTTCGATGCGAAGAATGTAGTCGCCAATTGGGTTCTGGTATTGGTACATATTGCATATTGGAATGGGTTGGCAGCACTGTTTCCGCTCGTCTAACTTTGAGCGAGTTGACAATTCGTGCACAGTGGTGCAATATAATTAATAATTAATTTTTGGTTGAAACAAAATAAATAAACTCATCCAATTCATGATCACTCGCTAATAATTGTGTTATTAATTAAACAATCAACTTCGTATGCATAATGGTATATAAAGTGGAGCATTAGTTTTATGTGTAGGTAGTCATATTGTTTCTAAAGGTTTATTGGTCCATCCAGAGACTGTGAAATCTATCAACAATTTCACGGTGTCCCGTTTCAAAGCAAAATATCATTTTGAAAAGTACTTACTATACTGCTTATACACAAAAACAGCGTAAAATGGCTTGGAATAGTATTGGATAGCAAGCTAACTTGAAGACTCAATGTGGAAAAAAGGGAGAAAAAGCAACCAATGCACTCTATGCATCGCTAAAGATGCTGAACAGCACAGTCAGCCGTTCACCTAGACTGATGTACGGGATCTTCATTTCAGTAGTACGGCCTATACTATTTCACGAAGTTCTTGTATGGAGGTAGGCTTTGAAGAAGTCAACATACCTAAAGCTCACATCACTGGAAGAGAGGACTAGAAGCATTCCTAACTGGCTATTGGCGGTCGCCAAACATACAAAAATATGCTTGTAATTCACAACTAGTTTTAACGTCTCGCCTGACGCGAAAATAAAGCGGGAGATACCCTACATAGAGAATTCATGATAATTGAAAATATAGCAACACATGAACACTACATTTATTTGTTCTGTTACTACGTCGCCTTAGTGGTTGCCAGATTATTTACTCATTAAAGTAAACCTTAGGCCATCTAACTACTCGTACTTTAACCACTGTACGAATACACATTCCAATGTCTCGTCTCGATCGTCGACATCATCAACAGGACAGTCAAGTGTGGTTCAAGAAGCGGAGCGGGATGTGCAAGTCCTTTTCCAGCAACGCGCGGTTTTGTGTGCATTTTGGATTTCTTTTGTTTCGTCTCGGTTTCCATTTACACTTGACGTCAACGAAGGACGATACGCGCATTTGCGCTGGTAGTAGAAGTGTATCTGTTAGAAGTATCTGTGAGTCCTTCTAACAAAATTTTTGAAAAATTTTTTTTTCTTCCCATCTTAGCTTTTTGTTGTCCATTGTTGTTGTTGTTTGTATTTTATTTTATTTTATTTTATTTTATTTTATTTCGCTTCACTCTTTGGCAAACGAAGCTGCATAAAGAAGCGCAAACAGAATTTATGTTGTGACATTTTAAATTGCGCAATTTTTATGAAATCCTTTTGCTGCTGCTACTGCTACTGCTGCTGGTGAACATCTCTGAGTTGGCTGTTTGTTGTTTTCTATTGTATCTTAGAGTGTATGTGTATGTGTCCAGTATCCTTCTGAAATTTATAAACGCTGCTGCTAGTGCTTTTGCTGTCCTGTCGCTACTGAGTGAGCGGACGCAACTCAGAAAAATGTCCAAACACATTTTTGCGCGCACATAGCGTAAAAGAGAGAAAGCAAGTGAAAAGTATATACACATAGCTACAACCGAAGAATTTTTAGCACTGAACGCTGTCAAGTTCTTTATTTATTTTTATGTTTTGAGTCAAAACCAGAGAATGTCCAAAGCGTCCAAAAACTGTGTGTTTTAGAGTGCCCAACCAACATCGTTGCAAGGACATCCCTGCATTCAACTGCTTTAACTATGTATCTCACTTGCACTCGCTCCACCGGACAACTGAAGTAAAATAACCAAACCCACCATGATTTACGGCAATGTCCGATTTACGATTTGAGGATGTCTGCTTCTGATTTTTTTTTTTTTTTTTTATAGTTGCGTTTTATTTTTGCTACAGAGATTCTTCAATTGTGAGAAATTTTGATAGAAGTTGTCACTTAATGTACTTGCTACTTATCGTATATGAGAGTTAGTGTTAGTGTAGTCTTAATCAGCATCGGAAAATGAGTCGGTTTCTACCTGATATGCTGATATTCTACCTGATGTTCTTCTAAAAGATATCCGATACTATAAGAACTAGAGACACAAAATTGTGTAAATTGTCTCTCCTAATAAATTCGCAGAAAAAGCTTTGAACTTTATTAGAAGTCACGTCCACCGCCAATGCAATTCGATATTTGTAACCATATTTTTACAACCTATACCCATCGATGAAAAGGGTATATTACTTTTGTACAAGTGTATGTAACAGCGAAAAGAAGGAGTGGTAGCTCCCATGAAATATACACATTCTTCATCAGCATTAATTTACCTATGTCCGTCTGTCCATCTGGTTGTATTAAACAGTAGATCTCAGGAACTATAGAAGCTAGAGTCTTTAAACGTGGATATTTAGACACAACGCCCACCATTTCAACAATGAGGCCATGTGACCCGTTTATGCATACATTTCAAGGCCGACATAGACGGATTTTTTTTCTTTTTCTTCTTCTTAATTAATTAATAAGTTTGTTTTAAATTTTATTTTTTTAATTAATGAATTTCTTTTATTTAAACGTACAAGATAATCCTTTTAGATCTGCATAGAAAGATGCAGGATGTTTCGTAGTCGTGAATACTCCATTCATGTCTTTTTTTAACACAATCACTAAATTTGGCTTTTGTTACATCAATGGTCATAAAATAAACCACATAGGGCCAGAAACGAATTTAGATTCAGGTTCAAATAAAGACTGTATCCGCACACAAAGAGCGGAGTTGAGCTTAGCTTAGCTTAGTTGAGTTGAGTTCATCAGCGTTAAAAATTCAAACACACAAAAAGCCAAGAGAGACCGCACACCCCATGCTTTGTTGAGTATATTTTGGTTGACATTTCCACTAGTAAACAAGAATGCTAGTTTATTTACGCACGTCGGCAGCTTGCTACTTTTAGTGCTTCTCTCTCATACATATGGTATATGTTTTCATATGTGTACACAACACATTTTTCTTTCTCTCACTATTCCTCTTACAAATACCTTCTCATTTCTGCTTGAACAGCTGCATCTAACAACTTCATCAACTCTTCGCCTGTAATACACTCTATGTATGCGGCGCATTGATAGCTTAGCGCAGCTTATCATTTTGAAGCATTTTAAAGCGGGTAAGCTCAACTAAGCCCTACTCAACTAAACTGAATTTGTATGCTCTCTTTTTGAAGATATTGCCTTAAAGTTGTGTACGATCGCTTAAAATTTTATTATGATCAAATGATTACGAGGTTACTACTGATAAACACAAAGTTTGCCTACATATTCAGCATTGTGAATTATGTGTACACTAGTCGGCACAATTATTTTGACAAAACGTATTTGTAACTATCAAACTTGGTTTTGCTTAGTACCATTAAATAATTCTGGAATCATGATGCTTAATAGAAAGAGCACATTTGCAGCTATAATATGCATGCCGAATTTTTTCTCTTTCAGCTGATAACAATGCTAGCGGACAACGAATTTTTTCGTGGCATAAGTATTTTGACTAAATTATCGTGGATGTGTGTGTTTGCGCTAAAAATAAAAAAAAAATATTGAATAAAATTTTTTGCACATTATGGGAAAACCGGCTGAGGAAAACTTTGTTGTTAGAGCTTCAATAGTGGTAGAGTTTAATGCAGGCGCCGCAGTCAAAGACTTTGCAAACGAATTCAATTTGCACTATCAAATTAATAAATATAAAAAACATGACGTCAGTAACTGACCTAAAAGTAAGTTACTGACGTAACAACGCCCGCTGAAGACCGAGTCTTACTGCGTGAATTTACAAAAAAAATATTCAACTTAAGCCTCAATCTGCTGCAGTTCAGTGGAATAAATCGGTCAAGACCCCAATCAGTGAGCGTACTGTTCGGCGACGTTTAAAAGAAGCAGATACATACAGCATACAGAGCAAAGAACATACCCTATATCTTCATGGTGAACAAGCGCAAAGATTGGTCTTTGCAACGGAGCATTTGCACACACCAAAAGTGTTATATGGACAGATGAAAGCTCCTTTTGAGTACAACTCATCAAAGTAAAAGAATTTTGTAAGGCTGCCACAGAGACAAAGTCAAAAAAATATTCCCGTTTTTCAAAAAGTAAGCCATGGTGGAGGATCTGTCATGTTCTGGGAATGCATTGCGTACAATGGGTTGGGTGACTTGGTTCCTATCGCAGGCTCGATGAACGAAGTACAATATTTGAGAACCCTAAATGACAACGCTGTCCTTTCCGGAGACAGGCTGATTGGAGAATATTTTATTCTGCAACAATATTTTATCCATGCCACAAATATTTTATCCATGCCACAAAAACAGGATGATATACAATTTCTTGAAGGATGTTGATGGTACTACTGTGAACTGGCCTCCCCAAAGTCCTGACTAGAATGTGATGGAGAACGTGTGGTCTCTTAAGAAACGTAAAATAATTACTTCCTTACATAACACCAAAGTATATACCATTTCCGAAGTCGCTTCCCTTTGGAACGATACATGCTTGGTCCTTCAAAATTTAGTGTACACCTTTCCAAGACGCCTTCAAGGGGTACTATACATTTTATTAACTCAAATCACTTTCTTTAGTCTTGTTATGAATAAAGCTTTGTTTCGTTAATTACAAACACTCGTCAAAATACTTATGCCAACACATGAAAATTACTTTCATTTATTTCTTTTTAAATTCTTATGCAAAAATGCACATTGAATTATTTTTATGTTTGTATTAGCAATAAGTAAAAGAGAAAAAAATATCATGAAGTTCAATTAGCCAATTAAAACTTAAATAAAAAAGTGCATAATTTAGTTTTCATCAAAATAATTGATCAACATATAAGTATGTATATAATTTCAGCATGGTGTACTGAAGTACAGATACAAGTGGAAGCTTACTTGTTTGCACCGTTTTCTATTTTTGATTTCGTGTATTCTCTGTTTTCTCTATAGAAATAAATGGTTGTTCAGCTGTGCTCTCGGAATTCAAGTGACGTCACATGACACTATGATTCTTCTTCCTCTATCTCTCTCTTTCACTGTCTCTCTCTCTCTCTCTCTCTCTCTCTATGTGCTTTATACAAATATACATACGTACACATATAAGTGCAAACAGATACCGCAAATAGACAAGATCAAATGCAAGAGCGTTGTTACAAGGGTTCATACGTTTTTTTTGTTTTTTTTTTTTTTGTTCAAGAGATCTGTTTGTATTGGCGCATGCCGGAATTCTTAGGCGCAACAATTGCATTTCATTGTGCAAAACTTTAAGTTATATTGTATAAACCGAAACACGAGTTGCTTTCATTTATCCCTGCTATACGTTCAATATTGTGTGTGTACCAATTGGCTTCTACTTGTTCTCAGTTCATATTTTATGTTATCAATTAAATATCAGTGACTGTATTTCCCGGTTTACATGCTTAATTTTTCTGGAAAAACCTTTAATCCAATATCTAATACGAAAGCATGTGACATTTTTAATTGTTTCAGAAGATTCTACTTAAAAACTAAGTTAAAATTCTGCTAAGAAATTACATTATGACCCTAGCTAAATTTAAGTTTTCACTTGTTCTATTCTTGGTAAAAAGAAAAAATTTTAAATGGCGAAAAAGATAAAATGCACAAGGAATTGTGTATTTCGTATTTCTGTCGTTGCCATTCATCGCAGCCATTCAAAACGGCTGCAGATACAGACTCATTCACAAACACACACACAGATACAGATACTGATACTGATACTCACAGATACAACAGCACAAACTTATCTCGCTTTTACTTTAGTTGTAGTTGCTTGTTTTTTTTTTTGTAGTTGATGGTTTTCTGTTGTTGCATTTCTCCTATCAACATGCGACTCATCATCAAGTTTTCTCATTCGTTCAAAC
This sequence comes from Leucophenga montana, assembly GCA_035044765.1. Lineage (NCBI taxonomy): Eukaryota > Metazoa > Arthropoda > Insecta > Diptera > Drosophilidae > Leucophenga > Leucophenga montana. The sequence continues at coordinate 1,222,296 of JAWNNQ010001706.1, forward strand.
GAGCAGCAGCATTTAACAAAAAAAAAAAAAAAAAGCCAAAGGGATACAGGATAACAGGATATATGTATCTAAAGCTGGCTGTGTTCGGTTCGCCTGTGATGCGCTTGCTCTCATAATGTGCGTTGATGTGTACTCGTATAAGAATGTTGTTGGGGCTGCTGCTACTGCTGATGCTGATGCTGATGCTGCTGACGATGTTGATGACGCCTTGACATGAGCTTGACAGACGAGACGAGCGCCATGGCAACACTGCGTCCAATGCGCAAACGAGCCCCAGCCTCAGGCCCCTCCTTTTCACCCTAACAACCATACTGTGTGTTCCGGTTGCCCACTTCGTTTAGTTGAGCTTGTTCGGGTTGTTCGTCTCGGTTCATCGACTGCAATATTGTTAGTAGCTTCAGCATTCGTCACTCACTTCGTTCACTCGTCCTGGATTTTGTGGTGTTTGAGTTTGTGTTGTAGCAGACCAAATATGCTACATTCCACTTTAACGCTACTAATGTTGGTTAGAATGTGCAACAAGATTATAAAAAAAAGTAACTTATATACTACACATATTGATCATTTACATATGGCGTTTAAGTAGGTATGCCTAATTTTAAAAATATTCAAGTATATGCCGAGTATAGTTTTCAGTATTCTTGATCAAACATACTATGGTTTAGGTACATTTCTCTGTATGCTGTGACGACGCCCTTTTCTTAGAACGGTCAGTTAATTAAAAAGGCATAGAGGCACTTTTATTTAATTTCAGTAATATTATAATATTAATGAAGTTTAAGAACATCAGAACACAGCCATCTTAGGACAAAGGAAGAAAAAACCAGCCTACTGAGATTCATATAACCAGGTTAAGTTGGAATTAAGTATTGCCTCAATTAAACCAAATCTGAGCAAATGCTAAAGAGGCATTGAAACAATTTAACTTAACGTTTCTGTGCCTCTGTCAATTTTTCAGCGGTTCAATTTTTCGTTTTTGATTTTCATCTCTTTAAGTACATCCACGTAGAGGAAGTATCTGTTCGAAGTGAAACGAATTTTAGCAACATTTCTTGATAATCAGCAGCAAACTTGTAAATACTCGCAGCATTCTAACAACTGCAGTGACAACAAAGTCGCAAAAGAATACCTACAATTAAATATATTCTGTTTTGTACAATAGTAGTAAGTGAAGCAATAATAGTTGAAAAGCGTTGACCGAGTTGTGCAACCGGACTGCGATTTGTTTATGATACTGCAGAGAAATACGGTGTGGAAAAGTTTTAGAACGACAATGGCAACAACTTCAAATAACAGCGCAGCGAATGAAAATTGCAACAAAGAGGAGAGAAAATATGCAGAAGAACTTGTATTCAAATTAACGAAGTGACACAAAGTACAAGATATACAATACTAGTATAAGAGACAAAAAATGAAAAACCATCAAAAAAATTATTAAGCAGAATATAACTATAAGTATCTAGAAGAGTAGCGAGAGAAGCTTCCAAAAACAATTGTTATTTCAAGTGTTAAGACTTCCAGTGTAGTTATTAGATCTGTTAGCGATCTATCAACAAGCTCTACATATTTCATAGACGTTCAGTCTTCGCCCTAAAATTCTTATTTTCTACTAAACTTGTTTGTGAGTAGATATGAGCAAAACGTCTGTTTCTTGAATATTTTCCAAAATTTCCAAAAGTTGAACAGTTCTCAAATCTTCTTTTCTGGATCCTCGCCAAGACTCGTATGACATTCACAGCACTCGAGAAAATCTTCCTAAGCCTCGTGGAACTTTCGATGGACTACAACGGGACTTGTAAAATTCGGAGTACTATCATATACTCGATTTATTCATTAGATAAACACATCTAAGAATATCAGGCGGTGACAACACTAAGGTGTGTTTTGGTTTCGGTACTCTTCATGAGACCTAAATTTACGGTGTTTTTGAAAAGTCACGATATATAAACAATCTTCAATGATAAAATAATTCGGTACTTCAGACAACACAATTCGTAGTTTGGCGAAGAATTTCTTTAAGTACGGGTCTACAGCAACTCGCCAGCGTTCCATTAGACCGCATCCGCGATGTTCCAATGAAGTTGTTGAAGCGGTAAGAGAGAGTGTTGCCGATAATCCAAGTGTGTCTTATCGATGCCGATCTCAGGATATAAACATGAGTAGAATGCCTCTTATGAAGCAAGATCTTCATCTCTTCCCATATAAAGTGCAAGATGCCAAGTTACACATAGATTTGTGCCAGCGGTCAAGGCGCATCGCTCGTAATATGGAAACGCCATCGCAAGAATGATCTAAGCCGAGCCAGATTTTTGGAACAACACTTTTATAACGAACGAAGCTCTTTCAAAATAAATTTAAGAAAGTATATTAGCCGAAAGTTGAGTGTGAGACTAGACAAACTCTGATGTATTGGGTGGGAAAGTCGCCCTCTTCCTAAAAATCTAAAAATTTCATTTAAAAAATTTAGTTTTGTGCGAGGGGACGACACCCATTGATACAGGTATGTATATATGATTATTAAGTGTATATTGAAGTCAAAAGTGGGTGGGTGCTTTGTATGGGGGATACCCTAAACATTAAATGTGGCATGTCAATATGAATACTCTAGGCTATTTTATGGCTGGCTATTTTAATAATTAATCCCCAAAAACATTCCAACAACTGGCGAACAGACACGGCTAGATTGAATCGTCTCGTCGTGCTGATCAAGAATATATACTTTATGTGGTCTCCAACTCAGCATATATTTACTATGTAGTATTAACATTACAAAAAATTAATGTGATCTGGAAAAGATCATTATGATATTATCGAAAAAATCATTTTTATGATTAGTTCGAACATATCATTATGATAAAACACAGATCAACATTATATTGATAGAAACAAAATGTGAATTTGATGATTAATTTTCATAATATTCCCATTCCCTCTGTGTCGACAATATTGAACTATCGTCTTTGCGCTACCTCATTTTTCAACTTCATTCTTGCAATTGCAACTTTGCGTTGCAACATTTTCTCTTCGCGCTCCAACGTACTGAGAGCCTCTTTTACATCAACGTATTCCTCAATTGTTGGCGCTTTAGTTTGGTCGATACGCGTTTTTAATTGCTTCAACTGCTCCCTCTCTTCCTTGTTTGTTTCCTTCAAACTTTGAATTTCCTTCCGCATATTTCCAGTTGCCAAATTTGCATCATTAATTTTGCGCTGCATTGACTTAGTACTCGATTCAAGGCCTGCTACAATGCGTTTTATATCGTTTAACTTCATCGACGAAAGGCATGTAGCACTTTTCAACCCAGCGAAATTATTACGCTTTTTCTTGAGCGTCTCCAACATTTCAGTGCGTTTCAGCATTAAACTCTCATAGTCCGCTACAGTTATTGAAGAGCGTATATCACGCTTCATATTCATTTCGACGCGTGTGGTGCGGCATGTCTCCTCCAAGGCGCAAATATTCAGCCGCATTCTGCTCAGTAAAGTCTCGGAGTGATTTAACCAATGCTTGGTAAAACTTAACCATTTAGCAACTATCTCCTTCTGAGTGCCCCTGCTCAATATTTTTAAATCGGCTTCATCTGCAAGAAAGTGCAACTCGAAGCTTTTTCTCGTTTCTATCAATTCTTTGTTGCGATAATTCAATTCTTCGATCTTCGCATGCAAACTCTTTAGCTCTGAAGTGGCTATGAAGAAAGAATAATAATTATTAAAAACAAATAAGTATGCTAGAGACGAGCTTGCTCGACAGGTTTACAAAATTTATGGTAGATAAGTTAAATCGGTAACCAGGGATCTCCACGAGGAAGACACTGCAAACGCTGTGTTGTGGAGATACCTTGATTATAAAAGATGCGTTTCCATGCTCCCCAAATAAAAATTTTTCTTTAATAAAAAAAAAGAAAACAAATGAATTCACGAATTGAACTAAAAGGAACTGTCAAAACGCGTGGGAAAAAGATAATGTTTATTGACCGCCTATTAGTATGGGCGGTAGGGCGGCATTGAGAGCGGTGCAACTACTCTCCCATTTTGTTCGGCTCTCTATCTCTATCGCTAGGAACAGAGCGAATACATTGAGAAATTAACAACTGAAAACATGGAAACATAAAAAGAGAGCAGCCAAGCGAATTGTTACATGTTTATATATAAACTAGTCCGTTCCCTCGGTGTTCTCAGAGAGAAAAACAATGTAAACCAATAACCATGGTATAAGCTCATCACATTAAGTGGAATTTGAAATACATATATCCAAAAAAAAAATAAATATAAGACGACCGGAGAGACAGACGGACATAACTAAATCGTCTTGACTTTCAATGCTGATCAATAAAATTTATATAGGGTGTAAGTATTATTTTCCATTATTTTACAGAATAATTTTTGAAGAATAACAACTTTTTTGCAAGAGTGAAATTTGCAACATATTGTGACTGACAATGAAAAATGCATCCCTTACAGTTATCCCAAACTTCAAAATTCCATGAATCAACATCGACGAAAATAGCGAATATCCAAGGTTTTTGGTATAATCAATTACGTGTAGTATACAATGCGCTCCTCAAACTCAACGAAACCATTTCTGTATACAAAGATACTACGAAAGAATTGGCTCTACGATATTTCGAATTTCAACTCAATATTCCAAAAACCGAGTCCTCAACACAAATAGTTTCAATCAAAGGCCACGGGTATTAATTTCCACTCAATTTTTTTCTTGAACAACCAACAGAACCCCCAAAGAGTTCTGAAAGATCTTCGAGCCAGATATTATGAAAATAGAATAACTTAAATTTCGTATTTAAATTTAAAACAAGCGGTTTCATTATTTAATTATGCACTCGTTTCAGTGTTTCTCGACGAGATATCAAAACCAGCAAAACCCCCAAAGAGGTCAGGCTTGTTCTATATTAGATGGCTAAAGAGTATGAGAAATATCTTCATGTCTATTATCAATAGCTTACAATTTTCTTCGATATTCGCCAAGCGCCGTTGCACATCAATAACTGCTTTCTCCGCCAATGATGATCTTGTTTTACTATTTAAACTATTGATGTTCTTGCGGAGCCACGTAGGGGATGATGTAAAAATTGAAACCGATTTTCTTGGAGTTGATGTCAGACTCGAACGTCTACTTGCCCCCATTGCGCGCATATCTTGCAGACCAACTAATAACTTTGGATCATTTTTTCGCAGATATTCCATTAACATATGATTCTCCAAATTGATTTGGCTCAAATCATTATCCAAATGTTTAACATCGTTCAACATATGCAATGTTGAAAAATACTGCAGTTTCTTATCTAGTGCATCGTCATCATTTTCAAGATCCGGGTATCCAAGATAATAATGGCTGGCCAGTGAAGCTATTTCCATAGTGGGTATAATTAAGCTTGCGTTTGCTCTCAAGTTATCCGCGCTAACATGTGAAACAGAGTCCGAGTCGGAATGATTCGGGCCAACTTGCGAATAGTGAATCGGCTGGGGAAAATTCGGGCCTTCATGCGAAGAATGAGCCGACTCGGGAAGAATCGCGCCTTCTTGTGAATAATGGGCCGACTCGGGAAGAATCGGGCCTTCTTGTGAATTGTGGACGGACTCGGGAATATTCGGGCCATCTTTTGGATAGTGGACTGTCGACATATTGTTACAAATCGGAGTTTCCAATTGAATTTTAACAAACACAAGAACAGCAACACTAATGAACACTAATAAAATATTATTATAGTATTTTTGTAAATATTTTTATTAAGAAAACAAACAAATCAACGAACTGCAACAGAATAACAGATAAAATATAATGTTTGAAAATTCGATATGTCAGATGTATTTCACATATTTATCGAAGGTTACTATTAGTGTTTAAACGACAAAAATAATATATTTAAAAATAACTCCTAACTTAATAACTCCTAACTAGCGGTCGTCGCCGTAAATCAAGACCGAAATTAAGAAAGGCAGAGAAGCGACCCCGAATCGATGAAAACCATTTAATACTCATCATCGATGTCGGCAGTGCGGTGGCCAATCTGAATAGGGTTGCTTGAAGTGTCATGCGAAATTGGATGCCGCTCTTTGCTTCCTGGATTACCACAATGGTGTTCCACCAAATAAGACGAAGATTGGTAATGCTAAATGATCTATTTCTTATAAACATCGTGTTTCCTCAATAAATCACAAAAAAATATACAGAAAATTAAAAAATTTAGCAGCTTGAGCGCGCTTTGAACCTTTAGTATGGAAAGTAGTAAAATAAACTGCAACCCTCAAATACTGACAATTCTATCAGCTAAATCAGTTAAATGATCTTTCAGAAATCTAAAAAATTTTGGTCATTAACATAGTAAAAATTATTAAGTCGTTCCAATGGCTGCAGAATAAGTGGTTGCTCTCTCAAAATAAGAGATTTGTGCTACCACAACGGCCTTCTTTGGCCTAAGCCATGGTGGTTTACTTGTCATCCGCTACTCAACCCATCCTAATAGTTAACGAGGAATTTTATAAAGTCAACTATCTCGATGCATTACAGTTGATTACTTCAATTTCAACTTAAATCCAGACATGTATAGAGTCTCTACACTAATTACACTACTTCGTCACCATTTTGAATGTGCATGCAAATCCAGCTTGTAAACAGCATGTAGACACCTTTTCGGACTAAATAAACATGTTTATGTGCCAGAATATCGGAACTCACGAGCAGAGCAAGACAAACGAACGCATAGAAGATACATAAAGTGCAACTGTAGCTAAGAAGTGAAGCCGCAGCGAGTCGCAGCTAAAGGATACGATACGGCAACGCTGTCGACATGACTTTGCTACTGTTGCCGCTGCTGCTGGCTTTGCTAATATCCTTGTTAATATTATTAAATATTATTTATGGATTTGTTTAATTTGTATTTAGTGGTTCAGTTGGAATACGTTGTGCTATGCTGTGCTATGGATGCTGCAGAGACGAAGTGCAATAAGGATGCAGTGAGTGTACGTGCAAGTAAAGGAAAACTTAAGATGTGCCCTGCTCCTTGCGGTCGTGAAAAGTTACTCCAACATAGACACGCAGTTTAAAACACACACACACACAGCCACAAAAAACCACACAGACACACACATAGCTATGTATAGGTATTGTATGCATGTCTAACACCAGCTGAGCCAAATGTCCGCATATCCTTATTGCCTTGCATTCGCATACGTTTGTATGCTATACGCACAGATGGCATGCACCCTCACTCTCTCTATGTGTGCATGCTCGCATCCTGGCGGAACAATTACATGGTTTTGCGTAATGAATTTATCTGCTCATCAGCATCTGAAACAACAACAGCTCGAACTCAATCTTAAACTCTCACTCACTCTCTATCTCTCTCTCTCTCTCTCTCTCGCATTTAGAACGTCCGTCCATTCGTTCAAAGCTTCCTTGTCTTGTATTCGTCCTGCACTGTTGCTCTCGTGTGGAGTTGCAGTAAATTTTATGTAGATTTCCTAACACGAATTATGTTCATTTGCCTTCGTACTCTTTAAAGTTGTTGTTGTTGTTGTTGTTGCTCTGTGGGTGCATGTCTAAGTAGTACACATCTATATACACATCACACACACGTATCTTTAGATACATTTGTATCTGCATCTGTGCCTGTAATTGTGTACATATGTGGGGGTTAATAAACGTTGAGTACGTTAAATAAAACCAAGACGTGGAATCCAAATATCTTGGAGAAAATAGGTAACAAACTTATTGGTCTGTGATACCAAACAAGCTTCTTCGATTTGCCTTGTTTCAAAACCAACACAATCACAGTGTATTTTCATTGAGAGGCAAAGTGATGAATTCGAACCATGACATTAAAAAGCCGCACTAAGAACATTACTCGCATTAGCAAGAGGATTTGTTGGCTTTGAGTTTTTTGATTGCACTGCATGCCGTACCTCAACTGACATGATCGGGGAGATAGATTGCAGGTAGTTCAGCTTGCAGTAGTACTCCGTACTCCAGATCGAAACGCATGAACCAGCTCTGCCATTCATTAGCAAACACTTCATGGTTGTCCGGATGCTGAATAGGAGTGCGCCGGAGAGTTAGCCGTTTAATACTACTTGTTGCATTGTATACGTTAAACCCATGGTTCATATTTGGGACAGCATTGCGTAGAAACCCATTAATGAAATTAATCTTGATGTCATATTGTAATTTCTTAAAAACATCCTCAGCGACCTGCTCTATGCACGCTTGCCTACGTCATTGCGCGTTCGCATTTATTTTCGAAGCATTACTCTCTTATGTCTTACCAGATCCATAAACGCTATGATTTAATTCAAGCCAAGTAGTTTTACAAGAAAGAAGGTTGTTGGCCAAACATGGAGTACGCTGCAGCATTATAAATGTTACGCAGGAATACATCCATTGCATCATAAATATCTACAGGTGTTCTGAGATCCGTATATAATTTAATCAGTTGCTATTGTCTGCGCTGGAACCGAGGTATATTAGAATATTACGGAAGAAGACGAACTTCACTAGCTTCATCTTATATAAATAAATAATGAGTAAGTTTTAAGTAAAACCAACCTACCTAACTTTTATTAATCTCCTTATACATACTATACTCGTATTTATGCATGAATGTGTATTCATTTCAAGTTTATGAAAAACTCGTGCACAAAATAGTTGGCATCCTTTTCATCCTTGCCACAGCTATAGCTACAGCTGCTGCTGCTACTATTGTTACTAGTATACTATTGTAGTCCTTGATGATTTTGTTGTTGCTGTTGTTGTTGGCGTCGCACAGCAGCAACAACAACAACAACAACAACAAACATTACTTTGATTGGGGAACAATTTTATTAGCCTTTTAATCGTGATTTGTTGCTTTCTGCGGCGTACGAATAAATTTATAGATTAAGTTTTCATATAATTAATAGAATTATTGTTGTGACTCATGCCATTTTGTTCTATACTTAGTTTGTGTGTGCTAAACATCAAAAGATGTTTACTAAATTAGTAGCTCAATTGTCTTTGTTAAACCTACTACGATAAATAAACTATGCACGAACCAATTAGAGTTAGACATACAAGATAAAACAAAGCCAGACGAAAATTTAATATCTGCAAACAAACAAATAAATATTAGAAAAAAAAAAACAAAAGTCAAAAATCGTATCTGCAATTAATTATTATCCGTGACAACCGAAACGCCTTCAAAACGATTAATCGACAAATTCGAAATGAGAACAAATGTTGAAGAAGTATGTGACAGTGTTACAGTCATGGTGCACCTCTATATTGTACCTTTCATGGACAGGCTATGCAAATATTCACAGAACACATTTAATTAAAATAGTAAACCAAATGAAACGCATAAAAAATAAAAACCATTTTAAATTGTGTGCTTTATTTAATAGCAATAAACATTTTAGATGTTTTCCCATTTACGTAGATGACTTTGCATTTGGTTGAATTGCATTTTATTCCGAAAATCCGTAGTTGCTCCCAAGAATGGAGAAATTTCATTATTCACATAAATTTAAACTATTTTTATGGATAATTATTAATTTGGATATTAATATACGTAGTAACAGCGAAGTTTGATAGCTTGTGTCCAGGGGTAATCCTTGTAATCTCTCTGGTAAATAGCCTTAGAAAACTGTATGAATATATGGAATGGCTGGTACCACTCCCCTGTCTTTAATTTCGTAACAACTTAATTTACAGAAGTACAAGTGGTGTGCTACGCAAGTGATACAAACAAAAGCACACTAATCAATCCCTCTCAATCCCTTTCTCTCCTCATGCAAAGTATAATACTTGTATATGCAAGAAAAATGAATAGCTTATTGGTTGATTTATTTTGTTACAGACTTTCAGGCACTTGCAAAGATATAAAATCTCGAATAAACTGTGCTGAATTTCTGAAAGCAGTGCTCAGAAACCAAACTTCAATCGAATATTAAACAAATGCTATCTAACGATAGTATAATAAAGCAAAAAGAAACAGCAAGTTATATAATTATAGTATGTCTGTGGAATCGCACACAAATCAATTTCAAAAGTCCAAGTTGTGAATGTAAAGATTCGCATAAATTTAATAGTTGAGAAAGCGACAGGGTGCATTTCTGCTGGAATGTATTGAATTTACTTCAATATTCATACTCAGACGTCGTTTGGCGATGCTATGGAAAGATATAAATGATATGCCAGTTCGTTTATAACACGCCCCATATATGTAGACGCAAACATTGTAGATACTTTTCTGTGCCGATATAGTTTGTGCTTGCACAGTTGCTCGAATTTCTCAAATATTTGCTCAGCTCAAAAGCCGCAAACGTTTTCAACTTCAACGCATTGACGGACGGACGGACTTGACGGCGGCATTTAATTGTTCTCCTACGCTTTGTCTTCTGTTCTGTTTTGTTGACGCAGCGCCTGCGCAAAGGCAACACAGACGACGATGTAGATGCCACAAAGTAGCGCAGCATCACAGGTGAGATTTGTTTGCATGCAGTTACTTTAGAAGTCTCACCTGCCCGTCGACGCACAGCGTTATCTGCTGTTGACACTCATACGCAACCACTGTGAATGTTACGTCGTCGTCTTGGAAGTCTTTTGCGTTGTTGATTTTTCTTACGCCATACGCTATTTGTGCAGAGACAACCAAACGCCCCCGAAGACTTAGCATCATCAGACCGTATGCAATCTCAGCTGCTGCCACCTTCTGCCTCTGTAGAAATGCAAATCCCTCTATTCGAGTTAATTAATTAAGATTTACTTTGAGTGTGTTCCGCCAACAAACGCCAGCAGTAGATACTCAAACTGTGCGCATCTTCAACGCCATTTTCGACAGTATAAACAAATAACTCGCGGTCTTCTCATTACGCAAAACCTGTTGATTTTACCATATCTAAACACGTTCTATTCTTTCGATCTATGCCGACGGCGGTGCTTTTCATATACCCATATACCCATACACCTATGTTCTTATTTAGTTTTAGATGGAGTTAAGCAGTAGAGACAAAAGTTTCGTTTGTTCCATATTTGCTCCATTATATTAAACGTCGTTGTAAATGATTATGTTGACTTTTAGTTTAACAGAAATCTCTTGTTAAATTATTTAAGTTTTCTCGGTTTCTTGCATTCATTTCTTTCAAAATTACCGCATTTTGATAATGTGCGGCAATCTTTAAAAGTGCTTGATTTATAATTAAATAAATAAAGCTTATAAGCAACTGTTGAATGCCTAATTATCACATTTCTAATTTCGCTGGCAAGTTTGATTAACACTTAACACTTCATAATTCTTAAGATCTAAATCGCTATTTCTGTAAATATGTACATATACTTACCTTCATGGATTTTGGGTGTGCGCAATAACGAAGACTTTTCTGATAACACTAATCGAGATATGTCGTTTAAAGGAATAAAAAAGTACATACGGCGTACCATAGTCCACTGTATAGATGGCAGAAAACATCCATCCTCAAGGGGTATTAAATTGTGCGTGACCTATTGCCTAAACTTTAATTTAATTTAAAATCGGATCATCTATTCATACAACATATGATTTTTGTGATCCTTGAGCAGTAATCGACAGAACAGTACGAACTAGCTGTGAATTATAAGCGCTATTAAGTTTTAAATGGAATTTTTTAATTCATAGTATTTGAAACAAATAAATATACGAAGTAAAGCTAACTAAAATCTTTTAAAAACGATAAAGAGGAGAAAAAGTAAAAGAGAGGGTGCAGCGGACATAGCGGTGAACAATAACAACAAACACATGGGAGTGATGTTAGCTGAATTCGTTTTCGTCTGTCTCATTCCTTGCACAACATATGCATATTCAGTTGACTGCCCATAATGGAAGCGATGGAGCGCAGGGAGCAGCATGTGCCGTTGTCAGATTAGTGGTATCATGATTAATCGTGAGGAGAGAAAGAGAAAGAGAGGAGAGCAACATACGTACCTGTTTGATTAGTGCAATTAGTTTAAACGATAGTGTGTATGTATATCAATTTCAATGTATTTATATATTGACAAAAAGTAAGAGTAAGAGAGCTAAATTTAAAGTTCGGACGTTCTTAATGGTAATGGTAGACCACTTTTTTTATTTTCGCAGAGATAATGGAAAAGGTGTTCATGGGTGCCACAGGAATCGCTAGCGATTTGACTACTATTGATTTGACAATTCACTCAAAAGTTTTCCATTTTTGTAGCCTCTGCGATGCTTCCTTTAATGCGTTACAAACTTTCAAACAAATTGATAATACTCGAATACCATTTCACAATATACATATGTGAATGGTATAAAAATTGCCAATCATTTTCCAATACCAATTCCAATTCAATTTACAACTTCAACTACTCGCTAGACTGTTTGTATTCTTAATGATGTTCGTGCAACGCGAATAACATTTAATTTGTGTATCGCTTACGAAATATCTCTCTGCAACATCGCCACCACAATAAGGAAGCAATGAACGAATTCTTAAAGAGAGAATGAAAAACAAAAGTTCTGTTTTGTGATCCGATCACAGTTTGAATGCCGGTTCCAATTGCGAATTCGTTAACTTTGCTCCCTCTGAAGCATATCGGTTTTCTCAGATGAATTCGACGTACGTTTGTCGTCTGTGGTTCGTCTGCCTATAACTCGGCAGTAGTAGCGAGGATTTCTCGTCTGCATCAAGATGCGTTTTCATGCATTACCACAAATCGAATTCGTACTTCGTACAGACAACGCTTGTAATTTACGATTAACAAACACAAACTTTGCCACACTCAAGTGGGGTGAGTTGTGTGGAACAAACTAAGAAGAAGTTCGGTAGCTGTATGTGCGAATCTTTGGATATATGATCATCTGATTAGTCCTGGACGTCGCGACGTCGAAACAAAATCGTGCCTTTGACCAATTGTTTGCTTTAGAGATTTCATTTGGCAAAGTATTTATCGCACAAAGCGTCTAATTGCTGTTTTACAATTGAAACGCGTAATTGGATGGCATTTATTCAAAAACAACAACAACAAAAAAATAAAGACAAATTAAAAAAAAAAAATACATATTTTTAGAAAAATGCCCAACTGCAAACTCTCGCATGTGCTATATAGAACACATCTGCTTCACAGCAAACCATTAACAGCTTACAAAAACCTAAAATTTCTAACAATTAGTTCACTATTTGCCGAATTTCCCACACCATTAATCTTTGAAGTGACGCACAATGGCAATTGAAGTTCAGTGCGAACTCTGCAAATGTCAAATGCATAAACAATTGATTGGCAAACGTGCACCATTAATTTGTCATTTTGTAGTTCGCAGAATGTGATCTTAATTATTTTGGACTGCATTTGATTGACAGCTATCATCAATGATCTTTTGTGAGAGTCGTGGTGAATGTGGATGTTCAGTTTACTTTTCACACAACCGAACTACATACACATGCATATAGTATATCTTTATAGATTAAATCGATTGTGCATTTAATTGTTTTAGCAAAACTCCAGAACCACTGGACCGATTTGCATGCAAGTATGTTAGTACATATGTTTGTTTTGTCTGTAAACACATTTTTCTATACTCTTCATATGGAGTGTGTCCGTCTGTCTTTTTGTCAATTTTTTAAATATTGGTTTTAAAGTTGATATACACGATTTTTACAACCATAAGCAACATACTTATCAAAATGACCGTGAACAAGTGCAAATTACCATCGCAACCTCATAAACTCAGAGTCAAATCTCTACGATAAAAACAAATGCCATCATTCTGACAGCTGATCTGGAGTGGTCGCAAACTTAATACCTAACTTCTAGTAATACCTATTTTGCATTCTGAGAAATAGAAACTTCAATTGCTGTGCAATCACATTGTATTCATATTTTTTATCTAATCTGATCTGATTAAAGAATATCTTGGGAGAATCAAGTAATGCGTATAATATACCATTTAAATAAATGTTGTTTAAATAAATACCAACCATGACAAATGTTTGCAAGATCGTGAAGAAACGTATTGTAAACCCTCCTGAATACGATTATGTTGTTGGATATGAATGAATATTGATCATCGATTCTGCGGAAGCATATTCTAAACCTTAAAGTCAAAATACCGTATCCTTATAACTTAAGCATTACAGTAAACATTCCCAAATCATCGTAAACCTAGCCAGACAGGTCGAGTTTTTAATAATAGCCGAACCTACAAATTAATCTCCATACTTTCTTCATCTAAATCTCTTGAAGAAAAAGTTGTCAAAATTGTGGAGTACTAAAGAAAGCCATTAGAACATCATGTTCGGTCACTTCAAGAAGCAGCCAGTATAAGGAGTCTTCCGAATATACAAAAATGATAAAATTGCAGTAATGAAAGTGCTCTGGACGGAGTATCCACAAAGTCTGAGGAGTTACTGGATATCCAAGTTGACACCCACTTTGTAGAGAACAGCAGCACTGTGTGCTACTGCAAGTATTTGGTATGCTTAGTAGTTTTCTTTTTTTTCAGTATTCTTCGACGGTAAAGGAGCCTTAGTCAATGCAAAGTTAATCATGGAATCCCTAAGCTTGATTGAGTTGAAATCTCAATCAATGTATCTCTAATATTTTTAGTATCTTTAAAATGAGAGTCCAAATGGGTGGCGATAATCTTACTTGTTGCGTAAGCAGAGGCACACTTCAGGAGGATGTTCTGTCATCAAACAAAATACATATTACTTAAACTCTATAGAGAAGCAATAAATGATATTGCCTGTGCATGTGACATAATAATACAAATACTCCTGATATCATGTTCAGAGATCTTATAGAAAGAAGAAGTTAAACTCACTAAAGCAGAGACTTTCACCAAATGGCCAAATGGCAGGCAATAATGTTCAATTATCAACCTTAAACGTACAGGAGAACTATACCACCCCTGTATAGGAGAATGTTCGGTAAGTTTTATATATACATCATCTTTACACAGCAGTTTTCCGACCCATCTTCACATACACGTAACGCAGTGATCTGGTGGTTAGACGTCGCCAAAGTCTATAATATCACGAGACACATCAGAATATAATAAGAGGCCGGTGCAGATGCCTTCGAGTTTAAGAGATACTGCCCATACATCGCTCTAAATGTCATAATCAACATGCTACTAATTAATATTTACAAAGAGATGCTATCAACCCAAAGTGTTCCCATGCTTCGAGAAGCATATTAATGGCACCCAAAGATACATTACTTTTCAGCATACTAAAGATTATATAAAATTAAGACGATGAAGAAATAGACCATACTATTCGCAAACTCAATATCAAGAAAAATTTGTAGAAGTTCTTTACAAAAATATAAGATTGACATAATGAATGGAACTTCGACTCTCAACATATGTTTATTTACACAGAGGCATAAATGAGAACATCTTTTTCGTTTAGTTCACTTGAAAATTTAACCGATTTGTATGAAAAGCGAACACACACACGAAGATCTCGCATTCATAAACATAAAAATCGAGCCGAAATGATTCCAGAAAATTAAAGTAAATTTGATTTCGATGTTTGATTAGCAACAACAGAGAAATCGTTTCTGTAAGACGCGTACATGCTATTTCCCACTGACACTTTCAATTGTACGAGGTATGTTCAAAAAGTAAGGTGACTTTGTATTTTTAGGAAAAAATATTTATTTATTCATCAATATTTATGTTGTCCCCTTCAAAGTAATCCCCAAAGATACAATACACTTGTGCCAATACTTTTTCCAATCCTCGAAGCACTACTAAACCACCGTAATCGAAGAAAACAGTCAGCAAAACTTTGACATTTGATCGAACTTGGCGTGCTTTTTTCGGTCTTGGCTCAACTGGGCTCTTTCATTGTGACGATTGGGCTTTGGTTTCGACGTCATAACCATATACCCATGTTTCGTCACCAGTTATTACCCTTTTGAGCAAATCTGGATCGTTGTTGACGTCATTCAATAGCTCCTGAGCTCGATAGCAGAAAATCGCCGATCACGCAAAACACTGCTAACCGTTATGCCACTCACAAACAAACTAAACATGCTACAAACATGCAACAAAATAAAAAAATCAATAATCTAGTGTACGTTGCACGCGAAATTTGAAAAGTCACCTTACTTTTTGTACACACCTCGTATGGTATTTGATCTTGATTAAGATGTATTTACTAATTGGGATAGCATAAAGAACATCAACAGTTACCTCATCTAGTATACCTCTTGCAGAACGCATGAACTGATATTTCGTTGGGGCAAAAAAATGTCAGTCACATATGTTTCTACTGTCAAAAATATATAGTTAATCGGCTCTCTAGAATATTGTCGTTGTTAATAAAATGTTTACAACCGTTTGTTACCGCCTACTTCTTTTGTAAGGGCTGCAAACTAAATGAAAAAAGTTATAGGGCCCTTTAAAGAAACGAATAACTTATCCGCCCGACTAACAAAACTCAGTTGCGAAAATGTGCTTCAGTTCATAAAATCATACAGATCTATGGCCAAGAAACTCTTTTATTATATCAAGCAAGAAACAAGAACTTTAAAAATTAAAAAAATTAAATTTATTTTATTAAAATTCCTATTATTTTATTTGTTACTACCAACTTTTACATGTGTCAATAACAATTCTCTCAACAAATCGAGAATGTTCAATTTTATTTCAATCAATTTTCGCAATTACATATCGTACAAACATACTCATAGATACATACATACAAATACTTCCTATATAGTACATACGTGTATGTCGGTACATTTAAATGCAACTGCACGCACAAAATAACAAAATAAAATTTTCAGTTCAACTCATGCCGGAAGTGCAGCCATCTTTTCGATTACTTTGACAATTTGGCATTTCATTTTACGATATTTTGTGCTGTTTGGTTTGACGCTGGCGTTGTTAATAAAAATTTATGATTATTGTTTGCACATTTTTCATGTTGTCAATATTAAAAACATTATTTTTCACGCGACGCCATGTCCGATAGTGTGAGTGTGACAGAGAGGGGAACAGTAAACGACAGAGAAGATGTGCCTGTGTGTGTGTGTGTGTGTGTGTGTGTGAGATGAAACTGCCAACTTGGCGATGCGTTTTTATTGAAATTGCATGCGTTTGCTGATGGAATTTCAGGCGACATGCATGAAAAATACACTGCACCAACAGCAACAAAAACAAGCAACAAAAAAGATGCTGATGATGTAGTGTGTGCTTGACTACGAGATACTCTATGCGCTGTTTGAGGCCATATACGAAAAAATTGCCTAAAACATGGTTTTTTTATAATATCTCGAAAAGGATTCTTAAGAAAAGAGAAAAAAAAATATTTGGCATTTTTGAAATCTACGCCCCAAAATACATAGAAAAAAGTCTATGAGAAACAAACTCTATTTTGTATTAACTACTGTATTAAATCCAAGTCTCCAATCTCTCGATCACTCTCCCAAATACGCCGTGTCCAATGTTGTAACGGTTCACGCTTCTGTGCCATACAGCAAAACCGGAATTATTTACGTTTTATATATTACTTTTGCTTGCTTAGCCCAAAGTAGCATTGATTGTACCCAGGTTGATGTTATTGTTGATGGTTTCTCTGTTCCCAGGTAAACAAAGTTTTGTACATCTCTGAAGTTGAAATTATTCAACCTCATAGTCCGTCCAAACCGCCGCCACAGTGTGCAAGTGGACAGCCAAGAGCCTCGAATAATTCTATGAATCTCCGAGAACGCCCTATTAACTGGACAGTCTTTCATATACGCGATCGTATACGGCAACAACCGCTTTCGCAGATGCTTGACAAGATTTTGTATCGGACTGAAAAAACTATTCCTCGGTAATTCGCGCAGACAATGCTGTCTTCTTAAAGAAAGTATGAGATTTCAATCGTTGGTTATGCATTCAACGAAGATTGTGTATATATGCCTTACCAATTCATCTCCACCGGTCTTGAATAAGTCAGTTATCAGCTCATCGGAACCTGCCACTCTGTTAATGTTAAGATTTTTAATTACTGAGTACACCTTGCTATAGTCTATTGGGTCTACAAAAGAGCCATCATCAGTTAGTGGTTCTAGAAAAACTTCTCTACCGGCGGTATTGTTCGCTTTTGCCTCCAAGTATGTTTGAGAAGTTACTTCTCCATAATTTCAGTGAATTCTGTGTATATGTAACCAGACTTCCATTATTGTCCTTGCAGAAGGGGAAATTGCTTTCTTATTCTTTTGAAGAAATTCACATAACACCTCAACAACTCAAGCTTACGCCATTCTTGCTTTTTTTTGCGTCCGAAAAGGCGTTTCTCCTCTGTCCGTTGCTAACGATATCACTTTTTGACAGCTTGCGCTGCTCTCGATTGCATGCTGAGCCCGATGCGTAACTTGGACGCGGCAATTTAGTGGTCCGAGTCGATGTTGGAACCTCGTATAGTTCTCAAAGTCAACACGCTCGATGCGTGCCTTTCGTCGATCACAATGTGATCAATTTGATCTGGTTTAATTTGGTCGGGACTGAGCCAAGTATCCTTGTAGATGTGAGCTAGCGTCGTGAAGGTTAAATTTTTCTTCTATGATACCATACATTTCCTTACAACTTTCGCATTGAAATCGCCATGCACGGTCTACATCCAGCCGCTCGTAAAACTAATATCTTCCCCCATCGTCGTGCGCTTTAATCGGTTTGTGTGTAAAAATTGGGCTAACGTTAAATTATTTAGGTTTTTACGTATCAGATGCTCATCAACAGGTACAAAACTCTAGACGAAACCACGTAGATTCCTACTAATGCCATCCAAGTTTATTCTTCCTCGCATGGCAGCTATAATAGATGTCACAGGCTGCTTCTTATAGCAACGGTCTCCTATCCATGGCATTTCCATACGAATGTCAGTCTTGTATTTGTCATGGAAACTTTCTGGATTGTGGTACCTTTACTATGGAGGCTCCGGAAATTACAAGTGCATAAATTTGCGGGAGTCGTCAACAAAGGGGGACCGTATTCGCGGCTTCCTTTGTGTCTTCACCGGTAAATGTTGTTTTGTGGTGTCGGAAACTAAGCAGACTGCACGAACTCCTAAGGGAGTGGTTTGTCTTTTCAAAATTTCCTCATCTCGAAACGAATATTCAAAGGTTATCTATCCAAGAGATACGTAACTAACGGGCCCTTGTGAGCTGCTTGCGCTCTGTGTGCAAAACAATCGTTTTCACCATTCACAATTTAATGGCAATCAATAACTTTTCATATTACGGGCATAGTTAAGCGTATTGATTCGACATGATGCTGAGACGTACACTTCTGATATTTAATATACCGTTTTACGCTATGTTTACAGGGTATTCAAAACGAGAGCATTGCATTACAACTCATAACTCAGCTGCCAACAACAATAGTTGCTGGCTGCCGTTGTTGGCGTCGGGACAATGACAATTGTCATGCAATAAATCGATCTGTCGTTGGTTGTAAATTTAACATTGTCCATTTTTTCGCCTTTGAATCATGGTCCTTTTTTTTTGTATATTTTTTTGGAAAAGTGCATATTATGCAATTCGACAATACGCCAACATGTCGACCTGCAGCTCACACACACACACACACACACATACATAATCACACAGAAAATAGTGTGGCATGCAGCTGTAACCGGAAGCGGATGCGCACAAGTTCGTTCGTTCGTTTGTACTACGTTCTTCATCTTTCAGTGCTTTGCATATCAATGCAAATGCATAAATTGTTGAAAAAGAATATTTTTTTTCCACCCGGATTGTACTACGTTTGTTCCTTTAGTTGGCATTCATCATTGTTTACGGCCGCCGCCCGCACAGTGCACCGCTGTTGCATTTACCCGCTGCCCAGTGTATGTCTCGACTGCACACAGAAAAATGCAACTCCGTCCATCAAAGGCATAAATCAGTTTGTAGTGCTCAACGCGAGCTTTTAAAAATAAAAAAAAAAACAAAAAAATAAAAAAAATGTTTACCAAAATAATACAAAACAAAAATTCCACACCGGATGTCCGCTTTTTGTTATAAATTGCAAGCCAACGCCGCGTTTCGAAACATGAGCAAACAACAATAAAAAAGAATTTTCGTTTGGAAAATCTTGTGAAAGCCGCTGGCGTTGAAAATTGCCAAAAAAGCGAAGCGCGCACATTGACGAATACAAAAAAAAACTTCATGTTCGCTGCAAAAACATTGAAAATCCATAAAAATGCATCATAATTTTCAAAAGGCAGGCATACCGAGTGGATCATAACATGCACTCGTGCGTTACTCAAACTACCCATACCATTGCGAAAAATTTGATATCTCCACCTCACTGACCTGGCCTCAATGCGACGGAAGCCAATGCGTTGTCAAAAAATCCAGGCAACCCATGTTTGTGGTATTAATTCATAAATATGCAATGCCAGCGTGCGGCTGCCCTATCAAACTCCGCAGCAGTCCACCCACTGTACTCGCACTCATTCCTTCTACTTGCTACTTCGGAGCTGCATTGGCCTGCACTTCCTCAAAGTATTGTCAGCAGTGCATAACGATGCACAGTGGTTCAGAGCTTGTCGAAAAAGCGAAGTGAATTGTTTTACATGCTTTTATATAATTTAAAACGTGTGGTTAGGTTATGACGTTTAAATTTTGGAACTCGATTTTGACCAATGTAGGCCGAGAGAATTTAAAAAAGATTTCCTACAAAATCATAAATGTGTGCGGAAGGTTTTGTGTTAAACTATGCCTTATTGCGCACACTTCGCTGATATAATTTTACACTATATTTTCTATAATCCATCCCAGGCAGTAAAACCGAGACTTATGTACGAGAGTAGTTCCAGTTTGACGTCGGATGGCGCTTGTGGTTTTTAAACAATTTTTTTTTTTGAGAGAAATCACCTATCATTACTTGCATCATTAAGTATGTGTTTGAGCGTCATTGAAAGAAAACGAACGAAAATCAGAAGGTTAAGCGCCGTTTCAGCAACAGAAACTAACTGTGTCAACCACTGCTACACCTGCTCTGATCTGTTGGTATGAAAGCATTTGAGATCAAGTGTTGTAAAACGGCGCATTAACTTGACCATATTGCGGTTAACCAATCCAAAACACACTAATTCTAAGTTGTCAAACGATTCTGTTCCATTTCGGCACCCACCTTGTTTTTGTCCGTGTGTTTGTCTTTCATGCTCGCGCTCAATGTCTCTCATACATAGACTATTGACGCACGTTGCTTGAAATTTGATAGTAGTAAAATAATACATCGCAGTTCTCAATATTAAAGTTGATGTCAGTTCGAGTGCTTCTGCGATTACCCCCGAATATCGGTATAGGTGTCAAATATAATAATACCGGTTACTATATTTCGATTAACGGTTCTCTAATGGTTTATTAATTCTGCAAATATCGATTACGATTTAGTTCACCGAAATAAGTTTCGGCTCGGCTTAATTTATTTTAATGATTTTATAGCGTATGTACAAAAAAGCTCCATTTAAAATTGAAAACAATGAAAGATTTCATACAAAAACTACACAAAGAAGAGTAAGTTTGTACGGTATCTCCCTTTTGCTATGGTTGATCCATTCTTTTTATATACTCTGTGAAGAAATGAAATAGGAGACTCAAATTATTTAAGTTTTGTTGCTTCATTTTTTTATAGTCTCCTAGATCTCAGCGTTCTTGCGGATAGAATGGCGGACAGGCGAACATGGCACAATCGATTCTACTTTTGATGCTAATCAAGAAAATATTTACTTAATGAGGTGTACCACGACTCCTTTTGGCTTTTACATACAATTTCACAAACTTAAAATACCTTTTTAAACTATGGACAGTGGGTATAAAAATCAGAAAGGGCGTTCATATACATATATAAGTAAGTTTCTAGAAACATAATAAATTATTAACGATATTTTTCGGTTTTGTATAACGGTAATTTGTTCATTGTAAATAGGCTATTTCGGTTTGCCTTCGCGAGTACGAACTTATTAACCCAATCACTCCAATTCCGTTGCACTCACTTATACCTCCCGATTTTGTATATTTTGGTAGGTAACTACTTAATACATTAACCACTAGTTCAAATTTCTTTACTTTGCCTGCACATCAAATATAGCAACTATTCGGCTACGCTTATTTGATAGCTATGTCCAATAGCATCTCAACAGTTTTAAAAACTTTAAAGCTGCTATTCCTGTCATCATATTCCTGTTTCATATGCAAAAATTCATAAGCTTTTATATCCTAGCTGTTTCCTTGTATTTTTACTCAATTGCATCACACTGTGCAACACTTTTGTCTCATCGCAGGCGAGCATGTTGACGCATGTCCGTGTGCAAAATATTTTTTGGGTGCATGCTAATAGATTTGGCTACTGCCTATCAGATACCTCCCCCCCCCCATCCAACTCCATTTTCATAGATACTACTGCAGGCTTTTATGAGTATTTCTTGTGTCGATACATGCTACCTTTTGGTTATTTTACAAAATTTTGTTTCATGTTTTTATTTTTTTGTACCGCGCATTCTGTGCAACTCGGTTGCATATAATCACTTTTTGTCGTAGGCGACTTTGTCGCAACCGTAAATTTCACTTCATTCGCGAGATGCGTCGCCAGTTGTTACAACATTTCAGTTTGGATTCGTTTATTGTTGCTACCTATTGTAGTTGTAGATACATATAACAATCCGTGATGTTGTTGTTGTTGGTGTTGTTCACGTTATATTTGAGTGCATCCGATGCGATATGTTGCGCTGCTGTCAGCATGTCATCCTTTGCATTTTATTTATTGAATTATGACTTTTGTGCATTTGGGCAGTGAAACAAAATAAAAAAATAAAAAAAAAAATTAAGAAAATAAAGAGAGAAAAACTTCACTTGTATGGAAACGAAGTTGTAATATGCTTTACATGCATCTAAAAATTCACAGCGTTTAAAAAAGTTTAATAGTGTCATCCACGAAGACCCTTCTCATCGAGCTCATCAAGCATATATATGAATATTTTATGGGGTATACTGTGGGCAAACTGATAATATCATTGCACAGTATGAAAAAAAACCTTTTTTTTCCAATTTTGAAAGTACTAATTTTATTTTGCTGTACCTACACGGTTTATGACACATACAAACGGTGCTGAAAAGTATCATCGTCTTAACTATCCCGACACATGGAGTTGCCGAATCTCAACTCATTGTTTTTCCCGTATTACTGTCGGTGCGAAGAAATTTGAGCAGCTGAGAGAGAAAATTTGATTTTGCTTTCAGAATTTTTATCCCCTCAGAGATTGATTTAGAAATTTTCAATTTACTTTAAGTCAAAAAGCGCTTATTTTATATTCTAAGACTTTTGTACTTGACTTGAGTACTGAATTGTTCTTAGAATGATATTTTTATAATTATTTCAAGAATTTTATACTTAGTCTAACGATTTTGGCGCATGATTTATAAATCGATACCGTTTTGAACTCGATTTCAAAAAGAATTGCAAACATTTTTTTACTTTGTAACTCGTTTACTAGTTCCTGAGATCTTTTGTCTCATACATTCAGTTGGACAAACGGAAGGGCTGGCAGATATATACTTTATGGTGTCTACCACGTCTCCTTCAGCCTGTTACATGCATTCCCACAAACTTACCTTTGGATATATCGGCTCACTTAGGTCTAATTTAAAGATTGAAATTTTAAGAATGGAAGGTCAAAAAGTCACTTCTTTAAATCGATGTGTCAGAACTCGTATTTGACAATTGGTATGCCTCATTTCTCCGAAGACTTATCAAAAATTAACCAAACTGAATAAGATTACCTAAGAAATAAGATTGTAGTTAGTATAAATACGAATATTGTAAAGAGAATAACAAAATTAATATTGTTTAAGAACGAAAAAGTATATTTTTATATTTATTCTAACTAAAACTTCACTGTGCATGTATGTATGTATCTATTTTCCATGGACTTATACAAAACCCCTTGTATATTCTAAAGACTACGCCGGAAAGCTAAAGTTGCTGAAACGTAATTTTTTTTGTTTTGTTTAAATTTCCGCAGGATCATTGAACGCGCCAACTTGTAAAATTATATAAAAGGTTTTTTTTTTTACAATAAAAAAAATGCAATAATATGATAGAAAAGTAAACACAAAAAAAAAGGAGGATAACAAAATGTTTGTAATACTGTTTTTTCCAACTTGAGCTTTTACAAAATATTTTAATGTTTATTTATGTAGCATTTTTTAACGCAAAAAAGGATACTAGAAGCAGTAAAAAAAGAAAGGATTTTGTATAAAATCAAATAAAAAATGCGGATGTATGTCTTTCACTGTATTATGCACGCGAATATATATTTTGTTGAATGACAAAAAAAAATAAAAAAATAAAGGACAGCATTGTTGTCGCGAGCGCATTAAGGACACCTTTTGCATTGTCGCGGCGGCCGCTCATAGAAATACACAAAAAAGTACATGCAGACAATCAACTAAATAACAAACCACGGAAGTAATTTACAATGCGAAATAAATAAAACAGGCGAAAAAAAGGACGCAAGAACTTATACCGAAAAGGAAGAACTGCTGCCACTGTCTGCGTCGCAAATATTGACAAGATTTATTTTCAATTAAAATACAAAAAGCTGGACAGAAAAAAAAATATATGTATAAACCCCCGAATGCCAAGTTAAGAAAACATACATTATCCTTGCACGATTGTGTACGAAGCCTGACGGCAGCAATAATTTTCAAGTTTTAATGGCAACATTTTATTCCTTCATTTCAATTAACAATAAATCAAAACCATGCATTACGTTGCCCAAAACTACTATTGTGCGAATAGCATGTTGAGGAATAGCATTGAGCACACTATTCTGAGCGTATTCAGTAGCCACCCCTTCGACAGCGTTCAGCTTCACCTTGTTGAATGATATGTAGCAGACAGGACTGTCCGTCAGATATACACGGATAAACATTCATACATTTATAGCGAAGTCTTATCATTTTATGTGTTCTGCAAATAAAGGGTCTTTCAATAAGTGCGCTGTGTATATTCTAACAATAGACGAACGAGCAAATTAAGACCGATAAGTTCTTAAATAAATGGGAAATACAACTAACTAGTAGAATAAGACCAACGAGTTATATAAATACATGCGAAAAATGATTGAAATATCTCTAACGAGTACGGTGTGAGGACTTAAAGAAACGAGTTGGGTAGGAGTTGTGAAAAATTGTAAATGTGTGTGCTGAAATAACGAGTAAGATAATATTGAAGAAAATAACGAGTAAGATAATATTGAAGAAAAATAACGAGTAAGATAAGAATATAGTAAATATGTAAGTAACGAGTTAGTTGAGAATATGCACATATCTAACTGCTTGAATGTACCAAGTAAGCCAAAAATATGGAAAAAGAAGGGTATATTATTATTACTACAATATCATCTGACTAGAAAATTGACGAAAATCCAAATGAACGAGTTCGATAGCACCAACGAGTTAGACAAATAATTAGGAAATAAAACTAACGAGCCAGAATCGTTTCATAAATTATTGTATATAAAATATTTTTTTTTTCTTTTATTTACAATCTTCTGGGGATAATAGTAAATTTTATAAGCGAGTATAATTACAGAGGATTTTTACATATTATGTTTATTTCGAAAAGAGAGTGGCATATGAACTACCACTCTTTCAGGGAAGGGAAGGTCGAGTGGATGATGTCTTTTCAGACGACGGCGGTGCTGGCTATTGTCGAGCAGGTTTACGGCCAAAGGATTACGGTGTCGAGCAAGTCTGTCAAGGTGTTTCTGGCTGAATCTTTTCACTTCGTCAGTGACACTTGGAATGCCAAGGTCCTTATGGATCACCTGATTCTTAAAGTAATATGGTGCTTTGACCAACCTTCGCAAAGTAATGTTTTGAAATCATTGTAGTATTTCAATGTTGGTTGTTGAGGCTGCGCCCCACAGCTGAATTCCATTAGTCCATATGGGTTTGAGTAAGGCCTTCTAGAACAGGACTTTATTTCTCAGATTCAGTTGAGATCTGTGGCCGAGCAACCAGTTGAACTGCCAGAGTTTCAGACAAAGCTGTTTCCTTTTAGATTTGATGTGCTCTGACCAGGTTAGTCTCCTGCCGCGGATTAAGCCAAGTTGTATATAAAATGAAAACAAACGAATAAATGAAACTAAATAAGATATACAAGGTGACAAAATACAAATCAAGTAGAACAAAAAGTAACGAAGAAGATAAAAGGTGTTACTAGAGAGGGGAAGGGGTCAGACGATGCGTTAGCACGGCATACAATAGAAATTTTGTTTTAAGCTTTGAACCTATGCGCAACATGTTCTACCTAAGTCTTTCTAGCTAAGTCACTAAGTAAGAGAAAATCAACTAGCTTGATAAATTAACGAGTTTGGACGAGAAATACAATGCAATACCAGTTAGACGACACAATTATAAAAACAGCACTAACGACAAAAAAGAAATCAATTACTAGTTGTACAATCCAAGTAGTAAACAAAAGTAACGAGTAATACGGATTTGAAAGAGAGACCAATTCAACGAGTCAGACTAGCATAAACGAATACAATGAAACCATAAAGTACGTCAACGATTTAGGTACCAAAGCGCAAAACAGTAAATTGAATTTCCTCAATGCTATTCACCATTAAATGATAATAAAATTGTCCTCAAGTTCTCATAGAAACGCCAGAAAGCAAAGCTCTGGAAATACATACTCAACATTGGTATCAATTCTTCGCAAATTTGTATAACCACAATACATTGTCAAACGTTAAGTATTTCAATTGAAAGACCCTATAGTAACTTAAATTAAATAATAAAAAATAAATGAGCGGATATACTCACACATAGATGCTCATCCAAGAAATCCTGGCGCATTGTTATTCTGGTTATTTATAGCCCATTAAGGCAACGACGAGCAACGGTACAGACGCCGAACGGGCATACATGCTTACATATGTATTTTCACACTCTATCACAAACACATACAAACACACACACCATATATCCTTTTTATCCACACTTCCCTGCTGTTGTCACTTGCTAGTGCCTCATCTACGCTTTTAATGTCGTCTTTGGCGCTAACATTTTTAATTGTTTTTCAACACAAATGCTAATAATTGCCCATTAGTATTATTGTAACAGCCCCATTTCATCACCGAGGCTTTCCAATACAAATAATAAGACATAATTCATTCGTGTATGTTCGTCTTGGATTTATGTCACATTTCTGAGCATTTCTTTTCGGTCCATTTCTAGTATTCGTATTCGTATTCGTATTCGCATTCGCATAAAAACAATTATCCTGCTGCGCAGTCGTTATCTTGTCATAACGCATTTAATTGCCAGGCCAAAGGATTCGAATGGAGACATTATAAAAATCTGTTGCCATCGTTTCTGCTCTTCAATTGCAGCTGTTGTGTGTTATTGTCGTCCATGTCCTTGTAGTCCTTGTCTCGTTGTCGTGGAGCACATAAATCGCATGCACGTATTCGATTTGGCGCTGTCATTGAAATGGAATTGTTTCTGCAAGAAACGCAATTAGACATTGAACCATATGGGAAAAATGGTTCGTTCATATTTTCAATTTTATACGGTGAAAAGTCTTGCTATCAAAACGGTAGGATATACTAAGCCGGCACATTTTTTGCATACAACAATTGTTTTCATTAATTTTAAGTTTGATAGAACCAAGGCTATAATACTATTGTACGATTCTAAATTCTGAATTCCGTGTTTAGAGTGGTCAACTTAATAAATAAAAAAGTTTTACTTACAAAATCCCAAAAGTGAATAGTGGTTTTGTATGTGCGCTACTCCAAAAGATAGGCACAACACGCGTATTTATATAAATGGAAAGCGATCTTTCATAAGAAGTCACCCCATACGAATTTCAAGTTGTAATAATATAGTTTTCCATATAATAACTTTAAAATAGGGCTTTGTGTGAGCTCTTAGTATAGTGGACATGCCACGCTCTTTAAACCAAATGTTAGATTAAGTTCTGTAGAAGCCTCTAACGTGGATTTTAAGTTTATATTGGCTATAATATAAAAGTTTTAGTATATAGAAACCCAAAAATAGGCCTTGGATTTGTATAGGGCTATCACTTAACGAGATCGTGGCATTCTGATTTAGAGATGCTGCATAAATGCCGACTCCAGACAGTCTTCATACCGATTTTTCGTAAGATTGATTGAAAGCTAAGAGTCTAGTTCCCGTATTCGCACACACATAGACAGATGGAGATGACTAGATCGATTCGTCTTGCAGAGCTTTGACTTTTTCAAACTTCATGTCAATTCGAATATACTAGCGTACTGTAGTTTTTAAACAAGTCTTGCCAAGTACCATCTATCAAATTTCGTGCAATCTGCATCATTAAGTTTGTGTTTGTGGCTGTAAAAGCTAATAACCGCGAAAATGAAAGACAGATAGACGGACAGGTAGCAGGTAAATGCAGTAATGAAACTCAAACTGAATCGTGCAGTGTTTGACATTGGTTAATCGCAATATGCTGAAGTTTTTCGCTGTTTCATGACAGTGAATGTAACATAAATCCAGCAGTATTTTAAAAACGGGTTTCTCTACCCAGATCGACGCTGCAACCTTTTGATTACTGTTCATCTGTTTGCTTTCAATGACTGTCAAACACAAAACTTTTTGAGGCAGATGGCTCAAAATTTGAAAGTTGTTTAATGACAAGATTCAACTCTCCGAAAAATTAAACTTATTTAAAAACTGAAAACGCCATCCGATGTTAGATCGGGTTCTTCTGGGACTACCTTCGTACAATTAACACTACTTGTAAAAAGCATAAAAATATAAAATTATCATCAAAACAAAATATGCTGCACCAGATTTGTATATGAAAGCAATAGCTAATATAGTGAGGTCAATCAAGGTCAATTTTGAAAATATGTTGCTATCTGTTTCAAAAAGTGTCTACATGAAGTTTAAGCTTGATATTTTAATGTTACTGACAGTTAATCCGACGGACATGGTTTGACCGTATAAAAGCTTTTTACGCTACATGCAATACTATAGAGGAAATGGTTGATATTGATCAATATTCATAATGGTACATGACATATCTCTTGCACTGCAGTTAACAATGTTACACCGCAGTTAACAGTACAGTTGAAATACCTCATTAACATTTGCACTGTGCTCTATTACTCAAATTTTCTCCTTTTTTTCTTTTCCGCCTGTCAGCCGCTCTCTCTATTTATAGAATAGCACAGTATACGAAATTTTGACGGCTCCCATCCTATTTTAGACTCACTTTTATCCTTGCTTAATATTCTTCTTTTATCTCTGTTTTGTGCACTGAATTGATTATTTAAAAAATCGATCGAAAAACTAACCAAATATTTGGTTCTATATTAAAAACTTGTAAGCGATGAATATAGAATATATATAGAATGAGAATAGTTCTTTCTCTCTAAACTGAAAATGAGACAGACGTAACCAACAATGTTGATTAGTAAGTGAAACGGAAAACTGCTGTGTATGTGTTGCTTATTTACCTTGTCTTTTCATTCCTTTTGATCGTTTCTTGTATCGGACCAAGTTTAGCACAACTTACAACTTGTTGCAACTTGTTTGATTCGCTTGCAAAGTTTTTTAAAGAACTAAAAGAGAAGTAGAATATAAACGATTTAAAGCATTTGCCAACCGAATGTTTTGCAGCAATGGTCTATGTAGCACTCTCTATCCGTGTCAACCAATTTAATTTCATTTAATTTGCCAGTTATTTCTGAACACAATTCCACAATTTAATGCATATAAATCTTGTCCAGCTACAAATAATACTTCGAAAACGCTTCGAATTGTGCATCAAAATCACTTCTAATGGTTTTGCAAATGTCATTTTTGATTTGTTTGTCCTTGATCGCAAATGGCGGTTGGCGGTTGGCATTTGTTAGTTGGCGGCGGCGACTGCGACGGCGAAGTTTAAATTTATATCGCCAAACCCGTGAGTTACGACATTTCCGACTGCCAGTTGCAAATCTTTACCGCCGCACTAGTGCTAACAAAAGCGCTGGCGCCGCTGCTTGCAATTCTTGCTGCAGAAAATGATTTCATGTGAAATGGTGATTATTTTACTCCAAAAAAAAAAAAAACACACACACACACAACTCACACTCACACACACATAAGTACAGTGCACAGCAAACACAGCAAAACGACGCGAAATCGAAGAAAAGAAGTATATTTATGGCGATTGAGCGTGTTCACTTGCGCCTGGACGCCGTCGCCTGCAGTGTCCTTATTCGCTCTATTTATGTCTTCGCATATAAATCCATGTCTTCGGAACACACGTCTTCATGTCAAACGATAAATTTATAATTTTCGGCATTCGATGCCGCCAGCATTCGTTTCGGGGCGTCTCATACTACGTACTACGCCTTGCATTATCCTGTGCAGTTGAATTGCAGGCCAAAAATCACATTCACTAGAATCCTTGTCGTGAGCACTCATCGCTGCTAGTCTTTCGTATCGAATCGTTCTCTCGTTGTGGGGTGGTGGTTAGATGAAAGTAGCAGCCGAGTTGCTGCCATTGCCTGTCGATTTCTATGAATTATGATTTTTGATTGAAGTTGAGTTATTGCAATTCAATTTATTATAAATGCGGTTACAACGACCCACAAACCATTCCGCACCACCAACTATCGCACTCAACCGAGGACATTCGGCGTTGACACTTCGACTGGGCATGGCTGTGAGTTGTCTGCCCGAAACATTAAACTAAGTTTCTACATAGTATTATACGAATAATAGGTATTAATTTTTTATTTTTGTTCGAAATGGGGTTTGTATTTTTTTCATTCCAACACTTTTTGTAAAATTTATTACCTTGCTTGCTGAAGTTTTGTACTCGTTTTGCTAGAATATATTTTTGATTGCTTTTGTCTTTGATAAAAATTTTTGCGAAGTTTGTTGATTTTTCATTGATTTCGCTTTTCAATTGGTTTTCACACGAATATACCTACGTAGTAACACCTATTTTTCGTTTTAATTTTTATATTTTTGTAAGTGTAAATTAGAATTTGTGATATCTGATGTTTGTTGTTGTAATGGTCATGAATAGTGAAATTATTTATATTGCACATGAAGAATCAAGGAATGCTGTTAGGTTCTAGGTGGGTTAGATACATTGGAATGCCAATTTGGGCCGGACTATACAGCTAGAGAACAAGTGCTCGATAGTTTCTCGTTTGGTGGCTTCCTTGAAGCTGGGCAAGCATTCAATAAAGGGCATTAGTAACATTTATACAAAATCTCACATCGAGTTTTGCCGTCCTTAGTGCACTTCTTGTTCTCGCATCATCATATTTATGCTATATGAGTTTGAGTTAGAGAGAAGTATTATTCATATACTTTCACTTACCTACTTACTTATGTGGCAATACTCAGGCTCACTCACCGCTATAGTTTTAAGAGTGCTGCTGCCAATTGTTGCTAATACCAAGTTTGCAGATGTCATCTCAGACTTGGTCTCATACACCTCATGCTGCATACGTATCCGAAACTCAACACCAACGATAATAGGTCTAAAAATATTACGAAGAATCTATCTCTCGAACACTCACAACTAAGTCGTGGGGATTATCAAGGTCTTATATATTCGAGAATGGGTTCTACATTTTCTCCCGATCTCCAGGCTGACGTTGTTGTTGCCAAGTCTTGTCCTCGTTCACAGCTATTGAAAATTGAAAAACTTCGTTCTTACAAGTGGTGTTTGTCATTTTTAAACTCACAGGACATTTCCAGGATTTGTCGTAGGGTAAAAAGTTGGCCACACGATCTTTTTGGCTTGCAGCGGTACTGATACTGTCCTACCATTGCAGAAGTGTTGATACATATGCCGACATTCTCCAACGGTCTACGACAGCTAAGCTGGCAGGTTATCGGAGCCAGCCGTTTGGTTATTCTTCAGCTTTTTAATTACTGAGTCGATTTCGTTATAGTCCGGTGGTCCTATATAATGCAGACATCTTCAACTAGCGCTACTAGAAATACTTTTCTACCGGCGGCATTGTTCTCTGCATCACTTTTAAGTAGGTTAGAGAAGTAAATTCTCCCTAGATTTAGTGATTCCTGAGCACCTGAAAGTAGCCTTCCATTTTAATTCTTGTAGAAAGAGACTGTAATATGATCTTTGATCGAGATTAATTTTAAGGTGTGGAAATCTGTTGCTACTGTTTACCATGTTTCGTCCTGTGGCGAAGTCGATTAGCATCTTTCCATTGTTGGAGGTAGCGTTGTGCAGGCTTACTTATCAGACCGTTGTGCCAAAGATTCCTTTCTTCTCAATATTTTCCGCCAAGCATGATTTCAACATCGTCATTGGGGCGGGGTGCTCTTCAACAAGTACAAAACTGGAGACGATACCGTATGATTTCCTACCAACGAACAACTTCAATTTTCTTGTAAACCAATTCTTCTGCAGCTCAACATGGTTTTCATAAAACTAGATCAGTTTCTAATAATTTACGTTCTTAGTAAACTAAGGTTGTATTTATAGTTTACAAACGGATGTTACTTACACTGGTTTTATTAAGGCTTTCGACTGCGTAAATTATCGGTAAAATGGATTTCGTCGTATATCGAATAAAATTCACGTTCTTTCAGCAGTACCACAGAGTGACTACCCGTGGGACCCTTAATGTTCATCCTGTTTACTAATGATCTCCCAGATGTTTTATCCTACAGCCTTTCTTTGATGTGTGCTGATGATATTAAGTTATGGTTGAGTTAAAATTATTCAATTGGACATGGTAAACTGCAAACTTATACTTAAACTGCGACTTAAATGTGCTGTGGTGTCAACGTAATAGTTTACTTCTAAATAGTTCTAAGTACATAGACTGCGCCTACATTATCAGTATATCTTATTGATAAAGTTCTCCTTGAGCGGGATATCCCGACAAATGATCTTGATGTTCTTTTCGATCCAAAACGTTCATTCACTAGGCATATTGATGTCATATCTACTAAGGCAATTGGGTTGAATTATATGTCACTCATTGAGTATGCCTCTTGTGTTTGGATTCCGAAATTTATGGAATTTTATGGTTCGTCAGGCTCAGTTAGACTCTGTTCCGAAAAAGTTTCTTATTTTTGCTTTGCGTAACTTGGGCTGAAGCCCAAATAATAATTTGCCAACTTACACCTGTCGTCTGAACTTAATGCTTTTCATGCTTTCCACACGGGAACAATGGAGAAATGTGCTAGTATTATTTATACAGAATCTTATCTCTGGTGACATTTAGTCCAGCTACTTATAACAACTATTTTATTTTTCGATACATATATGAAGTAATTGCATATTATCATGTTTTTAATTTAAGCAACTTGAAATAAATAAACAAATAACCTCAAAACCGCATATAATCTTGTGCTATAATAGATGTCATAGGAAGCATTTTTAGAGCAAGAATGACCTATCCACCTCATTTCATATAATTGTGTTGATGTCAGCCTTGTATTTGTCGAGCACATCAACCAGCAGAATTGTTGAACCTACCCTATAGAGGGGCCGGGCATTCCAGGTGCATATCCGTAAATCATTCATAAACTTTGATGCTTCTTTAAAATGGAAGCTGCTTCAAATCTAACCACATCAAAACAACTTTTATTCAACTTGAAACATATGTTTCTCGTACAAGCAATACACTGGCATACTGTTGCAGCTAGAGTGCAGCATTTATACTCGTATACCACTTTCCGGTACATAATTCTAGCCTGAATATACTATGTAGTTTATTTGCAACCACAAACAGATGAATGCCCGCAATGATGCTGCAAAATATGAGCTGCAACAAATAGCGAAGCAGCACACGAACTGACCTGACGACGAATGGTTTTGGAGCATTTAGGCGACTCGACTGCAACGCTGTGAACTGCCCCATTCGTCCTGTGTGTCCTTTTTTGTGTTAATAATAAATAAGCAGCGAGGATCGTGACAAACGCTGCTATTGCTCCCAGTACAAAGGTGTACCTTCACTAGCAATGCAGTTCGCTGCTGTTGCACATGCCTACACATTACTGCTGTTCTTGCTGTCTTTGTCCTTTGCGCTGTCCATCTCTTTCTATCTTTTGCAAACCTTCTCACACTTTACGCCGTACCGCCCTCGGGTAGCTCATTTTAAGTGCCGCACTCGTTCATTCCGGACGCTCAGCTCAGCTCACTGGCTGGCTGGCTGGCTGGGATGTCTCGTCCATCTTTTGATTTAGCACCGACATAAAAATGATTTATCAGTGACATTAAAATAATGCACACTGTGGCGCATTTTATGTGCGAATGGATTTTCGCGCCTTTTTCGTTGTTGTTCTTGTTCTTGTTGTTGTTATTGTTATTGTTGTTTTTGTTACTGCAATGCCCGCCGCAACTATCTCTTTTTCTCGTAATATATATCTTTCTCGCACTTACATATATGTATTAGTCAGAAGCGCCCATTTGGGCAGCATTTGTCCTTCGCTCCTTTCCCGAATGTTGCCTGCCGTCAGTCTTTGTGTGCCGCTGTCAGTTGAAATGTTTTACTGCTACGGTGCATAAGTGCGCTGAGATCTATCTGCTTCGCTACCGTTCCGCTGCGCCAGGCCAGTGTCCCGTAAATGTAAACCCGAATAGCATCCTGCTTGTCCTGCCAGTCTCTTACTGCTGCGTCGCACTCGTTTGTACATTTTTGAAATTTCAGTTTTAGGATTGAAGTACATAGAAGTGCATTTTTCATAAAAGTACACTAAAAAAAAACAAGAAGTGCAAATATGATAGACATTAATTTAATACATTTGGTAACACAGTTGAAATTCAATGACACTGTTATGGATTTCAGTAATAGAAAAAATTGTGGGAAATGTATCAATTATAGTTAAAAAAGACTAAAAAAAACACGCTTTAATAGTAATGTGAACTAAAAAGTAAAAAATAATTTTGAAACTAGCCAAATTATAACGATTAAGTTGCATAACGGGGGCAATGAGAATGATACAAATACTAGATGCCAGTTGCAAAACCCTTGCATTTGATAATTTATAAAGCACATCTTGAAATACTGAAAAATGTCGAACTAAATAGATTCTATACAAAAATCTGCACATATGGTATGAGGTCATCATCGCCTCACGTTTGGAATGGAGGCGATGATGACCTCATATCAATGCCAAAATGACTAAAGAATAATGTTGGTAGGCAGAGAGGCACCGATGATTCTAAAATACCTGATGGGTATGGTGCAGAAATAGCTGGACCACACTGCAAAGTGAAGCTGTCGCTGCGCAAAGATGGAGAACTGTTTGCTATCATTGTTGCATCACATACGCTGCTGGCACCAGAATAAGTATTTTCTCGTACAGTCAGGCCGTATTAAAAGTCCTGAAGGAATGACACTACGCTTGAGAGTCACAAGAAACATAACCATCTGGCAAACTTCAATAATGTCCGACGTATATGCATATCAGGACACAGTGGAATAACGAGGAAGCTGACGTACAAGAAAAAATGGTGCCACAATCCCATTCTTAATCATTCACGAACACAAAAACAAAGAAGCCCTACAAATGAACAAACGTGACATAAGAATGCTGTGTGGTGTCAAGAACTACTAACAAAACTGGTTTAGTACCCTCAAATAAATGAAGATACTGCTGTGAAGAAGAATAAGCCATTGAGCATGTAATAGCCTCGTGACCAGCTATTGCCCGAATTAAGGTACTCGTATATGTGTTATGTAACTCCAATAAGTCAACCTCTGATCTGAGTGCTGAGTGCTTTTTTCATCTGATCTTATTTTTAGTTCACTGGTCAATTAGTTTACTTTTCATTTAGTTCATTGGACATTCAGTGCAATGATCCTTCAGTGTTTTTATCATTTAGTTCATTAAGTACACGAATCATTTGATTTACTGATAGTTTTAACTCGTATGGCACCCAATATCCTCAATCATTTGAAATTGCTTGTTGAGTCACTTCCAACTCTTATTGACTTTGAATCGAATCTTCATTAAACCTCTTACTTTTCATCTTAAAATATTTCAACTTTTACACCGCTCTGCCGCTGAAAATCACCACGTATGATGCCTTAAAAACGCTCCGGATACGTTCTTTTACTCATAGCGGGCTCACCATAAGTGTCTGAGAGCATACCGTGAGCCTTAGCTGAACAGCTGTTCAGCAGCAAATCTGCTACTGGTGATATAGGGTTATTTTTACAAGATGCCCAAAGGTACAACACGCTGTATCTAATATATTTATTTCGACTATTAGATACCATTAACACCATCTAAAGGAAAACGGTGGAAGCAAAGTTGTACACCCAATAGTATAGAACTAAATTAGCCCAATTAAAATTTTCAGTGCATCGCTTCTAGTTCATGTTTGTGCTCCATAATTTTTGTACACATACTCTTATATGTAATTGTACCACCATACAGCCAGCCGCCGATAAGTTGGTTTTTACTACGGCCCGGACCCCGGCACCTGCATTGCGATACATATACGTATACGTTCAATGAGCGAGCACAGAGCAACATGCGAGCGGGAGCTGAAACTCATTAGCCCGACACTTAAACGCTCTGTTTGTGCAACGAGATGAGGACAAGGACAATAAAAACTGGCACTGCGCACGAACAAATGCTGGCAAGGATGGCGTCAGGTGGCAAGTATGGCAGCATTTATCTAGTGATGCAAGAGCATCTGCGACGAGCTGAAACAGAAGACAGATATGTAACTGCAGAGAATGCGGCGGCGATGCCACTGATTGGACGAGCATGTGCACTGAGCTGACTGGATTGGCGCACATACTCACACAACAGACACATTATATTGTATAGTATATCCAGTTGGCAACGTCAGCATAATTTCCTGATGCTAAATGCCAAATGCAGGACGAATGAATGGCAAACGTTCTCAACACACAGAAACGGGAGTAAAACTACTACGGCTGATGAACGAACAGATGAACGATGGAAGGAGTGCATGGAACCGGTTACAACCAACATCAGACTTGGAAATTATGCGACGCGCTACGAGAAGAAATGGCAATTCAACTGAGCTGAAACACACACATATACACACACACACACAGACACAAGGACATACCAACACCATAGCCACACCTGTCCTTTTTTGGGAGGTAATTTATCTCGAAGAATTATTATTTCAAATATTTCGGATGCGACGTAGTTCGGATGCTAAGCAAAGTGCGGGTCACATTTCGAATAGGTTTGGAGAGCCAACATTCCCTCTTTATCTCTCTTTGTCTCCCACTCCCACTCCCTCTCACTCTAACATATATTTATAAGGTTAGAGAGACAGAGTGTGAGATAAAAGGATTTCAAAATGGTCATTTGATATGAATTATGCGCGTTTGTGCAATTAAATGTTACCTCCCGCCGTTGTCCTTTAGTCTACATCCTTTACACTGAACTACTCGTTGTCGTGTCCTGCTTGAATGTGATGCGATGTGGCGTTGCATTTAAGCGCTTTGTGCGAACGAAAAATATGCTATTTGTTTATGGACGCCTTTCGCTACCATAAAACATTTGCTCTGCACTTCATTGTTAAATAATTAAATCAGTTGCGAGACTAATATATTTCACTTAATTGCGACTAACTCATGAGCGTGCAGCGAGAATAGAAGCTACCGTCTAAACTATATATACTTTTGGAATATCTTTCAAGTTGAAGAACATTTTTCTCTCAAGGGTCGTGAACTCACAGACAGCGCCATACACTGCCTAATAGATAAGTTTGGATATGCATCCATATCTCCGTAATTTAAACAATAGAAACTTTTGAATCAATGAAATGTAATAGCAAAAAAAAAAAAAAATTGTGAATAGCGCCATCTATTGGTATGCTTCTGTCGTGGCACAGCAAAACAAAATCGGAACATCTTCTGAAAGCCCTTTCTGGTAAAACTGGTCGCAAATCATTCATGATGTTTCTTGGTGGGAGTGGGGTTTACACTAATAAATGGTTCCAGTGATTAATTTGAGTGGCATGACCCAATTCACAGTCTCGAAAGCATTGTACAGTGGACTATGAGACTGAGGATCTTTGTCTCCTCATACAGGTGGTCTTCATGTGTCATGAGGAGACAGCTAGGAGCGACCCTTAGCGTAGCGTTTTGCGGTAGAGTATCACTACTAGATACAAAGTCATAGGTAGACCTTTGGCGGTCTACACTGCTTCTTCTTGAACACACTGTATAAGCAGCATTCAATGGAGCAATTTGCCAAGTGCGCAAAATGCTGCGCTCAGGGTTGCTATTAGCTATCTCCTCATAACACATGAATACCACCTATATGAGGAGACAAAGATGCTCAGTGTCATAGACCACTGTACAATGCTTTCAGTTCATACTGTTAATCATTTCATGCCACTCAAACAATCACCGGAACCACCAATAAATATGAACCCTACTCCCACCAAGGAACATCGTGAATGATTTTAGACCCCACCAAACAGGGTTAATAAACTCCGAAGAATACAAAGACGGTATCATCGGCCGAAAAGAAGTGAATGATGCGCTGGCGTCCTCATAAATAATACCTAATTAATATCGATCAACGGACGCTCGTGGCTAGAT
Organism: Leucophenga montana; assembly: GCA_035044765.1. NCBI lineage: Eukaryota > Metazoa > Arthropoda > Insecta > Diptera > Drosophilidae > Leucophenga > Leucophenga montana. The sequence continues at coordinate 1,260,872 of JAWNNQ010001706.1, forward strand.
CGACTTGTATCGTCAAGCTGATCACGAATAGAACTATACATCAGCAGCACAAAGAGCTGATATTTAAATAAAGCAAACGTCATTTTGGCACTCACATGTTAACGAAAAGGAAAAGGAGAAATATTTGAAAATTCATCATACTTCTATAACTACACAAATTGTAGTAAGTGTAGCTAAAACTTTTCTTATTTCAACTGCACAACAATCTTGGAATCTTTTGTTAATAAAGTGTTTACATTATTTGAGTGAGTACACAGCTCTACATATTCCATTAAGTTTAAAAATAAATATACTCAAATCATGCAGATAACATACAAGTAAATGTCTTCGAGCATTAAATTCAAATAAATTAATCTCATTATAATATCAACCACAACAATAACACCATCAACAATAAATTATGACACAAAACGTCAACATTCTGAGTGAGAAAATGTCAGAAGACATTAAATCGCTTAACTCAAGTTAAAGACGCCGGAAGGCAAACAAAACAGCTAAAGTCATAACAGCTCATCGCACAAGGAGCAAGGACCTTCGCCGTGCAGCCATATTCAATCGTACGTCAAAACACGCTGAAAGTGTCGAAAGCGCGCTGATGCGTTGTGACTTGTGGTGAGATGAATGTTCGAGAGCGAAATCCTCCGCACTCTCCACGTTCCACCTACGCCTGGAGAAAGCTTAGAAACTAAGCATAATTATGCGTGTAAACAAAAGGATGTTAGTGTGAATAGCTACAACGTCTGCCAGCATCCTTTGCTGCATAATACGATACACCTTTTTTGATGAAATGTTTTATTGTAGCAAATTTACCGAAAACACTTGGGATTGGATTGAGAAGATTTATTTGTGTTGCTAACAATTAGAAAACTTAATACACATACGCAACGTCAGTTATCCTTTCTTCGGTGTTTGTCTTTCGAACTACTTCATGATTTTGCCACCGCGCCTTTAAGCGTTTTACATAATTTGATGAAAGAGTGATGACATCTCATTAATATTCATTGCGGTTGCTGTACTTGGCAAGGACATGCTATTCAAGCGCTTATATATGTCCTATTTATTCAAGGGTTCATCATTCAGCGACTGCGATTCGTTGCGGCACGAATTTGAGTCGCTTCACTTGTGTGTATTAATGAGGCGTTAAATGATTTGCATTTTATTTGGCACAGATTTGTAATTTGAAAGAGTTTTTCAAATGTAATTTAAAGTTTGATGGAGTATGAAGCTATTTGGGGAAGGCGCGGAAAGTTTTTGATTGTCAGCAACTTGGCACTGTCTAAAAACGATTTTGTAACAACTTACTAGCTGTGGAACAAAAAAAATATCACACACTTCTAGATGATCTGGAAACTGAAGTCTAAAGAACCTCAGACACAACAGTTACAGCAATTTATATTAAATAACAAAACTGATGACCGACAAACCATGTCGAACAAAGATACTTAGATGTAGGAGCGACTAACTACGCTACACAGAAGCCAAGAGTAGGACGCTAGTGAAACTCCTTGCCACCAAAGTTGAGAGATGATGTCATTAACGATTAATCGATTTAAATTGATTGTTTGAAATATTTGTATCGTATAATCGCTTCTTGCACAATTATTGCAATGGAACCGTAGAGTTCTTGACATTAGATGGACCGGTCAAGGGAAATGCGTACTCGTAATAAGAAGGACAGTCAAGCAGTTAACTTCGAATAAAAGTGAGTCGTAGAATCATATTGGTAAAAAGTAATATATATCTTGGAACTGAAGGGTATCTCGTATTAAGATTATTTCTGACCTACTGCCAGCAGCTAAGAGCTTTATAAAAGCATTCGGAATTGATTACTAGAATGTCACATCATATACATTTGGGGTCTCGTAAAAATCGAACAGAGTTTAGCTGAGAATTTTTTATTTATGTACAGGAAAATACGGAACGTGGATGTTTAGATAACCATTTGTTTCGGACAATACAGAATTATATTTATGGCATAAAGTATTTTCACCCATAAATTCAAAAAAATCTACCAGCATAAAATTATGGTTTCCAAAAAATGGTCACATGTCAGGTGAGGTGATTTTAGATTTGTATTGTTGGTATTGATTGTAATATGTAATGTAACATCGGTCAGGCTTTATAATTTTAATTGCTCTATTAATATAATTTTTAATCTTTCTCAATTTTCAATTTTCATAGAAATTGTCAAATTATGTGAGTTCATTTTAACGCCGTAATATTCATGCAATATTTTGTTACTGCTTGTCATACTAATGCCCAGGATACTTCAATATCACGATATATCACATGATAATCTAGCACTATCAGTTCACCCACAGCAACATTGTTTTGTAGCACAACAAGCGCTTTTCGACAATCTTTATAAAATTCGTTCTTGAGCGAAGGATGTCCCTGATTGAACTCTGAGCATGGTACACCATCATTAAACATATGAAGATATTTATGCTAAACAATACCAACGACGCTGATATCTGATTGGTCGTAGCAACAGCAAAGTTTCAGAATTACGATATACATATAAATAGTACTATAGTTAATATTAGCTATGCCAATCACGCCTTTTTCTTCATCTTAGTCTTTTTAGCTTCATCGCATTTGTAATAATGAAATAATAGAAAATGAGGCAAACATACAAACAAATTTAAAAAAAAAAACACTCAATTTATTTCAATGTGTTACATTTCAATTCAGTGTTGCGCAAGCCCTTGCTCTCGTTGCTCTGAGTGCTCAAACCGTTACTTTTGCATGCTTGCGATTTTCGACGAGACAACAACTTTCGGCACAGCCGAAAACGAAACAACAACCACACACGATTTTCGGACCGTCATAAAAGTGTTCATTTTGCTATTATTTATGACTTCTGCCGCGTCTTGTTCACTGAGTAAGAAAGCGAAGTAGGTTTTGATGTGACACGATTTTTACTAAGTGATTGAATCTAAATGGTTTCAATAATTTTTTTCAGTATTGAATTTTTTTTACTTTAATAAACCAAACAACAACAATACAGCGAAGGCTCGATTTTCTTTGCGACGCATAGAATCACAAAAGTGTTCGTTTTGCTTAGATTTATGACTTCAAAAACTCTGTTTGTTGTAGATGTTCTTGTACTGCTCCCGATTCAACTTTTCGTGCCCACCGCTGTTTCAATTCATGGCAATTAATAAGTATAATAAACAAAAACAGTAATATTGTGCAGGCAGTCATTTTACGACTATTTTCTATGCAAAGTATACCAATACGTAAGACGAAAACAAATAAGACTTGAAAATGCTATTACTGATAAATACAGCCTGTTCTGAGTTAAGCCATCCAACTACCAAAGTGGATGTATTATACACGATTAAAAATCAGATTTTTCCAATTTTTATTAAATTTGAACCTTGTATTACACGGTTTTGGATAACGCACAGTTTCTCAGGAACTAATTAATCGCGTTACACGAGGTTGTTTCATATGGTATATCTGTGCTCACAATATTTTCACAGAATAGTATAATAGTATATTAATTTTGAAAATGTTTAGCGACCTTATGTATGTATATAAGTTTTTTTTTTTTTTTTTTTTGAAGCGTTCACACATCCAACATGCTCGATACATGCTTTCTGTCGATCACAACATGATCAATTTAAATGTGTTTTGATCAGAACAGAGCCAAGTAGCGTTGTTAATTGTTAAGGTGTGCAAATATGGTGCTACTGGATACCATGTTCCGAATAGTCGATTAGATTGTCTTATTGCTGAAGGTAACGTCACAAACGCTAAATTTCCCGACTGTTGGGTTAAAGATTCTTACCAGATTTTTTCGTTGAAATCGCCAGACACGATTTTGACATTGCGATTGGGCAGCAATCGTAAAGATATTCTAAAACTCTTAGTTGCACCTTTGATGTAGAGAAACCTAATATTTCTTTTCCATCTCGTAAATCATGTCTTTAAATCGTTTGTTGGGGTTGTCTTCGAAAGGGGGATCGTATCCGAGCATCCGTTTATTGGGAGGGGTAGGGCAAATGATATTCACCATTCTAGTGGTTGCCTTCTCACAATTTGCTCTCCCCGGAATGGGGAGTATGTAACTAACGGACGTTTGTGGGCTGTTTGCAGATGAATCGTTTTTGGCCATTCCCAAGTGAATGGCAATCAATAACTTTACCCACAGATGTGGTCTTCTGCAAACGACCCCAACATATCCAAGTTCAAAAATATTATGCCGTTTAGTCACAGTAGACATAGAAATTACAGCTTTTTGTTTTTTTTGTTTTGCTTTTTCCTCTAAATTTTGCCTTAATACCCGTTGGAGTGAGTATGTTGAACCCCTTATATTTCTAAATGGAATGATGCCTTTTAATATATTTTAATACTTCCTGAATGTATGCTTAAAGACCTTTTTAATGATATATATATATATAACTTCTCGATCGGACTTATCAGTAAAAACTTAGACGCAGGTGAGACGCGCTTTTGGCACTTGTCTGGACTACCATCCACAGTGATAATGCATAGAAGGCCATTTTTACTGTCACTTTAAGAGAATTGTTAATGCAACATTGTAACGTATATGTTATTGTAATATTTAAGCTAGGCTGAGACTGTAGAGCATATCGGGCGAGCATGTTGCGCACGACATAATGTAGAATCAAGCTCAGTGACTGGTTTAAGTGGATGTGTGTGTATATTTATAGTTGTTTGACAAAAGCGTAGATTGTTAAGTCGGATTCAGACGGCCATATATATGTGACACATTTATGATATTGCAATGAAAATGGTTTAAAATTTTTACAAATTTTAACTGAAAGTGACTGAGAACTGAACGAAAATTGGAAAATATGCAGATATATATTACAGACCGAACCTGCCTTTACATAATTATGTTGCATATACTAACCCCTGCATTGTCACAAAGCGACTCTGTAGCGACTTTTTGTTAAATTTGTTTCAAGAAAAAAATATGAATGAATGAAGTCAATGTACCTCTACCAATACTCCATAGCCAGTTTAATACTTTCTTGCCAATACAATTTATATACAATATCTCCACACTCAATGCATTCAACCCTTGGTCAATTTGTACAATATTTGTTTTTCATACCAGAGTCGTAATGTTCAATAAGAAAATCAAATTATTAAGATTTGTGTAGCAGATGCCCATCATAAATACTTTTAAATGCGTATTAAAATTCATGCCCCAAGATGAAAATTAGACAAAAAATTTGTTGTTGTTGTTGTTATGGCTGACTGTGCCGTGGCATGTTCAACGTTTCATTCAACATCAATTTCCACAATATTACCCTACTAAATTACCATAACGGCTCTGCTCAGTTCAGTTCAGTTCAACTCAACTCAGCTCGACACGGCACAATACACCATTCAAAAAACGCACATTTTTCTCAAACCAATCTAAACAAAGAAAACTATACGCGAACTTGAGGAAAGCCGGGAAAGGCTGACGCAGTTGGAATTGGAGTTGGAGACGGCGCGAAGCGTCGACAAAAACGCAAACATCAGCAATGCGGCACAACTTCTCACCTGTATGCTCTTTTCCTGCTTCAAACACTATAAGCTAACCAACCAATCTCTTCTACAACCCACTTCACCATAAGATACACGCCCGTCGAGTCGAGAACGCTACTTGGTTGGAGTAGGTGTCGATGCTGGTGGTAGTGGTGGTGGTGGTGGTGGTGGCATCGCTGGGAAGTGAACATGTCCCACAGGACTTGTAAATAGCAACAGCAAACAAGTTAAAAACTTTTGTTTGTTTCTTCGTTCATCGTTGTACGCTTTCTTTATTTTACTGGGACACCATAATCGTTTCTCATTTCAATCGGGGTTCAAGTTCCGTCTACAGTTCTCTCACCCAACGACAACCAAGACGAACGTTTGCCCTTCCAATTTAGTTTTGAACGTAATTTCTTTTAATAGCTTCAGTCGACAGATAAAACTCCGTGCAATAGAACCTCAAAGGGTGTCAGCCCAAAAGGGGAAGGGTCAGCACGATTGCCCATCGCGCAGGTGAGTGACAAACACATCTTCTGTCTACTATTGTTACTCATACCGCTGCTTCACTTGGACTTTGCAGTTAAATTGCTTAATTTTGTGGCGCCTTACTGCTAACGCCGCTTGTTGCCAACTCAGAAACTCACCTCACCTCCATTCCAAATGCGGATGCGGATACGGATGGTTTTGCTTTATTGATGCAAGCGCTCTGGTCTACATGGGAGTAGCTTAGAGAGTAGCTGTCACAGCCTTAGTATGCCTTGACGTTTTTCGGTACGATGACGATTTCATTTGCATTTTATGATAATTGAACTTCATAAATATGTCACAACAGCATCTTAAAAGTGCCAACGGCAACCGTTTGCTGTCTGAGAGGATAAATGCGTTTTAAAGCGAAACTGGCATTGTTGTTGCGAGCGGTAACAGTGGAGATTGTTGTTGGTGAAGGTCTTTTATATACAATATAATGTATACGTTGCTTGAGCACATAATTATTACACAACGTGCCATCTATTTGGAATACTTATGCACGATATACTCTCTATAAACATGTATACAAAGTGGATTAGGTAAGTCATTAAATATGCATAATATTATGCATAATAACAAAAAACAAAGGATCATTGTGTAACTAAATAAAGTAGCTGGACTTCAATGAATCAAGAAGAAGACTTCAATGTGCAATTTACATCAAAATTAGAAATTATTATGGAAACGATTTCGCGAAAGAGTAGTGCCTAAATTAAAGAAAAAAAGAATTTGTTGAAAATTTTGTGTATTATCTGGCGTTAAAGTCAGAAATCTATTGTAAAACAATTTTGAAATTTCGCTTTTAAATCTCAATACTGAGCTAGATGAAAATGTTAGATACCGTTAGATAATAAAAATAAGACAATAAAAAATTTTCGACACGAACTGCTTTTCATCGAGTACTCAGATAACAAAAATGTTTGCTACCGCAAATAATTTATATACTCAAAAAAAAAAAAAAGTCGGTGATTTTTTCCATTTTCATTTGAACTGTTAGCCGAGGTTGTTAAGAAGATGGAACTTTGTAAGCCCGTGTTTGTTGGACTTGTCTTGTCGTGGTTCGAATGCCAGCTCCTCTACCAGAGAACATTTTCTTCAGCGATAAAAATTCAACAAAATTAAAAACTGATGATTTTTTTCTTTTTCAAGGTGTCGCAAAAGAAACAGGACTGTTCGAAAAAAATCAACAAAAATTTAAAATTTTGCAAAAGTGATTTTTTTTATTCAAAATAGTTTCTTTGTGCTTCGATGCACGGTTCCTTATGAACGGTTAAAAAGCATTTCGAATAAGTGTTTTAGTGTTTTTTCTGAATGTCCTTGAGAATGCCGGTCGACGCCTTTTGGATGGCTTCAATGTCCTCATAGCGGTGCCCTTTCATCGGCCAATGAAGTTTACCAAATAGATAAAAATTATACGGAGCCAAATCAGGCGAGTACGGTGAATGGTTGATGGTTAAATTCCCATTTTTGGTGAGAAAATCGGTGATAAGTGTCGACCGATGAAACGGCGCATTATCATGCAGCAAGCGCCAACTTCCTGGCTCACGGTATTATGATCGAACACAACGAATACGCGACAGAAGACGCTTCATAATACCAAGAAAAAATACAGCATTAACCGTTTGGCCAGGTGGGACGAACTCTCTGTGTACAATGCCCTCGGAATCGTAGAAACAAATCAACATTGTCTTTACTTTTGACTTCTCAAGACGACTTTTTTCGGTTTTGGCTCTTCTGGATGCTTCCATTCGGCACTTTGACGTTTGGTTTCGGGATCATATTGAATGCACCACGGCTCATCACCAGCCACAATCAAATACTTGAAGTTTTCGTTCTTTCTCAACTCTTTAAACAAGTCCTTAGAATGTTGGATTCGGAGCTATTTTTGGTCGTCAGTCAATTTGTGCGGAACAAACTGTGAACACACCTTCCGTAGACACAATTTTTCCGTCAAAATGCAATGAATCGAATCTTTGTGAATATTCAATTCCATTTAAATATAACGCAACGAAGATTTCGACCATTTTGTATGAGTTCACGCACTTTTTTAATGTTCTTTTCGATCACCACTGATTTTGGCTGGCCCGACTTTTCATCGTCACAGAAGTCTTCACGACCTTCTTGAAAACGATTAAATCACTCGTGAACATTGCTACGGGATAGACAATTGTCAACAAAAACTTGTTTCATCATTTGTAACGTTTCGGTGAATGTTTTACCAATTTTAAAACATGCTTGATCTCATGCTAGCCATGCTTAGAAGCTGCTCATCACCAAAATACTGACGATCGAAAGAAGTCTCTCCTCTTTCTTACATAAAACTTTGGAATGCATAATTGTGATCTTCCTAAAGCACACATTTGTCAGAACGAGGCAATAGTTGAAGGCAGTTTGAATAATATAATTTGAATAATATTCTCTCCAAGACAATTACTGTTTGACAGACAGTTGATTATACTCATAAACTCTGATTTAGGATCATCTCGGTGATTTGTCAGAAAATCCAAACGATAAAGTGGTGTCCTCTTACCACTTTTGTGGATATTGGCGGTCAACAAACTGTTAAGAAGCTTGAAAGAGGCAGGCTTTAAGGTGATCGTTTAGGCAGATGATTATGAGACTTATTGGAAAATGCTCTAGTGAAACTATCCTCATGGGCCACCTCCTGTTGTTTACTAGACAAACTGCGTAATATCCGACTCAAATTTAGTAACACAATCAAATTCGCGTAGACCACCATAGAAAAAAGTTACTATGCAATGATAATGCGTCAGGACGCATATGAAAAGCAACCGTTGCTCTATTTGCATACGAAAGAGATATCGATGTTGAGTGGGATTTCTCTCCATTAATTCTCCATTGGACTTATACAGCCTGTTCTGGTGTCTTGCGCTGGAGTAAAGAAGTACCCGTTGAAAACGAGTCCATTCATACGTATGCACTAAATGCAATTCTGCATCAGCATACTTTCGACTTGCAAGGAAAACTGTTCGCAGTAACATCCATCTGCACACTACGAGAGGCATCAACGTGGCACTATACTGACAACGTTACTCCAATTTTCAAAAATAACAGATTACTGTGTGCCTAGTTACTGCGAAGATGGTCTCCCTATGACAGTCAAGCTGCTCTCAAAGCCCTTGATGTCCCAAATTCAATCATCACTTCAGAATGCCGCGCATCTCTTACTTTAGAATCAATCTAATTTAGGTATCCGGTCAGATGAGCTAACCAGAGTAAAACTTGATTGGGAGGGCATTGGCTAGTTAAAAACAGCTTATGAACAATCACACCAATGTTACGTATAGCTAAATCTCGGTGGGTTACGTTGGACACCTGCTCTATATCTAAACTGACGTGGTCCGTTTACAGTAAAAAAAAGAGGCATCTAGTCCCTGATCGGAATCATAATTGGCCACTGTCTAATACGCAGACATGCTTTCTAAGCATAACAAAAAAATTAGTCCAAAATACAGACATCATTATTTTACATCTCATGCTATTTAGCGTCATGAATGCTACATTTGAAGTTGACAAGTATGAGACAAATACAAAGGATAACTATTGTACTAAACAGCACACAATATCATATATGTAAGTAAAGTAAAAAAAGAATGCTTGTTTTCTTGTAGTCACTTCGCCTAATGGCTAATAAATTTGCAGCACCGTCGTAAATACAAAGCTTCGGTCTAGCAAAATAAGTACATAGCATCAAGGAAGCGTTTACCACAGTCTAAGCAAAAGAAGTCCTTGCTGCACAACTGAGCTACTGTGACATCATGGCTGCTTGTCTCCGGCGACGTAGAATTTATGTATTTCGTTAGTTATTTTGCTATTTTGCAATGATTTGAAGTTTGCCGCATATCAGAGCATCATCATCATCAGCAGCAGCAGCAACGTAGTCAACTCAACGCCATTGGCTGTGTGCTTCAAGGAAGTGCTACGACGGCAACTATGCGCAGTTGGAGTTTCGTGTAGCATCGTAAATACAAAATACTGTCACTGCTTCTGCTGCTGTTGCTGTCCAACATTTCTGACATCCCTAAATAATTCGTTTCATTTAAGGGTTTCAGTCTCTTCGAAACTTCAGCTGCTACAAGGATACAGCTATCGTACATAAAGCTCAACGAGGACAATTATGAGCGGAGATTTGTTGTTGTTGCTGCTGTTTCCATACGATATTGCCTGCCAGCAAACATTATCGTTATTGTTGCCTCGCCATAAGTATCTATTTTATAAATATCGGATTTGAGTCTTTTGTTGTTGTGATTTTCATTTTAGTTTCATCTTTTTTCTACGCTGAAGTTTTATACAAATGACAAAAGTCCATTAAGAATTTACTGCTAGTGTTGTTTTTTTTTTTTGTTTTTTTTTTTGTTTTGTACGCTTCTAATTGCATTTTAAAATTGCGACACCATAAAATGTGCTTACGATATAAATAATTATAACGACATTTGTCGCGTATACAACGCCAAACACTTCTTTTGCACCCACACACACCACTGATACGACATCATGTTGTCATTGTGTGTGACTTGTGCCACAGCACCCATTATTGTCACCAGGAGCAGCAGCTTTATGCGAGTATGTATCTGCTACTCTGCGCATTTGCCTATACTCGTACCTACGTATATATTCATATGCTTGTTTGTATCTCGTGGATATTGCATGAGCTCTAGATTTACTCGTCCTCGGTATGAGTACTGCTGCCTGGCTTTGTTCATGGTTCGGCTGCTGCATTTGCGTCTGCAATTCTATGCTGTGAGTTCCATTTCGTTTCATCGTTTTTACATGCGATTAACGTGAGACGCATATTTTTAGCTAATTTTCTAATTAAAATGAAATTTATGCATTTTTGCAGTTTGTCGAATTAAACATTTAATGAGGCAGGCATGCAGGCAGGCAGGCACTCAGGCAATAAAGCAGCAAACGCCGGAAATGCAAATCGCTGCTAGACTCTGACAATTGTAATGGAATTCTAAATGGCACATAAAATTTCTTTGCAATTCACAGTGAAAGAGTTCAAGTGTAACTCTTGATGTAAATATTGTATTTACTATAGATTTTATTGCAAATAAGAATCTCGAATGTAGTAGCATTTTAACGAAACCGAATCCGAATCCGAATCCGAATCCGAGCACATTATTCGGATTCGAAAACCGGAACACGGCGGTAAATATAATTTTATGAAAACCTATTCTACACCTAAAAGTATGCAAACGTTTTTTAGTTTGTTGTGTGATTAAATCCTGTATCAAAAAATTTTGGTTTCTTACGAATTCAAAAAATATATTAGTTCGATCCGTTTTTTTGTGATCAAAAAGATTAATCAACGTATTTTTCGTTGCTGGTTACTACTTTTTCACCTCCCAGGCAATTTTCCAATTCCATCGCGAATAAATGTCTCTTCTTTAGAGGCAATCCATGTTAGCAGTCAGTCGATTTCTGCGAAAGAAATGAACTGATGACCTACCAAAACATGCTACATCCCTCATAACAACAAGTAATCAGAAGGAGCAATGTCCAGAGAATACGGCGGATGTCGCAAAATAGCCCACTTGAGCGTTTCTTTTGCGACATAGGTCCAAGCGTTGTCATGCAGAAAAACAACTTTGTCATTTCTTTGCGCATATTCCGTCTGTTTTTCGTATACTGCACGGTTTAAACGAATCAATTGTAGCATAAACCGATCGCCCGTAATGGAAGGCCAGGTAGGAGGAGCTCATAGTACACAACATTCCTTTGGTTCCACCATATACACAACGTGAACTTCGAACCATGAATTTTCGGCTTTTTTGCTGATGTTGAGGACGATGGCAACGATCATTCCCAGTCACAATTCAATGTAAAAAACACTTTCTTTGTTGTTTTTGAATCAGAGTTTCAACATCTCTCGGTTTCAGTTCATAAGGCACCCAATTGCCTTGTTTTTGAATCATTTCCATAGATTTAAATCGTACAAAAACTGCTTGTTGAGTCACTCGCAAAGATTCTTCAAGCTCCTTTTACGATTGATGCGGTTCTTCATCGATTAATGCATCCAATGCTTTGTCTTTGAATTTTTTTGGTTTTCCAGAGCGAGACTGAAATCCCCAGTTATCAGTTGAAGCATTGCCACCATAAACATCCACAAGCATTCGATGCGCTTCAGCTGCACTTTTCTTCCAATTAAAGCAGAAAACTAAAACCTTTCTTTATTTTAGATAAGTTAAATCGGAACCCAGGGAACACCAAGAGGATGTCACCGGAAATGCTTTGCATTCACATATATTTCAGTGACCTATCAGTCGCCATGTTCCCCAAAAAAAGAAAAGAAAAACAAATATTTCAATATTCAATATATTTAATCACCCTTTGTTCTACGTGTACAGGCGAGCGGGCGGCATTGAGAGCGTTGAAATTACTCTCCTATTTTGTGTGGCTCTCTATCTCTGACTCGCTCTAACGTTATCATCATTGCGGGAACTGAGCGAATATGGCGCTTTACATTAATACACAATGGGCGAGTTAATCCTACTATTATCTGTTTCATTAACGATGAAATTGAAATTATAGGAACATAAAAGAGAGCAGCTAACCGAATTGCTGCACCTTTTACATGCTTGTGTATAGGAGAATCTAAATTTTTAAGTATTATCATGTGTAACTGGTTTCAGAACTTGTGTGTGTGGGTTTGTATTTCATGTAAAACCCATGTGTATTTGATTCGATGTGTGAGTGACGATTGTTTAAGCCTACTACGCCCAAAATCTTCAACCGATTTTGATAAAATATAGATTGTACATATGAATGAATACTTTTCAAATGGTATATTTTTATCAAAATCGTTTGTATACTGTGAGCATAGCAGCTGTCACAAAAAATCCGCTAGCATATTAATACATTGATGTAAAGGGCCCGCTCATAATAAGCAAGAATATCAAATTTTAAGTTAATATTGACTACAATAAAAAAGTTTTTAATACAAAAAGTCAAAAGTGGGAGGAGGCTTTGTATGGGGACTACCACAAAAAGTGGGCGTAATGTGTCAATATGGACAAGCTGTTTGACTATAATAAAAGTAATGCAATGAGCCGGATTTCAGCCATAAATAATGATACAAGAACAAATGGGCAAAAACATCAAAAACGGGCAGACATGCGGTCATAGCTGAATCGAATCTCATTGACGAGCTGATCACAAATATATGTACTCGTATTTTTTATTGGGCCTCCGATGACTCTATTAACTTGGAAACAATTTTATGACATACTGATAATACAATTTCACACTATGTAAAAGTGGTATAAAAAAATTTACTCACATTTCAATCTACATTATAACCTGATGGTGGCATGCGTCTGGAGTATGTAAGCATCAGTTTGTTTTTTTTTTTCCTAAAAATCAAATTCAAATTAACACAAAATGCAGACAATTGGCGCAATAACCGAACAACATCAAACATTTGGGAATAGACTGGTAGGTATAACCCATACAGAGCACAACCGAAATAACACAGAAAACCATTTCAATTGTCCATGAAAATAAAAACAAGTCAAACTGCTGCCAAAACGACAAACTAAGCTGAATACTGTCACCGTTGGAGAGCGACAGATGCTGTCGTTCGGCCGGCAACTCACTTCAACTGGCTAATCCAGAAAACAAACAACAACTCCCATAGAGCCCCTTCAATTTACAATCGAACTATGACAACTAAAATTTAAGATCTAATCAAGTGGCCAAGCGTAATCACTTTTTCAGGCATATAGAATGTATATACTATGCATGTGTGCATATGGAACTGAAGCTGCGCTATATATCAGTAGTGAATGGACTGACTCTCCATGCACTACAATACATTGCGAAATAAAATCCAGCCACTAGACAATCATAAAAATTAGAATTGATATCGAGTACATGCAGTGCTCGGGCAGCGCGTAGAGATTTTAATTGCCTGCGTCACTACTGGACAATACAGCGAATATACTCATATGAATATAGGTACATGCATAGTATATATGGAATGGTTATAGAATGGAGTACGAGCTAGATGTACTATGTGTGTACGTAGTAGTATGGTTGATGCCATACGATACGATACCTCTGCTGCTATAAATGGCTCTTATTGAGCGCGTTCAACCGGCAGGCACAGCTTGTCAACACAATTGTGAAACATGTGACATCATGGACTCGAAAACCATTCGATTGCATCTACCACTACCACCGCCGCCACCGTTGCTGCCCACCAATCAACCAGGCAATCAACCACAGCGGACACATCAGCAACACCAACATCGACTAGGACGACTAGTGGCCGCCAAAACCTTGTACCAATCCAATCAGATTCCAAATTGCGGTTGTTTCGAAATTGTAGACAACAATATTATCTGGCGGCAGTTTCGTTGATATAGTATTGTGCGATATAAAACGATAAGTCTGAGTTAAATAGTGGAAATGTTTTTTAATTTTTTTTTTTTTTTTTTAACATAGGGCTTATAGTTTTTAAACTGGTGCAGCATTTGAAAATGGATTTGTGCGTAGTGACTACAGTGAAAGCGTTTCAACGCATATATTTATAAATCAACTCCAAAAAAAGGTGTTGATTTTTACAAGGAACTATCGTATGTTGCGCAAAGTGCGACTTTTCATAAAAAATTTCGATTTTGAAGCTACGGATCTCGTGAAGTTATAGTACATAAACGAAGAAAATGTTATTCTACTTACGTCTTTAATAAAAACCGTCAGATGTTACGGGAAAATTAAAACAAACAAAAAAAACAGTAAACTTTTGCGGAACCGAAGCTTTAATACCATTCACATGAAGTTTCAAACTGTGTTCTTTCAACTTAAGCGAAGGATGTAAATAGGTTGGAGCGTACTTCTAACAGTGGGCATTACACGCCGCTTATTTATTATGCGAGGAGTCCGTCCATACAAAGCCACCATCATTTTGCATGAAATGAAAAAGTTAATCATGAAAAATCCCAAAAGTGTGTGGTGGTTATTTATGGGGGCAGCCTCTAAAATGGGGTAGTCACAACTATTTCTCTATATGTGAAGCGTTCGTCTATAAGAAGCCACTATATTAAATTTTAGTAATAAGTAAGTTTAAATACTTCATTGTACAATCTCTTAGAAACACTGCTTTTCAGTACTGGATACAATATTCTTGACTACGACAAGTTAAGCAATTAACTTGTTCTATGTACCCTAAAACCAACGCACATCAATAGATCTGACCTAAGGCTGTTTATGGAATGCCTGGTCATCATCAACTGAGATACCATCTAACTAAATTATGTCTCTTCACAGAAATAGAGTGTAGACACTGTCTAGAGAACGACGAAATAGTTTAAGAAAGTGTTCATAAAAAAACCCAAAAGTGAGTGATTAGTTTGTATGGAGACTATTCCTAAAAGTTTGCAGGAGACGCGCATTGACATTTATGTGAAACATCCGTCCGAATCCGTCATGTCAAATTTCACGTCGATATTGACTGCAATAAAAACGTTTTACACACAAACAAAGACAAAAGTAGGCCGGGGGTTTATAAGAGGACTACCCTAAAAAGTGTTGGGATCACACCCATTGATGTATATGTGAATAGTGCTTTTATAACAAGCCACCATGTAAATTTTTAAGCTGATATTGACCACAAACAAAGTGTTCAAAGTGGGCGGGTGGTTTGTATGGGGCTACCCTAAAAAGTAGGCGTGGCATGTCAATATGGATACTATATTAAACTGTAACAAAGAGAAATCTATGTGCCGACTTCCTTCCGAAAATATAAATCTAAACACACGGACGCAGATTTAGCTATAAATCATCAAATGATCAAGAATATATATCCGTATACTTTATGGAGTCTGTGCTGACTCCTTGAATACGTAACAAACAGTTAAACAAACTGAAAATACCACTTCACATTATGTGTGAATGGTATGGAAAACTTTTATACATACTATGATAGAATAATGTATAACACTGTATAACAATGTATAACTGATGATTCATAGTCAATTTCTGGGTAATATCAAACTACTTTTCACATATATTCAGCCCGGGAAAATTTTAAGAAAGTGAATTCGATAAAATAGTCAATTTTTCATTCCTGAGATGATGTTTCGATTTGAATTCACTTGCATTAAGAAATACGAATTGCACTTCATCAATACCAAGTAAATTCAAATCGCCTTATAGTTGCATACTTGAAATATTTACCATTTTATGGAACACAATTTCGCAGAATCTTCTCGAAAATGAGAAACGGAACAAGCCCGATTGTGAAGAGTTTAATAAATAAATATATAAAAAAATGATGCCATGCGTGACTTTCAATTCAAATTCTAGGTCACACTATCATTAATAATAATCTTGCAATATATTAAGTAGATTCTTTTGAATTCAACACACATTTTCTATTTGTTCAATAGAGTGGCGTCCCATTACGCTCCACAGCATAATTGAAGTTCTGAACAAAAGTTCAGTTCGCACACATGAGGAGTAAAAGGTGACAATTGGAAGCAATAAAATAAATGCCATTTACTGATGAGTCATCAACATAATTTTTACGATTCGCCATTCGATGAATAAACAAATGAACTACGAACTCTGACACAAAAGCAGTTCAGCCAGTTCAGCCAGTTCAGTTCAGTTCAGTTGTACTCCTTGCCAGCGGAGCGTGTCACAAAGGCATTTAGCATGCATCGACTTTTTATGGCAAAAACCCAGAAAAAGAAAAAAAAAACAACGCTCATCCAACAAATAATGCAAAATCATTTTGTCTAAGACGAAAATGTTGTATATAAGAAACTTAAATGGGGGCATGATGCCACAGCTAAAGTCATAAAAATCCGTACAGCATGAAATTCTCATCAAGATACTTGTGGCCACAATTTTATATGCCGCTAAGCAACCTCTTCACAAACGGATCCACTAACTAAAACGAAGGATGCCGTTTTGGATTCTGTCGTTCTCGTGGTCCTGATGACCGCTGCTGTGTTCGTTCGGTTTTTCGGCATTTGTGCGTGACTAAAGTAATCAGCTCACGTAACACCGAATTTAGGAGATGAAATCAGCATACTCAATGCATAAGCATCATCGAGTTTATTCGGAAACGCACATTGCGATTTGGAATAAACTAAACCAATAGACGCCCCTAAGGTTTGGGTAGATCAAAGTTTTTTTTTTTCTTTCTCTTCTTCTGTCAACGCTGTTTGTACATATGTCTTTAACATGCGATATTATTTGTAATTTAGCTTCTACGATAAATATAAGATAAATTTAATATGGAACTTGATTTAGGTTAGGCACACGATTTTTGTGTTAAGCATTTTTAAGTAATTGTAAAATTAATGATATTGCTTAAGCAACTAAATAGTGTATCCATAACAGATAACGTTAGGATACATTTTAAGCGCATATTAAAAAAGCATCCCTCTCTCTGCACTCAGAGTACAATCACATTCAGTATGTATTTCCGTTTGTATTCACGTTTATATTCAATATTTAAGCTTATATTCGTGATATACTTTTGCTTATTACATTCTTCGAACAGATTGAGTTAATGGAACCACAAATTCCATTTTGCCTATGCATTTTTTTGTCTTCAGCCAATTGGAAACAGCTGCTGTGGCCGATTTTTATTAAAATCAAACGAGATTCCACTTTTTTCCGTTTTCGTTTGTGTTTTTCCATATTGAAGTAACTTTATAGTTTGCTAGTCTTCATAATGAAAATACTCATCTATAAATTTGCATAAAATTTGTGTACGACGAAGCTTCTTGCAGTGCGTTTGTACTCTTTGTTCCCCCAAATATTGATGCCAAAGTCGAAACGAGTTCTAAGTAAAAGTATATTTTATAAAAGTAAAA
The DNA here is from genome assembly GCA_035044765.1 of Leucophenga montana. NCBI lineage: Eukaryota > Metazoa > Arthropoda > Insecta > Diptera > Drosophilidae > Leucophenga > Leucophenga montana. The sequence goes on from JAWNNQ010001706.1 coordinate 1,278,748, forward strand.
AGAAAGCTGCATTTTTTTGAACGGAAATTTTGCAATGTGGAAAAGAAATTTTGTATAAAAGGAAAGCATCAACCTAGTTGCTAACGTTTCATTTAATTTTTTACTATGTCAAATATGTACCTTAATATGTACCACAAATAACTACAAATTCAAAATATTCAATTTGAAAATCTTAAATGAGGCATAACAAAATAACTTTCAATCTACAAGCACAGAATGTTATGCTACGCGTATCCCACATTTGATGCCGAGCATCATCCTCCACTTGCAGTGTTCCTCTATGGCAAGCAATTTCATCTCTGGGGCGTCACATATAAAACTAGTTTATGAGGCTACAAAGTCAAAAGTTATGCGAAGCACAAGTGTTGCATGTTTCACGCGCTTAAATCGCCGCTAAAAACCGCAAACAATGTTAGGGGAGTGCTGAAGGAGAGATCTTGTGTGTGTGTGTGTGTGTGTTTGTTTGTGTGTGTGTGTGTGTTGGAGAACGGTGCGTGTCTGCAAAGGAGGCTTAGGGATACATTTTAGCTGTATGCAACATTTGACGGTGGTAATGGTGGTGGTGGTCTGGTGTAGTAGCAGCGCGTATGATTTTAATTTTTAACGAGACCAGTCAGAGAGCACCGTACTTGAGCAGTGCCCGGCGCTCCACGTTGGATGTGGCCTTTGGTCCTATTTTACATTTCCGCTAACACGAAATGACATTTCGGCTTTTGCACACCTTTCAGGTTCAACTTGGTTGGTGGATCATGTTGAAGTTTTATCATCGCGTGAACTTTTACTCTGTTGTGGAAGACAGACAAAGGCTGTTGTCTTTGATGAAAGCGTTTGAAACATGAGGCTAGCACAGTGGTAAAAGTTTATTTAAATTGATTAAAATGTTGAGTAAAAACATTTAGTTTAGTAAAACCGCAGAAGTTATAGGGGAATGGCATGTAGGTTGAACATGGCTAGCCGTTTTGGCAATATTTCTTCATAGATTTAGTTCAACTTTAATTTCAGTCGAAAGAGCACTTAAAACATTGCAACTTTGATCGTAGAAACTTTTCTGTATGCATTTTTATCGTAAGTGAGCAAAAACAAGGTTTCAAAAACTAGGCTTCAAAGTTAGACACCACTAAAAAATCATGAAAAATATGGAAAACATTAAGTAAAATTTGTGTAATTTATCGATCTACATATGAGAACTCATTTGACGGCTTGCTCCAATTTCAAGAAAGCGTATTCTCAGCTCGACAGCGAAAGATTTCTAACTGTGGGCACTTTGTCAATATAAATTAATGCATCAAAAGTTTCAAATCTTTCAAATTATTTCACTAAAACTTCAGACAGATGGTTTCAGATGCAACCCAAATGTTTGTCTCGATACCAAAATAGTCTGTATGCCCAAGGCAGGAAAAGCTGCATATACTACCCTATACGATTTTAGACCAGCTTATCATTATTTCATTCTTTTAATGATCATGGAATGGCTACTAGGTCTCGCACTGAAGTCTACTATAAGTTTCTCTTAAATTTCAGCAGCACTGCATGCTTACATTGTGGGGCAAATCAACAGTAACTGCCCTCCATTCGATTGTCTCCAGCAATGGAATAATCTCTGTTATAAAAAGAATACACTTAGGTAACATTCCTTAATATTGGGGAAGCATTTAACAACGATGCACCAGTTGCCATTACTGAAGTATTGACGAATCTGGATGTTGGCGGCTAGACGATAAGCTTGATCAATCAGATGCTGCATTACAGAATTGTAAAGTCCGCACTTGGTGAATCAATACTTTCCAGATTCCTCAATGTAGGTACACATTTAGGCGGGATGCTCTTGCTATGGAACCTAAAATTAAACGTAAAACTAAAGTCTATAGAGTGGGATGGTTGTCAAGAGGTGGCCTATGCGGACAATGTGATGGTACAAAAAGCACGACCAAACTTTATGTTATCTAATGACATTCACTCTAAACATACTGTCCTCATGAACAGAGAAATGTGGCTTAAGAGTAAACTCATCGAAAACAGAGTTAGTGTTCTTTACTAGAGACTACATAATTACTGCTCTCTCTCTCTTTACTAGAGACTACAATTAATGCCCTCATTCCACTAGGCTTAACAGGACATGCACTTTCCTTTAGCTGTAGTCCCAATTTCTTAGACTAGGTACTTGACAGGAAGCTAGATTAAAACCTTTACTTTAACGTACGAGTGATCTATGCCTGTAGGAACACTTTAGGTATAAGTTGGAGCATGACTCCGACCAAAGACTTTACTGATAGCTTAAAACTGAATTATCATCTCGGCGCGGTTGTCTAGACCAAAATTAAATATTGCGGCTTTCAGCTCACTGTAGTGTTTGTCAGCCGTACATCTTAACAATAATGGAAGCAGTTATGTGTCTAAGGACCCAGAACATCGAGTCAAAATACGTAAACTTCTATCACAAGATAGTTGAGAAGTTTTAATACGCTCATATGGGTGCTAGGCTACAGGAATATTGAAACGTTCTGAATAACTATGTTGGCTAAACAGGTCATTCTGATTTCTGTCCGTCTGTCTGTCTGTCTTCTATAACTACTTTCAATGGATGTCAAACAGAAATATAATGATGCAGATTTCTCAAAATATGTGCGTAGTCTTATGATATGTTGTAAATCTCAGAACAAAAAAAAATTGTTTAAAAACTACAAGCGCAACCCGAGGTTGAATCGGAGACTTGAAGAACTACCCTAACGTATACCTAACGTATTTCGCCCACTGTACCTCAAGTAAGAAACTTCAAACGTCAAATATGGCTAAAGAGTCTGAAGCAATATGCTTTTTATTATTGCAGAGCAGGATATGCGTAAGGATATCTTTGGCTTTGCTTATTCATGTACTGAGACTGAGACTATGCGACTCTAGAAGACAATTTGCTGCGAAAACTGCAAACGCAATCATTTTTTATTGTCGAAGAATAAAATGTCTACTACATATCGTTTTATTTTTTTTGTTTCTTTTTATGCGTGCTATAACTAATTTAAATTTAATTAAATATTAATGAGAAAATTTTTAAAATAGCCGAAAACTACAGCTGCTGATAGCAATCTAAATAGAAAAGCCTATAGCAAATAATCAGTACAAATAATTTTCGCACAAACTAATCTCGCACAATGTCGACATTAATACGTCAATAAATATCTGACCAACACCAAATGCGTATCCGAGTCATAAAATATCCAAATAGCTGGCAAATAACTTCTTATCACTCAGTATGCATCAGCTTAGTAGCTAGTACGACAAAATTAAAGAATTATCCCAGGAGTATTCAGCAGAGTACGTCGTATGGGATATGCTTGCCATCCTCAATCCAACCCAACCCTTCATTCAGCACCAAATGAACTTCATGGCTGAGCACGGTATAGACAATCAGCCTGCCACGGCCATTCGATCAAAAGTTACGAGCTCATCTTAGATTGAACATTAAATGGACACTAAAATATTTTCCATCTGCACGCAATCCTACTTGGTCATTGCAACCCCTAACACAACATAATCGAAATATAGGTACTAATGGAGTAGAGAATGTTGTGAGAAGATATTCGATGAAGTTCGAGCGACAGCAGCAGCAGCAGCAGAATCAGCAGGAAAAGAAAAGCAAATGTCATGAAGCAACTCATTGACAGGCACATAAGGACACTGGTTTTATGGGCCACAGATATGACCAAAATATATGATTACCATGTGTCCAGCAACATACGACATCGTAAATAGGCATTTTCTTTATTTTCATGCTTGACTATTACATTTGCTAGGACTTTACTTTATTTTATTTGTATTTTTTTGGTTAGCTTGAGTGTCTGTGTATTTTGTGCAGGGACGTTTCAAAAGAAGGCGCTCAATATTTCGCTGACATATTTCCGATTAATGAAAACCAACTGAAATGCAAAAGATAACTACTCTGTACAAAATTTTCCAGTTTCCTGAAGTTGTCCAGATCTTAGAAATTGTAGAGCGTCGCAACGCTGAAACAGACGAACAGCGATTACAACGATTGGCCACTATGCGGATAAGAAGACGAACAACAGTCGAAATTTAAGCCAATCGGATATCAGAAGCCAATTGGCAGAAGGATAGTGGAATAAGAGGTATGGCAAGGGGGCATTGGGAACGATGGGTAGTGGTAGTTGAGGCAGGGGGAAGGGCAGTAACGCGCAGGGTACCATTTAAAATAGATGGATGAAATGTTCAGCGATATTTTTTTACCACGTGAACCGATTTCGATGATCCGCTTTTTATTAGAAAGGTGTACCTGAAGGGTTGTCCCGTATAATGCGTATTATATAGTTCTGATAATGGGGATATTTGAGAAAATAATTAAACTCTTAAATTTGCATATGCATGTTCTTCAGGAAGGGGCGCTTTTGGATACGGTTTTTTATATTGGCAAATATTTTGACCTACAAGTACAGTAGATTTATAGATCCAAACTGTAATTTAACTCAGAAAAAGAAACGTATTATTTATACACTTCCTACGCAGGGAATTTTTGAAGAACATTCTCCATTTAATTTTGTAATTCAACTGATATTTGAAACTGTGGCGAACAAACAGAAACAACTGATACTTAATCGGCGGTCAAATTTCAAGATTGTACAGACAATTTTTTACAGGCAGCAGCGATAGCATGGCGGTGCACTTTGTACAGATTGTTGTGGCTTTCTTTTTCTTTCAATACTGACAGCTGGTTTCATTCCAGATGACAATATATAAGAATAAAGTCTAGCACAACATCTTTCGTTAGTGATTTCAAACAACTACTTATATTTTCCTTAAGCATGAATTTAAATTTATAATCAAGGTAAAGTTTTTAATTGCTTTCTAACAAAAACTCAATGTAATAGAATGAAATGAAAGAACCAAACACATACTAGATGAATTTGAAAATTGAATATGGAGAGTCAACTTAACTGAGCGAACGCTAGCCGTGAAGCAAGAGAAAGGAAAGGAAGGAAAAAAATTACGAACATAATGCAAATATTAATCAGGTATTACAGCATGTATTTAAGTATTACGTGCCCTCTCACACTAGATATGTAACTCTAGTTGAGTTAGCTAGAAAACTATTTTCAATCCGTACACTCCAGCACCCACATTGTTTTCAAACTTTTATGGCGCCCTTCTACGAATTGATTAGTGGGGTTGAGCTGTTAAATTTTTCTCAATTTTCCAACACTGCGGAAAGGTTATATTAAATTTTTTTGGGTCTACTGTAGTGCAGTGAGTAGTGCATCTATTCGGAAAACTATTTTGTGTTTTTTTTTTTTATAAGTAATTTAGCTAAAACACAAAAATAGATATGGTTGATAAAGATTTTGTCCATCCCAATTAATCAAACGATATAGATAATAATCGGAATACCATAACCCATCATTCATACAGATCCGTAAACTAGGTACGGGGTATCTCCAACTCGAGAATGAAGATCGCATAACTATAGAATATATAACATATGTATATTTAGAACGAAAGCCATTAGAATATTTGAGAGAATAAAAATATTAAAGCGAGAAAAGATTAAGTAAACTGCGCCCAACCTAAAATCGCCCCTGGTTTTATGTTGTACACATATGTATGTGTGTGTGTATTTCTTTTTTTTCGCATCTCCAATGTGATCCAGGTGGGACCTAAAGTTCGACTTGGCTCTCGTTTGGTCATAAAAATCAAAATAAAATGAAACTTATGCGTGATGTTTTCCATTTTTACTTTGGATTTCTTTTTAGGCTTTTGTGCAACTCTGGACACTGCCGTGATAGTTTTTAATAAGGAGTGACTTACGCTTTGAAGGGTATAATATTATGCAAGTATAATCTATAAGATATCTGAGATATATGCGACACAACTATAATGTACATATAAAGTGGCTTTAGAAGGAAACAATTGATTGAAGAGTATTTATTAAGAATAACAATATTATACTTAGGTAAGAACAGACAAACAGATTTATTTGATACAATTTGAAAACACGCGCTTGTCGTTAAGATTTTGTTTTATTTATAGCAGAATGGCATTAAATCAATAAATTAATGCAAATTTTTATATTCCTTGTTTGTATATCGATACCCTAGATGCACAGTGATCTGACATATAAAGTTGAGCGGAAAAAAACATTTTTTAAATATTTTTTTAGGGTTTTGAGAGTGCTGAACTCGTTCCTGCTATCAATTTATCTTAAAATAAACTCAAAAAACCAAAATTATTGAACAAATTTTTGATTCAAATTGTTATTACCATTCCAGAAAAAGCTCTTCAAATGAAAGTGCTAACGCCAAAATATAATTTTTACTGTTGTTATATTCAGTGTACGCAAAAACAAAACGGAGGACAAGGAAATTGATTTTTTGTAATTTTTGCTGGTTTATTCAAAGAATAGCGTGTGTGTGTGCTCTTTGGTAAGAACGACGAAGTGGTTTGTGTAATATAAAAAGTTGTTCGCCAAATATTATTCACCCAAAGTTTAAATCAAACTAAAAATTATGAAAATTTCGCCATTTAACCCTT